>CM038674.1:629974303-631272636 GCA_021605145.1 Aegilops bicornis | reverse complement strand
GGACCTTGACGGTGTACATCACCTTGTATCTCATAATTTTCCTCGTCATCATCTGAGTCCGAGAAGATCTCACCCACATCATCATTAGCATGCAGCCGCCTTGATAGACAACGTGTGTGCAGCGTGCGTGTTTTTTCATCGGTGCTAGCTCTAAGGCCGAGGCTGCGGTCATGTTCGACTCTTCGTCTCTGACTAGTAGTTGAGCAACGACGGCAAAGAGGTGTTGCAAGAGATGCGTATGCACCGTTGCGTGCGAGCTTCGTCGTAGCACGACGAACCGGACGTCGCCGCGGATGGCGCACGCTTCCATGCAGCCGAGTGTGTGCGCATGCATGTGTTATTCACGTGCATTCTGCGGCCGAGCGTGTGTGCATGCACATCTTGTGTACGTGCGTTGTGTGCTCCATGTTGTGCACGTATGTGCATGAGTTGGATCGGATGGAGTTAGTGTGTTGGCTTGTGTACATATTTTAGAGTGTAGATTCACTCATTTTGTTTCGTATGTAGTCCCTTATTGAAATATCTAAAAAGACTTATATTTGGGAACGGAGGGAGTATAAAACATCTTCAACTTAGCATCCTGATGTACCGTTTCTAGCGGTTAGCGAAAAATTCATGTTCTTTTAGTTGTTTATAGGTGGGCAGGCGGCAAAAAAAACAGGGGAAAACGCGCAAGGTTCCTTGCAGATGCTCCACCGCGAGGTTCCTTGCTCCTCCTCGATCGTCGGGAATCTATGCTCTTCAACTCTTTTCTTTTACGTGAGCTTTGTTCATCCTTTTCCCAACACGCGAGACATCTAGCCTCAAGGTGCACGTGTCATGCAAGAAAATGGAGATAATCAGATAAGCGGCGTAAGTGAGTCGTATGGGGAAGCGGGGGTAAACCCTTTTCCGTAAGTGAGACGTGCACTTCGATGGCACCTACGCAATATTTTTTCTCCTCGATGGCACGTGAATGGCTCGTGAATAGTGCACGTACTCAACAACGGAGCACGGGATGGTAGCAATGACATGGTCAACCCTTTTTTGGAGTGCGTACGTACTACTAGTAAATAACTTTGATGTGTCCCATCAACTCGCAGAACAATGAGAAGCTTGATTACGCCTTATCCCTCACCAACGCGTGCGGCGCTGATGGCTCGCAAAGACGAGGAGAAACTTTTGCTTACAAGCGGTGGACGTGCAGCAGTTCATTTGGTGTCAGATTGCCAGAAGCACTACTGTAGAACCATCGACTTCTGGAAGAGGCGAAGAGCCAAGCGCAAGGTCACCTACTAACCTTAGGCTAGGCTAGTGGGAGTAACATAAGTAGAGGTACCTCCTTTTTTTATTCTAGAAACAACCACACGCGAATATCAAGGTGCTGGTTACGTAGAACAAATTACCTGCAGTCCGTGCTCAGCCCTCCTCTATCTCTCTTCTCAGCCAGCCAGCGGACGCGCGGAGCCCATTATCCGTTTGCTCACATGCAGACCCACATGTCAGTGAAAACGCAAGAGGACCCACTGAACCTGCACATCTTTCACCTCGATGTGCTGGTGATGAAAAACAAATCCAAGAAAGATCTTCGGTGGCCGCTTTTGGAGTTACTCAAGAGTAGTAAGATTCTATTTACGGTTTAGCCCAAGATGCACATCTCGTGGCTTCAACTTATCAACTACCACTCTATTTTCTTTCATGACACAACCTGGATGCTAGATGTCCCACGTGTCGGCAAAAGGAGGAAGAACCTGACCAAATCTTCGGTTGTGCTCTCGGATTAGACTAGTTGTGCTAACTTAAAAAATGTATTCCTCACAAAAAAAACTTAAAAAATTTGATGTGTACTCCCTCCGTTCCAAAATACTTGACTTCCATTTGTCCAAAAATGGATGTGCCTATATACTAAAACATGTCTAGATACATATATATTTTGACAAATACTACCTCCGTCCGGGTTTATTGGTCCCCATTATATTTCGTGGCAAATTTTGACCATAGATTAAACTAACAAAATGTTTACGCATGTCACCAAACATTATATTTTTGAATACTATGTGCAAATACGAATCCAATGAGATAATTTTTCTTGACATGCATTAACATTTTGTTAGTTAAATCTTTAGTCAAAATTTGACACAAACTACAAAGGGGACCTATAAACCAGGACGGAGGTAGTAGAACGGAGGGAGTAGAATGGATGCAAGCTTTTGTATTGGGAAGAAGAGTACATCCATATATTGATAGAGCGTTGGAGTTGGCCTTACAAGGCGGACCGCAGTTGAGGAAACCGACTATCGGCAAACCCCTACCTCGCCCGCCGCGCGATGGCAGTTAGAGAAACGATGAGGATGAAGAGATTGCTCTAGCACGGACTCCAAGAAATATGGTGTTAGATGGAAGTCGTGCTGGTGGTGTGTGCCGTATGCCTGGACGTGAATGCTTGTTCTGGCCCATGCCACCCTACTACTCCTACTACTTACTATATAGTACTAGTATCGAGGATTTGAGGTGTTGGTTACGTAGTACAATATGGCTACAGTAAAAACACCCGCACGACGCGCGAAGCATGTGAAGCTAGTACAAATAGTGTACTACCGTAGTTGATTGGCCTCATCCGATAACCTGTTGCAATGCACGTACAATTATATATTCGAAAAATATTTTTTTGCCTCGTCGCACCAGTCACTCACAGAAGCAACTCGAAAGCCATTCATAAATTTAGTAAGTTTATCACAGGCATATCAGTTTATTACATACAACAGGTCATCAACCCACATCGACAACGAGGATACATTATAAATACTAAAGTTTTCACCACACAACAAATAACAAGCACTGAAATGAACTTCAACTCAACCGCTCCTCGGCGTTGGAAACGCTTGCTTTGAACCACAAGTGATTCTTTGGGACGGGGCATCTATTGTCGATCTCGAGACCAACGTAGGACTGCTCATCCAGGCTGAAGCGGCCTACTATATCAGTACCAAGGTAGGGAACCACGCTAATGTCTGAGGTATAGACACAGTTGCTTCTCATAAATGGTGCTAGTAACGTTATGTCAACAGCAGTTGGATCGCCTTTCACCATCATCGGATAGTTTTGTCCAAGGAAGAGCGAGTTTTCTCCAAGACTATCAATTATGTACCAGGGAGAAGGTGTCACACTAGTATCCATCCCGAATACCATGCAACGGGTGTTGGAATAGGTCCAGAGAGTGCGACCATGGGAGAGTACACCTGCTTCCTTAGCAGTAACATCATCAGTGGGCTGTATACACATGAGAAGAGGTGATCCATCGGAATTAGTTGCCAGGCGCCAACGAGTATATGGGCGTTGCTCGTCCTCATGCTCGTGATCATGACCACCGTCATCTCCCCCTTGGTTATAAATTTTTTCAAGTATATATGGTGGAATGTTCACAGGACCTTGGAAACACAAGAAGAAGGTTAATTAGTAAAGGGAAACTTGCTAACCCGCATGCATGTGGATGAAACAATTATAATTACGGTGGAAGACAAACATACTGAAATCATAACAATTCCATGCAAAAATAGTGCCACGAGTGGTGGCAGCAAACACAACGCCCTCGTATTGAATTGCATCACAGTACTCATGCGTGTACAGAAACTGATTTTTGAGCAATGTCCATCGAGTCAAACCAGCAACTACGGCAGCAAGCTTGTCGAAGATAGCAACAACTTCATAGTTGTTGTAATTCCAAGAGCGGGTGGGAACTCGAGAAATTGCTATCTTCCATAGAAGACAGTCACCATGATTGTATTTGAACGTGCGTACAATACCGGTGTGCTCAACCTCAGGGCAGTCTGCTGAGATTTTTGGAAGTGGAACCCAGTCACGAGTGTACACATTCACAAGTTGCCATTCGTAGTTGGACCCAATGTAAACAACCCAATCTCCATTTGCGCCTGCCAAGCCTTGCCCTCAAGCGACGGCATCTTAACATCATATGTATCATTATCAAGCGGCATCAACTTACACAGGGCGAGGCCTCCGTCGTGACGGCGCCAGTCATCAGGGTCATGGCGAAGAAGATAGGGGAGATCAAACCGTTCCTTGACTCTTGGGTTCCTTGTAATGATGTTATTAGTTGAGTCAAGAATGGGCTTGAACGAACCTGCCATGCTAGCCGAGGTGATGACGTTGCACCGATCAATGAGTCATCTTCGAGCGGGCAAGAATAATCGGTCGCTTTCGTCCTGTTCCCTCCATGGAGAAGACGATCGAACAATGGCAGAAGAAAGCGTGAAGGGCTGAAGGAAAATGGAGGAGGGAGAGGAAGAGCGTGCGATAGCAGTTCGAAATCAAGAGGGAAAGGCGAAGAGTCGGTGGACGGTTGCCAGTTTGCGACGGTTCACGAAGGGGCGCCCCAGCCTACACGTCGGTTCGGAAATACTCCTACTACTCGTCGTCGTCTCACTGATATGTTGGAACAGGACCACATGTCGACGAAACATGGTGTGTAATTTCTCGTGCAAAAGGCGATCTGGCCGCGTTGGCCCGAGGAGCCGCATTAGTTTTTTTTTAAGTTTGCCGCATTAGTTATCGGCCTTTATTTTTTTTAACATGCAATCTGAATGGATAGCTCCTGTGGTCATCACACGTGAGCGGATATAGTGATGGTTGATTCGCCCGAGCAACTTAGTACTGTGGGAATATGGGAGTACCAATGATTCAAGGAACAGAGAAATGATGGTTGCTTCGTCCGAGCAACTTATCGTGGCGAAGGTGAGGCTCTGTGATTTGACCGCTCACTAGTCATTACTATCAAGCGCAACGACCGGGGTGAATCTTTCCCTGAAGTTGTGTTGTGCACTCAATATTGTTGCATGGCACGTGGAGCCGGATAAAGGATGTCCAACATGTCGGCGAAACGAAGTTGAATTGCTTCTGGCATTGCTATCAATCCTTCAGGATTTTTTTATATGTACGCATAATTTTGATGAAATTGTACTATGATGCTATGAAGGTTTCAACTCTGGTTCCCGCAGGAAAAAAAATATTTCAACTTAGGATTCATGTGTCTTGCCTCGAGATTATCTCGTTACAACATTCCATCAAATACAAATGAAACTACCATGGCTAATGCATCTCAATGGTTCGCAGATCAGCGCCAATATTCTCATCACAACTGAAGACAATGTTGTGAGAAGGTGTACAAATAAAGAAAAAATATAATTGATCAATGTTGTTCGTAGGCATGGCTCCATTTCCTTGTCACAAGATGTTCATTGCTTGGCAGCTAGTTTCACCTAGCTCAGAGCCAAAAAAGAGGTGTATGAAGAACACCACAATCCGATCATTTTGTGCAGCTCCACTAAAATCGGGCGGACCATCCCTCGCTTGCAAAGATATCCAACAAGGTGATTACAATAATAGTGGAACTAGATGATGAAACATAACACACATAAATAGAAGCCGATCACGTCTACAATCTCTATTTAGGACTAACTTCTTGTTGGAGAAGATTAGGCACGGAGTTAGATGAGGAGGATAGCAAAACCAATCTCCCTTTCCGCAGTCCCACAGAAATGTAAAAACGTTGTTCGTGGTGACATTTTTATGAACTGCACAAAACACCCTTCAGAAAAGTGATTTGTGCAGTTCACCAAAAGGTCGCAATAGCAACGAGGTGAAAATGGATAGCCATGTTTGCAAAAGGAGGTTGAAAGGAAACAATTACTGCCCAATAACACGAGTTGAAGACACATACGCCGACAAAAAAGAAGCATGTTCCATGTAAAAAGGGAAAGATAGCACATGGTGGTTTATCAAAAATGGTTTGAGGACGAGATTGCAAGATGGAAAGTACGCCGGCCGAGATACGATTTAAGCAAACAACTAAAGAAGATCCACATGCAGCAATGTGGGAAGATGGGCAGTGGAGCAAGGCCGGAGGAAGCTGTACCTGAGGGTCGTCGGGATGTTACTAGGAGGGCACCGGCGGCCGGGATCTGCCCATACTGCGGCAGCGAGCAAGTGGCGAAGGCCCTACTGCGCCGGAGCTTGGTCAGAGAGAACGGCGGGTACCGCAGATCGAGACGAGCTGCCTCAACACCGTCGAACGGAGTGACGATGCACATCCTCCCTTTCCGCCGGCGGACGGGATGGGGCCGGATCACTGACCAACGCAGAGAGAGAGAGCCCACGACGGCCTTGTGTGAGATTGTGTGACGAGACTCACGAGAGACAAACCCATTTTTCCATTTTCCCCACGGCAATCGTTTTATATTCTAGGCATGGTACCCGACCCTCCTTCGAGTAAACAACCGCTACATCGCGTCAAATTATCACGTGGGCTACCTTTTCGCATGTAAACGAACTCCACCGTGTACCCGCTGGTGTGGCCAGGAACGAGACGTGAGTACGCAAGGCCCCGCATGCACTTATTCTTTCGGTGCAGGTACGCTCGTGGGTGGGTGTGAGAGAGATGGTTTGTGTGAAACAGAGGCAATGTGTTGATGATATCTCAATAGAAAAACGTAACATATGCAATGTGTGTGAAACAGAGTCATGGACGTGAGATATCGATAGAATTGAAAATAGGGATGAAGTGTGTGGCTGCGCGATCGATAAAGAGTGCCATCGAATTTGTGTTTGCCCACGTCAAAGATACAGGGCGGCTGGCCTACCGGAATTTGTGAGGGCAGAGGTGCAGTTCTTCTCCGTGGCATGGATACCTACCTACAATGTTCGACTATCGGTGTGTGTGGGGGGGTAGAGACCGGTCGACTAGTATATGTGTGGGGAAGGAGAGAGACCTAGCTATGTATTGAGGGAGATCGATCGAAATCCATGGATATGTGTAGCAGAGGAATAAGGTTGGGAAAAGGACAAAGGTAGAGCGTCGAAGGGTTGGTGGTGGAGTGCCGTCTCACAAATGGTGGGAGAGGCCTGCTAGACAAACGGAGGGTATGAGTGCAGTATCAATAAGAGAGGGCGGGGGATGTCTGTCTGTCTATGCACGTGCGTGTGAGAGACGGGTCAGGAGGTATTCAAGGATGATGATGGGAGAAGATATGGTTGCGGTAAGCATGCGTAATTACATAGGAAGATCAACCGTCAGGTGTCCGAGAAAAGGAGAGACATAACTAGCGAGGTAAGTGTATCGGTGCTTGGTGAAACGAATTATAGTCGACTGGCTATATGTAGGGAGATCAGTTCATATACACGCCTGCATGTGTTAGAAGCAAATAAGGTCCGGAGAGGCAGACAGGGGGAGAGGGTGTGGCTAGGAGGTGGTGCGAGAGGCCTACCATGTCGAGGGGGGAGGAGTGTGCGAGCATGTGATTAATGAAAAGAGGGGCGGGAGTGTGCACCTGCGTGGAACCGTATTGGACATATGGGGGCATGGACGGTGAGAAGAGAAGAGGGGAAGTATATATGTGTTTGTTGTAGGGACACTTGGCTAGAGAGGTATATCGACCGGTGTGTGCCAGAAAGAAGGAGCCGGGGGCCTACACACACCGCTGGTGGACGACCTAAAGAGAAATAATGAATGTGCGTGATGAAGGGGACGCTAAGGGTGTGTGAGGGGGGTGGGCGTGTGCATGCACGATAGAAAGTTAGCGCTAGCTAGCTACAAATAGAAGAGGATCGTGAAGGTGTAAAAGATGAACAAAGATCATAATTCATTATAAAAAGGTGGATACGTATACTTGAAGAAGATATCATAATGTAGAACATTGATTATAATTTGGGCTAATGTGTGGCTTTTGCAACTCAGGTCTAAATACTTGTCATAATGTAGGGGGCGGGGCACTTTACTTTGTGTGATAAACACGGCGTACGTTTGGAACATGGTTTAGATTATGAATATATAGTTAGTACATCAAATGTACTATTATTTGGAATCAACATCAAGTGTATTCAGAAAATAGAATTCGAGTTCATGTAGTACACATAGTTCATATCTATCTCTATAGTAATCATGTGGTGTGTTATTAAGGTAATACACGAATGATGGTTGAAGTTGGCAACAATCATGATTGTAGATTCTTATTGAAATAGAGAAACAAATTTAAATTTAGTTCGAATTGCAGCGGTAGTATAGACATTTGGAATGCACTAAAATGTTGGTATGAGTAGGTTACATGCATTATCCAGCAAGTTTAAAAAATTAATCAGACATAACATGGATGATACTCCCTCCTTCCATCTATATAGGGCGTAATGAGATTTTTAAGACCGCCTTTGACTATTGACAAGATTAATAGTACATGACATGCACAATGTGAAAATTATATCATTGAAAGAACCTTTCACGCACGGGTTAACGGTGTGCTTTGTGTAAGTTGCATGTCATATATCATTTCTCTAATATTTGGTCAAAGTTAGCATCAAAAACGATTAGGCCCTATATAGATGGAAGGAGGGAGTAGCTTTGAATAGCATTTGTATAGTAAAACGGGCAAGAATCTCTCTTTGTGTGGTGTGAATAGTTTTATTATTTTCGCTTTTTTTTGGTTGAGGGAAGTGCGAATTGATTTGGTGCGCATATCGCATAATATTACTACACGTTAGGCTTGTCCCTAAGATTCAACCCGCGTCTTGTTATATCCCGAAAATTCAGATATCGTGCTCCCAAAACTAGCGCTTTCACAACCCGCCGCCTTGCTATCCTGAAATTACAACGCTAAAACTCCCTCCACCGCCAAATCCCGACACGCCGAAATCCCCTTCCGACCTCGAGCTGAAAGGGCCGCTTAGTTCAAATCGGTGGGGTACTTTTGTAACACACCCTACATTTTGTACAAGCGCCCCTAAGTCATGCTTCACCCTCCCATCACCCCTTTTCGCCATTCAAATCCCAGTGCCGCCATAACCTCTCCGGCTCCAGCCGCTGAAACCCCACCTCCTCCGTGACGCCACGCCACCGCTGCCCGGCCGGAGCCTCTTCCCCGACGACGTCGTCCACCGCAACAGCTCGACGTCCCTCGTCCACCTCCCCGGATGAGGATCCGTCGTCCATCTCGCCATCCCGCCGGTTCAGCCGCCCTGTCCTCCACCTCCAAGGAGCTGCTCCGATGATCGCCTCGTCTATCGTGGCTTCTTCATCCCCACAGCGCCGCCTTAACCTGCTCCACCGGAACCGCAACATCCTCACCGACTCCTCGGACGAAGCGAGGCCTACTCGGCGCCACCAAAGAGGTTGTACACTCATCGCATCGCACCTTCTCCTTAACTCGACCTCCAGGCGCCGACGGTGCTCCATCCCGCACCCCCATGGAGCGGCTGCCTTTAAGCCAGCACCGCGGGCGACATCTCCATGGCGGCTCTCCCCCAGTGCGAGGCCCCTTCGGTGGCGGCGTCCATACCAGCAGGATCTACTGCTGGTGCTACAGCTCTCGCCGCGCGCTGTCGCTGCTCGGCTCTCACTGATCGCCGCCGCCCGGTACTCTCGCTGCTCTCCCCTCGCTTCGTGTTGTTGCTCGCTCGATTAAGCCACACTTGATCGATCGAATCGACTTTTGGGTTAGTCGATTTTAGGGGTTGGGGGCTCATGGGAGTTAAGGAAGAACCACCCACAGCTGGGACGGGGCTCACGGAGGGTACCCCACTATCTATCTTAGGGTTCGTGTGGGGCGGGGGCCTAGAGGGCTGGCCGGGCGGCGGTGGCGAAGTTGTTTCATGGCGGCGAGGCGGAGCTGGGCCAATGATTCGGCAGTGGTGGTCAAGTGCCTGTGGGGGTGCAGGTTGAAGATGAACTGCAGGCCCTCCCTAAACTACATGTCAAGTGCCTCTCTCGCTACCATATGCGTTCAGTTTGACAAGAGTATTCATATTCCACAGTAAATTTCAGTTTTGACAGTTAAGTTCAGAGTCAACAGTTTTTACCTCATATGTTGTAGTCAGGTGGTTTTTGGTGATGTGAATTTTACATCCATTTTACACCATCTATTGGAGATGCTATTAGAATCCCACTTGAGATTGACAATGTCTGTCTTGTGCTGCTTCAGCCTTGACATCTTACGGCACACCGGAGCTGCTCCAACGATAGAACGATCCATCACAATGTAGCAAAGGCTCGACGCCGCCTACTGATTCCTCGGATCTTCCTCCACACCTCCGACAGCCACCTCTTCCTCAATCGCTTCAAATGACCAACCCAATGATGCTGAGGTCGACACGGCTACGGCAAAGAGGTTGTACACTTGTTGCATCACTTATTACTATACCTTCACGACGATACATTAGGGGTATTTTGGTTAAACGGAAAAACATAGCAATAGGGAATTTTCCAATGGCACTCTACTATTCAATTATTCATGCATTTTGTTGAAAGGAATGAAGCAAAACATTCACCTGGGCCTACTTTTAAAAATCCTATGCATAAAAACAAGACCAAGTGCATTAGTGCCAGAATAACATTCTAACTGTACACGCTTTCATATGGTTTCTCTTTATTTTGGCCATGTTTCTTTGCATTCCTCTGCTCCTCCAATTCCTTTAAACCAAACACCCAAGTTGACAGAAATCCTGTGTTTACAAATGCTCTGTTTACCATGTGCATTTTCCTATCCTATTCCGGTGTTTTTCCTATCCATGCGTTTTAAGAATCATGCAAGCCAAATGAGCCCTTACAGAATTACTTCAGTTACAGGTACGTGTCGAAGGGAACTTTGTGTGGTTTGTCCTGCTTCCCGCCATGACGTCGTCCACCTCACCGAGCTGCTCCATCGACGTAAGCATCCACCAAACCAGACATCACGACTCCTGACCGTCTTTCGCCGCCTCAGATATCCTTCCCTGCCGCCGGCACACACCCCAACAACATCACCATCATCGACTCAGCAGATGAACCTGAGGAGTACACGGGTCCAGAAGAGAGGCCACACTCTTTTGTTTCTGCTTATGTTATGCATTGCTTAAACTTACCTGCTGCTTTATCGTCCTGTTCAGCTCTTAGACTCCCAACTCAGGTCCAAATTCATGTTCAAACTTGAATTCTAAATTAGTTGTGGGGCACATATCAAGGCAGCAATGAATAGTATGTCTGTCTAATATCTGGTTCACCTACGGTATGCCTATGTTGTTCATCTTGGTGGGAAACAAATAGTAAAGCAATCATCATCTGTCTTTTTATTAATTCAAAGCAATCATCACCGCTATCATTATTTTTGGATCCATCCACTGGTTGTTACCATCACTCTAAATTGCTGCATGCTCTCCTTACATAACCTCACCATATTTTTTTCAGATGCACGCCGATATTGTACACAAATATGCTGAACATGTAGACAAAAAGAGAAGAGTTTTGCGCGGCAATACAATGTCATGCAGACATCGCTCCATGGTGGGTTCAATGGCACACCCTCCCCACCCCTCTCCAGATTGTAATCCAGAGGAAGATATTTGTTCTGAGGCAGATTCGGACGCCGCTGACCACTCCTATTTACCCCCCAAGGTGTTTGCTCTACCTTGGCATGATGATGTTAGTCATATCATGCATATGTTGCCTTGCAATGCCTACTTTTGACATCATATATGTCATCTGCTTAGTTTAGACATGTTCTGTAATGCCATCTGCTTAGTTTCTATATCATATATGGGAATTATGCAGTCTCATGCCTTTTAGCCAGCCATAATATATGTGAAATGTGCAATGCCATCCTGTTTAACTGTGCATCATATATTTGAATGATATCTTGCCCATCCTTTTCTTCTTTACATTTCCATTTGTCGACAATGTTTGTACATTAAACTGCTCTTCCTGTGAATCAGCCATTTGGGTGGGAGATGAAAAATTTTGGAGTGAAAACAAGGCCTTCAATGCAGACAGTGCTATATGTCGAAGCAGAACTCTTGTTGGTTCCCGATAGCTCCTCAGAGATGGATTCAGAGACAGATGACCAGTCCTATTCCCCTACTGAGGTGTATTCTCTAACTTGGCACGGTTATACTGCTCCTATCATGCATACGGTGTCTTGCATTGCATAGTTTAGACATCATATACACAATATTCAACACCATGTTCTTAGTTCAGACATCATATCGAATGCCCTCTCGCTTAGCATATAAATCTAATTTGTGAATTAAATGATGCGATCCTAATTACTTAGATAACATGTAGGTGAATTATGTCATGCGATCCTGTTTAGTTATTCATGATATCTTTGAATTATGTTATGCTATGCTATCCAGTTTAGATAGACATCATATATGTGAAATTATGTCATGCTATCCGTTTTAGTTAAACAATATACATGTCAACTATTTCATGCCCTCTTTTTTCCACACTATATTGCATCTGTATCTCATAAACACGGTCTTCAAATAAAATAGTGCTACCTCTTGGTGGAGATAGCACCCCGGTTGTACATGCACAAGAACCAGCCCTACCACACATAACCCAAACTCTCGCAGATTGTACCCCTACTACGATGGACAGAGAACCAGCTTCACCCAATCTAACCCCAACCCCAAATTGATAGTAACCCAGTTCCTGTTGACACAGCACCATCTCCACCACAGAGCTCCCAAACAAGAGCAGTTAGTAAGGCAGCTCCAGTTCCAGTGCCCAAAGGGCCAGTACTATCACGGCGAACCCCAACTCCACCAGTTAGTACGCCTCTTCCTGTGGAGGAAGCAAAACCAGCCAGTCGTAGTTTAGCATCTATCGCATTTGACGTTGTTAAATCGTATGTGCGTATCTTCCCATCTTGGAAATATTATACTAAAGATGAAGGAAAATGCCGATTGCGTGTGTTTGTCCAGAGTTATGTGTAAGTAATGTCATTCATGGCAATTACTTTGCTTCGGCCCCATACATCCTACCTCCATGATGGTTATAATACAAAGAATTTTCCCTTTTTCTCTATAGAGAAGGACCGATTTGGAAACTCGTGATGAGGTAACCTGTGCTAATACCTCTGCTATCTTCAAGAATGCTTGGTGGCGATGTCGAATTACCTAAAGAAAACGTATTTCACCGGCAAAGAAACTCATCAAATTCCCTTACGCTCTCCTCGAGACACATTTATCGGACGATGATCGGGAATGCCTTGTTCTCAGACCGTCCCGAACCAAGAATGTGGTAAGGTCTATGAGCTCATTTTCTATTTTTAAGTATTATATTCTTGCGTCTTATCAGACTGCTCATGTAGAACAAGTGCCTAAACCTGAAGAACAACTGTTCTAATTTAAGATTCCATTGCTATCATAGTTCAAAAAAGCGCCAGGCATTAATTGTGCGTTTTGCCACCGCCTTGCACTTTACTGACCAAAGTGCATGCTTATGCAAAGATTAAGCATAGTTATGCGCAATGCGTTTTGCCAACGCCTAGAGCCTAGGCGCGCTTAAGCGCTCGCTTAGGCGCGCCTTTTTTAACTATGATTGCTTTGCTCTTGTATCACTGTATTTACTGATACAAACTTATTTTTAAATTGAAGGATCCAATCGAAACTCCAATGGCACAGCAGGTATGTTCACGCATGTTTCTTTAATAGGTTTGCTCTTATCAATAGCTCTTTTGATTTCAATTTCAATTGTGTATACAGCCGACTTTCATATCATGCACATTACTAGCATCACAACAGAGCCAATAGTGTTGTTGTACATGTAGACCCGTGGTACCCATCTGAAATCTTGTTGTGCCGTGTAGTTTCCCACACTTTGTATTCTTTTCACCGCTGCTTTGTCTTGAACTGATATGATTTGAACCGTGTCCCTGTTTTGATTTGGCAAGACAATGGAGTGACCATAGGACATAGATATATGTTTGTTTGATGCTTTTATTATGTACTAGTACTTGGCAATAGAAGACTTGGTAGTTTAATCCCGTCCACCTTACTAATGAACTGGTTCACCGAAATGAGTTTCATATACTAGTACATGCTAAACTTGTTATGTGTCTGCTTATTTCTTCTTTTAAAATGCTGACAGAATATTGGGGAAGAGTGCCTTATTAAGCAATGGTTAGGGAAGTAATGCAGATAAGGTTCAGGATAGTGACACATCCTTGTTGGTCTCCAAAAAAACTGATAAAACAACTAAGGAATACTATCTTGAAGACAGCAAGACAACCCCAAAGTCCTGTCTTGGTTTAGTGTTCGAGTTACTGGCCACTGCCGCTTGCACAAGCTATTCAAATTCACTGTCTGAATCAGTTCGGTTTCTTGAGTATCAACTACAAGTCGAAAGACATCGATCAACTGTCTTTGCGACAAGAAGCGGAAGGACCGCGAAGTCCCCGGAGCATTCAGATGCATACTTTCTTGTGCAACAAAGAAGCGTTGGAGGATTTTAGCGCCAAACAGACAAAGCTAATCAGCTTGCTAAGCTTATTACCAGCATGGTGGATACCCGATAACGCTTCTTGAGCTCTTCCGAAGTTGTTTCGCTTATGCTCTTGTTTTGTTGCCGCTTATTTGCAATCGTGGCCAATTTTGACGGCCATGTATGTAATATGCTGCTTTGTTCCTATATTTGCACCGGTGGCGAACTTTGATGCCCAAAGTGGATGTAATATGTGTAATAGTGGTAATAGGCTAGACTTAATTGCTTGCTTATTTATTTCCTTATTGTCTTGTTTAGTTGTTTGCTTGTAGTCACTGCAGTTCTTTTCTCGTGTTTTTCTAGTGGCCACAATAGCCTATTTTTGGTAACTAGGCCAAAATAATCATGGCAACACACGGACCGTTGTAATCATGGGCCTCCCGCAGTCAGATGATCCATGGGCCTTCGTCGTCAGAGGACCATTGGCCTTCTATACGGGCCGTGAGGATCCATCGCCTTCTATACGGGCCTTAGGGATCAATGGGCCTTCTACGGTCGTAGGGTCCATGGGCCTTGTACGGCCGTACGATCCATGGGCCTTCTACGGGCCGTACTATCCATGGGCCTCATACAGGCCGTAGGATCCATGGGCCTTCTACGGGGCGTATCATCATTTCGCCAATCATGGGCCATACTATTTGTGGACCATAACAGGCCGTTAATAGGCCGTATTTGATAACTCTATGAAAACAGCCCAACGGGTTTTTTTTACATGAAAACGGCCCAACGTATTAACGGTCCGCAAACGGGCCAACTGTAATGACGGGCGGAATTTGGCCCACAAGCAGAAAATGACAGTAACGGGCCGTATGTAACCGAATGCTGGAAGTGAGCCCAAGAATCAATGGGCCCTGAGAAGGCCGAAAGATAACTTGGGCTGGAAACGGCCCAATGGAATAACGGGCCGTTAATGGGTATAAAGTGATACACTGTTCATTACGGGCCGCCACCACGGGTCGTTAATGGGCCAAGAGTTACAAAGGTCCTCATATGGGCCGGAAGAAGTCATGGGCCACACATGGGCCGAAAGTTAAAACGGGCTGAATCATATTGGATGGCCCAGATGACGCTACTGGGCCTAATTCGGATAGGGCGTAACGGGCCCTGGGTTAGTGGGTTGTAAATGGGCTATATGCAAACAAGCCATTAACGGGCTTTCCGTGGGCCGGCCCGCCACCTTTTGACCAAGTCAAACGGGCCGGCTTTTTCACAGGAATGGGCCTCTGTTGGGCCGTGCCATGTGTCGACGTATCATAGGCGCCTTCAGTCCAATGAGCAGATGACATCTGTCCCAACGGTGAGCCGACACGTGTTTCCTCCAGCCAATGATGATTTTACACGTGGAAAATCCCCATTGGTCGGGGCTGTTAACGGGTTATCGGATCCAAAACCTGACCCAATAGCTTAACGGCGTTCGCTATGGTGGATGCCACGTGTCGGTCACCCTTGACGAAAAGCACTTCGCGGACGCGCGATTTATCGTCATGGAAGTGGACACTTCCGTGATGATAATTTTGGTAATGTCGTGGAACACTTCTACGACAAAGACAGTATGACTATCTTGATTCTGTCATAAATTTGTCATGGATGTACATGCATGACAAAAAATGTGACCTACTGTGACAAACACGTATCATCATGGAAGTGTATTTTTTTGTAGTGATATGTGATAAACATTGCAGTACTTCATAGTAGTACCATGTGCTAGGTACCTGATTCATTCATTTATAACTGAAAACAATCTTGAGGGTCTCAGAAAAACAAAAGGTTAACTGAAGAAGAAGAAAATCAATACTGAAGGAATTAAACAACAAAAGATGAGGATGATTACCGTGGGGGTTTATAGTACTGCACAATAATTTTCTGTCAAAAAACTAAAGTTAATGACAAAAGAAACTGAAGTAATTGGAAACCAAAGAAATTTAGGAGCCTCAACTAGTTATATAGCAGAAGTACTACCTAGGACCATCGGCCAGATTCGTCTCAATTTATACACATTAAACAGAAAAGGGACAAGTTGAATATGCAACCACAGCAGATAGCATGACACAATCTATAATGTCCTCTGCTCTTCAGAGGGATAGGAGCTACAAAATTAGTTTTCCTTTGTAAAATGAAGATGTAGGCGTCAATAACAAAATGTGTTGAGATTTCATGATTATCCTAGCAGTACTTCTTCCTCACAAATAATCAACTAAGGCCAGGCATGTTATTTCGCAGACTAAATTAGTTCAGTAGAATTCATACTGCATAGTACATCACCTATTATTAATGGTCCCAAGTACATTAATGGTTACATAAAGATTAGGTCTAACTAGTAGAGAGGAAGATTAATTACACATCTTCTGTCAACTACTAAGGCTTCCTGTGTTATTTTGCAGACTAGATTAGTTCAGTAGAATTCCAATTAGATCAGGTACAACGTCTGTTGATGGTATCAAGTACATATGGGGATGAGTAGTAGTAGTTGGAACCAGTCAAGGGGAAATTGCTATTAGGACAAGTAGAGTACAAGAGGTGGTGATCAGATGCCCAAAACGCTTTTGACAAGGCTAGCCTTCATGCGACCGTGTAATGCTGTTCTCAAGTCATTTCAAAGTTACAATATTAAACATGTCTTCAAGGTGATTCTGAAGCTTGTGTCATGGGTTCAATCTTGTGGCAGCAATAACAAAGTTCTATATGTTGGCTTATTGTGAACAAAATGATGGAGTTGTATATTCTCCTATTTTTGTTTTGGTGTTTGTTTACGCTGTTCCCGTCAACCTGCCAATATAATAGCCAACTTTCACTATAATCAGAAGGAGTCTGTTTGCCATAATGTGTAGATGCTATTTCTATGTTATTTTTCTGTCTACCAACTCCTTGTTGCTAAAAGAGTGACCCATGGTAAAAATTAATCTAGTATAAGCAGAATCTACTTTTTCTTTGCATTTCTTTATGCAGCGTGACACCGATATGATAGCTTTATTCCATTCCTGCTGTTGATCAGCATGCTATCATTTGTAGTTGTTATTGCATTTTTGACAAAAGTCGAGTTTATTTTTAAAAAGGGTCTCGCTGACTGGTTTGTGGCTTGTGAAAGGTATTTATCCTTGAAGAAATGAACAATGACAGACAAAGCAACTGCAGTTGTGGATGTAAGTTCATTTCTATTTCACATTATCAAACTTTTGTTAGAAGCCATGATCACTAACTAGCTCCACAGTGCCAGACCATCATTTGAGTAAGCTCGTTTCAACCTAGTAGGTTTACTGCTTCCCTGTATCTCTATTCACTGTATCTCTATTTGAGCAAGCCAGATTTGGACTTTGACGTGTACTAACAAGTTTTTACTTTCTCGACTAGGCCACAGGGGTGATCGACACGAAGTACCGCAGCCTGGTGGGTGTCGTGCTCTTCAACCACTTGGAGGTGGACTTCACCGGGAAGCCCGACAACCGCGTCGCACAGATGATCGCGACGTAGGAGGTCGCTGAGTTGGAGGACCTCGATGCCATCGTTCGGGGGGGGGGGGGAGGGAGGATTCGGGTCCATTGGCATCTGCACTCCGTGTCTTGGTAGATACATCTAGATAAGTTGTCTGGTTGTTTGTGTCTGATGTTAAATGGGATCTCGTGATCTCTATGTTCAATGTTTCATTCATGAATGCTGCAATTCCTAAGATGGTTCTGTGAGCTTAGTTTATTTTGCACTGGCCATGTCTTGATTTGCTAAAAAGTTCCTACTGCATCTGACTTTTTTTAATTTCTAATTAGATAGCTGTAGCGTGGGTGAGAAATAGCACGCTACTAGTGCTTAAGATAGCAGTAGCGTAGGTGTGGAATAGTGGTAGCGTGGGTGGCACCGCGCTACTACTAACTTTTTAGTCAGCGCTGGTACAAAAACGCCGCCATCGCTAACATTTAGCTGTAGCGCCTTAGTAGTAGCGCGGGAACCCACGCTACTGGTATGCAGAAAACCAACGCTACTGGTAGTGTTTTTCCTAGTAGTGAAATATTTAGCAGAGAAGTAATAAATCATACCCTGGGGACTACGCACACAACCAGGATCTAGAGAATTGAACCAAGTCTTAGCATCACCCTTTAATGAGAACGGAAGTATCTTAAGGATATAATAATAGCGAGACTTCTCATCATTAATAAACAGGGTGGCTATATCATTCAACTTGGTAAGATGTGCCACAACAGTTTCAGATTCAAGGCCATAAAAAGGATCAGATTCAACCAAAGTAATTATTTTAGGATCAACAGAGAATTCATAATCCTTATCAGTAACGCAGATAGGTGAAGTAGCAAAAGCGGGGTCAGGTTTCATTCTAGCATTAAGGGATTGCTGCTTCCATTTAGCTAATAACTTTTTAAGATCATATCTATCTTTGCAAGAAAAGATTGCTTTAGCAGCTTCCTCATTCATAACATAACCCTCAGGAACAACAGGTAATTCATAATCAGGGGGAGAACTTTCATCATCACTATCATCAATAATAGCATCTTCAATAATTTCATTGTTCATCAAGAAATTCACCTAATGGCACAGTAGTATCACGCACAGAAGTAGTTTCATCATAAGTATCATGCATAGAAGAAGTGGCATCATCAATAACATGCGACATATCAGAATTCAAAGCAAGAGGTGTTTAGGTGTCGCAAGCTTACTAATAACGGAGGGAGAATCTAGTGCAGAGCTAGATGGCAGTTCCTTACCTCCCCTCGTAGTTGAGGGCAAAATCTTGGTTCTTTCGTCTTTCAAGTTCCTCATAGTGATCAACTGATATAAATCCCAAGTGACTCAAAGAATAGAGCTATCCTCCCCAGCAACGGCGCCAGAAATTAGTCTTAATAACCCACAAGTGTAGGGGATCGCAACAGCTTTCGAGGGTAGAGTATTCAACCCAAACTTATTGATTTGACAAAAGGGGAGCCAAAGAATATTCTTAAGTATTAGCACTTGAGTTGTCAATTCAACCACACCCTGATAACTTAGTATCTGTAGTAAAGTATTTACTAGCAAAGTAGTATGATAGTAATGGTAATAGTGGCAAAAGTAAAGATAGCAGTTTTGTAGTAATTGTAAAAGTAGCAACGGAAAAGTAAATAGGCGAAACACAATATGTGAAAAGCTCGTAGGCATTGGATCAGTGATGGATAATTATGTCAGATCCGATTCCTCATGTAATAGCTATAACATAGGGTGACACAGAACTAGCTCCAGTTCATCAATGTAATGTAGGCATGTATTCCGAATATAGTCATACGTGCTTATGGAAAAGAACTTGCATGACATCTTTTGTCCTACCCTCCCGTGGCAGCGGGGTCCTAGTGGAAACTAAGGGATATTAAGGCCTCCTTTTAACAGAGAACCGGAACAAAGCATTAGCACATAGTCAATACATGAACTCCTCAATCTATGGTCATCACCGAGAAGTATCCCAATTATTGTCACTTCGGGATTGTCGGATCATAACACATAATAGGTGACTATAGACTTGCAAGATAGGATCAAGAACTCACATATATTCATGAAAATATAATAGGTTCAGATCTGAAATCATGGCACTCGGGCCCTAGTGACAAGCATTAAGCATAGCAAAGTCATAGCAACATCAATATCGTAACATAGTGGATACTAGGATCAAACCCTAACAAAACTAACTTGATTACATGGTAAATCTCATCCAACCCATCACCGCCCAGCAAGCCTACGATGGAATTACTCACGCACGGCGGTGAGCATCATGAAATTGGTGATGGAGGATGGTTGATGATGACGACGACGACGAATCCCCCTCTCCGAACCGCCAAAAGGACTCTAGACCAGCCCTCCCGAGAGAGATTAGGGCTTGGCGGCGGCTCCGTATCGTAAAACGCGATGAAACTTTCTCTCTGATTTTTTTCTCCGCGAAACGGAATATATGGAGTTGGAGTTGAGGTCGGTGGAGCATCAGGGGGCCCACGAGACAGGGGGCACGCCCAGGGGGGAGGACGCGCCCCCCCACCCTCATGGACAGGGTGTGGGCCCCTCGCCTTGATTCTTTCACCAGTATTTTTTATATTTTCCAAAACTTATGGATTTTCAGGTCATTCTGAGAACTTTTGTTTTCGTCACAATAAACAACATCATGGCAGTTCTGCTGAAAACAACGTCAGTCCGGGTTATTTCCATTCAAATCATATAAGCTAGAGTCCAAAACAAGGGCAAAAGTGTTTGGAAAAGTAGAAACGTTGGAGACGTATCAGTATGGAGATACCGACGTTCGAATCTCGGGCAAGTAACATACCGACAAACAAAGGGAACTACGTATGTTGTCATAAAGGTTCGACCGATAAAGATCTTCATAGAGTATGTAGGAACCAATATGGGCATCCAGGTCCCGCTCTTAGTTATTGACCGGAGAAGCGTCTTGGTCATGTCTACATCATTCTCGAACCCGTAGCGTCCGTACGCTTAACGTTCGTTGACGATTTAGTTTTATATGAGTTATGTATGTTGGTGACCGAATGTTTTTCCGAGTCCCGGATGAGATCACAAACATGAAGAGGAGCTCCAGAGTCGTCCGAAGGTAAAAATTAATATATGGGATAATAGTGTTTAGTCTCCGGAAGGGTTCCGGAATTCACCGGAAAGGGTTTCAAATGTTTCCCAAAATGTTCGGGTACGAGAACACTTTATTTGGGCCAAGGGATAAAGCCCACGAGGCTTTCGGAAGGTGCAAAAGGAAGTTTTGCGGAGGCCAGGGGCCGGATGCCATGGACCCTAGTGTCTGGGGCCAGACGCCAAGGACCCTGGTGATACGTCTCCAACGTATCTACTTTTCCTAACGCTTTTCCTCTTGTTTTCAACTCTAATTTGCATGATTTGAATGAAACTAACCCTGGACTGATGTTGTTTTCAGCAGAACTACCATGGTGTTGTTTTTGTGCAGAAATAAAAGTTCTCGGAATGGAACGAAACTTTGCGAGGATTTTTTATGTAATAAAAGAGAATTTCTGGAGCCAAGATCCACCGGAGAGGGGCACCTGGGTGGGCACAACCCACCAGGGGGCGCCCCCTCTCCTGGGGCGCCCAGGTGGGTTGTCCCCACCTGATGGCCCCGCAGACCTTGATTCCAACGCTATAAAATCCTATGTTTGGAGAAAAATACGGGAGAAAGAATTATTGCAATCCACGAGATAGAGCTGTTGTCACCTCCTGTTCTTCATCGGGAGGCTAGATCTGGAGTCCGTTTGGGGCTCCGGAGAGGGGGATCATCGTACTTCGTCATCACCGACCCTTCTCCATCGCCAATTCCATGATGCTCCCCACCGGGAGTGAGTAATTCCTTTGTAGGCTCGCTGGTCGGTGAGGAGTTGGATGAGATTCATGATGTAATCGAGTTAATTTTGTTAGGGCTTGATCCCTAGTATCCATTATGTTCTTAGATTGATATTTCTATGACTTTGCTATGCTTAATGCTTGTCACTTTGGGCCCAGGTGCCATGAACTCAGATCTGAACCATTTATGAATTCATCGTTATATCCATGTTTTAGATCCGATCTTGTAAGTTATAGTCACCTACTACGTGTTATGATCTGGCAACCCTGGAGTGACAACAACCGGGCCCACTCCCGGTGATGACCGTAGTTTGAGGAGTTCATGTATTCACTATGTGTTAATGCTTTGTTCCGGTTCTATATTAAAAGGAGGCCTTAATATCCCTTAGTTTCCAATATGGACCCTGCTGCCACAGGAGGGTAGGACAAAAGATGTCATGCAAGTTATTTCGATAAGCACGTATGACTATTTACGAAAAACATGCCTACATTATATTGATGAACTGGAGCTAGTGCCGTATCGCCCTAGGTTATAACTGTCACATGATGAACATCATCCAACAAGTCACTGATCCAATGCCTACAAATTTATCTTATATTGTTTCCGCAAAGTTACTATTGCTATCATTACTGTTACACTTGCTACAAAACTACTGATGTCACTGTTACTGTTACTGTTACTGTTGCTGCTATTACTATTATCAAAACTATCATATTACTGTGCTATTGATTACTTGCTGCAGATAATTAATCTCCAAGTGTGGTTGAATTGACAACTCAGCTGCTAATACCTTCAAATATTCTTTGGCTCCCCTTGTGTCGAATATATAAATTTGGGTTGAATAGTCTACCCTCGAAAATTGTTGCGATCCCCTATACTTGTGGGTTATCACCTGGCATCTAGTTCTGGATCGGAGTCCGAGTAGGATTCTTGCCTTGCTGGCAAAACCCACTTTGAGGAGGATTTTTCTCCAAGTTTCGTCCGTAGGGCTCAACATATAATAGAGGGGCAGTGCTAGCACCTGGAACATATCAAGATACACCAAGCCGTGTGCCGGAAACCCCGACCCTCTAGTTTATCCTCCGTCATAGTTTCTATTGTGCTTGGTGCAGCCCTGCGGAGATTGTTCTTCACCACCACCGTCACCATGTTGTCGTGCTGCCAGAACTCATCTACTACTTCGCCCCTCTTGCTGGATCAAGAAGGCGAGGACGTCATCGAGCTGAATGTGTGCTGAACACGGAGGTGCCATACGTTCGCTACTTGATCGGGACGGATCATGAAGGTGTACGACTACATCAACCACATTGATAAACGCTTCTACTTAGCGATCTTCAAGGGTATGAAGATGCTCTTCCCCTCTCGTAGGTATGCATCTCCATGGATAGATCTTGCGTGTGCATATAATTTTTTTGTTTTGCTTGCAGCATTTCCCAACAGTGGCATCATGAGCCAGGTCTATGCATAGATGATATGCATGAGTAGAACTCAAAGGAGTTGTGGGTGGTGATGTTTATACTTCTTACCACCAACGTCTTATTTTGATTCTGCGGTATTGTGGGATAAAGCCGCTCGGACCAACCTTACATGTCCACGTATATGAGACCGGTTCCATCGACAGACATGCAACTTGTTTCGCATAAAGGTGGAAGGCGGGTGTCTGTTTCTCCTACTTTAGTTGAATCAAATTTGACTACGGACGGTCCTTGAAGAAGGTTAAAACAGCAAAGTTGATAAATAACTGTTGTTGTTTTGCGCAGGTAAGAACAGTTCTTGCTAGAAGCCCGTAGCAGCCATGTAAAACTTACAACAACAAAGTAGATGATGTCTAACTTTTTTTTGCAGGGCATGTTGTGATGTGATATTGTCAAGACGTGATGCGATATATGTTGTTGTATGAGATGATCATGTTTTGTAATATCGACAACCGACAGGAGCCTTAGGGTCGTCTCTTAATTATTGTATGAAGTGCAAGAGCCATGTAATTGCTTTAGTTTATCGCTATGCATTAGCAATAGTTGGCAAGAAGACCCCGATGCAACGATGGAGATCAAGGTGTCAAGTCGGTGACGATGGAGATCATGACATTGCTTTGGAGATGGAGATCAAAAGCAGAAGATGATGATGGTCATATCATGTCACATATTTTTGATTGCATGTGATGTTTATCCTTTATGCATCTTATTTTTCTTAGAACAATGGTGGCATTATAAGATGATCCCTTCACTTAATTTCAAGGTAAAAGTATTCTCCCCAAGTATGCACCGTTGCTAAAGTTCGTCGTTCCGAAGTGCCTCGTGATGATCGGGTGTGATAGATTGTACGTTCACATACAACGGGTGTAAGCCAGTTTTGCACAAGCAGAATACTTGGGTTAAACTTGACGAGCCTAACATGTACAGACATGGTCTCGGAACACTGGAGACCGAAAGGTCAAACATGAGTCATATAGTAGATATGATGAACATGGAGATGTTCACCATTGATGACTACCCCATCTCTGTAGCGACCCGACCTCAGACGGTCAAGTCTCTGTGCTTAAGTGTCATCCCTGGATCGGTATTGCTGACAAACACAGTACTCGAGGACTTATAACAGAGTTTAATCACACACTTATTACATCGAGTGTCTCAAAAAGAGTACTTATTACAAAAATATGGCTGAAGGCCATCTAAATAAGATAACTGCGGAAGCATAAAAGATAAATGAGTCCATCCACCTCCACGGCAATACTGGGTGCACGACATTGACCTAGCGCACCTTACCCTTCATCTGAAAACTATGCAACATGATACGTTGCAGCCGTGTAGGTCAGCACATGCAATATGCTGGCAAGATAACACTATAGAGAAATGAACAAATGACAACTAACACTACATGCATATATGGCTGGTGGAGGCTCTATGGTTATCATTTGCATAAAGCTAGTTTTTCCCTACAACAAAGGAATATATTTTATTTAATACAAGTTTGTTGAAAATATTGAGATGGTAACCCCAACTCAATCCCAAAATAATATCAATAACCCAAAAAATTAGTTAAGTATAGTGATGAGCTCAAATCAATAATTCAAGTACCAGATACTCAAGATGTCCATAACCACGGACACGACTAACCATGATTAGTTTGTACACTCTGCAGAGGTTTGCGCACTTTTCCCCACAAGACTCGATCTCCTCCGTTGTATTTCTCGCACTGCATGGTGTTTCAGAAACGGATGACCGAGACACAGTCTTTCCGAAGAGGTCCCCTTAACCGATAGATAGGCCGGTACACGTGCAATCCCCTACATCTGCTAGCCCATCATGGAAAGGATTCCCATAAAATACTCAACTATGCCAGAGCCCATAATGGCTTGTGGCTGCACACGGAAGTTTCTAGCATGAATAATCTTATGATCCCTTTGAGTCTAGGTGGCAAACCAAAGGATGATCACACGGGTTCCACGGGATCTCCTTGGACAACACTGGTATAACCCCAGGTGCCCACAACCAATCCACCCAGATGTGTATTTAAGTAGCCACCTTAAGTTAACTCTTAGTTAATAATAACTCTCACATCTGTCATGAACCTCTCATACCAAACCACATCTACAAGCACTGCATAACAATATAAGCATAACGTAGTAACACCCAGGGTTTGTATATAAGACAATGGGTTCCTACATCATCATCTACTTCCCAATACCCACATGTTATCAAATCCTAACCATGCAGTGTTTGAGGATTGTAACTAATGCATAAAAGCTAGGTAATAAAGGGATATGATCAAAGTGTTACTTGCCTTGCCGACGATCGGAAAACCCTAGTGATTCGTAGTAGCAAGCCTCGCACTCCGGAAACTCTATCGTGAACAAACAATAGCATACATAAGCACTCAAGCATAAGATGCAAGGGTAAAACCAAGAGAAAAGATCTAAACAGAAAGTTCGAACAAAGAGCTTCGAATTGCAAAAATAATCAATCGGAACAGAGCTACGAAACTCAAACTACGATCAAAAGAAGTTCAAATTCAAATCTGCTTGAAAGCAAATTTTAGATTTTCAAAATCATGTTCAAGTTGTTTATCTGAATAGAGGGGAACAAGACGAAGATTTTGGCGTTGGTTTCACTGGATTTGGATAAACGAGCAAAAAGTAAGGAAGGTTTGAAGATCATGGACTAAACTGCGATAAAAGTAATCGCGGATAGGTCCCTGGCTAGAAGAATAAAACTAAAAGGAAAAACCTAACAAACGAACGTTCGCTCACAGAAACTAACGAATGAATTTGTTCGCTAAGAAAACAAATCGGGTGAACGTTCGCTAAATTACGAACCCTAAAAACCGATCTACAAAATAAATCGAACTTAATAAAAAAATCGGGCGGGGTTTCCTTCGGTTTTTCCAGTTCGGTGTGGGAAACCGGTGGCGGCGGCGATGTTCTTCGGCGGCGAAGGCAGCGGGCGGCGCGCTGACAGCGGCGCTGGTGTAAGCGGGCGGCCTTACAGCGGGCGCTAAGCATACATGGCGGCAAGCGGTAAGCGGTGGTGGTCATTGCCACACGAAGGCGGGCGGTGGTGAGGGAAAAGGGGGGCGGGGGTGCGGCGGCTTATAAAGGGGTGGGGCATGGTGCGGCTTAGGCGAGGGGGCGACGGAGGTGGGGCGGTGTCGGACTCCTTGCCGGAGTCCGCCTTACCAAGGCGGAGGCGCAATGGGAAGGCGGCGGTGGGCCTTGGCCGGTCGGTCCGAAAGAATTTTTTTAAAAGAATAATAATTTTGCCAAAAAAATAAAATCCAAAATAAAATAAAAACAAATCCTAAAATCCCAAAAATAATTTTCACGGTCCTCTCCTAATATTTAGGACAACATGAACATTTCTCTAGGCTAAAATGCAATTTTTATCCTAATTTAACCGAATAAAATCTCAAATAGAAAATATATTTTTATTCAAAATTAAATTTCCATTATTTCCTCTATTTTGAAGAAGTCATATTATCTTCTCTCATTATTTATTAATTTTGAAATAATTGGAAAAATAATTTCAAATAAAAATCACCTTGATCCAATTTTACCCATTTTGAAAATTCAAAAGTGGAATTTTTATGAAAACCTCCAACTCTCTCAAATTGTCCTTGAGTTGCTTAAGGTCTTCTAGGATCAAAATATCCAAATAAAACCAATTCAAAATGCAAGAATCATGGATGCATATGATGACCTAATGATTAACATTCAAATTGAAAATTGGGATGTTACAATCTCACGTGATGATCGGACATGGGTTAGTTGATTTGGATCATGTATCACTTAGATAACTTGAGGGATGTTAATTTAAGTGGGAGTTCATTAGTAATTTGATTAATTGAACTTAATTTATCATGAACTTAGTCCTGATAGTTTTTGCAGATCTATGTTGTAGATAAATGGCCCGTGCTACTGTTCCATTGAATTTTAATGCATTCCTAGAGAAAGCTAAGTTGAAAGATGATGGTGGCAACTACACGGACTGGGTCCGTAACTTGAGGATTATCCTCATTGCTACACAGAAGAATTATGTCCTTGATGCACCGCTAGGTGACCCACCCGCTCCCGCTAATCTAGACGTTGTGAATGCCTGGCAAAGGCGAACTGATGACTACTCGATAGTTCGGTGTGCCATGCTTTACGACTTAGAACTGGGGCTCCAAAAGCATTTACCACGGAGCATATGAGATGTTCCAAGAGCTGAAATTAATATTTGAAGCTACTACCCAGGTAGATAGATATGAAGTCTCCAACAAGTTCTTTAGCTGTAAGACGGAGCAGAACAGTTCTGTCAGTGAACACATACTCAAAATGTCTGGGTATCATAACCACTTGACTCGGCTGGGAATTGAGCTCCCAGATGAGTGTGTTATTGATAGATTTCTTCAATCACTACCACCAAGCTATAAAGGCTTAGGCCCCTTTAATTGGGCTACAGATTCTTGAAAATCAGCTTCGGCTTGGATTCTGAAAATCAGCTGCAGCTGCAGATTGCGGAAATCTGAAGTAGCCTGTTTGTTTGCCCTGGAAATCAGAAGCAGCTGCAGCCCCGAATGTACTGTTTGTTTACCCAACACCAAGAACAGAGCAGAGATTGGGGGCGGAGCTCGAGAAACGGAGGCGGAGGTGGGGTTTGGTGGCCGGAATACGGGGCGGGCAGACGTGTAGGCGCCGGATCCGCTCGTCCTGGAGCTGACGGGGCTGGCATACGCGGAGATCGGGGGCGGTGCGTTGCTGGCAATGCTCGTGGGAAGCAACAGAGATGCAACTCGTTGGCCGGAATACGGGGAGGGACGACTGTGGTGGCGTCAGATGCGCCCGTCCTGGAGCCGACGGGGCTGGTGAAGGTGGCGGCGGAGGCAGAGCATGGTGGCCGGAAAATGGGTGCAGGCCGCACGCGGAGCCTGCGGGCGAGGCCGATGCAGAGGATGGGGGCGGGGCCGCGTGCGCGGAGCCTGTGGGCAAGGTACTCCCAGGCACCGCCGCCACGCTCCGCCTGATCCTCCAGCCGCAGCAGGCATGCCTCCTCCGTCGGGGTTGTCGTCATCGCAGTCGCCATGGTAGGGAGACGAGATGAGGGGGATCTCGTTGACCTGGACCGCGGGACAAAATGAATTGTTTTGTTTTGCGGGAAGCTTCGGAATCGGCTGAATCATCAAAATTGCTGCTTCCGGATTCCCTTCGTTGGTAGTTCATTTTTGGAATCGGATTCTAGGAAGCTATACGGGAATCTGACATGTTTGTTTGAGCTTCTGATTTTAGGACCCTAGAATCTGAGAATCAGAAGTTGTAGCCCAAACAAAGGCCACCTTAGTGATGAACTATAATATGCAAGGGATGACGAAAACGATTCCCGAGCTCTTCGCAATGTTAAAATCAGTGGAGGTAGAAATCAAGAAAGAGCATCAAGTGTTGATGGTTAATAAGACCACCAATTTAAAGAAAAAGGGCAAGGGAAAGAGAGGGAACTTCAAGAAGAACGACAAGCAAGTTGCCGATCCCATGAAGAAACCCAAAGTTGGACCCAAGCCTGAGTGCTTCTACTGCAAGGGTAATGGTCACTGGAAGCGGAACCGCCCCAAATATTTGGCGGATAAGTAGGATGGCAAAGTGAACAAAGGTATATTTGATATACATGTTATTGATGCGTTCCTTGCCAATGCTCGTAGTAGCACCTGGGTATTTGATACTGGTTCGGTTTCTCATATTTGTAACTCAAAATAGGAGCTGCGGAATGAACGGAGATTGGCTAAGGATGAGGTGATGGTGCGCGTCGGAAATGGTTCCAAGGTTGATGTGATCGCCGTCGGCACGCTACCTCTACATCTACCTTCGGGGTTAGTTTTAGACCTCAATAATTGTTATTTTGTGCCAGCGTTGAGCATGAACACTATATTAGGATCTTGTTTATTGTGAGACGGTTATTCGTTTAAGTAAGAGAATAATGGTTGTTCTATTCATATGTGTAACATCTTTTATGGTCATGCACCCTTTGTGAATGGTCTATTCTTGTTGAATATCGATTGTAGTGATACACATATTCATAATATTGAAGCCAAAAGATGCAAAGTTGATAATGATAGTGCAACATACTTGTGGCACTGCCATTTAGGTCATATTGGTGTAAAGCGCTTGAAGAAACTCCATGCGGATGGACTTTTGGAGTCACTTGATTATGAATCATTTGATACTTGCGAACCATGCCTCATGGGAAAGATGACTAAAATTCCGTTCTCTGGAATAATGGAGCGAGCTAATAACTTATTGGAAATAATACATACCGATGTATGCGGTCCGATGAGTGTTGAAGAATGCAGCGGGTATCGTTATTTTCTACCTTCACAGATGATTTGAGTAGGTATGGGTATATCTACTGGATGAAACATAAGTATGAAACAGTTGAAAAGTTCAAAGAATTTCATAATGAAGTGGAGAATCATCGTAACAAGAAAATAAAGTTTCTACGACCTGATCGCGGAGGCGAATATTTGAGTTACGAGTTTGGCCTTCATTTAAAACAATGTGGAATAGTTTCACAACTCATGCCACCTTGAACATCACAGTGCAATGGTGTGTCCGAACGTCGTAACCGTACTTTATTAGATATGGTGCGTTCTATGATGTCTCTTACCGATATACCACTATCGTTTTGGGGTTACGCACTAGAGACATCCGCATTCACGTTAAATAGGGCACCATCTAAATCCTTTGATAAGACACCGTATGAACTATGGTTTGGCAAGAAACCTAAGATGTCGTTACTTAAAGTTTGGGGATGCGACGCGTATGTCAAAAGGCTTCAGCCTGATAAGCTCGAAGCCAAAGCAGAGAAGTGCATCTTCATAGGATACCTGAAAGAAACTATTGGGTATACCTTCTACCACAGATCCGAAGGCAAAATCTTTGTTGCTAAGAACGGGTCCTTTCTAGATAAGGAGTTTCTCTTAAAAGAAGTGAGTGGGAGGAAAGTAGAACTTGATGAGATAGTTGTACATCAGAGAAAGCCGTTCCTGTGATGGCTACACCGACCAGAGAGGAAGCAAATGATGATGATCATGAAACTTCAGATCAAGTTACTGCTGGACCTCGTAGGTCGACCAGAGCATGTTCCGCACCAGAGTGGTACGGTAATCCTGTCCTGAAAGTCCTGTTGTTGGATAACGGCGAACCTACGAACTATGAAGAAGCTATGACAAGTCCAGATGCCGAAAAATGGCTTGAGGCCATGAAATCTGAGATAGGATCCATGTATGAGAACAAAGTATGGACTTTGGTGGATTTGCCCGATGATCGGTAAGCCATTGAGAATAAATGGATCTTTAAGAAGAAGACAGATGCTGATGGTAATATCACTGTCTATAAAGCTTGACTTGTTGCAAAAGGTTTTCGACAACTTCAAGGGGTTGACTACGATGAGACTTTCTCACCCGTAGGGATGCTTAAGTCTGTCCGAATCATGCTAGGAATTGCCACATTTTATGATTATGAAATCTGGCAAATGGACGTCAAAACTGCATTCCTTAACAGGTTTCTTAAGGAAGAGTTGTATATGATGCAACCGGAAGTTTTTGTTGATCCTAAAGGTGCTAACAAAGTATGCAAGCTACAGTGATCCATCTATGGACTGGTGCAAGCATCTCGGAGTTGGAATAAACGCTTTGATGAGGTGATCAAAGCATTTGGTTTTATACAGACTTATGGTGAAGCATGTATTTACAAGAAAGTGAGTGGGAGCTTGACACGTATCCAACGTATCTATAATTTTTGATTGTTTCATGTTGTTATATTATCAATCTAGGATGTTTTACCATCATTTTATAGAAAATTTATATCATTTTCTGGGACTAACCTATTGACATAGTGCCCAGTGCCAGTTGTTGTTTTTTGCTTCATAGAAAATCAATACCAAACAGAGTCGAAACATAGCGAAACTTTTTGGAGATTTTTTGGACTAGAAGACACACGATGGGCCAAGGAAGTACCAGAGGGGGGCTCTGAGGGGAGCACAACCCACTTGAGCGCACCTGGGGGCCCAGGCGCGCCCTGGTGGGTTGTGCACACCTCGGCCGCCTCCCGCGCCACCTCTTTGCTCTATAAATACCCCAATATTCCAAAAACCCTAGGGAAGTCGACAAAACACAATTCCAGCCGCCGCAAGTTCCAAAAACCACAAGTCCAATCTAGACACCATCACGTGATTGTTCATCATCCTCATTGGTGCCTCTCCGATGATGCATGAGTAGTTCATTGTAGACCTATGGGTCCGTAGTTAGTAGCTAGATGGCTTCCTCTCTCTCTCTCTCTCTCTCTCTCTCTCTCTCTCTCTCTCTCTCTCTCGCTCTCGCTCTCTCTTTTGATTCTCAATACGATGGTGTCTTGGAGGTCTATTTGATATAACTCTTTTTGCGGTGTGTTTGCTGGGATCTGATGAAGTTTGAGTTTATGATCAGATCTATTTTATCCATGAAAGTTATTTGAGTTTTGATCTCGTATATGCATGATTGCTTATAGCCTCGTATTTCTTCTTCGAATCTTTGGTTTAGTTAGGCCAACTAGATCGATTTTTCTTGCCATGGGAAGATGTGCTTTGTGATGGGTTCGATCTCACGGTGCTCAATCCCAGTGACAAAAAGGGAAATGACACATATGTATCGTTGATCTTAAGGATAACAAGATGGGGCCTATTCCTACATGAATAGATCTTGTCTACATCATGTCATCATTCTTATTACATTACTCCGTTTTTCCATGAACTTAATACACTAGATGCATGCTGGATAGCGGTCGATGTGTGTGGAGTAATAGTAGTAGATGCAGGCAGGAGTCGGTCTACTAATCTTGGACGTGATGCCTATATAATGATCATTGCTTGGATATCGTCATAATTATTAGAAGTTCTATCAATTGCCCAACGGTAAGTTTTTTACCCACCGTATGCTATTTTTCTCGAGAGAAGCCACTAGTGAAATCTACGGCCCCCGGGTCTCTTCTTTATCATATTTACCTCCGAGATCTATTTTTATTCTCTTTTATTTTCAGATCTATTAATCCAAAACCCGAAAATACCTTGCTACAATTTTTTGGTAATTTATTTTATCTCGCGTTACCGCGAGATCTATTTATCCAATCTACTACAATTTTATCTATCTTTTTACCCGGGAGGGATTGACAACCCCTCTTTTACGCCGGGTTGCAAGTATTTTTTATTTGTGTGTAGGTACCATTTATGTATTGTTTCGTGGTTCTCCTACTAGTTCAATAACCTTAGTCTCATCACTAAGGGAAATATCTACTATTGCCGTGCTGCATCATCCCATCCTCTTTGGGGAAATACCGACGTAGTACAAGCCGTATCAGAGCTCTATAGCATTTCTAATATTATATGTGGATGACATATTGTTGATTGGAAATGATATATAATTTTGGATAGCATAAACGATACTTGAATAAGAATTTTTCAATGAAAGACCTCGGTGAAGCTGCGTACATATTGGGCATCAAGATCTATAGTGATAGATCAAGACGCTTAATAGGACTTTCACAAAGCACATACCTTGATAAGATTTTGAAAAAGTTCAAAATGGATCGGTCCAAGAAGGGGTTCTTGCCTGTTCTGCAAGGTGTGAAATTGAGTAAGACTCAAAGCCCGACCACGGTAGAAGATAGAGAGAGAATGAAAGTTATTCCCTATGCCTCAGCCATAGGTTCTATAATGTATGCCATGCTGTGTACCAGACCCGATGTGTTCCTTGCCATAAGTATGGCAGGGAGGTACCAAAGTAATCCAGGAATGGATCACTGGACAGCGGTCAAGAATATTCTGAAGTACCTGAAAAGGACCAATGATATGTTTCTCATTTATGGAGGTGACGAAGAGCTCGTCGTAAAGGGTTCTAAGTACCTGAAAAGGACCAATATGTTTCTAAAGTAACTGAAAAGGACCAATGATATGTTAATGCTAGCTTCGACATAGATCCGGATGACTCTAAGTCGCAAACGGGATATGTGTTTATATTAAATGGTGGAGCTGTCAGTTGGTGCAGTTCTAAGTAGAGCATCGTGGCGGGATCTACATGTGAAGCAGAGTATATAGCTGCTTCGGAAGCAGCGCATGAAGGAGTCTAGATGAAGGAGTTCATATCCGATCTTGGGGTAATACCCTGTGCATCGGGTCCAGTGACAATCTTTTGTGACAACGTTGGAGCAATTGTCTTAGCGAAGGAACCCAGGTTTCACAAGAAAACAAAACACATCAAGCGACGCTTCAACTCTATTCGCGAATATGTCGAGGATGGAGACATATAAATTTGTGAAGTGCATACGGATCTAAATGTTGCAGACCCGTTGACTAAGCCTCTTCCATGAGCAAAACATGATCAGCACCAAGACTCCATGGGTGTTAGATTCATTACAATGTAATCTAGATTATTGACTAGTGCAAGTGGGAGACTGATGGAAATATGCCCTAGAGGCAATAATAAAGTTTTTATGATTATATTTCCTTATTCATGATAAAGGTTTATTATTCATGCTAGAATTATATTGATCGGAAACTTAAATACATGTGTGGATACATAAACAAATACCAAGTCCCTAGTGAGGCTCTACTAGACTAGCTCGTTAACGAAAAGATGGTTAAGGTTTCCTAACCATAGACATGAGTTGTCATTTGATAACAGGATCACATCATTAGGAGTGATGGACAAGACCCAACCATTAGCATAGCATATGATCGTTCAGTTTTTTGCTACTGCTTTCTTAATGTCAAATACATGTTTCTTCGACCATGAGATCATGCAACTCCCGGACTCCGGAGGAATGCCTTGTGTGCCATCAAATGTCACAACGTAACTAGGTGATCATAAAGGTGCTCTACAGGTATCTCCGAAGGTGTCTGTTGAGTTGGCATGGATCGAGGCTGGGATTTGTCAGTCCATATGATGGAGGGGATATATCTCTGGGTCCTCTCAGTAATACGACATCACAAGAAGCTTGCAAGCAAAGTGACTAAGGAGTTAGTTACGGTATGATGTATGACAGAATGAGTACAGAGACTTGCCGGTAACGAGATTGAACTAGGTATGGAGATAGCGACGATCGAATCTCGGGCAAGTAATATACCGACAAACAAATGGAACTACATATGTTGTCATAAAGGTTCGACCGATAAAGATCTCCGTAGAATATGTATGAACCAATATGGGAATCCAGGTCCCGCTATTGGTTATTGACTGGAGAAGCATCTCGGTCATGTCTACATCATTCTTGAACTCGTAGGGTCTGAATGCTTAATGTTCATTGATGATTTAGTTTTATATGAGTTATGTATGTTGGTGACCGAATGTTGTTCGGAGTCCCGGATGAGATCATAGACATGATGAGGAGCTCCAGAATAGTCCGAAGGTAAAGATTAATATATGGGATAATAGTGTTTAGTCTCCGGGAGGGTTCCAGAATTCGCCGGAAAGGGTTTCAGATGTTTCCCGAAATGTTCGGGTACGAGAACACTTTATTTGGGCCAAGGGATAAAGCCCATGAGGCTTTTGGAAGGTGCAAAAGGAAGTATTGCAGAGGCCAGGGGCAAGACGCCAGGGACCCTGGCATCTGGGGCTAGACGCCAAGGACCCTGGCGTCTGGTCCTGGAGTCCGAGTAGGACTCTTGCCTTGCGTGCAATACCACTTTGAGGAGGCTTTTTCTCCAAGTTTTGACCCCAGGGCTCAACATATAAATAGAGGGGCAGGGCTAGCACCTAGAACAGATCAAGATACACCAAGCTGTGTGCCGGCAACCCCGACCCTTTAGTTTATCCTCCGTCATAGTTTCTGTTGTGCTTGGTGAAGCCATGTAGAGATTGTTCTTCACCATCACCATCACCACGCCGTCGTGCTGCCGGAACTCCTCTACTACTTCGGCCCTCTTGCTGGATCAAGAAGGCGAGGACGTCATCGAGCTGAACGTGTGCTGAACGCGGAAATGTCGTACATTATGTACTTGATCAGGACGGATCATGAAGGTGTATGACTACATCAACCGCGTTGATAAATGCTTTCGCTTAGCAATCTTCAAGGGTATGAAGATGCTCTTCCCCTCTTGTAGCTATGAATTTCCATGGATAGATCTTGCGTGTGCGTATAAATTTTTTTGTTTTCCATGCAATGTTCCCCAACATGTTTCGTATTGTAAAGTCACTGGCACTATTTTAGTTGAATCGCTCAACTGCTGATAGTAAATGTTATTCCCTCCGTCCCACAATATAAGACGTTTTTGCGAGCTACAACCAGCACATAGGTGAACTTCAGATCTAAGTCAACATCATCAAGCCCATTCTGGCTTGTGTAGTGCCCCCCCCCCCTCCTGAATGCTATAGCTTGTGACCTCGGCACTCTGGCAGTGACGTGAGTAACATCTATTGCCCCAATGCAATCCTGAAATGGAAATACAAGATTGTGTTAGTGCTCACCTTGAACTACCCAAGCATATCAAGGAATGAACTACATACTGCAATGCTCACCTTGATGTATGGATACCATCTTAGGCTTGTGCGAATCTTTGTAGGAGTCCGGACATACGGTGACTTGATCATCTCTCTTCTGAGCCCCCCAACATCATGCAACACTAGCTTGAAGTACCTTGAGATGGTCTCCATTGACCTCCTAATCGTGTTGTGGATAACCCCGAACCTCTGGTATGACCAACAATATGAAGGAACATGGCCACTTGCTCATCCACACTGGTGTCGCTGCTATATTCTAGCAGCCCCCTGGACCTAAAGGTTTGAGCAAGCCAGTCAAATGGTGCTCTTTTCATTCTAAGCATCCACAAAGCCTGTGTCATTGCAGTTGTATATGTAGTTTAGATTGGAGATTCGCTCCTGCTCCTGCATAAGCATTGGACCATATCTGATGACAGGTCTCTTAGCACGATAAACAACTCTCTTGTGCATGAACAGGACCCATGCCTGAATCACAGCTATCAGTGCTCCGGCCCGAAGTACCAACCACATCCGTGCGTCGATAACCTAGTCCACATCGACGGTGCGTTGAGCAGTGGGGAAATTGATCCTACACCTTGCCTAACGTCCTAACAACACACCTAACATAGGGGACAGGCGGTGTTGCTTACCGTCATCGGAGACGAGGACGACGAAGGGGGGGCATGGCTCAGTGAAGGACGACTAGACGATGGCCAAATGGAAGAGTAGCAGCAGCTCCAACTGCCGGGATCTGCCGCCGCGTCCACACAGATCTGAGTCATCACCGCCGGTGGTGGTGAGGCTACAGGAGGCGTGGTTGTCCTAGCGGTGACCCATGAGAGGGGCGGGGGAGGGGGCACTACTAGGGAAAACCTTATACACAGAATCTTACCAGCAGCGCTCTTCAAAATACGACGCTACTGCTATTTAGCAGCAGCGCGTTCCAGGAAAATGCGCTGCTGAAAGAAAAATAGCAGTAGCGCGTCCTCTCTAAACCGTGCTACTGCTCTAATTGCTATGACCTCGCCGTCCAGCTAGTTATAGCAGTAGTGCCCTACTCCGTACCGCGCTACTGCTATAGATGTTAGCAACAGCGCACTTCTATAAAACTTGCTACTGCTAAGTTCAGCCCACAAGTTTAGTCCCACCTCGCTCCGCGAACAGGGTGTTTATCACTTTAAATATGTTACTTCTTAAACTCTCACAACCACTTGGTCTTCACTGAACTCTATGTATAGAATTTGTGGCTGCAATATGAGTCTTCTCCGGTTCCTACTGGAGAGGAATCATATTGACAATTCAGATTGTACACAAAAAGATCATTGATGGCCAATGTATTTTTGCATTGACAAACAATGTATTTTTGCGTGCTTACACTTAGCAGTAGCACTTTTAATAGTAAACTGCTACTGCTAGTCCAACTTAGCAGTAGCGCGCATCCCCGTCCGGCGCTACTGCTATTCTCCTTATTTGTAGCGCTTTTTCGTACCCGCGTTGCTACTAACCCTACCTTATCCCCACGCGGTCGACCCTCTCTCTCACTCACTCTCCCTCTCAGTCACTCTCGCCCGCGCCGATAACCGTCGTCGTCCGTCGTCGCCGCCGCCGTCGTCCGTCCGCCACCGAGGTACTCTCTCCTTCCGTCCCTTCTCCTCCCACCACGCCCTCCTCCCTCCTCCTCCCACCGCGCCCTCCTCCCTCCGCCTGCGGCCGCCCCCTCCACCATCCTCCGCCGGCAGCCCTCCTCCCACCTCCCCTCCCTCCTCCTCCTCCCACCGCCCCTCCCTCCTCCTCCTTCGGCCGGCCCCTCCCCCTCCTCCTTCGGGCGCCCCCTCCCCATCCTCTCTCCTCCCTCCCTCCCTTGTCTCCGTTCTTGCAAATCGTAGGTAATTTAAATGTAGATTTTAGAATGTAGACATCGTAGACTGTAGGTTTTTTAATAGAATATTTTTTTGACTATTTTAGGTGTTTTGAATAAAATTGAAGTAAGAAAATTTAGGGTAGAACTAGGGTAGTAGAATTTTTAGCAAGTGTTTAATAGAAATAGTTCATTTAGTAAGTGATTAATATAACTAGTTTATTTATATTAAGTGCTTAATAGAACTAGTTTATTTAGTAAGTGCTTAATAGAACTAGTTTATTTATAGTAAGTGCTTAATAGAACTAGTTTATTTAGTAAGTAGTTAATAAAACTAGTTTATTTAGTAAGTAGTTAATAAAACTAGTTTATTTAGTGTTAGGATTATATATAAGATATTTTCAAATGTTTTTTTTTTCATATTTTGAACCATTGAAATGCAATGACCATCGATAAGTGGCCTATGTTTTGCCGGAGTGTTGATTAATTTCCGTTCCGGCAAATTGCAGGCGCTCTATATGTCTTTTTTTAGCAAAGGTCATGCCGGATTTTTTTGGGTTTTGCCGTTGAGTTATAATCTTTGAATTTTGAACACAGGAGATGTCTGATGACGATGGGATCCCGGAGTGCGGGTACTGCTACGATGACCGGGGTGGGTGCGACAAGTTTCCTCACCTGCAAAATGATATGTTTTTCACCGTAAAGCTGGAAGAGACCTTCGATGTTTGTACGGTACGCAACGACAAGCATTTCATCGTAATTAATATCATCACTTGTGCTTCTTTTGTTCAACGTGTAATTTATGGAATTTTTTTAATTCGATTAGTACATCCCGTGCCATGCTAGACCATATGTATTGGAGAAGCTTGGTTTTGTTTTAGATGACTTTGAGAATGTGGAGACGAGGAGGGCTCACTTAAGAACTAAACATGGTTATGAGTGTTTGGTTAAGTTCTACAATGCGGTCGATCGCTCCCATTTTGGTTGCTCTAATTGGGAAGCTCTGTGCAAGGCATATGGATTTGAGGAGGGAATGTGAATAAGATTTGATATTCGTCCCAAAGATTATGATGATGATGATAATATAGACATCTGGGTGGATGTGGATATGCATGCCTCCAGTTTTACCTAGATGTGAGTTTGTCAAACTAATTTGTTAAGTTCAGTAATTTATGTTGTTAACTTAAAAATATTTGGTGTTCCTCCGTACTAAACTTATTTATTTACAATTTTCAGCTTATTTCTTATCTGCAAGAAATACTCGGAAGGTAGTAGACAACACATACTACAGCTATGACTCCAAGCTTAATTGTGAGGAGAAAGGTTATCTTGTCTCATTCATAGAAGATGTTGAGGCCTTCAAAACCAGTCACTCTATTAGCCCAAATTATACTAGATACGTGCCACTAGTCCATAAATTGCTTGATGGTAACTTCATTGCCAAAAACTTGGTAAGATTTTGTTAATGATGGTAACTTCATTACATACATTATTCTTAAGTAAACTACATTGCTAACTATATATGTTACTATTTCGTTTTTGAACAGAGGCTCCCGAAGCAGTTTGTGCCTGAAATGCTATTTACCGAAGGTGATATGCATATGGTTAGCTTATGACCAACTCCTTCGGAGGCTTACCATACTGCATTCTCGATTTTTTCAAATGATGGAAGGCTTAAAATCAAAGAATGAAGCAAAGTGATGAATGCGCACACGCAAATAATTGGAGAGACAAAATGAATGTGCGCAAGCCACAAGTTGAAGATAGGTTTATGTCCATTCTCCATTATGGTGAAGGACCGGTTTATCTGTTTTATGGTATTTTAGCTAGGAGAGAGGAGTAGGTCCTAAGTATTAAGAATAATTAGTTAGTGTTGATTATATATGACTACAATGTCTTAGACTTGATGGTGATGCTGAGTAGGAGTAGTGATTATGAGTACTATGATGATGAGGAGGAGTTGATATTATAACTAGTGACGAAGTTGTTATATGATGTCTCATCATGGACGAAAATGATGATTATGAGGAGTTATATGACAATGATATATTATGATGATAAGTTGTTAATGATATTATGATGATGATGATGATGATGATAAGTTATTATGTCATTGGGTGAAAGAACCGCGGATTAGTTTCAAATGGATGGATCCAAAGTGACCATTGTTTACTTTGAATCCATGCACTTGAAACTAATCCAAGGTTCTTTCACCTAGTGATTTAATAACTCATTATAATGTAAAAACAATCTCTAAATTGCTACTGTATGAAAAATTATATACAGGTGTATGAATACGAACTAAAATTTAAAATAAATGGAATAGGGAATAATAGTAATAGCGGTTGTTATCGAAAGCGCTACTAGTAATTAGCAGTAGCGATTGGCTTGAAACGCGCTACTACTAAATAGATATAGCAGTAGCGAGTGCCAGTAGACGCTACTGCTAAGCTTTAGCTGTAGTTAGGCTTTTTCCTAGTAGTAGGGGGGGGGGGGCGAGCCTAGATTTGGCGCCGTGCCTCCGCACCCGATTTCCATCTCCCGCGTGTGAGCTTGCGCCGCGCTCAGCCTGGCTCGCTAGAAACTGCTGACTCAGCAGTTTCTAGCGAGCCAGGCTGAGGGTTGCTTTAAGCTTCATGCACATGTAAGCCAGCCCATTGCGTTGGCAATCAAACACACATTTCGCGGCCCAGCTGTGGTTGCGATTTTGTGGGCAACCAAACACACTCATAGTGTCACATTCCATTCCACACCGATTGGTGTTGAGTTGCACCGGCAAGCGGCAAGCTATTATGGGCAAGCCTCCAAATAAATTGTTTCACATCCAATTGGCATTCTATCTCCCAATTTTGTTGTCAATGTATTCTGTCCACCCCTCCTGTAGATGATGATGCACATGCTCCATCCCGTGCATGCACATAAACTCTGTATGCTGATTTTACAGAAAGGCAACCCTTCTGATCATAATGTCATGCTGCAAAGCTTTGAACTCCTCATGGATGAGTGTAGCTAGTATAATGTTTGCATCTTGCTCTCAGAAAATATCATGGGCCAAAGCCTCGTCGACGTCCCATACAGCGGTTCCCTGGATAATCAGCTCATTAACGCATGTCAATAGACTGACCTCTCGGGGTAAAAGGTTTTCTTGTGCCATCACGAGCAATCCATGGGTCCTCTCATATCTTTATTTCCGAGCCATCACCTATAGGCCAAATAATAATACCCTCTTTCAACAGGTCCACACCTTTTAGTATACTTCTGCAAGTACAGGGCATTCCGGACTTTAGTTGGGCCTCTAGGGTTGATGTATCTCGATGGTACTTTGCTAGTTTGCTTTCAGGGCACAAGCACACAAAGAGTCTGGGACATTTAGCACTCTCAATTCTTGCCTTGCCAACATTGCCATATTGAAGCCGTGGAGGTCCCAGAAGCCCAACCCGCCTTCTTTCTTGTTATTTTTTTTTTTAAAAAGCGTTCTTTCTTGTTATTTGTGAGGGTGTCCGAACTAAGCCCATGAACCTTGTTTTGCTTGTCCTGCTGCCCCACCAATATCGGTTGATCATCGTGCCCATGTGGTCACATAGAGTTTTAGTAAGATCAAAGCAAGACATGACAACGCCCCTCTTAGCATGCACCACCATAGCTCCCTGTGTGGGATTCAGGTCGTCGGACGCTTGCCCACGGGATAATCTCTTCCCCAGAACAGAATCAGCCTCCTGCATGTATTGATCGGACTCGGCAGATGAGAAATCCGAGGTGGCATAGAGGTTACGCATGGCCGGGATCATATCCTTGCTCCCAAGGTTGCTGCTTTGGCTCGCCTCACTCCCAGGTGGACCTACTGAAAGTGGCAGGGGCGCACGTATTCGACCTCCAAGGAAGACAAATGCTGGAGGTTCAGATTATACAGTTCTGTACAACTTTCTTTTAATCACGCTTGTGTACAACATGTTTTTTAGGACAACGTGTACCATAGCGCGATCATTGTCCCTCGTCACTGATTCCTCTGTTCCTCTTGCTCCACCCATGCGCCCAAGCTGTTCGCCCCGGTGCTCTGGTCGGCGTATAACCTGGATACTCACTTCTGGTTGTACGATGTTCCGGTGTAGCTAGCCCGCCGTTGCGGGTATGCCTAGCGGGCATGGTTTTCACTTTCAGTGAGATTTCGGTGAAATTCACTGAATTTCAGTAATTTCAGCAGACACTGAAATATTATGTTTCAGCCAAAATATTTCAGCGATTTCAGTATAGCACAACAATTCCAATATTTTTCAAAATATTTTTCAAAATTTTCAAATTTTTAATTAAATTCAAGTGAATATTTCGGTCATTTGGCTGAAATGGAAACTGAAATTACTGAAATTCACTGAATTTCAGTGATTTCGGTTGGTGCTGAAATTTTTTTGAAACTGAAATTGAAAACCATGCTAGCGGGAACCCGTTGGTGGTGATGACTGACGACAAAGCTCGCTAGTTCAGATTCGGCCTTTAAGTCCCCCCACCCCAGGCGGCGGCGATCAGCGGGAACCATCGGCCATCAACAACTACGCCCCTCTTCGTCGTCCTTCTCTCTGAAAATTCCCTCGCCGGGTCATCTGAATGCCTGTTCCATCGCCGCCCATAGGACGAGTCTCTGTTGCGCACGGACATCATTTAATCGCAAACATGAGCGCACGCGCACGTACAACCCCTCTTGCAGCAGGGACTGGACGAATCTTGGGGAAGGTCCGGCGGGGCTCATCACCGAGCGCGTCCTCGCCAACGACGTGGCCGACTACATCCGGTTTCATGCCGTCTGCGGGCTGTGGCGTCAGTGTTGCACGGACCCGCACGGGCACGGCGCTCTGGACCGCCGGTTCCACCCTACGCGGTGGGTCATGCTCCGGGAGAAACTCGCCTCTCCCTACGCCCACCGCTTCCTCAACGTCTCCACCGGCGAGTGCATAAAAATGGAACTCTTGGAGCTCCGTGACCACGACGTGCTCGGGCTCACCCCCGAGGGTCTCATCATCTTACTCCACAGGCGCACCCACGTCCGCCTACTCAAACCTTCGACGCGCCAGCAGCTCATGGATCTCCCGCCATTAACCACGCTGCTGCCTCCATAGGAGCACTCCGACCTCCTTTCCAGCCGTGAAGATCCTCCTGAAGCCTGGGGCTCCGGCATCGCCGCAGATGACTCCTCGGTCGTGCTATATTTCGACTCACTATGCATTGTAGGCATCGCCAAGCCTGGCTACGAGCGCTGGAAAATGGTCCAGTACAAGACTTCGGTACACGCAGCACCGTTGATGTTTGCAGGCCGCTTCTATTGCACCACAGAAAATGGCGTCATGCTGCTGTTATACGCGATAGCAAGAAACAACGATGAACCAAGAAATCAACCAACAGGGACACGAGATTTTAACGTGGAAAACCCTTGCGGGAAAAACCACGGGCGCCAGCCAGCAAGACTTCACTATATCGGGGGTGAGGTTACAAACGCCGGAGAATTTCCTCAATGCAACATGTCCCTTACGGCGGCTTACAAGAGGTATTTATAATAGGTGAACCCTAGTCCAACTCGGTAACAACTCAGACAGATTATGGGGCTGCCGCCGCACCCCCCTCCGGCGACGGAGTTTCGCTTCGGGCCGAAGTTGCCTTTATCTTTATTTCTTCTAGGAATTTGGATCACCACAAAAATAACACTCCACCTTGAGCCAAATTCCCTCTTGTAGCATGAACGAGAACCTTCACCCTGAAACAACAAAGAAAACACTTTCGGCGCCAAATAGCCTCTTGGGCTAGACAGTGATACCAACTAAGTTTGAGCAAAGCTCAAACTTAGTAACAGGAACTGGCTTTGTCATCATATCAGCAGGATTATCATGAGTGCTGATTTTGCATACCTTCAGCTTACCTTGTGCAACAACATCACGCACATAATGGTATTTGACGTCAATGTGCTTTGTTCTCTCATGGAACATCCGATCCTTAGTAAGGTAAATGGCACTCTGACTATCACAAAACAGGTTAATGCAAGTATCACCTCCACAAAGCTCAGCAAACAAACCTTTTAGCCAAACAGACTCTTTGCATGCTTCAGCAATGGCCATATATTCTGCTTCAGTGGTAGACAGGGCAACAACTGGCTGCAACGCCCTCCAACTCACAGCACAACCACCTACCGTGAACACATAGCCTGTGAGGGACCTCCTCTTATCCAAATCGGCAGCAAAATCTGAATCCACATAGCCAACGAGTCCCTCATCAGTCTTGCCAAACTTCAAGCAAGCATTGGATGTGCCACGTAGGTACCTGAAAATCCACCTGAACAGCTTTCCAATGTTCTTTACCAGGGTTAGCCATGTATCTACTAACCAAGCTCATAGCATATGATAAATCAGGACGAGAGCAAACCATGGCATACATCAAAGAACCAACAGCACTAGAATATGGCACTCTAGACATGTACTCAAAATCCTCATCCGTACTAGCACATTGTAAAGCAGACAATTTAAAATGAGGAGCAATGGGAGTACTAACAGGCTTTGCATCATGCATGTTAAAACGACGAAGAACTTTCTTAATATAATTCTGCTGACTAAGAAATAACAAGCCAGAATTTCTATCTCTAGCAATCTCCATACCAAGTATTTTCTTAGCAGCACCAAGATCCTTCATCTCAAACTCACTACTCAACAATTTCTTCAATGTAGTGATTTCTTTCTTGCCTTTGGCAGCAATCAACATGTCATCAACATATAGCAGCAAGTATATAGGTGATCCATCGACAAACTTAATGTACACACAGCTATCAAATTCAGACCTCTTAAAGCCATGTGACAACATAAATGAATCAAACCTTTTATACCATTGACGAGGAGATTGTTTCAAACCATATAAGGACCTTTTCAACTTACACACAAAGCCCTCTTTACCAGGCACTATGAACCCTTCTGGCTGGTCCATGTATATCTCCTCCTCCAACTCTCCATGTAAAAATGCAGTCTTCACATCTAACTGCTCAAGCTCAAGATCATGCATAGCAACAATACCAAAGAAAGTACGAATAGAGCTATGCTTCACAACCGGAGAGAAAACATCATTGTAATCAACACCTGGCATTTGACTGAAACCTTTTGCAACTAACCTTGCCTTATACCTTGGAGGCTCACTAGGAGATAAACCCTCCTTTCTCTTGAAGATCCACTTACAACGAACGGTCTTCTTTTTCTTAGGCAAGCGAACAACATCCCACGTACCATTTTTCTCAAGTGATTGCATCTCCTCTTGCATAGCGGAGACCCACTTCTCGCGATCACCGTAACCAACTGCTTCAGCAGTAATGCGTGGATGGCTCATTGTTGTTCTCCACCTGTTCAGCACAATTAAAAGCATAGTGAACAATATCACACTCCTCAATTAAACGTGGACGAGGTCCACAATTCCTCAGAGTACGTCGAGCAGCAATGGACTGATTTTGTGGCTGCAAGACAATGGGTGAGTGCTGAACAGTATCATCAACAATATTTTCATTTTCAGTTTCAGTTTCAGTTTCATTTTCTTTATTATCAACGTGCTCCACCTGCACGCTAATTTCCTCCTGCTCATCATCGTAACTAACAGTAGCGAAACATCAGTAGGCAAACTGTCATTAAACATAACAGGTTCATTGAAAACAACACTTCTGCTCATGAAAAACTTTCCAAAGGTCGTGATTCCATAACTTATATCCCTTTACTCCGTAACCATATCCAACAAACATACACTTAATGGCTCTAGGTTCTAGCTTTCCATTATCAACATGAGCATAAGCGATTGCAACCAAAAACTCTCAACTCTGAATAATCAGCAGGTTTACCTGACCATACCTCAATGGGAGTTTTCTTATCAAGCGGAATAGAAGGTGACCTGTTAATCAAGTAGCAGGCGGTGGAGGCTGCTTCAGCCCAAAAACGCTTGTTCAGCTTAGCGTTTGATATCATGCAGCGAGCTCTCGAGATGATGGTTCTATTCATGCGCTCAGCTACACCATTCTGCTGCGGAGTGTATGGGATGGTGTGGTGCCTCACGATGCCTTCTTCCCTGCAGAAGTCATCAAACTCATGCGAACGAAATTCACCACCATTGTCGGACGGAAGCAATTTAACCTTCCTTTCAGTTTGCTTCTCTATCATAATTTTCCATCCTCTAAAAGCAGCAAAAGTTTCATCTTTACTTTTCAGAAAATATGGCCACACTTTTCTAGAGTAATCATCAATAATAGTGAGCATGTAGCGAGAACCAGCATGTGAGGGCTTACGTGACGGCCCCCATAAATCAGCATGCACATAATCAAGTATAACTTTTGTGGTATGTTTAGAAGTAGGAATTTTACTCTCTTGTGCTTACCAAACACGCAATTCTCACAGAACAATGACTTACTCATGGTGCAGCCAAGAAGCACGATCCTCAAACTCAATTCTGCCATACCAAGTTCACACAAATTTCCAAGACGATATGCCACAGGTTAGTCTTACTTGGTTCATTATCAGAAATAGTAGCAGCGGCAACAGAACCATGTAAAGTACTACCTCTAAGGACATATAACTTAGCAGAATTCATATCACCAACCATGTAAATAAGGGAACCTTTTGATACCTTCATCACACGGTTTGAGCCGATGTGCTTATACCCCTCAACATCAAGTGTGCTAAGGGAAATCAGATTTCTGGCCATGGTTGGGATGTGCCTCACGTCCGTCAAAGTGCGGATCATACCATCATGCGTCTTGATTCGAACGGAGCCTCTGCCCACAATCTCACGTGGGTTATCATCTCCCATACGCATACGACATCTCCACTCTGCACAGGCTCATATGAACTAAACCAATCTCTGTCAGTGCAAATATGAAACGAGCATGCAGAATCAAGAATCCATTCATCACGACCAACAACACAACCAGCAAGAACAACAAGAGCATCGCCGGAATCAGAACTTTCACCACCGGCTGCAACAGAGGAGTTACCATCACCTTCAGTTTTATTTTTCGGTTTATACGTACCGTTTCTTTTCTCCTTGTTCTGCAACTTCCAGCAATCATCAATGGTATGATTAGTTTTCTTACAATACCTGCAGAACTTATCTTTGCCTCTAGACTTCGAACGGCCTCGACCGTCCTTGCTCTTGTCACGGTTGTAGTTGTTATAGTTCTTTTGCTCAGGTCTGCCACGAACCTGCAACGCTTCGCCCTTGGATGACGATGCGTTAGACTGTACCATACCTTTCATCTTTTCCCTGGTTTGGAGAGCCTCATATACTTCCGCAAGGGTTAGTGTATCACGGCTCAATAATATGGTATCTCGCAGATTTGTAAAAGAACTAGGTAATGAAACTAGCAGCAGAAGAGCTAGATCCTCATCCTCATATTTTACCTCCATCGACACTAGGTCGGCAACGATCTCCCCTGAAGACCGATATGTGGTTCATCACGGAACCACCCTCCTGGAGTTTGTGCATGAACAACTTCATCTTCACGTGCATCTTACTGGTAAGATCTTTAGACATGCAGATCGACTCCAGCTTGAGCCACAGCAAGCGCGGCGGATTTCTCTGCCAGCACCTCTTGCAAGATATCATTAGAAAGATGAAGTTGAATCAAAGAGAAAGCCTTACGATCTTTGCGCTTCTCCTCGGCAGTCCACGTGCTCGGTGCCTTTTCACCGAACGCATCTAGCGCCTCATCCAGATCCGAAGCTTGGGCGAGAAACGCCTCATCTTCACTTCTGCCACAGCGAGAATCTCGTCTTGTAGTCCAGCATCGGTAGATCAAACTTCATCGATGCCATCGCAAAACCCTAATCTGCAACCAGGGCTCCGATACCACTTGTTATACGCGATAGCAAGAAACAACGATGAACCAAGAAATCAACCGATGAAGTTTGCACTGACGGGCCTCGCTTCGCTCGGGCCGAAGTTGCCTTTATCTTTATTTCTTCTAGGAATTTGGATCACCACAAAAATAACAGCTGCTAGAGACCAGTGAAGATCAGCCGCCACACATGGAGATGGCTGCCAGATTGCGAAAGCCAATCTCGGCGATGAGGATGGATAGAGCGCACCTGGTGAACAACAACGGGGAGCTGATGCTGGCGCACCGCACGATCCGGTACCTCAGAAATAGAACAAGGAGGAGGATGTACGACGTTTATAAGGTGGATTTGGACACCGGAACTCTATTCCCGGTCAAGAGCTTGGGCGGCCGAGCATTGTTCATGGGCATGTATTGCTCTCTTTCCATTTCGGCGGACAGTTTCCCCTCCATAAGTGGCGACACCATATACTTGAGCTTCGATCTCAAAGAGAGAGCTCATGATGGGGAAATAGAGGCCTACCATCTCCCAAATGGAATAACGAAATCTGCTTATTACAACTTGGACAGCTCCGTGCCATGGCCTCATTAAGTAGTGCCTGGGCCTCATACTCTCATTGATTCTTTCTCCTTGTGTAATACTCCCTCCGTTTTCAAATATAAGTCTTTTTAGAAATTCCAACAAATAACTACATACGAAGCAAAATGAGTGAATATACAATTTAATACATGTCTATATACATCCGTATGCTGTATTTCATTTGAAATGTCTAAAAAAAACTTACATTTAGAAACGGAGGGAGTACCATAGAACCATGTCCAAAACATGTAGCATTGGTAATTTGAGTTGTATATTTTAAGGCTTTCCTTTGTACCTCAAGTTGTTCGAGCGTGCTCTAAATTACTCTATTTGCTAGCACTGATTGTGTGACCCTTCGGACCAGTTGAGTTTTTTTGGGTTCATTTCCTAACATATAAGTATACTAAAGACCCTATTTCCTTTAGGATTTACTTTTTCCCAATTTTTTGAATTTTTGGGCTACTTGGCGATTTTTGAGGCGACATGTGTAATTCTGGGTGGGGGTTTAAACACACCTGTGTGTTTTGTGGCTGCGTGGTTGTTTTGTTGTGGACCATAATTTTAAAAACTAGACCAATGATCGAACCAGTGAGGCTGTATTTTCAGGTTTTTGTTGGCCAAACCACCGGTTCGATGTCCGGTTCTTTATTCTGTAAAATATTAGCAATAAATATTCGAATCAATAAGTAAAAATATGTGCTTAGCGAATCAATCTCTATGATAAAAAAAATCAATCCCATTCTCTATTTTTCTTTCATGTTCATGTGAACACACCAGTAAGATGACTCTCTTTTTTTGCGAAAAGATGACTATTTTGTTAAGCACCAAATTAATAAGCAGCAAAGAATCTAATTTGTAGTCTCTAAGGAGCAGCAAATCCCATTCTCTAATAAGCTAGTCAGTTAATTTCATATTATTTTTTTATCTTGATCAATTCAGTGATATTCTCAACTGTAGGGGATTTAATTTGGTGTGTTACACTTAATATGTGATAAGCTTGGTGTGCTCGTGTTAATTTGTGACAAGCCTTTCTAGAAATAGACTCATAGTAACTGCTATGCGCATGTGCAGACGGTTGCTGGGATTAGTACACAGGCTTCCCAATAGAACAAATGTTACAATAACACATAACAATCGCACTACTCGGGATGTCGTATATAAACATAACAATCACAGTCGGGTAGAAGGAAAAACATAACAATCACACTATCACGACATTGTTTGCCTATAGAGCTGCAGCATGCAGACGCGGGTGGATCAAAGCAGAGATGTGCGCGCTATTGCTATCATAATGTGCAAAAGCAAATTAGTGCATGTGCACTTAAAAACAAGATCATTCTGCACCGCTGAGCACCTAGTCCAGGATAGAGGTGCAAGCTCTGATGGCAAGCATGTAATCCACTGCCTAGGCAGTCAATGCTCCAAGCCCCATAGTAGTCGCAAGCTTCTTCATATCAGCTTGTATCGGTCGCGGGCATCTAGGGTGTGTTTGAATTGTGGCCCTAAGCTACCTAACCAATATTTTGGTCATGACCAAAAACACATTCTTTGTTTGGAACATGGCCAAAAAAAATTTGGCATGTCAATGCTGTTTTGGCCACTCTAATTCATTTTTCTAGCCAATGTTAACCAAATTATGGATTAGCAAAACCTTCACCAAAATTTTGGCTAACCAATTATTTGGCGAAGCTAGCTTGGGCCAAATCCCAACAAGTGCCTAGACTCAGGAATTCAGAACTGTTGGTAGAGATGGCCATAAGAAACCAAGGTGGTTTCTTCAATTCAAATCGACAAGAGGGGTTGTTGTTTTAAAAGAACAACCATAATGTATAAATCTGATGTTTCAAAACGAAGGTCAACATAATCATACCTACCCTAGCTAGCTGCGAAGGAGCATGTCACCTGGCATCTGTGAGCAAATCGCTTCGGACATCCCCACATTTCGGGTCATGTGGAACATATAGAAAAAAGAAATAATCAAAACCACACGAAGAAAGAAAATTTTCAAACAAGGCCCTGATTGTCATGACTGATGTTAATTTGCTTCATCTATGACAAGAGAAATTCTAGACCAAGTAAATATCATAATTCAGTACCCCCATATATACTCAAGAGAATATATATTAATTAGAGTCTTCATTTATGCAATGAATTCACACAGTGGAACAAACGTTCAAATCATGAAAAAAATGATAATAGAAACAATTCCAGGGATAAGTTATTAATTAGTAGCTCTGAACGGACTCGAACATTTGTTGCATATAGGAAATCAGAACGAAGCATGGATTCCTTCATTATAATATTCTGTGACGTAGCATGATAAATAATATGCAACATCATCATCCTTAAATCTGGGCATAGTGCGTTCACCACTGAAGAGATCAATGCCGTAAGTAGCACCACCATATCTGGGCTTTGACCACCATATCCTACGTCCATGTTCGCCCAGTCCCTCCCGCTGCGTGGACGCCGATCACTGGACGTCGCCATGCTTCTTCGTCTTCCTGTCGATGCTGTGCGTCCGGGCGCCAGCTAGGTCAGGGATACGTTGGGGGGTTGGACGATAGATGAAAGCTTCGATGCGGTTTACAAGGGGACTCAAGAATCTGGAGGCGATACGCTAACACTTCTGAAAAGGCAAGCGATCGGACTTTTCACCGACGTTTTACAGATCCCGGATGGAAGGTTTTCCCTACGTGGAACGTGTAGTCCCGCTCACATATATACGTGTGTTTGTGTCCAGCTTGTTTGGCGCAGTCTCCAGCGTACTTGTAGTCGTGTACCACAGCAGGATCGATGTCCTCGTCGCTGATCCCTCATCAGTCCCGCTGTTCCTCCTGCTCCACGCGACCAAAAGCTGTTCGTCCCCGGCCCGGTGCTTCCCGCCGTTGCACCATATCCTGTGCTGCTCAAACTATAGGGATGAGCCGGTAGGTCATTGCCCATCCTGGGCTTCTTGCCTGGTTAACCAACGGCAGGTCAATCGGCGGGCACGGTTACCAAGAAATACCGGGAATATTTTGAATGAAATTTATAATTGAATTTTGAACTCAAATTCTTTGCACGTAGTATGTAGACACAACATGAACTTGTATCTGACAAAAAAGAGTTACTAGGCCACTGGAACGTTGTCAACGCCAAGCTGTGAGGTCACCAATTCGACTTCTGGGTCTTTCAATTTTCATGCATGTTTTGTGCTTATGTATTTTGGAAAATGTACACAAATAGATTCTCAAAAAGGTACAGAAAAAATAGCAAGAAGGGACACTCGAACCAGCAGCTATCAGCACACCAGAACCAACATGCGGTTGGATGGTTAAAGGGATAGTGGTATCCGCAGCCCACCAGGGTTCAAATCCTGGTGCTCGTATTTATTCTTGGATTTATTTCAGGATTTCCGGCGATGCGCATTCAGTGGGAGGAGACGTTCCCGTCGACGACGAGGTGCCTACAGTGACTTCGTAAATCTCAAGATGATATGCCGGCTCAGTCTTTCGGAGGTGATCATAGGGGTAAGGTGTGCGTGTGTGCGTTTATAGATGTGAGTGTATGCGTGTGTATATGAGCGCTTGTGTCTGTATTGATGTTCAAAAAAAAGCACATCAGAACCAACTGTTTTTTTAAGCTACCAGAACCTACTATCTTGACATAACAGAGAAGCTAACTTACTTTACTATACATTGTGCATTTAAATTAAAAAAAATGGTATCTTTTGCTCGGTGTAGGGGTTTACCGGGGGGCAACGAAATACTCGGTAACCATGAAAAATCTTGAAATTCCGTTCAGTAATCAAAATGTTACTCGTGTGTCGGCGCTTCTCGCGGTGATGACCTTGTTGACGGCCAGATTCAGCCTTTCCAAGGCCCCCAATGGCGCACCCGATCTAGAAACTATGTGTGATAATGATGTAACATATGGTTGGAAAAATAAATTGTGTGCCATGTGAAGGATCGCTCTATATTCTAGAGATGCAACGTATAGATGTACGCGCTTCTTTTTTAGCGGCATAGATGTACGTGCTAGTGCTACGAGAATTTGGCAAAGCAGTCGGTGCATGGGCACTCACAAAGCATGATCACTCTGCACCGCTGAGCAGCTGGTCGAGGGCATTGGAGGTGGAAGGGTCGCTGGCAAGCACGTGATCCACTGCATGGCATGCAGTTTCATGCCCCATAGCAGCTGCAACCTTCTTCATATCAGTTGTCTCCGACAGTATTTTGGACATCTAGAAGGACGACCACTGAAACATATGTGTCAATCGATGCTTTAGAGCATCTAGGCGCCCTAAACCCGCCTCAAACAAACGGACGGACGGCCTATTTACTGATCGGTCACAAAAAATCGATTCAGACGGGCTTCTTAAACGGGCATCAAACGCCCGGACTGACCGGCGTCCCTCATATCCAGCACAAATATGAGCCGGATATAGGGGGCGTCTGGACGCGTCCGCCACGTCGGAACTGACAGCCTTACCCCATCTTAAATTGCACCAAATCCACACCGCTCGCCTTACCGGATCCATTGGCTCTCTCCTCTCTTCTTCCTCCTCCACGCCATCCATCTCGCCGCTCCGCAGCCGCTCGCGGTCCACTGCCGTTCCGAGCCTTTGCGCTGCCAAGGGACGTCATCGCTGGCCCGGACGCCAGTACGTCCGGCAACTCTCGGGCTGACCCTTACGCTCTATGTGTTCGACACGTTGTCTGACCCGGTTTTTTGTATTTTTTAGGGAAAGCGACGGATTCAGATGCTTCATTGGATGAGGAGTATGGACCGACCAATATGATTGTCGCTTTTTTAGGGAAAACGGTGGATGCCGGTTTTTTGCACAATATGATTGTCGAGGATGAGGGTGATGATGTTGCCCAAACCAATGATTTGAAGCACCTGGAGAACAAATTCATATCCCAGAAGATCAAGATGCAGCTCAGCTTATAAACTTTCTACAGATGCATCAGAATCTTTGAGATCATCAGGTGCACGTGCAGCTACTCAATGATCTTGTGGAACATATGCTGACTCACAATGAAAACCAAAAAGGTAATGTTTGAGTTGTGCACTTAAAATAAATTTTATGTAAGAACTATGTATTCTCGGTACACCATTTATTATTTATGTGCGACTTTGGCGGGTATGATGGACATGCATGGGTTCGCATGGATTTGAGATTCTAGATTTAAGATATGTGGATGCTGGCCACGAGATATGATGGTCGTACGGATGCGTCTATTGGCATGCCGGACGTCCGCTGATGTATAGAGTATAGACTGGATTTGTCAAGCTTGGCTGTAGATGCTCTTAGAGAGAAGGTGAAGGAAATCACTGGAACCTATGGTCTTCTACAAACCCACCTTAGTTGCATAGGAGCAGTGGAGCACATCAGCCGTGCAATTTGCTTTTGATAACCACCCCCCCCCCCCCCCCCTCGACCGGCATTTCAGGCATCAATCAAATATCACGTGGAGCACATAGGAAGATGAAAAAGTCATCCAAATCACAAACGAGCCCCTAATTGTCATGAACTCACAACCTTTCCTACATATATGAATAGAGAAACTCTAGTCCAAGTAATACCAGTACTTCACATTATGCGCAATATATAGCTTGATATGAGTATCTTTTTCTTTCTTAATACTCTGACTGACTAGTGGACCAAACTAGAGAGAAAGAATTAAGTATAATTTATTAGGATGGCTCGAACATTGCATCAGAGCAAATTAGCCTGGATTCTTGGGTACTGAATCTCACTAGAATAATGTGAAACGTAGCACGACAAATAATATGCAGTGTCATCCTTATTAAACTTGATCTCAGTGCACTCATCACCGAAGAGATCAAAGGCATAAACGGCGGCATCATACTTGGGCATTGACAAACACATGTATGCGGTTTTGGCGCTGATGGAGGGGGACACTCTAGCAGCCACCATGAGCGGACGTCTCTTCTTGCAGAGAAACAAGACTTTCCCGTCAAGGCCATGCAAGGGTACCATGTTCTTTGCATCCAAGTCGACCCGATACACACTCATACTGAACTCACTCTGGGTTCGGTATTCACCGCAAGCATGAAGGCAAAGAATCAGCTCTCCATTATTTTCCATCAGGAACATTTTGCTTCGTTCTCTTTTTAGATCGGCTTTGAACCTTTTGAGCGACCCGAACCCCTTGTGTAGTTTGTGATGGACGGCCACCACAAGCTGCGGCGGTTTGTTGTGGACTTGACTATGTTCATTCGGGAGCATGATCCAGCGCCGGGGATGGAACCGACGGTCTAGAACGCCCAGCGGGCGCAGATGGCCGGAGCACGCGCGCCACGGCCTGCACGTGGCGCGGAAGCGAACGAGGTCAACGAGGTCGTTGCGCAGGACGTGCTCGGCAACCAGCCCAGCTGGTCCGGCGTCCAGGTTCGCCCAGTCCCTCCGGCGGTTGCGTGGATGCCGAGCACTGGACGGCGACATGTTTCTGAGCGTCCGGCCGGCCGCCAGCTAGGTCGGGGAAACGTCGGGGTCGGACGATAGATGAATGCTTTGATAAGGAACTACCGAGTACCAGGATCAATTTCGTTTTTTGTTTCTCTGGTGATGAGGATATGTTTACATCTACAGATTTCAAAGGAGATTCAAGAATCTGCATGCGACATTGGACATATACACGTCCCACGTAATTAGGGAAAAAGCAAGCGAATCAGGATGGAATCTTTCCCTTAATTGCGAACCAGGAATTCAGGATAGCAAGGAAATGGACTGTTGCCAAGAGTTGATGAGCTGATAGATCCGAGTACTAGACAGTAGGACACTCAGCTAGTTGAGGAGATTCTGGCCACAGGATGCTTCCATGATTTTGGCGCTGCATTGAGAGCTTATATGGAGGATACATCTCGAAACAGGCTTATATATATGGAGGATACATGGGTTGGCCGAAATCACTGTTTTGACCTTCTCGGCGATCTTTGTCACAAACTAAACTCGACATGAAAGTATTTCACGATCTGATCCTTTTAAAAACGTCATAAACCACGGCGTTTCAGCTCCACATAGAAACGCCGAGCTATCTAAAGTTGCTGCTTCACATAAGAACGCCAAGGTATCTCGCGTTTCTTCTCCACATGGAAACGCCAACAGCTTTGGCGTTTCTGTCCTATATGAAAACGCCATTGCCGTTGGTGTTCTATATGTGGTAGTACTTCACAGTGCACTGTTGCACTGCACCCTCTCGTGGAAACGAGACCATCCACATGCCCACACCTAGAGAAAAGGAGTTCACAGAACATCAGTAGATAGGTAGGGAGAGCAGCGCACAGCTCGCTGGATAGACATGCACGGCCGGCCGACCTGCTAGCTGCTGCCTGCTGGGCTGGGCGACAGAGCGAGGGAGAGAGGCGGCAAGAGCACGTGAAGGATGAATTCGTGCAGCCAGCAGCGACGTCTAGCTCTATCCATGGACGTACACAACTGGCAGCTGGCTGCATGCATGCGAGATGGAGCTAGCGTGCGCGCGCGGTGTTAGCGACAGTGTGGCCGGGCAAGGAGAAAAGTTGCCGCCGCGCGCCACGACGATGACGGCGACATCGACCTGAGCTGGCCCGGCCAGGCGATCACCTGCTGCCGCTGCTCAATCCCATCCTCCCCTCCAGTCCAGACGATCACCTGCTGCCACATATGAAACGCCAAAGCAATGGCGTTTCCATATAGGACAGAAACGCCAAGCGGTCAGCGTTTCCATGTAGAGAAGCAACGCGAGATACGTCGGCGTTTTCATGTGGAGCAGAAACGCTAGATAGCTCGGCGTTTCTATATGGAGCAGAAACGCCGCGGTTTGTGGCGTTTCTAAAAGGGTCAGATCATGAAATACTTTCATGTCGAGTTTAGTTTGTGACAAAGATTACCGAGAAGGTCAGAATAGTGATTTCGTCCACATGGGTTTGGTTCTTTGATCATAAGGGCAGGTTCTTAGTGAAAAGCGCATGCAAGTTTCCGAGAGAGAGAGAGAGAGAGAGAGAGAGAGAGAGAGAGAGAGAGAGAGAGAGAGAGAGAGAGAGAGAGAGAGAGAGAGAGAGAGAGAGAGAGAGAGATTGATAATCAGGGTAAGGAGTGTGGAATGCACCATGTAGTCCAAAAAGCAGCAATTCCTATGGCGCATAGCCCATGACAGCCTCCCTACGATGTGGGGTATTCAGAGGAGAGGTATTATGTGGAACCGATGTGCCTATTCCTGAAATGTAAGGAAGTGAAACGTGTCTGGGACTGATTGAACGTGGAACAAGAAAGGCAACGGCGCTGCCTTGTTTCGGACCCAAGAAATTCCTGCATATGCTGAACTGGGAATCTGGGATACATACAAGAAAATGCTGGGAAACACGCTGAAGTTGGTAGGCTGCGATATCCCCAAGACCCCCCACATGCCGAAGCAGAAGCTTGTATAGTATTAGCAGCCCTCCAGATGGCTCAAGAATGGGGAATGGCCGGAGTGATGATCGAACCTGATTCCCAGGAGCTAGTTGCTGGTACATGCGGTTCAAGAAAAATGAGAGCAATCTGGCGCCAAATGGGCTTATGTTTAGAGAAATAAAGTCTTTTGTTTTCTTTTCAACTTCTCAGTTTTTACTAGTATCCTTATTTGCCCAAAAACTTGTAATAAGGTGGCTGATGCTTTTGCGACTTTTGCCACAAAGATGGTCGTCAAACTCCAAGACGTATATATGGCCGGGAGACACGCCTACCTACATGTCTAATCTTGTCGCCAGCTATCTTGCTGTGCATGGTATTTAATGTAAAGTTATCTTCCATTTTCAAACAAAAACAAAAAGCAACCGCAAGCTTCTTCATACCAGCGGTGTTAGTCGGTTTATCAGACCCCCATCTAAAATAATGCGAGCAGTTCACTTTGAAGATCCTCCGTTTGGGCGTCAATCAAAATCATGAGGAATATATGTATATATAGGAAAATGAATTAATCAAAATCACCCGAAGAATGAGATTTAAGAACTCACATCCTTTACTTCATCTATCTATGACCCGTGAAACTCTAATCCAAGTAAATATCAGAATTCAGTACTTCACCTTGTGCGCAATAAGTAGATATATATTGATTTGAGCCTTCATTTATCTAAAGACTATGGCTGCCCAATGGATCAGACTCTCAAATCCAAAAAGTAGAAAGAGGAAGAATTCTAAGTATAAATTCAAGCATTGCATTGAATAAAATCAAAGCAAAGCCTGGATTGCTTAAAGTAATCGCTACAACTATATGAGACAAAGCATGATAAATAATATGCACCATCGCCCTTCTTAAATTTGGGCTCGGCGCGTCCACCATCAAAGAGATCAATGCCGTAAATGTCAGCATCATCCTTGGGCTTTAACCAGCACATGTATGCGGTTTCTGCATTGATAGAGGGGGATACATCTGTAGCCACCAGGAGCAAACGTCTCTTCCTTCCGAGAATCAAGGTTTTTCCGTCGAGGCCATGCAAGGGCACCGTGTTCTCTGCGTCAAGTCCACCCGGTACACACTCACATTGCATTCCCTGGTGATTTGTTGTTCACTGCGAGCACGACGGCAAAGAATCAGCTCTCCATTATTTTCCACTAGGAACATCCGGCATCGCCCTTGGTAGAGCTCACATTTGAAATTTTCGAGCGACCCAAACCCCTCTTGTAGTTTGTGGCCGGCGGCTACCACAAGCTGCGGTGGCTGATTCACCCCACTAGTTTGAGTTTCTACCAACGAGATGTTCCTTGACGTGGCGCAGTAGACGCGACCTTTGAACGGCAAGAGTGATGTTATCCTGTGTTGGGAACGGATGTGCGTCCAGCGCTCGTCGCCGGGCTTGGCAACGGCGAGGGAAAACGAACGAAAGTGAATGACAACCGCGTCGGCGGCGGCGAGGCCTGCGCCGTACAACGAAAGCTCAAATAGTTGCTCATAATCATACTCGGCGATGCTTAGTAGCGTGGTTGCACTTGGAAGTTCGACGACCTGTCCCGTCAGCGGGTTGAGGAGTTGGCCGACGTCTGTGCCTAGTTGAAGAGTGGGAGGAGGAGCGGGAGGACGACTGAGAGGAGGAAGAGGAGGAGTCGAACCGCCGCCGCGGCAGGGTATGCCAGCGGCGGGTCATTGTCGCCCTCGAGGTACGCTAGCACCTCGTGGAGTGTGTGGCCGGGGACGCCCCACCAGACGCGGCGGCCGTCGCTGTTCTTGATGCCGCCGACCACCGAAGCCCCATTCGTGGACGCCAGCCGCTGCGCCTGCCGGCGCTGGAAGTACCCCGTCCACGCCTCATGGTTGTCGGCGGCGTACTAGGGGAGGGTGCGCTGCTCGTCCGTCAGGGACGAACGCACGCGGTCGACCTCGGCGGCAAAGATGCCGGAGCGAGCCTCGACGTCGGGCACCGGGGGGATGGGGACGTCCCCGTTGCTGAGCCTCCACCCCGTCGGCCCGGCGCGCATGTCCGGCGGCGCCGGGATGTTGGCCTCGAACAGGAGCCACGCCTCCACTCGAGGCGGCGGCGGCGAAGCGATTGGCGCCCTTGGCCGACGGGAAGCGTTCGACCATCGGGAAGGGAAAGGGAGCAAAAGGAGATAGGCAACGCTCGGCAGCGGACGGGGGAGAGGCAGAGATCGGCAGCGGGTTTTGGCTCGGGCTGGTGTGGCCAGCGGCGAGGGGGAGCCGCTGGTTTTATAGCCCGCGCCGTGTGTACGCGTGGCAGGAAAGGATGCGTCACCGCGCCGCCCGTGAGGAATCAATGGCAAGGCTGACCGGCGGCAGCCTTGCCGCCGGTCAGCCTTGCCATTGATTCCCCGCGAGAAAAGAAGGCGTTCTGGGGGAAGACGAGGCGTCGATGTCGCCTGCTGGCCCGCTCTCTTCGCAAAACCGCTTCGCCCGGCGCCCAGGTTCGCCTGAAGTCCGCCGGCGCCATTTGGCCCAAACCGAAAACGGGCTCACAGGCGCGGCGAGCCGATTTTTCGGCGCCGGCGCGGAAAATACGCATGGGAAGGGCCTGTTGGCGACACGGCTGGAGATGCTCTAATAAACAGAAGCCCATAAAAATACAACTCAAATTACCAAGGCTACATGTTTTGGACTTGCCTCAACGGTATTACACAAGGATAAACAATCAATGAGAGTATGAGGCGTCGGCACTACTTTATGAGGCCAAGGCACGGAGCTGTCCAGGTTGTAATGAGCAGATTTCGTGCTTCTTTTTGGGAGATGGTAGGCCTCTATTTCCTCATCATGGACTCTTTCTTTGAAATCGAAGCTCAGGTATATGGTATCACCATTTATGGAGGGGAAACTGTCCACAGAAACCGAAAGAGAGCAATAAAAACCCATGAACAATGCCCGGCCGCCCAAGCTCATGACCGGGAGTAGAGTTCCGGTCTCCAAATCCACCTTGTAAACGTCGTACGTCCTCCTCCTTGATATATTCCTGAGGTACCGAAGCGTGCGGTGCACCAGCATCAGTTCACCGTCGTTGTTCACCAGGTGTGCGCTATCCATTATCATCGCCGAGATTGGCTTTTGCAATCTGGCAGCCACCTCCATGCGTGGTGGCTGATCTGCACTTGTCTCTAGCAGCAGGATGCCATTTTCTGTGGTGCAATAGAAGCGGCCTGCAAACATCAAGGGTGCAGTGTGTACTGAGTTCTTGTACCGGACCACTGTCCAGCTCTCGTCGCCGGGCTTGGCGATGCCTAGGATGCATCGCGAGTTGAAACAGAGCACGACCGAGGAATCATCTGCAGCAATGCCAGAGCCCCACGCTCTGAGAGGAAAATCACGGTCGGGAAGGAGGTCGGAGTGGCGCTCTGGAGGCAGCAGCGTGGTTAATGGCGGGAGATCTGTGAGCTGCTGGCCGGTCAGCGGGTTGAGCAGACGGACGTGGGTGCGCCTAGGTCCGTGGGGGAGCAAGATGATGAGGCCCTCGGGGGTGAGCCCGAGCTCGTCATGCTCGCAGAGCTCCAAGATTTCCGTTTCTATGCACTCGCCGGTGGAGACGTTGAGGAAGCGGCGGGCGTAGGGAGAGGAGGCGAGCTTCTCCCGGAGCATGACCCACCGCCTGGGGTGGAACCGGCGGTCCAGTGAGCCGTGCCCGCGCGGGTCGGTGCAGCACCGCCGCCACGGGCCGCACACGGCGCGGAAGCGGACGTAGTCGGCCACGTCGTTGGCGAGGATGAAATCCGCGATGAGCCCCGCCGGACCTTCCCCGAGACTCGCCCAGTCCCTGCTGCAAGCCGGCAACCAACACACATGAGACTTCAGGATTAGATAAAGAAAGAAAGCGAGAGGGACGTACCAGTTATTAGCATCAGGATCGTGGAGGAGTGGATTGCGATTAGACGCGGTACGTGCGCGCTTGGATCCCCAGGAGGGGTTCGTCGTCGTAGGGACGACGGTGCGGCAAGCATTCAGATGGCTCGGATGGGGGGTTTGGGCGGTGGTGGAGCAAGGATTCGTATGGCTCCAAGAGGGGATCTTGAGAGCGGAGGAGGGGCGTGGATGTTGATGGTCGAGGGTCTCCCCCGGTCGCCGCCGCCTGGGCCTCCTCCTAGACCTTGACGCGGCGGCCGGCCCTCGCTCCGCCATCCGAGCGCGCGCCGCCGACTCGCCGTGCTGGGCTCGGCGGAGGGGATGGGGGCTCGATTCGCTCTGGGCGGCGGAGGGGAGGGGACGGGAGGGCTCATAGTTGTACTGCTCCAAATCCGACCGAAATGGAGTCAACTTCCAATCCGGCCTTTGGATGGCCTGGGCGGCACTCCGACCTGGCGTAGGGCTTGTTTGTAGGATGGGAGCCCGACCTGGCAGGCCCTATTCGTCGCTCCTAGCGATGAACCTCGTGGGCTGCCGGCCCAGTTTCAGCGCTGCTGCTCCCCATTTTTCTTTTCTTAGTCTTTTTTCCGATTCTAAAAAAATAGTCATTTTTCTTATTTTTTTTGATTGTCAATCAGTTTTTTTCCTTCAAAAAGGACAGATTTTTTTTGTATCGCTATCTTTACTAGTAGTATTAATCTCTGCCTATTATATTATTAAAGAGAAGTTCGTTTTATGACCTCCAACTCTCACCTGGTTTTTCCCTCCCACGCCCCTCTCCTTCCTTTGGTTCTCTGTTGTTTTGGTAACCCCAACTGATGCCGCACAAATTAAAACCAACATAAATCGATACTTTCAGAAAACCAAGTCATGTTAATAAGTCAATTGAATGAATTTTAATTACTTGGTTAATGTTGGCGTTGATATCAGGTATGATGTTAATTCAGGGATGTCACTCAACGTGTTTAGTGCTAGACATGTTTAATACCAAACACCGGGGCAGTGTAAACCGCTGGATAGATGTGGTTGCATATACTATAATATAGGAAAGTTAATGAAATGCCAAAACAAAAAAATGTTGATGAAAATTCTGAAAATGTTCAAAAATCTTTTAGAAATGTTTCAGAATTTTAACTCAAGAATTTAATAATTGTTCACAAACATAAAAATATGAAGCGGCGATTCTGGGAGAAGCTGGGGAGGGGGCGATTCTGCCCAAAAGAACCTGGCCCGAGTGTCAAAAAGAACAAAAGAATTACAGACCATATGTGTACAGAACATTATTACAAGCTCTGAGCAGCTGCTAAATTAATACGTACTTAAAAATATATTGAATTGAGTTACCCTTTTAAACTTCTGAAAGTGGGTGCAATGACCTATGTGGTCTTCTACAAATCCACCCTAGTTGCACAAGAGCATATCACCTGGCAGCACGCGAGGAGTTCGCCTTGGAGATCCCTTGGCAGGATTACAAGATGAACTCAACATAATAATTTGAGACATAGCATGACGAATAACCTGCAAAATCATCCATCTTGAAATTGCCCACACGTGGTAAGCAACGGAAACTTGATGAGAACTTAGGTCCAACGTGTCCACCGCCCAAGAGATCAAAGGCATAAACAACATCATCATTCTTGGGAACTGACGAGCAGAGGTACACGGTGTCAGCCTTGATGGAAGGGGACACCCCAGGGGCGAACACACGTACAGGGGCGTGGGGGCGAATGCCCCCACTCGATTTTTTGGGCCACTTATACCTGGCTTCATATACGTGGCTTTGCCCCCGCTCGGCCCAGGATATTTGCCCCCACTGCCTGGCTACTTCTCTATTGATCTGTTATATAAAGCCCAGCCCATCTTCTCTTCTGTGGAAAAAAGACAGCAGCGGAGGAGCCCATCTTAGAGAGACTAGTTAATTGCCCGTGCGTCGCAACGGGGCAAACAAATTTTAGTGGATGAATGTTAATCATGTCTCACATATAACGTTAGGGTCGTCATGTATATTACGCGACATTGTCGAAAGAAAAACGTTAGATCACTTTTCTTCTTCTTCCGATTATCTCCACCATGGACTCCCACCCCCTCTCTGTTTACAACATATTTTTATTAAATTTGGACTATGCCATTGCCATGGTACAACAATTCTTTAACTCATTCAAACTAATTTCAGTAATCCACTCGAACCACTCCCTTGCATGTGGAGGATGTATGTTTTCCCATATTTCACTATACGATGCAAGTGTAGTTATATAGGGATGCTAATTTATTGCATCAAGATGCACTTTCACCAATCTTCTCACATGAAATGTATTAAATTACAAAAATGCTTACACACCATGATGGCGCAAGCCGGTTTATTTTGTAGTGGAAGTTAGGAATTCCCATGAAGAATATTCGAAGCTACACCCCAATACAGAGGCCGACACGCCGCCCACATGGCCATGGCCACCGGGCAGCACCGCATCACGGGCTCTGCTCATGAGCACCGTGGCACCACCACCAGAGTCGCCGCCCCGGCATCCAAGACCTTGACACCACGTCACCCGAGACCCGCCGCTACCCCAACCAAAGAAACGAGCAGAAATGACCCGCCTTTCGCATCCCTGGGCGTCCCCTAACACCGAGACCCAATAGGCCAGCCTAAACTGGCCTCCATCAACCTGCCCTGCTACCGGGCACGCCACCGTCGGCGTCCACGAAGCCAGCCGGGCGCCTGTGGCGGCAAGGGAGAGGGAGGGACGGAGGGGAATTGGCCCGACATCGGCTAGGGTTCTCTCCTCGTATACAGAGAAGGCGATGCGGGAGGGCTCGGGGGAGGAAGGTCCGAGCTTCATATCACCTCCTTACAGTCACAGACATGTACTTTGCATGAATTAAAAGGGATAGGAGTTTCTTTCCCTCATTTCAGCCCCTATAGAAGTATAATGACTACAACTACTGATAAATCTAATAGTTACCAACAAATAGATATTCATGGTTTACTGCATCTATAAGGAAGTTAACTAAAAAGGTGAACAATCATCTGGAAAAAAACGTGTAGATATGCAATGCAAGAGCAAAATGTATGTGTTGCATCTGCATCTAACTTTTTGCTCTCATGCTGAAGGCTATCCGATTTTTACCTTTTTGTGTGTATACAATCTACGAAACATAGACAGTGGAACCTTAATTCCTGTAGACACTTGAAGCAACCAAGCACCTAACAAAAAACTGAATATGTAGCTCCACAATTCCCTTGTTGGTCCTGTCCACATTAGATCGTTCATTGCACATCATGTGTGCTCATGGCTTGCTGCTCTTTCGAATATTAAGAAACATAAAATCATCTCGCTTCAGTTACCTTGTTAATTGGCATACAATGTGTTATCTCATTTGAACATTCAAACAACCACGAAGGATACTGATAAAGATAATACTGACATGCATACTGGTAGTAGAAATGATGGCTGAATTCTTTGACGTACTATCAGTGCATCATCTAATTTATGCTATTTTAGTGTAGAGAAATCCCTCCTGTATATTTTTAAAATGACTTGATGTAATACAGTCAAACAAGAAAAGGAAAAACATTAAAGTGATCCTTGGTGAATTGAGTAGCACCATTGATGTAGAGCTGGTAAAGAGGCTCGTCGTGACACAAGAATGAGCTGATTCTGTGCATGGCCCATCCAAGCATGCTCCTCTACGCTTCATGTTAATTTAATTCATATGCTAATGTATAACCTTACTGTCAATGGAGCAAACAAAGCTGTATATATGGACATGAGCTGAAGAACAAATACCTCAGCAGTTGCGGGGTGCCCCTTCTTCAATAGCGTTCTGAACGTCCTTGTCTGTTGAACAGCATGGCTTCAAAATCTTGAACAGGATTTACATCTCCAATTTTCTTGACCTTCTCTGGGAAACAGAACTTTTATTGCCCTAGCCTTCTCTGTGTCGCCTCAAGGTGTGGTGCGGGGGTAAGCTCCTCGCCCCTACGGCTGCGTGGTCCTGGCCTAATCGAGGGGTGCGACGGTGCGGTGGTGGCGGCGGCGTCGTCCTCGCCTCCGGAGTGGTGTGGATCCATAGGGGGGGCATTCTTGGGCAGATATGGGAGCGTTCATGGATGAGATAGACGGCGAGAGGATGGGAGATCGAGAGGCGCAACCTAAGCGCGCCAGGGGTCTTCGGGGGTCGTTCTATCCGTAGCAGGTAGCAGGGAGCAGGGAGCAGGGGTAGGGCGTGGGGCTTGTCGGGCATGGCGTGCTCCGTGGAGGCGCGGTGACAGATCCGGAGGCAGGAGGGTTCGTGTGTGTCTGGAAGTGGAACCTGATCATCCTTCCCGGTGCCAACGTTGGAGAAAAGCGCTGATTGTGGAGGAGATAACGATGACAAAATAGATCCCCTATAATCAAGGCTGGTTTTCAGGAAAACCGGGTGAAAGGAAGGCAACAAAAAATCGAACGAAGTCATGAAGGAGCGTACGTCGGGGGTGGGACGAAGTCACGAAGAGGTTGGACGAAACGTAAGAGGAAAACGGAACACTCCGTTTTTTTAGATAGTAGAGATTGAGACACGAGGCAATGCATACGAGCAGGCTAGAAGCGTACGCGTTCGTCAAACAAAAAAAAAATCGTTCGTCCGTCGCCTGGCTTCTCGCACGATCACTGAAGCGAAACGAAGCCGCCGCCGCCGACCCCAACTATCAGCCTTGATCTGCAGTTCTGCACGTACACACCGAGTCGCCGACCGGCCGGCCGGCCCGGGTTGCCGTCCCTAAGGAGAAAAACTGAAAAAGACGCGCGCCACTCATCAGCCCTAGGTTCAGTTCTGATCTTAACCTTCTAATTTTCAAAGTATTAGTCTATTCTGCTGCCATGTTTAAAAGGTACATGTTAGTAATTAGGTTGACTCAATCTAGCTTCATATAACCACTTCGTATGAATAAGTTTAACCACTCCTGAAACTCTAGGTTCAGTTCTGCTGGGAGTAGAATAAAATATATAGACTATAGTATTATACTGACTTGATGTACGTCAATTTACGTATCATTTAACTGTTTGACATCGCCAGGAAAGCTAATGGAGAGATATTTTGCAAAATCCACAACTGGTAGTATGCCTGAAATAGTTGATCTGGACAAGCTTACTCGGGATCCATCTAAAAGGAAGAGACTTTCAGATTATAATATCAATCAGCATGAGGAGATTAGGAGAAAGTACCTGACATGAGGGGCTTATCAACCTTGTCCAGCCAAGTTTAAACCCAGGTGGATTGGTAAGAGTAAGCGGTATTTCAATCCTGAATGGTATGATCTGCATCGTAATTGGCTAGAGTACAGCGAGGAAGATGACAAGGCATATTGCTTGTATTGCTATTTGTTTAGAGACAACATTAAAGGTAACAAACCTGGGCATGATGCATTTGTGGTAGATGGCTTTGTCAATTGGAAGAAGGCAGTAGAGAGATTTGCGACTCATGTAGGTGATCGTGATAGTTTTCATAATAAGGCACTTAAGAATGGTGAGGATCTAATGAAAACAGAACAATCAATCCCTGTAGCCTTTCATAAACAGAGTGAACTTGAGAAAAATGAGCATCTTATCCGGTTAAATGCTGCAATTGATGTATGCAGATACTTGTTGCATCAAGGACAACCGTTTCGGGGCCATGATGAGTCAAAAGAGTCTACAAATAAAGGAAACTATCGGGAGTTGATGGACTATACAATTATGCACAATGATGTTATAGCCAAGGCATTCAAAAATGCCCCAGTTCATAATCAGTTGTTGTCTTCAACAATTCAAAAGGATATCATCGAGTGCTTTGCAGAAGAAGTATTGAATTGTATTTTGAAGGAGCTTGACAATGGCGTGTTCAGCTTATTAGTTGATGAATGTCGTGATGTTTCTGACAAAGAGCAAATGGCAATGGTTATACGTTATGTTGATACACATGGACTGTCAAATGAGAGGTTTGTTGGTGTTCTTCATGTGGAGGAAACAACATCTGCTTATCTCAAGTCTAAAATTGATTTTATAATTGCAAAACTTGGTTTGAGTCTACAACAAGTGAGAGGACAAGGTTATGATGGAGCGAGCAATATGGCAGGTGAGTTTAATGGTTTGCAAGCCAAGATTATGAGGAGAACAGTTCAGCTTATTTTGTACATTGTTTTGCTCATAAACTTAACTTGGTTGTTGTGGCCATTGCAAAAAAGATATTTGATGTTGGAGATTTTTTTGATATGATATCATTGTTGGTGACTGTTGTTGGATCATCTTGCAAGAGAAAGGATAAACTTAGAGAGAACCATCGAGAAGAAGTAAGGAAAGGGATTGGTAAGGGAGAGATTGCTACCGGATCAGGATTAACCCAGGAGCTTTCTCTTCAGAGACCAGGTGATACTAGATGGAATTCTCATTATACCACTTTGTTGAGTTTGTCTAAGATGTTTCCCTCTGTGATAAAAGTACTAGAATATGTGGAGGAAGAGGGTTCAGATGCTACGAAGCAACGTCAAGCCAGTGGTCTTTTAAAATATTTCCAGTCATTTGATTCTGCATTCTTCCTACATATGATGATGATTATATTAGCTTTAACAAATGGGCTATCAAAAATGTTTCAAAGAAAGGATATGGACATTGTTAATGCTATATCAGATGTGGAATCAGCTAAGCGAGAGCTAGATAAGCTTAGATCTGAGCATGGATGGAATTCTCTCCTGAGCAAGGTATGTTCTTTCTGCAACAAGAATGATATTTCTGTTATGGACATGGAAAAGGAGTATGTAAATCCAAAGAAGCCAAGGCAAAGGACTGGCATTAATAATGAGCATCATTACCGGGTTGACTGTTTTTCGCTGTTTTGGATTTATTGGTAGAAGAACTAAACCGCAGATTCAATGAGGTAAACAATGAGTTGCTTTGTTGTATGTCTGCTTTCAACCCAAGTTGTCAGTTTAGTCATTATGATGATGAGAAGCTGATGAAGTTGGCTAAGTTCTATCCTAATGACTTTAGTGACAACGAGCTAGACTATCTTGAGAAAGAGCTTTGCCTCTACATAGATAATGTACGCAATGATACAAGATTTGCTAGCTTGGAAACTATCAATGATCTGGCTAAACTGATGGTGTCTACAAAGAAGCATCATTCTTATCCTTTTGTCTATCGACTTCTAAAGCTAGTACTGACTCTTCCTGTTGCCACTGCAACTGTTGAGAGATGCTTCTCGGCAATGAAGCTTGTGAAGAATGCTTTGCGTAATAAGATGGGTGATGATTATTTGAGCAATAGCCTTATCTGCTTTGTAGAAAAAGAAATGTTGGATACTATTCCGAATGAGGTGATAGTTAAACGCTTTCATGCGAAAAATCGTCGTGGGATGAAACGGAAGGAGGTAATGTGCTCAAGCTTTTATTTTCATCTATCAATGTTTACACTCTCTCTATGTTTAAAAATGATTTTTTTCCATGCAGCTTGAAGGCTAGAAATCAGTGGCATAGCAACAAATAAAAGGGATGGCATAACCCATATTTCTCAAGTTATTCTGTCTTAAGTGGTTAGTTTAATTTTATTTTGGCACTGAACATGTCATAGTTATGTGTGTGATGACATTATCTTATAATAAATTATATGATTTTGCTTCTTCGACACTATATGTATGCTTGTATGGTTGGTCCTTTAGATTATCTGCCCATTAGTTCGTATATACATGTTCCTAAAAAAAATTGTAAACCTCTTTGCCCCCACTAGTTTTTCGTCCTGGCTCCGCCCCTGGGACACCCTGGTAGACACAAGGAGCGAACGTCTCTTGCTGAGAAACAAAACTTTTCCATCGAGCCCACACGAGGGCACCGTGTTCTATGCGTCCTGGTTCACTCGATACACGCTCACACTGTACTCCCCAAGAGTTCAAGGTCCAGGGGTCGCACAGTGACAAAGAATCAGCTCTCCATTATTTTCCACTAGGTAGATCCAGCTTTGCCCTCTGTATCGCAAAAAAAAGAAAGCGTTCAGCGACCAGAATCCCTTGTGTAGTTCATGTTTGGCGACCACCACAAGCTTTGGTGGCTGGTTCACAACATCAGCTTGAGTTTCTACCAACGAGACGTTGTTTGACGTGGCACAGTAAATGCGGCCTGCGAACGGCAAGACTGACATAATCCTATGGTGCGAATATATATATATGGGTCCATCGCTCATCGCCGGGGTTGGCGACAGCTAGGCGAAACGAGCCAAAATGAAAAGCAATTGTGTCATTGTTAGCGAGGCCCGCGCCATGCAGCTGAAGACCACGCATGCTCTGCCCACTGCGCAGCAGCATGGTTGCACTTGGAAGGCCCGTCAGCTGTCCCGTCAGCGGGTTAATGAGCTAGGCAACGTGGGTGCCTAGTTGTAGAACGAGGCCCTCAGACGTTGTCCCAATGGCATAGCAGTGGCGCCGGTGATCTAGATCCCCTGGTAGATGGACTTGCCGGTGAAGACGTTAAGGAATCGTCGCTGGTCATGGACATTGTTGTATGCTTCCGGGAGCATGATCTATCACCGGGGATGGAACTGTCGGTCCAGAACGCCTTGCGGGCGCAGGTGGCTGGAGCACACGCGCCACGCCCTACACACCGCGCGGAAGCGGCTAAGGTCGACGAGGTCGTTGCACAGAACGTGCTCGGCAACCAGCCCAGCCGGTCCTGCGTCCAGGTTCGCCCAGTCCCTCCGGCGGCTGCATGGATGCCGAGCACTGGATGGCGACATGTTTCTTCTTGGCGTGGGATGCTGAGCGTCCGGCCTGGAGCTAGCTAGGTCGGGGAAACGTCGGGGTCGGATGATAGATGGATGCTTCGATACAGCTGCGTTTCTGTATGGATCACTAAAGAAAAGGAGCGCTCAGGCTAAAACAAGTGGGCCAAAGGAAAAAAAGGCCCAACTATCTCACGTCACAACCACCAGGCTAACTTTTTAATTGAACATACAGAGAAATTTGCCGTCCTTTTTGAAATAAAACAACAACATAAATTTGCCATGGCAATTAAGTGAAACTAAGTTTGCCATGGCAATTAAGTTAATTTTTCCATGCTAATTAAATTAATTTTGGCATGGCAATTAATTTAAATTTGGCATGGCAAAATTTAAAAGGGTTTGGTCACTTTAAATGACATGGCAAGTTTGCCTTGTTTTTAAACATCTATAACTTTGCCATGGCAAGTTTGCATGTTTTTGAACATGTTAATTAAAGAAGTTTGTCATGTTTTTGAACAAACTTAATTAAAAGAAGTTTGACATGTTTTTGCACATCTATAACTTAAAAATGGAGTAAAAATTGCCATATTTGCCATGGAAAATAAATTAAAAATTGCCATGGCTACAGAAGTATATTTGCCATGCTACATATTAAATTTTTTAATGTTCTGGAAATGTAAATTTGCCATCATATTTAAATTAAAATTGCCATTCTCTATACAATAAATTTGCCATGTTAAAAAATAAAGTAAAATTTGCCATGTCATTAAAAGTAAAGTTGCCATGGCAAGAAAAATAAAGAAAGTTCCCACTTTTTGATGTGAATACAAGTATCTTTGCCATGCCCCGTGAACTACAATTGCTATGCCCCGTTAATACATTTGCCAAAAACATTTTAAAATTGCCATGGCAAGTTTGCCATGTCTTTTGTACATTTATAACTTTGCCATGGCAAGTTTGCCATGTTTTTTAACATCTATAACTTTGCCATGTTTTTTAACATGGCAAAGTTGCCATGGCAAGTTTGCCATGTTTTCAAATAAAAAAGTGCCATGGCAAATCACATGAATGTTGTCATATAGAAAATTGTCATTGTTAGATAAAAAATTGCCATGAACTTTGGAAAATTTGTCAAGGCAAAAAACATGCATCACACACGAATATGTGATATATGTCAAATGCCAATTGAACAAGACATAAAAATATGAAATTTGCCATTGTCCATGAAAGTGAATTTGTAACCACGGCAAATTATAGTCTTTCTATGCTACAATATTTTTTGCCATTGTCCATAAAAGTGATTTTTGGCCATGATGTATAAACTGAATTTGCCATGCTCCATCAGTGAATTTGCCATGTTCACACACTTGTATACTGACTACTCATACATATATTTGGATATGAAAAAAATCACAAAAATCATGGCAAAAATGCCATGAGAACAAATCGCAAGCTACAAATAGCAGTCATTGTTGCTGCTCATCTAAAACTGTTACTCTCCCTCGACAAATTGCAAGCACTGTCACACACCAACAAGGAAATTGGAGTCCAACGCAGGGGGCGATCGGGAGGGGCTCACTGAGCATGATCTGGTGGCGGGTCAAGGCCGTCATGCTCATGGTGGTGAGCATCATTGCCGTGACGAGGATGCAGATGTCGTTGTGCTCACCCACACACATCGACAAAGAGGGCATCTACGAAGGCGAGGTGCCCCGCCACTCGCAGCCACCGCGACCCCCTTGTGCTCCTTCTCGCACGGCCGACGCAGGCCGCCATCCACGCATGACATGACGGGGGCAGCCACGACGACGAGGTGCCCATCGATGCGCGGCCGAGGCAGCCCTGGTGCTCCTGCTTGCGTGGCTGACGTGTGTGAAGGAAATATGTCCTAGAGGCAATAATAAAGTTATTATATATTTCCTCATATCATGATAAATGTTTATTATTCATGCTAGAATTGTATTAACCAGAAACATAATACATGTGTGAATACATAGATAAATATAGTGTCACCAGTATGCCTCTACTAGACTAGCTCGTTGATCAAAGATGGTTGTGTTTCCTAGCCATTGATGTTGGGGAACGTAGTAATTTCAAAAAATTCCTACGCACACGCAAGATCATGGTGATGCATAGCAACGAGAGGGGAGAGTGTTGTCCACGCACTCGTGAGACCGTGGCGGAAGCGTTATGACAACGCTGGTGGATGTAGTCGCACGCCTTCACGATCCGACCGATCCAATTACCGAACGCACAGCACCTCCGAGTTCAGCACACGCTCAGCTCGATGACGATCCCGGACTCCGATCCAGCAGGTGTCGGGATGAGTTCCGCCAAAGACGACGGCGTGGTGCCGATGCTGATGTTCTACCGACGCAGGGCTTCGCCTAAGCATCGCAACGATATGATCGAGATGGAATATGGTGGGGGGGGGGGCACCACACACGGCTAAGGAACGATCACGAAGATCAACTTGTGTGTTTGGGGTGCCCCCTGCCCCCGTATATAAAGGAGCAAGGGAGGAGGAGGCCGGCCCTAGGAGGGGGCGCGCCAAGTGTGGAGTCCTACTAGGACTCCCTAGTCCTAGTAGGATTCCACCTCCCATATGGAATAGGTAAAGAGGAAGGAAAAGGAGAAGGAAGGAAGGGGTGCCCCTTCCCTAGTCCAATCTGACCAGACCAAGGGGAGGGTGCGCCACCCTTGAAGCCCTTTTCCTTCTTTCCCGTATGGCCCAATAAGGCTCAATACGTATTCCCGTAACTCTCCGGTACTCCAAAAAATACCCGAATCACTTGGAACCTTTCCGATGTCCGAATATAGTCGTCCCATATATCGATCTTTACGTCTCGACCATTTCGAGACTCCTCGTCATGTCCCCGATCTCATCCGGGACTCCGAACTCCTTCCGTACATCAAAACTCATAAACTCATAATATAACTCTCATCGAAACCTTGTTGCGTGCGGACCCTACGGGTTCGAGAACTATGTAGACATGACCGAGACTCGTTTCCGGTCAATAACCAATAGCGGAACCTGGATGCTCATATTGGCTCCTACATATTCGACGAAGATCTTTATCGGTCAAACCGCATAACAACATACGTTGTTCCCTTTGTCATCGGTATGTTACTTGCCCGAGATTCGATCGTCGGTATCTCAATACCTAGTTCAATCTCGTTACCGGCAAGTCTCTTTACTCGTTATGTAATGCATCATCCATAACTAACTCATTACTCACATTGCTTGCAAGGCTTATAGTGATGTGCATTACCGAGAGGGCCCAGAGATACCTCTCTGACAATCGGAGTGACAAATCTTAATCTCGAAATACGCCAACCCAACATGTACCTTTGGAGACATCTGTAGAGCTCCTTTATAATCACCCAGTTACGTTGTGACGTTTGGTAGCACACAAAGTGTTCCTCCGGTAAATGGGGGTTGCATAATCTCATAGTCATAGGAACATGTATAAGTCATGAAGAAAGCAATAGCAACATACTATACGATCAAGTGCTAAGCTAACGGAATGGGTCAAGTCAATCACATCATTCTCCTAATGATGTGATCCCGTTAATCAAATGACAACTCATGTCTATGGCTAGGAAACATAACCATCTTTGATCAACAAGCTAGTCAAGTAGAGGCATACTAGTGACACTCTATTTGTCTATGTATTCACACATGTATTATGTTTCCAGTTAATACAATTCTAGCATCAATAATAAACATTTATCATGATATAAGGAAATAAATAATAACTTTATTATTGCCTCTAGGGCATATTTCCTTCAGTCTCCCACTTGCACTAGAGTCAATAATCTAGTTCACATCGCCATGTGATTTAACATCAATAGTTCACATCTTTATGTGGTTAACACCCATAGTTCACATCGACATGTGACCAATACCCAAAGGGTTTACTAGAGTTAGTAATCTAGTTCACATTGCTATGTGATTAACACCCAAAGAGTACTAAGGTGTGATCATGTTTTGCTTGTGAGATAATTTTAGTCAACGGGTCTGTCACATTCAGATCCGTAAGTATTTTGCAAATATTCTATGTCTACAATGCTCTGCACGGAGCTACTCTAGCTAATTGCTCCCACTTTCAATATGTATCCAGATTGAGACTTAGAGTTATCTTGATCAGTGTCAAAGCTTGCATCGACGTAACCCTTTACGACGAACCTTTTGTCACCTCCATAATCGAGAAACATATCCTTATTCCACTAAGGATGATTTCGACCGCTGTCCAGTGATCTACTCATAGATCATTATTGTACTCCCTTGCCAAAATCAGTGTAGGGTATACAATAGATCTGGTACACAGCATGGCATACTTTATAGAACCTATGGCTGAGGCATAGGGAATGACTTTCATTCTCTTTCTATCTTCTGCCGTGGTCGGGCTTTGAGTCTTCACTCAACTTCACACCTTGTAACACAGGCAAGAACTCTTTCTTTGACTGTTTTATTTTGAACTACTTCAAAATCTTGTCAAGGTATGTACTCATTGAAAAAACTTATCAAGCGTTTTGATCTATCTCTATAGATCTTGATGCTCAATATGTAAGCAGCTTCACCGAGGTCTTTCTTTGAAAAACTCCTTTCAAACACTCCTTTATGCTTTGCGTAATAATTCTACATTATTTCCGATCAACAATATGTCATTCACATATACTTATCAGAAATGTTGTAGTGCTCCCACTCACTTTCTTGTAAATACAGGCTTCATCGCAAGTCTGTATAAAACTGTATGCTTTGATCAACTTATCAAAGCGTATATTCCAACTCCGAGATGCTTGCACCAGTCCATAGATGGATCGCTGGAGCTTGCATATTTTGTTAACACCTTTAGGATCGACAAAAACTTTCTAGTTGCATCATATACAACTCTTCTTTAATAAATCCATTAAGGAATGCAATTTTGTTTATCCATTTGCCAGATTTCATAAAATGCAGCAATTGCTAACATGATTCGGACAGACTTAAGCATAGATACGAGTGAGAAACTCTCATCGTAGTCAACACCTTGAACTTGTCGAAAACTTTTGCGACAATTCTAGCTTTGTAGATAGTAACACTACTATCAGCGTCCGTCTTCCTCTTGAAGATCCATTTATTTTCTATGGCTTGCCGATCATCGGGCAAGTCAACCAAAGTCCACACTTTGTTCTAATACATGGATCCCATCTCAGATTTCATGGCCTTAAGCCATTTTATGCGAATCTGGGCTCATCATCGCTTCCTCATAGTTCGTAGGTTTGTCATGGTCAAGTAACATGACCTCCGAACAGGATTACCATACCACTCTGGTGCGGATCTCACTCTGGTTTACCTACGAGGTTCGGTAGTAACTTGATCTGAAGTTACATGATCATCATCATTAGCTTCCTCACTAATTGGTGTAGTAGTCACAGGAACAGACTTCCGCGATGAACTACTTTCCAATAAGGGAGCAGGTACAGTTACCTCATCAAGTTCTACTTTCCTCCCACTCACTTCTTTCGAGAGAAACTCCTTCTCTAGAAAGGATCCATTCTCAGCAACGAATATCTTGCCTTTCGGAACTGTGATAGAAGGTGTACCCAACATTTTCTTTTTGGGTATCCTATGAAGACACATTTCTCCTATTTGGGTTCGAGCTTATCAAGTTGAAGCTTTTTCACATAAACATCGCAGCCCCAAACTTTCAGAAACGACAACTTTGGTTTCTTGCCAAACCACAGTTCATAAGGCGTCGTCTAAACGGATTTTGATGGTGCCCTTTTAACGTGAATGCAGCCGTCTTTAATGCATAACCCCAAAAACGATAGTGGTAAATCGGTAAGAAACATCATAGATTGCACTATATCCAATAAAGTACGGTTATGACGTTCGGACACACCATTATGCTGTGGTGTTCCAGGTGGCGTGAGTAGTGAAACTATTTCACATTGGTTTAATCAAGACCAAACTCAGAACTCAAATACTCTTCTCCACGATCAGATCGTAGAAACTTTATTTTCTTGTTACGATGATTTTCCACTTCACTTTGAAATTCTTTGAACTTTTCAAATGTTTCAGACTTATGTTTCATCAAGTAGATATACCCATATCTGCTCAAATCATCTGTGAAGGTCAGAAAATAACGATACCCGCCGCGAGCCTTAACACTCATCGGATCGCATACATCAGTATGTATTATTTCCAATAAGTTAGTTGCTCGCTCCATTATTCCGGAGAACGGAGTTTTAGTCATCTTGCCCATGAGGCATGGTTTGCAAGCATCAAGTGATTCATAATCAAGTGATTCCAAAATCCCATCAACATGGAGTTTCTTCATGCGCTTTACACCAATATGACTTAAACGGCAGTGCCACAAATAAGTTGCACTATCATTATTAACTTTGCATCTTTTGGCTTCAATATTATGAATATGTGTATCACTACGATCGAGATCCAACAAACCATTTTCGTTGGTGTGTATGACAATAGAAGGTTTTATTCATGTAATGTAACAACAATTGTTCTCTAACTTAAATGAATAACCGTATTGCAATAAACATGATCAAATCATATTCATGCTCAATGCAAACACCAAATAACACTTATTTAGTTTCAACACTAATCTCGAAAGTATAGGGAGTGTGCGATGATGATCATATCAATCTTGGAACTACTTCCAACACACATCGTCACCTAGCCTTTTTACTATTTTCTGTTTATTCTGCAACTCCCGTTTCGAGTTACTACTATTAGCAACTGAACCAGTATCAAATGCCGAGGGGTTTCTATAAACACTAGTAAAATACACATCAATAACATGTATATTCAATATACCTTTGTTCACTTTGCCATCCTTCTTATCCGCCAAATACTTGGGGCAGTTCCGCTTCCAGTGACTAGTCCCTTTGCAGTAGAAGCACTTAGTCTCAGGCTTAGGACCAGACTTGGGCTTCTTCACTTGAGCAACAACTTGCTTGCCGTTCTTCTTGAAGTTCCCCTTCTTCCTTTTGCCCTTTTCTTGAAACTAGTGGTCTTGCTAACCATCAACACTTTGATGTTTTTCTTGATTTCTACCTTCGCCGATTTTAGCATCGCGAAGAGCTTGGGAATTACTTTCGTCATTCCTTGCATATTATAGTTCATCACGAAGTTCTACTAACTTGGTGATGGTGTGACTAGAGAATACTATCAATCACTATTTTATCTGGAAGATTAACTCCCACTTGATTCAAGTGATTGTAGTACCCAGACAATCTGAGCACATGCTCACTGCTTGAGCTATTCTCCTCCATCTTGTAGGCAAAGTACTTGTCAAAGGTCTCATACCTTTCAACATGGGAATGAGTATGAAATACCAATTTGAACTCTTTGAACATCTTATATGCTCTGTGGCGTTCAAAACATTTTTGAAGTCCCGGTTCTAAGCCGTAAAGCATGGTGCACTAAACTATCAAGTAGTCATCATACCGAGCTTTGCCAAAACATTCATAACGTCTGCAACTGCTCTTGTAATATGTCTGTCACCTAGTGGTGCATCAAGGACATAATTCTTCTGTGCAGCAATGAGGATAATCCTCAGATCACGGATCCAATCCGCATCATTGCTACTAACATCTTTCAATTTAGTTTTCTCTAGGAACATATCAAAATTAAACGGGGAGCAACATCGCGAGCTATTGATCTACAACATAGATATGCTAATACTACCAGGACTAAGTTCATGATAAATTAAAGTTCAGTTAATCATATTACTTAAGAACTCCCACTTAGATAACATCCCTCTAATCATCTAAGTGATCACGTGATCCAAATCAACTAAACCATAACCGATCATCACGTGAAATGGAGTAGCTTTCAATGGTGAACATCACTATGTTGATCATATCTACTATATGATTCACGCCGACCTTTCGGTCTCAAAGTGTTCCGAGGCCATATCTGCATATGCTAGGCTCGTCAAGTTTAACTCGAGTATTCTGCGTGTGCAAAACTGGCTTGCACCCGTTGTAGATGGACGTAGAGCTTATCACACATGATCATCACGTGGTGTCTGGGCACGACGAACTTTGGCAACGGTGCATACTCAGGGAGAACACTTTTATCTTGAAATTTAGTGAGAGATCATCTTATAAAGCTACCGTTGAACTAAGCAAAATAAGATGTATAAAAGATAAACATCACATGCAATCAAAATATGTGCCATGATATGGCCATTATCATCTTGCGCCTTTGATCTCCATCTCCAAAGTACCGTCATGATCTCTATTGTCACCGGCATGACACCATGATCTCCATCATCTTGATCTATATCAATGTGTCGTCACGTGGTCGTCTCGCCAACTATTGCTCTTGCAACTATTGCTATCGCATAGCGATAAAGTAAAGCAATTATTTGGCGCTTGCATCTTATGCAATAAAGAGACAACCGTAAGGCTTCTGCCAGTTGCCGATAACTTCAACAAAACATGATCATCTTATACAACAACTTATATCTCATCACGTCTTGACAATATCACATCACAACATGCCCTGCAAAAACAAGTTAGACGTCCTCTACTTTGTTGTTGCAAGTTTTACATGGCTGCTACGGGCTTAGCAAGAACCATTCTTACCTACAAAACCACAACGATAGTTTGTCAAGTTGGTGCTGTTTTAACCTTCTCAAGGATCGAGCGTTGCCACACTCGGTTCAACTAAAGTTGGAGAAACTGACACCCGCCAGCCACCTGTGTGCAAAGCACGTCGGTAGAACCAGTCTCGCGTAAGCGTACGCGTAATGTCGGTCCGGGCCGCTTCATCCAACAATACCGCTGAACCAAAGTATGACATGCGGTAAGCAAGATGACTTATATCGCCCACAACTCACTTGTGTTCTACTCGTGCATATAACATCAACGCATAAAACTAGGCTCGGATGCCACTGTTGGGGAACGTAGTAATTTCAAAAAAATTCCTACGCACACGCAAGATCATGGTGATGCATAGCAACGAGAGGGGAGAGTGTTGTCCACATACCCTCGTAGACCGTAAGCGGAAGCGTTATGACAACGCGGTTGATGTAGTTGTACGTCTTTACGATCCGACCGATCCGATTACCGAACGTCCGGCACCTCCAAGTTCAGCACACGTTCAGCTCGATGACGATCCTCGGACTCCGATCCAGCAGGGTGTCGGGGATGAGTTCCGCCAGCATGACGGCGTGGTGACGATGATGATGTTCTACCGACGCAGGGCTTCGCCTAAGCATCGCAACGATATGATCGAGATGGAATATGGTGGGGGGGCACCACACACGGCTAAGGAACGATCACGAAGATCAACTTGTGTGTTTGGGGTGCCCCCCTGCCCCCGTATATAAAGGAGCAAGGGAGGAGGAGGCCGGCCCTAGGAGGGGGCGCGCCAAGTGTGGAGTCCTACTAGGACTCCCTAGTCCTAGTAGGATTCCACCTCCCATATGGAATAGGAAAAGAGGAAGGGAAAAGGAGAAGGAAGGAAGGGGGCGCCCCCTTCCCTAGTCCAATTCTGACCAGACCAAGGGGAGGGGTGCGGCCACCCTTGAAGCCCTTTTCCTTCTTTCCCGTATGGCCCAATAAGGCTCAATACGTATTCCCGTAACTCTCCGGTACTCCAAAAAATACCCGAATCACTTGGAACCTTTCCGATGTCCGAATATAGTCATCCCATATATCGATCTTTACGTCTCGACTATTTCGAGACTCCTCGTCATGTCCCCGATCTCATCCGGGACTCCGAACTCCTTCCGTACATCAAAACTCATAAACTCATAATATAACTATCATCGAAACCTTAAGCGTGCGGACCCTACGGGTTCGAGAACTATGTAGACATGACCGAGACTCGTTTCCGGTCAATAACCAATAGCGGAACCTGGATGCTCATATTGGCTCCTACATATTCGACGAAGATCTTTATCGGTCAAACCACATAACAACATACATTGTTCCCTTTATCATCGGTATGTTACTTGCCCGAGATTCGATCATCGGTATCTCAATACCTAGTTCAATCTCGTTACCGGCAAGTCTCTTTACTCGTTATGTAATGCATCATCCCGCAACTAACTCATTAGTCACATTGCTTGCAAGGCTTATAGTGATGTGCATTACCGAGAGGGCCCAGAGATACCTCTCCGACAACCGGAGTGACAAATCTTAATCTCGAAATACGCCAACCCAACACGTACCTTTGGAGACACCTGTAAAGCTCCTTTATAATCACCCAGTTACGTTGTGACATTTGACATGGGTTTTCATTTGACATGGGTTTTCATTTGAGTAACAAGATCACATCATTAGGAGAATGATGTGATTGACTTGACCCATTCTGTTAGATTAACGAGATCACATCATTTGATTAACAACGTAACTGAGTGATTATAAAGGAGCTCTACAGGTGTCTCCGAAGGTACATGTTGAGTTGGCGTATTTTCAGATTAGGATTTGTCACTCCGATTGTCGGAGAGGTATCTCTGGGCCCTCTCGGTAATGCATATCACTATAAGCCTTGCAAGCAATGTAGCTAATGAGTTAGTTGCAGGATGATGCATTACGTAATGAGTAAAGAGACTTGCCAGTAACGAGAATGAACTAGGTATTGAGATACTGACGATCAAATCTCGGGCAAGTAACATACCGATGACAAAGGGAACAACGTATGTTGTTATGCGGTTTGACCGATAAAGATCTTCGTAGAATATGTAGGAGCCAATATAAGCATCCAGGTTCCGCTATTGGTTATTGATCGGAGACGTGTCTCGGTCATGTCTACATAGTTCTTGAACCCGTAGGGTCCGCATGCTTAAAGTTCGGTGACGATCAGTATTATGAGTTTTTGTGTTTTGATGTGCTGAAGGTAGTTCGGAGTACCGGATATGATCACGGACATGAAGAGGAGCCTCGAAATGGTCGAAACATAAAGATCAATATATTGTATGACTATGTTCGGACACCGGAATGGTTTCGGATGGTTTCGGGCATATACCGGAGTACCGGGGGGTTACCGGAACCCCCCGGGGGGGTTTATTGGGCCTCATGGGCCCTAAGTGGAGAAGAGGAGGGGCGGCCAGGGCAGGCCGCACACCCCCTCCCCCTCTAGTCCGAATAGCCGAACTATCACCGTTGGCCGGACTCCTGGACTATGAAGATACAAGATTGAAGACTTCGTCCCGTGTCCGGATGGGACTTTCCTTGGCGTGGAAGGCAAGCTTGGCGATACGGATATGTCGATCTCCTACCATTGTAACAGACTCTGTGTAACCTAACCCTATCCGGTGTCTATATAAACTAGAGGGTTTTAGTCCGTAGGACGAATAACAATCATACCATAGGCTAGCTTCTAAGGTTTAGCCTCTCTGATCTCGTGGTAGATCCACTCTTGTACTACCCATATCACCAATATTAATCAAGCAGGAGTATGGTTTTACCTCCATCGAGAGGGCCCGAACCTGGGTAAAAACATCGTGTCCCTTGTCTCCTGTTACCATCCGCCTAGACGCACAGTTCGGGACCCCCTACCCGAGATCCGCCGCTTTTGACACCGACATTGGTGCTTTCATTGAGAGTTCCTCTGTGCCGTCGCTGTCAGGAAGGATGCCTCATCCCGTCTTTTAAGACGGCACCATTGCTAAATGATCTTTGGCCAACGGCCAAACTCTCCGGCTAGGCGGTTTTCTTATGACCGCCTGTTCGGCCGCCGCGCCGACGATGACTTCTCGGGTCATCGAAAGCAATCTTCACGTTAACTCAGAACTCGCCGAGCAGTTAGATCCGATGGAGCTCTCTTCCTTAAACGAGCTCTTGGATCGCATCGCCGCCCTGGGAGTCGCTACAGACTACGATCAGATTGGGCTTAAAACCGATCTAAGAGAGATCAACTCTCCCCGGGATACCCACCACGTTGCTGTGGTAGAGGAACAATACGATGACTCTTCTCCTACCTTAAGGACTAGCTATGTCCGGATTCCTGACCCCTCCATGCCGGATTCCCGCGGAGGGGAGGACACCACTCAAGCCCTGAACTTAAAGTCAGGCAGCGGGCTAGATTCATTGGACAACCTCCAAGAACCCAAGCTTCCAAGTTCGGAAACTTCTTGGCCCCTGAGTCTTAGATCGGACGGGGTTCGGAATTTAATTCCACCCGCCCACCCAAACATAAGAGATCTATCCCAAATCCGGCAAGAGCCCGGTGAAACATCACATTCCTCCTGGTTATGGACATGATAAAGGATTGCCGCGAGGAGGACGCAATCTCATTCTTCTGCAATAATTGCACGGACAAGGGAATCCTAAACGCCATAAGTCGTCGTGAAATTACACGCTTATTGACTTGGCGTCCATAATGCGAAAATCTTCTTGTGATGGAGAGCGCCTGAAAACCGAAATCAAATTTTGGGATAATCCGGCCCCGAATACGACCCTTGTCCGAAATAAAAGGGTGCATCATCACCAGGCACCTGGGTTACATACCAAAAAGCAAAAAAACCCCAAAGGGCATGGAACCGTACTAGAGGGATGGCTCAATGGACCCTGCAAAATTCATAGTATAGAGGGCGCCACTCCAACTCATAGCCTTAGAGCATGTTGGATATTACGGCAGGTGGCCAAAAGTGGCGAAGAGCTCTTAGCTCCAGAGCACTAGCCCAGCAATACCAGTACGGTATTAACAGTCTTCGAGACTTTCGCATCAAATAATATGCGGAAACGAACACTCCGCATCCAAGCCGAAGTCTACCAGAAAGCAAAAAAATATCCATGGAGTGACACTGCTATTACCTTTAACGCCCGATTGAACCTAAATTCGAACAGCCCGAGCACCGGCCGCATTGGTCCTCGGTCCAATAGTGGGCGGCTTCGCCTTACCAAGGTACTCATGGACGGCGGCAATGATTAAACCTCATCTACGAGGAAACCCTTCAAAAATGGAAATAGACTGGAGCCGCATTGATCAAAGCAGCACAACCTTTAGAGGAATAATCCCCAATCGGGATGCATGCTGTACAGGAAAGATCTCACTGGATGTGGTGTTCTGCACGCCGGACAATTATTGGTCCGAGGAGCTCACATTCCAAGTGGCCCTGCTCAGCAGCCGGATACCACGCTCTATTAGGGCGAGAGGCATTCACAATTTTTCAAGCTATACCCCATTACGGGTACATGAAGCTCAAAATGCCCGGACCCAACGGAATTATCACTCTCGCTAGTGATCCGGACATAGCGCTCCACGGCGAAAATAAAACAGCCGCACTTGCCCTTGAGGCACTATCCGAAGCCCTAGTGGCACAGGAACTGCACTGCGCTCCACGGTGAACAGGGACGATGTGATACTCGATAAGAGATCCAAGTCCACCTCTTTTAAACCGGTAGACGAAATAGTCAAATTCCAAGTCCATCCAACGGACCCTACAAAAACGGCCTCCATCGGGGCACAATTAAACCCTGATGTGGACGCCGCACTACGAGAATTCCTACGTGAAAATTGGGACATTTTTGCCTGGCACCCTTCAGACATGCCAGGAATCCCACGCCGGCTGGCCGAGCACAGCCTAAATATCCTAAAAGGATTCAAGCCAGTCAAACAAGCTCTTCGGCGTTTCTCCGAACCCAAGAGATAGGCCATGGGAGAGGAGCTAGCCAAACTATTGGAGGCCGGATTCATCAGAGATATTAAACATCCGGACTGGCTAGCAAACCCGGTAATGGTACCAAAGAAGGACAAATCTGGCGCCTATGTGTCGATTTTAAGGACCTTAACAAGGCTTGCCCAAAGGATCCCTTCCTCCCCGCATCGATCAAATTATCGACGCTACCACGAGACACGATTCATTGTGTTTCCTCGACGCATACTCCGGCTACCACCAAATTAAGATGGCAGAGCAGACCAAGCCGCAACGGCATTCATCACTCCATACGGCCCATTCTCGCTTCAACACAATGCCCTTTGAGCTCAAAAACGCCGCGCAACATATCGCCGCATGATTCGTATATGTCCGCAAACCAGATCGGCAAAACAGTGGAGGCATACGTGAGACGATGTGGTCGTCAAATCCAAGCATGTCGAAACCCTAGTCGACGACTTGAGGCTCACATTCGATAATCTCCGAACATATGACATCAAGCTCAACCCGGAAAAATGCGTTTTCGGCGTACCAGCCGGAAAGCTCTTGGGCTTCCACTACTAGGGAAAAGGCTAGCAGCAGCGCGGGTTTTAGATGTATCAGTAGCGCGGGTATAGGCGCTACTAATAAGGCGCTGCAGCTATTGCTTAGCAGCAGCGCGTGCCAGCCCGCGCTACTGCTAGGACAAATAGCTGCAGCGTTTGTTCGTTACCACGCTGCTGCTAAGGTAACTACTTGCAGCGTGTTTTCTGCCCATCGCTACTAGTACTTTTTTTATTTTTTATTTTTATTGTATTTATGCGCCATCATAAAAATATTGGTACAATAGTAGTTATGAGGTTTACATCATTATGTCCATAACAGTGTGTCAAATGAAGGTGGATTAGGTTCAAGTGGAGGCAATATGTGGTGCATGTCAAAGTATACTACTAATCCAAACTTGATCTAGTTTGGACTAGTAGTACTTTCTATGTGCACCACATGTTGCCTCCACTTGAATCTAATCCGCCAAAGACAAGATATTTAATCATCATCATGGTCATTACCACCAACAGTATTTATTTAATCACCACTAACACTAGCTAATAATAATCATCATAGTCATTACCACCAACACTAGCTATTTTATCATCATAGTAATAGTGTAGCACATCATCATCCTGAAACTCATTTCTAGCTAGCTAATCACTCCTGCTGCTCTCTTAGGTAAAACAACATAAAACATGTGTAGCTCTCCTCCTTGATCAAGTTGGAGCATGCAGATGAACCTGTCTCCTAATCGTGGAAAGCGCCTCTGTTTGCTGCCCCTAGTACTTCTCTGCGCTCCCCAACACATATTTGGTCCAGTCTTGCACTATTAAGCATCCGTCGCTAATCTTGAATGCACTAAAGTAATCTGTAGGATATCATGGCCGTAAGCCGATAATACTCATGGTACCTTTAGTCTCGATCCCATAAGGCACAACATTCATCGGGAGTCCCTGTTGAAGAACATCGTATGGTAACATACTTAGCAATGAAGTTTAGCTTCAAAAATAATGTATGGAAAAGATGCAATGAGGACAAATAGTAAAAATCTTACCATCCTTCCTAAATGGATGTGACCGTAGTTCATTACGAACACTATTGGTCGCACGTTTTCAGTACTAACATTTCTAAATCCAGGAAGAAAATTTGCCTTCACAGTATCAAGATCATATCCTCAAGCCATGAAACATAATGACTTAGCTCCTTGCAGTTTAGTTCAGCCTCGGGACAGTAGTAGGTCATGTCTACCAAGCGCTGGACATGTTTGCTTGCACCGAAATAAGCTGACAATACAAATTAGTTGTCAACTATTTTGAATAAACAATATCAAAGACATAAATATGGTTGAGAAACTTACATAATGGTATAACTGGAGTATGCTCGCACATCGACCCGGATGTCGGTATTACCTTCAATATCATCTTCCATGGACGAATATCAAAGGTGATAACCATATCAGGCTCAAATGCATAAGTCTTGCATAGTGCTCGCCATGTTTTGCATCCAAAATAGGTGCAGTCGTCTGAATTGTATAATTTTGTATGGAAAATATAACCATGCTCGGTCTTCAAATAAACTTTCTTTACCTCCGCAGTATGACTGAAACCTATCTTATCCAATACAAAAACTCTTGCATGGCAGGGGATACGCTAGTAGAATAGTACAAAAATATAAGTTCAAGCAAATGAAGTAGATGTCATGCTTAATTACGAAAAAAGACTTGTCGCTGTGACTTCATCAGTATCCACTTGAAGTTCTCGTCCAGCTTGATCTTTGAAGCGCCTATCATCATCTATAAAGATTCCGTCGCACAGGCCGCGCTCGTCTTTGCAGTATTTGCAAATACCGAAATCCTTTTTGTCGTCAGACATTTCCTATGTTCATAGTTAAAACATTAATTGAAATCGAAGACAATTACAAAGATACTCAACCCACAAATCCGGGGCACTCGATATTTCCTTCATATTCTGGCACAAGTCATGACAAAATTCACGGAAAAATCCGGCATGACCTTTGCTAAAATAGGACATATCGAGCGCCTAAAATTTGCCGTAACGGAAATGAATCAACACTCCGGCAAAACATAGGCCACTCGGAGGTGTAACCTGCAAACATGACGGGCCACTTGGATATTGAGCAATACAAGATATACATTTCAAAATATCTTATAGGACTCAAATTAGCATGCATTCAATAAGCAAAAGTAAATCATCTCATACATCCGTACATCGTCGAATATTATCACTAATACATCACGAATAGTGTCATACATATAACATCACTAATATAACTAAAACCCTAGCACACGACGGGTATCGGCGCGGGCGGCGGACACCCACAGAGAAGGAACCATCACGGGATCATAGCTCCAGTGAGATCCTCGAGCACCTGCCGGTATTGGAGAACGGCTCGTGCTCCAACGCAAACAAGTAGCGACGGACGTGCGTCCTCCTCACCGACACGGTGACGCACCACCTCCGCTGGAGTCCTCGAGCCTCTCGATCACATCGCCCACGCGACCGCCACCAAAGAAGGTTCGGGTCAACGACAGTGGCTCCTCACCAACCTGCGCCCCCGGTAGGTAGCGCCTCCTAGTACCACCTCAGTGAGCCAGTCCGGACATGGCCGATCTGGTCAAGCAGGTGTCGTCCTCCGCCGACTCGGCAGCGAGGATGCGGGATAGGCATCGTCCACGTCGAGGCGGGAAAAATTGCTTTAACTAAAAAATAGAAACAAGTTCTTACTAACTAGTTCTATTAATTCAACTAGTTCTTACTAAAAATAAACTTACTATAAATAAAAATATTCTAGTACCTAGTTCTTAATATGCAACTAAAATAAACTTACTAGAAATAAAAATAAACTTAATATGCAACTAAAATATAAAGAAACCCTAGGCAGATCAGGTAGGGGAGAGGGAGGAGGCAGGCGTGCTAACCTCGGGTGCCTGCGACGAGGAGGGGCAGGGCGCGTCGAGGTCGGGGTCGGGTGGGGTCGGGCGTCTGGGCGGCGTTGAGGTCGGGGCGGGCGGCGTTGAATCTGGGTCGGGTGGCGTCCGGGCGGCGTTGAGGTCGGGTCGGGGCGGCGTTGAGGTCGGTGGTCGGGCGGGCGAGAGGGGAGATACAAGGCGGCTGACGGGCGACGGCGGCGGGAGAGTGGAGAGAGTTGGATTTGGGGGAAAGTGGCGTGGGGAAGGACGAACCGGCCCGTGGTTAAGTCAGAAGTAGCAGTAGCGCGTTCAGAGAAAAGCGGTGCTGCTACCTTAGCTACAGCTGTCATTGATACACGCCATCGCTACTCCTTTCTTTTTTCCCTTTCTCATTTAGTTTCCTTCACATTTTATTTGTTTCCTTTCACCTTATTATATTTCTTTCATTTTCAATTACCTTTCCATTTTCTTTCCATTTAATTTTATAACCTTTAGCAGCAATGAGTTTACATTAAAACGCGCTGCTACAAACAGCGTAGTGGTAGCGCTGTTCGTCATAGATCGCTACTACTATGTCTAGCTTATGGGCTAAGCCGTGGGAATTTTAGTAGTAACGTGTGTACAGCAAGACGCGCTACTGCTAGATCTTTATCTGCAGCGCGGTTACCTCAAAGCGCCGCTATCGCTAATTAGCACGAGCGTGCTTTTTTGACCCATGCTGCTGCTAAAGATCTGTGTATAGGATTTTCCCTAGTAGTGTTCATTGTATCCGGTAGAGGAATTGAAGCAAACCCAAGGAAGATCCGAGCTTTGTCACAATTGGATATCCCCAAAGACCTCAAACAAATACAAAAATTGACTGGATGCGTGGCGGCTCTAAGCCGCTTTATCTCCCGCTTAGGAGAAAAGACATTACCCCTTTATCGCCTCCTCCGACGCACCGAACACTTCGAGTGGACGGATGCCGCCACGGCCGCACTCAAAGAAATCAAAGCCATACTGGCAACAAATCCGGTCCTAGCCGCGCCCAACATGGGCGAACCAATGCTATTATACATCACAGCAACCCATCAAGTTGTAAGCGCGGTGCTCATTGTCGAACGAGAAACGGACGGGCACAAGTTCCCTCTCCAAAAACTAGTTTACTACGTGTCCACTGTGCTAACTCCATGCAAGTCACGGTACCCGCATTATCAAAAGATAGCATACGCGGTGTTCATGGCATCCCGGAAGCTGCGACACTACTTTCAAGAGTGTTCGATAACAGTAGCCTCCGAAGTACCTCTTAATGACATTATAAACAACCGCGACGCAACAGGCCGGATTGCTAAATGGGCCATTGAGCTCCTCCCGTTCGACATAACCTACAAGCCACGGCGAGCTATTAAGTCGCAAGTTTTGGCTGACTTCGTCGCCGAATGGACTGAAGCCGAACTCCCTAAAGAGTACGGCGCATATTCCAACTGGATCATGCACTTCGACGGCTCCAAAATGTTGGCCGACCTGGGGGCTGGCGTCGTTCTGACGTCCCCAACCGGAGATACAGTCCAATACGTACTTCAAATAATGTACACGGACTCCAACAACGCAGCCGAATACGAGGCCATTCTACATGGTCTCCGGATGGCAGCCTCCATGGGCATTCAACACCTAGAGGTGCGCGGGGATTCGGACCTCGCGATATCCCAAATAAATGGGGACTTTGATGCCAAGGATCCAAAAATGGCAGCTTATCGCGATGCCATCCTAAAAATGTCAGCTCGGTTTGAGGGGCTCGAATTTCACCATATAGCCCGGGATAACAACCAGGCAGCAGACGTGTTGGCACGCATTGGTGCAAAGCGTGATGCCGTCCCCCCCAACATCTTCCTAGAGAGGCTTTTCAAGCCATCCGTATTATGGGAGGGAGAGTCCGGAAATAACAACCCGGACCCAACCACACTGCCCCACACCAAACATTCCGACATAGTTGGTGGTTCCGCCAACGAAATAACACCGTCAGCCCACGCAATAATGGCAGTCATTGCCCCGTGGATGTAACCATTCCTAGCCTACCTAACTAGGCAGGAACTTCCCGAGGACCAAAACGAGGCCCGCTGCATAGTGCGGCGGTCTAAAGCCTATAAGGTCCATGAGGAGAGCTTTATAAGAAAAGCACAACCGAGTCCATCAAAGGTGTATCTCCGAAGAGGAAGGGCGGAATCTCCTGGCTGAAATTCATGCCGGACTCGGTGGGCACCATGCCGCAGCCCGGCCCTTGTAGGCAAGGCCTTCCGTACAGGATTTTATTGGCCGACGACCGGGCAGATGCTCAGGACTTAGTCCAACGATGCGTCGGTTGCCAGCTCTTTGCTAATCAAAGCCACATGCCACCCACGGCCCTCAAAACTATACCCATCACCGCCCTTCGCGGTCCTGGGGCTTGACATGGTTGGACCCCTTAAAGGAGGAACCCACAAGCAATAATACCTATTGGTCATGGTGGATAAATTCACCAAATGGATAGAGGCCAAGCACAGAAGACGGCCGAATCCGGACCGGTGATAGACTTCATATCAGGGGTAGTACACCGTTACGGCGTCCCCCATAGCATCATCACTGATAACGACACGAACTTCATGGCCGATGAGGTCAAACTCTGGTGCAAAAACATGGGCATCAAGCTCGACTACGCTTCAGTCTATCACCCCAAAACTAACGGTCAAGTGGAGCGAGCAAACGATCTAATCATGAGCGGCATTAAACCCAGACTAGTGCGGTCCCTCAAGGAATCTAACACGCACTGGGTAGAGGAGCTCGACTCCGTACTCTGGGGGCTGCGGACCACGCCGAATCGCACTACCGGATTCACACCATTTTTATGGTATACGGCGCAGAGGCAGTTTTGCCATGCGACATAATTCATGACTCACCTCGCGTGCGCATGTATGCGAAGAAAGAGAAGCCGAGCTCGATCGGCGGGACAGTTTGACGCCTTGGAGGAGGAGCGCGACGTGGCAAAAGCTTCGTTCCGCATTCTATCAACAAGAGGCTAGAAGATATAAAAGCGAGGAAGTACGGGCCAAAGCTTACAATGTTGGCGAACTAGTTCTACGCCTGCCGGACAAGAAAAAGGACAAACTCAAGCCCAAATGGGAGGGTCCCTTCATCATCGACCAAGTCCTGACCGGCGGAGCGTACCGTCTGCAAAATGCATCGGATAACTGACTCGAGCCGAACCCATGGAACGCAGCCCGTCTCCGAAGATTCTACGCATAGCGCTGGATTCTGAGTTCGTCTCCTTCCTCCGTCTATATTTTATACTTTAAGCTGTCTTTTATTTCTCTCCTTCTTCCTCCTTTTCTCGTTTGTGCATTGTTCGCAAACACTTGACGCGCTATCCGCGCTCATTATACCTGGGGGCTTCTTTAACAGAAGCTTATTTATATGGGTTTATGCCCAACACATGTGTCACACTTCCGCATGTACCTTTTATTCACCATTATATGCATCGATATGACTTAAGTTTTGGCCAAGCTGGGTTTCCTGGCTCCTGTGCTTACCCCTACGTTCCCGATTGTTCGACTAGGTGGTAAAGGAGCACCTCTGCGATTGTTACCGGGTCAGCCGGACGTGTACCTCGGTACCGGTGAAGCCGAAAGCTAGCGTTCTTAAGGGAATATTCGGTCGGTGAACTAAAAGACGATTTTTTATTTTTCATTTATCTGCCCCCAGATGCTTTTCTGCTTTTTTCGCAGTCCGGACATGCACTTTAGGGCATATGCCTCCCAGGGAAAGGAACCCCTAACGGAACTATTCTCCCTGGAAGATGTTTCTTACTAACCATGTAATATAACATAACTAGTTGGTCACTTGTCTGATAAAGCACTCATGACCCCTACGCCTGGTCTCCACGTATGCCCCGGTTTTTACATAACCGCGAGGGTATTCGGACACACTCCGGACTATTGGGTCCCGAGGTTGAAGCGAAAAGGTTCGCTACGACAAACGATCTACAATCCGGCTAGAAGGCATTTTACATGTCATTTGAAATTACATAGTCAAATTGACTGATTGTATTCCTTCTTCAATGCCATCTAATAGGCTGTCTAGTTTACAGTCCTGCTGGGAATACTTTGCGGCCAACTCTACTTGGCCGTACACTAAGCTCACAGGGATCTCCTTCCCGTCCGGGCCCCCACAGTGTCCGACCTCGGCCATGTGGTTTGGGTCCGCCTTCATGTACCGCGTCTTCACCATGGCCCGAGCCTCCTGGCGCCTTGACGACAGGCCGATATCTTCCATAGTCGAAAGCGCCGCCGTGCTCCCTGAAGCTTCTCTGCAAGCTCTCCAAGGCCTTCGGGCAGGGAGATAGATGGACACAAGGCTTGGGCGACGCCTTTCATCACCGGCCGAACTCGTTTGTGTAGTTGCAATAGCTCGGGAAGAAGGTCACCCGTAGAACCGGGCATTTCCTCTGCAGGACGACCCGTGAGCATACCTACAGACATAACTCTGTTAGTTGACTTCCTCGCCGAACTCTTTTTCAAAGTTCGCTCAAGCACTTACTATAAATGCTGCGACGAAGTCGCCGATTCTCCTTCACGGAGTCGCAGACCGGGCACGAACATCCTTTAGTTCCTCACCCAGCTGGGTGTTGGCATCTTGGAGATTATTTTTCTCTTGCCTCACCCTTGTAAGCACATTCTCGCCGGCCTTCAACCGGCGCAAGAGCTGTTGCTTGTCCGGAACTAGTCCGGCGCCATCTGCAATATTATTGTCAGATTTACACACACGCCACACTTCACAACTACTTATCTTTTGAAGCATATATTACCAGAGGGGGTCTCTGTGGCTCCCCCTGTAGCGGCTAGTGCGGCCTCAAGTCGGGCCTTGCATTCTTCAAGCTCCTGGGACAGTCGGGTATTCTTTTTTGTAAGATCATGCATAACAAATGATCCTTAAATCAGTTATTCTAACTATTTTAAGTCTCGGGGGCTACTGGCATATATAACCGTCAAATTTCCTCACCCGTATGTCCTTTACATACTGTTCCGTAGCTCTGGCTAGACCATCTTGAGCGGCACGGAGGTGCGCATCTCCCGAATTGAAGGCATTCAATGCCTCTTGGGAGAAACATGCGTCACGAAGAACTGTCCGGCGGCGCCTGTGATTCATGGCACTCTCCACCTCGGAGTTGGTGGCGGACAATCTGTCGGCATCCTATGTCGGAGGAGCATCCGACGCACGCTGCGCCTCGCCTCCGCTTCTGGACCCGGCTTTGGAGCCTGGCTGGCGGAGGCTCGATTGGCAACCTCTCCGGACACAGTCCGGCAAGCGCTCTTTTTCCTGAAAAGAGCACCAGCGTTAGTACGCCTTCCCGGAATCAATCCTGGGAATATGGTGACGCGCCATACTGTTGCGGCGGTGTTTCGATCCGGACCGTACTTCTTTTTAGCCTGCGGGGCCGTGCAGCCCCTTGTTGGCTAGTCGCCGCGGGCTCGGCCTCCTGCCTTGAAGGCACCCCCTGCGAAACACCATTGGTATACGGTGATAAAAAATAAGCACGGATGGGTCATTATCAGAGTATTGGGACCTCGGTCTCAGTTACCTGTGAGGCTGGAAGTATTCCGAGGTAATCGGCATAATGGCAACCAAGGCATTATCGATGCTCAGTTGGTGAAATACCCCATCAATCAGCTCCACCAATATGTCCGGATCCTCTTGGGTGGCCGGATCGAGGAGCCGTTCCGGATCCTCGGGTTGTGGAGGCGGGCTGTTTATGTCTTTTACGGCTGGCGCAGTTCTGCGTCAAAATCACAAAACGAGATACCTAACCATGGGAATACGGATCGGATGTGCAAAAAAGAAATGTCCGCTTACCCAGCTTCGAGGATTGTTTATAGAAAATCCGTTCAATGGACTGACACGGAGAAAATCCTCCTCTTCTCCCTTGTACAGCGCGGACAAGATCTTCACCAGATCGGTGACCGATCCCGGCCCCTTACGGCCATGACAGGTGGCATCATCCTCCCCGTTGAAATCCCACATGGGGTGGCCCCTATACTGAAGCGGCTGCACCCCTCGCATAATACATGTGGCCATGACACCGATCATGGTCAGTTCGGAATGAGCTAACAATCTTATTCGGCTCATCAGGTAAAAGACGTCCCTGTCGTCTTCCCTCTGGGGGCTCCGCGGGCGCCAACTCAGGCGTTTCTTCAAAGGAGCATTGCTGAACTCCGGAGACCGATCCGAACAGGATCCGGCAGCGGGCGTCATCTATATAAAACCATTCCGAAGGCGGTCTTGACGCCTTCTTCGGGTTCTGGATAGATATCCGGTCCCGGCGATGCGCCACAGCTCGGCTCCGCCCACTTGATATATTGACCCCTCATGAGAACGGGGTACAAGGCAGAATAATCTCTTCCACAGTGTAAAATGAGCCTCGACGCCCAAGAACAGTTCGCAAAGGACCACGAAGCCCGCGATGTGCAAAATGGAGGCAGGCGTAAGGTGGTGCAACTGGAGGCCGTAGAACTCCAAGAGCCCCCGGAGAAACGGATGAATTGGAAATCCGAGTCCTCTTACTAGATAAGAGATAAAGCATACCCGCTCTCCTTTGGAGGGATCGGGGACACTCTCCGCTTGCTTTCCACCCTTATAGGTGGCGAGTCCGGCTCGAACCGGAACCATGAAGGCCGGGGGAAGAAATCCCTTGGTTTGGAGTGTCACTAGCTCGCTATGCGGACTGAGCATCTCTCCCAATTTCAGTGCTGAGGGCTGGGAGCACGAGAGGAGGAGCCGCGTCGACTGTCCATGATGGAATGGATTTTTGTCAGAAGCGCTCCGATGAAAGCTCGCGGAGGGAGGATGGTGTGTCTTGGATCTAGATCCTCGTCCCTTTTATAGACTGCTCATTTGCGCAGCTAGGGGAATAAGTGTAAAAATATCCTGGCTTTTCGCATTCATTCAACACATGGAAGATGGCCATTATTGGGCGTGGAAGCCAAGGAGCGCAGCATTTATCAGAAGCCGGACACTATTTGACAAGTATATGGAATTTGGAGAAGAACCCGCCTCGCAATGCCGAAGACAATCTACGCGCCGGACTCATCGCCATTGAAGCCTGGTTCAGGGGCTACTGAGGGAGTCCTGGATTAGGGGGTGTCCGGATAGCCGAACTATCACCGTTGGCTGGACTCCTGGACTATGAAGATACAAGATTGAAGACTTCGTCCCGTATCCGGATGGGACTTTCCTTGGCGTGGAAGGCAAGATTGGCGATACGGATATGTAGATCTCCTACCATTGTAACCGACTACTGTAACCCTAACCCTATCCGGTGTCTATATAAACCGGAGGGTTTTAGTCCGTAGGACGAACAACAATCATACCATAGGCTAGCTTCTAGGGTTTAGCCTCACTGATCTCGTGGTAGATCCACTCTTGTACTACCCATATCATCAATATTAATCAAGTAGGAGTAGGGTTTTACCTCCATCGAGAGGGCCCGAACCTGGGTAAAAACATCGTGTCCCTTGTCTCCTGTTACCATCCGCCTAGACGCACAGTTCGGGACCCCCTACCCGAGATTCGCCGGTTTTGACACCGACACCCCCCCTTTCCTTCCTCTCCTCTCTCCCTTCCTCCCCCTCCTACTCCAACTAGGAAAAGAGGAAGTCCTACTCCTGGTAGGAGGACTCCTCCCTGGCGCGCCTCCTCCTAGCCGGCCACCCCCTCCCCCTTGATCCTTTATATACGGGGGCAGGGGGGCACCTCTAGGCACAACAATTGATCTCTTGATCTCTTAGCCGTGTGCGGTGCCCCCCTCCACCAGATTCCACCTCGGTAATATCGTAGCGGTGCTTAGGCGAAGCCCTGCGTCGGTAGCATCATCAACACCGTCAACATGTTGTCGTGCTGACGGAACTCTCCCGCAAAGCTCTGCTGGATCGGAGTTCGTGGGACGTCATCGAGCTGAACGTGTGCTGAACTCGGAGGTGTCGCACGTTCGGTACTTGATCGCTCGGATCGTGAAGACGTACGACTACATCAACCGCGTTGTGCTAACGCTTCCGTTTTCGGTCTACGAGGATACATGGACTATACTATTCCCTCTCGTTGCTATGCATCACCATGATCTTACGTGTGTGTAGGAATTTTTTTGAAGTTACTACGTTCTCCAATAGTGGCATCCGAGCCTGGTTTTATGCGTAGATGTTATATGCACGAGTAGAACACATGTGAGTTGTGGGTGATACAAGTCATACTGCTTACCAGCATGTCATACTTTGTTTTGGCGGTATTGTTGGATGAAGCGGGCCGGACCGACATTACGCGTATGCTTACGCGAGACTGGTTCTACCGACGTGCTTTGCACATAGGTGGCTGGCTGGTGTCAGTTTCTCCAACTTTAGTTGAACCGAGTGTGGCTACGCCCGGTCCTTGAGAAGGTTAAAACAACACTAACTTGACAAACTATCGTTGTGGTTTTGATGTGTAGGTAAGAACGGTTCTTGCTAAGCCCGTAGCAGCCACGTAAAACTTGCAACAACAAAGTAGAGGACACCTAACTTGTTTTTGCAGGGCATGTTGTGATGTGATATGGTCAAGACGTGATGCTATATTTTATTGTACGAGATGATCATGTTTTGTAACGGAGTTATCGGCAACTGGCAGGAGCCATATGCTTGCCGCTTTATTGTATGCAATGCAATCGCCCTGTAATTGCTTTACATTATCACTAAGCGGTAGCGATAGTCGTAGACGCAATAGGTGGCGAAACGACAACGATGCTATGATGAAGATCGAGGTGTCGCGCCGGTGACGATGGTGATCACGACGGTGCTTCGGAGATGGAGATCACAAGCACAAGATGATGATGGCCATATCATATCACTTATATTGATTGCATGTGATGTTTATCCTTTATGCATCTTATTTTGCTTTGATTGACGGTAGCATTATAAGATGATCTCTCACTAAATTTCAAGGTATAAGTGTTCTCCCGAGTATGCACCGCTATGCGAAAGTTCTTCGTCTTTGAGACACCACGTGATGATCGGGTGTGATAGGCTCTACGTTCAAATACAACGGGTGCAAAACAGTTGCACACGCGGAACACTCAGGTTAAACTTGACGAGCCTAGCATATACAGATATGGCCTCGGAACACTGAGACCGAAAGGTCGAGCGTGAACCTTATAGTAGATATGATCAACATAGTGATGTTCACCATTGAAAACTACTCCATCTCACGTGATGATCGGACATGGTTTAGTTGATTTGGATCACGTGATCACTTAGATGATTAGAGGGATGTCTATCTAAGTGGGAGTTCTTAAGTAATATGATTAATTGAACTTTAATTTATCATGAACTTAGTACCTGATAGTATTTTGCTTCTCTAAGTTTGTTGTAGATAGATGTGGCTCATGCTGTTGTTCCGTTGAATTTTAATGCGTTCCTTGAGAAAGCTAAGTTGAAAGATGATGGTAGCAATTACACGGACTGGGTCCGTAACTTGAGGATTATCCTCATTGCTGCACAGAAGAATTATGTCACTAGTAGAAAAAGGGTCAAATCTGAGACACATTAGTGCTGGTTTGATTTTGGGCCGGCACTAATGTGTCCATTAGTGCCGGTTCCAACGGCTAGCCGGCTGCTCTCATTAGTACCGGTTCGTGATGAACCTTTAGCACCGGTTCGTGCCACGAACCGGTACTAAAGAGTGTGGTGGCAGGATGTTGTCAGTCTGGGGCCCCTCCAGCACCTGTAGTACCGGTTCGTGTCATGAACCGGTATTAAAGGTCATTGTACATAAACCCTTCGTCCACCCGAGCTCGCTCTGTTCTTCCCCTTTCCCCTCACTTTCTTTGTTCTTCCCCTCTCTTCCTCGAGCTCATCACAAATTTTGCCCAAAATTTGTCAAGATTTGAAGGCCCCTATCCATTCAAATGATCACAAAGGTTAGCAACTTTGTCCTTTCATCTCTCATTGCTAGATTAGCTCTTGCAATGCTTTGTATAGTGATTAATTTGTGAGTTTATTAATTTGGGAGGAATTACATGTGCTAGTATTTGATTTATATGCAATTTGAGGTCAAAAATAACACTTAGTTTGCATATGTAGGTGTGGTTTACTTAGTGCCTTCTAAATCTCCGTCGTAACCACCGTCGATCACCCGCACCGTCCCGTCGTCGGCACCACCTTGTGGTGAGGCTCTTGTTCATGAATGTTTTACATTACCAAATTGATGTTGTTGTGATTTGGATATATAGTTACTCATATAATTATCTTACCCGTACGTTGTTTGTTATACATAGTGCCATGGTTTTGATATCCGTCCCCGTCGGCCCTCGTCCTTGTTATGATTCGGATGTGGTATATTCTCTTTTAAAACTAGTTGTTGCATTTCGTGTTTATGAAAAATTATGCCCATCAAGTTAACATAGATATTTTTATCTAGGAGATATGTGAACCGGAAATTCCAACCGACCCTATTGTTGAGAGGTTAAATTTAGTTGAAAGAGAAAACGAGTATTTGAAAGAAAAATTGAAAAGAATTGAGGGGGAGAAGATGGAATTGGAGTTGCATGGTGCCGATGTCATCGATGATCACAAGATCAAGATGGAGAAAATGCGGTTGAAGATTAGAAAGATTAGAAAATATGCCATTGATAGTGTGGCTTGGTATCAATATGCTGTTGGATCAATTGTTACCTTAGTTGCAATCTTGATCGCATTTGTTGTTGCATTTAAATTCTTTAGCTAGAGAGTTATTTGTATGTTGCATTTAATTAAGTGTTGTATATGAACTTTATGTATGAACTTGTATTAATTTGGTCTATTCGGTGTTGTGTAATGAAGATGAGCCGACAATGGATGTATGATGACCGATGCTCTCCGAGTTCATTAATGGCGTGCATACTTTTACGCTTGCCGCTGAGGAAAACAAGCGGGCGGATGGTTTTATGCCTTGTCCATGTGCTGGTTGTAAGAATGGTCACAATTACTCTCGTCAAGAACCATTCACGCCCACCTATTTGAGTCCGGTTTCATGCCCCACTATAATGTTTGGACCAAGCACGAGGAAAGAGGGGTTATGATGGAAGACAATGAAGAAGAAGAGGACGGCGACATCTATCCTGGCCATGGGTTCCCTGAATACGATGATACAACAATGGGGGAAGAAGCTGAGCCGCAATGCGGGAAGAAGCTGAAGAAGAGGCATCGATGAGCCCACGATGATCTAGGTCGGGCCATTGCCGATGCAAAGAGAAACTGCGCAAGTGATTTGGAGAGGAAGAAGTTGCAGCGCATGTTAGAGGATCGCAAGAAATTGTTGTACCCGAATTGCGAAGCTGACAAATAAAAGTTGGGCACCACACTGGAATTGCTGCAACGGAAGGCAGAGAATGGTGTATCTGACCAGGGATTTGGAAAGTTGCTGGTAATGATAAAGAATATGCTTCCAAAGGACAACAAATTACCTGAGAGTACGTATGAAGCAAAGAAGGTTGTCTGCCCTCTAGGGTTAGAGGTGCAGAAGATACATGCATGCCCTAATGACTGCATCCTCTACCGCGTTGAGTATGAGGATTTGAACGCTTGCCCGGTATGTGGTGCATTGCATTATAAGATCAGTCGCGATGACCCTGGTGATGTCGAGGGCGAGCGCCCCAGGAAGAAGATTCCTGCCAAGGTGATGTGGTATGCTCCTATAATACCACTGTTGAAACGTTTGTTCCAAAACAAAGAGCATGCGAAGGCGATGCGGTGGCATGGAGAAGACCGTAAGAAAGACGGAAAGTTTAGAGTACCCGCTGACGGTTTGCAGTGGAGAAAAATCGAGAGAAAGTACAGGGAGGAGTTTGCAGGTGACCCAAGGAACGTATGGTTTGGTCTAAGCGCAAATGGCATTACTCCTTTTGGGGAGCAGAGTAGCAACCATAGCACGTGGCATGTGACTCTATGTTTGTATAACCTTCCTCCTTGGTTGTGCATGAAGCAGCAGTTCATTATGATGCCAGTGCTCATCCAAGGCCCTAAGCAACCCGGCAACGACATTGATGTGTACCTAAGGCCATTAGTTGAAGAACTATTACAGCTGTGGAATGGAACAATTATGCGTGCGTGGGATGAGCACGGACAGGAAGAATTTGACCTAAAAGGCGTTGATGTTCGTGACCATCAATGATTGGCCTGCTCTCGATAACCTTCGGAGACGGACAAACAAGGGATACCGCGGATGCACACACTATTTGGATGATACCGACAGTATATATTTGGAGAGTTGTAGGAAGAATGTGTACCTGGGACATCGTCGATTTCTTCCAAGCAGGCATCCCTTAAGAAAGAAAGGCAAGCATTTCAAAGGTGAGGCGGATCACCAGACGAAGCCTCGCCACCGTACTGGTGCTGATGAACATGATATGGTCAAGTATTTGAAGGTAATCTTTGGAAAGGGTCCTGGCGGACAACCTGTTCCGAAGGACGCTGACGGACGCGCACCCATGTGGAAGAAGAAATATATATTTTGGGACCTGCCATATTGGAAAGACCTAGAGGTCCGCTCCGCAATCGACGTGATGCACGTGATGAAGAATCTTTGTGTGACCCTGCTTGGCTTCTTGGGCGTGTATGGGAAGACAAAAGATACACTAGAGGCACGGGAGGACCAGCAACATATGCACGGAAAAGACGGCATACATCAGGGTAAAGGCCAGCTACGCTCTTACCAAAGAAGAGAAGGACATCTTCTTTGAATGCCTGCTCAGCATGAAGGTACCATCTGGCTTCTCATCGAATATAAAGGGAATAATAAATATGGCAGAGAAAAAGTTCCAGAACCTAAAGTCTCATGACTGCCACGTGATTATGACGCAATCGCTTCCGGTTGCATTGAGGGGCTTCTACCGAAAACGTCACGATTAGCCATTGTGAAGCTATGTGAATTCCTCAATGCAATCTCTCAGAAGGTAATCGATCCAGAAATCATACCAAGGTTACATAATGATTTGGTGGAATGTCTTGTCAGTTTCGAGTTGGTGTTCCCACCATCCTTCTTCAACATCATGATGCACGTCCTAGTTCACCTTTGCGAAGAGATTAACATTTTGGGTCCTGTATTTCTACACAATATGTTCCCCTTTGAGAGGTTCATGGGACTCTTGAAGAAATATGTTCATAACTGTGCTAGGCCAGAAGGAAGCATCGCGAAGGGCCGTGAAAATGAGGAGGTCATTGAGTTTTGTATTGACTTTATTCCTGGCCTTAAGCCGATTGGTGTTCCTGAATTGCGGCATAAGGGCAGACTGGATGGAAAAGGCACGCTAGGAGGGGATCAAATAATATGTATGGACGGGCATTCTCTCACTGAAGCACACTACATAGTTCTACCGAATTCCGCCTTGGTGGCTCCGTATATGGAGGAACACAAGAATTTTCTACACTCCAAACACCCGGAGAAGTCTGACGACTGGATTACACGTGAACAAACGAGGACTTTCGCCGGTTGGTTGCATAAACGTGCCATGCATGATGGCGATATTGAAGATGACATGTACTCGTTGTCCCAGTTACCATCTTCAAATATAATGACTTTCAAAGGGTACCAGATAAAAGGGAATACATTTTACACGATCGCCCAAGATAAGAAGAGCACCAACCAAAACAATGGTGTCCGCTTTGATGCAACAACCAACACGGGAAAGGAAACATATCATGGTTACATAGAGGACATATGGGAACTTAACTATGGAGGTGGTTTGAAGGTCCCTTTGTTTCGGTGCAAATGGGTTAATATGACATGAGGCGGGGTAACGGAAGACCCGCAGTACGGAATGACAACAGTGGATCTCAATAATCTTGCGTATGCAGACGAACCATTCGTCCTAGCCAATGATGTGGCGCAGGTTTTTTATGTGAAAGACATGTCTACGGGCCGAGAAAAATAAAAGATAAGGAAGCGAATGGATCATACGACGAGCCAAAGCGCCACATAGTTCTTTCAGGGAAAAGAAACATCATGGGAGTGGATGACAAGACAGAAATGTCAGAAGATAATGAAAAGTTTGATGAAATTGCTCCATTCACAGTGAATATTGACCCGAGCATCCAGTTAAATGATGAAGATTTTCCATGGCTACGGTGTAAAGGGACACACGCGAAGAAAAAGTTTCACACCCAAAGATCCGGGATGTGATCGGCTTCACTATCATCACTTTCTTCTGTGTTTCACACCCAGGAGGGAATCTCTGTAATAGTTAGGGTAGTTATGTGTTTTGGCATTTGAAACGCGAAGAAATTTTATGTGCAAACAAATTCTTTCATGCATTTACTAATTTTTTCATGCAAACAAAATTTAAACCATTCAAATTTGAAAACTACCGGCACTAACCTAAAGCAAAAATATTCACAAAGAAACTCTATATACAGCAAAAGACAACTCAAAAATAAATAAAACAAAAATAAATAAAGCAAAAAGATTTAAGAAAATAAAAAAGCCTGCCTAATGGGCTAGAGCGGCCTGCATACGACTAGAAACACAATGTTTTGTTTGGCCAGGATGCAGGCCCGCAACGGCCCAAAGAGGCCCACAGGCGTATCAGAATGTAGGCCCAGTAGGCCTGCTTTGGAGAGGAGCTCGAGAGAGCTACCGCACTGGGGCTTATAAACCAGTGCGGACGCCCCTCGGCTAGCGAGGTGGGACTAAACTTCCGCACCCCTCGCCTGGCAGCGCCCCTCCCCCCCCTTTAGTACCGGGTCGTGGCTCCAACCAGTACTAAAGGGTGGGTCTTTAGTACCGGTTGGTGCCACCACCTGGTACTAAAGGGTGGGCGCTTCCCGCCGCTTGGCCTGGCCAAAACAGACCTTTAGTACCGGTTGTTGTCTCCAACCGGTACTAAAGGTGCCTTGTATATATACAACACTTATGAAAAATTTCAGTTTTTCAACTCTCCCTCGGCTTCTTTCTCCTCTGCCCCGTCGTCGCTGCCCCTCGTCGCTGCCCCTCGTCGCCGCCCCTCGTCGCCTCCCCCCCTCCCGTCCCCGTCGCCGCGCCCCGCCCCGCCCCGTCACGTCGCGCCACGCCCCGTTGTCCCATCATCCCCGCCCGTCCCGTCCCGTCGTCGCCGCCGCCCCGTCCCCATCGTCCTCGTCACCGCCCGTCTCCGTCCCCGTCGCCACCACCCGTCGCCGCGCCTCGCCGGTGAGCTCCTTCCAGCCGCCATGTCCACACACACACACACCCACACACACATTAGTATTTTAGTTATAGAAATTTTTCTGTTTTTTAGTTATATAAATGTTAGAAATTTTCCTATTTTTTAGTTATAGAAACATTAGAAATGTTAGTTATATAGAAATGTTATAAAATTTTCCTGTTTTTTAGTTATAGAAATATTAGAAATGTTAGTTATATAGAAATGTTATAATTTTTTTCTGTTTTTTAGTTATAGAAATATTTATAGAAATGTTAGCAATTTTTTTGTTTTTTAGTTATAGAAATATTAGAAATGTTATAGAAATGTTAGTTATATAATCAGAAATGTTAGAAATTTTAGAATTAGTTTTAGTTAAATGAATTAGATTAATGTCAAATTGTTAGAATTTGCATATAGAATTTTAATTATCACAATCCAATCATTTAAAAAATGTTACTTTTTGCGGGCATATAGTATTTGTTCTCGACGACATGCCCGGCCCGCATCCTAAATAAATCGACCCGTTATGACGACGTCATGCTTCAGAGGACCCATGTCCGGGACTGGGCTCCGCCGGGCTGGCACTGGGAGGTGCTATCTGGAGGGGCACGCCGCTTGGTGAGGAACCCGGCCTCGGGTCCCGTTGTCGACCCTGATCTCCTTTGGAGGCATTCGCGTGGGCCACATTCGGTGCAGAGGCAGCCGGCCCCGCCGGAGGTCGTGCGTCGCCATGTCAGGGAGGAAGACAAGCACGTCCATCGCTACATGGCTGCTATGGACGACGTCAGGTTCTCCACTACTTGGCAGGTTCTTTGGGCAGATGACCGGAGATATGATCCTGTGATGGTTCCTTCTCTTTGGGTGTCCACCGCCCGCGTCCCAGGAACCGCGAGTGGCGCCCTAGATTCTTCTGTAATACTCGATCTTTATTAGGTACCTAGCCAGTGATGTATTTGATATATAATATTTGAGACGATGTATTCGAGATTATATATATTATTCGAGACGATGATGTATTCAAGATTATATATTAATCGAGACGATGCATATATATTATGTACTATATGATTCAGTTTTTCCTTATTGATTGCATCCATGGATTGTAGTTTGAATACTAAATTGTTTTATATTTCTTCTGTATTAGTTAAGTAAAAGCTATGGCGGACAATACCGGCAGAGACAGAGAAGAGGAATTGTTCGACTTCATGCGCAGCCCTGGCAGGCTAGGTGATCTGAATGAAGCAGATGACGGCTCCCAATATCTGAACAATACCGGAGAGGGTGATGAAAAGATATTCGATCTCGACGTCCGAGCTGATGAAGTCATGAACTATGGTTCTGATTATGATGACACAAACAATGTTTATGATGACACAAAGAATGTTGATCTTCAAATAACAAAGACTACCGGTGAGGTATATTTATATAAGAAGGCATCTGGTGATCATCACATGTTTTATTTTATTTGAAGATATATTAACGAATCGATCTTCCTTCTTTCAGCCCTCCGGATCGAGCAAATCTTCTTCTACAGACAGCAGGACAAAGCGAGGCCCGGGCAAAAAGTTGAAGGACGGTGTAAAGTACAACATTGACTCCGTCAAACCTAGTGGCGAACCCCGATCGCCTAAGAACATTGCAAACAAGTGGACTCGTCAGTGCGGAGTTCTTGTGAAGGACCTACTCCCGATCTCCATTCAAGAATGGAAAGAGCCAAAAACTAAACGTCCAGGTGTTACTTGGGTCGACGAGAGAGCAAAAAAAACCTTTGGGATTCTCTGATGGAACATTTCACCCTACCAGATTATTTCACTGAAGCAGATGTGGACAAAGTGAAGGGCACTGCTCTTAAGAAGATGGCAATTGCATTCAACAACCACAAGAAAACTGTATGGGCCAACTACCTCGCTGCAGAAAGGAAGACTCCAGAATTCACGGGAACACTGGAGAAGCAAAGAGAACACTAGGACGATTTTGTGAATTCAAGGATTCAGAATTATCTAAGGAACGGTCGATAAAAAACAAGGCCAATGCCGCAAAAAAGACGCAGTTCCATAGGCTGGGTCCAGGTGGCTACACGGTGGCAATACCTAAGTGGGATAAGTCTGAGCAAGAGATGGAGGATGCAGGGGTCACTCCGGTTACTAGGAGCTGGCCCCCAGTGCGTAACTTGGTTCTATGCGTATGGGGGCGTTGGACCCAAGACAGGCCTGGTTTCGCATGAAGGCAAGTCTAAAAGGAGCCGAACAAAAGATACTTGATGCAATAGAAGAAGCTCGAGCAGGCGTTCACGCCCAATGAGAGAAACGAGCAGCTTACACGCCATACAGGAAATCCTGAACACCCGGGAAGAACACGAGGCAAGGGCGTTATTCCCTGGTATGAGGGCTTTTCGGACTGGAACGACGACTACAGGTCCCGTGCAAGAAAGAAGATGGAGGAGGAGAAGAAGAAGAAGCTGGAGCAGGAGCAGATGAAGCAGGACGCAGAACGCCTTCAAGGCCTAGAAGCAAGGCACGTGGACTTGGCACTCAAATTCCAGCAGCAGCAGCAGATGGCGAATCGACTCACTTAGCCGAGGAAAGGGGTCTCAAAGGCGGCATCGACAAGCGGATGATCGTCCATCATTGGATAGCACCATCCCATCCATGCCGAGAAGTAGCGTTGGTTCTGCCCCGGGCGACACACTGCTGGATACATACCACCCTGTGGATGACATCATAGAGAACACTAACTGTGAGCTACACTCCAAAATGAAGAACATAGCCATGAAGGTGGCAGACGGTGTTGCTTTCACAATTACCCCCGAAGCAACCTTCCATTGCATCCCGATTCCAGAGGGCTATGCTCGTCTCATGGTTGATGAAGTGGTGGAGCCATAATCGATGCTAGCACTTGACATTGCTGGAGGTGATGGCGAGTGCACAATGGGAGAGGCCGTACATCGTATCATCCTATGGAGAAAGGATTACATCATCTTTCCAAGTCCACTGACACCGCGTCGTCTGCCGACTCCTCCTCGAAGTCCGCCACCGAGTCAGCAGACTCCCGCTCCTCTAAGTCCACGAACGCGTGAGCCGACTCCTCCTCGAAGTCCGCCACCGAGTCGGCAGACTCCCGCTCCTCCAAGTCCACGAACGTGTGAGCCGACTCCTCCTCGAAGTCCGCCACCTCCTCCAAGCCCCGAGCAGCGTGAGCGAACTCCTGCTTCATGTCCCAAGACGTCAGTCACTCCTCCGCTTCAAGTCCGCACGTCGTCACCACGTCAGCCGTCTCCGTTATCTCAGCAATCGCAGAAGAGACACGCCGCAACTATGGTGCGTAGCGGTATGAGTCGAGGTAGTACAGGAAGTACAGGCGGAGACAAGCGATATAAATATGGTCCAAGCCTCGCTCCTCTTCCTTAGAGGCCTTATGACATGACCGAGGAGCAAAACGCAGCCATAGTGCAGGCCCAAGTGGACGCCCATTTGGGATCAAACCGCACCTCCACCAAAGGAGAAAGTGCACGAGAAAGCGATTGACCACTTCATTCGTATGGCTAGAGCACCAGCTCCCAAGCCTGTTGACTCAGACTATGAGCGCCAAATCAGGAAGCTACATCGAGCACGGCTACAGAAGGAAGCGAGCTCGAGCGAACAAGCAGCTGGCAAAAAATGCGGGAAAACCGTTCCCCAGCTGGGAGAACAGGCGGCGCAAGCGACCCCCCCCCCCCCACTTGTTGTGCCAACAACACATGAGAGGTGTACGCACGCCCAATATTATTGTGGGCAAACCGTTAGCGTTCCCCAACTGGGTGATGTGGTAATAACGGAGGAGCATATAATGCAGGCTGAAATGCTCAAGATCTCTGTTGGATAACCCCTCAAAATCGAGCCCATGTCTCCGCTTAGAGAATCGGAAATAAAACAAAAATATGTCCGGGGCCAACCTTTGGTCGAGCCAGACAAGGTCAAGAACCTCCCAACGAGAATGTATGACTTGCATCAATGGTACATGAACATTACCAAGATTTCCAATCGAGAGTCCCTCATGGTGAATGTCAAGCATGAGCATTACTACTATGAGAAAGCTCTGGCCGTTGAGTATTCAGAACTATTTCAGTTATACAATCAAGACGCACTCGACAAGTCTATCGCCGATTGCTATTGTCTCGTAAGTGATTTCTTTCTGTAATTTAAGTCTCAAGCTAGCTATGTAGTGATAATTTTGATCAATCATTATCCTCACTATATTCTTTTCTGTGGTATTATATGCAGGATGAAGATCTATGAAATGAAAAAATCTGGACGCTATGGCATTGGGTTCATTAACCCAAATACCATTAATGAGTACACATGGAATCTTGCAAATTATCAAGCAAGTGTAGAGGAAAGCATGCTAGAGTTCTTGAAGCGCCTCAATACCAATGAAGATATACTACTTCCTTACAACCTCATGTGAGTCGCACTGTCTTGTAATAAAAATTCTGTTTTTGCTTACAAGCTAGCTAGATGTTAATAATTAAGTGTATACGGTTTACGGTAGTTGATTGATTTTATGCACATGCCCGCTTAATTAAGACATGCAAACGTGCATGCAGTTTCCACTGGATCTTGTTAGACATTAAATTCAAGGAAGGAAGAGTTGAATTACTGGACTCACTACTTAAAGAAGATAAAGACTACACCATCGTGAAGGGGATAGTCAACAGGTAATTTCAATCATTATTATATATCTCAGCCTATTATTAGTTCGTCATTTCCTGATATGAACTATTTAATAACCCCTTTATTAATTTTCTTTGCCGGCGGGCAGGGCTTGAGCAAAGTTAATCAAGGTGACTCCAGGCAAGTGGGCAAAAAAGTTGTTTTGGCATCGACCAAAGGTAAGTAATTAAGTAGTACTAGCTAGCTACCATCTCTTTAATTCTTGTTTCAATATTATTAGTTAATTATCATGCTTGATTAATCATTATCTGATTCAATTCCATTCTCGTAAAGGCCCTGAAGTAGGCGTCGGGGAATGATCTGTGTGCATTATACGTTTGCGAGAACATTCGCATGATGACGTCTGAAAGGAGCAGATCTGAAAGACAGGACTGGGTACGTTTGTCAGAACACTATTCACACCATTATCGATATCTAGTCACACAACTAATACATGCATATTGATCTCCTTCTTAACAGTTCAGAGAGGTGCGGATAAGCTCCTACTAGCGGACCGCATACTAGCACTTCAAGAGGAAATAGCCGGATTTTTGCTCGACCAGATCATAGATCCCAATGGAGAATATTATTACCCGCTACCGCCCCCATGAACCACTTGTCATCGTGCTCCGGAGGCACCAAGGCAACATGTAGGAGAAATTGTATATGTATATACATGTGTATGTGTGAATAATCAATGGTGTTGGTTGTGAGACATTCGATGATATATATATATATATATATATATATATTTATATATATATATATATATATATATATATATATATATGCGGTTCTACGTATGAGAAAATCTATTTATATATATGCATAACGTGTGCAATTTGTAGTATCGTGAAATACCAGCAAACAAAAAAAATTAAATGGAAAATAAAGCCAACCCCCAAACATTTTGTACCGGTTGGTGTTACCAACCGGTACTAATATCCTACACGCACCCGGCCCTGGCTCGTGCCACGTGGTTACACTTTAGCGCCGGTTCGTGGCAAACCGGTACTAAAGGGGGGAGGCTTAGTCCCCACTCTTTAGTGCCGGTTGCCGAACCGACACTAAAGGCCGGTTCTGCACTAGTGTGTCCTAGAAGCACCGCTGGGTGCCAGGCCTGCTGTAGATGCAACTGACAACATTAAGAACGTCTGGCAGAGCAAAGCTGATGACTACTCGATAATTCAGTGTGCCATGCTTTACGGCTTAGAACCGGGACTTCAACGACGTTTTGCACGTCATGGAGCATATGAGATGTTCCAGGAGTTAAAGTTAATATTTCAAGGAAATGCCCGGAGAGATATGAAGTCTCCAATAAGTTCTATAGCTGCAAGATGGAGGAGAATAGTTCTGTCTGTGAACATATACTCAAAATGTCTCGGTATAATAATCACTTGATTCAACTGAGAGTTAATCTTCCTGATGATAGTGTCATTGACACAATTCTTCAATCACTGCGACCAAGCTACAAGAGCTTCGTGATGAACTATAATATGCAAAGGATGAACAAGACTATTCCCGAGCTCTTCGCAATGCTAAAAGCTGCGGAGGTAGAAATCAAAAAGGAGCATCAAGTGTTGATGGTCAATAAGACCACCAGTTTCAAGAAAAAGGGAAAGGGAAGAAGAAGGGGAACTTCAAAAAGAACGGCAAACAAGTTGCTGCTCAAGAGAAGAAAACCCAAGTCTGGACCTAAGCCTGAGACTGGGTGCTTCTACTGCAAGCAGACTGGTCACTGGAAGCGAAACTGCCCCAAGTATTTGGCGGATAAGAAGGATGGCAAGGCGAAACTGCCTCGTCTGCCGCCGCCCTCCTCCCTAGTCGCCGACGCTACGCCCTCGCCACTAGAACCACCGGAGGACGGCAGTTGATCTTCTCTGTGCGGACGGCGGTTGATCTTCTGCATGATGTGCGCATGCGCATCCGCGTGCTCGAGGCCGATGTCATACGTATGCTTCTCCGCCGCACACGAGGCCGCCGCCAGGACCTGCCGTGCTCCTCCCCGGGAGGCTGTCGTAGGAACTCTGTGGCTTCTCGCCGCGCGACGGAGGCAGTGGTCGTCGGGCGGGAGATGATGGACGAAGGCGACGACACTGAGCTGCACTGTGGTGACCAGATATGCCGCAGGGCTAGCAGTGGCTTGTCGATTTGTGCGACGGCAAGCAAGGTGGGGTGGGGAACGTATAGGATAAGGTCCCGCTGAGAGAGTGAGAGGGAGGGTGTTCGGGACGAGCTTCTCTCAGGACGAACGGTGGTAGCAGGCTGATGTGGCACTGCTCGCAGCTTTAAAAATCGGGACACCAGATGGACGGTGATTTCATCGTTCGGGCTCAATGTGTAAAACACGGTAGGTTCGGGAGTTATCGATTCCGTTTAGGCAAACGTTTACGACGGCGGACCGGCCTAACTTTGGGCCGGTCGTGCGTGCGTCATCGGATGAGTTAGAATCCAGCGCCCTCTTGCTTGTTCCACATAGCACCGTCCCACTCACCGCTTGACACCTACCTTATCACTTCGCCGCACCTACCTTTCTTTCATCCCTGCCTCTGACGCATCTCGTCTCTTTCTCTCATGCCTGCCTCTCCTATCCACATCTTCCTCGCCACCTTCGCTTGGGTCGATGCCCTCTGTCGGGCGCCCGTGCAGCCTGCCATTGCCCCGACTCAGGCAGCGTGCAGGACGGCTGCACCCGGGCTGCATTCCTGGCTTCGGTTGCTGGAGTTCCGTCTGGGTCCGGGCGGTGGGATCTGCAGACCTGATTTGGTGGAGTTGCACCTATGGCGACGGGAGCTACAACCCCGGGTTGTGAAGCTGCAACCGGCCATGGGTTGAGCTGCATCCGACGGTGCTGCCTGGTGCTGGGACCGACAACTATGCCGCACTGGGACGGTGGCCACAAGAGTTGGAGGCGACGGCCACAAGTAGTGCAACCAGCACCCACCGATGCTGGAGACAACGGCAAGTAGTGCTGGAGAGCTGCAGTGACCGGCGTTCAGGGGGGCTTGAAACCACGGCGTCAAGTGCTAGAGATCTGGCGAGGGTCTTTTCTGCTGGAAGCAGCCCCAAACTTTTGTTACCATCATCTTCTTTTTTTGCTGGAATCAACCATCATTTTGCTATCATGTTTCTGTTTTGCTGGAACCGGCGCGTACCAATTTTGCTACCATTGTGTTTTGTTTTTGCTGGAACCAGCTCAAATTTTTGCTATTATGTTTTTTGTTTGGTAGAAGCAGTTTACCAATTTTTGCTACCACCATGTTCGTTTGTTGCTGGAACCAACCAAAAAATTGCTACCATCTTTTTTGTTTGGTGGAACAAGTGTACCTATTTTTTGCTACAACTATTTTGAGTTTGGCTACTACCGGTGCTGTCAATTTTTACATCCTTTCTGTCATGACACCCCGAGACCCACGACTATGTGCTTGTTTGCTGCAACCATTGTCGTTTTTGCTACTACGGCGTTCACGAATTGATACATAAGTTGTCTGGTTTTGCTACTACCATCGATGCAGTCAACATAAATTTTTTTTGCGTTTGACGGGGGCAAAGCGTCGGGGCGAGATTCGACGGCGAGCATCAGGGGCGAGTGCGGCGACCGGTAGGGACATGCGAGCGCGCGGGGATGGTGCTTTGATGCCGCTCATGTGCTCGTCCATGAAGAGTGCGAGGAGGAAGAACGAGCAGAAGGGGAGGGAGGAGATCGTGCGGCTACGAAGCTTTTATCGTGCGCTTATCAGCCGCCTTCCGTTTATTGATTTAATATATAGCATCAAGCGGATACAACACATCATGACCGATACTCGGCCTCTACATATCTAGAATACACACAGTCAAAGGTAACGAGTCCGACTAAAAATATACCAAAACGATAGATAAGCATTAGTAAGGCCCTATAAGACCGACACTATGTCGATACTATGCCTATGTTGAAGGAGGAGATAGTCCGCTCCGGAGATTATACAGTTCTATACAACTTAATCACGCTTGTGTACAACATATTTTTCAGGAGAACGTGTACCATAGCGCGATCGTTGTCCCTCGTCACTGATTCCTATGTTCCTTCTGCTCCACCCATGCAGCCAAGCTGTTCACCCCGGTGCTCTTGTCGGCGTACAACCCGGACGCTCACTTCTGGTTGTACAACGTTCGGGTGTAGCTAGTCCGCCGTTGCGGGTATGCCTAGCGGGATCCCCGTTGGTCGTGATGACTGACGACAGAGCTCGTTAGTTCAGATTCGGCCTTTTAAGTCCCCCACCCCAATCCTACACCATAACGAGAACGCGTGTGTGATGATGACATAACATGTTTGGAAAAATAAATCGTGTTCCCTACTTGTACCCATGTCCGATGTCCCTGATGTCTTAGTTAAATTTTCCTTTTAAAAATTGACAACATTTTTCATATTCATGAACATTTTTAAATATTTTTTGAAATTCATGAACACCTTTTGAATTATCAAGAATTTTTATAAATTCCCGAGCATTTATAAAACTTTTTTGATTTTTTAAATTTCATGAACCTTTTTTAGTTTTGCAAGTTACAAGTTGTCTACTACAACAAGTTTGGCCTGGCCCCAATGGGGGATGGGTGATGACAGCGACACGTTTTTGGCTCGCTTCAGTGCTCTTAGTCGTCACTATGTGGTCTACGAACATGTCTGTAATTTTTATTATTTTGTGTTCTTTGTAGTGCCATGACATGATAAATAGATCGGAAAATTTTTCGAAAAAAATTACAAGCTATTTAAGTTTTTTGATGAACCGACTGAACACCCAAAGAAAAGAAAAAAAAGGTTAATAATAATTTTTTGAGGGGTGAAGGACACTTTATTGATTAATTGGGAAGTTCAAAGGATTACAAAAAGGGTCATGTGGATAGCCCAGCCACAAGTGGCGACCCTGGTTAAGAGAAACCGAAAACTTAACCAAGCTACAAGCTTCTTTGTTTGTGTCCCTACCTTCAAAGATGATATCACATGCTTCAAAAAGCTGCTGATTCGCATTGATCTCTTGAAATATTGCGCCGTTCTTCCCTCGTGAGCCATGCTTTATATCATTGACAACACTCTTACTATCACATGAGATGATGATTCTTCCTAGATTCAGGTCTTGGGCAAGTGCTTGCGCTTCTCGACATGCTAGTGTTTCAAGACAGACCGGGTTATTAATGCCTGGAAAGACCATCGCCGAGGATCCTAAGTGAAGGCCCTTGTCATCACGGCATACAGCAGAGGATGCGCCCATGGAGCCATCTCAGGACAGCCCTCCATCCACATTGATCTTAAACATCCCTGCTGGAGGAGGCGTCCAAACTTGGTGCAACCGAACATTTGCAACGGGAATAGGTCTCATCGGTCTAGGGGCATTCTTGATGCTCTCCATTTCAGCAATGAAGCGTTGAATGAACATATGTGTGGCAAGAGGACTTTGGAAAATTGATTCACGGATGGCCTTCCGCCTTGCTGTCCATATAGCCCAGAGTCACCGTGAGGGTGACAAACATGTCATGTGAAGCGGCCGTGCTCAAACTGGTCCAACAGCCCACGAGGTGGTCCTCATGCGATCCCTCCACATTATGTGCCGCTAGGAGCGACGAACAGTAAGTTCGACTCCCTTGCGGATTGGAGCAGTACAAATACAAACGCGCCACCAGTGCAACTATGAGGCCCAGAGAGGATCGAGTTCCCATCCCCTCCTTCGATGGGGCGCGCTCGGACGGCGGAGCGAGAGGCAGCCGCCTCTCGGAGGATGCCCAGGCGGTGGTGATCGGCGGAAACCATCGGCCATCAACAACTACGCCCCTCCTCGTCGTCCTCCTCTCTGAAAATTCCCTCGCCGGGTCATCTGAATGCCTGTTCCATTGCCACACCCACGGTGAACCCATCTTGGGGGTCCAAGCGCGCACGTACATCGTTGAATAGCAAACATGAGAGCACATACAGCGCCTCTTGCAGCAGGGACTGGGCGAATCTTGGGGAAGGTCCGGCGGGGCTCATCACCGAGCGCGTCCTCGCCAACGACGTGGCGTGGCCGACTACATCCGGTTCCATGGCGTGTGCGGGCTGTGGCGTCAGTGCTGCACGGACCCGCACGGGCACGGTGCTCTGGACCGCCAGTTCCACCCTAAGCGGTGGGTCATGCTCCGGGAGAAACTCGCCTCTCCCTATGCCCGCCGCTTCTTCAACGTCTCCACCGGCGAGTACATAAAAATGGAACTCTTGGAGCTCCGTGACCACGACGTGCTCGGGCTCACCCCCGAGGGTCTCATCATTTTGCTCCACAAGCGCACCCACGTCCGCCTACTCAAACCGTCGACACGCCAGCAGCTCATGGATCTCCCGCCATTAACCACGCTGCTGCCTCCATAGGAGCACTCCGACCTCCTTTCCAGCCGTGAAGGTCCTCCTGAAGCCTGGGGCTCCGGCATCGCCGCAGATGATTCCTCGGTCGTGCTATATTTCGACTCACTATGCATTGTAGGCATCGCCAAGCCTGGCTACGAGCGCTGGAAAATGGTCCAGTACAAGACTTCGGTACACGCAGCACCGTTGATGTTTGCAGGCCGCTTCTATTGCACCACAGAAAATGGCGTCATGCTGCTAGAGACCAGTGAAGATCAGCCGCCACACATGGAGATGGCTGCCAGATTGCGAAAGCCAATCTCGGCGATGAGGATGGATAGAGCGCACCTGGTGAACAACAACGGGGAGCTGATGCTGGCGCACCGCACGATCCGGTACCTCAGAAATAGAACAAGGAGGAGGATGTACGACGTTTATAAGGTGGATTTGGACACCGGAACTCTATTCCCGGTCAAGAGCTTGGGCGGCCGAGCATTGTTCATGGACAGGGCCGGGCGGGCAAAATCCGGGACCCTGTGCGAAACTAAAAAATAGGGCCTTATCTCATTAAAAAAAGAACTAAAGAGCAATTATAATGTGTGTTTATATATATATATATATATATATATATATATATATAGGGAAAATGCATCCTACTACCGGGTGTAGCTACACCCGTTTCCCATATACTACCATGTGGTAGTATATACTCTACATTATTATTTTTAGTATGTTTATATACTATATCTAAGATACTTCAAAGTGAGTAATATGAAAAAATTGCAAGTGAGCTCATGGTTTTATTGTATTTGTGAAATACGTACATGTTTGTACGTGAAATAGAGTATGCACAAAATATGATACATACTACCAAAAAAGTAGTATATATATATATCTCACGGAAAAAATTCTAATGTACTATATAACATAATGTCTTCCACTTATAGGGACTAGACTGATGTTTCCCATGATTACTCGAATCGGTATTATTGAAACACAAGATACAAAAGATGAATAAAATATAATTGAACAGTAGCATGTATCAATAAGTTCATGCGTCAATGTTTTGGGTCTAACTCACCTAGTTTTGGGTCCTCTTCGGTTGAACTGCTACACCGTGAGGGTGATCTTTAACCGAGAAGGTAAGAACCGATCTCTAACAAAGAACGAAGCAACGATCCTTATCAAAAGTTAATTAGGAAATTAGGAATTAAGATTAAAAAATTAAGTTAATCGAAAAAGAGGAATCGCTAAGCACATGAAGTCATTGATCGATCCGATGAGTCTGAAATTGGGAGAGGAAGCCATGAACAGGGACAAGAAGGCAACAAAGGCACTACAACAGCAGACTGAATTCAATCGGTCCGATGATACGAAGGCGACGAGACGATCTGCTTCATGTTGGGTTTGGCAAACAATGAACTTGGAGAGATGCCTTTGGATCACTGGATCACTATCACTCTATCAGTTTCAAATACATGATATTGAGGATTAGATACCTGGTGTTGCGTGATCGCCCGACGCCCGGTCGCTGTTGGCCGACGCGGCTGCGATTACGTTTTTGAGATGGAGACAGACGACCCCGATTCCCTGGGCGTAGGCTGCGATCTCGTTGTTTCTTTCTTTTTACAGACGATCCTGATTCCCTGCCGCAGGAACGAACGAAAGAGCGAACGAGGCGAGGCGCTCGATGTCCTCCACTCAGGCCCAACTCCAGCATCCAGCGGCCCAGTATGACTTCGATCTGGGCCTTTTTAATACTAGTCTACATAAAAAATTTTGGGGCCCCCCAAATTATGGGCCCTGTGCGGGCCGCACGTTTGGGACAACTGTCGGCCCGGCCCTGTTCATGGGCATGTATTGCTCTCTTTCCGTTTCCGCGGACAGTTTCCCATCCATAAGTGGCGACACCATATACTTGAGCTTCGATCTCAAAGAGAGAGCTCATGATGGGGAAATAGAGGCCTACCATCCCCCAAATGGAAGAACGAAATCTGCTTATTACAATTTGGACAGCTCCGTGCCATGGCCTCATAAAGTAGTGCCTGGGCCTCATACCCTAATTGATTCTTTCTCCTTGTGTAATACTCCTTCCGTTCTCAAATATAAGTCTTTTTAGAGATTTTAACAAGTGACTACATACGAAGCAAAATGAGTGAATCTACACTCTAATACATGTCTACATACATCCGTATGTTGTATTCCATTTGAAATGTCTAAAAAAACTTACATTTAGGAATGGAGGGAGTACCATTGAACCATGTCCAAAACATGTAGCATTGGTAATTTGAGTTGTATATTTTAAGGCTTTCCTTTGTACCTCAAGTTGTTCGAGCGTGCTCTAAATTACTCTATTTGCTAGCACTGATTGTGTGACCCTTGGGGCCAGCTGAGTGTTTTTGGGTTCATTTCCTAACATATAAGTATACTAAAGACCCTATTTCCTTTAGGATTTATTTTTTCCCAATTTTTTGAACTTTTGGGCTACTTGGCGATTTTTGAGGCGACATGTGTAATTCTGGGTGGGGGTTTAAACACGTCTGTGTTTTGTGGCTGCGTGGTTGTTTTGTTGTGGACCATAATTTTAAAAACTAGACCAATGATCGAACCAGTGAGGCTGTATTTTCAGGTTTTTATTGGTCAAACCACCGGTTCGATGTCCGGTTCTTTATTCTGTAAAATATTAGCAATAAATATTTGAATCAATAAGTAAAAATATGTGCTTAGCAAATCAATCTCTATGATAAAAAAAACCAATCCCATTCTCTAATTTTCTTTCATGTTCATGTGAACACACCAGTAAGATGACTCTCTTTTTTTGTGAAAAGATGACTATTTTGTTAAGCACCAAATTAATAAGCAGCAAAGAATCTAATTTGTAGTCTCTAAGGAGCAGCAAATCCCATTTTCTAATAAGCTAGTCAGTTAATTTCATATATTTTTTATCTTGATCAATTCAGTGATATTCTCAACTGTAGGGGATTTATTTTGGTGTGCTACACTTAATATGTGATAAGCTTGGTGTGCTCGTGTTAATTTGTGACAAGCCTTTCTAGAAATAGACTCACAGTAACTGATATGCGCATGTGCAGACGGTTGCTGGGATTAGTACACAGGCTTCCCAATAGAACAAATCTAACATATAAAGCCTGCTAGGGTACCCGCCATTCTAGCGGCATCGCTCGCGCGCGACATCGTGGTCCACCCGATCGAGCTGCTACAGTTTTTTTTGGCTGCTGGCGCCTGGTAAACTGTCGATTGTTTTGTACATACATGACTGGTACAATAGGTAAATGACGTGTGGGCCTTGTTAACTGTGGGGGTCCAGGAATCAGCTGGTTTTTTCTTCCCCATGGTGGAGATGGGTTTCTGGGAGCGAGAGCAGCGATGAAAACCTGGATCGACCGCGGTGAAAAATATCCCGTGCCTTCTCTCCCGTGCTCTCCCCTCCCCCGATCCCTTCCTTCCCTCCCGCCGCGCCGCCGACTCCATCCTCTTCTTGGCATGTAGCGGCCGACGCTGCCTTCTCTCCCCGGCGCTTGAGGTGCAGCAGTGGGGGCGGCAGTTCTCGGTCCAGCCGAGTCGGGCGCAGGTCACCGGCATCACGCGCCGCACGCCATGATTCTGGATCGGGCGCAGATCTTCGCGCCGCCACCTCTCCTACTCCTCCTCATCCTCCCTCTCTCTCTCCCATGCCGCCACCATTGCAAGAAGCAGGGGAGGGTGGCGACCGAGGATCCGGAGCCCCGGCCCCAGACCCTAGCCGCCGGGGAGCTGGTCTGGGCCAAGACCAAGGCCCGCCACCCGCGCGCCTCCACTCCCCCTCCCAGCATCCCCCCTCGTCTCCTCTCCCCGCCACCACCGTCAACCCCTTCCTCGCCGCCCATGACGCCGACGCCCTCACAAGGGCCAACACCGGCCTCGCCTTCGTTCCCCACGAGTTCCTTGCCGCCCTCGGCAGCGTGGCCATCGACGAAACCGCCGTCAGGCTGCTGGACCACGCCCGGCTTGAGAGCTGGGTCCGGGCGCTCGCCCAGGGATGGGGCCCCAACCGTCCCGACCGCTATCGGCGCCGCACCAAAGGCGAGCTCATCGACAAGATTGACATTGACATCCTGGCACGACGGTGCAGCCTCGGACGAGGAGGAGAAGAAGAAAGAGAGGGTGAGAAGAGTCTGATTCTGGTCAAGAGCCCCACCTCCCTTTGATTTGTGTTGGTATATGTGTTTGATGTTGGTTCTGCTGCTGCCAAGCTTGGCTGCTGCTTGGCCTGACTCTACTTGTGCTGCTAATATGTGCTACTATATGTTGTTGGTTGCCTCCTTATTTGGTTATTTGTGAATCTAGAAACACTGCGTGAGAAGCAAGGATTGAAAACAAGGCTATGAGCCAATGAGAAGAGCTTCATTTTCAGTTCAGTTTTTTGTAAGAATTGATGAATGACATGGTATATGTTCAGTTGCTAACATTCTCTCTATGGTGTATGCACTTGTTGTTCCTTGCACTGGAGGGAGAGGAAAACTCTCTGTGAGAAGAAAGGATTGAAGAGCAGGCTTATGAGCCAATGAGAAAAACTGAACTTTTAGTTTTTTATTAAGAATTGATGAAGGATATGTCATATGTTCAGTTCCTTACATTTTTCTATGGTGTATGTACATTGCATTCAAGGGAGAGGACGGCAAGAGTAAGAAAGCCTTGCGGCATGAAGGAAGTGGCACGCAGGGCCAAATCAAGTGCATTGACCTTGATGGCAAGAGACCAGTACCGTCAGGTTCGCTTGACTGCTTGCTAGGTTTCATCTCTTATTCCTTTTCATATAGGAAATATAAAGTGCACAAATAGAAGAGCCCATACTGGCATCCTTTTCTTTTTAGTTTTTGGAATCCTTGGAAAGGGTGTTATATATTTCATAATTCTTACCACTTACTTATCATTTTTAGCAGCATAGATTTAAATGTAGTAACAAGTGTTTATGCTTTGCAGCCCGGCATTAAACAATACCCTTAACAAAGCTACACGATGGATGCTATTTGTCATATTTTGACCTATGAATCTGTTTGAATAGATTATACAGGATTGATGTCGTTATCGGATGATTGCAGTCTACCCCAGGTGAGTTTATCCTTTTGGTTTATGCAGAAATGCTTATTTGGCTTCATGTGTAACATGATTTTTCAGCATCTAATATTCGTTCTGTCCAACATGAGTACATGAGAAAGAAGTGCTACTGTTACATTCTATGTATTTTGTCCCACATGAATGATTGAGAAAAACTCTGCTATTGTCATGTCTAAATATTTGAATTTTATGTTGATGTTTTGACCGTGAATGCCAAAACATCACAGTTTGCCTAATAGAGTGAATTACATTATAAAATGAAGTTCCTTCCATCAATTAGATAGCTTTTCTTAATTTGATTTTTTTACTTTCTTAGTACAAAGTTGAGTCACTTATTTTGGGACGGAGGGAGTATATACATATTGCTTATTTGGATGCTTTTGTTTAAAGATTTGCAGAGATCAATGAGGATTCGGGCGGCATGAAGGGGACTGGTGATAGGAAACATGGGTCCAAGAAGAAATGGTGAGTTGTTCTCCCTTTTCAAATTTAAAACCTAGACTAGAGTCGGTCAATTGTAACTTAGTAACATGATTAGGATAGTATAATATTTTGCTACTACCTCATTGATAGTTTTGCAGGGTAATTCTGTCGGCTATATATGTGTTTATTTTTTACTGTGGTGAGATCACTTATTTTTATTTAGAAAATAGAAACATGAAGTGTGGCTATAAGAATCTAATAGAAGATGTTTTGACCGTGAATGCCAAAACATCACAGTTTGCCTGATAAAGTGAATTACATTATAAAATGAAGTTCCTTCCATCAATTAGATAGCTTTTCTTAATTTGATTTTTCTACTTTCTTAGTACAAAGTTGAGTCACTTATTTTGGGATGGAGGGAGTATATACATATTGCTTATTTGGATGCTTTCGTTTAAAGATTTGCAGAGATCAATGAGGATTCGGGCGGCATGAAGGGGATTGGTGATAGGAAACATGGGTCCAAGAAGAAATGGTGAGTTGTTCTCCCTTTTCAAATTTAAAACCTAGACTAGAGTCGGTCAATTGTAATTTAGTAACATGATTAGGATAGTATAATATTTTGCTACTACCTCATTGATAGTTTTGCAGGGTAATTCTGTCGGCTATATATGTGTTTATTTTTTACTGTGGTGAGATCACTTATTTTTATTTAGAAAATAGAAACATGAAGTGTGGCTATAAGAATCTAATAGAAGATGTTCTTCGCATGAACAAGCTGTGTAATGTACCTACTGACTAATAGCATAATCATGACTTGGCTTGCCCGGTTTTACTTTGCGAAGAGTAGTATGTGGTGCTCTAATATTCAACCGTGTTCTTGAATTAGGAATTATGTTTTTGTAAAGTGCTTGTGTGTTAGTCTGATGTATATAAGTTAAAGAAAATAAAAAACGGATGGAGGAAGGGAACTTCTTGCTTTTCTTTTCCTTTTGTTTCTCAGTTTGATAATTACTCCCTACGATGAGAAGGTTTACGAATAGAAATGTCCTACTCTTTGATCCCTTTTAGTGTGAGTGGCTCGATGGCAAGCGTGACCGTCTGCTCCACGCTTTATTGGTTGTGTCTCCTCCACGCTTTATTGGTTGTGTCTCTGGCTCCGTGTACGCTGCGCCACATGCGTGTTTGTTGCTTGCGTGCTGCTGCTGCGTGTATGGTGTGTTGGTTGTTGCTTGCGTGCTGCTGCTGCGTGTATGGTGTGTTGGCTTGATGTGTGTGTGGGCGCGCCCACGCACTAGCTAGGTGAGGATCACTGGCTTACTGCTCTCTCTATGTACTCCCACCGTTCCAAAATAAATGACTCAACTTTATACTAACTTTAGTACAAGTTGAGTTATCTACTCCCTCCGTTCGGAGTTACTTGTCTCGGAAATAGATGTATCTAGAACTAAAATACATTTAGATATATCCATTTCTACGACAAGTAATTCCGAACGGAGGGAGTATTTTAAAACCGGGGGAGTAGCTTCTTATGGGGAAAATACTTTGCCGCTGGTCTGCATCATGCTTCTAGCATCTTTCCAGGCAAGTAGATGTTCCCAAGATCAAGAGAGGAAAGGTCCTTGCATGCATATACTTTTAGATGACACATGACCATTGACCAGAAGTCTTTCCTATGAAAATCATGTGGCCTTGTGACACCCCGACCCTTTTCTTCAGAAATTTGTAATGTGTATACGCATGTCTGGTGTGATGTGCATAGGAGCATGATTTGTTCTGGCACTTTAGGCATTAGCACACCTATAATACAGGTGGCGCATGTGTGTGTTTGAAGTGTCAGTGCTTGTGTGTAGGAAGTCTAATAGGGTGGGTTTCGATTTCTTTTGACTTTCTGATCAACCCAATTGGCTTGCACTAGTGCAGAACCGGGCAATAGCACCGGTTCGTAAGGTCCTTTAGTGTCGGTTCCACAACCGGCATTAAAGTGTGGTCACTAAAGGCCCCCCCTCCTTAGTACCGGTTCAGCACGAACCGGTGCTAAAGGCCAACCACGTGGCACGAGGCAGCTCCGGGGGCAGGGAGCCCTTTAGTACCGGTTGGTAACACCAACCGGTACTAAATGTTTGTGGGTTTTTGTTTTATGTTTTATTTTTCAATTAAATTTATGTTATCAATTTAATTTAGGATTGTTTTACGTTATAGTGAGTTGTAGTGGTCATCATCATCATCATCATCGCATATTAATAAATAAATAAACTTTAGCTAGCTAAAAATCATCATAGTCGTCATTAGTTACCACTATTTAATCATCATAGTCATTAACGTTAGCTATCTAATCACCAACATAATCATCGAGTTCACTTTGTAACACAAAGATATCATCGAGTTCAACATAATCATCACCAACATCGAAGTTCAGGACAATACGGACATGCATGAGAGAGGACAAGTACTAATTAATTAAGAGCATGAACTAGCTACTCCTGCTGCTCCCTCTCAGGTAGAATAGCATAGAACATGTATAGCTCTCCTGATTCATCATCTTTGGAGCATGCAGATGAATCTGTCTCCTAATCTTGGGTTGCGCTTCTCCTTGCTACCCCTAGTACTTCTCTGCGATCGTTTACAATTTTGCTCCAATCTTTCACTATTAAGCATTCTTCGCTTTCAGAAATCCTGAATGCACTCATGTGTAATGTAGGAAATCTTGGTCGTAAGCTAACCATTGACATGCGACCTTTTGTCTCGATCCACTGAGGCACAACTGTCATCGGAAGTCCTTGTTGATGAAAGAACATCATATAGTAATTAATATACTAAGCAATGAAAGTTTAGCTTCAAAAATAATGTATGCAAAAGATGCACTAATTAAGGACAAATAGTTAAAATCTTACCATCTTTCGATTATAGATGTGACCGTAGTTCAATACGATCACCATTGGTCGACGCTTTGAGTACTAACATTTCTAAGTTCAGGAAAAAATTTGTCTTGACAGTATTAAGATCCTCAGGCCATGAAACATAATGACTTATCTCCTCGCAGTTTAGTTGAGCCCCGGGGCAGTAGTAGGTCCTGTCTACCAAGCGCCGGACATGTTTGCTTGAACCGAAATAAGCTGACAATACAAATTAGTTGTCAACTATTTTTGAATAAATTGTATCAAAGACATAAACATATGCATGCATGGTTGAGAAAAACTCACATAATGGTAGAACTGGAGGCGTTTGCACATCTTCCGGACGAATATCAAAGGTGATAACCATATCAGGCTCAAATGCATAAGCCTTGCATAGTGCTTGCCAAGTTTTGCATTCAAAATGGGTATATGTGTCTCCATTATATAATTTGATGTTCAAAGTATACCCATGCTCCGTCTTCAAGTAAACTCTCTTTACCTCCATATCATCTATAGCACTAAAACCTATCTTATTCAAGACAAAAATTCTTGCATGGCAGGGGATGCGCTAGTAGAATAGTGAAAATTTAAAATTATAAGTTGAAGCAAATGAAGCATAAGTCATGCTTTAAAATTATAAGTTGAAGCAAATGAAGCATAAGTTTTGCATTCAAATAATAATTGCCGTTGTGACTTACTGTATCCACTTCGAATGTCTCATTCAGCTTGATGTCAAGCGCCTATCATCAACAAGTAAATTTCTGTCGCACAGGCCGCGCTGGTCTTCACAGTGTTCGCACCTAATGAAATCTTGTTCGTCGTCAGATGACATTTCCTATATGTTCATATAGGTGAAACATTAAACACTTATTACTATCTAACATTAATTAATATCTAGCCAATTCAAATATATATCTAACTATAGTCATCTAACATTCGACATTAATCTAACATTTATATAAACTCAAAATATATAAAAACATTAAATAAACAGGAAAACTCATTAACAAATAATATTTTAATTAGATCATCAAATCTCAGATAATGCACAATTTTCTTACTAACAATAAACTAGTTATATTAATTATTCAACTAGTTCAAATCTCAAATACCTAAATAAACTAGTTTGACAATTTTCTTATTAAAAATAAACTAGTTATATTAATTATTCAACTAGTTCAAATCTCAAATACCTAAATAAACTAGTTCGACAATTTTCTTACTAAAAATAAACTAGTTATATTAATTATTCAACTAGTTCAAATCTCACATACCTAGCTAAGTAATATCTAATTAAATTTTCTAAAAAACTACAGAAAACAGAAAATAAGTAAAAAAATGTGTGTGTGTATGTGTGTGTGTATGTGTGTATGTGTGTGTGTATGTGTGTGTGTATGTGTGTGTATGTGTGTATATATGTGTGTGTCTGTGTACGTATACGTACACTGCAGTCTGTGACCTCAGACGCCGTCGCCCGACGTCTGTAAAGGGCGCCGCGTCTTGGCGGGCGGCGGCGCGTCTGGGCAGTGCCAAGCGCTGGTACGAGAGCGAGAGACGTCTGAGGCCGGACCGTGGCGCGACGATGACGGGCGGGCGACGACGGGCGGCGGGCAACGGCGGCGGCGACGGGCGACGGGCGGACGACGGCGACGGCGCGGCCGGCGACGACGGACTCGAAAGGGCGTCGCGGAGGTTGGAGCGAGACGAAGAAGTGGGGAGATGTAACTGAAATTTTCGTAAGTGTTATATATATAGAGAGGTTTTAGTACCGGTTGGAGCCACCAACCGTACTAAAGGCCAACTTTGGCCAGCCCAAGAGGAGGGAAGAGCAGGCCTTTAGTACCGGTTGGTGGCTCCAACCGGTACTAAAGTGGTCTTTAATACCGATTGGAGCCACCAACCGTACTAAAGGCCTCATGTTACCCAAAGTTTAGTCCCACCTCGCCGGGCGAAGGGCAGCCGCACTGGTTTATAAACCCAGCCGCGGCTACCACTTCGAACTCCTCTGTATACCAGGCTTGTGGGCCTAAACTCTGCGCGCTGCCTATGAGTCTGCTAGGCCTTTAAGGCCTGTAATTACACATCTGTGGCCTATCAGGCCCACAGGGCAGCGCCCCAATTTTTTTTATAGTTTTTTTTTCTGCTTTATTTTCTTCTATTTATTTCTGCGTAGTTTTTTGTATAGTTTTTTCTTTTTTTATAGTTTTTTTCTTTTCTGCTTTATTTTCTTCTATTTATTTCAGCGTAGTTTTTGTATAGTTTTTTCTTTTCTGTTATATTTATTTTCTTCTATTTATTTGTGAGTAGTTTTTCATCTAGTTTGCCAAAATTCAACATTTTCAGAGTTCATTTTGTAGTGATTTTCAATTTCACGGTCATTTTGTAAACGATTGAAAAATAGCAAATATAATTTTTTCTTTTCTGCTTTATTTTTTCTTCTATTTATTTCTGAGTAGTTTTTTCTTTTCTGCTATATTCATTTTCTTCTATTTATTTCTGAGTAGTTTTTTATATAGTTTTTTTTTCTTTTCAGATATAGTTTTTCTTCTTTTCTGCTATTTTTTCTTTTGTGCAAAACTTGATGGTCAAAGTCTGGAGTTATAATTTTAAAAAAAGAAATGTCGACGTGCAATTAGTTTTTGCCATAACAGAAGAAGTCCGGAGTTGTAATAAGTTATTAAAAATAAAAAAGATGTGCAATGCTCGTTAATTTGCTTCAAGCCTTTCGAATAGTGTAAACTGCACTGCGCATAGCTCCGCAGTCTACCGTATTCCTGAAGGCTTGAAGCTAAGCTAACGTGAGCATTGAGCCTCTTCTTCATCGCTCTCGCACTCGTGGCTTATAAACCGCTCCTAGTCCCTCTCACTTCATGAGGTGGGACTAAAAAACAGCTTACGTCTGGTTCATCCATGAACCGGTACTAAAGGTGCTCGTGGGGCCCCAGCCTTACCTGACACAACCTCATTAGTACCCGTTCGTGGCACGAACCGGTGCTAAAGGTTCGCCACGAACCGGTACTAAAGAGCTCCTCCCGCCTAGCAGTTGGAACCGGTACTAAAGAGCTCCTCCCGCCTAGCAGTTGGAACCGGTACTTAAGAGCCTCCCGCCTAGCAGTTGAATGGTGCATACTCAATGCACAAAAAGTCTGGACTTGTAATAAGTTTAAAAAAATGAAATGCCTTTGTAACAGATGAGTTTAATTTCGTCATAAACCCGAATACTTCGAAAGAGATTGTCCAGTTTGTAAACGAAGTGCATCAAGTTTTTGCCGTAACCCTCTCTATTTTTTTGAACATGATATATGGGTAAAATGATGATACCATGCCAAGTTTCAACTTTTTCAGAGTTCATTTGTAGTGCTTTTCAATTTCCAGGTCATTTAGTTCTCAAAACAAATCATTAAATGCATGAAAAATAGCAAATGAAGGCATAAACGGTTGAAAGTTGATGGCGTCGCTTTGAATGGTGCATACTTAACGCCAAAAATATAAGAGCATTTAGATCATGATCTTATATTTCTTTACAGTCTAAATTGTCAATATGATCTTATAACATCAAAAATATTTTGATCATCAATGATCTTTGTGTGTACAATCTGAATTCTCAATATGAGTCATCAACGATTTATAAACCGATGAAGACTCATTTTGCGGCCACAAATTCTACACATAGAGTTCAATGAAGACTAAGTGTTTGTGATAGTTTGAGAAATAACATATTTAAGGTGGTAAAAGGCTTGTTAGGGGAGCGAGGTGGGACTAAAAACAGCTTGCCATAACCTCATTAGTATCGGTGAAAGATCGAGGATGTCGCCTAGAGGGGGGGGGGTGAATAGGCGTTTTAAAATAATCACGGTTTAAGCTTGAACAAATGCGGAATAAACCTAGCGGTTAATTTGTCAAGCACAAAACTTAAAACAACTAGGCTCACCTCTGTGCACCAACAACTTATGCTAAGCAAGATAAGTAACTATGCGATAGCAAGATATATGACAAAGAACAATATGGCTATCACAAAGTAAAGTGCATAAGTAAAGGGCTCGGGTAAGAGATAACCGAGGCACGCGAAGACGATGATGTATCCCGAAGTTCACACCCTTGCGGATGCTAATCTCCGTTTGGAGCGGTGTGGAGGCACAATGCTCCCCAAGAAGCCACTAGGGCCACCGTAATCTCCTCACGCCCTCGCACAATGCAAGATGCCGTGATTCCACTAAGGGACCCTTGAGGGCGGTCACCGAACCCGTACAAATGGCGACCCTTGGGGGCGGTCACCGAACCCATACACTTTGGCAACCCTTGGGGGCGGTCACCGGTACCGTCAAATTGCTCGGGGCGATCTCCACAACCTAATTGGAGACCCGACGCTTGCTCAAGCTTTACACCACAATGATTGAGCTCCGAACACCACCAACCGACTAGGGCGCCCAAGCACCCAAGAGGAACAAGCTCAAGGGCACCAAGCACCCAAGAGTAATAAGCTTCTCAACTTGTAACTTCCACGTATCACCGTGGAGAACTCAAACCGATGCACAAATGCAATGGCAAGGGCACACAGAGTGCCCAAGTCCTTCTCTCTCAAATCCACCAAAGCAACTAATGCTAGGGAGGAAAATGAGAGGAAGAACAAGAAGGAGAACACCAAGAACTAGATCCAAGGGGTTCCCCTCACATAGAGGAGAAAGTGATTGGTGGAAATGTGGATCTAGATCTCCTCTCTCTTTTCCCTCAAAAACTAGCAAGAATCCATGGAGGGATTGAGAGTTAGCAAGCTCAGAGAAGGTCAACAATGGGGGCAAAAAAGAGCTCAAGAGATAGGGAACCATTGGGGAAGAAGACCCCCTTAAATAGGTCCCCACGAATCTGCCCATTATGTGCAGAATAACATAGGAGCGGTACAACCGCTATGAGCACCGGTACAACCGTAACAGCAATAAGCGGTACAACCGCCCACAACCGCCTAACAACCGCACCACAACAGAAACTAGTCCGGTGGTGGAGCGGTACATGGCCGTACAACCTCCTCGGACCAATTCGAGCTGCAGTACAACCGCTCCAAACTCCGGTTGCGGTCGGCCAACGGCAACCTCTCTATGGGGCGGTACAACCTCTCAATGTAAAACAGCAATATCAAAACAGCCACAACTTTGCATCACGAGCTCCGTATTCGATGAAACCAAGTTTGTTGGAAAGCTAGGGACAAGGGCTAACACAATCTTGGGAGAAATACCAATAATAAGCAAATGAGAAAAGGCCCAAAAGAAAAAGGTGAGAACCCTTCCTCGGAAAAGACCGGTAAAACCTCCAACACCGAAAACATCATAAAAGACGCATGCAAACTCCGTTTTCGATGAACTCAAGCTTGTCATAAAGATGAACATAAGCTCTAAGACTCACGAAGAGAACCAAGAAACATGATGCAAGGATGCAATGGTTTGAGCTCTCGACGAACGATACGATCAAGCTACTCACTTGAGAGCCCCCTTTGATAGTACGACTATTGATCCTATAACCCGGTCTCCCAACTACCACCATGAGACCGGTAAAATAGAAAACCATCAAGGGCAAACCTTTGCCTTGCACATGATCCACTTGAGCTAGATGATGACGATCGTGTCCTCCTCAAGATGGACCACCTTTCTTGATTGCGATGGGTCGATGGAGACTAGATGATTGCTCCCCCATACTCCACTATGGGTGAGCCACTCTTAGGCACATCTTCACAAGCCCATTCACACCATAATGGATGGAAAGCTTCAAGCACTTGATCTCTTCGTTATGCTCCACTTGAACTTGCACGCGGCAATCTTGATGACGATCACTACTTGATGTCATCCTTTCCATGGGTTGTATGATATCTTCCTCTTGACGCAAGCCCATGGACACGTACCTAACCCCACATAGACTCTCACATAGAACATGGGTTAGTACACAAAGTGCAATGGATAATGCTTACCATACCATGGGATCACTTGATCCCTCTCGGTACATCTTCTACGCTTTGTGAGTTGATCAACTTGATTCACTCTTGACTTAGTCTTGATCAACCTTGAATCTTTCTAACTCTCTTCGTTTGGATGATGTCTTGAAGGTAAACATGAATGATCACACAATCTTCTTCTTCAAGACATGCTTGCAATAAGCTCAACACTCACATGACCAATCTTTGGATAATTCCTTAATAGCACCTTGGTCAACACATAAACTCCTTGAAACCAACACATGGACTTCAAGAAATGCCTATTGACAAATCCTTCAAATATAACTCAATGCAACCATTAGTCTATAGAGAATGTCATCAATTACCAAAAACACACATGGGGGCACCGCATGTCCTTTCAATCTCCCCCATTTTGGTAATTGATGACAATCACTTTCAAGAGAGTTTATATAAGGAATTATGCATCACCATGCAATGCAACAACCAATAATGCATGCGTATGAGATGCAAATGCTTAGGAACTAAACCAAAGCAAAGAGAAAACTCTGAAGAATTCTCCACAAAACTCTCTGAAACTTCTCCTCCATTGGCATCGATTGCCAAAATGGGCGAAAAGCTAAGAAGACCAATATAAAAGGTGTTCCTCCAAAAGTTGTATATTTCTCAACAAGAGAGTGAAATGCCATACACATATCCAAAGGTAATACTTGGAGGAAGACCAACTATATTGAGGCACCAAGATTGCAAAAGAATGATATGCCACAAAGACATAACAAAGAGAGAAACAAGCAATCAAGCAATCAAAAGATACCAATTGAAGCAAGCTATCAAAAGATATCAACTAAACCAACTAGACCAAAGATCCTACGAGCCATATGAAAAGATATTATGATATGAGCAGAGGATTGTTCTAAAGAAACTAGAGAAGCTCCCCATGATTTGTGCACATCAAGAATTTTTGTATTTGGATACAAAGTGCACAAAATAGGATCATAGCTCCCCAAAGTCAACAGAAACTAACAACAAGTGCAAGAGAGCATATAGGAAACTAAGCCTAGCGCTTGCAACAAGCACATGGTTGAGCAACATTGTAAAAGAGGCAACTTAAGAATAGGCTCAACCAAAATGATGTGTGTGAGTCATGGCAAAGCACATGAGAAGACTAATATACGGATGAGCATAAGCATCAACATAGTGTCGAATGAATGAGATACACACACAACTAGCAAAGGGGTTCACAAGCTTACTAATAAGAAAATAGAGAACCTATGCTTGTGACAACCCGTGGTGAAGATAGACGATGAGAGGCTCATCAAGACGATGGGTACCAATTAAGATGGCAAAAGCCTCGTAAAGATGAGCAAGAGGAAAATAATCTTCACCACACAAGAGTGCATCAAGATGCAACGATAGAGGACACACACTCAAGGCAAAAGCTTTCACTGAGCCACCAAAGAAATAACATAAGAAAGACAAGGTGGACGTGAAAGAAAGGATATCAACTAGAGATGTAATTTCTCTCAAGTGTATAAGGTTCTAGGTAGACAAAATCATGATGATATATATCTACAAAGAGGGATGTACACCGAAATAGTTACAACATGAAGGAACAAGATATCCACAAGGAAGTCATAAATATACCAATAAGATATTTGCTTGAAAGCATAGCACATGGCTAGATATGGTCTTATTGTATATAAATGAATTCCTACCACACAACCATCAAAGACATCACAACTAGCAACATGCGATCATTGTTGAGATGCTTTGAGAAAGGAAACAAGTATCACAAAAAAATGAATTACATGCCATGATACAACCCACACAAGGTTGATGCAAGAAATGTGTGCATGAAGTAGATGATGATACTTGTTTCCGAGATACCATTGGAAGGATGTAGTAGATACCAAATGAAGGTAGATGGTAGTGCATTGATCATCCTAGCTTGACTCCAATATGCACATGGTGACAACACCTTCCTTGTGAGTGAGCCGAGCATCCAATACATCTCCAAATGTTCCTATAAGAACAACAGAAACTAAACGGTACCCAAACTCATCGGGACCAAATAGTTAGAAACACCGATGCATAGGACAAACTCCACATAAATATGTGCATATATATATATATATATATATATATATATATATATGAAAATGAATTTCATACACATCTCATCCAATTTGATACTTGGTGGAGTTTCCCCTATAAATTGGGTCAAAGAAAGAAAGCATGCCAAAGAAACTACAAGAAGTAAATATGCATGCTCAAGACTTTCAAGAACCGAGACCAAAAGACAAAGAAATACCAAGCAAAGAAAATATACCAAATGAATAAATCATCACTTGAAGGATATCCCAAAAGATACATCAAGGAATGAGATATCCATTGATACACTCAAAAAGAAGGATGTTAAACTCCCAAAAGAGAGAATGGTTCCAAACAAACCAAGCCCTCTACAAAGTTTCATGATGGCACAAAGTACCAAAAAGAAACGGATTGCCTTCCACAAACACACACTTGATAAGGATCACAAGAAGAGTGTTCTAAAGAAAATAGGTTAGCTCCCCCACGAGTTGTGCATTATATGGGATTTGCATTTGAATACAAAATGTACAAGGTGGGATCACCACTTTCACTATATCTAGAAAGCACTAGACAAGAACGAGAAACAAACAAGATCCACAAGTGGTAGGGAAGACAAGGGAGTTGACACAAACCTTGGCAAGAGAAAAAGGCAAATAAAAATAAAATCCAATGTAAAGATGATCAATAAATTCTACCACACATAAGTGAGTACCAATTGTCGAAAGACAAGAAGTATTTGGAAATAATTCCCGGTGGTAGATAGCAAGGATATCCGACATTATCTGCACACCAAACACAAGCAAATTGCAACTTATAGAGCTATCATGCCACCTAGGAACAAGATAATTTACAATATCAATTCTAGGTGACAATATCTCAAATGTACACATTTTCTAGGCTAGTAATACACACATAGCATATTACTCCCCCATAATGTGATACCAATTAAAGATAGACAAGAGGCAATTAAAAGGATCCAACAAGAGATAACTAATGGACAATTTAGAATTTGAATTTCTCATGAGAGATATACCACTTAGAGACTAGATAATCTTGAAATATCAATACTAGATGGTATTACTCATGTACACACATTTATAGGATTGTGAGGTGCACAAAGCACATCACTTCTCCATAATGGGATATTCCATTAATCTCTCACAAGAGCCAACTAAGAAATAAACAAGATGCAAAAAGGCTCAACACACAACACATATGTACATGATGTGCAAACCAACATGCACATACTTGATTTCTCAAGATAAGCAATTTGGAAGCACAACATATACAAGCACATGCAAGATACAAAACCACAACATGCTAAGGGACAAGTAACTTTTAATGTAAGCAATTTAAGTAATGAGTTACATAAGGAGGAACATTGGATATATGATAAAAAGATAATCCGAATGACTTGGCTTGACACAATATGAATGATGAGGACCCCTTAAATCTTCATAATGTAGCCAAGTCTCCAATGACCTCCAACAACACCTATTGATCAAGTTTGAGTTAGTTGGTCCCCAACCAAGTTGGGTCCTAAGAGGTTAGTCACAATAGGCTTGGCCACCCAAATGGTTCTTTTCTTGACACCACTTTGAGCACCAACAAATTTGGCAAACACATTGCCAACCTTATCCTTCCCAAGAGAATAGATATCATCAATAATAATTGGGTTGGATAAGTTATCACTAGTGCATGAAGAAGCGACGTGACCTTTCTCACGACATAGGTAGCAACGTCTACTCTTCACTTTCTTCTCACTTGATTTCTCAACTTGAGAAGCATTAGCTTGAGTCTTCTTGGGAAGAGGCCTTTCTTCAACTTGAGGTTGAGCATGAGAATGCACTTGTAGCCGCTTCCCTTGTTGCTTGTCACTAATGGCCTTCTTCTTCAATGGGCAAGATCTAACATGATGCCCTTCAATTTTGCACTTGAAGCAAATAATCTTGGCCGAACTCTTGACTTGTTTTTGGCCCTTCTTGTTGTTGATCTTGGACTTCTTCTTCTTATTGGAGTTGAATCCAAGTCCACCTTTGTCATTGGGGGATTTTTGTACACTCAATATATTGTTGAGTGTGACCTTCCCTTCATGACACATTTCCAAGTCTTTCATCAAAGAAGTGACTTGGGCCTTGAGCTCTTTGATTTTCTCTACATGGTTAGTCTCAACACAAGTACTAGAGTAAGTATAAGCTTCATCGTTAGAGCAACAAGGCAAGGAAAGCAATTCATCACAAGATGTACCAACATTGTGAGTAGATGAATTACAAGGATTAGCACATATCAATATAGCATTTTGACTAGAAGTAGTGCTAGTATCCACACGAGACTCACTAGATGTTACCTTAGCAAGCATGGCTTCATGAGCTATCTTTAGCACATTATGGGATACTAGAAGATCATCATGAGAGCTTGTGAGCCTTACATGATTTTCTTCCAACATCCCATAATTGCTAGATAGCAACTCAAGTTGAGCCCTTAGCTCAACATTCTCCTTCAATATGGATGCTTCACAAGAGATAGAGTTAGTAGCACAGGCATCATCATTAGCAACAAGAGGAGAAGACAACTCGGCAAGCTCTTTTGAGTATGAAGCTTTAAGTTGAGCATGAGACTCGGTGAGTTTGATGAGCTCACTCTTAATGACCCTTGAGCCATTTTCGAGGTGCTCAAAGTCCTCAAGGAGTTTAGCATGCACAACTTCAAGCTCCTCATTTTAGTTTCGAAATCATTGGCCACCTCAAGAGCTCTATCACGAGATTCCCTCACTCTAGATAATTCTAGAGCAAAAAGTCTCCTCAAGAGATTCCTTGGTGGTTTGTTCAAGTTCAAGAGCTTGAGAGAGGTCCGCAATCTCATTAGCGTAATCACGCCATGACCTTCCATTTTATCAATGGTGACCTCATGCTCCTCAAGATGAGATTCCAACTCATCAATATATTTCTTGCCCTCAATAGCAATAGTCATGATTTCCATGAAGTTGGAACGAGCAATTTTATTCTTAAGAAGAGCTTTAAAATCATTTCCCCTTAATTTTTAAGGAGGCAACATCATCACTCTCTTCATCATAATCAACATCATCATCGCTCTTGCCATCATCAATATCATCACAAGATATATTGGGATTCAAAGTAGGAGATACCTTTGAAGCCTTGGCCATAAGGCAAAATGCAATAGATGATGATATAGGATCCCTTGAAGCACCATTCAAGACCACATCTTGTTCCATGGAGTGTTGAATTTCATCTACATTGTTAGCACAATAACTCGAGGAAATACATGCATTTTTATCATGGCAACAATATATAGCAGGCATATCATCATGAGATTTAGTCAAGCAACTTCTACATGATATGCAAGGACTATCAACACAAGCAAGTGAAACATTTGGAGTGCTCGAAGTGCTAAAGCCCAAAAGGCAGACATTGCAATAATATAGTGATGAAGAATCATCCACAGAAAGCACACTATCATCATTGCAATGACCGACACTACTCACCATATCATTACCTTGTGGCAAACCACATGTAGGTGACGTAGAAGAAGTTGAGAAGACTATACGGCCGGAGGTGGAGGGAGAACAATCATCCCTACAAATCTTGGACACACCATATTTATCTTTAAGCTTCGTCCACAACTCATGAGCATCTCGGAACGGCATGAGTTGAAATGTAACTACATTGCTCAAAGCATCAAAAAACACATTAGAAGCTTGAGCATTGAGATAAGAGTTTTCTCATCCTCTAAAGATAATCTTTGGGGATCCTTTGGAGGAGAAAAACCCATATCTACAATTGCTCTAAATTAGGGTCCATGACCCTAAAAAGATTAAGCATGCGAATTACCCAAACATCAAAATTTGTGCCTTCGAAACTAAGAGTGTCAGAGAAATCTAATCCTCTAGTCGACATCTTTACTCTCTAGGCGGTAAAGCCTAATAAAGAGAGACGAGGCTCTGATACCAATTGAAAGATCGAGGATGTTGCCTAGAGGGGGGGTGAATAGGCATTTTAAAATAATTACGGTTTAAGCTTGAACAAATGCGGAATAAACCTAGTGGTTAATTTGTCAAGCACAAAACCTAAAACAACTAGGCTCACCTATGTGCACCAACAACTTATGCTAAGAAAGATAAGTAACTATGCGATAGCAAGATATATGACAAAGAACAATATGGCTATCACAAAGTAAAGTGCATAAGTAAAGGGCTCGTAAGAGATAACCGAGGCACGCCAAGACGATGATGTATCCCTGTTCACACCCTTGCGGATGCTAATCTCCGTTTGGAGCGGTGTGGAGGCACAATGCTTCCCAAGAAGCCACTAGGGCCACCCTAATCTCCTCACGCCCTCGCACAATGCAAGATGCCGTGATTCCACTAAGGGACCCTTAAGGGCGGTCACCGAACCCGTACAAATGGCGACCCTTGAGGGCGGTCACCGAACCCGTACACTTTGGCAACCCTTGGGGCGGTCACGGTGCATCAAATTGCTCGGGCGATCTCCACAACCTAATTGGAGACCCGGCGCTTGCTGAGCTTTACACCACTATGATTGAGCTCCGAACACCACCAACCGACTAGGGCGCCCAAGCACCCAAGAGGAACAAGCTCAAGGGCACCAAGCACCCAAGAGTAATAAGCTTCTCAACTTGTAACTTTCACGTATCACCGTGAAGAACTCAAACCGATGCACAAATGCAATGGCAAGGGCACACAGAGTGCCCAAGTCCTTCTCTCTCAAATCCCACCAAAGCAACTAATGTTAGGGAGGAAAATGAGAGGAAGAACAAGAAGGAGAACACCAAAAACTCCAAGAACTAGATCCAAGGGGTTCCCCTCACATAGAGGAGAAAGTGATTGGTGGAAATGTGGATCTAGATCTCCTCTCTCTTTTCCCTCAAAAACTAGCAAGAATCCATGAAGGGATTAAGAGTTATCAAGCTCAAAGAAGGTCAACAATGGGGGCAAATACGAGCTCAAGAGATAGGGAACCATTGGGGAAGAAGACCCCCTTAAATAGGTCCCCACGAATCTGCCCGTTATGTGCAGAATAACATAGGAGCGGTACAACCGCTATGAGCAACGGTACAACCGGTAACATGCAATAAGCGGTACAACCGGCCCACAACCGCCCAACAACCGCACCACAACAGAAACTAGTCCGGTGGTGGAGCGGTACATGACCGGTACAACCTCCGGACCAATTCTGGAGCGGTACAACCGCTCCAAACACCGGGTTGTACCGGTCAACCGTACAACCTCTCTATGGGGCGGTACAACCTCTCAATGTAAAACAGCAATATCAAAACAGCCACAACTTTCGCATACGAGCTCCGAATTCGATGAAACCAAGTTTGTTGGAAAGCTAGGGACAAGAGCTAACACAATCTTGAGAGAAATACCAATAATAAGCAAATGAAAAAAGGGCCAAAAAAAAGGTGAGAACCCTTCCTCGGAAAAGACCGGTAAAACCTCCAACACCGAAAACATCATAGAAGACGCATGCAAAATCCATTTTCGATGAACTCAAGCTTGTCATAAAGATGACCATAAGCTCTAAGACTCACAAAGAGAACCAAGAAACATGATGCAAGGATGCAATGGTTTGAGCTCTCGACGAACGATACGATCAAGCTACTCACTTGAGAGCCCCTTGATAGTACGACTATCGATCCTATAACCTGGTCTCCCAACTACCACCATGAGACCGGTAAAATACAAAACCATCAAGGGAAAACCTTTGCCTTGCACATGATCCACTTGAGCTAGATGATGACGATCTTGTCCTCCTCAAGATGGACCACCTTTCTTGATTGCGATGGGTCGATGGAGACTAGATGATTGCTCCCCATACTCCACTATGGGTGAGCCACTCTTCGCACATCTTCACAAGTCCATTGACACCACAATGGATGGAAAGCTTCAAGCACTTGATCTCTTCGTGATGCTCCACTTGAACTTGCATCGCTGCAATCTTGATGACGATCACTACTTGATGTCATCCTTTCCATGGGTTGTATGATATCTTCCTCTTGACGCAAGCCCATGGACACATACCTAACCCCACATAGACTCTCACATAGACCATGGGTTAGTACACAAAGTGCAATGGATAATGCTTACCATACCATGGGATCACTTGATCCCTCTCGGTACATCTTCTACGCTTTGTGAGTTGATCAACTTGATTCACTCTTGACTTAGTCTTGATCAACCTTGAATCTTTCCAACTCTCTTCGTTTGGATGATGTCTTGAAGGTAAACATGAATGATCACACAATCTTCTTCTTCAAGACATGCTTGCAATAAATTCAACACTCACATGACCAATCTTTGGATAATTCCTTAATAGCACCTTGGTCAACACATAAACTCCTTGAAACCAACACATGGACTTCAAGAAATGCCTATTGACAAATCCTTCAAATATAACTCAATGCAACCATTAGTCCATAGAGAATGTCATCAATTACCAAAAACACACATGGGGGCACCGCATGTCCTTTCAACCGGTTCGTGGTACGAACCGGCACTAAATGGTGATGGTGAGGCCATAGCCTGACCGCAGGCTGACACAGCCTCTTTAATACCGGTTCGTGGCATGAACCGGTACTAAAGGTTCGCCACGAACCGGTGCTATTGATCGCCGCCACGAACCGGCACTAGTGTACACATTAGTGCCAGCTGAAATTCAAACCAACACTATTGTGCTTCACATTTGACCATTTTTCTATTAGTGTTGGGCTGCGTGTAAGCTCTGTCCTGACGAGGAAGCTGACTGTGCATCATCGGTTTAACACCATCAGCTGGATCTTTGAAGCCCTCCAACGCTCAACTTTAGTGACTGGTGTAGCGATCCAGGATTTTATCCTAAACTGCTATTAAACTCACAAGACGGAGCATTTTAATAACAAAAGAACTCTACCATGCTTTCTGATATATACTCCTGTGTATATATATGTTGTACTAGAAGTTCCTACGTTTTAACTATTGCTTACCAGAAAATTGAATTGGCAATTTCTGCATAGATATGATGTATTAAATTATGTTTTGAGAAGGATTTGTTCATTTTCAAAACTAAGGAAGTTGGGTGAGCTTAAAACACACATTCATCAGTTCAGTGAACTTTTCTAATTGTATTTTCAATCCACAAGAGGGCAAAATCATTGCTCTTTCCCAGATCATCTAAATCAGATGGGCGGGCTCCAAACTCCCAGTGCCATTTGTTGTTTTTGTGTTTTGATTTCTACTTAAGTGCCTTTGGACTAATGGTACTATGGAGAGGTGACATTAACACCATTGATGGCTGCTTCTCTCCTGTAGACTACATCTCCTTCTATATGTCAATATATCAACAAAACAAGAGATCTATAATATCATTGTTTATGGAGTTCACAGATTATTGAATATTTTTGCTGCCATGGAATTGTGAGTTTGTGGCTATACATTTTTGTGTCCTACATGTGAATTGAAGATATATTGTCTATGTGAATGTAAATATCCAGGTATGTAGGCAAGTCCTAACTTTTATGCACATATTTATCTATGAAATGCATGCAAGCAAATCACATCTTACAGACAATTGCCCCCTTATTGGTAAAGGTGATGATTCTTAAATTAACCGGTTGATGATCGGTAGACAGTCCGGTGTATTGATAACTGGAGTTTAGTGCTCAAAATCCTTCTAACTTTTCTACTGACTGTATTTTCTTGGCAGCTTTAAGAGAAGAACGAGTACTGTTAGTCATTCTCTGTCATGTATAATAGTACAATACTAGAGATGTGAATGGATAATTTTCATTTAGTATAGTATTAGTAGATGATGATTTCTTTTGTTCGCAGTCAACTCATGTATATCCTGATATGTTCAGTCTATTCCCAAATTAATTCGTAAAGTAGCCTTAACAATTATACCGTCTCTATGTATTAGTACTCTGTTTTCTAGGTTTTTTGTCAGCTGGAAGAAATCAGTTTGTCATAACATGTGAAAATGAGTTTATGTACCTACGTTGTTGCTTTTCTCAGTTAGCAAAGATATTTGTCAAGTAGTAAGTTAGTCATCACAGTGAAGGTTGGCAAAGGGACTTCTGGTGAGGCCTGTAAGGCTGGAAGCACTGTATGTAAGGTGGTACCCTTTGATGGATATTCATTTTTCAACTAATACATGACCACACTAGAGAATATCAAGTTCTAAATATGTACGTAGATGAACTTTAAATACCTGGATGATTATTCCGCATAAACAAAGTCATATTGTCATTTTTAACACAAGAACAAAGCAGTGTCCCATAACACAAATAGCTACTGTTTGTGTTGTGTAGCAAATTCATTCATTGGTTATGGGGCATCAAGAAGAGCAAACACCAATGGCGGTGAGACATACCTGTTCTAATATAAACATGCCTGTTCCAATATAAACATGCGAAAAGTAGTAAACTTCCATCTTAGTGAGGCACTGTGATCAACGGCCTAGCCTAAGCATGCGATAGCTCCTTGTATAAAGCTTCGCTAGAACTCCCTGCACAAAGGATTCTTTATGTGAACTAACATGGCAAGTTTACTTTGTAGCATGGTAAATTTAGTTTTATAGCATGGTTAAAATGCTATACCAGGTATATATAGAACAACATTAACACATCATGTGAGGTATGTGATGTCAAGGGTCTAAAAAACTGGATCCCGTAACTATAGCTTCAGAGCTCCAGTAATTACATAGCATCGGTCTAATTGGTGAAGGAAGCTCAGGAACAACTTCAATCCAATGCTCGCATAAAACGATGAGGTATGAAACGATGCCATCCTCCATCTCGAGCACACGCTTTGTGAAAAGAAACTTGCATGATTCCTGGAGCACCACCCTCCTGCGCCATCGACGAGGAGGTCCCCGGACACAACGAACCTGCCTCGTGCGCTCAAGTTGCCAGTGAGCAGCACATACCCGTCAAGTTCAACATCGTTGGCAATGCTACAACCTACAGCATAGTTGCTGCAACATGGGTAAGGGAGAGACCACGTCAGGGCTGGGGGGGTCTGAAAATTGGGTTCGGCTCCTCTGCTGTATAGGTGTTGTAGAAGGCAGAATCTGCCGGCCGTTATAATCCAATGGTCCTCCTTTCTCTACCTTAATAATTCTATTAATAACTACAAACAGCCCTAATAATAGTCCAAAGGAAAATCCTCTACGCCTGTAGAATTGGCACCAAACTCCTCCTGTCCGTCTTCCTCATTCCTCCTGATACATGACCACTTGTTTACTGAATCAGAAATTCTAACATGACGGAGAGTAAGCACTTCTTTTGTTCTTGGCAAGATAAGCACAATGCATGGAACAACACCTTATCTGAAGGTCACCAAATGGCATGGCTGCCAAGTTCCTCCTATTTCGAAACTTTTTGAATAGAAATCATATGAGCATTCCAAACTCCATGGGCAAAGACCGACAAAGCAAGTGACCACTAAGTCAAACTATAACTGAAATTAAACTCAACACACGTGCATGTACCACTAATGGCTATTGACGAACCACATTGCCATGAAGAATTAATAGATCATCAAACAACCATATGGTGTAGCTTCTGTAATAGGAGAATGAAGAAAGGAGAAAGAAGTTCTAAGTAATAGCAAGTAATTCACCTGCTCCTTCCGTGGGGGAACCATGGCACTAGCTGGCAGGACGTTTCTTGGATTGGATCCGTGAGCTGCAGCTTGTGGAGTTTGGCCGGGCAGGCTGGCAGGAAGGTCCAGCTGTCGCGCCGCTGCCGTCCTGAAGATCATGGAGCGCCGGCTGTGTCATCAGAGAACAACACGGTGACTCCGGCGTGATTTTAACCCTCATCCAGTTGCCACCCTCCTCCTTGTTAAGGTCGCCCGAAGGAGCCTCAAGCTTGTCGTCGTCGTCGTCGTCGTGCTCTTGGAGTACGTGGTCGCCCTGCTCCTAGAGGAGCTCCGCCGTCACGGAGCTCCTTCTCCCCGGATCTTGGCCGCGAGCCTCCGTCATTCCAGCCGCAGCGGGAGAGGCAGTGGCACACGACCACGGCCATGGCCGGCAGCCACGCTCATCGTACCACCGGAGCAATTGGACACTCACGCGAGCATCGCGGTCCGCCGCTCGGACAGCTACTGGGGAGGCGTCGGAGTACCTGGGTGCGCGGCGAATGCCCGGGAACTCGGCGACCAGCTTCCTGTCAGCGTGGCGCACGGAGACGATGGCGACCCAGGCTAAGAGCAGCTCAGCCGCGAGCCACACAGCCTCGTCCACCTCCTAAGTCGGGACCTCCGCGCGAGCGTTGCGGGCCGCCCCTCGGATGGCTTCTGGAAGGCGGCTATACATGGGCACACGGCGAATCCCGGCGAGTAGCTGGCCGTTGGCGCGGGCAAGTAAACGGCGACGTCCCCGACGAAGAGCAGCCCGGCCAGCTCGCCTCACTCTCCTCTGATTAAGTGATTAGAAATGAAGGATTGGGAAGAAGCAGACGAGCCTGCAGGGAAAGCATAAGGTGCCGATGCAGTGTCCACTCGCTCGGGGCGACACGTACCGAGCGTACGAGAAACGTGGCGTGGCAGGGGACCAATGCGCCAAGATACTCCATGACGTGGCAGGAGTACATGCATTTGGGAGGAGGAGCCAGGTACCAGACGTTCGGGAGTTAATTTAACCAGTATTACTACATAGACTGGTATTGCATACAGGGATCCACCACTTGCGTGGTAGCATCAATTTACAATATAATCATAAGATTTTATTTCTTGAAATATAGGAGCCTCGTCACCCTGTTCTATTTCATCAATGAAACACGACTTTTACAACATGTGAGATGTCAGAGTGTACATAATTATGAGGAAGATAAAAAATACATTGTGTTAGTTTAACACCGAATTTGAGAATATGAGGTGAGGTCACTAAATTGAGCATTTGTTTCCCCATTTAGCAGGTCGGAATTCACGGACATCCAAAAGAAAAGAAAAGGATGATGTACCAGCCAAACTATCAAAATTAGAATTTCTCTCTTTTTACATCAAGGCAATACAAAAGCGCCAAACCATCAACCTACACAATAATATTGAAACAATGTCGAGTTGTCTTGAGTTATACCCAAGCCCACGTCTATACTTCCTTAGTATCCACCCATGAACTCATTCGTCCCTAGCGATGAAACACACGACAACCAGAAAAGTGAAGCAAAGGAACCGAACCTGAGCCGCCAAAATTTCGCCATCTCCGCCGCCCAATCCAAACGACGCCCAGACAGGATTGAGCAGTGTGGGCCAATATGCGCGCCCCATGCGCAGCTCCACAGATCTTGACCCACTTTGCGGCCATGGCAACGGCCAGCACGGGGCACATGCGACACTACAACGGCAAGCACGAGGCCATGAGGGGATGAAGCAGCGTGTGGTGGTAGTGAAGGTGTGTCACGAGTCCACCACGGGTGAAGAGTGTTGGCAGAGCTCACATGTGGTTCAGTGCACGGCCAGGCGGAGCTCGCGCTGCATCGAACTCGCCGTTTCAGGGGAACCTGTCGCAAGCACAACAAACCATTCGAGTATATTCATCACCCACGCAAAGGAAGCTCAATCCAAAAGTTCAAAGGCAAGAAAATAAGGAAAATGCATTCTACGCGGTAAGAGCTACATTACTCTTCTCATTCCAACTACGTACTCTCACAACAACTTCTAAATGGTATAACTTTGTATAATTTAACATAGATAAGCCTGACATCCACCATCTAGATGAGTTTAGTCGCCACGTTGTGTGGGGCAACATAGTTAAACTCTACAGACATAATGTTCGTAAACTTAGTGCAGATCAGCACTAGGTTCTCTTAAAACACTATGTATCAGCACTAAGTTTCTATTTTCTTATGATCTAATCAGTGTTCAATTTTTTTTGTCTTTGGATTGATCCTACTACAACTTGCTTTGTCAAACCAATGTATGCTATTATCAGTAATGTCATTACTTCCTTTTCATCTGTCATGATACCATACAATGAGATAAAAGTATATATCTTAAACTAGCACATACACATGGTTTGAAGACTCGTCTGGCCGATGCTTTTTGCGCCATTGGCGCAACGAGTGATGTCAGCTTTCGAGTATATTCATTGCCCATGAAAAACAAGCTCAATCCGAAAGTTCAAAGGCAAGAAAATCCATCTAAAGCCTGGAAAGTACATTCTCTGTGGTAAGGGCTACATTACCCTTCTCATTCCAACAACTCTCGCAACAACTGATAAACGATATAACTTTATATAATTTAACATAGGTGAGACTTGCATCCACTACTTAGATGAGTTTAGTCACCACATTGTGTTGGGCAACACAGTTAAGCTCTACAACCATCATGTTCATAGACTGCGAAAGATCATCTGCAGCACCACCACGCCTGATCGCTACTATGTGTGCCACATGACAGAAACATTTGCAACACACGCAAAAGAATGGTAATCCTTTGCAGTTGCTCTGTCCTATTTCACACAATAACTAACATTTACTGTTATTTTGAGTACTTTAGCATTCCTTTTTCTACTGGTTCCCTTTTCCCACCCATGGATGTTGATCGTGGTGAACTGCCAATCACTATTGGAGATGGAACTACCGCTGTCACAACACGCTTTATCAAGGGTGTTGACAAAAGGGCCACCATCACTAAAGGCTGGAGCGACTTCTTCTGTCAGGCACAGATGAACTCCCAAGGGACTACGCCTGATCGTCTATTCAATATAAGCAAGTTGCAAGAGCTCCTTGTTATATAACTTAATATTAGATCAAGACTTATGTGTTTATCATACTTTTGTATCTTATGTAATCCCCTAAGACCATACTGTGCATTTAACTATCGGTAATTTGCTACTTAGACTGCTGTGTAGTATGCTTTTGAGGCAGCCATGATTAAAGAGATATATGCTCACTCTTTCACTACTTGGCTTACACTCGGCCTTTGCGCCATTGGCGCAACGGGTCATCTAGTGTTACAATAACACATAACAATCCAACTACTCGGGATGCCGTATATAAACATAACAATCATAGTCGGGTAGAAGGAAAAACATAACAATCACACTATCACGACATTGTTTGCCTATAGAGCTGCAGCATGCAGACGCGGGTGGATCAAAGCAGAGATGTGCGCGCTATTGCTATCATAATGTGCAAAAGCAAATTAGTGCATGTGCACTTAAAAACAAGATCATTCTGCACCGCTGAGCACCTAGTCCAGGATAGAGGTGCAAGCTCTGATGGCAAGCATGTAATCCACTGCCTAGGCAGTCAATGCTCCAAGCCCCATAGTAGTCGCAAGCTTCTTCATATCAGCTTGTATCGGTCGCGGGCATCTAGGGTTTGTTTGAATTGTGGCCCTAAGCTACCTAACCAATATTTTGGTCATGACCAAAAACACATTCTTTGTTTGGAACATGGCCAAAAAAATTTGGCATGTCAATGCTGTTTTGGCCACTCTAATTCATTTTTCTAGCCAATGTTAACCAAATTATGGATTAGCAAAACCTTCACCAAAATTTTGGCTAACCAATTATTTGGCGAAGCTAGCTTGGGCCAAATCCCAACAAGTGCCTAGACTCAGGAATTCAGAACTGTTGGTAGAGATGGCCATAAGAAACCAAGGTGGTTTCTTCAATTCAAATCGACAAGAGGGGTTGTTGTTTTAAAAAGAACAACCATAATGTATAAATCTGATGTTTCAAAACGAAGGTCAACATAATCATACCTACCCTAGCTAGCTGCGAAGGAGCATGTCACCTGGCATCTGTGAGCAAATCGCTTCGGACATCCCCACATTTCGGGTCATGTGGAACATATAGAAAAAGAAATAATCAAAACCACGAAGAAAGAAAATTTTCAAACAAGGCCCTGATTGTCATGACTGATGTTAATTTGCTTCATCTATGACAAGAGAAATTCTAGACCAAGTAAATATCATAATTCAGTACCCCCATATATACTCAAGAGAATATATATTAATTAGAGTCTTCATTTATGCAATGAATTCACACAGTGGAACAAACGTTCAAATCATGAAAAAAATGATAATAGAAACAATTCCAGGGATAAGTTACAGTATTAATTAGTAGCTCTGAACGGACTCGAACATTTGTTGCATATAGGAAATCAGAACGAAGCATGGATTCCTTCATTATAATATTCTGTGACGTAGCATGATAAATAATATGCAACATCATCATCCTTAAATCTGGGCATAGTGCGTTCACCACTGAAGAGATCAATGCCGTAAGTAGCACCACCATATCTGGGCTTTGACCACCATATCCTACGTCCATGTTCGCCCAGTTCCTCCCGCTGCGTGGACGCCGATCACTGGACGTCGCCATGCTTCTTCGTCTTCCTGTCGATGCTGTGCGTCCGGGCGCCAGCTAGGTCAGGGATACGTTGGGGGGTTGGACGATAGATGAAAGCTTCGATGCGGTTTACAAGGGGACTCAAGAATCTGGAGGCGATACGCTAACACTTCTGAAAAGGCAAGCGATCGGACTTTTCACCGACGTTTTACAGATCCCGGATGGAAGGTTTTCCCTACGTGGAACGTGTAGTCCCGCTCACATATATACGTGTGTTTGTGTCCAGCTTGTTTGGCGCAGTCTCCAGCGTACTTGTAGTTGTGTACCACAGCAGGATCGATGTCCTCGTCGCTGATCCCTCATCAGTCCCGCTGTTCCTCCTGCTCCACGCGACCAAAAGCTGTTCTCCGGCCCGGTGCTTCCCGCCGTTGCACCATATCCTGTGCTGCTCAAACTATAGGGATGAGCCGGTAGGTCATTGCCCATCCTGGGCTTCTTGCCTGGTTAACCAACGGCAGGTCAATCGGCGAGCACGGTTACTAAGAAATACCGGGCATATTTCGAACGAAATTTATAATTGAATTTTGAACTCAAATTCTTTGCACGTAATATATAGACACAACATGAACTTATATCTGACAAAAAAGAGTTACTAGGCCACTGGAGCGTTGTCAACGCCAAGCTGTGAGGTCATCAATTCGACTTCTGGGTCTTTCAGTTTTCATGCATGTTTTGTGCTTATGTATTTTGGAAAATGTACAAAAATAGATTCTCAAAAAGGTACAGAAAAAATAGCAAGAAGGGACACTCAGAACCAGCAGCTACCAGCACACCAGAACTAACTATTTTTTTAAGCTACCAGAACCTACTATCTTGACATAACAGAGAAGCTTTTTTTTTTGCGAGAAAATTTCCGATCTATTCATCTTCAATCATGGCAGTACAACGAATACCATAAATAATAGAAATCACATCCAGATCCGTAGACCACCTAGAGACAACTACCAGCACTGAAGCGAGCCGAAGGCGCGCCGCCGTCATCGCCCCACCACCACTGGAGTCAGGCACAACTTGTTGTAGTAGACAGTCGGGAAGTCGTCGTGCTCCACAGAAGCTAACTTACTTTACTATACATTGTGCATTTAAATTAAAAAAGTGGTATTTTTTGCTTGGTGTGGGGGTTTACCGTGGAGCAACGAAATACTCGGTAACCACGGGAAATCTTGAAATTCCGTTCGGTAATCAAAACCTTACTTGTGTGTTGACGCTTCTCGCGGCGATAACCTTGTTGACGGACGGATTCAGCCTTTCCAAGTCCCCCAATGGCGCACCCGATCTAGAAACTATGTGTGATAATGATGTAACACATGGTTGGAAAAATAAATTGTGTGCCATGTGAAGGTGATGAAGCACGGACTAGCGAGATGCTAATTCGCGTGCGTAGATGGTCCGATCTTTCACGATAATGCTTGATTAAAAGTCTGTCCTTCTGTTCCTCCTCGCAACCTTCAAAAATAATTTTCACTCGCGTACCAAAATACACGAATAAAAATAATGACCCCCTTGGATCAGCACGTAGGTGTCGATGTGATGATCAACTCTCCATCACTAGTAAATTTCTATGATGAAAATATCACATATGATACACAAGATATGGTCGCCCGAAACTTGAATGTTTTGCTGTGTTGTCCATAACTCACGAATAAACTTAAAACTGATCTCTACATCGGCCGTGACCGGCTTTTTTTATAGGCGATGCAAATGGACTCTTCTATAACAAACTAACTAAGGATTTGACTAATTAATTATCCGGTCACGTTGATTACCTTGCAACTAACCTAGACTCAAAACGTGTACGTAACTAGTAGTACAACTTGACTCTCACGTCCGCCACGTACAAGGAAAACTACTAGTCTTGATGGAATTCACGTGACCTACCTCTACAGAAAAATATACTTGATTAAATAAAATATGGTGACTTATCCGTGGCAGCACCTTTCAATTGCAAACAGGAAACTGCCGATCCTGATTAGCAACTGATATGAGCCTTTTGTTGTATATTCTTCTATGTATTGGTATATGCACGGTATGATGAGAACCAACCCGTACTAATTCCTTCTCAAATACAGGAGCAATTTTTGGTCCACAAAGCTGACGCACACAACCATCGTTTCCTCGATCGTAATTTGGTTGCATGCTTGACATTATTTTTCACACTTTTTTCATGACTTGACTCATTAAATGGCTCAGCTTTAGTAGGATTATCGAGCAATGGTGCCATGCCCACATCAGAAGGATCACTCTATGTTCTAGAGATGCAACGTATAGATGTACGCGCTTCTTTTTTTGCGGGATAGATGTACGTGCTAGTGCTACGAGAATTTGACAAAGCAGTCGGTGCATGGGCACTCACAAAACATGATCACTCTGCACCGCTGAGCAGCTGGTCGAGGGCATTGGAGGCGGAAGGGTCGCTGGCAAGCACGTGATCCACTGCATGGCATGCAGTTCATGCCCCATAGCAGCTGCAACCTTCTTCATATCAGTTGTCTCCGACAGTATTTTGGACATCTAGAAGGACGACCACTGAAATATGTGTGTCAATCGATGCTTTAGAGCATCTACACTCGGCGACCTAAACCCGCCTCAAACGAACAGACGGACGACGTATTTACTAATCGGTCACAAAAAACAGACTCAAACGGGCTTCTTAAACGGACCTCAAACGCATGGACCGACCAACATCTCTCATATCTAGCACAAATATAAGGCGGATATAGGAGGTGTCCGGACGCGTCCGCCGCGTCGGACCTGACAACCTTACCCCATCTCAAATTGCTCCAAAACCACCCCGCTCGCCCTACCGGATCCATTGGCTCTCTCCTCTCTTCTTCCTCCTCCACGCCGTCCATCTCATAGCTCCGTAGCCGCTCACGGTCCACTGCCGTTCCGAGCCTCTGCGCTGCCAGGGGACGTCATCACCGGCCCGGATGCCAGTACGTCCGGCAACTCTCAGGCTGACCCTTACGCTCTATGTGTTCGACACATTGTCCGACCCGGTTTTTTTGTGTTTTTTAGGGAAGGCAACGGATTCAGATGCTTCATTGGATGAGGAGTATGGACCGACCAATATGATTGTCGTTTTTTTAGAGAAAACGATGGATGCCGGTTTTTTGCATAATATGATTGTCGAAGATGAGGGTGATGATGTTGCCAAAACCAATGATTTTGAAGCACCTGGAGAACAAGTTCATATGCCAGAAGATCGAGATTCAGCTCAGCTTATGAACTTTCTACAGATGCATCAGAATCTTTAAGATCATCAGGTGCACTTGAACTACTCAATGATCTTGTGGAACATATGTGGACCCACAATAAAAACCAAAGAGGTAATGTTTGAGTTGTGCACTTAAAATAAATTTTATGTAAAACCTATGTATTTTCGGTACAACATAATTTATTAATTATGTGCGACTTTGTCTAGTATGATGGACATGCATGGGTTCACATGGATTTGAGATTCTGGATTTAAGATATGTGGATGCCAGCCATGAGATATGACGGTCGTACGGATGCGTCTATGGGCATGCCAGATGTCCGCGGGTGTATAGAGATTGGATTTGCCAAGTCCAACTGTAGATGCTCTTAGAGAGAAAGTGAAGGAAATCACTGGAACCTATGGTCTTCTACAAATCCACCTCAGTTGCATAGGAGCAGTGGAGCACATCAGATGGCCATCAGCCGAGCAATTTGCTTTTGAGAACCCGCAATCAAATATCATGTGGAGCAAATAGGACGATGAAGTCATCCAAATCACAAACGAGCCCCTAATTGTCATGAACTCACAACCTTTCCTACATCTATGAATAGAGAACCTCTGGTCCAAGTAATACCAGTACTTCACATTATGCGCAATATATAGCTTGATATGCGTATCTTTTTCTTTCTTAATATTCTGACTGACTAATGGGCCAGACTAGAGAGAAAGAATTAAGTATAATTTATTAGGATGGCTTGAACATTGATCAGAGCCAATTAGCCTGGGTTCTTGGATACTGAATCTCACTAGAATAATGTGAAACGTAGCACGACAAATAATATGCAGTGTCATCCTTCTTAAACTTGGTCTCAGCGCACCCATCAACGAAGAGATCAAAGGCATAAACCACAGCACCATCCTCGGGCATTGACAAGCACAAGTACGCGGTGTCAGCGCTGATGGAGGGGGATACTCCGGTAGCCACCACGAGCGAACATCTCTTCGTGCCGAGAAATGAGGCTTTCTCGCCAAGGCCATGCAAGGGTACCATGTTCTTTGCGTCCAAGTCCACCCGATACACACTCATAGTGCACTCACTCTGGGTTCGGTGTTCACCGCAAGCACGAAGGCAAAGAATCAACTCCCCATTATTTTCCATCAAGAACATTTTGCTTCGTCGTCTGCATAGCTCGGCTTTGAAAAAAATTAGCGACCCGAACCCCTCATGTAGTTCGTGGTGGACGGCCATCACAAGCTGCGGTAGTTTGTTCGCCGCACCAGTTTGAGTTTCTACTAAAGAGATGTTCCTGGGCGTGGCAAAGTAGACACGGCCTGCGAAGGGCAAGACTGATATGATCCGATCGCGTGAATGGATGAGTGCCCAATGCTTGTCGCCGGGCTTGGCAACGGATAGGTAAAACGAGCGAAAGTGAAGTACAACAGTACCGTAATTGGCGACGCCCGCACCGCATAGCTCAAGACCAACAAGGCCAACATCCGAGTCGTTGATGATTCAACGCTCGGCGGACTCACAGGCGTGAAACAGTGTGCTGCAATGGGCAGGGCGGTCTTGACTCGACTGGTCTGATGTGACCCGACGAGCGGAGCTGCAACAGAGGCGTGCAAGCCGGCTGTGATGGTGGCGTGCTCCATGAGTCCTTGTCGGCTGCGACCTCCAGCTCAAGCCGTATTTATTTATTTCATGCTTGCTGATAAATCTAGAACTTCAGCATGTCGCAGGTCTTTTGCACATTGACATTGGGTCTTTTGCACATTGACATTGGGACCGTTATTTTGGCAGCGTGTGGCGTGCCTGGTTGGATGGCTGAGACGTGCATGTACCCAGTACAGGTATGGTAATGTGCCGGGTACATATACATATTACTTTATTTTTTCGTTAGATAGAATACAGATTACTTTCGGCTAAGTTATGCATCTATTAGGAGGAGCCTTTTGACTCAAGGGAGAGCATATGCTCCGGGATGAATAGTAAACTTAGAAGAAGGAAAAAATTCAAAAAGTTCTGACTTTTTGCAGATGTTAGTGTTAGGGTCACGAGCATGCTTCACAAATTTCATGGAAACGGAGCAGAAGTGTTTTCTCTTAAATTTTTTGTGAGAAAATATAATGTAGACTTACAATTTTAGTTACATGCAGCAATACATGATGTGTTTTATTAAATTGTGTCAAGTAGGATAAAGATGTGTCATATCCATAGATAGGCAAATGGCTAACACGTAATGATTAAATATGGATAATAAATAAACTTTCAAAAAATAATCTAGTCATTTAAAAAAGTTGAGACCACTAGAAATATGTTACTCATTAATCCCCAAAACCTAATTGTTTGGAAAGCATTATGAAATAAAATGGAATAACTAATTAATTTTAATTAGATTCCGGTTGTGGATTTAATAAATGTGCCACACCCACAAATGACCATCAAGTAATGATTTAATTTGACCAATACAGAGAAATTCTTAAAAATAAACTAGCAACCAAAATATACTTGACCGGTACTGACAGGGTAGTCGCAAGTGCAAAACCTTTTTGTTTCGAGAAAAAACTATTATCAAATTTAGAATAAAGAATGAAGAAAATTAGTGGGTTAAATCATATGTTAAATACAATGGCATTTCACTGTACCAATTGTAATATAATATATATACAAAAGGTAAATGTAAAAAAAAACATAACACATCTAAGCGCGCAAATGTGCGGATCACCCTGCTATTAAGCTAATTAAAGCAGAAGCAATCGTATATGTACCAGCGACAAGAAAGAGCAGGGCCAAATGTGCTTCGCAAATGCCCAGCACTGTTGATGGACATGGACCATCACGTCTTCGTTCACATGTGCACATCGATTCATACTATGTGCTTCTGGCTGGATGGATGAATTAAACAAAAACGGAAATGCTAAAAAAAGGGGCGAGGTTTGCAGGAGACATGCCCACTCTGGGCGTCAAATTTGTCCGGATGCGCCTGTCTTGTGCTGCGCTAGAGGGACTTTTTTACTGTTTTGACCCGGTTGCTTAAGTTTAGCACGATTTGACCCTACATCGAAAATATTTTTAGATCTGACCCATTTCAAAACACCATCAACCATGGCGTTTTGGTTACATTGAAGACGCCACAGTCTATGGCGTTTAACTCTGGCCCACACACATCAGTTGACGTCAACGTGGCAAAGCGAGACGCCACAGGTGATGGCGTTTGCCCAAAACGCCACTGCTCTTGGCGTTTGGCCTAGCCCAGTCTGTAGCACAAATAGCAACTAAACAAATGAGCACTAGACATGAGATGTGCTTGCTAGCGTGTGCAACTGTGTACTAGAATCAAAGATTTTGAGTGTTGGAAGAAGCGTTTTAATTATATGGTTTTTTTACTTGTGAACTGATTCATTATTTAATGTAATTAGTAGTAATGTTCGGTTCTAGCTAATTTTATATTGTTAGTCAGCGGAATTTTTATTTTTATTTTGACCTGTGAGCTAACTACTATTCATCGTAATTAGTAGCAATGTTTGGACTAACTAATTCAGTATTGTTAGTTGGCTCGTAATTAACCAGACAATATTACATAAGTTCAATTAAAATATAAAAAAAACAATGAAACTACGTGAGGTACCGGACGGTTAGCTCATATACATGGCTGCCCTGGCCGGTGGCACCTCTGTCGTCCTCTGATCCACTGTCGTTGTCAGCGATGTCATCATATGAGTCGCGAAAGGGCACGACGGCCCTGACTGGCTGCCGCCTGGTGGTCGCGATGCAGCCGATTGGCTTCCTCCGCTGCTTGGACTAGTCCTCGCTCGAGTTAATTGCCCAAAACCATCAGATTTGTGCCTAGGGTACTCTAAAACCACCAACTTGGTCGAAAATAACGAACAACCACCACTTCTGTGGCAAGTGGATAACATATAGCACTAAAGACGTTGCGGCCCGCGGCTAAGTGCGACCGACATGCCCGCCCGCCTGTCGGTACCACGTGGCCAGGGCTAACGGCGGAGGCCAGACGGCCGTTTCCCCGCTCGTCAACTCTGTTGGCTAGCGCGGGACAGTGCATCCTCGCTCTCATCCTCCCCCTTTCCCATCTTGCGCGCGACAATGGCGTCTCCCCCAAACACCGGCGATGTGGACGGTGGTGGCGTGGACGGTGGTGGCGACGTTCTTGGCTTCGACTTCGCGTTGCCCTCGTCGATTCTTTGGCGGCCGCGTCGCCCGTGCCGCACGCCAAGACGACCTAATCGGACCAGCGGCGGCCGCGGTGGTGGCGCCCGCTGCAACGGGTGGATCCAGATCCGTGGACGCCGAAGGCGCCGAAGCCGAATCCGAGGGGGAAGACGGTCGTGCGCAGAAGGAGTTTGCGCAACGGGTTGCGCGGGCGCGGGCTGATTCACCAGCCGGCCGTCGTAGTAACACCGGCGACGAGTACGACCTCTATGTGACCTCTCTGTCATTTGATTTAATTGCTGGCGAATTAGGTTGATTTATTGTTTTATTTAGCCTCACAATGTAGTAGTTGTGATATATTTGCTAGCGTATTAGGTTGATTTAGGGTTTCATTTGTCTGTGTATTAGGTTTTGATTCAGCATATTTAGTTCAACAAGACAGCTGTAACAAGATAGCTTATATTTACATTTACTTCATTTTGGTATTGTATTAGGTTGGGGTATGAGCAGTGGGACGTTCACATTGATTTTCAAGGGTCCAAATATCTGGAGACTAAGATGTATAGGAAAGACATAAGACATTTCTATCTTATGGCTTTGCTGATTGAGAATGGATACAGTGAATCAGACTATATGTATTATCTGAGTATTGAAGGCATAGGATTGGATGGTTTTAAACTTCTGGACAGTCAGATTAAGGTGGATGAAATGCTGAGGGAATACGAGGACAGCAAGTCAATCAGATTGACAGTTATTAAGGGCAAGAGGCAGCAAGCAATTGTACCAGCACCAACATTATCAGCAGCAGCAGCAGCAACAGTACCAACAAATATGTATGATGAAGATGAAGAATACAACATTGTTCCTCCTGTACTGTTTGCAGTCAATGAAGAAGGTGTGGCATATAAGGATTTTGTTGATCACATTGGCTGTAGTTTGTCAGTCCCAGATGAGTGCTTACTGATGGGCACACAACAGAGTGTAAACTATGAGCCTATCAAAACAATGCCACCTCCCCAGCTAGAAAAATATAACATTCAGAAAGAAGACAGTGGCAATTATTCAGACATGGAACTGGATTCAGAAACTGAAGATAGTGGAGAGTATGTAGATGCTATAGAAAGTACAGATGAAAGCTCTTGTGAAGATGGAGGTGATGCAGTACGAAGAAGACAAAAGCAGTAATCTGTGAGGGTGACACTGAACCAGAGGACATTTACGATGTTCCACATGTTCAAGAGGAGGAAGAGCAGACTGAAGAAGATGCAACTGAAGTTGAAGAAAAACATTTGACTGAAGTGCAACCTGTTCTAAAAATTCCAAAGAGAGTAGGACCAACATCAAACTCTCACTCATCAGCAAATGATCCAATTGAGCCTGACTGGTTTCCTTCAGATGATGAAGATTCAAATCTGAGTTTATTGGATTCAGAGGATGATGATGGCAATGAGCCTATGTCCTTCATTATTCCCTCAGGAAGGAAAACAAGAGCAGAGAGGAAAAAGGAAAGAATTTGGTATGATGAAGGCAGGCTCAATCCAGAGCAGCAATTCTGTTTGAAGCTCTGTTTCAAAGATGTCTACCACTTTAGGTCTGCTCTTGTTAACTTTCATATCAAGCAACTCAGGTCTTTCAGATATCACAGGAACTGCAAGGACGGGTCATTGCCCAGTGTGATTACAAGGAAAAGGGATGTCCTTTTTTCATTGTTGCTTCTCGCGTCAAGCATGAGAAAACATTTTGTATTAAGAAGTTTAGAGCAGAACATACTTGTCCAACCAAAGGATACCATAGCAAAGTGAGTTCAAAGTCGCTAGGAAACACTTTCCTAGAGACTATTAGACCAGACCCAAACACAACTGTGCCAGCATTGGTAGACAAGGCAAAGAGGAAATTTGGAATTGAAGTTCCCAAGATGATGGCATGGAGAGCTAAGAAGAAAGCAAAGCTAATTGTTTTGGGAGACCATAAGAAACAATATCACAGGTTGTCTGATTACATTGAAACTGTTAAGTTATGCAATCCAGGCTCAAGATGCATTGTGACAACTGTCACTCCAAAAAGAACACATGAAAACCCACATCCTGGTCCTAGATTCCATGGTCTTTTCTTTTGTCTGAATGCACCTAGGGAGGGTTTTCTGAATGGATGTAGGCCTTTCATTGGTTTGGATGGTTGCTTCATTAAGCTTACTACTGGAGCACAAATCCTAGCAGCTACTGGTAGGGATGCCAACAGCAACATGTATCCTATTGCCTTTGGAATTGTTGGAGTGGAGGACACACCAAACTGGAGCTGGTTTCTCACTCAACTCAAATATGCTCTAGGAGGCACAGAGGGAAAATTTGGCAGATACACCATCATGTCAGATAGGCAGAAGGTTAGTGATATGTTATCTTTGCTCTTGTTTAATGTGTACCTTTGCTCTGCTAGTAAGATTTAGGTTTACTGTTTAGCTTTGCTCTGCTAGTAACATTTAGGTTTTTTGTGCAATCAGGGACTACTTAAAGCTATCAATGCCGTATTTCCAAACTGCCCACAAAGATTTTGTTTAAGACACATTTATGCAAATTTCCAAAAGAGCTGGCTTTAGGGGTGAAGATTTAAAAAAATGCATGGACAGTGCTAGCTATGCATACACAAAACATGGTTTTGATGTTTCCATGGCCAATTTGAAGAATGAGTGTGAGGATGCTTGGAGGTGGTTATCCGTATTCCAGTACACACATGGGCTAGGCATGAAATGGACACAAACTGCAAAACTGACCTAGTGGTTAACAACATTAGTGAGGTTTTCAATAAATATATCCTAGATGTTAGAAACAAACCAATTGTGACAATGATAAATGGAATCAAAGAAAAGTTCCTAGTGAGGTTTGATGGAAAGAGAGAAGGTGCAAAAAATTCCAGATGGGAAATAGCTCCAACTTATGCAGGGATGCTGGAGCTCAGCAAGAAGTATGCTAGAGATTGCAAAGCAATTAGGGCTGGTCCAAACTTGTGGCAGGTCACCAGTGGCCCACAGACATATGCTGTCAACCTTCTTGACCACACTTGTGGATGCAGGAAGTGGGACATGTCAGGGTGCCCATGCAACCATGCTTGCAGTGCTATTTCCAAAGGCAAGATGCAACCTGAGGATTTTGTTAGTCCATTCTTCAAGAAAGCAATGTACCTTGAGTCATATAAACCTATAGTGTATCCAGTTCCAGGAGAAGATGCTTGGGTCAATACAGAGCAACCTGATATTGATCCTCCTATTTTCCACAAAGAGGACCAAAGTGGAAGAAAAGAAGAAAAAAAGAAGAAGGGAAGGTTTGAAGTGCCTAAACCAAAAGATACTTCTAGGATGGCTACAATCAAATGTGGCAACTGCAAGTTAATGGGCCATAGGTTTACTAACTGTTCACAACCTTTGAGGGCTGACCTCCCGTTAAGGAAGAATAAAAACATGGTAACATCATCAGCTTTGTCACTTAATTGCAAGTTAATTACATACCCATGTTTCAATGTGTCTTTTTCTTTGATTGTTAAGCTGCAGGAAAAGAGAAGGCAGAAGGCAGAAGCCTACATTCCACCTGATGCTGCTCCTAGGGCACCAACTGGAGAAGCACCAAGGGCTCCACCTAGGGCTGCTTTCACAGCACCAAGGCCAGCAACAAGGGCAACAGCTGGTAGTTCATCTGCTGGTCCTTCATCTACATCTACTTCTGCTTTCACCACAAAGATGAGATCAGTGAGAGGTGGAAGAGTTGCAGGAGTTTCAACAGCTGGAACAGGTAGAAAGAAGAAAGCTCAGAAATATGCAAGACTGAAGAGCTACTTCACTGCCAGTGGAAATGTTTGAAATTTGATGTGTGCCTCCTGTTTCAAACTTTTGGGAATGCCACCCATGTATCTGTCATGTGAACCTGTGTTTCATTAGAGTCATGTGAACATGTGTTCCATTTGGGTGCTATGAACTGTGAACATATCTAGTATTTGAGTCCTATGATACTATGTCAACCTGTGTTTCATTTGATTATGTCATATAGAACCCACCCAAAAGTAGGGTTGTCGAGCCTTCGACAACTACCCAACCATAAAGAACCCACCCAAAACTAGGGTTGTCGAGCCTTCGACAACTACCCAACCATAAAGAACCCACCAAAAAGTAGGGTTGTCGAGCCTTCGACAACTACCCAACCATAAAGAACCCACCCAAAACTAGGGTTGTCGAGCCTTCGACAACTACCCAACCATAAAGAACCCACCCAAAGTAGTAGGGTTGTCGAGCCTTCGACAACTACCCAACCATAAAGAACCCACCCAAAAGTAGGGTTGTCGAGCCTTCGACAACTACCCAACCATAAAGAACCCACCCAGAACTAGGGTTGTCTACCCCTCGACAACTACCCAACCCTATCCAGAGAGCATTTCGACTGGATAAGATTCTTTGGGCCCACCTCTAGCCCTCTCATCCATTCATCTCCACCTCTACCCCTCCCATTCCTTTCTTCTGCACTCACTATCACCTCTACCCCTCTCATCCACTCACTCTCATCCAGTACCCTAACCCCCCTCAAATCTCTCACGAATCAGTCCGGTTTCACCATTGGATCTTTAGGATTTCGAAACTAGAAGGTAAATCAACTCCACCCCCATTTTTTGGTTGGTTTAATGTATCATAGTTTTGTGAAAACCCTAGTTTGTTTTCCTCGTGGTTTAATGTATCATAGGTTAGGTACTAAGAGGTTTGTGTGTTGTAGATGGCTGAGGGTACTCAGTGGGTGCTTAGCCCTGTTGTTCATGTCCAAGGCTTGTCTCCATGTGTTGTGCAAGTTAGCGAAGTGGACCTCACTTTCGATTGGTTGAAGACTAAATTCATGTTGAAGCAAGGGTTGAAGGAAGAGGATTTTGTGTCTACGTTAGCAGGAGGCAGGCAGATGGCCCCGGGGAAAGAAAATTGGTTGACATAACTGATGATGACAAGATTCAAGAAATGCTGCAAGAATGGGAATGGAAAAGGGTTGTTGACTTGCATTGATACAGGAAACCGAGTTATATGTGATGTTCATGTTGTTTCAACTATCTTGGACCATTTGTTTAATTTGAGATTATGTGATAACTATGTTTGTGATTTGCTATTATGTGAACCTATGTAGTATTTGAGTCATTTGAACCTTCCATTTGGGTGCTATGAACTATGAACCTATTTGTATTTGAGTCCTATGATACTATGTCAACCTGTGTTTCATTTGATTATGTCAACCTGTGTGTCATTTGAACCCACCCAAACGTAGGGTTGTCGAGCCTTCGACAACTACACAACCATAAAGAACCCACCCAAACGTAGGGTTGACTAATATTGCACTTTCATCAAACACAAAACAGGCACAAATGAGTCATGAATAGCATAATCCAGTAGCACAATTGGATTCACCAGAAGCACAATTTCAGCACAAATGTCTTGAGATGTTCAGTGATACAAATAGCAGATACTAGTACAACAACATGAATTCATTCATCAACTATCTCCTTGATCTTCCTGATCTTCCCCTTGGTGGCCTCCTTCTCTTTGAATAGATCACCTATGGTGTACTCCAGGTGCCTTTTCTCTTGCTTGAACTTCTCCCTCTCCCCCAACAACATTTCCCTCTCCTGCTTGATCTGGTCCATCTCCTGCAGCAGCTTCAACTTCTCTAACTTCTCTTGGTCTCTCTCTTTCTCTGCTTTGGCCCTTAGCACCTGATGGATGTTAGTGTCTGCTTTCACAGCCAAGTTCTTTTTCTCAAGCTCTTCCTTCAGGTCACTAAGAGCTATTCGTGCATTTCCTAATTGGGCAATTGCATCCTCTTTGTCAGCAACCATTTTGGCAAAGTCAACTTTAAAGAACCTCAGGTCATTTTCCATCTTTCTCTTCTCTTCAACTACCTTATAGACTTCTTCAGCATTAACTATGTCCTGTCTCAACCTGTCAGTCAACTCCTTCTCATACATAGTCCAGATCTTATTTAAAGTTGTCTTCAATGGGATTGGCCACTCAGAATCAACCCATTCCACATATGAGCACTTGGGTCCATCCTAAGAATGTGTGAAAAAAATAATTAAATTTATGACCAATCCAGAACTAACTGTTAGCAATGCAAAACCACTGAGCTCAAATGTTCTGATAACAATGCAAAACCACTGAGCTCAAATAATTGTGCTAATGTTCTACTTGGTTCCAATGATATGTACCTATTAAGTTGTGCTAATGTTATACTTGTAATACACAGCAAAAATAATGATATGTACTACATAGCTCAAATTATTATGAACAAAACTCATGGCACACTTATAAAAAATAACAATGTTCTACTTGTAACATCCTATTTGCAGACCTAATTCTATCAGTCATCTAAGAAAATTACAATTCACATTTTTCACAAAATCAGCAAAACAGCCAAGCACTGAAATGTGTACAGTATAACACCTAATTGCACTGCTATTTTACCTTCTTTGCACAACCTAGAAACCTCCTGCCGCTATCAGTGGATTCAAACGCAACCAACTTCTCACAGGGGGATCGATGCTCACAACGTGCGTGATGATTCAGAGCTAGGCCACACCATTCCGTGCACTCCATGGTCGCAGTGCCTAAACATAAGGAAAAATGTTCAATTTCTAGAGGGAACAAGTTCCCCTTTCTACCTAGAACCCTAACCCTAGATGCACATGAGCGTAAGCTTACCTTGCTAACTTCATCGCCGACGACGAGGACGAGCCGTAACCATCGCACCAAGACACCATGACTCTCTCCGTAGGCGGCGCGGAGCCGGATGGCGTCGACGGCGGCGGCGACAGGTGCGGCGCCAGAGGGGAAGAAGCAGAGGAGAGAACGAGCAGAGGAGAGAAATGCCCTGTCGCGCGCTAGCCAACAGAGTTGACGAGCGGGGAAAACGGACGTCTGGCATCCGCCGTTAGCCCTGGCCACGTGGTACCGACAGGCGGGCCAGGCATGTCAGATTCACACTTAGCCGCGGGTCACAGCGTCTTTAGTGCTATATGTTATCCACTTGCCACAGAAGTGGTGGTTGTTCGTTATTTTCGACCAAGTTGGTGGTTTTGGAGTACCCTAAGCACAAATCTGGTGGTTTTGGGCAATTAACTCTCCTCGCCCCAGGCCAATGCGAAGTAGAGGTATGCCCAGGGTGACATTCGACGCCGCGAACGCGGCCATGAGTTGTGCATTGCACCACTCCCGTCGCGTTGCCTCCTTGTCGGACGCTGTCACAATGCTCTGCGGCAATGTGTCGACGCCTCCGCAGCTGAGGTAATAGAGGAGGTACTTGCATGTGTCCGCAGTCGCCAGGGAGGGCTCCTTCTTATTCATGGCGACCGAGCATGGATTGCGGTGCCCTCGCCTTGCCGCACTAGAGGCAGCTCAGCGGTGACGCAGGCCGGAGGAGGTCCCGATTTGGTGCCGGTTTGCATAAATGAACCCGACAACGATGACAACGGCAGCGGACCAGACAATGATGGAGGTTCCGCCAGCCAGGGCAGCCATGCGTACGAGCTCATCGTCTGGTCCACGCGTATGCTTTGTTTATGTTTATTGCTTTAATTAAACTTATGAAATAATGTCTGGTTAATTGCAGGCCAACTAATAATATTGAATTAGGTAGGGGGCAAACATTGTTACTAATTACAGTGAATAATCAGTCAGCTCACATGTCAAAACAAAAACAAAAATAAAACCACGGAGGAACAATATGAAATTAGTTAGAGTGAAACATTATTACTACTAATTACACTAAATAATCAATCAATTCACAATTCAAAATAAAAGTATAATTAAAATGCTTGTCACATTACTCGAAACCTTTGATTCTAGTACGCAGTTGCACACGCTAGCAAACATACTTCATTTGATCATTTGTTTAGTTGCTAATTATGGGGTTGAGCCAACCGACAAGAAAGTGGCGTCTTGGGCAAACGTCAGCCCCTATGGCGTCTAGCTTTCCCACATCAGCGCAAGCTATTGTGTGTGGGCCAGAGTCAAACGCCATAGGCTGTGGCGTCTTCCGTGTAGCCAAAATGCCATAGTTGACGGCATTTTGAAACGGGTCAGATCTTAAAATATTTTTAATATAGGGTCAAATCATGCTAAACTTAAACAGACGGGTCAAAACAGTGAAAATGTCCCGCTAGGGTCGCAGCTGGACTCACTAGCTCCTCGAACGTAGGCTGATCACAGGCCTACTCTGCCAGGCCTATTCTGCATGCTATAGGCTAGGGCGGCCCTATTTGTCTGGGTTAATTGCCTGCTTAATTAACCTCCTGTCTTCCCTCAAAAAAAATTAACCTCCTGCCAAACCTACTCTACATGCTACCGCAAAATGTTACTGCTGCTGATCGGTTTGCAACACGAATCTTATAATCGCTGAACGGTGAGATAAGGGGGTGTCGAGACCCCCGGGTGCTGTCGCACCTTTCCGATGGAGGATACATCTTGAAACAGGCTTATATATATGGAGAACTAGATGATACCCTACGCGTTGCTACGGAAAAATTATGGCACGCTAAAGTAAGATTTAAATTCAACAAAACTCATGTGATTATACTTTTCAATCTTAGTAGTAGCCAAAAATAGTACAAATAAAGTTAAGTATTAACAAATGGTTCACACAAAAAAAGGTATTAACGAATGGAAATAAAGGGATCGACCATGTAGAAATCCTGACAAAGGAAATTCAAACATGTCCTCGTTAGAGGAGGAAGATTTTCACATATTGTTCGTATGTATAGCAAGCACGCTCTGTTCTGATATGCGCCTCTTTAGCTAGGATCCATTGGCTACGTACATAGGGTAAATAACAAAGGAATAATAATGCTTGCCTGCATGTAGAGGTGTGCATGGAAGTAACAGCAGCGGCATGCACGATGCGCGGCGCTCTCGCTCGTGAGGCTGCCGGAGCCCGGAGGACGTCGCGTTGCGGGGGAGATGAGATGAGGGACCCCGGAAGCCTCCTCGCTGGTGAAGCTGCCGGAGGACGTCGTGCTCGAGACCCGGAGATCCTCGCGCGTGTGTTGGGCGCCGCTGACCTCTTTCGGTGCGGCGCCCCGCACAAGAGTTGGCGGTTGGCGCCCCCTCGTCACCGAGCCGCCGCTAGCTGGGGAGCGCCTGCCACTGCTGCACCCTTGACGGCTTCCGGATCGGAGAGTGCTGCCATGGCGGGGAAGGTCCACCGGTCTCGAGTTTCATCCACGCGCCGCGGTTGTCTTTGCTCGGCTCCTTGGTCCCCGGCACCGCCGGCCTATTCGAAGACCACGTCGGGCCGCTCCCCTAGCACCGTGGTGTCCTCCTCGTACGCTTCAACGGCAGGGCCGGCGACGACCGCCACACCCTTTGCAACCTGCTCTCGAGCGCATGCCACGTGCTCCCTTTGCTAAGCCGTGACTGCTTCTTCAACTGAGCATGCGCCGCCCTGTGGGCTGTGGCCGCCGCTGGCCGGAGGTCGGCAAGAAAGTAGCAGGATCTGCGGAACACCAAAAGGAAAATGTGCAAGGGCCAACGCCTACAATATAACCAGATAAACTGTGGTGGTACTTGGCTGCGACCAGGAAGAACAAAGATGACCGTGAGTTTGATGTCAGTCTGCAACTCTGCATGACTGCATGAGAGCAAGCCCCGGTCGTCAGGTAGGAGCGAAGGTGTGCCATAATCCTGTCTCGGTTCCCTGGAGATTCCCATGATGACGGAGGCAAAGACCTCGACCGCCATGGCGGCAGCCGGCGCTTGACTCGACCTGGTGGATCCAATGTCGTATCAAGGAGATATATGATGGGAAGAGGAGAGGGCTTGCTTGCAATGAAACGGAAAAGACTCCACTAAACACCGGTAATGGTTGGCACTAAAATGATTGCATTGATAGTGGGCAATCGTGGGGAAAGAATGGTCCTATTCTGATGAGTGAAAAAATCACTCATTTTGCGTGTGAGAGCCATGGCGACGCGACCACTTGTGCGTGCTGTGCAAGGAGAGGCATTATTTCTTTGTGAGAAGTGAGGAGCTGGAATAGGAAGGGAAAGAGATTATGTTGTGACACTGGAATAGGAAGGGAAGACATCAGTTTCTGTCCATCGTGAATAATAATGGGCTGCATGTTGATGGAGTAATGGGCTGCAGTGCTTGCTATTTAAAGGAAACTGAGCGCAGAGAATAGGAATAGACTCACCCAGAAAAAAAAAGAATCAGAGCATGTCAGCTTGCTTGTTGACCGCCGCTGATGTGGCATATTTTTGTAAACTGAATGCAGATGTGGCAGATTTTTGTAAACTGAACGCGGATGTGGCATCATGATGATGTGGATGGTGTGCATGTAGAGAGAATTGCTAGTAGTGGGGATCAACTTCTTAAGAATGTAAGATGTAAGATACATGGGCTTGGTTCTTTGATCATAAGGTCAGGTTCTTAGTGAAAAGTGCATGTAAGTTACCGAGAGAGATTGATAATCAGGGTAAGGCACAAGGGACACATGATAGAACAAACTTCTACTGGTATGGAGTGTGGAATGCACCATGTAGTCAAAAAATGGAGCAATTCCTATGGCGCATAGCCCATGACAGCCTCCCTACGATGTGGGGTATTCAGAGGAGAGGTATTCATGTGGAACCGATGTACCTATTCGGCTATTCCTGAGGTGTAAGTAAGTGAAATGTGTCTGGGACAGATTTCACATGGAACAAGAAAGGCAACAGCCGCTGCCTTGTTTCGGACTCAAGGAATTCCTGCATATGCTGGAACTATACGCAGAAGAAAATGCTGGGAAAGACGCTGAAGTTGGTAAGCTGCAATATCGCCAAGAACCCCCACTTGCCCAGGCAGAAGCTTGTATCCCAGTTCGAGCACTTCAGGTATAAAAAATGGGGTGAATGGGCTTCAGGTTAGCAGCCCTCCAGATGGCTCAAGAAGGGGGAATGGCCCAATTGATAGCTGGTACACGCGGTTCAAAAAAAGGAGGACGATCTGGCGCCAAATGTGCTTCTGTTTAGAGAAATAAAGTTTTTTGTTTTTTTTTTCAACTTCTCAGTTTTTAGTATCCTTATCTGCCAAAGAACGTGTAATAAGGTGGCTGATGCGTTTAATTGCGACTTTTGCCACAAACGTGGTCGTCAAACCCCAAGCCGTATATATGGCCGGGAGACCCGCCTACCTTCGTGCCTAATCTGGTCGCCAGCTATCTTGCTGTGCATGGTGTTTAATGTAATGTTATCTTCCATTTTCAAACAAAAACAAAAAGCAACCGCAAGCTTCTTCATACCAGCTGTGTTAGTCGGTTTATCAGACCCCCATCTAAAATCATGTGAGCAGTTCACTTTGGAGATCCTCCGGGTTTTTGGGTGTCAATCAAAATCAGGTGGAATATATGTATATATAGGAAAATGAATTAATCAATATCACATGAAGAATGATTTATGAACTCATATCCTTTACTTCATCTATGACCTGCGAAACTCTAGTCCAAGTAAATATCAGAATTCAGTACTTCACATTGTGCGCAATAAGTAGACATATATTGATTTTAGTCTTCATTTATCTAAAGACTATGGCTTCCTAATGGATCAGACTCTCAAATCCAAAAAGAGGGAAAGAGGAAGAATTCTAAGTATAAATTCAAGCATTGCATTGAATGAAATCAAAGCAAAGCTTGGATTCCTACATGTACTCGGTACAACAATCTGAGACGTAGCATGATAAGTAATATGCAACATCACCCTTCTTAAATTTGGGCTTGGCGCGTCCACCACCAAAGAGATCAATACCATAAACGTCAGCATCATCCTTGGGCTTTAACCAGCAGAGGTACGCGGTTTCCGCGTTGATAGAGGGGGATACTCCAGTAGCCACCAAGAGCAAACGTCTCTTCCTTCCAAGAAACAAGGTTTTTCCGCCGAGGCCATGCAAGGGCACCGTGTTCTTTGCGTCCAAGTCCACCCGGTACACACTCACATCGCATTCCCCGGGGATTTCTTGTTCATGGAGAGCACGAAAGCAAATAATCAGCTCTCCATTATTTTCCACCAGGAACATCCGGCATCGCATTTGGTAGAACTCGTATTTGAAATTTTTGAGTGACCCAAACCCCTCGTGTAGTTCGTGGCTGGCGGCCACCACAAGCTATGGCGGCTGATTCGCCCCACTAGTTTGAGTTTCTACGAATGAAATGTTCCTTGATGTGGCACAGTAGACGCGACCTTCGAACGGCAAGAGTGATGTTATCCTGTGTTGGGAACGGATGTGCATCCAGCGCTCGTCGCCAGGCTTGGCAATGGCAAGGGAAAATGAACGAAAGTGAATGACAACCGTGTCGTCGGCGGTGAGGCCCGCGCCGTACAACGCAAGCTCAAATAGTTGCTCATAATCATACTCGGCAATGCTTAGTAGCGTGGCTGCACTAGGAAGTCCGGCGACCTGTCCCGTCAGCGGGTTGAGGAGCTGGCCGACGTCAGTGCCTAGTCGTAGAATGAGGCCCTCGGACGTGGTCCCAAGAACATGGGTGCATCTGTGAGCTAGATCCGGGAGCCTCCGATGGATGGACTCACCGGTGAAGACATTCATGAACTGTCGCCGGCCGTTGCTGTTGTTATATGCTTTCGGGCGCATGATCCACTGCCAAGGATGGAATCGCCGGTCCAGGACGCCCTCTGCCCGCAGGTGGGCGGAGCACGCGTGCCATGCCTTGCACACCACGCGGAAGCGGATAAGGTCTAGGATGTTGTTGCCCAGGACGTGTTCGGCAACCAGCCCCGCAGGTCCAGCGTCCAGGTCCGTCCTCCCTCCAGAGGAGTTGAGGCCGAGCACTAGACAACGCCATGATTCTTTTTCTTGGTGTGGGATGCTGAGCCTCAGGCCACGAGCTAGGTCGGGGTCAGACGATAGATGAAAGCCACGATACAATTTCGTTTTTTGCTTTTTGAGGGTATATATCTTTTTTTTAGGGAAGAGGATATATATCTTTACATCTAAAGACAGGTTTAAAAGGAGACTCAAGCATCTACACGCAATAATCAAATCAGGATGAAAGCTTTCCCTTAAGCCTTGTTCGGTTGACAGGGATTTGGCAGGGATTGAGTGGATATAATCCCCTACAAGTCAAAATCCAACCAAATCCCGTCCAATCCTCTTGAGAAGAGGTGTAACCGAACAAGGCCTTACGTGGGACGTGTCCAGCGAATCAGGATATATAGGTTTTTGTCTAACTTGTTTTTTGTACGGGGTGTATTCAGGTGCAGTCCAAGCTTGTAGCTATATGGCTATCCCTCCCTCTGTTTCTCCTGCTCGATCCATGTGGTCAAGCTGTTCGTCCCCGGTGATCTGGTCGCTAGGCGTACAGCCCGGACGCCGACTTCTCCCGCCGGTACCACACCTATGGAAAAATAAATCATATGCCCCCAAATACAACTGTGATGTCGTACAAACGATTTACACTGATGAACTGCATTGCACACGTAGTTTATCTCAAGGGTGTGTGTAGGGCACATCTAGATGTGCTTTAGTTATTGTATATCTAAATGACTCAATTAAGCATAAAAAGACAAAAAGACAAAAGAAAATACCCACCCGAATCTGCGCGTACGATCAATGGCATAGAACTTAAATGTGCAATACTTATGACACATCTAGATGAGCTTTAAGAAAACGGTTATCTTAGATAATCGTATGTGATGCCTTTGCTACTAAATTTTCAGAAATAATCCAATAAAACCTCCCCCGACCCTGTGTCCCTCCTCGAGGCGACACAGGGGAACCCATCACTCGCCGCCGCCGGTCACCCCCATCCCTCCCCTCCCCCTCGCCGCCGCCGTGGGCCGCTGCTGGGCAAAGCCTCGGCAGGGCAGGGGCCGACGGAGCCTCTCCTTGGCGCCAACCCCCCCCCCCCCCCCCCCCGCGCGCGCACTCCATGGCCATGGCGTGAAGCTCAGTCAATGACGGCCTTTGGCGGCGTGGTGTTGCGAAGGCCCGACAACGGCTCGGCGGGGTGGCTGCGGCGGTGGTGTGCGCCTCGTCCAATGGTGTTGCCTGCGGTTGTGACAGCCTGAGGGCTTGGTCCCGTCTCGGTCCCTCCCTTTCTGGTTCTAGATCTGGACTGTCAGGGCTCGGGCGTTGCTGCCGGCAGGCATGGTGAAGCCGGGCCTCCACGGCTGTTGGGCATGGTGGTGGTGTTGGCGGTTGTGGTGGGGGCTCGGTGTGGTGGTGGTCATCGGCAGAGCATGACAGGAGGCGTGGAGATGAGGCGGTCTTGGTGAGGACAGTAGCGGTATGGTGAGGCGGTCTGGAGGCGACTGCGCATACTGGAAGCGGCGGTGCGAACCACCGTCCAGGTTGATGGCGGCGCTGAGATGGCTCAGCTTGGATGGAGTTCCTGGCAAGTAGCGGGCGTCCGGGCCACCTCTGGGTTTTGTGACGAGCGCGGTGCTCTCCCGGTGGTGCTAGCGTGGGATGGCTAGGTGTTGGGTCGTTGCTAAGGATGTCACTTGGAGTGGGTGATAGCCTCCGTTGGCGGTCTGATCCTTGCCGGAGCTTTTGGTGGTTGTGGGCGTTTCTCCCTGTCTTGCAGTCTGTCGGCTGTACTCGGCCTTGCAGTTATGACGGCGACGTGCCACAGTGGCGGCGGTGCGAAGCTTCTTGGACGGTGCTACCCAACTCCTTTGAGGTGTGGAGATGTGCGATGATCGGATGAAAACCTTGCACGGCTTTTGCCGGGCCGGTGACGATGGTGCCCGTGGGTGTCGTCCCCCTCCTTGGAGGCGTCGCCAAGGTGCATTCGACATTTCCCTCGTTGTGTGGAGTTGATCGTTGTCTCTGGGCGAAAGCCTCGATCCGAACGGACTGGCATGGTGGCGGCATTTCCGACGTCGTTCCTCTGTTGGGAGCATCGTGTTTGGAGACACGGCTTGGTTCCTCGTTGTCTCCTCCGGTGTTCGGTGTGGTCCTATTTTGATCCTCGGCGGCACTATGTACGGCCATTGCCGGTGCGTCCAAGATGGTGTCTTCTTCGGATCTGATCAAGTCTTTCCATTTCATTTGCCACCTTCTCTTAGGCATTTAGGTTGGATGGTGCGTCGACAAGCGAAGTTCAGTGGGAACGGTTGGCCTTTGGAGGTGCTCGGCGTTGGTCGAGACGCGGTGTTGTAATCTGTTAGGACAGTCGTGTTTGCTTTGTAATTTTGTTTGGTCGTTGGTGGTTGTCCCTGGACAAGCCTGGTGGTGTTTGTGCTACGCTCGTTATTCGCAGCGAACGCTAGTCTTCTTGTACTTACAATTTTTCCTTTTATATAGCTATGATATGTCTCGTGCTTTCCAAACATGCCTTTGCTACAACTATTGAGAAACAAACATGATAATGTATGTGTTATCGCACTCGGAACGAGAGACTTGGCGGAGCGCACATGCATCGACGTCTCGTCGTCTCCCATCTTCAGAATTTAGAGTACATATATAATTCGGTCCGGATTAGTTTTCATTTAAATTATGCAAGTTAGAGGAAAAAATAGCATAAGTGTTTGAAATACTAATATGTTTGAGACGTATCACATTTTTTTTTAGAAAAAAGGATATTGCCCGACTTTATAGATAAAGCCATACGAACGAGTACAGTATCAACATCCAAGTCTCACAACCAAACCAGAGAGAAGACACCCAAGAGATTTAAGATGGCACGCAGGCCCGAATGAGATAAAGGGGCACGCAGGCCACCACCTACGCAACAAAAGAGTCGGCAACTACGATGAGACATCATCGGCTGGGGAGGATAGCAAATTGGCAGACGCCCGCACTTTGGTGATCAGCCTCTCCAGCCCGTCGCGGTCCTCCTCCTTAGTCAATAATTTCCTCTATTGCAGGAATATAGACATTTTGAACAGAACATCAGCAGGCTTGTTAGGGAAGACGCCATCAATAGTAAACTTGTTCCGAGTAGTCCAAAGAGCCCAGCAGAGAGCACCCATCCCAATCCAAAACAGCCTCCTGGCCCGGCCGTTCAGACCGTTCGAAATAGCTCGAACATCAGCAAAGTTACCAGGAGACCAAGATCTCGAATAGAAAATATGGTTAGAGTCTTCGAGGGATGAGCAGAAAGAACAAAAAGCGGAGCCAAGCCAATTTCTTTTCTGGATCTGATCTGCCGAGGGGAGCCATCCCGAAAGGCCTGCCAGAAGAAAATTTTAATCTTAGGAGGGATCCTGGCTGATCAGATACACTTGAACCTCGATGTGGCAGAGCCAGCGATAACACTGATGTACATAGATTTGACCGAGAACTTCCCCGAGGACGAATGAGGCCAAGAAACAGAGTCCGCCTCCTCCGAGAGCACAGGGAACAAGGCAGCGAGACGGTGCCAGTCGCCTAACTCTTTGGGAGAAAGGGTTCTCCGAAAACCTAGGTCCCAACCAACAAGTGAAAGCTCAGAGATAGAAATCTCAGGGTTAGAACTGTAGGAAAAGAACACTGGAAAGGAGGACGCCAAGGGGGCGTCCCTAGTCCACCAGTCCAGCCAGAAACGAGTCGAGGCACCATTATTGACCACAAACTTGACGTGGGCACGAAACACATCCCGAACCTTGACAAGGTCCACCCAGAACTGGGAGACCCCATTAGACGAAGCAAACATAGGGCTATCGTTTGGGAAGTATTTAGCTCTTTGAACCCGAAGCCACAGCGCATCCGGACTAGTCGTCATGATTCTCCACCACCATTTAACAATAAGACAAGTGTTCATCGCCTGAGTGTTAAGAATCCTAAGCCCCCCTAGGCTTTTAGGTTTGCAAATGATGTCCCATTTGACCAGTCTGTATTTCCGCTTGTTCTCAGCCGAATTCCAAAAGAAAACACCTCTATGTTTATCAAATCCCGCATGAGTTCCTTTGGAAAGCCTGAAGAATCCCATGGTAAACATAGGGAGGGAGGATAAGCAAGAATTGGTGAGGGCCATTTGGCCCGCCACCAAATTGTATCTGCCTCGTCAGTGGAGGGCTCTGTTTCCCACCTTGGCCACCAGAGGCTTAAATTCGCTAGAAAACAACCGCCAAGGGGAAATAGGGAGGCCTAGGTACTTGAAAGGAAAGGTACCTAGGGAGCAGTTAAGCAGACGGGAAATTCTCAAACCTGCATCATCATCAACACCCGTCACAATGGCCTCACCCTTAGAAAGGTTGATTTTGAGCCCCGACAAGGCTTCAAAACACAGGAGAATAAACTTGAGATTGGCAATGCACGAGTCATCAGCCTCCACCAGAATGATCGTGTCGTTCGCGTATTGGAGATGAGTTAGGCCCTGGGGAATTAAATGGGAAATTACAGGAGAGATGGGACCTGTCGTAGCTCCCTATTCAGCATGCAAGAGAGAGCATCAGCCACAAAATTGAACAGGATGGGAGATGCCGGGTCCCCTTGTCGAAGACCGCGACCATTGGCAAAGAAATTGCTGACAGAGCCGTAGACGGACACGGCAGTGTGTCCCCCAGAAACCAGATGCATCAATCGGTGCACCACTCCAGGGTCGAAACCCTTAGCGCGAAGAACTTGTCTAAGGAAGTCCCAACTAACAGAATCATAGGCTTTTTCAAAATCAAGGTTGAGGATTAACGCTTTGGTGCCCGTCTTCTTGAGTTCATGGACAACCTCGTGTAAGCAAAGAATGCCATCAAGGATAAACCTACCCTTTATGAAAGCAGACTGGGAAGAGTTAATAGTACGGTGGGCCACCGATGTTAGCCTAGTCGCCATGCATTTGCCAGGGAATTTAGCAAAGTTGTTGATCAAAGCAATGGGACGGAATTGAGAGATGATATCAGCACCTTTGATCTTAGGGATGAGGGTAAGAACCGCGTAGTTCAAACGAGAGATGTCGACCGTGCCAAGCCATAAGCCCTGAATGATTTTGCACACCAACGGTCACAGGGAAGGCCAGAAGCATTTAAAGAAAGGGATTGAGAATCCATCCAGGCCCGAAGCCGAATTAGCATTGGCAGAACTGATTGCCACTTCAATTTCTTCATCAGAAGGGGGGAACAAAAGGACCGCATTCTCGGCATCTGAGACACAGGAATCCTGAGCCCATAGGTTGGGGAAAGAAGGAAGCCGGAGGCTGGCTTCATAGCAAGAAGCGAGGAGAAGAAGTTGACAATATGATCCATGGTCAGGTTAGGGTTCGTCTCCCTAGTGTCGTTAATAACCAAACTATCAATGGTGCATCTACGACGCCGATCGTTAGAAATGGTGAAGAAGTAAGCCGTGGGGGCATCACCCTTGAGAATCCAATTAATGGTGCCACGTTGCTTCCAATAAATCTCGGCCTGATGGTGGATGTGCATGAGGAGGCCCTCGAGATCGTATCCGTGGCTCCAGCCCTCCGTGGAGAGACCAGAGGAATTGGCTTCCGCGTCAAGGGAGGAGATCTGCCCCAACAGATCACGCTTGTTTCTCAACACTTCGGCTGCACAGTTGCGGCCCCAACCCTTTAGGAATTTACGAAGATTGTAGGATAAGAAATGCCAGTCGTCCATGGGGCCAAAGGAGTGCACTCTATTACCAAGCAAGGAATTAATATTCAACAAAACCATGTTAGTAAAACCATCGACAAGGAGCCAGGAAGCATCGAATTGGAATCTGGAGGTGGTGATTTGGTTCTCAAAGCCAAGGTCAAGAACGAGAGGGGAGTGGTCAGACCCAACGTGGGGAAGCACCGCAAGGGAAGGTCGTGGAAACATCATGTCCCACGAATGGGAGGCGAAGGCACGATCAAGAACAGATCGGGTAGGGTTCAATTGATGATTAGACCAGGTGTAGCGGGACCCATCCTAGGCAGTTCCCGAAGGGCACAATCAGCAATAAAGCCATTGAACACATCTTCCAAAGGCTAGGAAAAGTTAGCGTTACTTTTATCCGAGGGGGAGCGCAAGAGGTTAAAATCGCCCCCAATGAGCAGAGGGATGGCACAAGAGTCTACTTTAGCAACTAGTTCATCAAGTAAGAGGGGGGATAGGGAGTGGTCAGCTGGACCGTACACAACCATGAACTTCCAAAGAACATTGAGGCTTTTATGGTAAACCACCATACTAGCGCAGAAAATGCCATGATCAAATGCCACAAAATCAAAGGTCTCCAGTTTAGCCCCGATCAAAATACCTCCGGAATGGCCAGAAGAAGGAAGGCATCGCCAACAAAAAATATTAGCCCCGGCAATAGATGCCAGCTCAGGGAAGGAGAAGGAAGCTTTAAAAGTCTCGACGAGGCCAACAAAATCATCACTAGAGTCACGAACCAGATCCGAATTTGGTCCCGACGCCCCCTAGTGCCGAAACCACGGATATTCCAGAAGATTCCTTTCGTTTGAACGAAAGATTTTTTATCCGAAGGCTCAATCTTCTCAGAGCCGCAACAACTTTGATTTTGGGAGCCTTGCTCTTTTGGGCCAAGGAAGGAAGAGGCCACTACCCTCCCCCTCCCTCCCAGCAACACAAGAGCTGCCCTCGGCCACCACCGAGGCACCAAACTCCCTAGCCTTGGCCTACGCAACCTCCTTGGCTTTTGCCGAGGAGGCTTGGGCCAGTTCATTCAGACGGATCACGGAGAGGAGAGAGGAGGGTGAGCCCGAGGAGCGATTCACTGTCATCACTCCAATGTCATTCAGGATGTTGCATAGTAAAACATTGGGCATAGGAGGAAGAACCAAGAGAACTGGGGATAGGGGAGTCGAAGTACCTAGAGGGAAGATATCCTTAGCCGCCGCCCGCCGCTCTGCACGCTCCTGGATGGGGATCGCCATGTTCTGCCAGCGGAGGCCCTTCCTGGATGTCGACACAGGAGATCGCACCGGAACAGCCGAGCGAGCCGCAGGAGAAGAAGCATCGCTGCCAGAGAGGCCGCCTGCCACCGCGCCTAGGTCCGCATCGAGCCTCCGAAACAGCCCCCCAGCACCCTGCTTGGGCCCAGAATTGGCCTGGCTCTTGGCCGAGAACTTGCGGATAGAGGATTTCTTCTTTGAGGGAGGCTTGCTGCAAGGGCTAGGAGGGACCGTCGCCCTTGTAGCATGAACATCATCGATGCCAGAGAAGGATGGACAGGCCGGCCTGGTCGGGAGGGGTTGGCTAGCCCCAGCCAAAGGAGTGGAGCCCACCTTGTCAAGCCCATCCCGGGGCCCGTTCCACGCCCCACCATCCATGGCCGCCTCAAACATACCACGCGACTCGGAGCCCATGGCGACCCACTCAGAGGAGGTGAAAGTGTTCATGTTGCTGCCAGCGCCAGTGTTACCACCACCATTAGAAGGATCCGGTTTGGAGGACGTGGGGGGAAGGAGTGGGTGAACGGACCAAGGGAGCGGCCAAAGCCTCAGGGGGGACGTGGATGCGGAAAGCTTCATGGAGAGGAAAGATGCCGACTGTGCCCTGGGCACTCTGGGGATCAACGCACCAAATCTTCATGCGCACCGGGCCGGGGTTGTCCAAAGATATGGGATCAACCTCCATTGTTTTGCCGATTAGTTCACCAAATGCCATCAAGAAACGGGTGTTACGCAGGCCGGAGGGGACACCATCCAGCCGGATCCGGGTTTCAGAGAGGGATGCAACAGGGCGCGCATCGTCGTTAGCAGCTTTAACAGAGATAACCACTTGGTTTAGAGGGAGGGTGAAGCTGGAGCAGGAGGCCATCATCTTGAAGCTTTCTTTGGTGGGGAAGGTGACAGCGAATTCCAAGGCAGAAATCTGGTGGATCTTCCAATCCTAACCCTCAACCCCCATTCCTTCAGCTCGTCGGATATGATTTGGGTGGTGACCGGAGCAGAAGTGACAGAGATGATAGCAGAGTTTGACACAGCTGGCGCAAAGATAGGCATGCCAAGATCCCCGTCAAGAGCGAAGAAGGAACAACCGAGCAGACCCAACCTTTGTTTGAAGGAATTTAGAGCGGTTCATGCAAGCGACAATCAGGTGTCCCTCCTCTCTACAGATCAGGCAAAAGGGGGGGGGGGGATTTGCAGCGCGACTGGAAATGACCGGATCTATGGCAAGCAAAGCAGGTGAGGGTGGTCGAGCCCGAGGACGCGCCGCCCCCAGCAGCCGGAGTGGCGCCACGGGAGGGGGTGACGCCCTGGGGGATGGGAGGTGGGGGCGAAAGGATCCCTTCGCCCACCGCAGCCGAAGAGGAGAGCCCACCTCCATGGGGGATGTGCGTCTGACCTTAGAGGGGAGACCAAAAGAACCAGAGCCGAAGGCTGCGCCGCCGGGGACCCGGCCGCCGCCCTGGCCCCTGCCTAGACCAGAGCGTGCACGAGGGCCAGATCTGAAGCCAGGAACGCCCCCGCGGCCGCCCACCACAGCCGCGCCGCCCGAGCCTCGCGGAAGGAATCACTAGAGGCCGCCGCCGACCCGGTGGCCGCAGCCTCCCAAGGATCCACCGCCGCCTCCTGCTCGCGTGCCCGCTCGTCACGTTGCAGCCAGGCAGTCCACGCAGCACAGGCCTCACGCTCAGCCGCCTCCTGCTCGTGAGCCGAGCGCTCCACCTCCAGCTTAGAGCGGAGCGCAGCTTCGTACTCCAGATCAGGGGACAGGCCCACCTCCGACGAGCCCTCCTGCCCTCGCTTGCTGCCGGAGAGAGCCTCAGAGGAAGAGGCACGAGACTTGTCCATCGAGATGACTGCGGCGAAGGAAGCCGAAAGAGGGGTAGGGGGCTAGATCTGAGAAGACGATGGATACGAAAGGGGAAGCGGCGCACATCGCGGCGAGAAGCAGGAAACCCTAGATCAGGGTTGGGGTAACCCTTGCGAACCCATATATAGCCAGAGAGACGAGGGCCAGCGGGCTGACAAGCAACAGAGACACAGGCCAGCGGGCCTGCCCGCCCGCTCGGCCCAGCCGAAGGCAGAGGGGAAAAGACACCACGTCAGAAAGCAATGGGGCCACTAGGCCCACCGGCCAAACCCTTTGGGAACGGCCCAAATCCTGACCACCGCACACCAGGAGGCCCCGCCCCAGGGTTTCCTCCAGCCGCCCCGACGCCACCGACGCGGGAGCGCACCCGCCGCCCACCGAAGGGGCCACGGCCCCCATTCCTGGCCGCCGCCCCGACGGCGAGCCAGAAGGAGGGGGAAGCGGCGAGACCGAGGACACCGAGCAGGAAGCCGAGGCCAAAACCACTTCAGCACACGGGGAGGAAGGGGGTCGAAGGCAAAAGCCCGCTTACCAGATCTGCGGTCGACGGCGGGCCAGGCACCACCCAACCTCCACCGTGTCCGACTAGGGCGCGCGGCCGTGCCCGCCAGGAGCAAACTTGTGGAGCCTAAGCACAGGAACACATCGAGGAGAGGGGGAACTGGTCACAGGGGGAAGATCATCCACTTCGGAGTCGAAGATGCAGCCATCCAAGGCCCAGAATCTGTTGGCCCGAGATCCATCGCCAGAGACGGGGGTCGGGGAAGGCGGAGGAGGAAAGGCGAGGAGGGGCAGGAGGGGGAAGGGCAGAGAGGCGTCGCCGGCCGAGGAAGGCACTGGGGCGGGGGAGGGAGGAGGGACGGGGAGGGAGGGAGCGGGAGGGGAAGGGAAGGGATGAGCCATCTGACGTATCACGTTCACCATTCGATTAGCCCAACAACATCCAACAGACAAGGTGACCGGAAGGCCAAGCTGGCGGCGTTGGACATTCATCCTTCATCAATTGAGTAGCCCATGCAACCTCCAACAGCTGAGGCTGGCCATAGTGGGGGTATCTTAGCCGGTATCATGCACTCAAAAATAGCAAACATGCTGATGTGGCAGAGAATTAAAGAAGAGAAAGAGAATAATTAAAGTAACATAGGTAGATATCGTAACATAGTAAATGCTATACTAGTTTGTGACATTCATGGCTATAAATAAGATCTATGATACTACTCTATAATGCTATGCACTAAGAAGGTAGTATTATACACTAGTATTATATGCAAGATATTACTATATATATGATACTCCCCATTATGAATAGCCTGAGCGCACAGGAAGGACCCATATTTTATCGCTTAGACGGACATATAGATACATACGTCCGTTTGAGCGATATAATTAACATGAGATGAAGGGAGGACTATATATTAATCTTGGTCTTGAAATCATGAAGAAAAGGGAGACAGAAGTCAAAGGGAAGTACGTACAGGTACACAAATTGCTAGATATACTCACTATTACGATGTGAGACATAGCATGATAAGTAATATGCAACATCATCCTTTTTAAACTTGGTCTCAGCGAGTTCACCATCACCGTAGAGATCAACAGCATAAGCAGTGGCATCATCCTCGGGATTTTCCCATAGCAAATACGCGGTGTCAGCGCTAATGGAAGGGGACACTTCGGCAGCCACCAAGAGCGATCGCCTCTTGCCAAGGAACAAGGCTTTCCCACCGAGCCCATGTAAAGGCACCGTGTTCTTTGCGTAGCAGTCCACCCGGTACAGACTGCACGATATTAGGGTGCCTGGAATATAGGGTCCACGAGGACGAAGGCAAAGAATCAGCTCTCCATTATTTTCCATCATGAACTTCCTGAGTTGCTGATTGACGAGCGCATGGTCGGCGGCCGCCACGAGCTGCCGCCGCCGATTCTCCGTAGTTTGAGTTTCTATTAGGGAGATGTTCTTCGACGTGGCACAGTAGATGTTGCCCGTGAACGGTAAGGGTGAGTTGATCCTGCTGCTGGAGCAGACACGCGTCCAACGCTCGTCGCCGGGCTTAGCGATCGACGGCCAGGCGATTAGACCAGTGCAAGCGAACAACAACCGTGTCGTCGTTGGCGAGGCCCACACGACTCAGCCTTAGGTCACCTAGTCCTCGGGCAAACCTGCCTTTCAGCAGTGACACTGCGCTTGGAAGCTCGGCAACCTGTCCCGTCAACGGGTTAAGGAGCAGTCCGGCACCGGTGCCGAGGAGAAGAACGAGGCCCTCGGACGTGGTGCCGAGAACGTAGCTGCGCAGGGTATCTGAGACCAAGAGGCTCCCGTAGATGGACTTGCCGGTGAGGACGTTGAGGAACCGTCGCTGGTTGTGGACGTCATTGATTACCTTGGGGAGCATGATCCACCGCCGTGGGCGGAACCGCCTGTCCAGGACGCCCTGTGCGCGGAGATGGGCAGAGCACGCGCGCCACATCCTGCACGCCGCGCGGAAGCGGACGAAGTCGATGACGTCGTTGCGCAGGGCGTGCTCGGCGACCAGCCCCGCCGGTCCGGCGTCCAGGCTCGCCCAGTCCCTTCGGCTGTGTTAGCAGCAAGCCATGCCCATCTATATGTGCGTGCGTGTGTGGCATGGTCGCGTGTGTAGTGTGTCTGGCCATGGTACGACCGTGTGTGTTTTGGCTAGGTGGTTAGCTACAAAGGTGGCCATGCATGTAGCTGGCTAGCGAGTGCGTTGGTTAGTTGGCGATGGAGCCGGAGGGTGACCGCGTCCAGGGCTGTTTGGTGGCCGCGTCGTCTGCGTACGGGCGCGACGAGAGCGCGAGCCAGGTACGGCGTGGGATGCGGGGCGTGGGCGAGTGCGTGCGTACAAGCACGCGTATAAAGCCCAGGTGGCCTCTGTGTATCGCTGGCAATGGCCGGGCTGAGTTTGTGCTAAGGGAAAAAGGTGTTCGTGCGCCTGGAAAGTTGCCGTGTCCTTGTTCTTCCTTCTCCTTCCTCCTTCTTCTTCTGTTGATTTAGTTCAGAGAAAGAGAGAGAGGTGCAGCGTGAGAGAGAGGTAAAGCTAGGGCATAGCCACGGCAACAACAATTGGTATACAGAGCCACAGGTTCGGGGGGCGGCCGTGGCGTGTGGCCGCGTCCGCGGCGCACACGGCGAGCGCGGCGGAGATGGAGGCTGCAGCCACGGCGTCCGCGGCGAGCGCGGCGGACATGGACGCGTCGGCTGCGATGCGCGGCCATGCACGGTGATGCCGTGCGCGCAACGAGCAGCGGCGATCGCGGAGACGAGGAGGTCGCGGAGGACGTGCGTGGTGGCGCAGAGGCCGCGGTGGCTCGGCGGGACGATCGTGGAGGCGCTGCGCTGCGGTTGACGGCGCAGCGGTGCAAGGGCAATAAGCGCGGCGGCGAGCCAGGCGCGACCGGTGCGTGTTATGGGTGCGCACCGGACGCGTAGGGCACGTTGGGACCGCGGGAGTGGACCACATCGAGGCGCTGGACCTGCTTGCGCAGATCGCGTACGTGCGCGGCGGGAGCGCGGGCCAGGAGCACGGGGACGTGGGGAGTGCGCACGAAGGGCACGGTGGCAGGCATGTCAGCGACGTCAGGGCAATGGCGGCTACAACGACGACGACGTCGACGGCGCGGCGGAGCGTGCGCTGCTGGCGTGGCGAAGGCAGCGGAGGACTGACCGCGTCGAGGCGCTGGACTCAGGCCGTGGTGACTGCGTGGACGCGCGTCATGTACACGAGCTTGTGAGCGCGGGACGTGCGGTGCTGCGCAGTGGAGGCGGTGCGACGGCCATGGCGTGACTTCGACGACGAGCCTGACATGTGCAAGGTCATGGCTTGGGGCGTGAATGTTAGCAGCAAGCCATGCCCATGTATGTGTGCATGTGTGGCATGGTCGCGTGTGTAGTGTGTCTGGCCATGGTACGACCGTGTGTGTTTTGGCTAGGTGGTTAGCTACAAGGGTGGCCATGCATGTAGCTGGCTAGCGGGTGCGTTGGTTAGTTGGCGATGGAGCCGGAGGGTGACCGCGTCCAGGGCTGTTTGGTGGCCGCGTCGTCTGCATACGGGCGCGACGAGAGCGTGAGCTAGGTACGGCGTGGGATGCGGGGCGTGGGCGAGTGCGTGCGTACAAGCACGCGTATAAAGCCCAGGTGGCCTCTGTGTATCGCTGGCAATGGCTGGGATGAGTTTGTGCTCAGGGAAAAAGGTGTTCGTGCGCCTGGAAACTTGCCGTGTCCTTGTTCTTCTTTCTCCTTCCTCCATCTTCTTCTGTTTATCTAGTTCAGAGAAAGAGAGAGAAGTGCAGCGTGAGAGAGAGGTAAAGCTAAGGCATAGCCATGGCAACAGGCTGCGCTGACGCCCATGAGCACTGGGCGACGCCATGTTTTGGTGGTAAGGTTCTTGGCGAATCTTGGGACGATTGATGAAAGGAAAACGATTGGAGCCGGTGCGCCGGACGAACTTTGCGCCGGCTCGCGGGCCACGTTGGCTCACACGAACACGCAAACAACCACCCCGCGTGAGACGCGTGTATATGATGGGTCCCGCGTGACTTTTCCTCTTCTTCCACCTCCAGCCCATCCATCGCAGCTCTGCTCGCAACCTCTGGAAGCTCTCATCGGCGGCGAGTGCTCGCGTGCGACGGCGTGCAACACCGCCCCTCCTTCATGGCCGGCGAGCCCCTCTGCCATCCTCCTCCTCAATTTGTATCCCCGCTAGCTTCCCGCGGCCATGGCCGTCTACACCCCTCGAATCTCAGCCATGGCCTCCGCCCAACTACAGCTTCGAGTCCCCGCCGGTGAAGCTACGGAAGCATCTATCGGGGTGCTGCAACCAGAGCTGTAAGCCTGCAACCACAGGGCACACGCTGGACGGCGAGGACGGGGCGGCGCTGCTCCTAGCAAAAAACTAATGTCGCAATTTTTGCTAAATGCTTCAACCGGCATAACATTTTGCTACAACCGGCATCACATTTTGCTACAACCGTCGTCACGTTTTGCTACAACACATAGCCGGCGTCGCAGTTTTGCTACAACTAGCGTCACTTTGTGCTACAACCGGCATCACGTTTTGCTGCATCCATCACGGCCGAGTTGTGACCCGCGGTGGCGGCGATGACAATTTTGCGGCAAGCGTCGTAGTTTTTTGCTACAACCGACAGCACGTTTTGCGACATCCATTCTTTTTCTAGAATGCAATGGCTGCTACATGCAACGATGAGCTACAAACGGCGACGATGGTGACAGACTTTTTTGCTGCAACCGTTTTCCCCGTTTGCTACGACCGTGCAATAGAAAGCTGCAACGGGCGGCCATGGGAGCCACATGCCAGTGGCAACGGCAGACGTCGAGCTGCAACCGGCGGCAACAAGAGCTGCATCCAGCGGAGCTGCAACCGGCGACTGGTGTTGCCGGAGCCACGGCCATCACCAGCAAGGGGGAGCTGCAACCCACAGGCGAAGTTTTTGCTGCATGCGTGGATCTGGACGGCGGCGACCGGCGGCGAGTGCGGCATCCAGCAGCAAGGGAGTGGCGGAGAGAGGGGTTGCAGATGAGGGGGTAGCGGCCGACGGGCTAGGGGGCAGCCAGGCGACAGGGAGCCGCGAGGATGAAGGAGAGAGAGAAGTCAACACACAGATCGGACGGCTGCTCACATGATCGGGTGGCTGGGGTTGGACCGGCCGAACCGTTTAGGCCAGTGCGCCGGCGCCTAGCATCGCCCTTGATGAAAGCTATAAGACAGGGAGAGTCGAGATCCCCTTGTACCGTAATATATCTAGACTCGAGAATCTACATATATACGAGGCGTTAACTAGGGAATCGGCATGGAAGGATTTCCTTATGTGGTACGCCAGGGTGGGGGCTCATACAATCGGCAATGTCGTGCAAACCAGATGAACTGTGTTTTTTTCGTATGTGATACTTTTTTAAGCCTTCATGGCTAGCTTTATTAACTGCAAATAATACTTACATCGTCTGCTAAAAATTAACAATGAAACTCGGAGGTACGTCCATCCATACAATCGGATTGTTCGTACGCCCCCATTCAGCTAGCTCGTGAGCGGCTACATTAAATTCTCTATTACAACGCTCTATAGTAACTTTTTTGAATTCACGCAATATAATCTAGTATGGGAGCCGACACCATAGAATGTATATGTGTTATCGCACCCGAACCTATAAATCTAAGAGCATCTCCAACAGGCGCCTAAAACGAGCTCCGCGCACTAAAATTTTGTTTTTTTGGGCGCCGAATAGCTCCAATAGAAGCTGTAGTGCTAAAAGTTTTTGGGCGTGCGCTGAAAAACGCTATCGCGCGCAGCATATTTTGGGCGCCGGATTGCGCACGCTTCACAATTTGCACTGTCTGCTTTTTGGGTGCGCGTCTTTGAGCGCCTGCTAAAGCAAAGTTGGTCCCGGCGCATTAAAAATGCTACAGTGGCGCACTATAATGTTTATTGGGCGCGGAATTTCTGTGCGGCCGTTGGAGATGCTCTAAGGTATTGTTATCTGGCGAACGTCAGCCGGGAAGAGGTGGCAAACGAAAGTTTTTTATGAAAAGTTCACATGGTGGGAGATGGCAAATCCTTCACTGTTGTAGCAATTATTTTCTTCTCCTTTTTAGAAATTGGCATGTGTTTCTGAAGAAATTGCAACCCTCCCATGATGTTATTCTACCCAAAACGTTCGCAATTGTCATCCCTTCCTAGCTGACATTAGCCAGATAATAGGATCCTAAATCTACCTGTGCGCGCAGGCCACCGTCCCATCGTCTCTCTTCCTATCGATATGGCTCGTCTGCTCACCTCCCTGTTGCACACACGTCATCCATGACACGCATCAACGCCATGCGGTGTCGAAGCCATCTCACTTGGTGCATCATCGCATGCACACCGATGCTTCTACAGGAAAAAACTTTAAAGCCGTGTACCCAAAGAACTCAGCTTATGTCAATATAAACTCGGCTTATATCGGCTTATACGACACGGTTTACACTTGATCGGCTTATACGCTATAAGCCGAATGCCAGTGGGAAAACACTCGGTTTACGTATAAGCCGTGTGTTTATACGAGGCTCTCGACTTACTAAAGTAACATGACGGCAGCCGCGAGATAACGGCCATGTGTCACCGTCAGTATAAATCGAGTGCCTAACTGAGCCACACGGTTTAAATATAAACCGAGTGCCTGCATGACCCACACGGTTTATATATAAACCGAGTGCCCACGAGCGCTACACGGTTTAAATATAAACCGAGTGCCCACGAGCCACACGGTTTAAATATAAACCTAGTGTTTACACGAGCTGCTCGGTTTAAATATAAGCCGGGTGCCTTTGTACACAGCTTATAGGACATCCGCTGTTAAACATATCCTATAAGCCGGGTGCCTGCATCTAGAACACTCGGCTTATACAGCTCCCCGTGGCATAATATGCCTATAAGCCGGGTGCCATGTCCCTGGGACACTCGGTTTATACGCCAAATAGCATTTTTTTTCCCAGCATGCTTCAGCGAGCAGCAACAAGATGGCTTATATATCCAGCAATATATTGATCGATCCAGCAAGTAAAATGACCAACAATATATATCCAGCAAGCAAAGTGACCAACAATATATATCTGGTGGGATTTGTCCTGAAAATAAGTAAGAAAAACATAGAAAATGGCATTAGATACAAACAGAATCATAAGACCATTTCTCTAAAAAAAATTGGATAGCAAATGAGATGGATGAGACATCCCTGAAATTATAAGTTATAAATTGCATGGAATCTCTAAAAGGCTTATATTTAGGAACGGAGTGAGTATATCCACAAGCATGGCCCAAAAAACACAACATTACTAAAACGTCTTTCTAATTTTGACGGAGGTACTGCCAAAAGTAGGGCAAGAAATCCCAAATTAGAACACCAGGAAGCGAACCTTTAAAATGAATATTTATATTAGAACAGAGAAAATAACATAAAACAGACCTGATAAATAAGCCACTCGATGCAAGGGTGAAAAATAAAAAGGAAAAATATGCAAGAAACATGTCTCAATAATGATCTGCGGTCAAGTAACTTTAGAGATGTCATTTTGAAGAGAATATCTTAAGTAGAGCACTGCATGTATTTCTCATACTACGTGAAAAGAAAAGGCCATACTATGCAAACTACATATGGGCATATTTTTAGAAGGAAACTTTGTCGAGTTCGAGCAGACATAATTTCATCTTGTTCTTAAGACGACATATGGATATATTTTAGAAGTAAACTTTCTCAGGTTCGACCAGTCATAATTTCATTTTGTTCTTAAGACGACTTCCATTCCAGCAAAAAAAATGGCAACAAAAGAGACCTTATTTTGGTTCTAAAATACACACAGAAATATCAAGATATATAGCAGCTGAAGTGCTCCTTACCTCCTCCCAGTAGCTATTCAGAAATACATCGGCGATGATTGCAGCTTCCAATATCACAAGCAAGAATACAAAGATCACGTGCTACATACATGGCAGGTTAAGGCAAAATATCCATATCACCAAGACACAGTACATCTAAGGTCACAGAGCTCCAAGAACATAACTGGGACTTAAGGTTGACCCCCCCCCCCCTTTCAGGTTTCTTTGACGTGCGGGAAAGACATAATCCCGTGAAGGTATTGAGCCGCGGTTCGCCCTCACCTCTCTCCCTATTCTGCAATAGAAGCAATAATATCCAATAAGGGCACAAGTAGGCACAAGTTCAGCAACAAGGGCACAAGTAGGCACAAGTAGGCCACCCAGCATGTTTGGTAATCATCATCTACCTCATGTTATATCATCCCTAGTTACTAGTACTTTATTATGCAGACTTGTGGTTTATGGAACTGAAGTAACCAAAAGGGTAGGCCGAAAAAAGGTACTCTAAACAAAATGATAATATGCATGTTGTGTTCAGTAGTAGATAGTAGAAATGACTATATGCAAGAGCTCGCTAGAATACTAGCTATATATATATATATATATATATATATATATATATATATATATATATATATATATATATATATATATATATATGACTTTATGTTCAGCAAATACAACTGAAGTTATGTATTGACACTCAAAATATCTCACCAGAAGCACGGCTCATTATCAATTGATGACAAACTAGCAGTCAGCCCAATGCGCCCGGCATGGACGCAGGACTCGGCTAAAACCAAACACGTACTACAGGAGTAATTATTTGCACCAAATATTAGGTGTGGCGGGTGCCAAATCTTGCCAGATTGTTGGCTTCGCCCTGTTTGTATGAACCACGAGCACTGTGTGTATGTGTGTGATGCAGGTGTTCTCAAGATGCAATTGTGGGAGGGAGGGGAACCAAAACCAGATGCAGCATGTGTTCCTGCTGATGCAGTTGTTCCACGAGCAGGAGATCAGCAGGGGCACGCCGGTGCACCTTCACGCCGGAGCACCTTGCTGCCTGAGGAGCCGGGCCCTGGTCAACAGAGAAAGATGTTGTCACACACACACACACACAGAGAGAGAGAGAGAGAGAGAGAGAGAGAGGGACCTGCCGGCGGAGGGAGGGTGGGGCTGCCGAGATGGCCGGACGACCTCAACCCTATCGAACGGGGAGAGGCGGCGGCGCCGATGGGAGGGCCAGCTCGGGGCTCCCCATGCTCGGGGAGGGGGGGGATCTGTGCGCCGGAGGGAGGGTGGGGCAACGGAGATGGCCGGTTGGCCTGAACCCTAGCGAACGGGGAGGTGGGGGGCGGCGCTGATGGGAGGGCCGGATCAAGGCTCCCCATGCTCGGGGATGGAGAGGGGGTGGAGGGATCTGTCTTGTGAGAAAGGGCGGCGCCCGGGCGGGGACGGCGAGGCGGCGGTGGATGGAGGTGGCGGCGGCCTTGAGGAGAGGAGCGGTCTTGGGGGAGACAGGGGGCCGCTGGGTTGAGACAAGGGAGGCGCGGGAAGAGATAGTGGGCGGGTCGATTTGGGCCAAAATGAGGCCTTCAAGGCGTTTATTTTCGCTAAGTCCAGCGCTCAATAAGCCTGGTGCATAAGGATAAGCCTAGTGCCATAGGAAAAAAACACACGGTTTATAAAAATATTTTTTATTTTTGTTTTATTTCAATACAAAAAGTTTATTAATTTTACTTTTAATAATTATGTGTTTCATTTTCTTGTATTTTTATGATACTTATTTTAGTTTCCTTTTTATTGTATTCTTATTCTATTTTTATTTCATTGTTTTTATAAATGATACCCTCTTCCCTTATTTCATATTTCAATCTTTAAAAAATCGATCAATATTCCGGTAAAAAGTTTGTGCGTGTTTCAAGTAGACCTCACATGTGGCCGCTTGTAAACCACACCATCTCCGATGTAGTCTCTAGGTATCGAGAGGGAATGAGTTGGTTTTGTGAAGGAAGTGTGGGCCCTATTGCTCCATTGGCCTCGAAACTTCTCGTGCTCTCAAAGAAGGCCATTGAATGACACGTGTCAGGCCCCCGTATTTTTCGGACCCGCCTAGAATATTTGAGACATTTATTGCACTGTTAGGGTTTCGGAGCCGGAAATTGCAGATCTGCAAGGCGGCACATGAAATCATGCCCAGAAGCGGAGGGGGCTACGGTTACACAGAGTCGGTTACAAAGAAGGATATCTACACATCTGGGTAGCCAAGCTTTCCTTCCACGCCAAGGAGAGTCCCATCCGGACACGGGACGAAGTCTTCAATCTTGTATCTTCATAGTCCAACAGTCCGGCCAAAGTATATAGTCCGGCTGTCCGAGTACCCTAATCCAGACTCCCTCACGGGGCTAGCCATGCCGCCAAATCTTGCGTCGGGGCCTCTTACACGTCTAGAAGTGTGGTGGCGGGTGCCAACACCCGGCATGCATCTCCGGAGTGTGACCCCCTTCATGGACGGTGCCGCCGCCGGCACCTGGAGGGGGGTAACGGCCGCGTCTGGTCGACACAGAGAGAATCTTGCAATGGGTTTGGCCCGGACCTTGTTCCGAAGTGTTCGTATGGGCTCACCTACCACAATCGGGTGGAGAGGTCTATTGGTCAAAGCCCGTCCGACAAAAGTCAAAGGGTTAGGTCTCCTAGTCAACTACTGCAGGGTTTGGCGGGACGGGGGCCTTGGGGGTAGCAATGCCACTGGAGCGTCACGCAGGGCCCTCATGCATGCCTTAAGGTGTGGTGGTATGTCTGAAGAGGTAGAACGCGGCTCTGGGGTGTGGCCCCCCTCACGAACGACGATGACACGGTATAGTAAACGTTCTGCGGTAGTGGTGCGGCGTGAATATTATTGAATACTCGGAGCGCCGATAAAATCATGATTTTGTTACCGGCGTGGGCACATGTGATATAGGACGGATGGTAATTTTCATAATTTTTGGTGATGCGAAGTATCTGAACACTTCCTCTCACGGATTGCTCTTACGTGTCTCACGATTGTGGCGGTGACCTTGAGCCTAATAAGCCGCCAAATCTTGCGTCGGGGCCTCTTACATGTCTAGAAGTGTGGTGGCGGGTGCCAACACGAGGCACGCTGTCTCGAGTGTGACCCCTTCACGGACGGCACCGTCGCGGCACCTAGAAGGGTAACGGCCATGTCGGGACGACACAGAGGGAATCTTGCGGTGGGTTTGGCCCGGACCTTGTTCCGAAGTGTTCCTATGGGCTGACCTACCACAACCAGGTGGAGAGGTCCATTGGTCAAAGTCCGTCCGGCGAAAGTCAAAGGGTTAGATCTCCTGGTCAACCGCTCCAGGGTTTGGCGGGACGGGGGCCTTGGGGGTAGCAATGCCACCGGATCATTGTGCGGGGCCCTCATGCATGCCTTAAGGTGTGGTGGTATGTCTGAAGAGGTAGAACGCGGCTCTGGGGTGTGGCCCCCCTCACGAACGACGATGACACGGTATAGTAAACGTTCTGCGGTAGTGGTGCGGCGTGAATATTATTGAATACTCGGAGCGCGATAAAATCATGATTTTCTTACACGGCGTGGGCACATGTGATATAGGACGGATGGTAATTTTTCATAATTTTTGGTGATGCAGAAGTATCTGAACACTTCCCTCTACGCGGATTGCTCTTGCGCGTCTCTGATTGTGGCCAGTGACCTTGAGAACTAGCCAAGCCGCCAAATCTTATCGGGGCCTCTTACATGTCTAGGAGTGTGGTGGCGGGTGCCAACACGAGGCACGCGTCTCCGGAGTGTGACCCCCTTCACGGACGGCACCGTCGCCGGCACCTAGAAGGGGGTAACGGCCATGTCGGGACGACACAGAGGGAATCTTGCGGTGGGTTTGGCCCGGACCTTGTTCGAAGTGTTCCTATGGGCTGACCTACCACAACCGTGTGGAGAGGTCCATTGGTCAAAGCCCGTCCGCGAAAGTCAAAGGGTTAGATCTCCTGGTCAACCGCTCCAGGGTTTGGCGGGACGGGGGCCTTGGGGGGTAGCAATGCCACCGGATCATTGTGCGGGGCCCTCATGCATGCCTTAAGGTGTGGTGGTGGCCTGTCTGAGGAGGCAACACACATCTCCGGGTGTGGCCCCCCTCACAGACAGCGATGACACGGTATAGTAAATGTTCTGCGGTAACGGTGCGGCGTGAATATTACTGAACACTCGGAACACGATAAAATCATGATTTTCTTACACGGCGTGGGCACATGTGATATAGGACGGATGGTAATTTTTCATAATTTTTGGTGATGTAGAAGTATCTCAACAGTTCTCTCTATGCGGATTGATCATCACGTGTCTACGAGTGTGACCGGCGGCTTCCGGGGGCTAGCCATGCCGCCAAATCCTGCATTGGGGCCTCTTAGACGTCTAGAAGTGTGGTGGCGGGTACGCTAGGGTGTCGAAAGAGTCATGAAAATATTAAAGTGGTATTAAATTAAGAATTTCACAAATAAGACCCATGAAAACTAGTCGATAGAAAATAGGTTAGAATAATAATACTAATTAAGTAGTAAATGTAAATGCAATGAAAACCATCTTAAACTAATTTCGCACAAATGTTACGCGTTGCAAAAAATCCGAAAAATGTAAGCCTAGTGCTTTGATCAGGCACACGGCTTATATGTCCTATAAGCCGAGTGCCTGCTTCGGACACACGGCTTATAGGCTGCTCCGTGACGGCACCGTCATCACTGTCGTTGCAGACACGTGGCAGATGTCTTTGCCGAGTGTGTGCTATAAGCCGGGTGCCGTTTCCCGTAGATACCGTGTGTTTCATATAAGCCGTGAGCTTTTTTGCGAAACTCGGCTTATAGATGATCATAAGCCGAGTTCTTCATATTTACCGGGTGTTTTTTTCTCATGACTCGGCTTAGAGGAGTATAAGCCGGGTGCCCGAAAAAACACACTCGGCTTATAGGCTAACACACGGGAAACCGGGATTTTCCTGTAGTGACCCTCCTGTGTATCACCATCCACCTTTCTGTCTATCCTGAGTCCTATGAAACCCTACCAGCGCATACCGACGCCTCTCATTCACGCTGCTAGCCTCTCACTCACTTGCCTTCTCCGTGTTAGTCGATAGTTCGAGAGGGCCCGCAATGCCACTGTGACACCGCCACCCCAGCTGAGAGGGCTACTTCCGCTGGTTCAGACGGCAGGCAACATAGGATGCGTCAACGCCGGTCACTTGACGCCACCTATGTGTGGTTATTCGCCGACGGTTCGTGTCTTCCTGCGTGCCTTACTGTTTCTATGGTGACCACTACACTATTGCTCGTGCCTAATATGAGTGGGAGCAACAGGAATGCCTAGTCGAGTCTGCCGAGGCCCCACGCCACCGCTGCCCGCGATGCCGAAAAGGTGTGCATGGTACAAGTGGTGGAGGAAGCTTCTCATGTCGTTGTTGTCGCCCGCACCAAGGAGGAGTGATGTGTGTAGGTGACGTAGTAGGCTTCCCGGGTGGAGACTGCCCACACGGTCGGCGGGAGCACCGGAGCATGTTAGACGACGATGCTGTTGCGAGGGTCCTGGAGTCCCTTCCTCCTCTCCTAAGACGAGGAGAGAATGATATGGCGGTGGCGGTGAGCCGTCCTAAGTCCTAACTACGCGTCGTCAATCCTGCTATGTCGGCGGTGTCTATATACTACATGTCTATATATTTGGGGATCCATATGAAACATTCGTATGAATAAACATGTTTGAAATTAAACTATTTCTAGTTAATGAATAGGCAATACTTCAAAAAGGACTATTTTTGCTCATGTTGCTTAAAGTAACTGCTATTGTGCGAGCTCTATCAAAACCCACAGACGATACCGCGCCCGTTGCCACGGAAATTTGTTGTAACTATTTCACTGAGATTCGATTGTATGAAAAAGTTAGTATTTGGGACAATATAAGAATTGAAACTAAAATGCATATAATTGATTGGATAGGATTATTGTTTGGTTGCAGAGTATTTATTGAATATGAATAGCAAGCGTGATGCATGTTAAGGTGTGTCCTTTTAGATGCATAATGGCTTGACGAGTTGACATAATTACATGTTGAGAGAATTATAATAAGTGAGGATCAACTATCTTGACTAGGTCTATAGGGTGGAGTAGGTTTAGATGGATTTGAAAGCCAACGAGTTTACTACTACCTCTGTCCTGGCTTATTAGTCACCATATGTAGTTTAGGTCAGAGTTTGACCATATATTTGACGAGCAAAATGTTATTGCATGTCATAAAATATTATATTATTAAATTTGTATTTGAATATAGTTTACATTTGTCACGCCCCGAGACCGGGCCTAGGCGAGACAGCCGCCACGCGCCTATAGACTAGAGGCTATAGTCACGCAAGGCATGATAAAGCGGGCATAAACCAGCAGTGGATCACAGAAGCTCATATATTGACTATACACATTCCTTTACATTTACAAATAGACAAAATAAATGAAATTCTCTAGTCGCTCCCACCCACTGGTCCAGCCTATTCTTCTATGACATCTTCTGGGCATACTTAAGTTGCATTGTCTGCATCTAAAAAAACCAGATGAAGCAAGGGTGAGTACGACAAGTCATACTCAGCAAGCAGATACTTCACCATTCAACAAGGAGAATAGTATGACGGTGTAGATCAATAGATGAACTAAATCCGGAAGATAAAAAAGGTAATAACCATTGGAACATATTTTACTAGAGATGTGTAAAATGAATAGCATAATCGGAGATGAACAAGGAAGTTATTGGCATCACACATGACCGCAAGCTTCCCAACCCGGGAGTCACAAGGGTGAAACTTCACACTTTTACGCTCTTAAGAGGGGTACTCTGAAGTCAACAGCCACGACTAGAACCACACAGGTTACAGAAGAGCAGAGCTCTTGTATCCACTAAGACCAAGACACCTGGACCTACTGATATTGGTCGCTCCTACGGATCCATTATCGACATGTTCCCGAACAAGGTCCGTCCTTAGCGGAGAGCCCAAACAGTCCTATACCTGAACTGTGACCGGTACAATACGTTTGCTGCCGTGACACACCAATATAGATGGATAGAATATGGCATGTAGTGGATCAACGATAGAATCACTGAAATATTAGTCAAGACGACACACTCATGCCTTTACACAAGTTCCTCCAAAATACTCTGATTCCATCAACAAATGAATACGAGGACAACATGTAATATTATCAGATAATCAGATAAAGATCAACGTGCAATATCTCTCTCTCAAGGATCAATAAAGATCAACGTGCAATAATATTATCAGATAATCAAGGAAGACAACAATAATGCGAGACCAGGAAGTTTAGCAAAGCAGCTACTTGCCTTAGTAACAAGATTTCTCCTTGGAGATAACATACACTCTTCCAATCATATATGACTCAGTTCTTCCCTCGATTAGTACCTACACGCTCTCTGTATAATTCTCCGAGACGCATGATGGATTCTTCATCTCTCTCTCTCTCTCATGCTCTCTTTATCTTCTCACTCTTTGACTTTCTCCTATGCTCACTGCACTGGTCTTTATTTCATACATGCACCGATTTTATTTGTGCACACCGATTTTTATTTAGCTAGCAAGGACAGTACATACGTGTGCATTCTCATCATTACATACATGCACCTAGTTGACTTGGAGCTCTAGTAATAGAAAATATCTACCCCGTATCATTCTACCTGACCCAATTCCATCTAGTCTAATTCCATGCTAACTCCCTTAATTATCTAGCTTGTACTACCTGCTACTACCACATGCAAACACCCCCACGTACGTGAGTGCATGGATGCTAGTCTCACGTGCACAAATACACGCCCTATCGATTGTATGGTTATTTCATCTAATTATTATTGCAGGGAGGAAAATACATGTCTATCATATTTCTTTGAAACAGTGGTCAAGCATATCTTATTTACTTACATTAGTAGAAAAAGGGTCATTTGTCCTGATTCGTAAGGCCCATCTGTCCTGGTTGTGGATCCAGGACAAAAGGGTCGTTATTAAAGCCCTAGGCCTTTAGTCCCGGTTCTTACATGAACCGGGACAGATGGGCCTCCACGTGACCGCTGCGGCGAGCCCAGGCAGGAGGCCTTTGGTCCCGGTTGGTGGCACCAACTGGGACCAAAAGGCATCCACGCGTCAGCAGCTGGCAGGAGCTGAGGTTTTTTTTTTGAAAGGGGATGGTTTAGGGGTTTTGGGGGTTAATTTAGGTTGTTAGCTGGCTAATAGAGAGAAGTGTTCTCTCTTATCTTCGTGCTTGGTTTACCAACGCTACTGCTATGCCTAAACATGGCTTAGATTGAAGTGAAGGCAAATGTGGTGCATGTTGAAAGTAATACTAATCCTAACTTGATCAAGTTTGGATTGTACTAATTTCGACATGCACCACATGCATGTTGCCTTCACTTCAATCCAATCCATATTCATTTCACCCACTGATATATAATAACTCTTCATGCTCGCATCATGCATCATCATAATAACAAGTCCTACTAATCATCATCATCCAACTTCTACTAGTTATTAATAACAAGTCAAACGATCATCATCCTCATAGTCATCGAACCAACCCTACTTAATTGTTCTTAGCACATGATCATCAGTATTAGGTAGGACCTAAATACCCTCTTTAAGGTAAAATAGCATAAAACAATATAGACCCTGACTCTCCATTATGGAGAATGGAGATCATCCTTTCTCCAGTTCTTGCGCTTCGCTTCCTTTTGCTTCCAAGAACCTCCTTACGATTGTCCATACATTTTTTCCATTCTTTGATTGTCATGTCTCCATTTCTTTTAAAAATCCGGTATGGACAGTTGAGATTCGTAGGATGACCTGGTTGTATGTTCAAAACATCAAGGCGACCATGCTGATACATCAGATGAGGCACACAATCATTCGGGATTATCTGTTGAAAAACATAGTAATAACTTCATAGTTAGCAATGATGTACTAGTTTTAGAAGTATGCAAAAGATGCACGGATGTCGTAATAGTAAAAAAATCTTACCAGGGTATCTCCATGGTAGTTACCGTAGTTCAACACGTGCACTAGTGGTACGTATTGACCATAATGTTGAGGAGTTTGATTATAGATATTGTAATTCTCAAGATCAGTACAAAATGCGATCAGATGATTTTTCTTCTGATAAGTTAATTCGGAACCATCGGTGTAGTGGGTTTTGTCTACCATCTTCCGCACATTCTTTGAAGAATGAAAAATAAGCTGTCAATGAAAATAAGCTGTCAACTACTTTGAAATAAACAATATAAATTACTTAATAACTATGTTTGAGAAGCTCACATAGGGGAAGAATTGAAGCGTATCAACAAGGACCCAAATGTCCAAATTGTCTTCGGCGGTGTCAGGATCACCAAGATCCATGGTGACAAGCATACCCTCAAAAAAACCATACATCTAAAAGTGCTTCCCAATTCTTGCAACCAAAATGGGTTACGCTCTTAGAATTGTACAGATTTACTTCAAAATCCATACCATGATGGGTCCTTAGGTTAATTTTCTTTGTTTCCATACTTTCATGGTCTTCATAACCCATCCTCTCCAAGACATAGCGTCTTGCATAGCATGGGATAAGCTAGTAGAATTGTAAAAGATGAAAAGTACACGTTGAAATAGTTGAAGTCGTGCTTAATTACGAAAAAAAACTTGTCGTCATTGCGTATCGTTTCAACATCGAAGGTCTCCTCGAGCTTAATGCTGAAGCGTCGATCTTCGTCCAGCTGAAGGAACCTGTCGCACATACCTCGGTCGTCGTGGCACCAGTCGCACTCCCTAGGGCAGTTTTCGTCGTCCGAGTACGACATTTCCTATGTTCATAATTCAAATATTAAACTTGTACAATTAAAATATGTACTAAAAAACCTAAATTATATCATTATTATTCATCACGGGTTGACTATCGGTCTGTCGAGTCTTTTCTTGAAAACTCTCAGCTCACGTGGTGTACATATTCGACCGTCGGTGATGGTAGCTCCTCCTTTCATTCCCGAGTGCATTACACCAAATTGTCTAGCACACGGGAATGAAGGAGAAGCTACCCCCATGACAACAGTCGGGATACTTCGTCCTCGCATATATATATGGTGGAGACTCTCCCTCACCGATTCCTCTCTGACATATGCGACCGTCGGTGATGGTAGCTCCTCCTTTCGTTCCTGAGTACATTACATCAAATTGTCTGGCACACGGGAATGAAGGAGAAGCTACCCCCACGACAACAGTCGGGATTCTTCGTCCTCTCATATGTGGTGGAGACTCGACAGACTTAAAGTCAACCCGAAATATCGTTTAATTATCTTTAAAAAAGGACATATCGAGCGCCTGAAATTTGCCGGAACGGAAATATACATGTTTTTATCTACTTCATATGAGCATTCAAAATTGATGGCCATTACATTTTAATGGTTGAAAATATGAGCAAAAACATTTCAAAATATTTTATAGGACTCATATTGACATGGAGATTTGGCTAGTCTCACCTCGAGGTCGGAGGGGGGTCGGTGACGGAGACGACAGCGGGGATGATGGAGGGGGCTCCTAGATTTCTGCAAAAACAAAAATTCTATAAGCTATCAACTAATCAAATGCATACGCCTTGCATAGTGCTCTCCAATTTTAGCATTCAAAGTAGGAGAAGTTTTCTAATTTGAGCATTCATTAAGCAAAACCAAATCGTAAAATAAAGTAGTATTCAAATTAGCATGCATTCAATTATAAGCAAACTACATCATCTCTTGCGTCCGTACATCGTCGAATATTATCACTAATACACCTCGAATACTATCATACATATGACATCGCTAATACAGCTAGAACTGTAGCGCCCGACGGGTATCGGTGCGGGCGGTGGACACTCAAAGAGAAGGAACCATCACAGGATCATAGCTCCAGTGAGATCCCTGAAGAACCTGCCAGGTATTGTCGAACCTGCCCTCCGACGCAACCATGTAGCGACGAACGTGCTCGTCCTCCTCGCTGACACGGTGACGTACCACCTCCGCGGTGTCCGGAAGCCTCGGCATCATCACTGGCCCACGCGACCGCCCCCAAACAAGGATCGGGTCAACGACGGACTGGCTCCTCACCAACCTATGCCCCCCGGAAGGTAGCACCTCCCAATACCAGCCCGGCGGAGCCCAGTCCCGGACATGGCCCCTCTTATCAAGCAGGCCTCCTCCGCCGAGTCCACGATGAGGATGCGGGATAGGCATCGTCGACGTCGATGCGGGAATAAGAACTAAAAAAATAAACTAGTTCTATTAATTTTCTTGCTAAGAATAAACTACTTCTATAGTAAAATAAAGTAGTTTTATTAAATCAACTAGTTCAACTACTGAGCACTTACTATAAATAAAATAAAGTAGTACTTACTAAGAATAAACTACTTCTATAGTAAAATAAAGTAGTTTTATTAAATCAACTGGTTCAACTACTAAGCACTTACTATAAATAAAATAAAGTAGTACTTACTAAAAATAAGTGCTATAAATAAAATAAAGTAGTACTTACTAAAAATAAGTGCTATAAATAAAATAAAGTAGTACTTACTAAAAATAAACTACTTCTATAGTAAAATAAAGCAGTTTAATTAAATCAACTAGTTCAACTACTAAGCACTTACTATAAACAAAATAAAGTAGTACTTACTAAAAATAAACTACTTCTATAGTAAAATAAAGTAGTTTTATTAAATCAACTAGTTTAACTACTAAGCATTTACTAATAACCTAAAATGCACTAAATCAACTAACCTTAAATGTAACTTTTGCAATACAATTTTTTCTAAATATGCACATATATATATATATGAACATATACATAAATTGACAAAAAAATCTATGAACAAAAAAAATCATACATCAATGCATACATATCCATGGATCATACATACATCTGCATATATATACATATACATACAACATCCATATATACATACATCAATGAACAGAAAAGTGTATGAAAAAAAGCACCATAGAGCAAGCCGGGCCGGCGGCAGCGGCGCGCGGCAAAGCAGAGCGGGCTGGGCGGCGGCGCTGCAAAGGTAGCAGGCCGGGCGGTGGCGGCGGTGAGCGGCAAGCAGAGCAGGCAGGGGCGGCGGCGATGGGGAAGGGAGGGCTCACTGGGCCGCGACGTACGACGAGGCACGGTAGAGGGCGGCGACGGCGAGGTCGGGACAGAGGGCGGCCTCGTCGGGGCAGGGGTGGCGTGGGGCAGCGACGGCATCGGGGCGGCGCGGGACGGCGTTAGAGGCAGGGGCGACGACGGCGACGGCGAGGCAGAGGGGCAGCCCGGCGGTGGCGTCGGGTGGGATCAAAGAACTGAACAAAAAATTTCACAAGTGTTTATTATATACACTACAAGAAATATGTCAACTTGTGACCTTGATTATTGGTCACTGAAAGATCATTGTTTTTCATTTGCGACCTTTTTTTGACCAAAAACAGAAGGTCAAAAGCTGAGGGTCGTTAACTGACTATAGCAACCTTTTCTGTGAGAAGGTCGTGGACGTTTACGACCAAAATATTCCTACTGTGGTGTTTGATCACTAGCAGCCTCCCCAGGCCACATAGGCATCCAGCGTGGCAAGCTGATGTGGCACAAGATTCAGCCCGGTCCAATTCGGTTTTCTACATGGGCCGAGCCCATTAATTCGGCCTTTTTAATATTTATTTTTCCTATTAATTTTTGCTAGCTACATGGGCTGGCCCAGCAATTCGGCCTTTTTATTTCTAGATGCGGCCTTTTACAGCGTATGATCTTTTATTTTTTGCCATTTTATTTTCCACTGTTTTACATTTGTCCCAAATATCATAATATCATACACTGGTCCCACACGTCAAAAATTTCAAATGTGCTCAAATTAATTTGATTAGTGGATCGCATGAGTCATGTTTCCATTGCACACATTTTCAAATCACATACATAATTACTATTTCATATGAAACAAAAATTGTAATTCTGAAATATACATGAAATTCACAAACAAAGAGAAGATACATTAATTCACATACATAATTACTATTTTATTCACAAACAGAGAGAAGATACATTAAATTCCCAGATAACTCAGCTATTATTACATAACTTGCTATATAAGAATGTCTTGAAGCTTCTTTGAACATCTTTCGTCTTGATTTTACTCAAAATATCTACCAACAAGAAAACAAAACAACAAGGATAGGGTGAATAACAACAACAACAACAACAACAACAACAACAACAACAACAACAACAACAACAACAACAACAACAACAACAACAACAACAACAACAACAACAACAACAACAACAACAACAACAACAACAACAACAACAACAACAACAACAACAACAACAACAACAACAACAACAACAACAACAACAACAACAACAACAACAGCAACAGCAACAACAGCAACAGTAACAACAACAACAACGACAACAACAGCAACAACAACAGGTGATGGGGTGCTATTCCATCTAAACAAGAGACTGAACCCAACAATCTAGATTCATTCAGCATCATCAACAATTCAGTAAAGTACTGCAGTTTAGAACTGATGAGAAAAAACAACTACACGACTTCATAACTGAACATATTCAAGTAAAAATTGTACAAGTTACATTCCAGTAAACAAACTGTACAAGTTGACGATTCCCTGCTGCATATACATATCACTTGTGTCATGTTTGGGGGTTCAGAATGTACACAGTATGTTTATGGTAGATGAACTGCAGCTGCTAGGAATAGTAAAGCAAAGATGTACTGCCACTAATCAGCAAAGAACAGTAGGCATTCTAACTTGCAGCACAGAACAGTAGGCATTCTAACTTGCAGCACAGAACAGTAGGCATTCTAACTTGCAGCAGAAAATCAATAGCTAGATGACCACCAACAACACAAATCAGCTCAAACACTCGGTCCTCGACGTGGCGTACAGCAAGTAATCAGCCATGGAACCAAGGCCAAACTCTAGCATCCACGAAGCGGAGGGGAACAAAGGGTGGAGGGGCTCACCATGGGGGTGCTGCTGCTGCTCATCCATGGTCGGTCATCCTACATCCATCCGGCGACAACTGCTCATTCATGGCAGGAAACCACATCACATCTCAGTCAAAGGAATGGAGGGTACGGGAAGAAGAAGAAGAAACTGAAGGTAAGAAGACCTGGATGGCGTCGGAGCAGTGGTGGAGGGGCGTCCTCCATGGGCGCCGCCTCTGCGTCCACCACCGGGAACATCTCGTTCAGGTCCTTGGCCCGCAGCGCCTCCACGCACCAGATTAGATCACAACGCGGCGTCGAAGCTAGAGACCGATGCAACTTCAATTCAAAACTGGATATCAAAGAACAATGTACAGAAGAACTTGCCATTTAGTTCTGCATGATCATCACGGTCTACAATAACAATACAAAGATGGCCTTACGGTTCTCAGAGCTAATCAGCGCCAAGAGTAGATCTCCGAGGTAATTGCAGTGCCTTGCAATGCCCCTAAATGCAACAAACAAGGGCTTGTTATAGTATTTTTACATTCATTCAGGACAGCAGCTTTTCTTTTTCTTGCAAAAGGATATCAGTTAACAAGTATAATTTCTCCCAAGAGAAGGTTTGAAAAACCCAACATGTCTAGGAAACAACTGTTCAGCAAAGTGCAGCGGCTGGATAAATCTGTCATGCACATCATTTAAGCAAAAAGTGTTCCAACTAGTATGGAACCACATATTTGTTATCTGTGTAGCTACACACCTTTTGGTGTCCTTGCATTTTTTCTTCGTTCGACTAAACATGACAGGTGAATGTTCAGAAAAGATGCAAGTGTATGTACACATTTTTTCTTTGTTCGACAGAACATTTGTGGCACCAACCGGGACTAAAGGATGGCATTGGTCCCGGTTGTTGGCACGAACCGGGACCAATGCACACATTTAGTCCCGGTTGGTGCCATCAACCGGGACTAAAGGCCTTGTGCTGCCCGCGTCGCGGCACGAAAGTTTAGTCCCACCTCGCTAGTTGAGGGAGCTAGAGAGTGGTTTATAAGCCCCAGTCCCGCTGCCCTCTCGAGCTCCTCTCAAATGCAGGCTTACGGGCCTAAACACACTGTATGTGCCTGTGGGCCTACTGGGTCTACTGCGGACTTGAATCCTGGCCCATTGTAGGGTTTCTGGTCATATTCAAGCCGTGGTGGTCCTTTAGGTGGCACATTTTTTATTTTTTTGTTTTATTTTTTGCTTTGTTTATTTTATTTTGTTTCTACTTACAGCAAAATACTTACTAGTTTTTCAGTGATTCTTTTTTGCTTTTAGGTAATAAAAATTATAAACTTTCTGTTAGTGCCATTTGTTTTCTAATTCGAATAGTTTAAATTTGAATTTTTAGAAATTTGTGTGAATCACTAGTTTTTGAATAGCTTTACTATAAAAATAGATTTTTTTAGTGATTCTTTTTCCTGCTATTTAATAGTACTGTATTTTATCATTATATTCAAAAACATATTTTGTTATTTTAGTTTCTAACAAAAATTCTTTATGATAATTCTTTTTGCTATAGAAGTTTCTAAAAAATTCTTTATGAAAATTCTTTTTTCTTTTAATGTTTTGAACAGAAAATACTTTGATAATTTTAGTTGCATAAATTTTATATAATTTTATTTTTAATAATAGTAGAGGTTTTATAAAAGTTTATTTTGTTTTTACTTATTTATTAAAGTTTATTTTGTTTCTACTTATTTATTTTATTTTCTTTTTGCTTCTTTTATTTATTTTATGAAAATTCTTTCTTTTTTGCTTTATTTATTTTATTTTGTTTCTATTTACTGTTGCTATTTTTATTTATTTTATTATAGTTTCTTTATTTACTTTATTAAAGTTTATTTTGTTTCTACTTATTTATTAAAGTTTTTTCTGTTTCTACTTATTTATTTTATTTTGTTTCTACTTATTTATTTTCTTTTCCTTTTTTTCTTTTTTATTTATTTTGTGAAAATTCTTTTTGCTTTTAATGTTTTACACACAAAAGCCCTCTCCCCTGGCTGGTTCATTGGTCCCGGTTCGTGGCTTGACCCGGTCCTAAAGACCTCCCTTTGGTCCCAGCTCAGGCCACTGGGACCAATGGTGGTGGGCCAGGAGCGAGGCCCATTGGTCCCGGTTCGTGCCACCAATCGGGACCAAAGGGGCCAGACGAACTCGTTGCCGTCAGCTGGCGGACGGCAAAGAGAGGCTTTGCCATCAGCCCCAAAAAACGGACGGCAAAGAGGAAGCATACGACAACAGAGGGCTTTGCCAACAGCAAATCTTTGCCGTTCGCCAGCCGACGGCAAAGAAGCTTTGTCGTCTGCTAGCGGACGTCAAAGAGCGTGGGTGGCGGGCGTACGGGGACGACCTAACGGTCGTTTTCTTTGCCGTCCGCTGGCTGACGGCAAAACTTCATTGTCGTCAGCCAGCAGACGGCAAAAGAGAACGGCCGTTAGGTCGTCCGTTCCCCCCCCCCAGCCCCACCCCACTAGGTACGTTCTTTGCCGTCTGCTAGCAGACGGCAAAGAACTGACCTACTATAGAAAAGGGGTCGCGCCCGCGGCCCCTCCCCTCTTTCTTTCTCGACCGTCGCTCCGCCCCGCCGCCCCGTCCCATCGCCCCACCGCCCCGCCGGCACGCCCCCTCGGCCCGGCGCCCCACCCCATCGCCCCGACCCGGCTGGCCTCGCCACGCCGCAAGACCCGCCAACGCCTGGGCCGCCCGCCTCAAGACCACCTAGCCTGGCGCCCGTCTTGCACGCCTCGCCTCACCACGCCCGCCTCGCCCGCCACGCACCACCCCTAGCCCGTGGCGCCAAGACTGCTTGCCGCCTCGGCGCCCGCCCCGCCGCCACCCTCCACCAACTCCGAGCCGCCCAAGGCTTGCCGCCACGGCGACGCCCCAGCCCTGCCACCCAAGGTGATTTTTTTTACTGTTTTTTGTGTTTAGGTTTAGGTTTTAGTGGTAGGATTAGGTTACTGCCATATTTAGGTTTAGATAGTCAGAAGAAGAAAATAATTGAAAAAAGAAAAATAAGTAGAAGAAGAGGAAAAAGGGAAAAACGAAGAGGGTTGCCGAGGGGATAGATGGTGGAGCCAGTGGGGCCCCCGCCGGTCCCGACGCCCATGCTGAAAACCCCGATCCGAGTGCTGACCCGTCGACCGTGCGTCGACTGTTCTCGGCGTGATGGCGGTCGAACACCATTGCGAATTAGGGGGTTAATTAGGGGGTTCCTTGGTGTCGATGGTATCCTAAATAGTAAGTATCGTTAGTGCGAGGTACATGTGGCCGTTGGTGTCGAATACTACATCCACGTCCCACAAGTGACACAGGGGTCCTACGTCCAACAGCAACAGTTCTCGGCGTCGATGGCGGTCGAACACCATTGCAAATTTGTCTGGCGGCCTCAGAGATGACGATTGAAAGCTAAGTGTTGAAACTTGAAACACCCAAATTAACTCAAGTCGGTTTGGTTGTTTGAAAATTTCAAAACTTGGCTTTAATCCTCATCGCAGAGGCTGCCAGACAAATTCGCCAAGGTGTTCGACCGTCATCGGCCACCAGAACTATTGTTGCGGGACGCCGGGCTCCGGCTTCAATTGTGGGATGTGGATCTAGTGTTCAACGCCGACCGCCTCATGTACCTTGCACCGATGGTGGTTGCTATTTAGTTTACCCGGGGACGAGCGGGTTAGAGGGTTCCTCGGTGTCGATGGTACCGTAAATAGCAAGTATCGTCAGTGCGAGGTACATGTGGCCATCGGTGTCGAATACTTGCTATGTTACTCATCTTTCAATTTAAATATGCAGTTATTTCGTCGTTGCGAGGGTCTAGTGTTCGACGAGCTCCGCCCCTGCGTTCATTGGTGAGCACAAATGACATCTCCTCCTCCCCCCTTCATTTGCTTTGTTTCGGTCTTCATGCCGATGAAACTTGCTACTATAGGTGTCAATCATCAGTATGCGTAACCACTATGTGTCTCCCGTTCGAAAGGGTTACATCTATAAATATGCATGCATTTGCATATTTATAATCGTGATTCTTTCGAATTGTCCAACGTTATCCATGGCCAGCCCGAGTATGTGTAGATTGGGTTCATTTTCCCATATGCTCAGCTCCGGATCAGATGCAAAATTTCATCAGTGCCTCCCTGTTGTTCTCCGGGTACACATCCTCTCTGCTTATTGCCGAGACGTGTATCAGGAGAACAGCGGGGAGGTGTTGCCGAAATTTTGTGTCGGATCCGGAGCAGAGCATGGGAAAACGAACCCGATCTACACATACTCGGGTGGGATTAGGACCTACCCTTACCTATTAGCATGTAGGTTGCATGGACGTAATAAAACTAACAAACTCCATTAACTGATGGATATGGTTTGCCTAATTATGTATATATTTCTTGTGTGTCCAGTAGGAAGTTAATATGAGTGATCGTGCGTGGATGTACACCGGTTACACTATTCAGTATGTTTGGACCAAGAAATGGTTAACAAAAACTAAGGGGTTTGTTAGAGCCGCATTTGCAAATGGCCAGAAATTTAGCTGGTGCCCCTGTGTCCGGTGCGACAACTATAATCAGAGGGACGAGCTTCAAATGATTAAACACCTGCAAAAGTTTGGTTTTACGCCTGGTTACACGGTCTGGACATTACATGGTGAGTCTGCCCAACGTGCCAGAGCCGAGGTGGTTCGTTGTCGCACCGACGAGCATGGTACCGGGACCGCGGACATGGTGCAAGACTTTGACGATGCTCGGGACTCGGACGAGGAGATGGAGGAATCTGCAAAGGCTTTCACTGAAATGTTGGAGTCCTCAAAACGTCCTCTCCACGAGCACACTGAGCTTTGTCAGCTGGATGCCATCTCACAAATAATGTCTTTGAAGGCTCAATTCAACTTGGGCAGAGAATGCTACGACGCGATGATGAAAGTTTTCGGACGATTTCTACCCAAAGGCCATGTGCTACCTCCAAACCTGTACCAGTCAGACAAAATCCTCCGTGCTCTTAAGATGCCCTATGAGAAGATACATGCCTGTGAGAAAGGATGTGCCTTACTTAGGCTTCAGTATGAGGACTTAAACTATTGTCTCATTTGCAATTCTTCCAGGTATGTTGTGGTAGACAACACTATGGGTGAGAAGACGCAGACCAAAATACCCATTAATGCTCTTCGGTATATGCCAATCGTACCAAGACTTCAATGTCTTTTCATGGTCGAAGAGACGGCCAGACAGATGACATGGCACGAAACGGGCAAAAGAACCAAACTAGATGCAGATGGGAATGTGATGATGGTGCACACATCGGATGGTGGAGCGTGGAAGCGCTTAGATGCATTACATAAGGAAAAGACGGCAGATCCAAGGCATCCTCGAGTCGCCGTCAGCACAGATGGGTTTAGTGTGTTTGGTCAGATGGCAGCCCCATACAGCTGTTGGCCCGTGTTTGTCATTCCACTCAATCTCCCCCCCCCCCCCGGGCAGATTATGCAAAAAAAGAACATTTTCCTGACGTTGATAATTCCAGGGCCCAACTATCCGGGGAAGAATATGAATGTGTACATGCAGCCGCTTAAGGACGAATTGCAAGAAGCTTGGGATAATGCATTCAAGACATGCGACGCCTTTAGCAAACAGAACTTCATAATGTGTGCCTGGTACATGTACTCGACACATGACTTGCCGGCGTATGCACTATTCGTTGGCTGGTGTGTGCATGGAAGGTTCCCGTGCCCCACATGCAAAGGAGCTCTTGAGTTTCGTTGGCTGACTGCGGGGTGCAAGTATAGTTGCTTCGACTTGCATAGGCAGTTTCTAGATCCTCGCCATAAGTTCAGGAAAGACAAGAAGAACTTCATGAAAGGTAGAGTTGTCAAACACTCTGGACCACCTGCGTTGACAGGCCAACAGACCCTAGATCAGATAAACGCTCTTGAGCCAGATCCAGAGCGTCCAGGGTATTTCAAGGGGTATAATAAGGAACAAGCATGGACTCACAAGACATGCTTCTGGAATCAGCCTTACTTCAAAGACCTCCTTTGCCCACACAACATCAACGTGATGCACACTGAAAAGAATATCGCTGAAGCCATTTTTGGTACATTGTTCGACATAGAGGGGAAATCAAAGGATAATACTAAGGCTAGAGACGATCCAGAGGAGCTCTGTGATAGACCGTTACAAAACATGCAAGAACCGAAAGGAAAGCGGAACTGGAAGAAGCCAAAGGCATGGTAGGCCAGCTATGAAGGAAATTATTTTGTGGGTGAAAATGCAGTTGATGTTCCCCGATGGGAATGCAGCAAATCTAAAGAGGGGAGCGAGTCTTGATAAATTGAAGATATTTGGTCTAAAAAGTCATGATCGGCACATATGGATAGAGCGGATAATGCCGGTGATGTTGTGTGGCTTCATCCCCAAGGATGAATGGCTAGTACTGGCAGAGTTGAGCTACTTCTTCCGTGTTCTTTGTGCGAAAGAACTATCGCCTGGCCTCCTAGAAGAAATGGAACAGTTGGCGCCAGAGTTGATCTGCAAGTTAGAGATGATCTTTCCGCCAAGCTTCTTTAATCCAATGCAACACTTGATTTTGCATCTCCGGACCGAGGCACGACTGGGGGGGGGGGGCGTGCAAAATCGTTGGTGCTACTCAACTGAGAGGATGCAGAAGACGCTTTGAGCAAAATGTAAAAATAAACATAGAATAGAAGCATCGATGGCCGATGCATTCATCACTGAGGAGGCGTCAAACTTCATGACAGCACACTACGAAGCCAAAAATCGTCATTTGCATAATCCGAAGCCTCGGTACAATGCTGACGAGCCTACAAAGGGTCAATCCAACCTCAGCCTATTCAAGGGAATCTTGCACCATCCAGTGCTTGGAAACCAGTATCATTGGATGTTGAAGAATGGCGGACCATTTCGTTGTATCTCTTTAACAACCTAACAGAAGTGCGGCCGTACATCGAGTAAGATCTCGTTACATTATTTCGCAACTTCTAATTTCTTTGAACTGCTCTTATTCCTGGATATTTGATGCAGTCGATACATCGCCATATTCTCGTATGGAGTGGTGATCCAAAAGGATTCCGTCGAAGAGTATGAGCTTCTGGCAAAGCAAGGAGCGAATATCCCGGTTTCATCTCTTGGTTCGAAAAAATGGTAATTTCCATTAGACCCTTTCATTTCTTTGGCTAATTTGCGACTAATGCAACAATCCTTTCTTATTAAACTTGTAGGCTAATTCAAATATTATGGATGCCGAATTGAGACAAGTAGCTAATGGTTTTGACTATAAGGTCCGTTCATTTGACAATTACGACATCAACGGGTATCACTTTTGTACCTATGGCAAAGAGCTATCTATGGCCGACCGAAAGTCTACAAATTGTTGTGTCTCAGCTATCGGCAAAGGAGGTGTCGAGTATTATGGAAGAGTTGAAGAAATTTATGAACTTCAATTATATGGTGATAACCCACCAAACGTCATTCTCTTCAAATGTTATTGGTTCCATCCCAGGGAGACTAGAAGGACTCATGAACATATAGGGCTAGTCGAAATCAAACAAAGCACCCATTTGGATGTTCCCAATGTCTATATTACGGCTCAACAGGAAACCCAAGTTTTCTATCTACCGTGGGCCTGTCAAAGTGATCCAAATCTCAGTGGTTGGGATGTCGTTTATGAAGTGCCGCCACGTGTTAGACCACCTCCCCCCAATGAAGAGGATTATGAACGTCACATTAACCAAGACACATATGACGAAGGAGAATTCTTCCAAGAAACACGTCTTGCCAAAAAAGGTTTCAAGAAATGCTCTACTCCACCCCAAAACATTGAAGTAGACAACAATAGTGAACCCGACCCTGAGCCGGAACAAGAAGAGCCGGAAGAATAAGACGTTACTGCTGCAGATGACATGTCAATGCTTGAACGATTACGTAAAGGTGGCCTTCCACATGATGATGCATTTATTAATGATGATGATGAGCACGTCATTACCGATAGTGATGATGATGATGCATTTATTAATGATGATGATGAGCACGTCATTACCGATAGTGATTCTTAGGTATTCAAATTTTTATGTTGTACTTTGTATGATTTATATAGTTGGTATGTATAATTTTCTTAGTTTGTATGATTGTTTCTTATACATAGTGCCATGGTCTTGATTTCCGTCCCCGTCGGCCCTCGCCCGCTTTATGATTCGGATGTGGTAAATTCTCTTTCATAACTACTTGTTGCATTTCACATTTATGACAATTATGGCCATCAAGTTGACATAGAGATATTTTAGTCTAGGAGGTATGTGAACCGGAATTTGAAACTGACCCTCTTGTCAAGAAGTTAAATTTAGTTGAAAAAGAAAATGATTATTTGAAAGAAAAAATTAAATTAATTGAAGAAGAGAAGATGACATTGGAGTTGTATGTTGCCGATGTCTTCGATGATCACAAGATGAAGATGAATGCAATGAGCTTGAAGATGGATGCAATGCGCCTAAAGCTTAAGAAGATTAGAAAATATGCCATTGATAATGAGGCTTGGTATCATTATGCCGTTGGATCATTGTTACGTTAGTTGCGATCTTCATCATATTTGTTGTGATGAGGGTAAGTTTTCTCTAATGTTTTGCTTTACAAATGGATACTCAGCTTATTTTCCTTCTAAATGGCATAATTACCTAAGTTATATAAAAAATGAGCTATACTTAGCTTATTCAGTTCATTTATGACATACTTACCATACTTAGGTCAAAAATGGCATGATAATCTTTGTTACGTCCTAAATGATATAGACTTAGCTTATTTTCCTCGAAAATGACATAATAACCTTACTAAGCACCAAAATGACCTATTTACCTAGCTTAGCTCTAAAATGACCTACACTTAGCATTTCTACCTAGCTTAGCTCTAAGAAGAGGACAGGAGAAAAAGAAAGAGAAGAAAAAATCTTCTTCTTCTTATTCTTCTTCTTCTTCTTCTAACTAGCCTTCTTCTTCCAACTAGTCTTCTTCTTCTACAACTTCTTCTTCTAACTTTCATCTTTCCCAATTTGCAAATTTGCTTTACATCAATGTTGGGGACATAACTACTAAGTATAAACCGCCAGAAGGGGCCGGTTTATGCTCATCCGTATTGAAGCCCATGAAGACAAGGAGTATGGCGCTCAGTCATTGAAGCTTAGAGGCCCAGGGCCCAAAGGAGGTTTAGAACCCATAAACGTAAACCGACATGAGATGTGTAAACTTGTATCATAAGTTAGGAAAGGTAGAAACCGAGCCGGACACATGTATGAGTCGGCCTCGGTGTTCTGTAAACCGCCGGGCGTCAACCTATGTATATAAAGGGACGGCCCGGCGGCAGTTCAGGGACAAGAAACAACAACTCGAAAGATAGCTAAAGCGGGTTCGCTCCGTGCTCATCGAGAACCATCAATTCCACCACAACTAGATCGTAGGCTTTTACCTTCACCGCAAGGGGCCGAACCAGTATAAACTCCCCGTGTCCTTTGTCCGGTTTAACCCCTTTTTGCTAATCTTGTTGCGATGGCTCCACGACTAAGTCCTCTCACTAGGACATCTGACGTGTTAATTCCACGACAGTTGGCGCCCATCGTGGGGCTATCGCACGATGGTTTCGAGTTCTTAAAGGGCAACTTTGAAGGACTCAAGGGATACGCGGTTGGCCGGATGACCAAGAGTCGTCGCGGCAAGCTCTACATCAACGACGCAGGCTGAGGCCCCGAGGCCGGCTCAATTGAGTACGGGTACCGGGTCCCCTTTGGCGTAATTCACGTTTTCATCGGCAAGATCGGCGAACCGGGCCCTAAGCTGGACATCTTCACCGACCTCGTCGAGACGGCTCAGCGTGCAAGTCCTGCCCGGGTTCAGCCTGCCATGAAGCGTGCATTCATTGGATTCATCCATGGTGCAGAATCTGAACCGGTGTCCGACGGTGAGACGACCATCTACTCAGATGGCGAGTCATCCACTGGCGAAACCGAGTCGCTGTACCAATTGCAAGACGGCCGGATTGGGGGCTGTTCCGGTGGCGACAGTATTCCGGACCCCCTTGAACCACCGAACCGGGTTGCGATCTTCATGGACGGTACGCAGCCCACATTGCAATCTTCATCTGCAGCAGCAATGATTTCTGGATCGGCAGCCGGGGCAGGAGGCCCTGCGCGCCGGCCGGCTCAAGTTCTTTCCGGTTTGTTGGATGCTTTGATGACATTGTTGACCACGGCAGCCACCCCGGAGACTCAGGATCGGCATAACACGGAGTTTACAAAGCTAAGGGATCAGATAACTCAGGCCAAGGAGGACTTGGTGGCTGAGGAAGCCAGGATGACTGAAGAGCGGGCCGCTTTAGATGTCCAGTCACAGCAGATCCAGGCGCATAATTACCGGCTTATGTTGGATCAGAACGCGTCAAGCGAAGTACTGAGGAAGCACCGGTCTCGTCTACCGCCTGTTTACAAAGGAATGAATCTCTTCAATACGCCAGGAGCTGGGCCAAGTAATCCGGCAGCAATGACCCGGACTGAGGCACCTGGGACAGCGTCAGGTCAGCCACGGGTGATGGCCCCGCCTCGACGAACAGATAACCCGCCGCAGTACATACTGACGCCATAAGGTCATTTCTCTAGCCCTTTGGATAACATGATTTCTGCGGCGTCTCGCTTGGCAGCTATTCCGATGGAGGGCGAATCGCTGGCAGCGGTTGAAACGCGACGGTCCAGGGATCTTCTTCAAACCGCTGTGGTGCAGCAGCAGGCTTATTCCTACAGTCGAGACAGAATACATTCAACCCCTCGTCCGAGCAAGAGTTATAGCAGGCACATTGACGAGCTGGCTGTGTCAAGCAGTGCACGACACCGTGACGCCCCTCAAGGGCCTAATTCGGCGCGTGGTGGTGTGAATTCTCAAGATGTGGTAAACAATGGCAGAGCATGACGGGAGGCAGAGTTAGCAGCGCAGTTGGCAGCTCAGTATGCGAATCATCAAACCGCTCCGGTTCAACCGACAGCATCAGTTGAACGAGGACTGGTTTCAGTTCTTGGGGAGTGCCGTGTCTTATCCCAGCTCTACGTAATGTGCGGCTACCCAAGGATTTCAAGGGTCCGCATAAAGTGCCTAATTATACCGCCGATTTACCCCCCGATGCGTGGGTTGAAAGTTATGAGATGGCAATGGAGATGCTGGATGTGGATGAAGCGGCGTGTGCAAAATATTTCACCATGATGTTAGACGGAACGGCTCGCACCTGGTTAAAGAGTCTGCCCGTCAACTCGATCAGTTCATGGGACGAGTTGAATTCCCGGTTTACAGCGAACTTCAAGGATACGTGCAAGCAACCCATGTTGATTGTGGATCTGGCTGCTTGTGTCCAAGGAGAGAACGAATCAACAACGCATTGGGTGGGCAATTGCCGGTTTAAGTGGCTGAAGATGAAATTGTGACGGCTCAAGCGTCACTGCAATGACATGGGGACGCTCATGGCAGCTTTGGTTAAGTATGTCGATTCTGATAATACCAAGGATCCCGAGTCTGACGAAGAGAAGCCTGATAATCCCCAAGTGCAAGGAATCATCGTAGCTCCAGAGGTGGAAGTGATAAGTATGGAGTGTCGAACCCACAAGGAGCTAAAGGTAAGATCAATATTCTCTCAAGCCCTATCTGCCACTGATAAGACTCTACGTGCACCGAAGTTTGCTTCCAACTAGCAACAAGAAATAAAACTATGTTGTGGGTATGAAGAGGATAACTTTGTATGAAATCGAAGAGCTAAAAAATAAAAGTAGGTGATGTTATCATAAAGTTAGAATATAATACTAAATATTATAAATAGCAAGTGTGGAATAATGGTGGATCGGTGTGCGGAATTGTCCTAGGCAATTGTTAACAAGACCGGTAAACACTATTGCAGTTTCATATGAGGGAGAGGAATAAGCTAACATACTTTCTCTACTTGGATCATATGCACTTATGATTGGAACTCTAGCAAGCATCCGCAACTACTAAAGATCATTAAGGTAAAACCCAACCATAGCATTAAACACTACAAAAAAAGACACATCCATGACATTTTGGGCCGAACGAAATTTTTTTCTGTCATACATATGACACTTCTATGACGATAGTTGTGACAAAACCGGCATCATCATAGATGTGGTAGGCTCCTACTTCTATGACAAAAAATCATGACAGAAAATGGGATTTTCCTCCTGGGCGGGCCGGAGACGCAGCTGCATGACATTCTTTGGGCCGTCCGTGACGGAAAAAACCGTGGTAGAAGCGAGGGGGAGGAAAACTTTGGGGAGTTCCCGGTTACGGTGGGAGGTCGGGGAAAAGCGATGCGTGTTTCTCTCGTACATGTACGCGCGTGTGTGCGAGGCGTTGGCTCTAACTGAACCCGAGCGAGGCGTTGGGCTCTAACTGAACCCGAGCGATTGCACCGCAGGCTACGTGTTATCGAACCCAAGCGATCGATCGATGGTCGTTAATCAACCCGATCGAGCGATTCCTTCGCTACTGCTGCTAACTGAAGCCGATCGATGCTGCCTCTAGGATGAACAGTGAGTGTTGCGGGGGGGTTTGGATGAACAGTGAGCTGTGGCGTTTGCCTCTGGATGAATAGGACCCCGTGGTGTGGAGGGTTGGATGAGCAGTAGACGGTGGAGGGGTGCCCGTGGAGGGGTGGTTGAACAAGACCCCGTGGTGTGGAGGGCTGGATGAACAGTAGACGATGGTGGGGTGCCCGTGGAGGGGTGGTTCAACAGGACCCCGTGGTGTGGAGGGCTGGATGAACAGTAGACGGTGGAGGGGTGGTTGAACAGTAGCCGGTGGAGTAGCGCGCGGTGGAGGCTGGATTAACAGGAGCCCGTGGAGGCTGGAGGAGGTCGACGGTAGCCCGTGGAGGCTGGAGGAGGTCGACGGTGGAGATGAACAGTATTCCGTGGAGTCCCGTTTTGCGGTACGCCACACCCCTCCCAATGAACAGGACCCCCGTTTCGACCGTAGCGCTCCAACACAAGTTCGTTTCGTCCGTTTTGTGGTACGCCACACCCCTCCCGATCAACAGGACCCCTGTTTCGATCGTAGGAGGTCTGTTTCCTCCGTTTTGCAGTATGCCACACACCTCCCGATCAACAGGACCCCGTTCTGAATGTAGGAGGTCCGTTTCCTCCGTTGTGCGGTACGCCAGGCCTCGTTTCCATCGCCTGTTCCGTCCAAGCCCTCCCGATGAACACGACCACGCATTCCGTTTCGACCCAGCCGGTTGGCTCCCACGCGTTCTGTTGCCTCCCGATGAACACGACGCATTCCGTTGCCTCCCCATGAGCATGACGCACTCTGTTGCCTCCCCATGAACACGACGACGACATTGTTTCTCCGTTCCGACCCAGCCATGTACATGAGCCCTGGCCGTACATATGCGCGAGTAGGCATTCGAGACCCCGCCCGTATGTACACATACATGGCCGTATTTTCTTTCTTGCACCCTGGCCGTTGTACGTACGTGTACATGCTACGTGCGTGCCTCTACTACGACACGTGCGCGCCTATACAACGACTAGTATGTACGTACACGTTCGCGACCAGAATGACTACGCTACGTACGCTTCGACCAGGTGGGTCCCGACTGTCAGGCACTTCCTTGCGTGCGAAGATGTAGCTGGTGGGTCCCAGCAGTAAGGGGGGCGAATCATTTTTTTTGCCTAGACGCACTTCCTTGCGTGCGAAGATGTAGCTAGTGGGTCCCAGCAGTCAGGGGGGTGAATCGTTTTTTTTTGCCCTGACGCACTTCCTTGCGTGCGAAGGTGTAGCTGGTGTGTCCCAGCAGTCAGGGGGGCGAATCGTTTTTTTGCCCGGACGCACTTCCTTGCGTGCGAAGATGAAGCTGGTGGGTACCAGCGATCGGGAAACGTTTTTCGCGAAATACAGCTGGCCTGTCCGGTGGGTCCCAGCTGTCGGTGGAGGAATCATTATTTTCCGCGTAATAAGGAGGCACTTCCTTCTTTGCGGCCGTGGACCCGGTATCGGCCTCTCCACGTACAGTCCATGTCCGATGGAAGCCATTCATTGACCACGTTGACCATGCCGCACCGAGAGCACCAGGGCGGTGGACGACAGCGAGGCCTAGGAAGGGGACGACGCGGAGCCGGGGAAGACGCGGCAGTGGATGCCCACGCATAGAGGAGTATGAGGGTTCACTCGTTCGGCTGCGGTGTGAGGCTGCCGTCGCCGTAGAATAACAGGGGGTGTGGGTGCGTAGAGGGATGGCCTGGCCAGCGGTGAGAGTAGTAGGGGCGGTGAGGCCTCCGCGGCATCACAGCCGGCCACGGGCGGCAGGAGCAGGCGGCACGACCGGCGCTGCTTTGGGCGGCTGGAGCAAGAAGACCAGAGGTTGAAGAAGCAGTAAAGGCGTTCGATGGACATCGTACGGTCACTGGAGCTAGAATCGTTCATATATTGACTAAAGTTGACAAAGCCATCCATCCCAGTCAACTTAGTAGCCCCACAAGTCAGCCTCCCACCAAGGTGGGTCCCAGCTAGCAGGGGGTATTCATTTTTTTTCTGCGTAATAAAGAGGCACTTCCGGTGGGTCCGAGCTGACAGCGGGGGGGCGTTTTTTTTGCGAAATACGGTGGCCCGTCCTGTGGGTCCTAGCAGTCAGGGACAAACGTTTTTTTCGTGAAATACTGGTGGCCCGTCCGGTGGGTCCCTGCTGTCAGGTGGAGGAATAATTATTTTTCGTGTGATAAGGAGGCACTTCCTTGCGGCTGTCGTGGACCCAGCTGTCAGCCTCTCCAGTACAGTACTCTTCCGATGGAAGTCGGTCGTTGACCATATTGACCACGCCGCGCCAAAAGCACCACGGCGGTGGACGACGGCGAGGCCTAGGAAGGGGACAATGCGGAGCCAGGAAGAGGCGGCAGTGAAAGCCCGCGCGGAGAGGAGTACGAGGGTTCACCGGTTCGGCTGCGGTGTGAGGTTGCCGTCGCCGCAAAATAACAGGGGGTGTGGGTGAGTAGAGGGATGCCCTGGCCAGCGGTGGGAGTAGTAGGGGGCGCTGAGGCCTGCGCGGCAGCACAGCCGGCCACGGGAGGCGGGAGCAGGCGGTCCCGCCGGCGCTACTTTGGCGGCTGGAGCAAGAAGATCAGAGATTGAAGAAACACGACGGCCGTTGGATTGACATCCAACGGTTACGTCTGCTAGAATCGTTTGTTGACGTATATAATAACTAAAAAAATCTTGCATACGCGTCAACTAAACAGGCCCACAAGTCAGACCACTCCTTCTTTTTTTTAATAATTTATATATAGCTCATGGCAACTTCTTATGCAATTCATTGCACTCGTTTTTTTATTGGCCAGGGCCAATTTCGCATATTTCTATGGGTTCCAAACTATTTTTAATACCGAAATGTCGAGCCAGATTTAAAGTACTTTGAAGATATATTTAAATTAGATTAATGCCCAGTGAAATAGGAATCTGAAAATGTGGAAAAAATCAGAAATTATAAAGTAATTGCCAATTTGTCATCTGTTTTTATATTTAGAACCCATTTCATATTAATTTCAAGATTTGCGAGCGTCTTGAAAGAGTTGCAGCCCATCGTATGCGTAGAAAAATAAGTAGGCCTGGATTGGGTATTCTTCAGAAAAAATAAACTGGGCTCATTTTCACAAAGAAAAAATAGCTGGGCTGGTCACATGGTGAACATAAAATATAAGCCTGGGCTAGACGGGCCATAGCCAGTTCAAACCCTGCTCCGTCTCAACAATACCAAACAAAAAAATACTGCTAAAGTAGCTACGTCCCAGGTGTCAGCCGATCTTGTGCTCTTCTCTTGTCTATTGACTATATACGCTCACAATGTCGTGGGTCCCAGATGTCAGGAAAACACTAGGAGGAAGCATTTTATTTTTCCATATGCTGACGTGGTGGGCCCATACTATCATCCTCTCCACGTACTTCTGCCGATTCCTGTTGTTTGTTGACCATGTTGACAACGCGAGAGGGCGGGGCCGCGGCGAGCGCACCAAAGCGCGCGGAGGACGTCGGCGTTAATGATTTAGGAGACGGTGGGGCGGCGATGCGTGCGCTAAGGCGCAGCCAGCCGTGAGAGGCGAAAGCAGGCGGCCCCATCGGCGCTGGTTTGGTTTTGGCGGCTGGAGGAAGACGGGACTGAAGAAACACGACAGACTGTAAAAGCAGCAGGAGTACTTAACAACCTTAACTGAAACCAGCAAGGGCACTTAACAACCATAGTTGAAAGCAGTATGAGTACTTATACAGGTTCAACCGTACAAAGCACGCCTCGAACAGTGCTACTTTGCCTACAGTTGACCAAGGATGAGGCCGCCAAGCTCCAGGACAAGGCCCAGGCACCACCCCGCGCATCCACAACCTTCTGAAAGCGGCTTCATCTCGCAACATGGTCAATAAACAGGATATTCGCTTTAGAGCCATGGAAAAGCATGAACATAATCTTCTGTCCTATTCTTCAAGATGGACGGGCCTTCATTATTTGAGACCACCCATGAATAAGTATCTTTTCACCTCCAAGGGGAATTGATTAGGTCGACATAAACATCATGTTGTGACCAAGCGCAAGTCTGACCCGACCATGGTCAGGCATCTGTATAGGAACAATAGAACTCGGCAGTTCCTGCTTCAAGAAGATCACAGCTGTAAAAATGTGTATAAGCAATAGTTTATGAACAACATATATAACAGAAAACAGCTCGTACCATAAGTTTCTCGACACAAAGACTGTTCAACGAAAGTGCAGCAAAGGGCACACATATCCCACATGGCCTTCCACCATTTAAACGCCCCACAAGGACCTCAAGACGATCAATAAAGTGTAGGAACTTGTGGATGTCGATCCAGTCAACTTCAGTGCCATTAGTAACAGTCGAGTTATTACAGAGTAACAAACGAGCAGACTGCTTAACTCTGAAAAAACCTACACGTGCCACCAATTATAAGAAAATATTAGTTAGAAGTAGCATCTTCGTGAGAGATTCGTTGCTACTTCTAAAGTTAAATTGTGATTAATTAGACAGAATAGGTGGATTAAGAAGTAATCGAGGCAACAAGCAAGAACCAGATACAAAACTAACATGGATGAACAATTGGAACGATGTCGGGGTGGAAGATCGCAGTGAAGATGAGACCAGGTTCTGCTATTTCCATCAACATTCGTGCGCCAACTTTCAGTCCGTAACACTTGAGAAAGTTTATCCAAGTTCGGCCATAAAAAAAGCAGCGATCTTCTTGGTTCATGAACCCAAATTGAAACTTATATCCATGGCTTGTCTTCACTGTGACCATTAAACTAGTTTATTCAGTTATGGCAAGGCCGAGCATCTTGAGTAAATGTGTTCTGGCAGAGCAAATAATACACTGCAGGAAAAATAATATGAGAACACAGAATGTTCAAAAAAACCCACCCTCCCGGATAGAAAAGAGGATTCTAGGAACATACTGTGCGCGTTTCAAAATGCTGTGTTAGGATGAGAAGGAACAAGTGTGGCGTCTTGTCGAGGGTGCAGAAGCCTGTAGGGTACTCGCACTTTGCGCACTGCAAATGAAACACACTAGATATAGTAGGAAGAAAAATGCATCAACAGCTGCAGCTGCCATCCTAGGATTACCTGCGACCAAGGGACTTGGATTTATCGGGGATGGATGAAGAATTCGTACCTGGTTCTCCATGATAAAACCCTATGCAATCACCGAGAGGGGGTTTTCTCTGAACAAGCAAACGAGGAAGAAGGGGATTCGGGCCCAGTGAAATATTGCCGCTTCGTCCGTCCAGCTTACTGCTTAAGCTGGAAAGGGGGGGGTTGTGATTTGACGGCTCATTGGGCATTATTGTGGCGCTACAACCGGGATGTGTCTACCGTGAAGTTGTGCACTCTAATTTGTGCATATGGCACGTGGACCCCGTTGCCAGTTGCCCCACATATCAGCGAAAGGAAGTAGAAAGACAGTAGAAACTAGTTACACATAAAAATATTTTTTGAAAGAGATACTCCATCAGTAAAGAAATAAAAAAATCTTTTATATCACATTCTAACCTTGCCTAGAAATAAACTACCTCTGAAACGCACGAGCATTATGGGGGTTCAGCTTTTTTATGGGGGTTTAGCTGAAAATATAATACTCAGACAGGCTCACGGTTCTGGACTTTGGGCATGAGGCCGACCACGCATGTTTGGGGGCCCATGTGTTCTACCTCGGCGCTTTTCATATTGCAAGCGATCGATGCAGGCGCTGGTTTTAGATCTTTGTCATAAGGCGAATATACAAAATTGAATAAAGCACGGCAGCTGTTGGAATGAAATCGAACGACAGTTCCTAACCAGCAATCACAGTTGCAATTCTATCAACGATATACCATGTGATAAATAATACTATCGTACTACTTATACACACAGGACACTTGTTTCATCATGCCAGATTATTACATCAAAATCTCTCGGAGGATAGATCAGTTCGGGCATTGCGTCTTTGCCATCAAGAATTTCAAAGTTGATTTGGACCAGCTCTCCTTGCCAAGAAAGTTCGATTTTGACATCATCCCCTACCGCAAGATATGATTTAGATTTGAACCTTGACCATCCTTTAGCATCAATCATCATGCGACCATCCTTTGTACTTACGGTATATTGAGCAGGTTCATTCACACCAAGGCTGCATGGTAAGAGAAACTTGGCATGATCGCCCGGATTGTTGAACGACTCCCTCGGGAATCTAGGAATTCTCTGTTTGCAAACAAGAAGACATACCCAAACAGTTAGATCAACACAGTGAATCATGTGAAACAATATGGAAAGAAAAAATAACGAAGCACTTGGGCGGCCAATGCTTACCAAGAAGGTGGACATGTCGGTTTTTGTAAGGACTTTGGTATATGAAGTGCGAACTGCAGCCCGATCATTGCGGTGCAACAGACGGGCCGGAGCAGATGCAAGTGCAAGTGTTGGTGCAGTGCGAAGCCGCTGTTGCTGCCGGAGATGGTGCTCCTTGTAGAGCTGGTGCCGCTGGAGCGGTGCCGTGTCGATGCCCGATCCTTCGGTAGATCAGACCGATCATTCACCGACGCGGTCGGTGCCCAATCCTCACCGGATCAGACCGAGTCGCTGCCATCGCTGCTAGAGCAACCGCCGGTGATCGATCTGTCTTGAAAGCGGTGATCGTGTCTGCAGTCTGCTATGATCAGCTTTCTAACTTGACTAGGATCCGTGACCATGATCCAGTTTTTTCTTCATTTCTTTTAACGCGAGAAGGACTAATTGTGGCGTTTTGTTAAACCAAACTGCAGTTCATCATAGGGATTCAGCTTGTACTCGGACAACAGACTGGTCCAATTTTTTCCAAGAATATAAGTGATGGACAAAGTGACTTCAAGCATCGACACGACATAAGAAGTGAAACCTGCAAAAATAGCCATCGAGAGCAAACCAAAGCGGTTTATTCTGTGATGAATGTCACATGGCAAAACCTGCATCGTAAAATTGTAGGAAAAGAAAGAAAACATGTCATTAAATCAATAAGATTTAGACAGTAAATCAATAAGATTTACTTGATGTGACATGAGCGAATCCTTACCAGCAAATCACTATGTTGAAGTACTAAACAGAAGATTGATCATCCAACTATGTGTGGCATGCAGGGGCCCCGCCTACTCCCACAAGCAGGACAGTCCAAAGGTCGTGACAAATCGTATGGACCGAACATCCATGTGACTGGAAATCCTGGTGGGTGCGATAAACCCTGCAATGCATACAGATATTGGAGTGTAACCATAATTGATAAACCGTCTTCACAAAAAATATGATCTGGATACTTCAAAATATACAGACTGAATTGAGTGGACAGACATTAACATAGACCGTTCTCAGGACTGACCACACATCAAAAGTGGCAGTACTAATAAACAATACAGGGTTCACAAACACAAATCAAGTACTGAACAATAGTACTTACTGCAGACAAGTAAAGTTGCACTAACTAAACTCTGCAGACTATTTCTTGCCACCGACCTACGGGATGAAACCTGCATAACTGACTAGGCCATGGACTTCGTGTGAGATGTCTACATGCACCATCACCATCTTGTCAACCTTGGAGAACCTAACAGAGTGGTCTTTCCACTCATAAACATGATGATGAAGACAGGCCGCATCAGATTTGTTGGGAAGCTTTACAAGAACCACACCCTTCAGAATCGAAGGCACAGCCAGAAATTGTTGTGGTCAAGTACAGCCTCGAGAACACGCCTGACAACAATGCTACAGGAAAACACTAGTTCAGGACACGTGGCGACAAGGACACAGCAAATTTGGATAGTTCGGCAAGAGAACTCATCATCGTGTCTTCCAGTTCACGGCATGACTTTGAGAACTTCATCTCCACTGCGGACCTGGTTCTAATTCAAACAGAAACCATATTTTATTACTACCTCCGTTCAGAAATATAAGATGATTTTCAATATTATACTCCATATATGACTACATATACGCACAGAAATGAGTGAACAAAGACACTAGAACATGTCTTCTCGCAGAGGGATTACATGCAATATCCATAACACAAGTTACTGAGGCAAATATACCCTCTTAAAAGGTAGCATTGATGTTCATAAAATACTCCCTCCGTCCCAAAATTCTTGTCTTAGATTTGTCTGGATACGGATGTATCAAGTCACATTTTAGTATTGGATACATCCGGATCTAGACAAATCTAAGACAAGAAATTTGGGACAGAGGGAGTAGTTGAAAGTAATCTATAAGAAATCAGTGTCAACCTCTCGCATGTTTTGGTCAAAAGAGGAATTTAGAACCGTCATTTGGCACACAAAAATCAGATGCAAGATCACCCCTGAAAGTTGTACTACCAAGATTACTAGTACTGCGTGTTAGATGAAAAACACAATCAAGATCGAGAAAAGATCGTCAACAAGAGACATTACCTGAGTTGCTTAATGAGGGATCCCAGAGGGGGGCTTGGACAGGGCGATGGCTTTGAGCTTGTCTGCGGTAGTCTCGGCGGGGTGCTTGCGCTTATTCGTACCATGAGCCTCGACGGTTTTGGCCAGAGCCATAGACATCACGTCAGCCGGTGCTCCGGCATCCATCCAAGAGAGGAAGCTGAGAGAGAAGAGTGAAAGGAGGAACGAGATGAGGGAGAAGCGAAGCGAGTGGGGGTTTCCTTCAAGAGAGGAAGCTGAGAGAGAAGGGTGAAATGATGGTTGCTTCGTCCGTCCAACTTACTGCTGGAAAGGAGGGGGTTTTGTGATTTGACGGCTCATTGGGCATTACTGTGGCGGTTTGATCGGGGTAGTCTACCGTCACTCTACTACGGAGTAATTTAGTGCATGGCCGGTGGACCCAGGTGCTGGCTGTCCCACACATCGGTGAAAGTAAGTAATTTAGTGCATGGCTGGAGGAGGATCCGCACGGTAGAGCGTGTCCACTGTTTTTCATTCTGAAGAAAAAAATGATTACAGCAAGCGTTTCCACTCTTACGATGGAGGAGTGCGAAACACGGTAGCCACTTGAACATACACAGTGCTCCTACTACTAGGCATGTGCGGTGGTTCATACGTCAGTACTACACAATCTTGTTGCTAGTGTAGTAAGATATGACGAAAACAAATGATGTTGTGCGCATGTCAACTACTCCTATATGTAACATAGTACCGCTTTTTCGACTGTCTGGTCGAGAATGAACGGTGAGATCAATATTAACAGAACTAGGTCCACAGCGCATGGAGAGTACGGTGCTACAGTACTCCACGAAACATGAACCATATGAAGCACGAATAGTGTTAGGCAGGGTGTATGAAGGGTGCACGGGATGGGAGCAAAAGTTCCCTTCTCGACCCACTTTTGGGTGTTTGGCAGAGTGCATGAAGGGTGCAGGAGTCTACACTAGTAGGTTGACAAAAATACACGAAGAGGAAACAACTATATTGAGATGAGAATGCAACCAAACACACACACACACGCATTGTGCTACAGTAACTGATCTGCACTGTCTGAGTTTGATCCAACGGTCATGTTGCGCCGAGACATGGACATGCCCATGCAGAGGGCGCCTAAACACCACCGAAGTCCCTCTGCTTCTCGAGGCGCACGACGTTGGTGATGCAGGGTGCAACCGCCCGCAGATCCCGCTCCCGGTCGACGCGAGCCAGCTCGTAAAAGACGGCATCCAATGGCACGAATGGATTCCGGTGACGGAGCACTGAAAGGATTCGCCCGGCAACGGCGACGGCAGCCTGCAACCCCTCCTTATCCAGCTCAGCCCCCACCATCGCGCGGAGACGGCTCAGCTCCTCGGAGATATAGGTGAAGAAGGAGACCAGGTCAGGAAGCCGCAGCTCGTTGAAGTCGACCGGGTGGTCGAACGGGTTTAGCCCAACGGCCGGCATCACGCGCTGGCACGACGGTAGGCATTGCGCAGCCGCAACACGTGTGTGGCAACTTGGTTCACCAAGTGGCTGAGGCGATCTTGGACCTCGTCACGATCGGCCCGCTCGCGCTCTAGCCGGCTCCCCTGACGGCCTATCATATCTCCCGCTTTCTGCAGCAACACCGCCGACGCCTCGAGCATCCTTGTGGTGGACGCCTGCCGCTTTTGAAGCTCTGTGAACTCCCCCACATAACGGAGGAGCATGGCACTCCTCTCGTCCTTGAGCTCACGGAGCTCCACATCCTTGGCCCTGAGCTCCGCATCCTTGGCATGGAGCTCCTGTGTCAGGCGCCTCACCTCGGACTCCGTGATCTGCTGCGCCGCCATGGCACCAGGTAGAAGAAATGGGGAGAGGAAGCAAAGGGGGTGAAACGGCTGAAAGGCAATGCAATCTACGGGAAGGCGGAGGGAGCGAGGAATATTTTGGTTTTCACCACGGTAAAACACCAGTCGACGACTTCTCACATCGTGGAGCGGTGGGTTTTACAGCGGAGTCATCATGACTAATTGCTGCCGCGCCTGCTCCCGTCAATCAAAAAATTTAAAATCCTGTCGCGCCTGCTCCCGTCAATCAAAAAACTAAAAATCCTGCCGCACCCAAACACCAAAGCAACGCCGCGGTGGATATTTAAATTTACATGCAGGCAAGTAGATAAAAAAGGCGTGAAAAAACAAATGTGGCAGCGGCCTAGCTAATCGGTCGAACAAGCCCAACTAGCTAGCCACCGTGCTTCACTGATGTACTCGGCGGGAAAGGTGGTCTTTCGTGATTTGACGACTCATTTACTTGCTTCGGCGTTACAACCGAGGAGGACCCAGAAAACACGCGGTAGGGCGTCCCACGTCAGGAAGAATATATGCGTGCACCACCCGGGAGGACCCCGAAACTGCGCGGTAGGGTGTGCCACGTCTCAGCATGGAGGAAAAATGTGTGTGTAAAAATATATTGTATCAGACGTAGTACCTATGGTTCGACCTCGAGACCCAGCCAGTCGGTCGAAAACACCCCACTAGCCACACAGCTTCATCATGCAAACGTGGCATGGAGTATAGATGTGGTTAGCTCCGTCTCGACCAGCCACAACGTCTCTTTTTCTAGGCGATTCTTCTATTTTCCAAGCTTTTTTAGTTGTAATAACACCACGGCAAGCTAGCGCCGCCCTTCGTGTGTGCCCGTGCAAAGGTTAGACGATGGAGAGAAGAGAGGTTGAGATCGCAGACGTGGGACCCACCGAGAAGTGAGACAACGGTCATGCACGTGTTGACGAGGCACTCCTCTACTCTACTCAATGCAAGTATCAGATAAAATCAAGTTATGGGACAAAGCCAACAACCGTTCGTTTTTTCAGGCTATCGACTTATGCTTTGTAGTCCAAGTTGCCAGTTCGAATCTCGTCTTTCAGATTTGTTAGTTTTAGGTCCAAATTTGATTAACGACAAGTGGGACCCTCGTGTGTTGTTCCGATATTTCAGTGTAGGATGGTTTTTTTGAATAAACACTTTGCGCGGTTAGACAAGTAACGACACGAGTTACACGTATTTTGCAAGTTTACGAACAAAAATGACAATGACATAGAATATCACATCCACCCGCAGCTTAGATACTATGGTGATACGAGTTTTTACACCGTTGGAAGTGAGATCCAATGGCTTGGGAGTAGTCTTTGTAATTATGCGCAATTTCCAAACTCTCCGAAGTTTTTTTCGCAAATAAAACATTCAGGCCTCGTGTGTGCCGCTGCATCTTCGATCCAACGGCTCCCGGTGCTCATATTAGGTGCTCCCCGTAGCTTAATTACCCGCTACGGTGATATGAGCATCTAGGTCGTATGATCAGTGATCAGATGGCACATGCGTAGTACTTGTACTTTCTGCGCATTTCCCGAACTCTATCAGCCTTATATTGCAAAAACATTCAAACTTCCTACTGGGCATCCGACTAGACCTTGCGTCTGTTGCCCACCCGCAGTCAAACGGCCAAGTCGAGCAAGCAAATGGCCTCATCCTCTCCGGCATCAAGCCCCGATTGGTCGTGCCACTGGAGCGTTCGGCCGGCTGTTGGCTCGACGAGCTGCCGGCCGTCCTCTGGAGTTTGCGCACTACCCCGAACAAGTCAACCGGCTTCACCCCTTTCATCCTTGTATATGGTGCCGAGGCTGTCATCCCAACTGACATCGAGTTCGACTCACCTTGGGTCACCATGTACACGGAGGCGGAGGCCAAGGAAGCGCGAGAAGATGGCGTCGACCTACTGGAGGAAAGCCGGCTGTTAGCCCTCAACTGGTCCGCCATCTACCAGCAGGGTTTACGCCGTTACCATAGCCGGAAGGTCAAGCCAAGATCCTTCCAAGAGGGTGATCTTGTGCTCCGGCTGATCCAGCGAACAGCCGGCCAGCACAAGCTCTCGGCCCCTTGGGAAGGCCCCTTCGTCATCAGCAGAGCCTTAGGCAACGACTCCTACTACCTGATCGACGCGCAGAAGCCGAAGGCCGACAGCAGCACCACCGTGTTTGGAGTAAGGTGGTGCGGCTGGAGATTATAGAACTCGAGAAAGGAGCGGAAGAATCCGCTCGCCGGCAGACCGACGCCATGCAGGCAGTGCGAGCGAAAGATTACCCGCTCGTCCTCCTCCGGCACCGGCGAGATCTCCCTCTCCGGCGCGAGACGGACCCACACAAAATCCGCGCCCGGCAACCGCCGCGTCTTGCGGAGAAAATCGACGTGGTCCTCGTGGATATTGGAGCCATCCCAGGAGTTGGACCGCGCCATGAGGACGGAGAGGTGACGGGAAAAGCGCGCCGGCGGAGGGTGCCGCGATCCAGCTACGGTGCACCAAGAAGATTGACGGAAGGGCAGCGCGGCGGCGAGGAGCTGCGGTGACGGAGAGGAGGAAGAGGAAGAAAATGGCGAAGCGAGGGCGAGCGTGCGAGCGTCTGCCGCTCCCCCTCCTCCCCCTACTTATAGCCTCGTGCGGCGAAGACGAGGAGGCGAGGAGGGGGGGGACGTGGGATTAACTGCGCCCACTCCCCCATGCCCCGCGATTATTACGCCTTAACGACGTGCGGAAACTGCCGTCGGAAGGCGAGCGGCCCGTTCGGGCCATAGAAGATCCACACTTGGGCCGAGGCCTGGAAGTGGCAGGCCCCGGTCTGCAGTGATGTCCCATCGCACGCGTGGGCTGGCAGGCCCTTCCCGCCTTCAGGCTTCAAAGCCTCCCAAAGACGGCACACCTAATCAAAGCCGGCTCCTAGCTGCCGGCTCCTCAAGATAGGAAGTTGATTGAGCTTCTCGTCCTCCCTTCAGCCTCGAAGCCCAACCAGCTTCGGGGACTACTTTGGAGTAAATGACCACGTGTAGCCTAGCCGGCTCCCCCTGGCTCTTCAAAAAATAACAGGCCGATCGAGCCTTCAAGCACCCAAGGCATGGGGCCGCCTTCCCCTGGCCGGCTGTCTCACAGGCCGACTACCGGAAGGCAGCCCGGCCTTAAACTCTCATGAAGAAAGCCACGAGAGGGCCGACTCAAAGAAGCCGGCCACGAGAAGGCCGACTCCAAGAAGCCGGCCCCCAGCAGGCGGCCAAGATCGTACCCTCAAACTCTGCACCCACATAACGGCGATGAGACGGGGCGTGGCTACAGTGAAGCCTGCCACCCCCGAATCCCGGAGCGCGCATGGCCACAGCATGCTGTACGGGGCAGCCATCACCCGTCCGGCGTGGCGCTGTCGCCATGTTGACCATGACGTCACCCATGATAGGTTGTCAGTACGGCCCGCCGGCGGCGGGCCCCTTCAGTTAGAGAGACACCCGAAGGCGGCCAGGCCTCCCCTAGTCGGCCTGGGATATGGCCGGCTCCCAACAGCCGGCTTGTTCCCCCCCCCCCCTTGAAGAACGCGCACCATTAAGGAGACAAGACGAGGTAAGGCTACAGTGAGAGCCCGCCAGGCGGCGGCACTGTAGCCATGCTTACCTCGACAAAGCCCTCGTCATCAAGAGTGAGGCAACAGTAACCAGCCCCCGACAAGACCCCCAAGCGGTGGGACCTGCCTGTCGACCAAGAAGCCGGCAGCCGGCGGGACCCACCAGTCGGCGGGCCCCAGGGGCCGGCGGAGAAGCCGGCGAACATAGCCACTGACGGATTACCATTGTACCCCTAAGGGGTAGACCTATATAAACCCCCCAGGGCACCCATGCAAAGGGTGGATCTCAGATAGTTTTAGACACCACATTGAGGGGAGAAGAGAGCTAGCCTTGCCCTTCTTCTTCCTCTCGCCGAACAGCTCAAGGAGCCTCTTGTAGCCACTTGTTGATCTAGTGATCATGCGGAGACCCTGCAGAGCAGGACTAGGGGTGTTATCTCCACGGAGAGCCCCGAACCTGGGTAAGATTCGCCGGCGTGCATGTCTTCGCCTCATCCCATTTCCAGGCACCGGCGATGTCCTATTGGCTCCCACAATGATAAGCCACCCGTTGGCATATGTCGCACCTACCACCCGACAGTAGCGCTCTGCTGCCACTCAAGATCTGCATCCGTGCGCGACCAGCCAACGCCAGCACATCACCCTCAACGGCTCTGAAGTGACCCGCACTCTAGCTAGGCAAGCATGCCCAAACGCCGGCCCGAACTAGGTATCCACACATCACTCCCTTGTGCACTGTTCCGATGATGTTTGGGTATCCTTTCACTGCTCTCTTAGCTTACACGCCTATGCAACTCTGACTTTAACTCTTATTTCTTCTGGAGAGATCATCTGAAACAAGCAAATCCATTTTTTAGCGAAGCATGACGACGCTACGGGATCTGGTACACATCCTACACACCCGTATAACCTTGTTAGTATCTGTCCTCTGGTACAACATCAAGGTCGATTCCTCTTATTTGATCAACCATTCGCGTGTCAAAAATGCAGAGGGGGATGCAAGGAGCACAAGGCATGCACATCCAAGCAAGTGGTAAACATGGACTTGTACATGGAACATCCCAAGCGCAAGCAGAGCTGCAGTGAGCATGTACAACGAGCTAGCGTAAGTCCCTGCATTTCATTTAATTCATACTGGCGTTCGTGTATGATTTGTGTGCAGTGGCTGATCCACGAATTCGAGTTACCAGGGGAGAATATTTAACTTAAAAAATACAAAGGCACTTGCACTCCGGAAATCAACATAACTTGAAAAATGTGAAGCTACATGCACTTTGAAAACCAGCTAATGATCCAAAGTAGTTCAGATTATAAACACTAAATGATGCAAGCACCAAAAAACACAAAATGCAACATGGTCTACAAGGACTACAAACATGGTCTGTACCTGCTTAAATTATTCGTTCTCTTCCGCTGAAAATATTGAAGTGTAATTGCACGTATAACCAAAGGTCAAACTGCATATCAATATATCTATCCTGCACAAGTATGCCAATAGTTTCAAACAACAGATTAGAAAAGTATTTATGCTATGTTGTCATGATACGGGGACTTTCTGGTAGATGGCCTCGACGTTTCCTCAAGCTATGAAAATGCACTATAATTTGCTTGTCATCAATGCCTGCAAATATCTATCTCTCTCAATATAGTAGATCATCATTACACACTAAATCCTTCAATGAGCTTGCAAAATGCTTGCATTAGATCCCTCATTAGACACTATATGTTCATCACCAGGAGCATGTAAAATGTTTGCATAAAATCCTTCATTAGCAATGCATTCATTAGACACTTCGTGCTCAAGAACAACATGAGCTTGTATGTTTGCACGGAAACTTGATTAGATACATCAGATTCAGTCGATTCGGTATTGATTGGGGAGTTATAAAATAAGTAGAAATTGGTTTCATTTTCTCATAGATTCCCTACATACAAGCAGTTTTACAACACCGTCAGTTTAACTATTGGCCGTAAACTGAAGAGTTGAATTAGATATAATCAGGATGTGATGTACCTGCTTTCGTTCGCATGCTACTCTTGCAAGCAGCGATCGCCCTGCTTGGCGCAAGCTCGATGCCATGCCCGTGCTGCCGCCGCTGCCTCCCATGCAAGCTACACCCAGGGTTGGATCTTCATCTTCTTGTCCTTCCGTTCGCTTGAAGCCCGGTGACCGCCCTCCAACGAGGGCGCGAGGAAGTGCTGTGTTTGGCCGTCAACAAGCGGCTAGGTTAGGAGCGAACTAAACCGGAGGTCGGAGCGAATGAATTGGGATTTTTCCTGCTATCGATCGATATGGGAGGCGCTTCGTTTGGGCGCTGGCCTGCTATAGGGCCTGCCTTGCACTTATGTTATTGTCCCATCCAAATTGAAACATTTTTCTTCATTTTTTACATTGCACTGCTTCGTGCGTTGGGACGAACAAAATTAGCGTGGGCCAACTGGACGACTCAAACTAGGTGCACACTTTCCAGCCACTGTGAGGCGGCCACCCATACCAGCCCCTATGGTGGCGTCGCCCCTTTTATGCGTGTATGATTGGATAGTGAAAATTATTCCGGTGGCGCTTTTGTTTTACCCACGTAATGGTTGAATTGCTTGTTTCTATGAACTGAGTTCACCAATAATGTGAAGGATGCCGATCTTTTCATCCTATTGTAGATTGCTTAGATCTCGATATGCCAAAAGTAATCGCATGAAATATACAAGAAAAGCCGATTGTGATGTGTTTGGCTACAAGTAGTCGACTACACGTCCTCATATAACATATCAAGGACGCACCATCTTACCAGATTAACCATTCGACTTACCCATGCAGTGTGGGAAGAAAGAAGTATTGGGACTGCATATCCAAGCAATTGATGCCATGGACTCCTTCGTACAACCTTGTAAGCGAAAAAGAAGTTGCAATGTGCCTGTACAAAGAACTAGCGTAAGTTCAGTTACCTGCTTCTCGGAATTTTAGTTAGCCACTTAGTGCAAAATTGTTCAATTACGTTGCTTGGCTTAATTCAGTTTGCTACTGATTAAATAATGGCATAGCCTGTTAATCATATTGTAGACTGCGCCTATCTATGTGTTTGATACTTACTGTTAAGAATTACCTATTTGCCTTACTTAAATATATACTTGTTTGTTTAACTGCATTGCTGCTGCAACAGCGGGTTACAATGATGTTAATAACTACTTTTCAGCACCCAATTGAAACTCTTTAATTCCTTGTTTGTTTAACTGGTTTGCTGTTATAACTCCCAGTTGAGATGTTTTGCTAACTTCAACTTTTCTGAATCCAATCGAAACTTTAATGGCAAAACAGGTTAGCCCAAGATCAAAGACCGAGGTCCCCATGGACGTTGCATCATCCCACAAAGAAGGGCACCGCCCAATCGTGCATTATGAATTGCCAACTCGATGCTCTAGAGGCTAAACTAGTGGTAGAAAGAGATTCCGCTTTTGCACTTAGAGATGAAGTTGACATGTTGAGGAAGCAAACAACACAATCACAAGCGAGACTCAAGACAACCATTAAATATTTGGTGGATTTCAAAACAAAGCAAGTCGAGACTGACTCAGATTGTTAAGGTCCTAAAGGAAAAAAGGAAATTAAATTCCTACTTGGTAAATCATAGGTGAAATGTTCTTTCCATAGTTGAATAACCTTTGTGTTGTCTGTTCATGAAATCAATCAAACCATTTGTTTTAGAGATCATGTAATAATTGTTTTTTTTTGTTTTTTGGTTTGTAATTTTATTTGAGCACAAGTCTGTATTAATTGATAGACTCGGAGACATTTCATTTGGATTGCTGTGCAGCACCTACAAATATGCCAATCGGGCTGAATGTGCGTTCAACAATAGTAGTAGTATAGATGGACCATAAGTGGCATGCATCGGAAAAGGCCAAGATGCTGGCTAAAAAAAGGATGTTGTTGTAGCCAAAAAAAACTACATCACCCTGGCTTATGTATGTTAGTTGATATTATTGATCCATATACTATATAAGTGTTTATATGTTCGTTAGTTGTGTACATTATTGGTTGATTGACTCGGTATTTGAATCTTGATACATCGCTTGTGTACATATCTAAATGGGAGTACACATTATGATGCGTGTGACATTTGAGTTGGACATAAAGTGTTCCAAATATTTGAATTCACCTTAAACTGGATTCTAGCTTCTGAATTCAAGTATCGGCATTTGTAAATCATATTCATATATGACAGTGGAATACATCTTTGTCGTGCTTTTGAAGATATATAAAAACACATAGAATGATTTATAAAGATTCGTATATGAATACAAAATGGATTCGAATTTAGTTGCCAGGGTAAACGTGGATGCTGATTGTCCCAAAATTCAAAAGAAGCGGCAAAATGTCCACTCCCACGTCGTCTGCCCGAAGCCAAGTGTTTGGGAGATGGAAATTACTGTCTACCCCGATTTCCACTGCTCTCAATAGGGGTAGGTTAGTAACTTCAAGTAGACGTGACACGACCGCCTCTAAGCCCATTCCGACACGGTGGGCGCCAAACATGGGCGGCAAAACACATTTGATTCAAGCTCGTCCGAAATACCTCTGTTTCTCCCTCCATTTCCCCATTCATACACGGTGGGCGGCAAACAAACTCGACTCGGCCGAAATCGATGTAGGCAAATATTTTCAAAAGGGGCAGGTTTGTAACTTCACTCAGACGTGACACAACCGCCCTACCTGTCAGCCCCATTCATACACCGTGGGCGCCAACCACCCTATCCTCGCCCGAAATTTCTCTGGGCAAGTATTGGCGAGATGCGAGATTACCGTCCTATCCCCAACCGACGAGACGTCCAAATTTTAAACGGGGGCTAAGTTCGTAACTTTCCCATATTTCAGGCAGGCGCGTCCTAAAAACATGGTTCCCCGTACCTCTCCCTCCATTTTCCCATTCATACACCATCCGCGCTAGAACACCCCATCCCCACACCACATCCATCGCCATCCTCCACCGCCCTCCTCCACCACATCCATCGCCACCTCCCTCCACCATGCCGGAGCGCCTACCAAGACCGCGTCGTCCACTGCTAGAGATGGTCGTTTCTCATCCACGGCGACGGACCAATAGCCTTGCATCGCGTCCTCTCGCTTCATCGGCGCCGTCGTCCTCTTTGCCGGGGTCGCTCACACGACCTTCTCTTCCACCGCAACGGGACTTAACCCCCGATGCACCCGCTTCATCGTCAGCAGATCTGCTTCAACGCCACCGATGCCATCGCACCCTCGATGCCTACATCGCTACCGCAAGAGAGGTGGTACTTCATATCTCCTCAATTTTTGATCTCAACCGTAAAATAGATCTTAACTTGGTTACTCTACTTTCTTTTCAGCTCTTAGAATTTAGTTCTCGATTCAAGCAAAAATGGATGCTAAATATCATTTCTCCGGTTTGCAGCTTCAAATCTGCCATGGCACAGCCATAATACGGCTTAATTGATCATGCTTAGGGTTTAATTGATCATGTTGGTTCCGTGGTGGTTTCTTCAACAGAAATCAGAGGGGAAACCCTCTTTTGCTAAAAATAATATGCTTAGAGTTTCCCCCTTTTATGATCACTATACGATCAGAATACGTCCTTCGTGTCATAATAACACTACTCTAGCCATCAAGCTAAACAAGCTTAGTTGTTCAAATACGAATCTGATATTATTAAAATAGAGTTGTTTAATTGGTCAGCTAAATGTTCCTAAATTAGTTTCGAAAATGCATGTTCGCCGCTCGGGTGTGTATCTCTACAGGGTGCCCACGGTGGGCCTGCCCACCCTGGGATTTTGGGTCGTCCCAGGCCCCGATTCCCCTCTGTTCTGCTGCGCGCTTACGATCTCTACTCTCCCCCAGCCGCCTGCCTCGCCGGCGACTTGCCGTCCCCGGACGGCATGACTCTAGGAGGAGACGCCGGACTAACAGGAGGCCAGGAGCCGCTCGCCCAACAGCGTCACCGCTGCCCGGGTGCGTCGCCGTGCCTACCTTCCCAGTCCGTTCAGGGCTCAGGCGTCAAAGACCCACCAAGCCAACCCGATTTATCCCGAGATATGTCCTCAACACTCAGCAGCACTCCTCATCACCCATTTTCTAATTGATTCATTACTCATTAGGCAGGACTGTCATTAGGGTTTGTTGTGTGCTCAAGCTACCTACACTTAATGGTTCAGATGTATTTCGGCAATCTTTAGTACCTCTAAAGTTCACGGGGTTTTCAAAATTCGCCCTCGTAATGTAAACTAGTCATTTTGGATTGTTGGTCGTAGTGACATTGACCCAAATTACTACTGCAAGACAGGTTTGTTGACAATTTTACTTGTCTTTCTTACTCATTCGATATAATATCCAATTATTCACGTCGATTAGTTGCAAACAATAAGTGCTAGACAAACTTATTCATTCAGATTTTGGACGGTCTCTTACTGTAGTTACAATTCTGCATACTTGTCCTAATAAGCTTACAAGTAAATGATTAATTCACTACATCTATGCTTGCCTTGTCATATTTGTTGTCAATATTCTTTTAGGGTGGACCACCCTATTTCTAAATACTGGAACCATAGACATGAGTGAATAGTATTTCTCTATGTGATCTCTTCCATCATGTGTGGGTAACGAACACTGCATTGTATAGAAAGAAAGTGTCATTTCCAGCTTTTACATAGGTTTCGATCTTTTACATGGAATACAATCTGCCTACTTGCTTTGTGTCGCACTACCAACACTCCACCCTTGAAGCTAAACATTACGCCACTCATAATTGCTTAGTTTATTTGTTCAAATACGAATTTCATATGATTCTAATGTTCCTACTTCAGTTTTGAAATGTGTGCCTCTGTTATAGAGACATAAGGGGTTTGTATTTACGTATGTGGTCCAGTCGGCATGGTTGGGGAGGTGAACTTTGCATATGCATATGTTTATAGGGAGACACTCTTCAGTTGAATCCACAATGCATTCCATAGATAATCTGACTACTTTTTATGTTTTCATGAATCTCATATTCTGAACAGCATCATAATGATTATGAGCTTGCGCGCATGAAAAGAATAAAGCAAAACAATGCCATGGCTGTCAAACTTGGCATTAAGGGACTAAAATCAAGTCTGGATGCAATGCAATGCAAACGCTCTCCACCTATGATTCATGCTCGTAATATGATCCTAACAGGATTACGAGTTAGAGGGAGACCTAAGTCAATGTAGATCCCTAGTGGAGGAGTCAGAGGAAGATGCCCTATCTTATTCACCCATCAAGGTACTTGCTCTAACTTTCCAAGGTTACATTGCTCGCACATATCTTGCAACTAATGCTTTGCATTGCTTCTACTTTGTTGAACTACCATTAGCTTAGTTTACACATCGTGTATGTGAATACACCATGCCTATCCATTTTCAGTACATATTCCATCTGTCATCATACCATATTTATCCATTCAAATGTTGTTCTTGTGTATCAGACGTTCAAAAGGAAGAGGGTGATTGTTGATCATGGAGGAGCCCAAGAAAAGTATTTGGAAAAGGTAGTGGCACCTGATAAATCAAATAGCCCATTAGGTGTAGTTGCAATATCACCTGACCCACAAAATACCCCAACTCTAGCAGACTCTAGCCCTACTACATCGGGTCATTTCGATGCCCCAACTCAGCGTAGACCCCAACCGCAGAAATAACAAGATGATTATGCCGATTGACATAGCACCAAATTGTCTGACGCAAAACCCCCATTCCAAAGAAAGAGTACACCAAATCCAGTTGCCAAATCCTTTTCGAACCAAAGAGAGCCCCAATTGCAGCAAATAGGACCCTGTTCCATTTATTCACAGTTTAGAAGACTAAGCTTATGTTGTTGTCAGGAACTTTGTGCGCATCTTTCCTTCATGGAAAGATTATACCGCAGACACAGAACAATTTCCAGTCTTCCTCCGCAACTTATGCGTAGGTAATGTACCAATGTTATTCATGGTCATTACTACATATGTTTCACTGATGTAAGACACAAGATTTCATTCTTTTAAATAGGCGAGGAGCAAACCGGATTGTGATGATGAGCAAGGGTTGGTTGCGCTTTTCAAGCACTCGTTGATGAAGTATCGCTTCTACCGAGGCAAGCGCACTTCGATGGCAAGCCTCGCATCGAAATTTCAGAAAGTCTCCATTGCTACATTTATCCGACGGTGACTAGAATAATCTTGTTACACATTGGTCTCGGCAGCGTAAGGTACTGTCTATGATATCACATCACAATTTGAACTACATTTCTGCATTTGCCTTAATGTCTCACTTGTACGAAAACTATTAGCAGAAGAACATCCGTTCTCAAGGGACCACAGAATCTCGCAACTATACTGCACACTTCATTGCTCTTGTGAGTACCTCTTGCCCTGTATGACCATACTTACTTTCATAGCTGTTTGATTATGTAGCATCACTGCACATTTTAGCCTTGTAATCGTCCATTTAGTGGACATTATAAGATCTGTATGGACTCTTACATAAATTTAGAATCAACCCAATGCTTTTGAAGAGGTTTAGCTCTGCAGTCCTCTTGTAAGGACTGAACGTGGTCTATCACTATACTTACATTAACAGCTACTTCCGAGGATTGGTAGTTGATTATGTAGCATCAATCTGCATCTTATCTTCATTATCCTCTATCCCTTCCAAGTATTATCATATCTATAATTACTCTCTACAAAATGTAGCGTCTGTGCAATGCTTATGAAGAACATTCTGCGGTTGAAATTCTTGAGTTATCCTTCCCTTGACATGGAGAAGGGCATTATAAAGCCGGTGTTAATCGTTAATGTAAGTCAGTCCTTCTAAAGCCTTTATCCTCAATCGCTGTTTAATTTGCTCATACTCCCTATCGCTTTCATCGCTGTTTAGTTTGCTGTTTCTACCAAAATGCATGTTCTCAAGAACCGTAAGTTCTAAGTTTTACTTGTAAAACCAAATTCCTTATTCATACCATGCACATTACTTAATACTCCCTGTATGTATCCTTGTTTTTGTGGATCTATAATCCAGTGTGTGGTGAATCAGCCCACGTTTGCACCTTGTCATCTCCTATTTTATCTTACCGATGTGGTCGATGATATGAACAACATGCCATGCACATTGTCCAAAATAGATACAATGATTTTCTTTACCCTTCATCTATGCTTGTTATGTTGACATGGTAATCCAAAGAGTGTGGTGAAGCTCCCGCATTATGAACAATGCCAAATTATGCTATTGATATTTTGAACTTACTCTTTATTTTCTAATTTGAAATTGGATAGAATTGATGTAACAATTATCATCTTTGTTTATACACGTGCAAACCTGTCATCTCTCTCGCTTTGTTTCAGGTGATATGCCCGATGGCATGCACAAGTCTCGTCAAGGATGTGATACAAACCCAACATATATTGCAGCAAAGAAGGCAAAACATCTTGAAGATAGCGAGACAACCCCAAAGTCTTGTCTTGATGCAAAGGTTCAAGTTACTTGAGACTAACAAATGACAAGCTCACGTAATTCGTTGTCTGATCAGTTCGACTTCTTCAGTCCCAAGTTCTAGCAAGAAAGGCATTCTGCAACTCAACTTCGACTTGAAGTCCTATCTCTAAGAAAGATTGCGGAGAACACCAATGACAACCTCATCGCTAAACAACTACACCTGGAAGCTATGACCGACATGCTAGGCCGGTCTCACAGCCTTGCTCAACAGCTTGCGCAGCAGTTCCCCCGCAAGGCTAACCTTTATGGGACAATTTCATTTTTACCCCTAGTTGGTTCCTACCCACGGGTTTTGCCCTTACTTTTAGAGCTTGCTCAGTTTTGCCCTTACTTTTTCCGTCATGGTCCCTCGAATGCCCTTTGACCGTTTGACCAAAACTTTGAAAATTCATTACTAATTCATATGAACTCAGAAAAATGCAAATGAGATATCAAAATGTTTAGATAAACATTACCTTTATGTGCATATTATTTGCATTCTGGACAAAAGCACTCGTTAAACTACCTGAGGTAATTAATGTTATTAACATTATTAAAAATATAAAGGTATAAACAATATTATTTTCATGAATAAAAATTACATGCAAATGTAGGTGATGTTTTCTGAACAACCAGATATATTATTTGCATTTTTCTGAGTTCGTATCATCTTGTTATGAATGTTCTAACGACTTTGACCATTATTTGGAAACTTCATAACAAATTGATACGAACTCAGAAAAATGCAAATAAGATATCAGGATGTTCAGGAAACATCACCTACATTTGCATGTAATTTTTATTCATGAAAACAATATTTTTTATACCTTTTTGTTTTTAATAATGTTAATAACATTAATTACCTCAGGTAGTTTAAAGGGTGCTTTTGTCCTGAATGTAAATGATATGCACATAAAGGTAATGTTTATCTGAACATTTTGACATCTTATTTGCATTTTTCTGAGTTCATATGAATTAGTTATGAATTTTCAAAGTTTTGGTCAAACGGTCAAAGGGCATCCGAGGGACCACGACGGAAAAAGTAAGGGCAAAACTGAGCAAGCTCGAAAAGTAAGGGCAAAACCCGTGGGTAGGAACCAACTAGGGGCAAAAATGCAATTGTTCCAACCTTTATTGGACTATCTTGGAAGTGGTCTCGGTTCAGTGTTATTTTGTTACGCTGCAATGGTGCCCAGTTTTTGTAATCTGCTTCTTCGTTGCGCTTTATGATCACTCGTGGCGAACTTCGATGCCCAGTGGATTTAATATACCTTAAATCCTTTATTGTATAGTGTAGGTTTATTCTTAGTTACTATGTCGTAATTTCTTTATTGTATAGAGTAGGTTTGTTCTTAATTCCTACTAGTTACTGCCATCATTCGCTATCTTAAAAAAATTAGATGTAGTCGACCGGACCGAAACATTCGACTCTAACGGGCCAGGTTTTTAGCGGGCCACAATTGGGCCGGCCTGCGTCTTTCTTGGGCCCGAATAATTGGGGCCTTCACACATTGCGCCAGGCCCAAACTTACACCGGCCTATATTTTAGTTGGGCCTTTTGTCAACCTAGCGCTTAGTTTGGCCCAGGTAGCGTTGGGCCATTAACAGGCTGAATATTGTACTGGCCTGTTACGGCCGAGATGAAACCACGGGCCTTTAGCAGGCCAAAATGCATGTTGGGCCTCAATTTTCACTAGTCATCGACGGGCCTTCAGCAGGCCGAAATGTAGACCGGGCCGTTTTGGGCCTGGGGCTTAGCTCACGAGCCGTTACCAGTCAAACATATCTCGGGCCTTAGTTGGCCCATCGATAGCATGGGCCTTTAAGAGGCCGAAAGCTTAGTACGAGGCATCAACGGGCGAATTACACGACAGCCTTTAACAGCCCAAAGTCACGTTGGGCTTAATCATGCCACCTTTAGCACAAAGCCGTTAGTGGGCACGATGTCCCGTCGGACCATATATGGCCCATGGACAAGACGGGCCATTCCCAGCCGAAAGTCACACCGGCTAAAATGGGCCCATGTCTACATCAGGCCTCTAACAGGCCGAAAGTCACTGGGTTGTAGTTGGGCCCAAATATTAGGCGAACAATTAACGGGCCAGATCTGGCTTCGGGCCGCAAATGGGCCCAAATATTGGGCGAACAATTAACGGGCCAGATCTGGCTTTGGGCTGTAAATGGGCCCTAATATTGGGCGAACAATTAATGGGCCAGATCTGGCTTCGGGCCGTAAATGGGCCTTTATTAAGCAGGTCGTTATTGGGCTGGCCCGCTAGTACCTGATTAAGTTCTACGGGCCTTTGACTGGGCCGGCCTTTTCAACCTATATGAGCCTTAATTGGGCCCAGCCACGTGTCGACGTATCATAGGCATGTCTCCTCCAATGGACGGGCGACATCTGGCCCATCGACGAAGCCGACAAACCGTTTCCCTTCGGCCAATCAGAATTTTACACGTGGAAATTTACCATTGGTCAGGGCTATTAACGGGTTATCGGATCCAAAATCCGACCCGATAGCTTAACGGTGTTCCATTACGGTGGATGCCATGTGTCGGTCACCCTTGACAAAAGCACTTCCGTGACACGCGATTTATCGTCATGGAAGTGGACACTTCCGTGATGATAATTTTGGTAATGTCATGGAACACTTATACGACAGCACAGGTATGACTATCTTGATTCTGTCATAAATTTGTCATGGATGTACATGCATGACAAAAACGCGACCTACTGTGACAAACACGAATCATCATGGAAGTGTATTTTTTTGTAGTGAAAGCATCAAGTCCTCTTTATTCCCATACGCAACGATCCCTCTTACTCGGGTTTGTGTTTCAGTCACTCACCAACCCACTATAAGCGAATCATGAACGTATTGCAACACCCTACAACGGGAATCCCTCACGCTTGCGCGACACGGAGGGCACCATAGGACAGAACCAAAGTAAAACATACAACTCATACCAATCTAGATCATCAATCAACCCAAAGACAAAAGATATCTACTCAAAACATCATAGGATGGCAAGACATCATTGGATCATAATATGTGGCATAAAGCACCATGTTCAAGTAGGGATTACAGCGGGGTGCGGGAGAGTGGACCGCGTAAAAGAGATAAGGATGGTGATGATGATGGTGACGTTGATGAAGACGATCACCGTGGCGATGATTCCCCTTCTCCCCCTTGTGCTTCCTCCTCCATCCCTCCGTCCTTGGCCTTCAGGGTGATGATGGCCCCTCCGGGATACTCCTCCATGGCATCGGTGATGATGGCCCCCTCCGGCAAGGTGCCAGAGAGGGCCTAGATTGATTTCTCGTGGCTACAGAGGCTTGTGGCGGTGGAACTCCCGATCTAGGTTAATTTTCCGAGGTTTCTGTACTTATAGGAATTTTTTGCGTCGGTCTCACGTCAAGGAGGTGCCCGAGGTGTCCACGAGGCAGGCCCACGCGCCTGGCGGGGTGGGCGCGCCACCACCCTCGTGGGCACCTATGGACTCTCCTGGACCAACTCTTTTACTCCGAGGTCTTCTTTTGGTCCATAAAAAATCATCAAAAATTGGCTCGTCAATTGGACTCTGTTTGGTATTCCTTTTCTGCAAAACTCTAAAGCAAGGAGAAAACAGAAACAGACACTGGGCTCTAGGTTAATAGGTTAGTCCCAAAAATCATATAAAAGTGTATAATAAAGCCCATTAAACATTCAAGATAGATAATATAACATCATGAATACTTCGTAAATTATAGATACGTTGGAGACGTATCAGCATCCCCAAGCTTAATTCCTTCTCGTCCTCGAGTAGGTAAATGATAAAAGAAATAATTTATGAAGTGTGAATACTAGAAAGTGCTTAAGTTTGATCAATGATAATTTCAATCACCTTTTCCAGCATCATTATATGTCATAACAGTAGCTCATCGCATAAAATTTTTCATATCAAGTAATATTTCTGTTTTTGGACTCAAATGAAGAATCCATATAAACTTTCTTGAAACTAACAAACAATATTCTCACCATCAAACAATTGCAATTCATCTTATTTTCAGGAAGAGTCTATGTCAGAGCTTTGATTTAGCAAACTCCACATACTCAACTATCTTTTAGTCTTTCACAATTGCTAACACTCACGCAATACTTGTGGTTATGGAGTTTTAGTCGGACACAGAGAAAGATAGGGGCTTATAGTTTCGCCTCCCAACCTTTTACCTCAAGGTTAATGTCAACAATAATAGCTCATGCTAACTTACATCCAATTAGATATATATATATATATATATATATATATATATATATATATATATATATATATATATATATATATCGTGATCTTTCCAACACCACGTGCTTGCCAAAGGATAAAATGTAAAAAGGAAAGGTGAAGATCACCATGACTCTTGCATAAGGTAGAAGATAATAATAAAAGATAGGCCCTTCGCAGAGGGAAGCAGAGGTTGCCATGCGCTTTTATGGTTGGATGCACAAAATCTTAATGCGAAAGAACGTCACTTTATATTGCCCCTTGTGATATGAACCTTTATTATGCAATCCGTCGCTTTTATTTCTTCCACATCACAAGATCGTATAAAGCTTATTTCCTCCACACCAATCAATCATACATATTTAGAGAGCAATTTTTATTGCTTGCACCGATGACAACTTACTTGAAGGATCTTACTCAATCCATAGGTAGATATGGTGGACTCTCATGGCAAAACAGGTTTAAGGGTTTTGGGAAGCACAAGTAGTATCTCTACTTGGTGCAAAGAATTTGGCTAGCATGAGGGGGAAAGGCAAGCTCAACGTGTTGGATGATCCATGACAATATACTTTATTTCAGATATAAGAAAACATAACCCATTACGTTGTCTTCCTTGTCCAACATCAACTCTTTAGCATGTCATATTTTAATGAGTGCACCCAATCATAAAAGATGTCCAGGATAGTATATTTATATGTGAAACCTCTCTTCCTTCAATATTCTTTCATGAATTGTTCAAGTGACCAATTCTACATTTGCTAACTTTCAATAAGTTTACTACCTATACTTACTATGTGTGAAGTCATTACTCCCCATGTTATAAGCATATGGAACATATATAAATTCAGGCTTATGACACTCAATTTATTCAACCATTTACTCATAGGATATACGTGAATCACATGAGTAAATGACAAACTACTCCAAAAGATATGAGTGAAGAACACTGAGTAGTCAAATAATTAACTAGCCATGGGAGGATTCTTTTCATTCAATATTTCAGATCCAATGATTTTATTCAAACAGCAAGTAAAATCAAAAACACGCTCCAAGCAAAACACATATCATGTGACGAATAAAAATATAGCTCCGAGTAAGGTATACCGATAGTTTTGAAGACGAAAGAGGGGATGCCTTCTGGGGCATCCCCAAGCTTAGGCGCTTGAGTCTTCCTTGAATATTACCTTGGGGTGCCTTGGGCATCCCCAAGCTTAGGGTCTTTCCACTCCTTATTCTCCTCATATCGATAAGCTTGAAAACTTCAATCACACAAAACTTAACCAAACTTCGTGAGATAGGTTAGTATGATAAAGAGTAAACCATTCACTTTGGTACTGTCAAAGACAAGGTTCATAATTGTTCTCACACAATTCCTACTGTACCATGTCATTTCTACAATTTATATTGAAGAATATAAGCCATAGAAAGTAGAAAACAAGCAAACTATGCAATGAAAACAGAATCTGTCAGAAACAGAACAGTCTGTAATGATCTGAACAATAACCATACTTCTGCTACTCCAACAATTATGAAACAAATTGGTGGACGTGAGGAATTTGTCTATTAATCTTATGCAAAAATAATAAACTCAAAATCACTCTTCTGTAAAAAAAATGACAGCTAATCTCGTGAGCGCAAAGTTTCTGTTTTTTACAGCAAGATCACATTAACTTTCACCCAAGTCTTCCCAAAGGTCTTACTTGGCACTTTATTGAAACAAAGGCTATAAAACATGATTATTACAGTAGCTTAATCATTTAAACACACAAAAACAGTAAGGGCAAATATTGGTTTGTCTCCCAACAAGCGCTTTTCTTTAATGCCTTTTAGCTAGGCATGATGATTTCAATGATGCTCACATAAAAGATAGGAATTAAAGCACAAAGAGAGCATCTTGAAGAATATGACTAGTACATTAAATATAACCTACTTCCTATTCCTAGGGATTTTGTTAGCACACAATTTATAAGAACAACAATCAACTAGCATGGGAAGGTAAAGCAAGTATAACTTCAAAATTTTAAGCACATAGAGAGGAAACTTGATATTAATGCAACTCCTACAAGCATGTATTCCTCCCTCATAATAATTTTCAGAGGCATCATGGATAGAAACTTTGTTCTCATACTCAATTGGAACCTCTTCAGAAATAGTGTAATCATTACTAGCTAAAGTTGACACTCTTCCAAATCCACTTTCATAAATATCACACTAAGATTCAACACCCTCCAAAATAGTGGGATCACTAGTTCCTAAAGTTGACACTCTTCCAAACCTTTAAATGATGGTATTATTCATACTACAAAGGATATAACTGAAGTTCATGGAGCATTCTACAACTAACCAATATCCAAGCTCAAAATGTATAAGTGAAGCACATGAAGCATTCTATAAAACCACACTCAAAAGATTTAAGTTAAGCACAAAGAGCAATTCTATAAGATCATACTTAAAAGATTTAAGTGAAGCACATGAAGTATTCTATAAATTGATGAAGGTACATCTCATAATAGCATGGTTCTTAAAGGAAAAACAAAAACACAAAGGACACAAATCATGTGAACAAAGCAAAAACCGAGGTATACCGATATTTGTTGAAGAAGAAAGATGGGATGCCAACCGGGGCATCCCCAAGCTTAGATGCTTGAGTATCATTTGAAATATTTACTTTGGGTGCCTTAGGCATCCCCAAGCTTGAACTCTTGCCTCTCTTTATTCTTCTCATATTGATATCTCCTCGACCTTCGGACACTTCATCTACGCAAAACTTTAACAGAAACTTGTGAGATCCGTTAGTGTAATAAAGCAAATCACTACCTTTAGGTACTATAATGAACTCATTATTTATTTATATTGGTGTTAAACCTACTGTATTCCAACTTATCTATGGTTCATACTCCCCGATACTAGCCATAGATTCATCAAAATAAGCAAACAACACACGCAAAACAGAATCTGTTAAAAACAGAATAGTCTTTAGTAATCTGGAAGTTTGGTAAACTTATGTAACTCCTAAAATTATTAAATAAATTTTACAATTTGAAAAATTTGTACATAAGTAACGTGCAAAAAGTTTCAGACCCATTTGACTTTCCAGTAAAAAATGTAAATTCACGCACTACAGCCAAAGTTTCTGTTTTTGTTCTGCACATAGTAAACAAGCAATCTAATCATCCTAAAACCAAATCTTGGCACATTATTTTTATAATACAATGGGTATATACAAGGGGATAATTATTTACAGAGAAACTTCCATGAAAAATTCTACATTGTTTCCGTGAGCATGAACACAAGTGCTCAAGGTCGACCCTCACTTTTTCAATGCATAACTTTCCAATCACTTCTCTTTTTGAAAAACTTTTTTGGCATGAGAGGCAAGTAATAATTTTTTTTGTATTTTCATTATTTTTAAAAAATTGTATGTTTCACCCACAACTAAACAGAAACAAAAAAGGAAAAACAAAATCTACTTAGTGAAGAAAGCAAACAAGCACACACGAGAATATCAACCCCACGCTATTGCTCCCGCAACGGCCAGTAAAAGAGCTTGATAATCCCCAAGTGCAAGGAATCATCGTAGCACTTTACAAAGGTGGAAGTGATAAGTATGGAGACTTAGATATTGTTAAAGGTAAGATCAATATTCTCTCAAGCCCTATCTGCCACTGATACGACTCTACGTGCACCTAACGTTTGCTTCCAACTAGCAACGAGAAATAAAACTATGTTGTGGGTATGAAGAGGATAACTTTGTATGAAATCGGAGAGCTAAAATATAAAAGTAGGTGCTGTTATCATTAAGTTAGAATATAATACTAAATATTATAAATATCGAGTGTGGAATAATGGTGGATCGTGTGGAATTGTCCTAGGCAATTGTTAACAAGACCGGTAATCACTATTGCAGTTTCATATGAGGGAGAGGCATAAGCTAACATACTTTCTCTACTTGGATCATATGCACTTATGATTGGAACTCTAGCAAGCATCCGCAACTACTAAAGATCATTAAGGTAAAACCCAACCATAGCATTAAAGCATCAAGTCCTCTTTATTCCCATACGCAACGATCCCTCTTACTCGGGTTTGTGTTTCACACCAACCCACTATAAGCGAATCATGAGCGTATTGCAACACCCTACAGCGGGAATCCCTCACGCTTGCGCGACACGGAGGGCACCATAGGACAGAACCAAAGTAAAACATACAACGCATACCAATCTAGATCATCAATCAACCCAAAGACAAAAGATATCTACTCAAAACATCATAGGATGGAAACACGTCATTGGATCATAATATGTGGCATGAAGCACCATGTTCAAGTAGGGATTACAGCGGGGTGCGGGAGAGTGGGTCGCATAAAAGAGATGAGGATGGTGATGATGATGGTGATGTTGATGAAGACGATCACCGTGGCGATGATTCCCCTTCTCCTCCTTGTGCTTCCTCCTCCATGGCCTCCACCCTCTGGTCCTTGGCCTTCATTGTGATGATGGCCCCTCCGGGATACTCCTCCATGGCCACCGGTGATGATGGCCCCCTCCGGCAGGGTGCCAGAGAGGGCCTAGATTGATTTCTCGTGGCTACAGAGGCTTGCGGCGCGGAACTCCCGATCTAGGTTAATTTTCCGAGGTTTCTGTACTTATAGGAATTTTTGGCGCCGGTCTCACGTCAAGGAGGTGCCCGAGGTGTCCACGAGGCAGGCCCACGTGCTCGGGGTGGGCACGCCCACCCTCGTGGGCACCTCGGGCTCTCTGGCCCAACTCTTTACTCCGAGTTCTTCTTTTGGTCCATAAAAATCATCAAAATTGGCTCACAATTGACTCCGTTTGGTATTCCTTTTCGCAAAACTCTAAAACAAGGAGAAAATGTAAACCGCACTGGGCTCTTGGTTAATAGGTTAGTCCCGAAAATCATATAAAAGTGTATAATAAAGCCCATTAAACATCCAAGATAGATAATATAACAGCATGAATACTTCATAAATTATACATACGTTGGAGACGTATCAAAGCCGGAGAAGGGAAAAAGGAATGCCGGCACAAAAGGACAGCATAACCAGGCTGGCCATGGAAATAATGGTAAGCACAAGGCAGACAATAATTCTAATTTTGTGGCTAACACCAATGTTCAAGGCAATAACCAGCGCCGTAAGGGTAAACCGCCCCCGCGGGGCGGAGGACCAGGGATGAATCTGGAGCGTCTGTTGAACCAGCCTTGCCCAAATCACGGGACGCAAGATAAACCGACTACGCATTTATGGAAGGATTGCTTCATTATGCGAGAGTTCAAAAATTCAAATCTCTTCCGATATGATCATGGACCATCCGGCGGTTCATGTCCCGGGTTTCACGGACCGGGTTATGGTGGAGGTAACTCCGGTTCAGGTTTTCAGGGTAACCAAGGTGGACAGGGTAATCAGGGCAACCAAGGTGGTTATAATCAGCAGGGAATCAAGAATAGCAGCAATGGGTTATGAGAGCAACCCGGGCGCTTAAATGGTGGATGTTGTCATGTCTTCACTACTAGTCTCAGGTAAGCGCGATCGTAAGCTCCATAAAAGGGCGTTGAACTCTGTTGAACCGGGCGGTGCCCCGTTATCTGCTACCGGTCCGAACAGCCTATTGTGTGGAGTCGAGGATCATCCGTCCCGGGTTGATAATCCGGGTCATCTAGCGTTGGTAGTTGCACCGCAAGTTGGAGGTTATAAATTCACCAAAGTGCTCATGGATGGAGGGAGCAGTATCAACATCTTGTATTATGAAACCTTCCAACGTATGGGTTAACAGATAAGAATCTCAAACTGTCAAACACTGTTTTTCACGGCATGGTACCGGGTAAATCGGCTTACCCGGTCGGTAAGATAGCGCCGGAGGTGGTTTTTGGAGATGATCATGATTCAAGGTCCGAGACATTAACCTTTGAAGTGGTCAAAATTAGAAGTCCGTACCATGCCCTGTTTGGACGGCCGGTTTATGCTAAATTTATGGCAAGGCCGTGTTATATTTATCTGCAGCTCAAGATGCCGGGTCATAAGGGGACAATCACGGTTCATGGTAGCCGCAAGATTGCTCTGGAGTGCGAGGAAGGTGATGCGGCTTATGCTGAGTCGGTTTGCGCGACGGAGGAGTTGAAGTTCTATAAGGACAATGTTGATCCGGCAGATATGACTTCTCTGAAGAAGCCCACTACAGAGCATGATCCGGCTTTGAAGTTTAAATTGGTTGATGAGACTAAGTTGGTTGATTTTGTTCCTGGTGATTCATCCAAGCAGTTCAGCATCAGCGTTAACTTGGATCCGAAATAGGAAAGCGCGCTCATCGAGTTCATCCGTGAGAACCGGGACATATTTGCATGGAAACCTTCTGACATGCCAGGTGTGCCGAGGAAACTCGCTGAGCACACTCTTAATATTGATCCGAAGTTCAAACCGGTCAAACAGTTTCTTCGCCGCTTTAATGAAGAGAGGCGCAAGGCCATTGGTGAAGAGGTAGCCCGGCTATTGGCGGCAGGATTTATTGTGGAGGTGTTTCACCCAGAGTGGTTGGCTAACCCTGTGCTGGTACTTAAGAAGAACTGCACTTGGAGTATCTGTGTGGACTACACAGATTTGAACAAAGCTTGCCCAGCTGATCCCTTTGCCCTCCCTTGTGTTGATCAAATCATTGATGCTACGGCGGGTTGTGAGCGTTTAAGTTTCCTGGATGCTTATTGCTTTTATAACTCCCTTTGGAGCCTTCTGTTATGTATCAATGCCTTTTGGGCTCAAGAGTGCTCAGGCGACTTATCAGCGGTGTGTGCAGAATTGCTTTCATAATCAGATTGGGCGCAATGTTCATGCTTATGTGGATGATATCATGGTGAAATCCAGGAAAGCAAAGACACTCATAACTGATTTGCATGAAAATTTTGATAATCTGAGGGTTTATAAGATGATGCTTAATCCGGCTAAGTGTGTTTTGGTGTACCGACTGGCAAGCTCTTGGGTTTTCTGGTGTCCAACAGGGGCATTGAGGCTAATCCAGAAAAGATCAAGGCCATCACGGCCCTGGCTAAACCGGTATGTATTAATGACGTTCAAAGACTGGCAGGTCGGATTGCAACACTGAGCCGGTTTATAAGCCGGTTGGGGGAGAAGGCGGTCCTGCTTTATCAGATGATGAAGAAAACAGACAACTTTGTTTGGAGTGATGCTGCTGATGCAACGTTTGAGGATTTGAAGAAGCAGTTGGCCGAACCGCCCGTCCTTGCTGCCCCCATTGATAAGGAACCATTGCTATTATACGTGGCTGCTAATGCCCGGGCTGTCAGCCTGGCTATTGTGGTGGAGCGCAAGGAGGCTGGTAAGGAATATCCGGTTCGACGGCCGGTTTATTATATCAGTGAGGTGCTTATTGAGTCCAAACAGAGATATCCCCATTGGCAGAAGCTGGTGTATGGAGTGTTTATGGCAAGCCGGAAGCTTAAGCAATACTTTCAAGGCCATTCCATCGCCGTGGTCAGTTCTGCTCCATTGGGAGACATCATTCAAAACAAGGAGGCAACTGGTCGGGTTGCTAAGTGGGCTATTGAGCTTGGGCCTCACGGGTTGAAATACATGCCTCGCACTGCTATCAAGTCACAAGCGCTCGTAGACTTCATCAACGACTGGACAAAGTTGCAGGCACCAGAGGATAAACCGGATAACACATACTGGACTATTCACTTTGATGGATCCGCATAATTGGAGGGCCTGGGGTCGAGTTGTTCTTACTTCCCTTGAGGTGACAAATTTTGTTATGTTCTCCACTTAATGTTTCCTCTACTAACAATGCAATCGAGTATGAGGCCTTACTCCATGGTCTGCGGATGGCTAAGGAGATGAACTTGATCTGGGTACGTTGCTTTGGTGACTCCGACTTAGTGGCGCAGCAAGTATCAGGCATGTGGGATTCCAAGGATCCACTCATGGCGGCTTATCGGCGGAAGGTGGACGTCATTGTTGGTCACTTCAATGGTTATCAGGTCGAGCACATTGATCGACGCAAAAATGAAGCGGCAGACGCTTTAAGCTGGCTCGGATCTCAGCGTAAACCGGTGCCGCCTAATGTTTTTCTAGATGTTCTACATAATCCGTCGGTCAGGATACCAACGGAGGAGGATCTGGCGATTCCTGACCCGGAGGTTCAACTGGTGGTATTTCTTCATGCTATCCCTGATTGGACATTGCCGTACCTAGCGTACATGAACCGGGGCGAGTTACCAGAGGATGAAGTTTTGGCCAAACAGATAATCCGGCGGTCTAAGTCCATGGCTATTGTGAATGGCGAGTTACACCACCGCAAAGGTCTCGTGGGCGTTTAAGCGTTGTGTTTCTTCCAAGAAGGTTGTGAGATCTTGCGTGAAATCCACGAAGGAGATTGTGGTCATCATGCCGGTTCAAAATCCTTGGTGGCTAAGGCTTTCCGGCACGGTTTTTACTGGTTAACAGCTCATGCTGATGCGGAAGATCTGGTCCGAAGGTGTGACGGCTGTCAGAAGTTTGCACGTCGAGCTCATGTTCCGGCTCAGGAGTTGAGGATGATTCCAATTACCTGGTCGTTCGCAACTTGGGGGCTAGATATGGTTGGGCCTTTTTAAGAGGTCCAAGGATAAGAAGACCCACCTCCTAGTGGCGGTCGATAAATTCACCAAGTGGGTGGAGGCAGAGCCAGTGAGCAAGTGTGATGCGGCCACGGCGGTTCAGTTCATGAAAAAGGTGATCTTACGGTTTGGCTTTCCACACTATATTATAACAGATAATGGCACGAATCTCTCCAAGGGAGCTATGGAGGAGTTCTGTCAACGTGAGCACATCCGGCTTGATGTGTCATCGGTAGCCCACCCCTAATCTAATGGTCAAGCGGAGAGAGCTAATCAAGAAATTCTATAGGGTATCAAGCCCCGGCTTATGGTTCCTTTGAAACAGACGTCGGGTTGTTGGGTGGAGGAGCTACCTTCCGTTCTATGGAGTATTAACACCACCCCCAATAGATCCACGGGTTACACACCCTTCTTCATGGTTTATGGAGCAGAAGCAGTTCTCCCAAGTGATATGTGTCATGACTCGCCCCGAGTGGCAGCCTATGTTGAAGCGGATAATGAGAGAGCACGCAAGGATGCATTGGACCTGTTAGATGAACAACGGGATATTGCCGCTTTTCGCCCAAAGGATTTATCAAAGAAGACCTGCAACGTTATCACAAATTACCGGTTAAAACCAGGACTTTCCAAGAAGGCGACTTGGTTCTTCGCTCATCCAAGATCGCATCGACATGCATAAGTTGTCTCCACCTTGGGAAGGACCCTTTGTGGTCAGTAAGAATTTGAACAACGGGTCATACTACCTCATCGATGTTCGAGAGCACAAAGACTCACGCAAATCAGAGGAGGAGACTCGCCGGCCGTGGAATATAGCTCATCTTCGGCCTTACTACACCTAAGTCATAGGCTCCTACTATGTATATATTTTTGACAATGTACATATTATGATCAATAAATAAACCGACATCCTTGCTAAAGCGGGACCTCTGCCGTTTTCGTCTTATATGTCTCCTTGGTTACATGGGGGCTCATGCTTACAAAGCAGACTTTTCCAGTAAACCGGCTTATAAAGCCACAACATAGCTTGGGAGCTTCACACCCAAGGGACCAAAGAGAGCAAGTTGCCACGACAAATTTCAAACATAGGTACCCATTGAGCACAACTCACAATGTTACTTGGGGGTCTTTGTGCACAAAGAACAAAGAGTTTGAAAGGACCCTTGTAATAGGCTATCAAGCCAGTGCTTGAAGCCCGTGTATTCACATAAAACCACGGGTTAACATGCCTTCATCAAGTAAGTCACTACATCCGTAATCCTGGTATGACTCACGAACGCTTGACAAGTCAATCTTATACGCACTCGAACTTGTCAAAGTTAAAATGACGATTGGTTAATTGGAGGCCCATCTTAAAAGGCTTTGCCAAATGGTTTAACTCAGCGGCCTGGCAGCCCATGAAAAGCCTCGAATTTTGGTCTGGCAGCCCTTGAAAAGCCTCGACTACAAGTTTTTATTTGACTTTGTTTTTGCAAGTTTTTCTTTCCTTTGATAAGATTTTAAGGTAAACCGGCGTCCATTGACCCAGTCTGACTATAAGTCATTTCATCAGCCCAGTGTTTCTTAACCCGGTGCAACTTTCAACTATCAGTTGTTAGCACAAAATCAATTATAAACCGGTGTTTATTAACCCGGTCTGGCATTGACTATAAGTCGCCAGGATGATCATCCGGTGTTTATCATAACCCGCGTGGTTTATTATATACCAGCATAGCATGGTGAGAGTTATCAACACTCAGGATTTGGGTTATCACCCTTACTACAAAAACGATTGGTAAACCAACGATGTGATTTAAATCACAGGTATGAGGTATTTTCATATTTCATTATATTTACAGCCTTGGTTATAAACTCTGGCTTCATATTGGGCATCGTAACCCGTCCGGTGATAAACCGCCAGGATAAGTTTTCAGTTTATGACATGCAGAAAACACTGATAAAGATCATAAACAGACATTGCATCTTATGACAAAGTGGCAATCTTAGGAAAGTGATTATGCACGACGGCATAGCATACCAAGTGTTTCAAGCTATGCACGATGGCATAGCAGACCAAGTGTTTTAAGCTAGCCTATTACAAGGTGCTTTAACCGCCCAAAAAGATAATTGTTTTTCTACCGAGGGTGCACAAATAGTAAACCGGCTTCCGGATTATGATTCCTCTTCGGCTTGATGAGAAGTTTGTGGATCACCTTGCGTCGGTTCAGCCTCCGCCTCTCCATCCACTGGCTGGAAGTCAATGGTGGCCCAGTCAATTCCACACAAAGCTCGGAAGACAGCTTCATCACTTATAAGATCTAACGGTTCAATGTCAGGAGCATAAGTGTGCTTACGAGTTGGCGGGATTATATTTTGAGCTTCATAAACCGACGTGGCAATCCGTCTGTTGTCTGAATCATAAACGGACCGGTGATAAGACAGATCAGTCTCCTCGGCCAGTTTGCTAGCAAGTGGGCGCATTTCTTTTGTCAGGGCTCTAAGGGCATCCTCGTCAAACTCCGACCCATCTTCTTTTTGGCTTGGATAACCATTTCCGATATCCACCGGATCAAGGTCAGCTATCCAAGCCTTAGCCCGAGTCAAGTAGATAAAGCGCCACTCTTGCAAAGCAGATCTCTTCATTTCTTCTAACTGGGCTGGTGTCATGGAGAGCTTGGCCAATGTATCTTTGATTAAGGTTGGCGTCGGTTTGTTATATGAAGCAGTGCATATAACTCGTTGAGCGCCGGTATATAGCTGTTCAATTAAGGTATAAGCAGCCTTCAGCTTCTTGCGCATATCCGAGCCAAGATGGGCGACGCGCGGCTACCTGCAATGGTTACAATATTGTTGTTAAACCGGTAATTTCAGGGCTAATGAAGTACGGTTCATTACAAAGTTACTTACCGAAGATAGCAGAAGTCATAGCATTAATCTGCCGCTTTAAACCAGTTAGCTCTTCTGCCACCGGTTTAAGGGCCGCTCAAAGATCCTCAAATTGCTTTAACAGAGTGGCCCTCTCGGTCTTCCCAATCTGCCCGCCGCCTTTTGAAGCCATCCTTCAATCGCTCCATGACGGTTAAAGCGCCTTCAACTCATCTTTGGCCTTGGATGTTTCGCTATTGGGACTTGATATTTTCCTCAAGATCGCGATTTGGGAATCCTTGTTGCTCAAGTCAGTCTGCAAAAGATAGATAATAAAGTTGTTAATACTTTCTAAAGTCCCAAGCACATAACAAGTTATACACTTGGCACTTGGGGGCTAATGCGGATTGCTTTTATCAACTGATATTTTTAAGTCCCAAGCATACAACAAGTTATATACTTGGCACTTGGGGGCTAATCAATATCGGTTCAAGTTCAGGGTCATCCAGGTTTTAACAATAAGCCGGATCATATTGATAACCGGAATGAATTTTGGAAGCTAAGTTACAAAAGATATACCGGTTCATCCTAAAGGTATAAGCCGGTCTGGAAGGGCTAAACAAGCAACATTTTAATATTCTCCTACTATAAGTCCCGATTCACATTTATATTGGTGAACCGGCCCTTGGGGGCTACTAGACTTGATCATTGAAGCAGGATATAAGGAAACGAAGAAATTATTCAAAGGAACAAGTATTTACCTCATACCGCTCTTTCATCAGGTTTACCAAACCGGCTTCATAGTCACGACTTGTGTATGTACCGGTTCAAATACCCGTAATGGATGTCTTGAGCATTGAGATGAGCATAATCGACAAATCAGTCTTCCACTTGCCTTTCTCCACAAAGAGAAAATTCCTCTTGGCACTGTGCTTTGACAAAGCGGCTGTGGTTGCTGTGGAGTGGTATGGCCAAAGCCAGTAATCACAACATCATTTGGTGTGCCTTCAGCTGCCGTATTTGGGCTCGGCGGTTTATCAGAGGCCTTGGTTGGGCTTGGCGGATCAGCAGCTGGGCTTGGCGGATCAGCATGAGGACTAGTCGAATTAACTTCTGGTGGATCAACATAACTGTCTTGACCTTGTGGCACAAGATCATCCAGAGCAATATCAGCATTTTGATCGGCAGCTTCTGAGGTCGTCTCCGGTTCAATAGCCGGGTTATCATCAGTGGGAGCAGTCAGTTTGGCCTTTTTACTGAGTCGAGCTTTGGCACTGCAAGTAACAAACAGAGGTTAATATAATAAACCGGTGCAAGAAAATAAAACTAAAGTTGCTATGCTTACCCAGGGACGGTCTTGAGAGGAGGCATCCGGGTAGTCGATGAATCGCCAGAGGAGGAATTGGAAGTACCCTGATAATTTGAATCAGACGGATTAAGACGGTATCGGAAGTAACTCGCCTTGGGATAAGATTTATTAGAAGTACAAGAGACATCTGGACGGCGTTTTCAAACTGGGGTATCCGGTAAACCGGAGGAAGTAACTTGTTGGACACTGTGCCGGATTGTGCGACGAGCTTCAGGTTGCTATGTCTTCAAAGAAAAGTGTGGATCCAAATAAGCGAGAGGATGTGAACGTTTTACTTTCCGGACTGCGCGACGGAGTTTTCGTACTGGCACATGATCTGAATCTGAAGAAAGGGGAATTACCTCTACATGATCAGCGCGGCTGGCTTCCGTGTCATCCTGATAATGATCTTTGTCAATAAGGTGCATGAAAAATGAACCGAGGGAATCAAGTTCTACCTCTGATTCCGAGTCATCAACATCTTCGGCCGGATCAGGGGACTCGGCGGTTCTCTTCTTTGCTGGCTTCTTTGAGGCCTTGCTCTTAGCACGAGGCGCTCTCATCGGTTTGTCTTGTGGTTTGGCTGGTTTGTCTTGAGATTTCCTCTTCCAGAACGGGTCATTGCTCTGCAAAGATAAACAGAAGGTTATCAGAAAGTTTCAACAGGGGGGGCGAATTAAAAGCAGAAAAGTACAATTCTTACAACTGGCGGTTTATGGGAGGCATAATAGGGACGCAGCTCAGTCTTGCTGCACTCAGATATCGGTTCATCCAACATCTTTTTGACAGCTTCAGTAATCTCGTCATCAGTTAGCTGAATATCGATATGACGTTGAGGATCTTTTAACTCTCCTGTATACTCGCACATTAAACGGGGATGCTGGCTTAAGGGAAAGATACTCCATGAAACCCAGCAACGGACAAGATCAATGCCGGTTAAACCATTTGCCATAAAGGCTCGGGTCTTAGAAAGCTATGGTGCATACTTTGATCGCTCCTTGGCAGTAAGCCGTTGAGGCAATGGATGTTCATTACTGAGCCGGTGAGCACGATAACCCGGCAGAGGATTTTCATCTTCAGGAGCGGTATTCCGGCAGTAAAACCACGTTTGATTCCAGTCCTTGGGGTGGCTGTGGTGTTTGGCGTGAGGAAAATTGACTTCTTTCCTTTTCTGAATTGACACGCCGCCAAGTTCAGTGTTGGGGCCGTCAGTAGATTCAGTAAGGCGGTTCAAGTGGAAGAAGTCTCTGAAAAACTCAACGGTCGGTTCTTCCTGCAGATAAACTTCACAAAACACTTGGAAATTGCAAATGTTGGACACAGAGTTCGGTCCAATATCCTGAGGGTGGAGTTGGAAGCTGGCAAATACATCCCGTAAAAATTTTGATCCGGGAGGGCTAAACCCTCGGTCCATATGATGTACAAAAACAACTACTTCTCCATCTTGAGGTTCAGGTGGGTTTTCAGTACCGGGGCTCTCCAATGGATGGTTTCTTGCTTTGCTAAAGCGCCAGTCACAACATATGAATTAAGTTGCTCTTCCGTAACCCGGGAGGGAGCCCAGTTGCAAGAGAAGAACTGTTTGGCCATTTTTGATAACAAGCTGTAAAAGAAGTTCAAGACCGGTTTATGGTTCAAGATTAATATGCGTAAACCAGCTCCAGGCCAGAGGAAGGAATCAGCTAGAGGAAATATACATGTTAAACCAGATACTGATGCTCAGGAAAAATTGGTGGTTTAAGAGAGGGCTAATGGTACCTGACGGATTATCAACTTTTAACGGTTAAACCGCCTACAATGGTGCGGAAGGGACAGATCTGAAACTTTCTTAAGTGTGGCACAAACAGTTTTTACAAGTTCGTGTGATAATTTTGGATCTACCACAGTTCTACAAAAGGGAGAAATTTTAAACCTAAAGGTCGCGACAGCAGAAGAGCGCATATGCTTGGACGGGATCTTATGCAGTAAAAAGCGGTTTCTGAGGGTGACTAGGGACATTAAACTGCTACCGCACACCTTTATTATCAGTTTTAGATCAAGTTATGAGATCCAAGAAAGAAAAAGGACGAACAATGAAGAACACCGAAGAACAGTGGAACCCTAATGCAGATCCGATATTTGGGAAGAGGAGTACTTACTGGTGTTGCGGGGCAGCGGAGGTGCGTTGCAGTTTATCTGGTCAAGAACAGGTTGATGCAGCGGCCTTGTTGGTGCAGATGCAAAGGTCGACAAGGGCAGCGGAGTTCGGGCTCTTCGGGGTCGCGAGGAAGAAGAAGAGATGAATAGGCAAGGAGGAGAATGGAAAGGACCCCCGGTCTTATTTATAAAGGCGAAGGGATAAGTGACACGCGCGAGAATCGAGGAGCCAAAAGTCGGATATCTGATACAGCTGTCGTTTCGGTCTTTGGAAATTAATTAATAAAAGAAGCATTTACAGGGTTTTATACAAAGATGATGTCATGACGGTTCGCTGTAATCTTAGAAGATGACGTCATGGCGGTTTATCAAGTTTACATGGAGAAGACGTTATGGCGGTTTACAAGGATTATAGAAGGATGTTCAAGGAATTTTTCTAAGTGTTGAAGATTGACATGAACAGGTTCAAATCAATCTGGGGCCTAATGTTGGGGATATAACTACTGAGTATAAACCGCCAGAAGGGGCCGGTTTATGCTCATCTATATTGAAGCCCATGAAGACAAGGAGTATGACGCTCAGCCATTGAAGCTTAGAGGCCCAGGGCCCAAAGGCGGTTTAGAACCCATAAACGTAAACCGGCATGAGATGTGTAAACTTGTATCATAAGTTAGGAAAGGTAGAAACCGATCCGGACACATGTATGAGCCGGCCTCGGTGTTCAGAAACCGCCAAGGCCAACCTCGTATATAAAGGGACGACCCGGCCATGTTCAGTGGACAAGAAACAACAACTCGAGAGATAGGTAAAGCGGATTCGCCTCCTGCTCATCGAGATCCATCAATTCCACCACAACTGGATCATAGGCTTTACCTTCACCGCAAGGGCCGAACCAAAGATAAACTCCCGTGTCCTTTGTCCGGTTTAACCCCTTTTTGCTAATCTCGTTGCAATGGCTCCACGACTAAGTCCTCTCACTAGGACATCTGACGTGTTAATTCCACGACAATGAGGAAGGCTTGGATTCATGGAGTGTACTATTCTTCTGGTGCTTCCTTGTTGTTTATGAAAACTTGTTTGGATATGTATGTCTATATGGATATGTTGAACGAAACTTGTTTGTGGTTATGTATATATGGATATGTTGGACTTTCTTGAACTATGTTGTTGGATTTGATCAAATATGTTGTTGGATATGATGTTGGATATGTATGCATGTATATCTGTGTTTGAAACCATGTCTAATTAATTGGATTTAAATAAAAACAGGGGATGTGTAGCCTCTTTGCCGTCAGCTAGCGGACGACAAAGCTCTTTGTCGTCCGCTAGCAGACGGCAAAGAAGACACGTGGCAGTCACCTGTGCAAACTAGCAACACAGGCTGCCTATTTGGTAATTTTGCCGTCTGCAAGAGGACGGCAAAGTGACCAAATAGGCCTGGCAAACAGGGCCATCTATGTCGTCTGCTGGCCGACGGCATAGCCAGCCACGTGGCAGCATCCCAGTGCTGCCCCAGCTAAGCTCTTTCCCGTCCATCAGCGGACGGCAAAGAGCTTTGCCTCTTTGTCGTCGGCTAGAGAACGGCAAAGAACGCCGTTAACCCCCTAACGGCTCTCACCTCACACCGCTGCCGTCTGTCGTCGTTGCCGTCTGCTGGCCTCGGATGGCAAACGGCACAATCCTTTGTTGGGGAACATAGTAATTTCAAAAATATTCCTACGCACACGCAAGATCATGGTGATGCATAGCAACGAGAGGGGAGAGTATTGTCCATGTACCCTCGTAGACCGAAAGTGGAAGCGTTATCACAACGCGGTTGATGTAGTCGTACGTCTTCACGGCCCGACCGATCAAGCATCGAAAATACGGCACCTCCGGGTTCTAGCACACGTTCAGCTCGATGACGATCCCCGGACTCCGATCCAGCAAAGTGTCGGGATGAGTTCCACAAGACGACGGCGTGGTGACGATCTTGTGTTCTATGTCAGGGCTTTGCCTAAGCACCGCTACAATATTATCGAGGACTATGGTGGAAGGGGCACCGACATGGCTAAGAGATCTCAAGGATCAATTGTTGTGTCTAGGGTGCCCCCTGCCCTCAGATATAAAGGAACAAGGGGGAGGTGCGGCCGCCAGAGGAGGCGCGCCAGAGGAGTCCTACTCCCACCGGAGTAGGACTCCCTCCTTCCTTGTTGGAGTAGGAGAGGAGAGGGAAGGAGAGAGAGGGGGAAAGGAAAGGGGGGGGGGACGCCGCCCCCCCCTCCTTGTCCAATTCGGACTAGAGGGGGAGGGGCGCGCGACTGCCCCTTGGCCGCCTCTCCTCTTCCTCCTCTTGGGCCCATGAGGCCCATTAACCTCCGGAGGGTTCTGTAACCCCTGCATCTCAGATATATCCGATAACTCCCGAACCATTCCGTGTCCGAATATAATCGTCCAATATATCAATCTTAATGTCTCGACCATTTCGAGACTCCTCGTCATGTCCGTGATCACATCCGAGACTCCGAACAACCTTCGGTACATCAAAAACTATAAACTCATAATAAAACTATCATCGTAACGTTAAGCGTGCGGACCCTACGGGTTCGAGAACAATGTAGACATGACCTAGAACTGTTTCCGGTCAATAACCAATAGAGGAACCTGGATGCTCATATTGGCTCCTACATATTCTACGAAGATCTTTATCGGTCAAACCGCATAACAACATACGTTGTTCCCTTTGTCGTCGGTATGTTACTTGCCCGAGATTCGATCGTCGATATCCAATACCTAGTTCAATCTCGTTACCTGCAAGTCTCTTTACTCGTTACGTAATGCATCATTCCGTAATTCAACTCATTAGCTACATTGCTTGCAAGGCTTATAGTGATGTGCATTACCGAGAGGGCCCAGAGATACCTCTCCGACAACCGGAGTGACAAAACCTAATCTCAAAATACGCCAACCCAACATGTACCTTTTGAGACACCTGCAGAGCTCCTTTATAATCACCCAGTTACGTTGTGACGTTTGGTAGAACACAAAGTGTTCCTCTGGTAAACGGGAGTTGCATAATCTCATAGTTACAGGAACTTGTATAAGTCATGAAGAAAGCAATAGCAATATACTAAATGATCAAGTGCTAAGCTAACGGAATGGGTCAAGTCAATCACATCATTCTCCTAATGATGTGATCCCTTTAATCAAATGACAACACATGTCTATGGTTAGGAAACATAACCATCTTTGATTAATGAGCTAGTCAAGTAGAGGCATACTAGTGACATTAAGTTTGTCTATGTATTCACACATGTATCATGTTTCCGGTTAATACAATTCTAGCATGAATAATAAACATTTATCATGATATGAGGAAATAAATAATAACTTTATTATTGCCTCTTGGGCATATTTCCTTCAGTCTCCCACTTGCACTAGAGTCAATAATCTAGATTACACAGTAATGATCCTACCACCCATGGAGTCTTGGTGCTGATCATGTTTTGCTCGTGGAAGAGGCTTAGTCAACGGGTCTGCAACATTCAGATTCGTATGTATCTTGCAAATCTCTATGTCTCCCACCTGGACTTGGTCTCGGATGGAATTGAAGCGTCTCTTGATGTGCTTGGTCCTCTTGTGAAATCTGGATTCCTTTGCCAAGGCAATTGCACCAGTATTGTCACAGAAGATCTTCATTGGTCCCGATGCACTAGGTATGACACCTAGATCGGAAATGAACTCTTTCATCTAGACTCCTTCATTTGCTGCTTCCGAAGCAGCTATATACTCCGCTTCGCATGTAGATCCCGCCACGACGCTTTGTTTAGAATTGCACCAACTGACAGCTCCACCGTTCAATATAAACACGTATCCGGTTTGCGATTTAGAATCGTCTGGATCAGTGTCAAAGCTTGCATCGACGTAACCATTTACGACTAGCTCTTTGTCACCTCCATAAATGAGAAACATATCCTTAGTCCTTTTCAGGTATTTCAGGATATTCTTGACCGTTGTCCAGTGATCCACTCCTGGATTACTTTGGTACCTACCTGCCAAGCTTATTGCTAAGCACACGCCGTGTCCGTACACGCGATTGCATACATGATAGATCCTATGGCTGAAGCACAGGGAACATCTTTCATTTTCTCTCTATCTTCTGTTGTGGTCGGGCATTGAGTCTGACTCAACTTCACACCTTGTAACACGGGCAAGAACCCTTTCTTTGCCTGATCCATTTTGAACTTTTTCAAAAACTTTATCAAGGTATGTGCTTTGTGAAAGTCCAATTAAGCGTCTTGATCTATCTCTATATATCTTGATGCCCAATATGTAAGCAGCTTCACCGAGGTCTTTTATTGAAAAACTTTTATTCAAGTATCCCTTTATGCCATCCAGAAATTCTATATCATTTCCAATTAACAATATGTCATCTACATATAATATCAGAAATGCTACAGAGCTCCCACTCACTTTCTTGTAAATACAAAGCTTCTCCAAAAGTCTCAGATAAAACCATATGCTTTGATCACACTATCAAAGCATTTATTCCAACTCCGAGAGGCTTGCACCAGTCCATAAATGGATTGTCGAGCTTGCACACTTTGTTAGCACCTTTTGGATCGACAAAACCTTCCGGTTGCATCATATACAACTCTTCTTCCAAAAATCCATTCAGAATGCAGTTTTGACATCCATTTGCCAAATTTCATAATCATAAAATGCGGCTATTGCTAACATGATTTGGACAGACTTAAGCATCGCTTCGGGTGAGAAAGTCTCATCGTAGTCAACCCCTTGAACTTGTCGAAAACCTTTCGAAACAAGTCGAGCTTTGTAGATGATTACATTACCATCGCCGTACCTTCTTCTTGGAGAACCATTTATTTTCTATGGCTTGCCGATCATCGGGCAAGTCAACCAAAGTCCATACTTTGTTCTCATACATGGATCCCATCTCAGATTTCATGGCCTCAAGCCATTTTGCGGAATTTGGGCTCATCATCGCTTCCTCATAGTTAGTGGATTCACCATGGTCAGGTAACATGATTTCCAGAATAGGATTACCGTACCACTCTGGTGCGGATCTTACTCTGGTAGACCTACGAAGTTCGGTAGTAACTTGGTCTGAAGTTTCATGATCAGTATCATTAGCTTCCTCACTGATTGGTGTAGTTGTCACAGGAACCGGTTCTTGTGATGAACTACTTTCCAATAAGGGAGCAGGTATAGTTACCTCATCAATTTCTACTTTCCTCTCACTCACTTCTTTCGAGAGAAACTCCTTCTCTAGAAAGGATCCGAATTTAGCAACAAAAATCTTGCCCTCAGATCTGTGATAGAAGGTGTACCCAATAGTCTCTTTTGGGTATCCTATGAAGACACATTTCTCCGATTTGGTTTCGAGCTTATCTGGTTGAAGTTTCTTCACATAAGCATCGCAGCCCCAAACTTTAAGAACGACAACTCTGGTTTCTTGCCAAACCACAGTTCATCGTGTGTCGCCTCAACGCATTTTGATGGTGCCCTATTTAACGTGAATGCGGCCGTCTCTAAAGCATAACCCCAAAACGATAGCGGTAAATCAATAAGAGACATCATAGATCGCACCATATCTAGTAAAGTACGATTCTGACGCTCGGACACACCATTTCGCTGTGGTGTTCGGGTGGCGTGAGTTGAAACTATTCTGCATTGCTTCAAATGTAAACCAAACTCGTAACTCAAATATTCTCCTCCACGATCAGATCGTAGAAATTTTATTTTCTTGTTACGATGATTTTCCACTTCACTCTAAAATTCTTTGAACTTTTCAAATGTTTCAGACTTGTGTTTCATCAAGTAGATATACCCATATCTGCTCAAATCATCTGTGAAGGTGAGAAAATAACGATACTCGCAGCGAGCCTCAATATTCATTGGACCACATACATCAGTATGTATGATTTCCAATAAATCAGTTGCTCGCTCCATAGTTCCGGAGAACGACGTTTTAGTCATCTTGCCCATGAGGCACGGTTCGCAAGTACCAAGTGATTCATAATCAAGTGATTCCGTAAGTCCATCAAGATGGAGTTTCTTCATGCGCTTACACCGATATGACCTAAACGGCGGTGCCACAAATAAGTTACACTATCATTATCAACTCTGCATCTTTTGGCTTCAACATTATGAATATGTGTATCACTACTATCAAGATTTAATAAAAATAGACCACTCCTCAAGGGTGCATAACCATAAAAGATATTACTCATATAAATAGAACAACCATTATTCTCTGATTTAAATGAATAACCGTCTCGCATCAAACAAGATCCAGATATAATGTTCATGCTTAACGCTGCCACCAAATAACAATTATTTAGGTCTAAAACTAATCCCGATGGTAGATGTAGAGGTAGCGTGCCGACTGCGATCACATCGACTCTGGAACCATTTCCCACGTGCATCGTCACCTCGTCCTTAGCGAATCTTCGCTTAATCCGTAGTCCTGCTTTGAAGTTGCAAATATTAGCAATGTAACCAGATTTCGAATACCGTGCTCTGCGAGCATTAGTAAGGTACACATCAATAACATGTATATCACATATACCTTTGTTCACCTTGCCATCCTTCTTATCCGCCAAATACTTGGGGCAGTTCCGCTTCGATGTCGATCGCTTGCGGTAGAAGCACTTTCAGTTTAGCTTAGGTCCGCACTTGGGTTTCTTCTCCTGAGCAGCAACTTGCTTGTTGTTCTTCTTGAAGTTCCCCTTCTTCTTCCCTTTGCCCATCTTCTTGGTGGTCTTATTGACCATCAATACTTGATGCTCCTTCTTGATTTCTACCTCCGCAGCCTTTAGCATTGCGAAGAGCTCGGGAATAGTCTTGTCCATCCCTTGCATATTATAGTTCATCACGAAGCTCTTGTAGCTTGGTGGCGTTGATTGAAGAATTACATCAATGACACTATCATCGTGAAGAATAACTCCCAGCTTGAATCAAGTGATTATTATACCCAGACATTTTGAGTATATGTTCAACGATGTAACTATTCTCCTCCATCTTACAGCTATAGAACTTATTGGAGACTTCATATCTCTCAATCCGCATTTACTTGAAATATTAACTTCAACTCCTGGAACATCTCATATGCTCCATGACGCTCAAAACATCGTTGAAGACCCGGTTCTAAACCGTAAAGCATGGCACATCGAACTATCGAGTAGTCATCAACTTTGCTTTCGCCAGACGTTCTTAACGCCGTAAGTTGCATCTGCAGCAGTTCGGCACCCAGCGGTGCTTCCAGACGTAATTCTTCTGCAGCAATGAGGATAATCCTCGAGTTACGGACTCCAGTCCGTAATTGCTACCATCATCTTTCAACTTAGCTTTCTCAAGGAACGCATTAAAAATTCAACGGAACAACAAAGACGAGCCATCTATCTACAACAAACATAGACAAGCAAAAATACTATCAGTACTAAGTTCATGATAAATTTAAGTTCACTTAATCATATTATTTAAGAACTCCCACTTAGATGCACATCTCTAGTCATCTAAGTGATCACGTGATCCAAATCAACTAAACCATGTCCGATCATCACGTGAGATGGAGTAGTTTCAATGGTGAACATCACTATGTTGATCATATCTACTATATGATTCACGCCGACCTTTTGGTCTCCGTGTTCGAGGCCATATCTGTATATGCTAGGCTCGCCAAGTTTAACCTGAGTATTCCGCGTGTGCAACTGTTTTGCACCCGTTGTATTTGAACGTAGAGCCTATCACACCCGATCATCACGTGGTGTCTCAAAGACGAAGAAATTTCGCAACGGTGCATACTCGTGGAGAACACTTCTTGATAATTAGTGAGAGATCATCTTAAAATGCTACCGTCAATCAAAGCAAGATAAGATGCATAAAGGATAAACATCACATGCAATCAATATAAGTGATATGATATGGCCATCATCATTTTGTGCTTGTGATCTCCATCTCCGAAGCACCATCGTGATCACCATCGCCACCGGTGCGACACATTGATCTCCATTGTAGCATCGTTGTCGCCTCGCCAAACTTATGCTTCTACGACTATCGCTACCGCTTAGTGATAAAGTAAAGCATTACAAGTACGATTGCATTGCATACAATAAAGCGACAACCATATGGCTCCTGCCATTGTCGATAACTCGTTACAAAACATGATCATCTCATACAATAAAATATAGCATCACGTCTTGACCATATGACATCATAACATGCCCTGCAAAAACAAGTTAGACGTCCTCTACTTTGTTGTTGCAAGTTTTACGTGGCTGCTACGGGCTTAGCAAGAACTGTTCTTACCTACGCATCAAAACCACAACGATAGTTCGTCAAGTTAGTGTTGTTTTAACCTTCGCAAGGACCGGGCGTATACACTTGGTTCAACTAAAGTTGGAGAAACCGACACCGCTAGCCACCTCTGTGCAAAGCACGCCGGAGAACCGGTCTCGCCAGAAGCGTCTGCGTAATGTCGGTCCGGGCCGCTTCATCCAACAATACCGCCCGAACCAAAGTATGACATGCCGATAAGCAAGATGACGTGTATCGCCCACAACTCACTTGTGTTCTACTCGTGCATATAACATCTACGCATAAAACCAGGCTCGGATGCCACTGTTGGGGAACGTAGAAATTTCAAAAAAATTCCTACGCACACGCAAGATCATGGTGATGCATAGCAACGAGAGGGGAGAGTATTGTCCATGTACCCTCGTAGACCGAAAGCGGAAGCGTTATCACAACGCGGTTGATGTAGTCGTACGTCTTCATGGCCCGACCGATCAAGCACCGAAACTACGGCACCTCCGAGTTCTAGCACACGTTCAGCTCGATGACGATCCCGGACTCCGATCCAGCAAAGTGTCGGGATGAGTTCCGTTAGCACGACGGCGTGGCAGGACGATCTTGATGTTCTATCGTCAGCAGGCTTCGCCTAAGCACCGCCACAATATTATCGAGGACTATGGTGGAGGGGGCACCTACACGGCTAAGAGATCTCAAGGATCAATTGTTGTGTCTAGGGTGCCCCCTGCCTCAGAGCATATAAAGGAGCAAGGCGGGAGGTGCGGCCGGCCAGAGGAGGCGCGCCAGAGGAGTCCTACTCCCACCAGAGTAGGACTCCTCCCTTCCGTGTTGGAGTAGGAGAGGAGATGGAAGGAGAGAGGGGAAGGAAAGAGGCGCGTCCCCCCCTCCTTGTCCAATTCGGACTTTGGGGGAGGGGCGGCTGCCCCTTGGCCGCCTCCTCTTCCTCCACTTGGGCCCATGAGGCCCATTAACCTCCGGGGTTCCGTAACCCCGGTACTCTAGATATATCCGATAACTCCGGAACCATTCCGTGTCCGAATATAGTCGTCAATATATCAATCTTCATGTCTCGACCATTTCGAGACTCCTCGTCATGTCCGTGATCACATCCGGACTCAACAACCTTCGCTACATCAAACCTTATAATCTCATAATAAAACTATCATCGTAACGTTAAGCGTGCGGACCCTACGGGTTCGAGAACAATGTAGACATGACCTAGAACTGTTTCCGGTCAATAACCAATAGTGGAACCTGGATGCTCATATTGGCTCCTACATATTCTACGAAGATCTTTATCGGTCAAACCGCATAACAACATACGTTGTTCCCTTTGTCATCGGTATAGTTACTTGCCCGAGATTCGATCGCTCGGTATCCAATACCTAGTTCAATCTCGTTACGGCAAGTCTCTTTACTCGTTACGTAATGCATCATTCCGTAACTAACTCATTAGCTACATTGCTTGCAAGGCTTATAATGATGTGCATTACCGAGAGGGCCCAGAGATACCTCTCCGACAATCGGAGTGACAAAACCTAATCTCGAAATACGCCAACCCAACATGTACCTTTGGAGATACCTGTAGAGCTCCTTTATAATCACCCAGTTACGTTGTGACGTTTGGTAGCACACAAAGTGTTCCTCCGTAAACGGAGTTGCATAATCTCATAGTTATAGGAACTTGTATAAGTCATGAAGAAAGCAATAGCAATATACTAAACGATCAAGTGCTAAGCTAACGGAATGGGTCAAGTCAATCACATCATTCTCCTAATGATGTGATCCCTTTAATCAAATGACAACACATGTCTATGGTTAGGAAACATAACCATCTTTGATTAATGAGCTAGTCAAGTAGAGGCATACTAGTGACATTAAGTTTGTCTATGTATTCACACATGTATCATGTTTCCGGTTAATACAATTCTAGCATGAATAATAAACATTTATCATGATATGAGGAAATAAATAATAACTTTATTATTGCCTCTAGGGCATATTTCCTTCATCCTTTGCCGTCCGTTTCTACGAAGCGGACGGCAAAGAAGGCCTTTGCTGGCATGTGTTCAGCCGGACGGTTTCCCGTCCGCTGGCTGACGGCAAAGGACTTTGCCATCCGGGATCTATGCCTTTGCCGTCTGCCATGGCGGACGGCAAAGAAGCTGTTTCCAGTAGTGAATGGCCCCACGAGGCCAGGCAGGCCCCCTGGCCTCACGAACTGGGACCAATGGGCCCATGAGTACCGGTTCGTGACCGAACCGAAGCTGTTTCCAGTAGTGAATGGCCCGGACATATGCCCTGTTTTCTACTAGTGTTAGCTATTATTTTAAACAGATAATACAATATAATTATTTATCTTAAATATAGAACATAAAATAATAACCCTAAAAATCTGGGTTATTACAACATTGATATTATTTTTTTGTATGTATAACTTATATTTTATTAGTTAAAATGATGATCAGAATATGACCGAAAATATGAGGGGCCAGTAAACTAGGACGAAGGAAGTATATTTTACTTTGCTTTGAACTGTTGAACACACAAAATAGAACTTTCGTGTATTCTTGAATGTGTGAAATTCCAAAGTAAACAAATTGAATTTGTCAGAAGGTTCGGAATCAAATAGCAAATGTTAATAATAACCGTCGAACGTCAGTTAGGAGGATCGCAAACAAACTTTTTCTAATAAGTTTATCGGGTAAGAGATGGCAAATCTTACCATTTTCCCGTAAAATGTTTGTGATATTAAACTAAACTTGCCATATAAAATATGGGTTGTGCTACCCGTCGGCCGACGGATCTTTTTGAAAGATTCACCTCCTCGCGAGCCGTGCGATCTGACACAGTCTGGTGGTTGAACGTCTTCTTCTCCTTTGCAACACATATTTTGTTGCGAAGACATTTACAGCAGAGGTTGTGTTGCGGATTTTTTGCAATATAGGTTGTGTTGCTGGATATTTTTTGCAACATAGGTCACGTTGTTGAATTTTATTTTGTGTCTTCACTTTTTTTGCAACAATGCGATGTTGTGAAAGAACTTTTGCAACATAGGCGCCTGATTGAAGTCTCTATTATTGCAACAAAGGTCGCAGATTTTTTTGCAAAAAAGATATTGATATAGAAATTTTTTGCAACAAGATTTCTTTTGTAACAAAGGACTTGTTGTAGAATTTTTTGCGACAAAGGTGATGTTGCGAATACTTTTCCTGCACCACGGGCGATGCGTCTCCCAGCGGCAGGTGATGCAAAGGCTCAATCGGTGCGAGGCAGCGAACTGGTCCACGACAGCAAAACGCAAGTCAGCCATGCGGGAGGAACGGCGAGGTGCAGAGAAGGGTTGGGGATGAGCAGATCCGGGCGGTGGTGACCATACATAGCTCGGTGGCAGGGGTGGAGTCCGGCGACATGCGAGCTCGATCCCTTCCATGGAGCTTCAGACCGGCATCGGTGACCATGCAGGGGTGGCTTGGTTAGATGCGGTGGCACGGCGAGAGAGAGAGAGAGAGAGAGAGAGAGAGAGAGAGAGAGTCACAGTGGGGTACCTCAGCTGTGTCGTAGAGTGGCTCGGGGATGGCGGCGCTCGGTGTGGCCACGCTGGTGCTCCGCTGTGGCCATGGCGGCTTTGAGAGGTGGTCCGTCCAAGAGGGAGATGGGAGATGAGAAAGAGAGAAGGAAAGGAAGAAAGAAAGAGCGGCGGGGGAGTAGGTCCGGGTTTGCAATTGATCACTTCTTGCGGTCCAGGGAATACAACAAGAGCCTAGTTGTAGAAAATGTGGGCGGAGCGGGTTGCCCTCATCCGTCTGATCAACAGTCGATCAGATGGACATGGAGCCGGCAGACGCTCGCGTGCGATCGGTCGGTCGAAGGTAAGCTTTTCTCATATTTTGAAAACGCTTCTCATCAGCCGGCCAATATTCACACACACGTCCGCCTCATCAGTTTTGCACCACGAGTCCCCTGTGGACCCCACCACCATGTTTTTACAACAGCACGCCTCTACCTCGTATTTTATCCCCATCTCGGTCGATCATTTCATTCCGAAGCAGCACCCAAAAGGAGATGCTCGTCCACGTCATGCGTGCGCCCGTGCTCGCCGTCGGCCCGCTCCGGCAGCCGTCGTCCATCGGCAAGCCAGGCCTTCCCCGCCCACTTCCATACCTCCTCTTTTTCTTCACCGCCTCACTTGTTGTTAGCCAAGCAGCCAGCCGCCGGACAGCGCCGACTGTTCTTGAGCTCCGCGAGGCCTAGTCGTCGTTCCAGCATAGCACAGTGCACGGCTTCTCCGTCGGTGCCATCTGTGTCGGTGGATCCCTCCCTGCTAGATCCATCCCAGCCCTGTCCGACATGTTCGGAAACAAAATTTTTGTTGCAAATAGTTAAAGGTGTTTCTGAAATAAAGCTCTTGTTCATTGTTTCTGAAACAAAGCTCTTATTCGTTGTTTCTGAAACAACCCTTGTTGTAAAGAGAGATTGTACGCTGAGCAACCTAGATCGGACAGCTTGCGAGACAGTGGATCTTAAAAAAAATCACCGGCCTACACGTAGCACGTCCCATAAAATATTTGTAAATAGTACATGGATTACCATGAAAAAAAAGGAAATGCCAACCCTTTCAGCGAACGTTGTTGCGTCCCATTTGCTCAAAGGTGGGGACGGCGTGCAGGCGCGGGGGAGAGAAGTGTGCTCCGCAAGCCGTCTGCGGCCTGTCGCTCTGTGCCCCAAGGCCCCAGGCACAGAGGTCGTCAGGTGGGACGACGCCACGCCACCGCTCGCTTCCCGCCCCGGCGCCGCCCCCTCGCCTCCGCTCCAACCGCAGGTACAGCTCCCGCCCCGCCATCTCCTCCGCCCCCAGTCCCCGAGCCCTAGAACCCCCCTTCCGGTCGCACTTGGGCAACTGTCTGCGTCGCTCAGTGGTTCCTTCCCCGTTCATATCGGTTCCGATTTCATTGGTATCTCGATTGGGTCGGCAATGGCGCACCGCGGGCTGGTTGATTAGGAGGGCCATGGAAGGGTGCTGCCGGCCTTAGTTTCGCCTGATCTACTTTTCAGTCAATCGGAAGAACGAGCCCTGGGTTTGATGTACAATGGGAGGAATCTGCAAACGAATTTGCCATGACTAACTAATTTGTCGTTTGTGTTGTACCAAAGGGCGTTTAACCACAGTGTGCTACAACAGTTAAAATGCTCCAAATGATCAGGCCACATTCATGGATCCTCTGATACTGAGTCTGATGCTTTGAGTGGTACAGCTGAAAATGAAGAAGGCACTCCCCCTAAAGGGCGGTTCGGCAGGCTCGAGGCATGGAACGAAATCTCCCAAGGAGCTAGAGAGCGTCTTGAAGCAGTATTTCGGGTACTCGGAGTTTCGAGGAAGGCAGCTAGAGGCCATAGAGGCTGTTCTTTCAGGTCCTCACTCTGCCCCTGTTTCCAGATTCGTGTTTAACCCCCTTTATATCAATGTGATTAGTACTCCCTCCGCAAACTAATATAAGAGTGTTTAGCTCACTACTTTAGTGATCTAAACACTCTTATATTAGTTTACAGAGGGAGTACTTCAAATTTGTACTTTGTTTAATCTGCCAAACAACAATTTTGCAGGAAAGGATTGCTTCTGTTTGATGCCAACTGGAGGTGGCAAGTCAATGTGCTACCAGATCCCTGCTCTAGTGAAGACAGGCGTTGTTCTTGTTATCTCACCTTTGATAGGTGAATTGACCCATCAAGTTTCCATACTTTCAGAAAATCTACTACTTGAGAAGAATGCATGTATCTACATTTTCATTTACACTAACAGTTTTTTTATTTCTTGTATGTAAAATCTGCTGATCAGCGCTAATGGTAAGTTTTACTATCCCCCCTTCTACCTTTTTCTCTGTTATTAGTTTATTACCCTTAAATCTTGGGATAGCTTTGAACATCATTTGGTCTGCATATTGAATTTACAGGAGAATCAGGTTAGCAGCTTGAAAAGTAAAGGAATTCCTGCCGAATTTCTCTCTTCGACACAAACAACTGCTAACAAAAACAAGGTAAGGGTCTTTACACACTGCAACGTAAGACATGCTCAGTTCTTGCATTGTTTTGTGTGTCTTTTTTAACTGTCCCAACTGACATTTTGACCCTGCAAATTCATACACTAGCCAAGGTGGTGCACAAAATTATTTCATGTCGTATTAATTCTCTGAAAATTGGAATTCATGAACTAGATCATGTTGTCTACTGTCTAGGATCTAAAGAGTGAACGTCTTCTGCATGCTTACTCTTCCTTTTGACTTTTAAGTTTTATTAAACATAAGTTCTCTTCCCTCAGATACATGAAGATCTCGATTCTGGCAATCCTTCTTTAAAATTGCTGTATGTCACTCCTGAGTTAGTTGCAACATCTGGCTTCAAAGCAAAGTTAACAAAGCTCCACAACAGGGGTCTTCTTGGTCTTGTAGCCATTGATGAGGTCTAAACTAAGTAACACCTTTGCTCTTTTAGTAACATTCTGTTGTTCTTCAGTCTCTTGTAAAGAACACCTTGTGCTTATTTGCCAATTTTTCTCCCTCTCCACAGGCTCATTGTATTTCAACTTGGGGCCATGATTTCAGGTATGCATTGGTTTCTGTGTTTGGTCTGAGTATTGCCTTTACTCCGTTGGCAGTTCTCAATTTTCATAGTTTCATTGGTAAATGAGTTGCAGCAGTCCTCCTTTTCATGGGATAGCTAATCTGCTGTGTTTCAATGAAATGCAGACCTAGCTACCGCAAGATTTCATCATTGAGGAAGCAGTTCCCAGATATCCCGATATTGGCTTTGACTGCAACTGCTGTCCCAAAGTAACACGTTACCCTTAGTTCAGTTCACCTAATGTGTATTCTCTTTTGATCATTATATTTAGTCTGGTCTCATTTGTTCGGGTTTCATTATTTTTGCACCAGAGTCCAGAAAGATGTGATATCATCATTGTCCTTGCAAAACCCAGTCATTCTTAAAGCTTCCTTTAATCGACCTAATATCTTCTATGAAGGTATTATTCTCGACTTCCTTGATCATTTTAAAGACTAGGGCCTCTGTTTTCCTAGGAATCTCCACTGTTCTTTGCCTTTTCCTTCCTAAGGTCTTTCTTTTGCCCTTTTGCTTGAAATTGTGATTGTCTTGCTTCAGGACTATTTATGTTCTTTAGTTTCTGTGTTACCAGAGGCCAGAATGTATGGCTGTTGTTGTTCATTTACTGCTAATATCTGTTGTACCTATCTTTTTTGCCCCTACATTCTACTCTATGACGTGTTGACTGTGAATCATGAACTTATCTTGCAGTTCGTTACAAGGATCTTCTTGATGATGTTTATTCTGATATATCGAATTTACTGAAGTCCAGCGGAAATGTTTGCTCAATCATATATTGCCTTGAACGTGCTGCCTGTGATGATCTGACTATGCATTTGTCACAGCTGGGCATCTCTTCTGCTGGTACGTTAATCTGAAGGGAAAAAAATGATAAGCCCAAGCCCCTATTAAGACTGCTGTGCAGATATACTAATGATTTTATTTTCGCTCCTTGTCAGCTTATCATGCTGGCCTGAATAGTAAAGTGCGAACTACCGTTCTTGATGACTGGCTTTCATCAAGGACTCAAGTTGTTGTTGCAACTGTAGCATTTGGGTATATAGCTTCTTTCTGCATCTTTGCAAACATCGTTTCTGTCTTACGACCTGATTCCATGTCCACGAGTTGTAGAGTACAGCTTCATCCGACTTAGTTACCTACATACCTTCCAACTTGTAGTATATACTTTATTTTTGCTACACCAATATTAGACTCATACTCTGTTTTCTTGTGTATTGCATTTTCCGATATGGGGCTCGTCCGAATTTTAATGTGTATGCTGCTCCACAGAATGGTATGTCATACTCTAATTGCATTGTGTTTCGTGGACGCTTTCTGCAGAGGTGCTTTGTTTATATATTGGAGCTATTCATCTTTTCAGGGTATTGATAGACAAGATGTCCGCATCGTGTGCCATTTCAACTTGCCTAAGTCAATGGAATCTTTCTACCAGGAGTCCGGACGTGCTGGTCGTGACCAACAGCCTTCCAGGAGTGTTTTGTATTATGGGTTAGAGGACCGAAGGAGAATGGTAATAAGCGTACATTATACACAGATGATTTTCCATTTTTTTAAAGGCAAAACTGAGGCTCCTCTGGTTTAACAGGAATTTATTTTGAGAAACAGCAGCAGTAGAAAACAACAGCCATCTTCTTCTTCAACTGAGCTTTCAGAGAAGACCCTAGCCGACTTTAGTCAGGTAACTACCAAACATCGCAATGCATTGGTATAGTAGAACATGCAGTATATTTCATTCTATTATATTTGCCTCTCCTGACACAGATAGTTGATTATTGTGAGAGTTCTAGCTGCCGACGAAAAAAGATTATTGAGAGTTTTGGAGAAAAGGTATGGCATTGACTCCAAACATGTTACTGTTTTCTGCTTTGTGTTATTGCATGTTAATATTTGAACTGGATAGGTACAACCAACTTTATGCCAACGCACATGCGATGCTTGCAAGCACCCAAATCAAGTGTCCTCACGTTTGGAGGACCTTCGGCGTGTGCCCAACTGTCGCTTTAACAAGATATCTCCAGTCTTCCAAACGTATGCGGTGTTCGCTGTGCTGCAAGTCTTTGTTTTGTTTTTATAATGTTAATTATGAGATATTGACTGTACATGTTCTATGTTTTTGTATTAACTTGCACCATCTTGGTCTAGTAAAACTTCTCATTCGTGTGACAGCTCATCAGTTGACCCAAAACACTTTAACACGGAATTTTGGAATCGTGAAGATGACGTAAGCATATCAGATGAAGATATATCAGATTCTGATGGTAGAATGAACAATCACTTTCCTTTCCTCTTTGTGTTTATAAGACTGCTCAAAGTCATACTTGCATATAGTGAAAAGCAGTAACATCTGCTGGGAATAATGAATCACAGATGAGGAAGAGGCACTGAGCAATATCACCATTTCAAAGCTTCCATCAAAAGGAGGGTTCGAAGCAAGACTCGAGGCCTTGGAGCGTGCTGAAAATGCTTACAATCAAGCCAAAGGTCAAACTAAACCGCAGGTGATTCAGATGCCGCGTTTCTGTGATAGTGCTTCATAAATGTTTGAGGATTGGATAGAACTATTTTATCTTTATAGAAGTGGTGCTTGATCAAAAGTTACATGGTGTTCTCTGTGCAGCAAGTCTTGGTTTCGTTCCTATAGAAGTTTTCTCTTTACAAAAGTATAATACTAGCTAATCTGAAACTTCAACTGGTGATGTAATAGGGTGGCAACCTTGTTGACAAGAAGAGCATATCTCAGACTCTAAGAGATGCAAGCAGGAAGAGATTGTCGGGTGCGCTTGGACAAGCAAAGCTCCGTCTTGGGGATCTGCGGTAAGTCTGCCCGCTCTGTCATGACTTTGTTGAACTATAGACATGTCTAATTTTTACGCATCTTTTTTTCCACCACTCATTACATCGTGCACACTTTCAGGTTTGCTGAAGAGGCTTCTGCTACACACCTTGAAACAGAGTGCTTCAAGAAGTATCAGAAAGTGGGAAAGACGTTCTACAACTCCCAGATAGCTGCCACGGTTCGGTGGCTGTCCTCTTCAACTTCTGACCAAATCCACGACCGACTTGAAGCCCTTACCGACCAGACTACAGAAGCTGGCGCAGCCACCAGCTCTCCTTGCATCACTTCTGATGCTTTGGGTAAAGCTGAAAAGCCAGCAGAAGCTACTGTAAGCTATGAGCTCGCAAAAACCGAGCATTCTGATGAGTTTGCGAAGACCATGATGTCACCACCTGAGAAAACAATAGACGAAGAAGCAAGAAGAGATGGCGCGATCGGTACCATGGACCTTCCCAAGATACCATCATTCAGAGAATTCATGAGCCAGAAGGGAAGGGATCGCGCAACCAGCTCTTCTAGAGCAGAGAGCCAGCCTCGCGGCATTCCTAGAAAGGCTGGCCCTGTGATCAGCAAGGAAGGAACGACAGGAACATCAAAGAAGACGAAACTATGAGTGACTACTTCTCTGTTTTACATGCTGACTTCCTCGCAAAATTTCACAGTAGGAATGTGACTAGAATTTTTGCTGATACAGTAATCAAACACTGCAGTGCTGCTTCTCAGTAAAAGATTCCTCTCGTAAAAGGAGAACATCAGAGTCAAAATTTTACAGTAGGAATGTGACTAGAATTTTTGCTGATACAGTAAGCAGTGTAAACTGCTGCTTCTCAGTAAAAGATTTCCTCTCTTAAAAGGAGAACATGAGAATATTTTGCAACATAGGGCATGGCCAATGCATGGCGTAGGGTGATGTCCCGCAGGCTATGTTGGATCGGATGTCAGGAAAAATACGTTTGGATAGTGTAGCATGATCCTCAGCGGGAGGAAGGTGCTTGGTGAGAAGTGTGGACCGGTGCATAAAGCTGAAAAAGTTGAAGTGAAGAGTAAGGACACATGTATAGTGGTAGTCTATTTTTTATTCTTTGACAAGGCCCACTAGTAATAGCTTGCATTGGGGAGAAAAAAATCAAATGCCTCCAGCTATTTTTTTGTTAAAGGTGCATCTGTATCCATATTGCCACCATTGTACATGCCATAATGCCCTATGTATCTCTGTGAAAGATATCCTCTCTTAAAAGGTGAACATGAGAACCTGTGAGAAGAGTTGTGACAAATATCATATCTCTGAGAAAAGTTGTGACAAGCGTTGTGATATAGTTCCAGTAATGTTAGGTACACTTTATGGAACTAACACCCTATGTATGTCATCAGCTTTTACAACAGTTGAAGCTAACTGTGAGTATCTGGTTTGGACCAGCAAGCTGTATTGTATTGTTGTCAGGGCTACCACCTACAGAGCCAGGTCCTTCTCAAGATCCGCAACCAACTGCTCGATGCTTCTTCTGTACATCGGCATGTAGTGATCGTTGATCATCATCTTCGACAGCCTCAGCTTGCCATACAGAGATCTTGGCGTCAAGAAGATCCCTATGCTTGTCTCCGACTCCCCGGTAGCATCAACTTGGTGAAGGTCGGGTTCTTCATCCTCATGTTCGCTGGTCTCGTCGTCGTCTATGGCTGCTTCTCTTGTGGAGGTTATTACGTGCATGATTTTCCCGGGCGGGTAGAATCTGTGGACCTCCTTCTCGTTGGGTTCACTGAGGACATCTTGAGCTCTGCCGCCAACTTCCTCAGCAATGTTACTTTCAGTCATCTCTTCCACTATGTCGTTCTCCCCTTCCCTTTTCCGGTACAGCTCGTTTTCAAGTTGCTGCCACAGCTCTACTTCGGTGATCCTGTCCTCATCCACGTGATGATCGATGATGTCTTCACCGTCACTATCTACCTTGTCATCCAAGGTACCAACAGCATCGGATGCCGAGATGGTGCTCTGGACCTCTTCTGATGCAGCATACTGCGTGGTTTCAGATGTAACTATCTCTGTGGTTTCCATCGTGGTCTCAGTCAATAGTGAAGTGGATTCAGAGCCACCATTGGTAGTGGAAGTTGTTATTTCTTCTGATGTGACAATTGAGGTAGTATTCCGCCGCCTTGGCCCAATACAAGCCCATGAGGATAGTTGTAGCCCCGGTCTTGTCCATGCTGCTTGTGCTACACTGCGAGCTCTCCTCATTACAACCTGAACACACAAATACATTGCCAACATTGCTAGTCATGGAAAATGCCAATGGATTTATTTATGAATAACAATTGAAGCTGTGTTGTAAGGGGGTCGAACAAAAGATGAAAGGTACAAAACCTGTGTCCCATTAGATACAGGTCTTAGGATGGCACCAGCACCAGCTACTCTAGCTTTAGCATTTGCTATAGAAGGAAGTCGCGATCCCAAGGCAGATGCAGATCGATAGAAAGTGCTCAGGATTCTAGTTTGCTCGATTTGGTGACGGAGATCATTCAGCCAGGCAGATGCCGTCACCTGTTGCACATGAAACTTAATTTCAATACAAGAACCTATAATATAAAGTAACTATACTATATATTGCTAAAAAATTTATACTATCATCAGCTGCACTGCTATCATGTGCTGATGTGTCCTTGTTTCCACAGGCACAGATAAACCCGCTACCAGTTATAAAGATCTTACTGGTGCAAATAAGTTAATGCGTATTGAATTAACAGTTATGGCATTACTAACAAGAAGGAAGAGTAAATATTTCCCTTTTCGTTTGAACTCGGACATGGCTGTATTTCCGTTATTTCTATAATGGAAAGGAGATTAGCCCGGTTCAAAAGAAAAGGAAGAGTAAATAAAAGGGTACCTCTGAACGAAGATCATCTACTGCCGCCGCCGAAAATGTTGGCACCAAATCAGCTCCATTGATGACTGTAGTGATAAAATGTACTCCTGACTCAGCCAGCTCCCATGTCATACAAGCAGCTGCAAAATAGAACATCCCACAAGGGCTAAATCACAACTATATTCTGAGGACAAGAATTGTAATCTTGTGAAAGGAATGGAGAAGTGGTCAACTTTTTGTAAGGAATAAGGAGAAAAATAAGCGATGTTCTTAGATCTGAATATCCAAGTCTGCACCAGGTACTTATATCGGAGAGGCCTGAGATCTAGGAGAGAGTATTTCTAGGAGAGCATCACTTATTTAAGCTAAGCTTCGTACATAAGCTGGGGGGAGAACTCAATTCTCAGACAAATACAGTGTACCTGAGATACTACTCTGGCAGTACCATTTACCTGGGATACTAGTCTGACAGTACCATTTTTAGGATAGCTTGAAATTATGGCAGTTCCTATTTTATGATCCGCAAATTAATTTTGTCAACATCATATTTCCATCTAAAAGGTTGAGGAGTGGTACCACAGGTACTTAGAAGATAGTGCATTGGGTATTTCTGTTGCCACAAAATATTTGGATGCTCATTAATCCATGACCTAATCGATAGACTAAAAAAGGACCTAATAGTAGAAGATTACAAGTACACTGGAGAACCCAAAGTAATGCTTGACCAACGAAATGCTCGACCAATGAAACAAAAAAGGATGCACATGATCTGATCTTCAGACAGAAAAACATCACAACTGCGAACCTGGAGCAAATGACACGCAAGTAGCGGAGGCAAACTCCTGCTGTTCCCTCAGGACATATGTCAAGAGAGCTGCTGTACCACCTCCAAGTGAATGTCCAACAACCTAATAAATATTTGCCAGACACCATCAATTAAAATGCTCCAAGAACCATATAATATAACACAACACTAGTAGCAAAGAATACAGGGAAAAGGAGGTACAAAACAAAAATACTGTAAACTGTACACTTGTGCCGTACCTTTATTTTATAGTCTGGATACAAATGTAATGCTTCTGTGAGACAAGGAGTTGCAAGCTTTGCAATCCATCTAGCCGCTGCGACCATCCCAAAATGTGCATACCCTAAAACTAGATCACTAACACCACCTTCTTTGACTATTGTATGGTGGAATGGAACCACAGCACCCGTAGCAGCTGTCAGGGTATCCCTGATACTGTGGGTGCCTCTAATTAGTAGAAGTATACATTGTCTCTCTCTATCAAGTAAAATGGTGAAAGCTGGCTTCAAAATCTGCAAGTATCCCAACAAAAATCCTGAATCAGTCAACAGTAAAGTGTTCTTGTGAATAACTACAGGATTACGAAAAATAAAAAAAGATACTCCCTCTGTAAATAAATATAAGACGTTTTAGGTTACTAAATTAGTGACCTAAAACGTCTTACATTTCTTTACAGAGGGAGTACAATATATATTTCACTTACTCCTGCTTTAGGTTCTTGCATAAGAACATCCTCTGTGGAGTAGCCAGTAGCTTCCAAAAATAACGGGAATGGCTTTTTGGAAAAATGCCAACACAGTGTCAACAAATTCAAAAGATACTTCAAGTCCGTTACTACCGAAGCTCCTTTGAGCTCCACACTATCATCTCCGGCATATATGCTTGCTACAGACAAGTTTCCCTGAAACACACATGCCACAACTCACCTGTCAGGAACTTTGTTCAAGTCATTAACAGTTCAAAATATTTGTCCTATGATTCTGGCCTATGAGTTTATCTGTTAAGAAGTGCAGAACTTGCCCAACTTTAGCATAGATAGCATTGTAGGCAGTAATCTATTGGGAAAAACAGGGTGAATTCCATAGCGTGAAATGGTAAGTGTGATAATCTAAATGAATGGTTCACTTAACAGATACTCCCTCCGCCCATAATATAAGATGTTATTACAGTCAATATATGAGTGTACTGGCTGTAATAACATCTTATATTATGGGACAGAGGGAGTACCTTATACAGTTTGTATGTACTAGAAATAATGAAGATCGTTCATGCAGTTTCATCAGATATATTGTAGGCAATCAAATATTGATAAACGATTAAGTAATGAATCCAAGAGCTGTTTAGGTCATCAGAACAACTATATGCTAAGACTAAGACAACTTTTGATAAAATAAGAAAAGAAGCGGTAAGAACAGGTGATAGATATTAAGGAGTGTGATGCCTATGTTTTCAAGATTGTTTCATTCCTACATGGCGACCCAACACTAACTTTAACCAGATGGAAAGACTTCCGACAATATTTATGATTTAAAACACTCCCTATTGGCTTCCAACTTCTAAGTATCATAGCTAAGATAGAGCAATGGAGCACATCAGCAACAGAGTACGAGTGACCAACCTGTCTCTTGAGGAGGAAGCTGATCCCGAAAGCGAGGTCCCCGATGGGCCACTTCCCAAGGGTCTCAGAGTACGTGAAGCGCAGCGTCTCCGACAGGGTGGAGATGGTCTCCAGCCACGTGGCGGGGGCGCGCACATCCCTCCTCGACACCCGGCTCATGCGATGGGACTCCAGCGCGCCGCTGGCCGCCGCATCCCTGCCATTCTCGCCGTCCGAGTCCCCTTCCCTGTCCAGCTTCTCCGTGTGCAGCCGGCGATTCAGCGTGTAGTAGAGCAGCGCGGCGGCGCCGGCGGCCGTCGCCATTGTGGCCGTTGCCATCGCACCGGCGCGGTTATAAACCCCACGCCGCTCGCAGGGAGGCCAGCAGCAGCCTTGGCTCCAATGGGGCAGTGACCAACCAAGTTACTGACCAACGGCGCAGCCAGACGGCGACCTGGGTTAATTTAATCTCTGACTGATGATGATCCTCCCAGTGTAGATGCGATCTTGGGGCGGGACAAGGTCAAACCTGGTACCAGAAACAGAGGAAGATCCGAGTTTTTATTTGCAGCGAGGGGGCCGTTGGTCCGGCACCGCAGGGAATCAATCAGCGACTGCCAGACAACAGCAACGAAAAAGAAATCCTAGTTATCCTCAGCCCTATAAACAGCAACGGCGGCAGCCGCCGATAGAGAACGGCAGCAGTATAATATAGGAGTAATCCGCAAAAAACAGACACTACCGTATCGTATCATCCGGAACCTATCCATCGGCAAAACTCAGAGCACCGAAACCAATCCGCGGATTCCGCCCCCGAATAAAAGACGGACAGCACGGCCGCCGGGGAAACAACGCGGCCGCCCGGGGGGCCGGGGGAGCGGAGCTGAATCGACGGGGAATCGCGGGGGGTTACCTGGAGCAATGCGCCGCGGCCCGGGAGGGTGGGCGCTCGATTGGGGCTGGATTCGGGCGGGGCCGGCTAGGGTTTTGGGAGGGGAGGCGGCCGGATTCGCGGCGGCGGCGGAGTCGGGGAGGGGGAGGGAGGGAGGGATTGCTGTTGGGTTTCGCTTTCTCCGGGGAGGCGGTTGCTGGGGTGCCGCTGGGGGAGGGTGGGCTCTCTCGAGTGCTTTGGTGGCTGGCTTTGGCTTTGCCGTTGCGGTGGGGGTGGGGCAAGGAAGGAGAAAGAGGAGGGGAGGGGGGAAGGGGACGACGACTCGGCAGCCACTGAGACTTGCAGCCGCGGCTTTGCTTCCTTCCTTCGCGGCTAAGCGGCGCGTACTGTACTGTACTGTACTGGTTATCCAGAACCAGAACCAGAAGTGGAAACCTTCCGGCTCGGTTCGGCGTCGCGCAGAAATAGCACGCATTTTATGACTGGGCCCACGCCACATTTCGATATTCCAAAAATTCCTCCGTTTCCTTCTTTTTTTTTCTCCAACACGGTACTACGCATACGCTCGTGTGTGTACGCGCGTAAACTTACCCCTATGAACGCACGCGCACACCATACCCCTACAAGCACCTCCGAGACACTGAGCCGGCATATTATCATGAGATTGACCAAGTCATCGTGGGTGACTCGTAGTGGATGGAAACGTCTGTTCGGTGGCCTTTGGCTTGTCGATGGGCCAGGGCTGCGGGACATGCGACCTCACGAAAGACACCAGTACAATGTGCTACGTGCCGTTCCCGGCGCGTAGCCTCGGAGGTCGTCGCCAACGTTAAGGCTGAGCCGTTACCACCACCAAGGTAGTGGGAGCGGTGGCTGCGTGCGTCGGCGGTCGTTGGGGAGGGCAAGTCCTCCTTCATAGCAACCCAGCCCATCAGGGTTCAAGTCCTGGTGCTCGCATTATTCCTGCATTTATTTCAGGATTTCCGGCAATGCGCTTTCAGTGGGAGGAGCCGTTCCCGTCGACGACGAGGTGGCTATGGTGACTTCGTAAATCTCAAGATGATATGTTGGCTCAGTCTCTCGAAAGTGCTCATAAAGGTAAGATGTGCATGTGTGCGTTCATAGGGATGGGTGTATCTCAGTGGCGGACCCAGAAGTAAAATGGAGGGTGTGCAAACTTCAAGAAAATTGAGGTCTATTTTCCTTGTCTTGGATGAGCCTTAAAAATAAATTAATTATTACATGGTAAAAAAGCGTTTTTTTTTAATTCTGGATGTGCCATGGCACACCTCTTAGTTACGCCGCTGGTATCATGTATGCAAGCACTTGTGTCTGTACTGTGTTTAAAAAAGTAACCATGATGATAGCTGGCAGCACCCCTCACCTGAATTAGAAAATTTGTACCGAATCTGCAAGGAGCTGTTCGGGAAAAAAATGCCAAAGAGCTTTCGTAATTAGGGCTACAATGCCGTGGGAAAGAAAAATCTAACCAGGAGATCCGGCGTGCGTGACGTACTATGCGCGGTTGGATTTCAGGATTTGGACGCGGGCATGTCGGTCCGTGTTGACGACAGCGAGCCACGAGGCGGTCGCTCTCGGACCTAATCCTCGCCTGCTCCGCCGTGGTGCGTCCATGGATCCAGGCCCAGCCCGCCCGCGACCCGGGTACGCACGCACCGGTTGACTGGCCAACCCAGCGCCTTCTGTTAACCGATCGTGAGCGCGAGCGCGTTCGGTTCACCACGTATGTCACGCACGCCGGCCGCCTAACGTGCGACGCGCAGGCCGCAACGTGAACGGAGCGCGCGCGCCGCGGTATGCGTGCTCGCAATCTGCCATGACCGCTGCGGCACGTACCTACCTAGCTACCACCTCGGCACCGACGGGACCAACAACCGCTTTGTCAGGAACGTCTTCGCCACCAAGCGTAGCACCGGCGATCCCGCCACGGGCGGCGCCGACACCGACACGCCCAAGAGAAGCTACTCTACGGTTTCCTCTGCTGCTAACAATGATGGCGTTGCAGCTCCTGTCACTGCTTTAACAGAACTGCAAATTTCTCTTCAGCCAAACTCCTCTTCATCAGACAACATCAAATGCATATACCTTTTGGTGGACTATCTGATGACGAATCCGGTGAGGAAAATAAGGGGATGTCCGGAAAGCCCCCGTCAAGGAGCGAAGCGACCTTCTGGCCACTCCGTAGATTATAGTTGCATGCCACTCCGCTCCGGAGCATAGCTGCGGAGTGGGAGTGAGTTCGAACAAGCCCAGGCCTTAACAGGAACAAAAAGAAAAGTAATAAGAAATCCTAGGCAGTTAAGTGGCCAGTTTGCTGGGGACAGAAAATGCAGATAATTACTAAGGACATATGCAATGGTTGCATATAGATACAAATGCCCCAAGGCGATTTCTTTCACGCATACCAAGAAAACAATCCAACAAGGCTTCTAAGAGCGCATTTTTACCGGTTTGGGCTAAAGTTAGTACCAATGACGGACCAGTCGATCCCGACGTCTTTGAGGCGCCCGGGGCGTAGGGCGAGCGGTTTTAGTGCGAATGGGGCGGGCCGCCTCGTCGACAGACGCCGCTTCGTCGCCCTCATTGCCTCGGTTCCTCATGGAATCAATGCCAAGGCCTTGTGTACCGGTCACCTCCATTGATACCTCATGGGCGGCGCATGAAGCGCGCCGACGCCGTCCCCACCGCTCCCACCACGCGCGTCGCCCGACATGCGGCCTCCGCCGCCCTGGGCTATAAAAGCGACCCTCCCGGTGAATGCCACAACCTCACCTGCATCCACCGCAGCAGCCTCTCCTCCCGCTTCCCGCCGACGAGCCGGCGAAAACGATGGCCGAGGGGTTTTCGGCGATAAGCGCGGTGAACGGCAACCCGGCCGCTAACTCAAGAGCCGGGGCGCGCCTCTATGAGGCCGAGTATCCGGCGCTTTAACATGCGCGTCTTGCGAAGCGCGGAGGCTGAGCGTCGCCGGCGTCCCGGTGTCGTCGATGCCAGAAGGGGCGGCACGGCGGGCGGAGATCGTCCGCATCCGCTCCTCCCTGACGGAGGATCAACGGAACGAGCCGAGTCTGCGCCAACAAATAAACGTGGGCGATATACTTGAGCGCCGCCATGAGCGGTCGCCTCGCTAACGGCGTCATTCCTCGCGGCCGCCTCAACGCCGAAGGACGGCGCGAGTGTGGGGCATTCCTGGCCGCACCCTCGAGGCCGTCCTCGACCACATCGAGACTGGCAACGTGTCGCGCCTCGAGTACCCGATGCAGCTGTCCTTCTCTCGCCGCCGCGGCAGTTCCTGGACGCCACGGCGAATGGAGCCGACATCCTCGTCGTCGGGCTCCGGCTCGCCGGCTCTCCGTCCCGTCAAGCCAGAGCCGGAGGAGACACCGCAGAGGCGCTGCACCCGCAGTAGCGCCCTCGTCATCAACGAGGGTGCCCGCCCCTCCCTGCGCCCCCTTCGCCTGGTCCGGCCGAAGCCCGAGCGGGGCCTGCTCCCCGTGAAGCCGGAGCACGCCGACATGGTGGCCCCCCACGACGAGGCCGCCCTAAAATGGACGAAGGAGGACTACGTCTGTGGTGCGCCCCGCCAGCGCCAGCGTCTGAGGAGCTCGAGCCAGCGGCGACGCGGCGGCGTCATCGTCCTCGGCAATGAGGAGAGGACGAGGCCGAGCCGTCCAGCGCCCGCCCATACGGCGACCTGGGCGGGGTTGCGGCGAGGATGGGGTGGCTCTGGCGAAGCGCGTGGCGATGGCGGCGGCGACTACACCCGCTTCTGAGGCTTCTCGGCATGTAGATGGCGGGCGGATCTGATGTAGTGGCCAGCGGCGTAGTGGTCTGGCGTGGTTGCATGTTTTTACTTTTTTTGTACAAATTTCAATGAAATTTCGCCGAGTTTGTACAAGTTTCTACGTAATTTCGCCGAACTCAGGGCAACCTGTTGGGCGACGACTGGGAACCGAGTCGTCCCCAGGCGCCAAACTTGCGCCGGTTCGCCCCCAGGCGGCTTTTTTTCGCCGCCCTGGGAGGCCGAACGGTTGGAGATGCTCTAAGTAGGCGAGGTCTCGAGACAAGGAGACACTGCTTTCTTTTGGGAAGCATTACATTGGGCTGCATGGTGAATTGTGCTCAGTTTTATCTACTTGAGCTGAAACTCTTTATTACCGTATGAAGTTGCAGTATTATTACCTTTGTGCTGCAGTGTGTAAACACTAGTGTCCTAATTTCCCGTGTCTATGGGTCGGACAAGGTCGATGAGGCTGTTGTCTGTTTTATCTATTCTTAAGCAATTCACAAGTACTCTTAGCCTTTCCTTCATGGGAAAGTCAAGACTCTGTCTGCCCACAAATCATGAATAAGGGGAAGAGAAACAATTCTATGTAGAAGTTTGAAAATTACACCGAAGAAAATCAGAACACATAACCTGGGTTTCCTGTGCTACTCACCGGAATAATCTGAGACGTAGCATGACAAATAATATGCAGCGTCAACCTCTTCAAATTTGGCCTCGACAGATCCACCACCCAAGAGATCAACAGCGTAAACGAGAACATGTTTGGGCCTTGGCCAGCAGAGGTAGGCGGTGTCAGCGTTGATGGAGGGGGACACTCTTGTAGCCACTAGGACTGAGCGTCTCTTGCCTAGAAACAGGGCCTTCCCGTTCAATCCACGCAAGGGCACCAAGTTCTTCGCGTTCAAGTTCACCAGATGCACACTGACGCTGTACTTCTCATCGGTTCGCGTCGCACGGTGGCAAAGGATCAGCTCTCCATTATTCTCCACTAGGAACATCCGGCTTCGCCCTTCGTACAACTGGTCCTTGAAGGTGGCGACGGACCCGAACTCCTTGTGCAGCTTGTGGCCGGTGGCCTCCACGAGCTTCGGCGGCTGGTTCGCCGTGGTTGCAGTCTGTATCAGCGATGCCCGCACCACGCAGCTCGACATTCCATAGCCATAGGTAAGATGCACTGTCCATCAGGGTGGCTGCACTTGGAAGTCCGGTGACCTGTCCGGTCAGCGGGTTAAGGAGTTGGCCAACGTCGGTGCTCAGGAGAAGAACGAGACCCTCGTGCGTGGGGCCAAGAAGGTAGCTGCTCCGGGGATCCGGGACCGGGAGGCTCCGGTAGATGGACTCGCCGGTCGAGACATTCAGGAAGCGCCGCCTGTCGTCGACTTTGTTGAACTTTTTCGGAAGCATGATCCAGCTCCGGGGGAGGAACCGCCGGTCCAGGACGCCTTGCGCGCGCCACGGCCTGCACACCGCGCGGAAGCGGATAAGGTCGACGAGATCGTTGCGCAAGACGTGCTTGCCGACCAGCCCCGCGGGACCGGCGTCCAGGTTCGCCCAGTCCCTCCAACCGCATTGACGCTGAGTGCTAGAAGGCGCCATGTTTCTTTCTTTGGTCTTGGTGTGGCCGCGAGGTCGATCGGGGGAACGTCGGACGCTGGATTATAATAAGGGAGATATATATAGTCTTACGTCTGGTACAAGTTTAAGAGGGAATCCATCAAGAATCTACGTGCCAATGCCATACGTACGGTAGGTAGGGAAAAGGCAAGCCAATCAGGAGGGAAACCTTTCCCTTCCGTGGGACGGTGTCCGGATCATACCCGTATGGGAGGCGGTGGCGCCGGGCGACGCGGCGGTGAACGCGCGGAAGGACAAGGCAGCGTAGCGTTGCTTCTCGGGGGGTTGCCGGAGGATGTGCTGCTGCAGGTGTCGCCGAAACTTACCGCCCGGGTGGTGTGGGACTCCCTGATGGTGCGGTTGGCCGACGCCGATCGGGTCCGTCTGGCGGGCGAGGCGGCAATGCTGGCGAATTTGACCGAAGATGGCGGACGGCGAGGAGCTTCGGCAGCGTCACGGCGGAGGCTTCGCGGCATGGCGGCGAGGTATGCCAACCTCGGGGAGACGCTGGGCGACACGGCGCTCGTCAAGAAGCTGCTGGATACGATGCCGGATCGGCTCTTCCCCGTCGTCGCTGGCATCAAGCAGTTTCATGATGTGACGACGATGGCATTGAACGAAGCGCTTTCGGCGGTTGCGCGTTCGACGGCGAAGTTTGAGTCGACGGCGAACAACGGCGAAGCGGGTGGATGACAGCTTCTGTTGAAGCGGCCGCGATGGCGGGCGCGAGGCGGCAACGGGCGAACGCAGAGACGGCGGCGAAGCGCGGCGTGGCGTCGGGGAGCGGCAGCGACAGGCGCAGGCACTGCTACAAATGCGCGGAGCACGGGCACTTCCCGCGCGAGTGCCCGCAGTTGCGGAAAGGACCGGCGGCGGAGTAGGCTCGCTTGGCCGGCGCCAACGTCGACGATGATGGACTCCTCTAGGCCGTGGCTTAGGGGTGTGTGTTGGAATAAGCCACGGCATGTGTGGTCGAACTCGTCGGGCGCGACTGATTCACACGGGACGTGCGGGACGCACTGGTGCAGTCGGACTCGTCGGACGCATTGGGTGTGCGCGGGACGTGTGGGACGCAGCGGAAGCGTGGCGTGGGTGTGTGTGTTAGCGCGGTCGTAGATAGCTATGCGTGTGCATCGTGCATGCAGCCGTTAGCGTAGCTAGTTAGATGTGTGTAACGTGCATACATGGATGCCTGGAGCTGTTGGGGAGCCCGGCGTCGTGCGTGGACGCGGGCGGGCCGAGCGGATCAGCGCGCGCAGCCGGAGTGAGGTGGGCAGCGTGCGTTCGTGTGGGTTATGCATACATGGGCGTTGCATTACCCCGTGTATAAAGACTGGACGATGCAGTCGCTGGGTTTGTGCTCTGAAAAGTATAAACGGGGCTGTGTTCGGCTGGCTGAAAACTCCAGTGTACTCCGTTCGAAAATCTTGTCGTATCAAATGGATAAAAGAAATGTATCTAAAACTAAAATACATCTGTATACATCTCCTTTTATCCATTTTTGATAATATTCGGAGAATCTCATGTTTCTTATTCTACCTCTAGTTTTGAGGGAGTGAGGGAGAGTGGCAACAACAGACAGTAGAGCGGAGACCCTTGGTTCCCTCGAGCTACATGGCACGGGTCTCGCTGATGACGACACGGTCGTGATTCAATTCCGCTCATTCTGCTTGGCTGTCGCCAAGCCCGGGGACGAGCGCTGGACGTGGGTATATTCTTGTGACCGGATCATGTCAGTCTTACCTTTTGCAGGCCGCGTCTACTGTGCCACGTCGAGGAACATCTTGCTGGTAGAAACTACAACTACGGCGAACCAGCTACCACAGCTCGTGGCAGTCGCAGACCACAAGACACACACAGACGCTTTCAAAATCCCAATGTACGAAGAGCGAACCCGGATGTTCCTGGTGGAAAATAATGGAGAGTTGATCCTTTGTCTTCGCGCTCGCCCTGAACCCCATATTCAGAGCACCCTTACATCATGCGGCGTGTATCAAGTGGACTTTGATGGAAATAAAACGGTGGCCTTGCATGGGCTCAGCAGGAAGGTCTTGTTTCTTGGCAGGAGGCGCTCGCTCATGGCGGCTGCTGGAGTGTCTCCCAACATCAACGGTGACACCGCGTACCTGTGCTATCCAAGCCCCAAAGATGATCATATTTATGCCATTGATCTTTTGGGCGGTGGACATATCGAGCACAAGTTTGCGAAGGATGATGCCGCATATTGTTTATCATGCTACGTCATATATTACAGGGAGTACCTAAAACTCATCTAGATGAGACATAATTTGGTCTCATTCACCTGAAAAACAAGAACAGATACAACCCACGTCAGCACACACGTATCTTATAACATCACATCCAATGGCTATAAAATATGAATGAGACCAAATTATATCTCATCTAGACGAGTTCTAGCAAAACTGTAGATTATAATAGAGAATGCATTTAATTCAGGCTAGGAATCCAGGCTTTGCTCTTTCCTCTTGATAACTCATCTCCAAAGTCTCTCTCTCTCTCTCTCTCTCTCTCTCTCTCTCTCTCTCATTTCTTCATGATATGAGAATGGTCTATCAATAGAAAACTCGAATTAGTTCTATATATCTACTCATTGCACCCAATGTGAAGTATTGAACTGTAATATTTAGTAGGACTAGATTTTCCCATGTTAAAATGAAGGAAAGGCGAAGCTATGGGTTTATTATGATAATTAATGTCTTGTTTGGCTGAATTTGTTCGTCATGTGGATTGGGAAGAGATCGAGGGAGAATCTGTTACATTTTCCTATATATCCCACTTTGTAAAAAGTTGGGTGGAAGAGTTTCTTAATCGACCGCAGGGACTAGTGCACAATGTGAAGTATTGAACTATAATATTTAGTAGGACTAGAATTTTCCAGTGTTAAATGAAGGAGTGAATGAAGGAAAGACGAAACTATTTATGACAATTAAAATCTTGTTTGGATGAATTCGTTCATCATATGTATTGGGGGACATCGAGGGAGAATCTGTTTCATTTTCCTATATATTCCACTTTGTAAAAAGTTGGTTGCTTAATCGACCGTGGGGACTTGTGCATGTTAACATATAGCATGCGATGTACATGAGAGGTAGGTTGGTTGGGATAGGCTCGTACGCTAGCTGTACAAGGAGATAGAGCTGGATCAATTCTCAACCGATCCTATAGATACGTAAGTATATAACACAACTTAAACAACTTCCCCTCACCATTGACAATGGAGAAGGACCGCACCAGGCGGATCATTCTTAGAGTATAAAGTCTATTCGTATTGTAATCTATCTCTGTTAGTCTAGTCTTGGAGCCCAAGCTTTGTAATCTATATAAACAGCCCTTGAGACCCCAATCAATACAACAATTACTTCTCCAATATCTCAATCTATCATGGTATCTGACGCCTAGGTTTTCCGCTTTGGTATGGCTCCGCCACCCAGCGCCGCCCGCCCGGCCGATTCGGCCCCTCTTCTCCATGGTCGAGTTCCGCGCCGCGCGCCCATCCCCTACCTCTTCCTCTACAACTACCCAAACACCTCCCCAAACCCGTCATCCACCGCTCCGCGCCACCAGCTCCGTCGTCATGGCCTCCTCAAGATGATCCTTGGGTGGCCTCGTCTGTGCTTGGTCGATGCCTTGGTCGGCCCTCGCCGTATGGTGCCCCTCCTGTACACGGGCACGTGGAGCCCCGGTCTTCGCCCAGCCACCGCTCTCAGGACTCCTTGGAACCAGTCACGGCGCCACGTCTACACCGCCACTCCCACTCCGCCTACCAAGACGCCCGGGACCGGTCGCCTCCAACACCATGCCGGTCTTCTCTGGCAACATGCAGGCCCCAATCGCATACTACCCATCCGTTATCCCCTCGCCAACATGCAAGCTCCTGGCCCCTCTGCTCCTCCCCAACAGCGGCTTAGGACCAAGCCGCCTTCATCAACGCCATGAACAATTTTGTCCTCAACGACGCAGTACGGATTGGATTTTTCGATTACGGTGCATCAATGCATATGTCTTCAAATATGAATTTATTGTCGACTTGTTTTCCTTCTCGCTTTTTCCACTATCACCATTGGCGATGGCTCCACCATCCCTGTTTCATGCACCGTCACTCTTACATCCCTTCCTCTCATGCCAATTTTCTTCTCCGCAATATTCTTGTGGTTCCCTCCATCATCAAAAATCTTATTTCTGTTAGACAATTTTGCATTGACAACAAAGTTATCCTGGCCTTTGACCCTTTTGGTTTGTCTGTGAAGAATCGACAACGGGGCGGTCCTCGCTTCGGTACAATAGCACGGGCGATCTTTATCCTCTTCATGGCCGCCAACATCCACCCCGTGCCATGCTCGCATCCGCTGATCTATGGCATAAATCGCCTCGGTCATCCCAAAGAAAAGCACTTTGACGTCTTTACTCCAAGAATTTTGTATCCCTAGTTCTAGCAGTCCCCATAATTCCTCTCTCTGTAATGCATGTCAATGCGGCAAACATGTTAGATTACCTTTTGGAACCTCTACCATCATTAGTACTTTTCCTTTTGAGTTACTTCACTGTGATTTATGGACCTCCCCGGTCCCTAGTGTTTCTGGTTATAAATATTATCTTGTGATCTTGGATGATTATTCTCACTATACTTGGACCTTTCCTCTCCGCTCTAAATCTGAAGTACCTGCAATCTTTCTCAACTTTCGACAATATGTAATCACACACTTTGGCTTGCCAATTCGATTTATTCAATGTGATAACGATGGTGGAATTTGATAACACCCAAAACTGCACCTTCTTTCTCTCCCAAGGCATTCTTCTTCGCTTTTCATGCCCTTATACATCTTCTCAAAATGGTAAAGCTGAACGCTGTCTTCGCTCTATTAATGATGTTCTTCGCACATTGCTTTTACAAGCCTCTCTTCCTTCCCGCTTTTGGGTTGAAGCCCTTCGCCTGCCACACTCCTTCTTAATATTCGACCAACTAAAACTTGCCCTCTTTATTCGCCTTTCCAATCTCTTTTTCTCTCCCACCACGACTATTCTTTTCTGCGTGTTTTGGCTGTCTATGCTTTCCCAACATCGCCTCTACCGCCTCCAACAAACTAGAACCACGCTCACTACCTTGCATTCACCTTGGTCTTTCTGATGATCACAAAGGATATCGTTGTTTCGAACCATCTTCTAGTCGTATCATTCTCTCTCGTCATGTCACATTCGATGAAAATATTTTTCCTTTTTCTGTCACTACAACCACAACACCAATTCCACCCAATCCGCCACCACCAAAACCCCTTCCCTAGTTCGGCCTTCGTCATCTCTTCTGCCATGGAATCTTGTTCCGCTCTCTCACCGGAATCGCCCAACGTTAGCCACCCTCCCGCCCTGGCCCCCACCTCTCCCGCAGAATCGCATCCTCTACCCCAGCCGTCTTTCCCTCACCACATCCTACCACGGCAACCCCTCGACACCCACCACCTCGATTCTTCTTCCTCACCGTCCTCTTCAACCGATAACCCACTGCCACCCAATGCCGTTCTTATACCGCCGCTCACCAATGATCATGTCATGTGCACCCGTGGAAAACGAGGATTTCTTCTCCCCACCAAACGCCTCAATCTTACCGCCACCCCAACCATCTCTCCTATTCCAACCAGTTATAAGCGAGCTCTTCTTGACCCTCTACGGCTTTACGCTATGTGCGATGAATTTGAAGCTCTTGACAAAATAATACATGGACTCTTGTTCCCAAACCTCCACAGTGTTAACATTGTTTCGCAAATGGGTTTTTCGTCATAAATTTCATTCCGATGGCACTCTCGCTCGTTACAAAGCTCGTTGGGTGTGTCGTGGTTTCTCCCAAGAGCTTGGTATTGACTTTGATGAGACTTTTTCTCCTGTTGTTAAACCAAGCACTATTCGTGGTTGTTCTTAGTCTTGCTGTTTCCTCTTCTTGGCCTATTCATCAACTTGATGTTAAAAATGCTTTTCTTCATGGCACTCTCAATGAAACTGTTTATTGTCAAGAACCCTCTGGTTTTGAGAATCCTCATCTCCAAATTTTGTTTGTCTCCTCAACAAATCTCTTTATGGCCTTAAACAAGCTCCTCGTGCATGGTTTCAATGCTTTGCTACTTTTATTCAAACCATAGGCTTTATTCCTCCAAATCCGATTCTTCTCTCTTTGTTTATCGGTCTTCTACTCACACCTTTGCCTACCTCTTGCTTTTATGTTGATGATATCATTCTCACGGCTAGTTACGATTCTTTTCTTCAACATACCATCTCTTCTCTCAATCGGGAGTTTTCCATGACTGATCTTGGTCCTCTTCATCATTTTCTAGGTATTCATGTTTCTCGCACAAAATCTTCCCTCTTTCTTTCTCAACGGTCATACATTTTGGACTTGCTTTCTCGCTCGTATGTCTGATTGTCAACCCTCTCAGTACTCCGGCCGGCGTTGGTGCTAAACCGTCGGTGATGGTGATCCTCTTTCGATCCTACTTTATATCGTAGCATCACCGGCGCTCTTCAATATGCCACTCTTACTGGCCCCGAAATCTCCTATTCAGTTCGCAAGCTTTGTCTCTTTATGCATGATCCTCGTGCTCCTCATCCGCTTATGTCGATGCATTCTCCGCTATTTAAAAGGCACTCTTGATCACGGTCTCCTTATTAATTCTTCTTCACCTACAAGCTTGACAGGTTTATTACGATGCGAATGGGCAGGTTGTCCAGATACTCGACGATCTACATCCGGATTTTGCGTTTATTTGGGTGATAATCTTGTTTCTTGGTGTTCTAAAAGGCAGGTAATAGTTTCTGTGTCTTCTGGCGAGGCTGAGTATAGGGCGGTTGCTCACGCTGTGGCGAGGCGGTGTGGCTACGGCAACTTCTCATTGAACTTCATCGTCTGCTCCCACGTGCTACCATTGTTTCTTGTGATAACATCTCTGCGGTATACATGGCTTCCAATCCATTCAACATCGTCGCACAAAGCACATTGAGATTGACATTCACTTTGTTCGTGAAAAGGTGGCTCTTGGCGAGGTTCGCGTTCTTCATGTTCCTACAAGTGCCCAATTTGCTGACATTTTTACCAAAGGACTCCCGACTGCATCGTTCACCGACATACGCTTCAGTCTCAACATTGTTTCACCTGACGTTGAGACTGCGGGGGGATCTTAGAGTATAAAGTCTATTCGTATTGTAATCTATCTCTATTAGTCTAGTCTTGGAGCCCAAGCTTTGTAATCTATATAAACAGCCCTTGAGGCCCCAATCAATACAACAATTACTTCTCCAATATCTCAATCTATCAATCATGATGGACCTCCAAAACTGGGATCCCTCTATAGTTTGTACATGAAGCGGCTTTAATGGTGGGTTTACTTTCATCCCTATTACAGTCGATGCAACATCACTCATGAAGGCAAGCTTAACCTTGGGAATATGAATACATTCACTTACATAAGACTATGCAAGCTGATCAGATGGTCATGAGGAAAAACTTAACCCTAGATGCATGTCCCGTGAAACCGGCAGGAGGGCCTATTGTTTCTCGAGAAAAAGATAGGGATGGCCATAAAGCCGACCACTGTATGAAGCGAAGGGGGGCCAAATCATCATAACATATGGTCTTCTAATAATTCATCTTGGTTGCGCACAATCAGATCACATGAAATCACGCCAGTGGTTTCCGAGATCCCAGCATTTCGGGTGTTACCTAAAATCATGTGAAATAGACAGGAAAATGAAGTAATCAAAGTCACACGAAGAATAAATTTATCCAAACAAGTCATTAATTTTCATAAACACGTACAGCCTTTCCTTTATCTATGACAGGAAAAACTCTCGTCCAAGTAAATATCGGTATTCATTGATTCACATTTTTACGCAAATAAGTAGATATTAGCTGAACAAACGTGAGAGAAAGAATTATAATGACAATTTATTGTGACTCGGCATAGCAAAGCTTAGATCCCCAGCGGTACTCACTAGAATAATCTCAGATGTAGCATCCTCCTCCTTAAAGATCAGCGCAGCAACAGGAGCTTCATGAGCCATTTCGAGCTCGGCCGGGTTATGTGCCCGGTTTGCTCCTCTTGCTGCGTCCGGTCGGTGACCGCTGATGAGGTCATCTACTATAGGTAGGGTCAAGGACCCATCATATGGGCCCACCTGGAGCCCACACCATCATTGGTAGGTCCTCGACCATACCAACATTCGGATGCATTTATTAGGAAGTTCACTCGGACACCTCGACGACACTCGGACGACCACCCGTCACTCGGATGTGCTCGTTTCGGATGATTATACTTGGCACCATCTCCTTTGTCAGAGGACAAATGTTTATGTTCTTCTCGAACCAGTGCTTCAGGAAGCGTTGCTCGAAAGTCTAAAGACTGAATAATTTGTATCGCGTCACTAGTTTTACTGCTTAAAAGAAACTGCATGCAAACAAAAATGCAACCACGATGCTTACCTTCCCTGTACCAATTGTCACCGGATCTACCATAAGCTTATGAGATAATGGACATGTAAGATATTCGGGAATGTCGCAAACGCTGTTGTACACCTTAGGCTTCTCGTCCCTGACTTTATTCGCTGGCATGAATAGAGAAGTAGGCTTGCGTCTAGCTACTTGTAGACTATCACGTAGCTCTCTGAAGTGAGTACGAGTAACAACTCTCTCTTGGCAACGCAACCCTTGCAGTCTCCTCGCAAATCTTACATCATTCCATTCTCTTTTTGGAAAAAAGAAGAATTATTCTCCACAGAATTCACCGTATAAAGGGTACATAAATCATAAACCTAAGTACACAGTGACTATAAACATGGGTTCCATGTAAAAAGTGACATGAATATGAACTTAAATCTATCTAGTCGTTGGTGAGGAGAGCTCCATAATACTTAGTTATACTTACATCATTGTTATTGTCAGATCACTTTATCGCAACCTCATTAGGACGACATATATTTTTCTGTGGCCACACCTGTGCGAGTTACATACATCTATCATTTGTTAAAACTATTTTTTTTTACTTATTTATAGTTACGATTATTATTTTCACATGTGATCTTAACCATATAGTTTTTATTATACTTAGCAACTACACAATGACATGGCTAAATATTAAGATACATTATTTTATTTTTTGGTTTTAGCACATGTCATGAAAAGTATAAAAATTTGACAATGTGAAGCATTTATTAGAAGGAGATTGACGTTGTTTCCTCTTCGCGACACTGTCCTCTTTTTGCGGTCTAACCAAATAGTTGTAGATTAGGATAGATGGGAAATAACCAAATAACATTTATTGACAAATTAATTTGTGCCACTAGGATGAATTACAATATATGTTGTTCTTTGCGTCTATTTCATTTTACTTAAATATCATGATTGAGAGCTATAAAGTTGACTGGCGTTTCTAGAATGCATGTGCTGTCTATTTTTTGTGTAAGTAAATAAAAGGCATAATGATCTTCATATAAAATGCAAAATTCTAGAATAAAAAAAATATCTATGAGTTGTTTGTCTTTGAACTATTGCCTAGCTTGTTTATCGGTTCTTGTGTCGCCAAATATACTTGCATGGTATTGGGTTCAAAAACCAATTGGCACCCCATGCATACATTACACCTGGTCTTGAATTAGCATCATTCAACTCGATCACATCAAATGCATCTAGATTATTTCTTGGTTTATATGAGTTTGTCGAAAAATGCTTGTTTTGTACTTGGTAAAACATTATCAATTGTAACTGGTATTGAAAGGGCATGTGGCCCATAAGTGTGGTTTTGGTAATTAATGACAATCTCTATGGCTAATGCTTTCACTGAGATATAAGGAATATTACATAGGTGGTGCATTAAGGATGAATGCCATAAAGATGAAGATTTTCTCTAATCTTTCGTGATGAATGACAATTCCTATGGAGCATCAAGGTCATTGTATCTTATATGAAGAAAAGTTCCATAGTTACGAATGAAGCATGTTGGATTTATTTGGGGAAAAGTTCCATCAAAAGCCTCTCGAAGAAGTGCTCATGGTGGAGTTCATTTGAGGATCTCAAAGGTTGACACATTTGGGCTTATAAGGATCAAGGTCTTGAGATTATAATTAGAGAGAAGAATTCAAGCTATCGTATCAAGAGAAGATCATGATGAGCTCATGTGTTGAGTTTTGGTTGAGCATGTCTTGAAGCAAGAAACTAGAGTGAAGAATTCATTGTGCCTCTCAAGAGTTTGTGATGGGCATTTAGAGGAGCAAGTGATGACCAATATGATGTTTATAGTGAAAATTGATATGGTCATGAAAGATTCTTTGGTGATCTAGTCTTGAAGCAATGAAGTTAAATGAAGAGTTCATTATGGCTTTCTATAAACTAACATGGAGCATGAAGGTGTTGATTGAACAAGAGGAAACTTGAATATTGTATCTAGATGGCCAACACACAAACTCATACAAGGTACCGCATGGGATCAAGTAATCTAGTGGTATGGTAAGTACTTGTGAATTGCGTTTTGTGCACTAACCCATGCTATGTGTTTATGGGTTAGGTATTTCTTATGGGCTTGCATCAAAAGAAAGATTCTGAGTAGCCTATGCGAGGATGACATAAGGTGGTGATGGTCATCGAGTTTGAGGAGTCCAAGTGCATGATGAGAAGCCGGAGCTTACATGTTTTGAATTTTGCAGTCTATATTGTGATTATGTACATGTGAAGATGTGCTTAGATGCATGAAGGCTTCCCTTGTTACAATACGGCGAGCAATTTGAGTATCTTCACCAGGTGATTGTGGTCAAGAAAAGGATTCCAACTTGAGAAAAGTATAGTCATCATCATTAAGCTCAAGTGAAATACGCAAAGCAGAGGTATAACTTAGCTAGGTTTTCCTAGTTTTAACGGTATCATGGTCGTGTCCCTTCCGCCTTCTCCAGTAGTGTTCCTTCTCCTCGTGGTGGCTCTAGGCTGTTAGGTGTCTTCTTGCCGATGGTGTCGCCTCCGCATCTTGGAGAACGGCCATCCTGTGGCATGATGGCCATGGTTAGGGAGGCTATGTCCACTTTTCTGTCAGTTGGTCATGCGCCAATTGCCCTTGATACGAGCAGACGAGCCCCCTTCCCAGATCTGGAGGGGCTAGAACTGGGCGGCACCCTCCCTTGGCAACAGCTCAATAGGTGGATGGCCATGTGTTTGCCCCGTCGAAAGTGCCGTCGCATTTTGTCGATAGTGTACCAACCTAAGCATGGATAGCAATCAGAGGTTGCATGGGCCATGAAGCCTAAAGAGAATTTATGACCAAGAAAGATTGCTCCTTGTTATCTGAACTAGATGATACCCCGCACGTTGCCGTGGAAATTCTTGGCAAATTTTAGAGATGTGATGAATTAAGAAAAAAGTTCAACTATAATGTGAGCGTAATAGCTGGAATATATGAAATAATATTTCACCGGCATCAAATATAAGTACTAATGTGTAGAGACTACTCCATATTGTTCAGAGAAGAGAGCATAGATAACTGTGGGTCGTGACATGTCATGGAAATTATTACACATAATTATGCTGATGGCTGTAGTTAGCTAGGCGGCTAAGGACAACAAACATCAGTTACCCACTGTCCCAGTTGAGAAGGGGACGCTATGTCACACAACGGGAGCATCAAGAAAAAAAACATTATCAAGTGCGGTGGAAATAAACTGCTATGTTTTTTGACATGAAATAAACTGCTATCTTTTTTTGACATGAAATAAACTGCTATCTGCTGCCACGTATCACTTGGTACCGTAAGGATGACTAAATTATTGCAATAGTTGTCCGACATCAAAGCAGCCATATCAAGCAGCGGATGTGATGCATAATCATCGAGTGTAGGGCATGGAAACAATAAAAAGGCAATGATTACTGCTTCCATTTCTGCATGTTGAGGCGTCAGTTAGGGTGTGTTTGGTAGCCTGCGTGTATGGTGCATGAGGCTAAAAGTTCCCTACCCAACCCGCTTTCAGGTGTTTGGCAGGGTGTATGGGCTCTTCTGGGCATAGCCCATCTGATGCTAAAAAGGCCCCGAGCTATGCTCGCTGGAGCACCCACATACATGCGAGCTGGGGTCAGCGAGGCTCAGTTTGACCCCCGCAAAAATCTCCTCCCGACCCACTAGGATCGAACGACCTCTCTCCCGAACTGTTTTTCCTCTCGCTTCGGACCACCCTCCACGACCTAGCCGCCACCCTCGCCCCTCTCTCTCCCGCGAACTCCATGGCGACTGCCACCTGATCTGAATCCCCGCCGGCCCCCTTTTGATCTTGTACCTCGCCGCCGTCACCGCCGCCCCGGTCAACCTCGCCGCCACCACGGTCAACCTCGCCGCCGCCCCGGTCTTCAAATCGCAGCCGCCCCACGTGAATCTTGCGGCTGCCAAGAGAGGTAGCTACTCTGCCTCCTTCTCCCTCTGCCCTCCTCACCCCTTCCTTCCTGCCTCGGCCTCTGCGAGTCAGCCGCTGCGTGACCAGGACGAGTCGGCTGCTGCGTGACCAGAGATTAGGCTTTTTTTCTGCATGAGAGCTCTTGTTCATATAGCCGTATATGGTTTAGACAAAAATTGCTTCTCTGTTCCCTTATGATGATGGGTTAAACTGATTCTGATAGATGTATAACTTTTCATTGTTGTACCTATTATGCTCATATTGAAGTTTGTTCATTGCTTGTCATGCTGAAAAAAAATCTGTTGTGCTAAATTTCGATTTATTTGTATTGCCATAGATGGATGAATTGGCAAGAAAACGAAGGCAATTAATTGTGAGAGGAGTCGGTCTAGTGGCTGGATTGTATGCATACAAGATGCTCATGTTTAGAAGAGCTAGGCAACAAACAGCGAGGATAACCGGGCAACATGGCCGATCGTGCTATATCTAGAGAGTCAAATTTGAGATATATTTATCACTCTAGTGACATAAATTGTTCAAATCAATTAAGGATGAGAAAAGCTCCTTTTTTTCATTTGTGTGCTATATTTAGAGAGAGAAATTTGTTGTTGGATAGCATCCATACTTCTATCGAGGAACAAGTAGCCATGTTTCTTCTAGTAGTTGGCCACAACCAAAGGTATATGACACTTCAACCGATCTTTAGAGGATCTATCGAAGTCATTAGTAGGTATTTTAAGTCAGTGCTTTATGCTATTGGGGAGTTGAGAGATGAGATGATTCGGCCTCCCTCCAACCATTGTCATCATAAAATACAAGAAAGCACTCACTTCTATCCATATTTCAAGGTAATTATTTTTGCAAACAAATACAAACAATCAATGGGACTTATGAATAACAATCATTTGCCTTTTTTAATTAGGATTGTGTTGGAGCAATTGATGGGACTCATGTGCTTGCTAGAGTCCCAAAAAGTATCTCAGCTGCCTTTAGGGGTAGAAAGGTGGGGACTACAAAAAATGTCATGGGTGCGGTAGACTTTGATCTAAAGTTTACCTATGTACTTCTTGAGGTTGGGAGGGATGAGCTCATGATGCCCTTATACTTGCAAATGCATTGGAGAGGGAAGATGGGTTGAAAGTTCCTACAGGTAATAAATTAGGGCATACTACCTAAATATATTAATATTTCTACCCATAGCTAATAGTTGCTATTTCATAGGAAAATTCTTCCTTGTTGATGCGGGGTATGCTGTGAGGCCGGGTTTTCTTCCACCATACCGTGGCACGAGGTACCACTTGAAATAATATGGACGAGGGAACCATCCTCAAAATGCTAAAGAGTTGTTCAACTTAAGACACTCTTCTTTGAGGACAACGGTTGAAAGGGCTTTTGCCACATACAAAAACCGTTGGAAGTTTGTCTACAATAAGCCATTCCATGGTTACAAGACCCAAGTAAAAGTAGTGCTAGCTTGTGCAATTCTTCACAATTGGGTACTTCAATACGGTGAGGATGAGTATTTCCCACCCGAGGAAACATGGGATCCGGAACCTAATGATGAAGATCACAATGATATTGTCCATGACAATATTTCTTGGGCTCATAAGAGAGATGAATTTGCAAATCAGATGTGGGCGAATAGAGGGCTAACAAACATTTGATGTATCATGTGTCTTGGTGTTGTAAAACAATTGATGTGTTCCTTGTTGTTGTAAAACTATTGATGTATTGTTATATTTATGTGTTGAAACATGATTTTGAGCTGCTGAAATATGTTTTTTATGTGCTGAAATGTGTGTTTGTGTGCTGGAATTCATTTTTATGAGCTGAATCATGATTTTGAGCTGCTGAAATATGCTTTCTATGTGCTGAAATGTGTTTTTGTGTGCTGGAATTCATGTTTATGAGCTGAAACATGATTTTAAGCTGCTGAATTACGCTTATTTATGTGCTAAAATATGTTATTAACTTCTGGATTGTTTATGTTGTAGATGGATGATGAGGTGCAGGAGGTTGCAAGTGTTGGTGCTCTTCCCAAGAAGGCCCCCAAGGTGATATGCCTCAAATAGCGTTGAGACGATTTTTTTGGGTAGCCCAATCTTTCACCGCACGCACAGACAGGTAGCAATGGGGTTGGTAGCAAAGAACGTAAAACAATAGATGATAGGATATGCTTGCAGGCGTATGTAGTAGCTAGATGAAATATACTGGATGAATCAGAAGTACAGACGTGGTGTAGTAGTACTAGGATAGATGGAGGGATTAAGCTAATGGTGATTAGCGGCAGCGACGGCGACGGAGTAAATAGACAGATGGAGACCGTGAACTAGTAGAACTAGAGGGAAAAAGACAGAGTGGATTGACCCTTGCAGAATCGCTAGAGCCAAAACGGAGCTTGTGTCTTGACGATCAACGCCGCCGAAACACCATGCAATATCAAACCCTAATAAGGGACGCAAGAACACAGATGTGGCGCATCCATCAGATGCCTTTTCTGAGTATTTCCTTCAAAACTAAAAAACCTCCCCTTACAAAGCGGTGCACCCCTTACTTATATAGGTGGTGCCTAATACTTGGGCAGACCCGACCTGAACTAGGAAGCGATGAGGAGTCCTCATACATTACAAATTGTACGTAGCAAATAAAAAGAAAACTACCAAATCTGAACAAACTGTGGAAAGCAAATAAAAAGGACACACGTCGTATACTTGCATGTATGATTTCTAGGCTGACACAAAATTAACTTGATGGTGCAGCCTTCAAACTTTCACTTTGCTGGCCTAGATAGAAGTAATCACAGGTGTTCTAAACGTGGGCTTCACTTCCTCCCGAGGCACAATCGAGGAGCAACCGAACAAACAAAAGAATTATTTGTAGCGATGTTGTTGTTGCGTTCAATCGGTGAGCATATGACCATCTCCTTTCGGTAGCATATAGAACAGGCTTCACACCTAAGAGCCCCCCTGCTCGTAGTACAGATGATCTTCTTATGACGTAGAGCGGGAACCACATACTTTTGCATCTTGTTTTCATAGCGAGTCTCTCGGTTGGAAGATGTTTTACTTGACAGTAATGGAGGAACGACAAGAATACCTGCAGTGACCGTATCACAAGGTCATGAATTGGACTCCGCCTATGTCAGCGTTGATGTTGAAAGGACTTTCAGAGGTGGCGGCAAGAGGTGCCAAGACTGATAAAGGATTCAAAGAGGTTGAAAAATTGAAAGTTGCAAAGCGTATATCTTCTTTCGTTGGTTATGGCGTGTCTATTACCCAAGTGCACAATCATATTATGAAGTGGAGGAATAGGTGGACAAGGCTTGTCTATTTGAAGGCTTTAAGTGGGGCACTTTGGGATGATGACAAGAAGATGGTAGTGCTAGAAGAACAACACTATTTGGGCCACACGGTGTATGCATGTACATGTACCAGCCCTTTTGAATGCTGAAATGACTTACCTTAGTGCTCAAACGGTGTTAAAATGATATAGTTTTGCCGAAAATGATGATGTTTCATAGCTGAAATGATGTCTCAGTTAATTATTTTTGTTTAAATGGTGTTGTAGGATCATCCAACAGATGCTGAATTGCTCAATTCTCCACTGGAGAACTACGACTATATGGAACTTTGCTTTGCTATATAAGCATGCCACTGGGAAGTATGCAATGGGCCCCGGTGTGCCCCTAGGAACGCCTATTGTCGTGGAAGACAAGGATAAACCGAATGTGATGGAGGGGGAAGGAACAACAGATGAGGTATTGCAACATCAGCACTGGGTCTAACTTTGTACTTCCCTGGCCGCTAGTGCCACTCGGGATCCTTCTCCTACTTCAAATAAGAAGAGAAAGAGGGCATCGAGCTTGGTGAGGAGGACTCAATCCGGTGTAGCAACATGGTGATGCTATGCGTGAGATTGCAAGTGCTATCAACAACACTTGCCATCTTTGAGACACACCCTGACTTGTACAACGCTTTCATGGACCTTCTTGTGTTTGAGCAAGATGAGCGCTTGGCTGTTTTAGATTATCTCACAGAAAATAAGGCAAAAGGCCTTAACTTTGTGAAGATGAATGATGAAGTCCGAAAAGCATCGTTCAAGCGAATCTTGAAAGTCAATCCCGATCTTCTTTGAGTTCTTTGTCGGTTGGTGCTTGATGAGACTATCTCTTTTGTAATGCCTATTATAAAGTGTACTTCAAGTGAGACTATGTAATATTAATCTAGTGATGAACTGCTACCAATTATGGTTATTATGTCTTATGTAATATGAATCTATTGATGCACTGCTTCAAATTAAGGTTATCATGTGTTATGTTAATTATTGATTATTTTACTTATATTATCATTGTTCAGATTATGTCGGCATGGTAATATTTTGTTGCTCGAATTGTTTCATGAATTGTTGAAATGTTGTTTCCATATTTGTCTTGGCGGCAAAAAAAAGTCGTTCATGCAGCATACCTCAGATACAAGCTACCAAACACATTCTCAGTGCAACATGTCTTGTCTAATGCAGCCTACCAAACAGGTCTCATTTCGTATGCATGAGTACATACATTGCTACCAAACAACTGCGATTGCATGTCTTGAGCATGTCCGGACTAAGCATGTCTCATATGGGAACAACTATGCTAGGGTGGGAACAGCTGCCAAACACACCCTTCATCGCATGCATTGCATGCATGCCGGCATGCACTTGGTGCAATGACTCTCGGTGTTGATCGGACGACTATGGTAGACTGATCTAGGATATCCAATGGCTAAATTAATTTAGGTGATGTGGCTCAAGGAGAAGGCAGAGAATTCCTTATAGTGGGGGCTAGCTATTTAGATATAGTAGATATGAAGGAGCAATCGGCTCCACATGTTTACACCATTTCATGATGTATACATTGTTTTCATCAACATCATGAGCTCTTAAACTTTGCGGATTAGGCAAGGAATGGAATCAGCACAAGCATGCATCCGCAATTTATTTTGTCAAATGGCAAGAAATTAAGATCACATGAATAATGTTTACATGCATCAGGACTCGGGAGATGAGGATGAGTGTCTCCTTGTGAATCAATCAGGAGATGGAGGCGATCCAAAGCCGGGAACTCGATCCTGTTGCTGCAGGGCTGCCCGCAGGCTGGGCAGAGGCGGTCGGCCAATCGGGAACGGGCGTCAACGCAGAAGTAGAGCCGGTAGAGTTGGTTGTTGCGGACTCGTCGGCGGTTGCACTCCACGAGCAGCTCGAACCCGTCCTGCTGGATCGCGCCCTTGATGGTGCTCGGCGATGTAGTGGCCGCCGTCGAGGAGACGCCAGTGAGGCAAGATGGGTGGAACCGGCGGTGGCGGCGTGGAGTTCCCCGTGTCACCTAGGATGAGGGATGCGGAATTCGGGCTCTGTTTCTCTGGGCTCTAAAGGAAAATTTCCTATAAGAATCCTATCCTATAGGATTCCTTCAAACCAAAGGACCTTTGAGCTGTAATCTTTATATTTAAATTATTGTTGCTTTGAAATATTTGCACAACATGGTTATGAACGAAGTATAGTTTATTTATTTTTGTGGGTGAACGAAGTATGATATTTATCTTTTCTTATTTTAAGTGTTTTAAATACTGGATTAAAAAACAAAGGTGGGCATGTGATGTATAAGATTGGATGGCCGGCTCCACTAGCATCGTCCATGGACACGTTCAGACATGTCCATGGGCGTTTAGGATGTTCGTTTTGATGGGCCGGTGTGGGAGATGCCCTCATAATAGTTCGATTAGGCGTGTCTTTGAAGCAGTGTATTTCTTGTCTTCCGTCGGTGTTATGATGTGAACTGTTTGGATGGAAGCGGAACCCTTTGGAGCTATTTTCCTCTGTATATATAGAAAAAGCGAGAAAGTTAAAATCACCTGTTGGCGATTTGCAACAGATTCGCACGATCTCGTTGCCGTCAGATTCGAATCTAACGACGCGCGTTGCTTCTATGGTTTGAACCATTGCAACAGGTCCGAACAACTTTTTAGTCGTACGATCGCGATCCCACGACCATGTTAGAAAAGGATCTGTTGACTCACGCGATTTGTGGGGAGCGTATTATGGGCAGGTGGGCCGCAACTTTTTGCCTTCCTTGGCGGCTTGACAAGCGCCATTCACACGCATTAATTTCAGGGCCCACCTGGCTTGATTTTTGGGAAGCATGCTATTTTATTTGGCCAACAAAAATAACCGTGTCTAATGGAATTCGAACCTTGGACGTCTGCCCAAGCCAAAGTATCATGTTGCACTAACCAACTCACATGTAATTCATTGACGTTCAAGCAGACTCACATCTTTTATTTTGACCCATGAGTTCTATCGTGTGTGCATATACACCTTTTTCTTTTGCCCACCAAATGAGATGGCGCATCATGTTGTATTTTCTTCCCCTTTTTTCTGTGGTGGCAGTAGGCAAACTTTGATCATAAGGAAAAAAAGTTGTTGAAACTTTCCTAGCATGATAGTTTGTGCATCCAAGAATTTATAACTTTGATTCGAAGGGAAAAGGGGGGACACTCCCCAGTCAGGGGGATACTCCTCGGTCACTTTTGTGTGAATATCAGGGTAACTCGCATATCACAGACCTGATAACTTATATAACTCAGTCCTGATAACTTTGGCGTAGGCGGTGGGTGTTGATGAAATATCCCACGGTAACTTTTGGTGTGAATAGCATGGTAACTCATAATCGGAGACCTGATAACTTATGCATCCCGGTCCTGATAACTTTGGTGAATAGAAGTGATGAAATATACCCCCGATAACTTTTATGTGAATATCACGGTAACTCACATCATTGACCGATAACTTATGTACCTAGGACTTGGTAAATTGGCGACCGGGTGGAGGGAGGCACGTTGATGAAATACCCTCGGTAATTTTTTGTGTGAATAGCTTGATAACTCACACATCGCAAGCCTGATAATTTTTGGGAGAAAAAGATGTTGGAAACAAATCTTGATGTTAGTAGTTTTCATATTGTAGTTTTATAGCCTAAAAAATCATGCTAAAGCAGAGAATTGAACTCAAGACTTCAATATGAGATCTTAACACACTAGCCAACTCACCCACTACTTGGCTCCCAGCAAGTTCAAATAAAATACCACTTTTTTTGACCATCCAAGGTGAAAAAGTTGTTAAAATATACCCCGATAACTTTTGTGTAAATAAGATGATAACTTACATACAGTTAACCTGATAACTTACATATAAACACATTGATAACTTTTCACCTTGGGCGAAAAGTTCTAGAAATATGCCATGATAATCTAGTGCAAATAGCATGGTAATTTACGCAACAGACACACGATAACTTACATACAACACATCTGATAGCTTTTTACCCGTATGAAAAACGTTACTGAAACATGTCCCGATAACTTTTTTTGTCGAAACATACCCCAGTGTGAAGTTACCACTACCCCATGCTAAAGTTATCGTGCTTCTCATGGTATAGTCATTAACCTTCTCATATTATAGTTATCAGGCTGATCATAGTATAGTTATCATGTTGCTCAAGTCATAGTTATCACGCTGGTCATGTCAAAGTTACCAAGGAAAAAAATTATTATCGCTGATGACAGAAAACGAAAGGTTCAAATAACCTTGTTTATATACAATAGACATCAAGCAAGGGTGGCTTAGTTGGTTATTGGGCTCAAAGTCTAATGAATAGACCTGGGTTCAAGTCCCCTTTCTAGCACTTCTATTTTCTTTTTATATTGTGTAGCCAAAAACCAGAAAAAACACTAGCGATTTACTATTGGCGTATACGGTTTTCGTGAGAAGAAAAAAATTCGATGGAATCAAGCGTGCGGGTCGCGGGAGGAACGTGGCTTACGATCGTGCGGATCTGTTGCTTAATGTGTGCTTGTGATCCACTTGGGTCGTCACATCTCCACCTGAATCATCAGGTGGATCGAGCTAATCTTAACCTGGTCTCATAGGAATTTTTTCATCTCTCCCAAATCCTAGTAATCTGTTCCACCTTTTTCGGCTGCTACTACCAAAATCCAGACGGTTTCATCCGGTACAGCAGGACGTGGCTCCTCTGACATACGCCCCACACACTGATGTGTGGGTCCGGACCCACCTGTCAGCGGCCCAACGTCAGGGGCTGTACGTCAGGGGATCCGGCTCCTACAGCAGCACCCTCCAAAAACTTTGTTTCTGCTCTGCCTCGTTTATGTAGGTCGTGTTCTCACCCACGCACTGATGGTTCAGGCTGCAAATTGTAAGAATTGCACACAAAATGGATTTTCACATGATACGTTTCCTAAATGTTTTGATCATGCTACGGAGGAATCAAAGATCGTTCAGGCCACATGCTGGAAACACTTCTTGAGCATCGACTTCGGTTCGAATTTATGGTGCAGGAATTTGGGTGCATGCTAGGGAGAAATGGGACCGGGGAGTGATTGTCACGTATATTATTTCTTGTACATCAGGCCCACAAATCTAGTTTTTTTTATAGATTAAGGTAGAGGCACATCTTATACATCATATATACCGTGCACATTGCACATAATTAATACATTGTGCAGTTCCAATATTCTATATGGTATCAATTTTCAAGTTCCAACCCTAGCTTCCGCCCCCGCGCCGCTGCCGCACTCCCTGCCGCCGCCACCGCGCTCATCCCACCCGTCCGTTGCCGCATTTCACTGCCGCTGCCGCGACCATCTCTCTACGCCACCGCCGCTTTCCTCTGTCGATGTCGCGTTCCCTTCTCCCACGCCGCTGCCACCCTCCCTAGCCGCCGCGTTCTCCCTTTGCCCATCCAAACCCTGCCTGGTGATGCGGCTTGAAGCTACGTCGGTATTTCCCCAAAGAGGAAGGGATGATGCAGCACAACAGTGGTAGGTATTTTCCTTAGTGATGAAACCGAGGTTACCGAACCAGCAGGAGAACCAAGCAACACTACGTAAACAGTACATGCACACAAATAGCAAATACTCGCAACCCGACGTGTAAAAGGGGTTGTCAATCCCTTTCGGGCTACGGCGCCTGAAATAGGCAGACGGACGTGAGAGAGTTGTAGATATTGATAGATCGAATGTCAAATAAAATAAATTGTAGCAAGGTATTTTTATATTTTTGGTTTAATAGATCTGAAAATAAAAGCAAAGAAAACGTAGATCAGAAATGCAAATATATTAAAGAAGAGACCCGGGGGCCGTAGGTTTCACTAGTAGCTTCTCTCGAAAAAAATAGCAACGGGTGGGTGAACAAATTACTGTTGGGCAATTAATAGAACTTCAAATAATCATGACGATATCCAGGCAATGATCATTATATAGGCATCACGTCCAAGATTAGTACACCGACTCCTACCTGCATCTACTACTATTACTCCACACATCGACCGCTATCCAGCATGCATCTAGTGTATTAGGTTCATGAAGAAACGGAGTAATGCAATAAGAACGATGACATGATGTAGACAAGATCTATTTATGTAGAAATAGACCCCATCGTTTTATCCTTAATAGCAACAATACACATGTTTCAGTTCCCCTTCTGTCGCTGGGATCAAACACCATAAGATCGAACCCACTACAAAGCACCTCTTCCCATTGCAAGATAAATAGATCAAGTTGGTCAAATAAAACCCAAATATCAAAGAAGAAATACGAGGCTATAAGCAATCATGCAAATAAGAGATCAAAGAAGACTCAAATAACTTTCATGGATAAAAAGGTATAACTGATCATAAACTCAAAGTTCATCAGATCCCAACAAACACACCGCAAAATGAGTTACATCATATGAATCTTCAAGAGACCATTGTATTGAGAATCAAGTGAGAGAGAGGAAGTCATCTAGCTACTAACTACGGACCTGTAGGTTTACAAAGAACTACTCACGCATCATCCGAGAGGCGCCAATGGAACTGATGAACCCCTCCGTGATGGTGTCTAGATTGGACTCTGCTGTGGCTGGAATTGATTTTCGTCGACTCCCCGAGGGTTTCTTGAATATTGGGGTATTTATAGAGCAAAGTGGCGGTCCAGGGGGCACCCGAGGTGGGCACAACCCACCTGGGCGCGCCTGGGCCCCCAGGCGCGCCCTGGTGAGTTGTGCTCCCCTCGGAGCACCCCCCCAGGTGCTTCTCTGACCCACTAGATGTCTTCTGGTCCAAAAAATCCACAAGAACTTTTGCTGCGTTTGGACTCCGTTTGGTATTGATTTCCTGTGATGTAAAAAACATGCAGAAAACAGCAACTGGCACTTGGCACTATGTCAATAGGTTAGTATCAAAAAAGATATAAAATGATTATAAAACATACAAGAATGATAATATAACAGGCATGAAACAACCAAATATTATAGATACGTTGGAGACGTATCACCTGGCGCCACCATGTCCTCTCACTCCTCCTTGTCCGGAGGCAGCAACCCGTTCGCCGGTGCCGACCCGCCCGCCGCTGCCGAAATTTGTGACCTAAACATCTATGGTTGAGTCCCGGTTCATCTTCATCAAGCCGCGTCCACCTACTACACATGGAAGACTTACTTCTCCCTTGTATTCCGCGAGTACAACCTCCTTGATCATGTGGATGGTTCCGTTGATTCGAGTCTCGTGCCCGCTGATCACGAGTGGTCTGCCATCGACGCCGCGCTCATCCAGTGGTTTTATCTCACCATATCGTCGGACCTGTTTCACATGGTCGTGAGCGATGGTGATGATGTCCACGCCGTCTGGACCAAGCTCAATGGACTCTTCACCGACAATCGTCTCCAACGGTGCGTTTTTTTTGCAGCAAGAGTTTATCTGGTGTCATCAAGATGATTCCTCTGTGGATGAATATTGTTGCTGCCTCATGACTCTCGCTAACGAGCTCCGCGACATTGGTGCAAAGAGTGATGATGATCTTCTTCTCAGCACGCTCACCGCCGGTCTCAATGAGGACTTTGGCAATGCCGCGGCGAATCTCACCCCGATTACCTAGCCCTCCTTCGCCAAGTTCATAGCCTATCTCTGTTGGAGGAGCGCCGGATAAAGCAAGTGAAGACCCAGGCCATGCACACTGCTCTCGCTGCCGGCACCACTCACGGTGGCCCTCCCCCGCCACCGGTTGCCTCCCATCAACCACGGGCTTCTGCCGCCGCCGCCGCAGCAGTACCCGGGGCCTCCGCCGCAACCGTATCTGGCGCCCTACCCGCGCTCCCCTACGGAGCGCCGGCTCACCTGCAGCCGCCCGCGCTTCCTACTGATCGCCACCGGGACGGCAAACGCGGTGGTCGCAAGCAACAGCAGCCCACCGGTGGGGCTCCTCGCCAGAACCAGCCGACGCCGCCATGATTGGGTGGCCACAACCCATGGATGGGCATCGTCCATGCCTACACCATGAGCCGACCCCGTGGCTTCTAGCCCCCCCCGGGTCATCAGCCCTATTACGCCGCGCCGCAGCCGTATGGAGGGTACCTCCCTCCCCCACCGCAGCACGCCGGCGGAGGGTTCATCCCTCCTCCACCGCAGCAAGCCGTTCTACGGTGATCGTTTTCATGGCAACATGCTGGTCGTCTCTACCATTACTTCCCAACTTCCGTATGCAGATTCCTGAGTTCAACTAAAAAACAAAAACTAAAAACAAAGGGACTCTTATCGCATGCAGATTTCTGAGTCTCCTTTTAAAATTGTAGATAGATGCAAGATATCCTCAAAGAAACAAAAACGCAACTGTACCAGGGGTCGTGGCTCAAGATGTACTCCCTCCATTCCTAAATATTTGTTTTTCTAGCCATCTTAAATGGACTACAACATACGGATGTATATAGACATGTTTAAGAGTGTAGATTCACTCATTTTGCTCCGTATGTAGTCACTTGTTGAAAATCTCTAGAAAAACAATTATTTAGGAACGGAGGGAGTAACATATACGTATATATACCCCTCAAAAAAGAAAAGCAAAGCAAAATTTTACCGTGGCACTAGATTAGATCCGCTATAAATAAGGGTTTCTCGAGTCTCCCTCCCTATCGAACCTTTTCATCGATCTATCCCGACGGTTCCCCAACCTCGCGGCGACACCAAGACGATCGAAGCATGGCGTCCTCAGGTGCTCATGAGCGTCATCATCCGCAGCCGAAGGGATCTGGCGAACACTGGACGCCGGACCGGTGGGGCTGGTCACCGAGCACCTCCTGCATAGCACGCCCGTCGACCTCGTCCGCCTCCATGTGCAGGTCGTGGCCATGAAGTTCCGCCCACCTGCGCGCGCAGGGCATCTTGGACCGGCGGTTCCACCCCCGGCGGTGGATCATGCTCCCAAAAGAATTTGACATCCGCGGCCGGCGACGCTTCCTCAATTTCTTCACCGGCAAGTCAATCTACCAGGGGCTCCCCTGGATCTCCTCCGCGAGTATGTTCTCACGACCACGTTTGAGGGTCTCATTCTTCAACTCGGCACCTGCGCCGGCAAGGAGAGACGTGATTCAGGACCATGGTTCAGCCGAACCTATGGTCTATGTTGTACGATTTAACATCCTACTACATGTGGATCCGTGATATGCATGCCAATTACATTTTTTAATCAACCATGCATGGATCCTCATGAATAGATATGCATGTCAACTGCATTTTTTAATCAACCATGCATGGATCCTTATGACTAGTGTCTAGAAATCAATGGTGTCGAGCATAGGTTCGGCTGAATCATGGTTCCGTACAACATTTTCGGCCGGCAAGCTCCTTAACCCGCTGACCAGACAGGCCGCCGGCCTTCCAAGTGCGACCACACTGCTCTTTGGGCAGACCCTAAGTAATCTTGAGGTGAGCGGTGTGGACCTTGCCAACGATGACACGGTTGTGCTTCATTTTCGCTCATTCTACGTAGCTGTAGCCAAGCCCGGCGACGAACGCTGGACGCACGTCCATTCTCACGACAGGATCATATCAGTCTTGCCGTTCGCAGGCCGCGTTTACTGTGCCACGTCAAAGAACATCTCGTCGGTTCAAACTCAAACCGCGACACCAAACCAACCGCCGTGGCTTGTGGTGGCCGCCGACCATGGACTACACACGGGGTTCCAGTCTCTCGAGGAATTCGAATACCAATTGTTCATGGGGGGTAGCCGGATTTTCCTAATGGAGAACAATGGAGAGTTGATCATGTGTCATCGTGCTCACAGTTGTACGCCCCAAATCATCGGAGATTGCAATGTTAGCATGTATCAGGTGAACTGGAACGCAAAGAACACGGTGCCCCAACATGGCCTCGATGGAAAAGTCTTGTTTCTCGGCAAGAAGATACTCCTGGTGGCTCCTGGAGTGTCCCCCTCCATCAATGCTGACTCCGAATACCTGTGTTGGTCAAAGCCCAAGTGCAATTATGATGCTACTGATTATGCCGTTGATGTTCTTTTGGGTGGAGGCGCCGAGGCCAAGTTTAAGAAAGATGATGCTGCATATTATTTATCATGCTATGTCTCTCATTCTTATAGTGAGCATGTCTAGTGGAACTCATGCTTTGCTCTATGTTTGAGTTGAAGTAAGTGTTATTTCCATTTTTATCTCTAAGTTTTAGGGTTGTGGTAGATTTTATCCCATTCAACAGAAATTCCTTCAGTTTACTCAATGTACCAAAAAAAATGCTACTTTTTACCCTTTTAAAAAAGATATATATATTCAAACTAATCTGTCCCACATGTTTGTGCTTACTTGGCAATGGCGTAGAGGGTTTTTGTAGCCAACTGGTTTTACTAACGATTGCAAAAGCTAGCGGCATGCGCATGCATGATTGCAATGGCATGTTTTTTTTTAAACACAATGGCATGTTTGTGGAAACTAACCGTTTGTAGATAGCGCAGTGACATTCTTTAGAATCCTTTAGCAAAAAAAACTGATCTCTCGAATGTATACTCATTGCAACTTAATTTTCGATTGCACGATCGAACAAAGAGATCATGTATAGTTTTCTGGACTTGCTAAATCTAAGTCCACTGATCAGTGGTTGGAATCTGGGCAATTTTTCTGTATGTTGTGTGCATGTTTTTTTTTTTGAGAAATATATGTTGTGTGCATGTACAACCGCATAAGGTGGGACTGTATTGTATCTGGGCCTTCATGCTTATTTGTGGGTTTTTCTATTTCTTTCATGGGCTTTTATTTTTAGTTCATCAGTGTGGTTTTTTCCGAATATTCAAAGGAGCGGACGAACTCGCACGCTCTCGGAATCGCTAGCCATTGCCTCGTTTCGGGATGCAGGCCGCATGCGGTATTCCCGGGCGTACAGGGTCTTACTCCTCAGTACTTTGATTAAATGCGAGACATTTGTACGCAATATGGCAGCGGACGAACGTCTACCATGGACGGCGCCTTGGTTCCGTACCCACCTGTGCCACAGGTACGCCCTAACGTCTGCGAGTTGGCAGTAGAACGCCGTCGCGGATGGGAGTGGGTTTTGCTCGGTCCACCACAGCCATTTTGTTTGTAACCAGCCCCCCCGCACGGTACAGTAGTAATTAGGAGAACTGGGATCCACTGACGACACCCAACTTTGACAGGTATAGTATTAGTAGGAGAAACAAACAGTATGTTGCCTAAGGAAGTGTTTTATGTCAAACAAATTGTAGACAACAACAAATCCACCTCATACATCTTCACAATTATTACTCTATACATTTTCTTGCCACGGCTACCGAGCCCTCAACAGCCCACATGAAAAATACTGCCACACAAGAGCGATACTAGAAGAAGAGTTCTTCCTGTACTCGTTGATTAACCAGGTCACAAGGACAGCTGCTGTCTGTCCAGGGTACCGTAATACTGACAATGCCGACTCCTTCCTTGCTTTTCTGAAGACTTGTTTTGTAACAGGAGAACAAATATACTCTGTCACCCAAATGGAAAAAAATCGACCTAGGGATTGGTTTGATCCACTTTTGTCACCTTATCCCCACAGCGATCAAACCCTTCCAACCACCTTAAATCCCTGTCACCCCAAATTTTGTTTGGAAAGTGTAAGAGGAACATGTTTAGTGAGTCTATTCTCGTTTCCTTTAGGCTACTGACACTTGTGTGGGCAAATGCCATACTTGGCATAGAAACATGATGCACCTCAGCAAACAAAGATTATTTTGACAATGAAAACTTCAAGTACACACGTTTTGTGTTGTTTTCTTCTATGATGATAAGATTACAAGCAAGACATATATATATAATCTAGCCTGGGGTATAAGCATCCAAACTGATTGTCCATGGTCCATATAGACCAAACAAAAATTGGGAAAAGAGTCAATAATTGCAAAAATATTAAAATACACTGATATCTAGCAGAACAAAAAGTGACCTCAAGTGAAACTGGGAATCACGCATGTTGTATTTATCCCATTCTATTTGATGGTGGGACCCACTATACAGAAACTGGGAACCACACACGTTGTAGAGACGATGCTAAATTTCGTATTAATGGGAAAATTTGGCAGCAACACACTATGGATACCCTAATACGACTATACAAACATAGCAACTTCATCGGCTGGAATGCAAGTCATGAAGCATTTCTACACACCCTCAACTGCTCAAATGGGAAGCAGCACGTGGCGTCACTAGTCTCTTCTTTCATCTCAGCTCATCTGAATCAGTAAAGTTGTTACGAATTAATAAGTTTAGCAAAACTAAAAAGGAAACACAATACTGGAAGAAGAAAATTCAGAGAATTTGATAATTCGATGGCCTGACTAGCGATATGTAAACAACAAGGGTAAATTGCCATGATTAAACTGGAAAGAAGCATGAGCTTCTTCATGACTTGTTGAGGTTCTAGAATATGTCGAGCTAATAATGATTAGAGATGGTTTGATCCTATTATCCAACATTAAGAAGCAGCAAATTCATGTAAGCGCAGATTAGTTCTAGTTCGACCCACTTGTCTCGTATTCATATTGACGTTAAATAAAAGTATCCTAATTAAGATACAAAAACAGTTGTGAACGACAAAAAAAAACTAACCATCAAGCAGTTCGTCGTCTTCCATTGGTACCCGGGAGGGTGGCAATACAAGAAATAAGAAAATTTAGTGACAAGAATCAGCTGAATCAAGTGCCAAGAAGGCTTCAGCTACTTCCAAAAGCAAGGTATTGTTAACATAGTTGTGTTTAACTTGTTTACACTTTTCTTGAGCGGAACTTGTTTGCACTTATGTATAGTTCAAATTGATATAAAAAGGCAAAATCATTGCTATTTATTTAACTCAAAAACTTGTTTACAATGGTTTCATACCATCAACATTACCTTAGCTTAATCATCCAAGAACCAATTGCCCACAAACGAATATTGTAGAAGAGAAAACCTTGAGCTCCATTTGAAAAGCCTAGAATAGTCAAGTAAATAGATTAGATTGTCATAATTTAGAAAACTAGCTGCACTTAATGTTGCCAGCTAATCAGAAGTGATATTTTTATATTTTTACTAAACAAGCTTGTTCAAATCTGATTGCTGCTTTCTTATATAAACAGAAACACCAGCATTCATTAAAATAAAAAAGGGCTTAACTGCAGAAAAAATGTTAATTTACACTTAGCAAATAGTCAAGCTTATTCTTTTGGGAACTTCCAGGCTACATGTCTACAAGCTTTTGGTAACTAAACTGAAGAATCAGGTAATGCTACCGCTAAATCAGATTTCTGATTATGAATTCTTGTTGCCACTGCCTCCAACGCCAAGAGATGAATATTGTTTTGATGTGATCAGTATACATACAGTATGATGTGTTGATTTGATTAAAAAAATCATTGTTAGTGTGTCTAGATTAAAAAGAAGTGCCAATACAACTTAAGTGTTGAACCTAGGCCTAGTTGTAAACTAGATTTATCTATTAATTCACTTCAACTGCACGTGTGTAGAAACTTTAAACTCGGTTGGACATCCCTTTATCTTGCCATACCACTTATTTGTTCATCTTGCCATACCACACTCCCTTAAACCTCTGGAAGGTTACAAATGCAAATATGTAAAGAACATACTCTCCTTTCCTTTATCTTGCACACTACATGGATTTTGAGTTCCAACCGTCCCAATGGGCTTTCTGTTCCTGATGCCACATTACATCCGACCAACTGAACTACTGAAGTTATTGAGTTAATTAATGGGAACATGAACTCTACAATCAGATCTGACGGGCCGCACCACAGGTAAAAAAAAGTATTGTTTGTGAACTATCAAGCAACAACAACCATTTCTAATAGGTAGTTATATATCACAGGTCAAAAATTAATTAGATCATCTTGTGATGGATAGGAGAGGAGGAAAAGATGGCCCATTAATTCTTTCTTCTAGCTAGCTTGGGATGAATGGGAGAGGAGGAAGAAGCTATGAGAAGGCCACTGAGTCCGGTCAGGCCGTCCATGGTTGCGACTTGCGACCGCGACAGCAGCATTCCAATCCTTGAGGTGGAGTTAGAGGTAGATGGTGAGCAGCGCATAGTAATATGTATATAATGAATCTCATTCAGATCAGATTTTGGATAATCCATGCAAAATCACGGATAAATAGCAGGAACACTACAACAAGAACAACATAGCTTCATTTACCTCTTCTTCCACCCCTGCGCCTGAGGGTCGTCTTGCCCGTTGACTACTTTGTGTCCAGCGCCGACAAGCTTAAGCCCTCGCAGGTGCTGTTCAGGTCTAGTAGGAGTGTCAGCGACGCATCACCCGCATCACCAATGTTGGACTCGACTCGCCGTCCGGTGTGCCCTCGCCGCCTCCAAGATCCGGCAAAGGGAACATGCCCAAAAATTAGAAAACACGCCTAAGCTGCATGCCACGAAAGATTCAGCATCACTAGAACCCCAAAGCAGTGACAGTAAGCATACCTGTCAGCCGATATGATAGGAACTCGAATCCATCGGCTCCGCCTCCGCCGTGGCCATAGGTTTCAGCTTCTCACCCCAGCCGGCGCAGAGCACCCAAGGGATAGACTACACTTTTTTCTCCTAATCGGTGTGGTACGTGGACCCGTGGCGTCAGAGCATCTCCAGCCGTTGGCTCCCCCAGGACGCATAAAAATCGCCCCCAGGGGGCGAGCCGGCGATTCATTCGGCGCTTGGGGCGGTTTTGCGCCCAGTCGTCGCTGATTTTGGCCCACTTTTGAAGCCCCATTTCGGTGAAAAAGGACCATATGGGCGAGAATAGGCCCATATTCGGCGTGGTTCGCCGTGGCTCGCCGTTCAATTATCAACATAAATATATTTTTATCACATATTTCATCACATAAAATTTAAATACTCCCTTCGTCCGGAAATACTTGTCATCAAAATGAATAAAAGGGGATGTATCTAGATGTATTTTAGTTCTAGATACATCCCTTTTATCCATTTGATGACAAATATTCTTGGACGAAAGTACTTCAACAAAATAGTACAACAACAAATAGTTCAATACAAACTATATAGTTCAACAAATAAAAACTCATATTTCATCACACGTCGCGCCCGGTGTCGCCCTTGAGCCTCCATAGGTGCTCTATCAGTGTCTTCCGCATTGGGTGTTCTCAAGTATTGCGGTCCAAACACTGCCACCACTGCCCGACAAAACTTGTAGAAACACTCTATGCTGGTGGACTCGGCCATGCGCCCATAGTCGTCTTGTGAGTCACCGGGAGCTCCATATGCAAGCATCCTCATCGCTGTCGTGCATTTCTGGATGGAGGTGAATTCAAGTTTGCCGGTGCAATCCATCTTGCATTTGAGGTAGTTGTCGAACTCCGGATGGAATTCACAATCCACGAGGAAAAGCTTTGCTCATCCGATAACTTGGCCGAAATGTTACATCGCCGTGAAGTGGAGCATCGGCGAAGTAGTCGAGTAGAGCATGCATTAGCCTTCGAGGCGATGCCGGTTCTTTGCTTTCAACCGCCCGGCGCGAGCCACCTCGCCCGCGGCTTTTCATTGCTCGCCCGACAAGCTGGGCGGCGGCGCATCATGAGATGCTCTTCTTCCCGGACGCCGGCCTCGGCTTCCTCCTCCAAAGACCGGGCGAGCACTTCCTCGTCTATCCGAGTCCATCGCCGAGGCGGGCAAATCACCGAACACCTTGCGCGCGGTGGGCGTGCACCCGCCGCTAAACTGACCCTCCGCGGCAGGAAACGACGACCGGAAACGCCCAGCTGGTGTCGGAGAGGCTGCCGCGATGAACCTCTGCTATTTTTCCGGCGGGGAATGGCTATCTACCGGTGAAGGGCGGCGGGACAGCGCCGGAATATACCTAGTGGCGTCCGAGAGCGCGGGGGGTGGGAGGCGAGTCGGGAAAGAAAATCTTGACTTTTCGCCTGACGGCGTGGGCCAGCCGTGCTTTTCCCTTGCGCCGGAGCCCCCAAGCGCCCCAATGGCCCGGGTTGACTCTGACCGTCGAGGCGGAAAAAGGGCCGAGCGCTTTTAAATCCTCATGAAGCCTTGGCCCAGGCTGTTTTTTAGCCAGCAGAAAAAAAAAGTCGCGAGGGAGCCTGTTGAAGCGGCGGTGGAGATGCTCTCATTTATGCTTATCAGTTATGACCACGCCGTTGATGCACCTGAATGTTTGCCCGCACACATGTTATACAGAACGCGTCCTGTACCAACGGAACATATGCACGGTGTACCGTCACGCCATCTGTCATATCACATGGTAGAGGCACCGTATGCCACTGTTCGACGCTACGTATCTTTCCAGCCTCTCTAAGATCGCCATTCAATTCACAGCGGGACGCGTCCTTGTCCCATTGGTACTCGCAGCGGGAGCAAGCGAGCTCGTCAGCTACGTCGCCGCTCTCGGTTTTTCGTCCTTACAGTGAACAAGTTTTTTTGGCGGGGTTAAAAGGGATTTCATTATTCAAGCGCGACTAGTTCGTTCATACAAAGTATAGAAAGATCTACATCATCTAAGGTGCAGTTAGCTCTGCCTTCCACAATCAACAAAGCCGATCAATCAAGGTTTGATCTGTTTAGCACTGGTATTGTACCATGTGTAGTTGTTGGTTAGTACATATATAACCAGCATTGCATATGTTTTCGTCTGAGCCAAGCACATTGAGAGCGAAGCGCAATTAACCGATCTTTGTTGATCTTCATGTGGAGACTAGAGTGAATCAGTGAATCCTACTTGAGAATCACTGTGGCATATATATGGAAAATAATATCGACCGTTGATTGTGAGGATCATATGTCGCCATGTCCTGTAAGTACACTCTCAAGCAAGCAATCAGAGACTGCATGTGCATCCTAAACCGAATCTTATGACAAGAAAAAGAAAGTATTGCTCCCTGTTTATCTGAATATGAAATAGCAACCGGCTCCCTTCACATGTTTACACCATTTCAAGATATACATTGTCTTCATGGACATCACGAGCCCTTGAACTTTGACAAACAATAATGCAGGGAGTGAATGAATTAGGGAAAAAAAGGAAAAGGGCGCATCAGAAAGTCGGGAACTCGATTCTGTTGCCGCAGGGCCTGCCGCCGGGCTGGACGGGGCACTCGACGAAGCCGGAGGCGTTGGCGTCGACGCAGAAGTAGAGCTGGTAGAGCTGGCTGTTGCCGGATTCGTCGCGGTTGCACTCCACGAAGGGCTCGAACCCGGTCCCCTGCTGGATGGCGCCCTTGATGGCGCTCAGCGTGTAGTAGCCGCCGTCGGGGGAGACGCCGGCGGAGGCGAGGGCGTCGAGGACGCGGAGCTGGTCGCGGAGGTGGAGCGCCGTCTGGAAGTAGCCGTGCTCGTTGAAGAGGTTCTGCGCGCAGGTGCCGTGCTTCTCCCACTCGTGCGCCCAGAACTGGAGGCCGTCGCTCGTCGGGCACGCCAGCGTCGGCCACTCCCTGCGCAGGCTGCTCAGCAGGTCGCTCACCTGCACGTGAGATTAAAGTTATTTCTCGCCGATCGCTCGCTGCTCCGCACTTCATTTGTTGGACACTCTGTTTTTGGACTGCTTTCAATATATTGAACGTGTCTAGGTACATTCCTATCTAATCAAATTTAAAACAAGCTTTTTGGAAAAGTATTACAATAATAAAAGGCGTTGCTTTTGGAAAGATTTAAATGTATTTGGACAAATGGCTCCAGAAATAAATTTATTCAGTCAGCATGCAGCGTCGATTTTGGATTGCTTTCAATCATCAATGTAATAAAAAGGCATTGATTTCGGACGAAAACAAATCCTGCATGCATTTATTAGAAAGATCCGGCATGAATTTATTTCGAGAAACGGCACCGGAAATAAGTTTGGTGTTGCGTATGAAATGTGCAATCAAATGAGACGGGATCGTGCGGTGCAGTGTGGTACTATCAAAGCAGGGGTTCGGGTTTCTTCCCTGTCCCTCTCCAGCGAAGTCCCATTGGATGTTGTTCTTTGCGATCAGAGACAATTAAGATAAATTACTAGTGGCGCAGGCAACAAGGTGTGAGCGAGCGACTGACCTTGGAGGGATCGAAGGCGTTGGCGGGGTTGCAGTTCTGCGGGTAGGAGCCGTCGTCGCGGTTGGGCCAGAGGCCGTGGATCCCGAAGTCCGCCGCCGGCTTCCCCGACCGCGGGTAGCAGCAGCTCTGCTTCGTGTCGCAGTACGACCCCGGCCACTGCGCACGCATATATACACGAACCATCAGCGACCAACGCATACAAACCAATCGACGACGAACCGGACTCGCCGGCCGGGCGCACTGACTCACCTGCAGCACGAGGTAGAAGAAGTCGTAGTCCGCCGCCTGCGCCGCGGCGCACCCGACGGCGCTCAGGGCGAGCAGGAGGGCGAGGGGGAGGCAGGACCTCATCATGGCTTGCTTGGATCGATGGGTCTCTTTGGTACTCGTTGCAGAGCTATCTATCTCGGTCTGATGGTTTGATGGTTCTTGGGGAATGGAAGGATGGATTTATAGGCCGCTTTAGGCAGGTGTGGATGCCGCCCGCGTCGACGGCGGGCCAACGACACGGGCAGCATATTCCATTGGGAGCGCGGGGTTAATTGCTTGCTCCTTTTGGCGCGCGCTAGAGATGGAAGCGTGTGCGCATGCAAGGCTGTGGACTCGCGGCACGGTGGGCTCGACAGCGACCGGCCCCGAACTGTGTTTGCTTGGCACGCTGTGGTTTGGTTGATGCGGATAGGGACCTGAGGAGGAGGAGGGGTAGCAGAGCTGCTGCTGCGCTGTGTAAATTAGGGAGGGGCGTTCATACTGCCGGCAGCGGCGTACTGTTGCTGTTGCTGGTGATGGGGTGCTTGTCACGGTGGGAAACAAGAAAGAGGAGAGCCAGCGGCAAGCCTACTTGTGGTGTGGTCCGTGCATGTACGTGGCGTGCCGACTCTGCGGCCCATTCACTCGCCTGGTCAATGCCAAACTGCCGGTACAGTGCGTACTATGTTGATGTACATGATTTTTTCCGAGAGTGCGCGGCCTTGCGTTGAAGTTCGCCGGACATGTCTTATTTTCTTGCAATAAAACTCAATTTTAAGGTGATATGCCGGTTCAATTTTTTTTTTGAGGTGCTATAGGGTGTGCGTGCGTACATGCACAAGAAGATCTTCAACGACAACCCGTAAATTTTCTTTCGCATCCGTCCGCGAAGAGAGGAGGACCAGTCTGCCGACACGGGTGCGGGAGGCCACCATCCAGCACTAGTCGCATACATTTTGACAACAATTCAAACTAACTGAACGAAATTCGATCATACATGACCGGATTTTATATAAACACGGACGGATTTCATTTATTATAAATGACACATTTCATTTAAACATGACGGATTTCATTACATTTACACCAATTAAGCGGAGCTCGTCTGGCTAGGTCTAAATGGTCGCTGGCACCCGTTCCACGTGTCCGGCCATGAACCAGAGGACTAAAACTTCACCGTCTCCAGTTCCACCTCCGCCTCCAAAGGCCCGCGAAGTGAAGTTGCCCACCTCCACATCGCCGCCAAGAGACTATTCGGGCGACGATGTTGAGCCCACCAAGCCTGACATCGATGGGAGGGGAGGAGCGGTGGCCTTCCTGGGACCAGAGCACTGGCGACCTACCGTGCACTACTCTTTAATTCTTGTTGTCGGCCGACTCGCCCGCCATCGTCGCACTCCTTGCCGGCGGCTGCCACTCGCTGCCAGTACTGCCAATGGGCGAGGAGGATCTCGCGGCCAGAGCGATAGGATTCGAGCAGTGCCTCCTGCTCCGCCATGTCCGCGTCCGACACGACCGCTCTACCGGCGACGAGCTGCTCCTTCGCCTGCAGATGCTCCTGGAGGAGGTGGTGGTTGTGGGCGGCGTCGGCCCGCGCCTCCCGAAACTACTCCTGCCGCACCATGTCCATGTAATGGGCACAGGCCTCGCCCATGGTCATGGTGCAATGTCCTGGCGAGGGTGGCGCGGAGGAGGAGGAGGGTGGCGCCGGTTTGTCCTCGACAATGTCCTCCATTGGGACGTCGTCATCCTCCGACTACCTGCCGGCCGGCCAGCCGAGAGCAATGGGGTCGTCTCCTTCTTTTGGTCCGATGTCAGCCCGTCCTAGAGAGCTTTGGCAGGGAAGAGATCCATGACGGGAGTGGTGCGGAGAGGGGTCGGAGTTGGATGACTGCGGCTATGTGCGAGGCACCTGCTTTTATAGCAATGGTGGGCGGCAGAGGGACGGACTGGTAGCGTCGGAGGAGACGCCTCAGCAACCGCGTGCCATCAATGTGGGTGGCGAGCGGATGGGCAGGCGTTAAATGGTGTCGTTGGAGCGTCGGCGATCGCTGCCGATGGCAGCGGCTGGTGGCGCCCTCTCGGCCGGCACGCCGCTTCAATGTCGACGTTAATGAGCAGTCGCGTCCAGTCTGGCCGGGCATGAATGCGGGCGCTGATGCTTTGGAGCGGCGCTGAACGAACAGCGGAGGAGGGTTTGGTGGACGGGGCGATCTGAAGCGGGCGTGATATCACTCTGGACTCATAAAGCCCCTCCACCCCCCATGTGTGTCTCCGGTTTGCAGGTGATATCACGTCCGGACCGCTCCGCGAACCGATACAAGCCCGCATTGGATGGCTTTCGTTGTCTGGACAACGCTGTCCGGACATATGCGGAAGGTTTGTGGGTTAGCGTCGGAGATGCCCTAAGAATGAATATATGTGCGCATGTATGAGTGTGTGCGTCTGAATTGTACTTCCTCTGTCTCATAATGTAAGACAGTTTTGCATTGTTGAGGAATTCGTTAACTGGTAGTTGCTTGCTCGGCTTGGGAGTAGCGATTAATCGCTAAATCGGACTATTAACTGGAGAAAAAATTGTATGGAGGGAAAATCTACATTGCAATTATGAAGCAAATTGCGTCCATGAACACGTGTACAATAAAAATCATCAACAAACATTCATAGAACAACAATTGTTTTTGCTGATTTCTGCTTAGGCCGCAACTTTGAGGGATGGCAGCACACAATGATAGCACTCAGAGGAAAGGTTCCGGCAGCTGTGTAGGGCGTCTAAACAACATCGGTTGCGAGAGGTGGCAGGTTGCTAAGGAGGAGGGCAAGTAGTGGCACAGAGGAAGGAGAGAAACGATGACCCATAGGGGAGGAGGGGCAGCGGTGGCGCGTCAACGGGGACCTGGTCAGTCGCCATCTAGGTCAGGAGGGGATGACAGGAGCTTTAGGGGGCGGGGAAGGGCCAAACCCTAGCTATTTAGGAGCAGGAGGGGACTGAGAGGGGTTACGAGCCAAATAATTAGGCTTTGTTTGCCCATTAGTTCACGGGCCAACAATAATTAATAGCCTCCCAACCAATTAATTGGTTCGACAGACCATTTAATCAGTCTGGCAAGTTAACACGATGAATAATTGCTATTCGATTCGGTCACCCGACGATAGCGACTTACTGACCAATTAACTGATTAATCGGACGAATTCTTAAACAGTGCTTTTTTTTACACCACTTAAATAAACATACAAACTAATAAAATACAGCACCACTAAATAAACTATTGACGCGTGGAAGAACTTTAATCGGGACGGAACATGTCATCTAGTACTATAATCTAAAGTAATAAACAAACGATACACGTTTGAAACCAGGAAGGACCGATTATTGATGGGGGCCTAATCATGAGCTTGTCACAGCAGAGGAACCTTTTCGTAGGGATATTCCAGGACAGATCATAGATGCCTTGGCACCATGAGGACAAAATAAAAATACGCGTCACAACAGCGTGCCAATGGAGTACTGAACTACTGTAGCTTTGTGAGCACTACTTCAAAAAAAAAAAAAAACAGACTTCTGAGGAGCCGGTGGTGTTCACATTTCAGACATCAAAGAAGACCAGGGCGTCATTTTCATGCATCCGCTTCTCGCTCTAATCCCCACTCCGCCACTAAACTTGTTTTAGTAGCCAGCGCATACACTTGGATATTTCTTGTTTGATCCATTTTTGTGTACGGTAAGGTCACTCTCTAGCAGACTTCTTATAAGTTATATCGAGCTTCAAAATGCGTTTGAAAGTAACATTTTAAGAGCATCAATTTTGTTTTTTTACCATGCCTTCCACCAATGTCATTTCATGATGAAATTTTGCATCCACAATAAACATTTCTTAAAGTATGCCATTTTTAGAATTTCTTGAAATGCTTTCTATTTTCTTTTTTACTGTTCACACCTGGAGCATTTGAGCTCAGTTAGAAACTCGACATCCCCTAAAGGCATGTCTAGCAAATCCCTTCTGAGGTGTATGGGGTCTCCTAAGCTACGTCCATTTCAACAAACAAACCCTCCCTAACCATGTCTAGATGGGAACCCACAAGATGGGATTTGCACCTAGTGCTGACTGCATCTGTCTTGGAAAAAAAGTCGAGCATGATCCATGAGTTCTCATGTGACCCAGGACGCCGCTAAGGTTACCCTGATTATTTCCGTCCTAAGCGCAACCAGCCTTCCCTTTAAGCGAACCGCCACCTCCCCTGCTCCTCCCTGATGGCTGCCCTCGGAGACTAGCCTCCGTGTCAGTTGTCTCCACCTCCCCCATCTTCTCCATCGACCCCACCCACCCTCACTATATATGGCTCAAACGTCATCACTCTGCTCTAGCAACACTTTCCACCTCTCTTTCTTCACTCGGTCAAACAGGAAATCCACGAGGTTCATCCAATAGTTGTCTCAAATCACACTCTAGACCAACTCTTCTTATAGGGAAGGGATCTTAATTAAGGGAAGAAGTACAAAGGGAAGAAGTACAAAGGGAAGGGAATGTGGTGATGACGTATTGGAGCATTTCTCAGGTTCCGAGACAGTTGTGTTATGCGCCAGCAAGTTCGAGGACCAAATCTGTAACCATACCTCAAACTGTAACTATCTTCCAGTGACCAGCGGGGCCCGCCTCACGCCCAGAGGCAGGAGTGCTCCCTGCACGCCAGCCCTTCCCTCATGGACAACCCCAGCCCACACCACCCACCGAGTTACAAAGGGGCCCACCCAGCAGCCACACCGTTCATAGAACCCAGCCAACGACCCAGTCAAAATTGGGACAAAAATCCAAAATTGGACACCTCAATTGACTGAGGGAGCTCTACAATTAGGGAGCATAGTGAATTTAAAGATATGTTGTCTGCTCGCTTTTTTTGGAACTACTTTTCATTTTCTATGAGTGCACTGAAGTCCAGTTCACCAGGTGCACTACTACAAGCAGTGGAAATGTTCTATGTACTCACCTAATCTACAAACCGATGAGCCAAACAGAGATCAATGGGTTCAGCTCGAACAAAAACACTGAGCAGATGAATTTCCTGGACCATATACACATGAATACCAACATGTGGCACAGCACGATGAGCCCAGCTTGCATAATTACAGTTGCGAGATAGCTGGTTAACAACTGAATGAGAAGATAAAACCCTAACATATTGCACAAAACGACTAGCTGATTCTTCTTGGGCAGAATTAATTACATCCCTCATATGACCTCGACCGGGAGCAAGGAGTAGGCAACCGACTAGTGCTGTCAAGGGGCACTATTCAATTCTTATGACAGGACGAACTCATCCATCTTGCATACCAGTGACTCCCCTCGATCTGTTGCAAGTAAGAAATGCGTCATGCTTGATGCATGGAGCTAGAGCCACCATTTGCTGGAAACTGGTAGCTTCTCGTGGTGTCGTGGGACCCTAGATCTGCGCGTTGCTGTTCATTTCCTGCGGCAGGCGGTCTTAGCAACCAGCAGATGGGAGGAACTTGTCATAGGGATTCAGGACTGGTAGCTTGCAGAAATTGGAGTAGCACTGGTCATCGTCAGTGTTCAGGATTATCCCAGCTATTGGAGAATCTGGCTCAGATGACTTGGGCATCCCAGTGCCAACCTGCAAGTCCCAGGAATCTTTGTGAGCTTGATATGATGACCACACTAAACAGCAAGAAGAACCGCCGCGCTGTATAGAAGTAATAGAACTATATGGTGATGTACGTGATTGACACGTCCAACGGTTCATTCCATAGAATGTACCATCTAGACATGTTTGAATGTATAGTGAGCTCAAGTTGCGAACCTCTTGTAGATGGGCACTCATGAAGGCAGATAGCTTTTTCTCCTTCCCGATTGAGAGAGCTTCGCATTGGCTGGCCACCTCCTTAAAAGGCAAACCCTGGTTTGTTGACACGGACAATCTTCCAACACTCTGAGATGTCTCCGAAACCTGCAGAAGTGATAACCTCTTTTTTAGCATGTATTGCTGCATCTTAAAAGGCTATTAATTACCACCTCCATATTTCATGAAAGCTATTCAGCTTTGGTTATGCATTAAACCAGAGTACAAGAGGTAACTAGGAGATAAATTCATACTGATTGCAGAAGCTGATCGACATCAAGAAGACAGTTATCCAAAGGTTGTCGTTCTGCTAAGGTGTCAGTTGGTTCAGGAATGGTATCATCCTCGAAAATAAATCCCATAGGAATAACCTGCATAATAAGTCCCACCGCAATATAAGAAAAACGAAAATTAATGGTTTACAGGATTTGATATTTCCTCTATTGCTAAACATGGCTGATCACCTCCAAGGATTTTTGGTGCAACTTTGCGTTATATGCAGGAGATTTTGAAGGTGATGCAATAAAATGCGAACCGATAGGACACACATCGTCTGCAGAGAAATCCTCAAACAACTGGTTTCTTACAGTAGATAACTCTGGCTGCAGAAAAACACAGCATATTGGGAAATTAACAGCTACAGAAACAGAAAATGTCAAAGCACGAGTATGCAAGGGTATCCTTGTGACTTACGTCAGATAGCTTCAAGCTATCAAGAATAAGAGAAACTGCTATTTGTTTTGACTGATCATTCAGTTTGATGTTAGAGAGAGATTTCGTAGCAAAATCGTTATCTTCTTTTGAACCGTAGTCTCTAAAGACAGATTCGATACCACTGTCAAGAGCTTGCAATCTGAGGTCATCAACTAAACGAAGAAATGGATCAACCTGGTAAACATAATTATCGAAAATCAACACAAACTGCATAGTAACACAACATATGATGATTTCTATAAAGCAAAAGGTACAAGCAAAAGACACATAAAAAGAATAGTGAACTATATACTTTTGTCATCAATGATCTCACCAAGCATATTAATTCCATGTCGGCCACTGTATTTTGAGACGATATTGTACTTGATAAAATTGATCTGGTACTGTTCCAAAAATTATTGGCCGTACACCAAAACTGGTAACAAAAACTCGACTGCTGTTGGTCGGTAGCACAGGTATTCGGCTAAACAAATGATACTTTTGTACTATGCACCCTTTTTTTCTAGGGATAAAAAAACTAAATAATTTATTCATTAACTTTGACTAAGAAATTGCTCCATACTGTTGTTGGGGCATGACTACACAAATATCTCAAAAAATAAGAAGGAAAATGTAGGAGAAGCATGTTCTACTAACAGAGAAGAAATAGGACCCCAGTTCTCGTCAACATTTGCTCTCTGTGTGCCCTAGAAATAATGTTCTCTTTGCGGATTTTCGGGATTGCAAACAAGTCTTCACCACAGAAACGTAATGAACAAGGATATGTTGTTTCACTTACGGTACTTTCAATCAACAAATCTTTCACAACTGGAATGAGTGTTGGAACACTAAAAGCTTTCGAAAAGAACACAATCATAGATGTCGCCAGAGTAAAAAGAGAACGCCTGCGTGATGGTGGCAGAAAACCTGCAAAACATGTTACATTGCAGAAAATATTTTAGCATAAACATAGGACTTTCTACTGCATATAGCCATAAGTGAAACCAGAATAACTGAACAAAAGAGCAGATAACGCTGCCAAAATAATTGTTATTTTTATGAATCACAATTCAGTGGAAGAAAAAAAGTTTCATGTAAAACATTCTGAAAAAAAATCATGGAAATAAGTACCTGCTTGTAATGACATATTTCTTAAAGAAAAAGAAAGCTGAAAGCTGCCAACCAGAATTTCTAGATGTGAGTTCTGCAATAGATCAATTAGGCCAAATCACAGAGAGTGATGGAATCAAATGTCAAATAAATCTTGCAGTTCAGAGCCATAGAATTTAAGGTTAAAAGCTACATACAGAATAAAGATCCACATAAGAAAGAAAAAAGTTGTGAATTATCATAACAGTTCAATAGTTGAATATGACCATCATTGATCTATATAATCTGGCAATCAGTCATATAATAAGGAAATGGGAGATAAGAATCATGCTCCGACCAACTGCAGTCCTTCAGATAAGATCCTATGAACTATGGTATAATCAGCAATGCAACAAACCAAACAAGATATGGTAGCACCCTAGATTATTGTCATTATGACGAGAGCTTATGTATTATAGTGATTGCTCATACAACTGAGTCTTCTAAACGGTTTTATTATGTGAATACTAAATGGAATCCTTAATACTACCATCCAATATATATACACAGATTTATATCAAAATATGTTTTCCTTGTTATGTATTCCCTCCAGTTCACAAATACGTGCCATTTTGGACATACCTTCAGTCAAACTTTTAATTGACTGCCAATATCATTTTAAATATTTAGATTGGAAACATGAAAATCTTATGTGTAGATTTGTGCAAAAAATGTTTTTAGAATATTATTTTAAAAATTAGGTTATTGCATATAATATAGTTGAATCTTGATAAAAACAAAATCAAGACCATTCAAGATCTAAAACGTCGCTTATTTGAGAACTGGATAGATTACTGGCAGGAAACACACAAAAAACTGGTCATAGATCCGGGCAATGTGCTTCCTCACCTTGTCTCCAGAAAATAGTAGCATCAAGCTGTAAGTATGTGAAATTGCTTCATAGTTTCGTGGAACATTTTCAGGTGACAATGCCTGGGTCCACAGCGATGAAAGCAGAATATTTGCCTGACGTGCACTCAGTATGAGGATGACTGGTTCCTGCAAAGTAAAAGAATAAAACTTCTTGTTCTGCTAAGAAATAGGCAGTTACTGAATGATCCTGTTAGCCACAAGAAAGCTGAGTATAATACATACTGTTTCTGGAGCAGGTCCACTTGATTTACTTATTTCTGTTGCAGACGGTAAAGAAGGATCTCTTACACTAGTCATCCTTTGGATAGTCTGTGACTTAAACAATTGTGGCTCATTTTCACTGCCCTGTTCTGTGTCCTCAGTGATGATGGGCATTAGATTTGAGCTTTCCCGCCGTGGACTTCCACGAAATGAGGACACGTTTCTTTTAATTTCCCAAACAAAGCTGCTGAAGATGAAAAAACTGACGATGTCCTGGATAATGTCTTCTGCAGATTAACCTTGCTTGTCTGTGAAGTTCCTGAGAAAGAGCATGGAGCGACAGAGGAGGGAACAAGAACAACAGAGAAAATCCGTGTGCCCCTAAATGGGTCTACATAATCGGGATAGACCATTGCCATAATCAGTTGATGAAACAATGCCTCAGGAAATGCCTACAGTGTGTAGTATACCTTGTTAAACATTTTGTATACAAGAGAACGGAAAGAAAAAATATTTTCAATCAACGTACTTTGCTCTTATATGTCAAGTTTGGCAATGAAGCAATTATTTGAGCTGTACGATATGCTGCACAAATGGTTGACCGTGCAACAGGTGTGGTACTTGAAACATTCTCCAGTACTACAGCTAATGTATCAAGGATAGGTCCAGCATCACCGACCTGAAGAGCATAAAAGAAAATTCAAGGAGCATATAGATGGGTTGGCGTGGTTGCAAATGATCCATAGCTTGCAAACAGCAAAGGGTGTTTCTGAAACAACTTCAGAGAAAACTGACCTTTCTAGACATTTGAATAATGCATTCATCTACACCTTTCTGATAGCTGTCGTTCCATTTGTTTTCGCCTCCAAGACTTTCATCTTGCATACTTTTACCCAAATGCTTGACCATATCACTAATTGCAGCCATTATTGCAGTAGAAGATTGAGCTTTGGAATTCTCAGCAAGGTGTGCTGTAACTTCAATGATGTCTAGAATCATATCTGGTTGGTTTGATACATTCTTGTGTTCGAGATGCTTAACTAACATCGACAACAATATATGCGCATTCTGTCCTGCCAGCCAATAATTTAAACTTATAAAAGAATAGAAAAATTGTCAACACTAGCAATCGCTGAAGATAAGCATGCATGTGTAGATATCTTGAATACCACATGAAAATATAAAGTGTACACCAATTAAAAAGTAAATTAAATCCAAAAGGCTGAGGAAATAATGAAATACCAGCTTTCTCCATCACAATCTGCATATCCAGAAGGACACACAGTGCAAGTCCCTTAGAAGGTGACCACATATTGTTAGTATCAAAATAACGAAATACTGTCTCCAGAACTCGCCGGATGGTTGTTGCTTCCCTGGATATTCTAGCAAGGTTGTGCAGGCAAATCCCTGACCAGAAATTAGGACTTGCTGATTCTTGTCTGTGCAGGAAAAATGATTTAAAGAGATAAGATATTAGAAAAATTATTACAAAATAAAATTCTATGAACTCCAGCCTGAAATTCTTTACGTTGTCAAATTCAATGCCCCGTTGGTAGTTCTAATATCTTTCCATGAAGAAACCCTCGCCAAAATGGTAGCAGCAGGAGGGTCATGACCTTCAGCCTTGAGAACTTCATTCACCCAGCGATTCCTTCTGTCCTCAATGGTGTCATCGTTAGTCTCGGAATTTGCATATGGGCTGTCATAGTTTTCCAGAACTGCAGAGACAACCTGTGCAACCAAAAAATAATGGTTGAGAACAGAAGTAGCCTGGCAGAAGAGCAGTTATCCTGAATTCCTGATACACGGTTGTGCCCGTTTGGCCATATGATCTCAACAGAGTTAATGACTAACTGGCAAGTAGAAGCTTTAAGTTACATGTTTCGAAGGAAGAGAAAACTAGGAGCAGACAGACAGGTTCATGTTCAATAATCATATATACTCCCTCCGTAAAGAAATATAAGAGCGTTTACATCACTAATTCCTTATATTTGTTTACAGAGGGAGTAACTTATAACATGGAAAGATTGGAAGGTAGTACTATGCATGGCGAGCTTATTCAAACTAAACAGACTAAAAGATCAACAGTAAGACCTTGGATTTGACTAAAACTGTTTCTTTGTTGTTTTTATACTAAAATGCAATGGGAAATAGAAAACACCGCACTTACATTGTCAAGTTCTGCAGAGATATGGGAGTGCTCACCCATAAACCAGACCTGAAAACACACATAAATGGACATATATGAGTATTTCGACATACATTTGAAACACAAATATGGGCACATATGGCCTGTTTTTGTACTGATGAATCCATCCCTTGGCAGGACAGCGCAAGCCCCAATCTTTTGATGAGAGGATCAAATAATATCTCAAATGGCATGATGCACAAAAGACAGAAAGAGATAACTTTTTGAGGAGATGCATCATGCATGATGACACTGTCTAACCCTACTATTTGACATCCCAAAAAAGCATCATGAAGGACTAGCTGCCAACGAGATAATCAGCTGTAGATTCACTAGGTATATATAACAAAAGAAAAAGGTACCAAAGATGAAAGGGCTTGGAGCGCAGCAGCATGAAGACTAGATAACTTCTCCTTCTCACCCATCTCTTGGGCCAGCTGACATAGTATAGGAATTTGGTTCTCTAGATTGAACATGTAAGTGCTGCCAACCTGTAACAAGAAGAGTGTAACACACAACTCAAAATTTGCTGAAAAGAGTTGTCTTTGATGATAGCAAAATTCGAAACTATTTTAATTCACAAATTGTTGCCTACCCGAATGTCCAAATACCTGGTGGTTTACAAAGTCAAAAGCATTTGACACCCTATTATCCGTAAGTCATCATGTCTATTTTGCTCCATTGTGGTCTCTACGATGGTCAGTAAACTATTGGCAAAAAGGGGCCTGCAAAACAGTGACTTCGCTCATTATGGCAATTATTCACACAAACAGAACACATAAAATATTTGCACCCAGGTACAATTTTTATTGTTGCAAGAGATCAGAGTCTACCCGAAATAAATAGCTTGAGAAAAAAAACATAACTCAAATATACAATTGGACAAAGAGTAACATAAATGACATTATTCTATATAGGCATGACATAGCAGTCTTGAAACTGAAAAAACAACTGAAAAATAGTGAACATACAATGAAGTTATCATAAATATACAAAATTCCAACATTTAGCATCTAGAACCTTCAGTGATATATTCAAAAGAGAAAATGCAACTAGCAAAAACAACTTACAGTTGCTCCGGACAAGAACATGTCACCTTTCGGTAAATTGCCATGACAACTTTCACTGAGCCAAAACGCTCAGATCTCAATTCCTTGAAAAACTTTTGCTCCAAATAAACGGTAATCTGTGAAAATAAAGTGCACACGCATCATAATTTAGGCTTTCCAACTCGTCCCTTCGAAAAGCAAGTTCATCTGTAATTAAAACTCTCTTTAGTTCTTAATCAGAAGGCAGTAGTCTTTCCCAGTTTTTCAGACAAGTAGCATAATTATGAATGAGAAAAAGATCAAATCCATGGGTAGGGAAAAACTCATACTTTCTAAAACTCTCCCTAAGAGGTATAACCCTCGGGTTCCACTACTTGTCTTATAGTATGATGTTATTTTCAAGCAATTTTGACTACCAGATGCCCTGCTTGCATTGAACATGTACCAGCAGAAATAGACTTAGGAGCATTAAAGTGCATATGCGGAGATTCACGTCTTGTATATGAAAACTAGCATCTTATTTGCATTAAGAAAACCGGCTTGATGTACTATGAATGATATAGTTAATTTTTAGGTGGATTTTCTTTGCACAATTTAATTAAACTCTATATTGCTGTGGTCAGTAACATAGGCAGCTAGCGGCACCCAAATAATACAAGTTTGAGGCCAAGGCTAAGCAATTTTGCGGCGAACACGAGAGGAAGAGATCTTCAGGTAAGCAGCAATTGTCGCAACCAGCAAAGAGCACAAATAGACGATTGTAATTGCAGCACAACATCCTGGGTAGAAATATAAAGGGTGCAAACATGATTCGGTAAGAACTAAGTTTTAGACTTCTTCAGAGAATTATGTTGCACCAGAACAATACAACACTGACCTGTTGGTCACAATCGGACACCATGGGGAGTTGCGCTAGAACAATAAGTAAGAGTCTAAATCTAAAAGAGAAACACACCTTTGGTACACGCAGTGAATTCTTCGAAATATATTCGCACAATTTGCCTATCTTTCGATCGTTTGGCGGTTCATCCTGAAAATCGGAGACCAAAGTTTCCAGAGGCCATCAGTTTCCCAGAGAGGTTATACAACAAGACACACATTTCGCAGAGCAGATATGTACTAGCATACAAATCCAGATACTGTCAAAACAAGGAAAATTTTCCTAGCATGGCGGTCTCAAATTCAAAGTTCAAATTCGTTGGAACATTATAATGCACGTGATCACCTGCGACTTGGGGAAGATTTCGGCGAGCAATTTCTTGTAGCGCTTGACCGGGTGGCGAGACCTGGTCCGCAGGTCGGGGCAAAGGAAGCATAGGCTCTCGCACACTTCCATGGTCGTCAGCAGGGTGCCTCAAACTCCACCATCAGGCGTCCACGCAGCGTACGCGGTTCACACCATCAGCGAAATCCTATCGCGCCCAATTCCCACTCACACCTACAACAAGCAGCGTCACCTACAAAAAATTTAACCAAACGATCAAACCTATATCATTACGGCATCACCAATCAGGCGCTCACATGTACAATGGCGCAAAATCTCCGGTTGAACGAGGAAAAGTTGAAATGGGGCAACATTTGTCACGAAACGGGAGGATACCGAGAGTCCGGCGGTGCGTACCTGGGGGGCGGTGGATCGATCGACGGGACGGCACGGGACGGGCGGGCGCAGGGCGCGGCGGCAGGTCCGCGCCTCGCGGCGGGGGCAGGCGATCGATGGTGGTGGTGGTGGTGGTGGGAGAGAGAAGGGAAGGAAGGGGGGCCCGGCCGCGGGCGGGGGCTCCGCTCCTCTTCCGCTCCTTCCTCCTTCGTCGCCGCGCCGTCTGCTGCCGCGCGCCTAAATTGCTGCCCTCGCCGCGCTCGCGTGGCCTTTCCTATATCTGGACACCGCCCACGCCTTCTCCGGGCGCTTTTGTGCATGCGCCCACGTCTCGTTTCATTGACAGGTGGGCCCGCCGGACAAAAAGTTCATCAAAATGTTTATATTTAAAACAAATCATCAAAATGTGAGCAGATAGTGTTTTTAAAGAGAGTTTATTTGAATCAAATTACTTCAGGTAGCCCCCACCTTTTCAACATTTTTTTTTCTGACTCCCCCTGTAAAAAAACATTTTCCCTGCCTAAGGACAACTCCAACGCAGGAACGCTAACTGATGTCCGGTCTGTCAGGTTTTCATTCGTTTGGGATGCTACTTTGACCGTTGTCCGGCCTTGCTGGTGCCATTTTGTTCAGTAAACCCAACCGGTCGACCCATTTGGTCCAGCTCGTCTGTTTTGTTGTCAATTTTTCTCAATTACGACATTCTATATATATAAATCAAATGAACAAATAAAATGAAACGTCAGCTCTCGATTAAACAAATAAGTTAAATAGTTTCTATTACAACGCAACAAATAAGTCAAATAGTTTTTATTACAACTAGAAGAATTTGAAATTGTAGCAAATATATTGAAAGAAAAAGAGAAGATTCATCTATTGGTTGCCAATGTGAGTTCACATATGCTCAACCAAATCAATTTGGAGTTGAATATGAGTTGTCCAATTAGGTAAAATTAGGTGCATTGTGCATATATTGTCGCTCCGTACACAGGCTCAATGTTCTCACCCCGGTAATTAAGCCTTGGTCAAAGATAGTGTCATCACGACTCATCCTCTACGATTTTGTTGTGCATGATCACACAACATGTCACCATCTCTCACATCTTATGAGTGCTCCATCTTCTAGCAGGGTGCCAAATAATAGCCCATAGAGATTGAAGCACACCAAAAGCACGCTCCACATTCTTTCTATCACTCTTGTTCTTGGGCAAACCTAGCCCTCTTCTCTCCTAAGGGCTCTGAGATTGTCTTCACAATAGTTGCCCATTGAGGATAGATATCATCAGCTAGGTAGTATCCCTTGTATTGGTAGTCATTGACCTAAAAGTTGACATATGGGGATTAGCCTTCAAAAAGCCTAGCAAAAACCGGAGAGTGCTAAAGCACATTGACATCATTGTGAGAACCCGCCATCCCAAAAAAGTGTGCCAAATCTAGAGATCTTGTGATGCCACGGCTTCAAGTATGACCGTGCAAGCCTTAACATGTCCTTTATATTGCCCCTGTCAAGCAAATGAACAGTTCTTCCACGGCCAGTGCATACAATCTATGCTTCCAAACATCCCCTAAAGGCATCTCGATTCATTGATCGCCAACAACTGAGCTATATCCGCATCATTTGGTTCTCTCAAGTACTCCTTGCCAACACATTGCAACCACAGTTTTGCGGAACATATACAATGCCTCAAGGCATGTGGACTCACTCATGCGGACATACTCACTTGTAAACATCCGAACAACTGCAGTACCTTTTTTATAAGAGAAGAAGCCAACCTTTCCAAGGGCATCGGGCTTGCAACCGAAGTAGTCATTGTACTACATCACTCCCTTTCAAAGACGGTTGAACACATGTCCCGCCATTCGGAAGCATCACCAGAGCTTGGCACAAAAAACTGGGCTTGTGTGCTCAAAATAATCGTCGTAGAGTAGGCAATGACCGCTTTCTCTATTACAACTCAAACCCGAAGCATGGCCCAGGATGGATCCCCTAAACATTGGGCCTTGGCTCGAGATGTGCTCATTGACAACCATAGTAGCAACCATAAATTCATCATCGTCGGACGATGAACATAGGATGTTGTTGACAAAAAACTCATATGAGCTATCCATACCCGCACCTTGTGGTGTGGAGGAGGCTCGACCGCAAATGGCCAAACACCTTAAGGCGTCGATCGCCTCGGGCATGCAGGCGAGGCGGCCGGTGAAAGGACCTGCCCTCGGCTCGTCGCAGTAGGCCTCTGGTATCCCCGCATCCTCCGGCAGTGTCAGTTGAGGTTGAGGTGCTACCGGCAACCCGCGCCTCGGCGTGCCTTGTGGTCCTCCTACAGCGGTGGTGGCGGTGGGGTCACCGGTGGATGCGGTCGCGGGGCTGAGGCAGTGGCGAAGCGGACGGAACTGGATGAGCAACGACCATTGCACCGCAGATGAGCGGGCCAGGGGAGGACAAGGGGAGGGTGTTGAGAGCGTATGCGGCGTGTTCGCGCATAGGTAAACCGGCGCAAATTTGACCCAGAAAATGGGTCACGGTGAAAAAAAAAAGACACTCGTCCGTTTGCGTCCCCGTGTTGGGCTGTGATTTCTGTCCATTCAAATCTAAAAGGACATGGACGGACCAAAACGTGTCTCTGGGTTGGCCTAAATGACTCATCATGTGCGTCTGAATCGAGGGTTCGATGCTGATATCAATTTATTCTTCAACCGGTCGTGTTGTAAGACCAGACTTTGACCACTGCCTATTTGAACCTTTCGCTTGAATTACAAGTGTCATATTGGATTACTACTGCTTTTGAGCTCTAAAAGAGTACGTAGCATACTTATTTTTCCGTAAGCCCAATATATTGTGCAAATACATTTTTGAACGAGCCATAAATATGGCCAATAGATAAAGAGCTACTTAAAGTAAAAAGTAAACCTCGTAGTCAACTCAATCTTCCACAAGCCATCGCATGAGTAAAGCACTTTGTTTGTCTTAAAACTGATCATCGGAGGACCTTTTTTGTGAAAAAGATCCAGATTCGTTATCAAGGTTTACCAGAAGTACAAAGCACCTCAAACAATATAAAAATTATATCAAGATACCGAGACCACTAAATTAAACGAACACTACCGCTGCCATGTGCCATTATTTGCTAAAAAATGATCCACTCAACATGGTTAGCTTCGTTGTACGTCTTCTAGTTTCCTGGTTTTGCGAACCTTTCGAAAGGTTCCGATCCGGTTCAAGTTCAGGTTTTTCTTTTGTTTTCATGTTGTTGTTTTTCGGTATTCCTTGGTCGTTCATTCTTCCTTTTCTACTTTAACTTTTATTTGTAAATTTTTCGAAATATGTATGACTTTATAAAAAAAGTTCAAGCTTTCAAAACGATGTTCAAATTTTTCCAAAAATTTAGTTCCTCTTTTTAAAAAATATTTGTGTTTTCTAACAATTATTCATAATTGCACAAAAAATCGTTTTCTAAAAATGTTCAGGTTTTTTAGAAATGTTCACAGTTTAAAAAATTGGGTTTTCAAAATATGCTCACAATTAAAAAAAAATCACGTTTCGAAAAGCAATTCCAATTATATTCTCCAAAATAAAATCGTTTTCAAATAATATATGTGTTTTCGAAACAATTTCATGTTTCAAAAATTTGGTGTTTTCCCGGGAATGTTTGTGTTTTAAGAAATGTCCACGTTTTCAAAAATTATTCAGTATTAAAAAGAAATAGTGTTTTAAAAAATGTTCACAATCTAAAAAATGTTTGTCTTCAGAAGCTGTTCATAATTTGAAAAATGTATGCGTTTCTAAAATTGTTCCCCGTAATTTAAAAAAACATATTTTCCAATTTTTTTTTGCATTTTAAAATAATGTGTGTGCTTTAAATAAAAATGTTATTTAAAAAGACATGTTTCGAAAATGTCCGTGTTTCCCTGAAGCGTTCACATTTTCAAAAAAGGGTTTTTTTCCAATATAATTGTTGGTATTTTAAAACTATTTTATTAAATTGTCAGAAGTTAAAAATTCCCTATTTAAAAAATGTTTGGATTTTCAAAAGATTTCCAGGTTTGTAAAATTAATTTTTTAAACTAACCAGAAAAATTGCATGATATAGGATTGCTTAAAAAAACTATAGGAAAACCAGTCGCTACAAGGGAGCACCCTATGTGTGAGTGTGCCGGCCCAGGCAAGGGCCCAATTCTGTGGCGGCAAGCGGCACATAGGAGGTCCCGTCAACTATGGTTAGAGCCCTCTTGATCGCCTTAAGGCCGACTTGATGCTCACGTGCGTGCCTGCCGGCTATTGCCCTCTACAGTTAGCCGCTCGCTGGCTAAGGGCATGTACAATGGTTGATAAAATAATCTTATCTTAAGTTTTATATGTAATCTAAAGATGACAAAAAAAAGTGTCTACAATGGGTCAACTGTTAGTCTTATCTTCAACTAGTAAGCGTGCACGTGCAACGCACGTAAGTTTTAAAATTTTCTTTAATATTTTAATCATTTAAATCAAATTTTTGTTCATAATAGTTGTCACAATAACATGTTATGTTTTAACAACAATTGGTCTAAAATGTGTCCACACCATCTGATCGCCATCTTGCAATTTGCCATCCAGACGGTTTGAATTTTTGAACATGTTTGTATCTTTTCCGCCATACGCAATGCTCTACCTCCCGTGTCACGCCAAATCCTCTTTTTTGGGCGCCGCTAACGCCTCTACCTCTCGCGTCATGCCAAATTTTCTTTTCGTATGCACCAACGGTCTACCTCCTCCAGCGTCATGCCAAATTTTCTTTTTGGGCTTATTATCACCGGAGGATTTTGTCCACCTAAATATAATCACACTCATCATGGGGCAAGCTCAAATTGCTGGTGGCTTGGGTCATCTCAAAAACACCCAGTCAACTGACCAAGCTAGAACCTCTACAGGAGGGCATACCAAATCATGTCCTCTTTATCAACACAAATATAATGTTCAAAGCAATGCCATCATATTCAACATGTCCAAACATAGCAAAAATAAGGAGATTCCATCTTTTAATGCGAGGCAATGAGCAACTTCAGCAACCAGTGTCCTATCATCTACCATGAAGATTGGGAACTTCATCGTTCCAAGACATCCTTAAATATTTCACAAAACTTCATGAAATCACAAGTACAAGTACTTCGACAGCAAGAAAATGAAAAAAAATCAAGAAGACAACATGTCTACCTCCACATTATGTAGAATACCTATTTTTGGGCAGTATTGTTTGCTATCCAAGACCCTGAATCTCCTCCAGATTCCTACAATTTCCACGATGAAATCAGTGTGAGAGGAAAGATATGATCCATGTAAGCCTTGCTGCAAAAGCGAGAAGGAGCTGTGCAAAACACACATAAACAAATACGACAAGCAAGAATGGTCACATGTTTATCACCTTTTGAAACCAATGAAACTGATGTTGTAACACATTGCACATGCTATGAAAGAAATTAATGAGAACAATATCGCATTTCCTCTTACAAAGCAAATCAACACCAACAAATCTACAGCAGCATACATGCACCATATAAATGATGTTGATGATAGGTTCATGCATAAAGGAAGGAAATTTGAAAACATATAAGAATCTTATTAAGTGATCCTAATTCCGTGTGAAGTTGCTTAGGAAAAATAGCAGTGAAGGATCAAACACATCTCAAGCTGCAAGCGCAACAACATTGACATGGCCTTAGAGCCCACCGTCTCTCCACATTCCTGCACGTGAAGTATTAATCTGCACCAAATCAGAACTACTCCATACCTTATAGATGAAGCCCTTACTAAAAAATCAGAAAATATTCAGAATAACCATTTTTTTGACCTAGCTATCTAAAATCCAAAACAGAGTGTGACCCTAATCCACACTACAACAAATGAATTACTATATAGCTACCTTACGGGCATATAAGCCTAATCGCCATATCTTCTTGTTTGGCAGAGTTCACCATTTGCATAGTATTGAATGGAGAAGATTGAACATGGTCTCGCATAACGTGCAATGGTGTGGAGCTCCATTACGGTGCACATTTCTAAAATTCAAAGTATATATGAATATATGCAAATAAAAGTTTTGCTAATGTCATAGTTAGTCATACTTCACTAACATCTTATCATGTCGAATCACTGGTTAACATCTCCTTTGTGCTGCAATTTTTAAATTTTTTGAAACAAAATTTAATTGAAATTCAATAGACTTCTATCGATGCCAAGATTGTGAAGATCAAGGTGCAGGTTTATATCATAACATCATCTACTCACCCTTCAAAACAATGATGACCATTTGGACCAAGTACATCTCAAGCTGCAAGCGCAACAACATCGACATGGCCTTGGAGCCCACCGTCTCTCCACATTCCAGCATGTGAAGAATTAATCTGCACCAAATCAGAATTACTCCATACCTTATAGATGAAGCCCTTACTAAAAAATCAAAAATATTCAGAATATCCATTTTTGACCTAGCTATCTACAATCCAAAACAGAGTGTGACCGTAATCCCCACTACGACAAATGAATTACTATTTAGTTACCTTACGGGCATATAGGCCTAATTATCATATAGTCTTGTTTGGCAGAGTTCACCAGTTGCATAGTATCGAATGGAGAAGATTGAACATGCTCTCGCATAACTGGGCAATGGTGTGGAGCTCCATAAGCGACGGCATTTATGCCGGCTACAGTTGTCCTTAAGCTTTAAGAACTAATTTGTTTACTCCTTGCTCAGGATCTGTAATGAACATATTATTACACAAATTAATTTACCAACATAGTGTACAAAACAGACGATCAAATTCTAAATGTCTTCTCACATGCTAATAATTCTACATACATGTATGTTGTTCAATCCATCTATGATATACAATCCTATTGTACGCACAGGAGCAAAGCGTGTATGGAATTAAACAAGCTAGTTGTAGACATGCTAATAGAATCTTGAGATAGACAAGACACTACCTGGACGGGAGAATCTTGTGGCGGAGATTGGGAGGAGGTAGCAGAGGAGTTCTCGACGGCACATTCAGGTCGGAGTGGTGAGAGCCGGACGGCAAGCGTGCAAATGGCGGGGAACAAAATCTAGCAAAATATTCACTGTGTCTTCCTCACGGACAGTCCCAAGGTACCTCTTCAAACCACAGAAAATGGATTAAGCAAGTACGGGCTGCAAATTAAATAAAGAATCTGATATGTAATCGAAATTTATCTATTCACTGCAATATTGTGGTGAGAAAGGTTCTTGAGGAGCTTCACTACTTCTTCCTCGAGTTCTCTTATATATGCGCCTAACAGTAGAAACAAAAGCCACAAATCACCTCACATGAAGAAAAATCTGAAGAACTAAGTTGGTAACCAAATCGGCCGGAAGTGCTACACACTTGGGCTTTCTCCCTAGGTCACGCTGGTGCTCCCTGATCAAAACTGGAACCAAAATCAAACAAGGGAGAGACTTATTGTAATGAATGACTCCAAGTCTTCACACAAGACAAACCGTAAAACCAAATCCCTAAATCCTAGTACCTTGTTTATCGCGAGGAGCTCATTGGTGTCCAAATTTATCCCGCATAGACCTTCCCGAACGTACGGAGCCGATCATCTCGCTTCTTCCGCCACCGGATCGGCGGGATCTCTCCTATTTCGCCCGCTTCACCCCCGCTCACAGGCACGGGCGCCGTGGCAGAAGAAGCGTGGCGGGCGAGGGGCTCTGGAGATGAGCCCGAGCAACCCCATCCCCTTATGGAGGCAGGAGATGATCGACAACGATCCCGCCAAGAGGCTGGGCGGAGTGCTCGGGGCAGCGCCTGTGCGGAAGTTGATGAATCGCCGCCACGGAGTTGAATAAATCGTGGAGCGCGAGCCTGCCGATGTCCGAGGGAGGAGATGGACCTCACTGTCGCTGATGCGTGTCGAGCCGATCGTCCCTGCCGCCGCTGACGTCGCTCAACGTGGGAGTGGGACACTGGCGCCGCGATGCAGTCCGAGGCTACCTCCGCGCCACCTACGCTGCTCGAGGAGGAGAGCGACCCTGCAGTGCCGGCCCGATGGCGTCAGAGCGAGAGAGAGAGAGAGAGAGAGAGAGAGAGAGAGAGAGAGAGAGAGAGGAGGGAGCCGAGAACCACGGAGGCAGTGGAATGGATCCAGATCCGTGTGTAGCGGGCGGGACTGTGGGGATTTGGGGACGCGGAGCGGTAAAAGATTGGCAGACTACCACGCCCGCCAGTGTAACATTTGATCTGAATCGTTGATTTCAATCTCAAACCATTGATGTAATGTGGGCAGATGATGCGCTTAAGTTGATTTAATCGGAGGGTTTCGATTGTTTTGTGTACAGTTTGTTGTGTGGGTTTAGCGGAGTTTATGTTTGCTCTTTTAATAGTAGTATAGATAACTAGTAATTCCTAAAAACGTGGTGAGACATATTGTGCTAAGAGATCATCTCTTGTCTTCTCTTAAATAAGAGAAGACAAACCTTTTCTTATGAGTTCTCTCTCCTTCACCTCATCATTTATCCTACGTGTCACTCCTACCATAGTATCATTGTACATGCTCTAAGTTGTCTTGGTCGGTCGGTCGTTTTCAGTTTTTTATGTACTGCTACAAATCATATAAAAAAACATAAATTCAACAACAAAAAATCCTAAATTGAAAAATAAAAGAATAATTGATTAGAAAAAAGTGTCCGATTTTAAGAAGTTCAAAAATTTGAACAAAATAATGAATTTAAAAATGTCATGAATTTGAAAAAGGTTCACGAAGTTTAAAATATTGTGGATTTAAAAAAAGACTTGCATCTACAAAATATCACGAATTTTGAAAAAATAGTGTATTTGAAAAAAGTTTCTGTATTTCAAAAATGCCCATGAGTTTTGAATTTTTCAAAAAATTGAATAAAAAATGCAGATTTTTTTTTGGAAAAAACTAATAGAAAGCGAAAACAACAAAACCTGAGCAAAAAAAAAAACAATAAATCATATAAAAACCGAGCTGGGAAAACATGAAGAATCGACTAAAAGCTACTAGAAGCTTCCTAAAAACAGAAACAACCAGTTACTTTGCAGTTACATGAACTGCCCGTTATTTCGAGAGGGATGTGCGTCATGTACCAAATGGCTCTATTTGACGTGATAAGCGCCAGATTGAAAATGGCATTGCCACTTCTATAAGAAAAGCGAGAGCAACTAGTTAACGAGCGCTCCTTTGGAGCACTCCGCGGATGACAAGTGTCGCGCACGGAGCGCTCCGGCGAGCAAAAACCAGCCGGCGCGGTTGGTTCCTGACGATGAAATGTACCTAGGGTAGGGTCTTAGGCCTGACCTAGATACCTTACCCAAGGACACTACCTTTGAGTCCAAGGTCTACAAGGTTCAACAGAAGATACTGACTGAAATCGCCCTGAAGTGCAACTCACTCGACGGAAGATTCCACTCGGAGATCCCAATTCCACTCGACCATGATAACTTCACTCGACCATACAAAAGCCCACTCGGAGTACAGAAGGCCTAGAGTCACCCCAGGATGGCAACAGTCAGGCATCACTCCGTCGTATAAAGGCCATTTATAGCAGGCGTTACCAATAACGTTCTAGTCTTAATTCACATTGGACCCATGTGTAACTGAGGGCTGCGAGGGGCCTGGTGTACTCTATATAAGCCACCCCTCCCCTTTGGCACAAGGATTCGCACCCCCTGTAACTTTCACACATATCCAGTCGACAAGCCTCCGCGGCACCGAGACGTAGGGCTATTATCTCCTTCGAGAGGGGCCTGAACTCGTAAATCTGTGCGTACAACCTCGTCGTGGCTAGGACACTGCCTCATCCTACGTACCCTCTACTCTTACTGTCAGACTCATTCCCACGACAGTTCCCGGTTTTCCCTTTCCGGTTTGTGGTTTCGTGCATTTTGCAGTTTAACCCTCCAACTACTAGAATTTTTCATTTTCCCTTTCCGCGCGATAACACAAACAAAATAACGGCCAGCCGCATTGGTTCCCTGTTTCCTTTTTGTTTCCCATTTTGTCCCCATTATATTATGGGAAATGGAGATTTATGGGGTAGTTACGGGCAGGGGCTACCAACACTATCAAATGTGACCTTTCAAGTAAGGAAAAAATAGCAACTTTTTAATACACACGAAGAAAAGGCATGGTTTGACGCACGGTCGTGATGACTGCAGAGGCATCGCTCAATCCTGTAAACGCCAATGTGTGAATTCTCTATAGGCATAGGTGTATACTAGCAGAGGCATAGTTTGTATAACTTTACTAAACTGGAGCACGGCGCCTCCGGGGCAGGGGAACCTCCTGCTCGCCTTCGGCTCACTTCACTTTCATAAACATCTTGAAGGGGGGCATAGTTCGAAGTGTGTGTTGGTCGTGCAGCGTGTTGGTTCGTGCGGCGCATTGTCTGTCGGGTGGTCACACGTCGACTCCGGTGCGGGGGAACCTCCTGCTCACCTCCGGCACGTTTAATTTTCATAAACATCTTGAAGGGGGAGCATAGGTCGAAGTGTGTGTTGGTCATGCAGCGTGTTGGTTCATGCGGCGCGATGTCAGTCGTGGTGTCACACGGCGCCTTCGGCGGAGGGGGGGTGGGTCATCTTGCACGCAATGGGCTAGTTTAATTTTCATAAACATCTTGAAGGGGGGACGGAATAGGTCGAAGTGTGTGTTGGTTGTGCAGCGTGTTGGTCCGTGCGGTGCGTTGTCCGTCGTGGTGTCACACGGCGCCTCCGGCGCGGGGAACCTCCTGCTCGGTTTCGGCTCGTTACTTTTCGTAAACATCTTGAAGGCGGGGCATAGGTCGAAGTGTGTGTTGGTCTACAGCGTCTTGCTTCATGCGGCGCGTCGTCCGTCGTGGTGTCAAACGGCGCCTCCGGCGCGGGGAACCTCCTGCTCGCCTTAGGCTCATTTAATTTTCATAAACATCTTGAAGGGGGGCATAGGTCGAAGTATGTGTTGGTCGTGCAGCGTGTTGGTTCGTGCGGCGCGTTGTCCGTCGTGGTGTCACACGACGCCTCCGGCGCAAGGGAACCTCCTGCTCGCCTTCGGCTCGTTTAATTTTCATAAGCATCTTGAAGGGGGGCATAGGTTGAAGTGTGTGTTGGTCGTGCAGCGTGTTGGTCCGTTCGGTGCGTTATCCGTCGTGGTGTCACACGGCACCTCCGGCGCAAGGGAACCTCCTACTCGCCTTCGGCTCGCTTAATTTTCATAAACATCTTGAAGGGGGGCATAGGTCGAAGTGTGCGTTGGTCGTGCAGCGTGTTGGTTCGTGCGGCGCATTATCCATCGTGGTGTCACACGGCGCCTCCGGCGCGGTGGAACCTCCTGTTCGCCTTCGGCTCGCTTAATTTTCATAAACATCTTGAAGGGGGGCAAAGGTTGAAGTGTGTGTTGGTCCTGCAGCATGTTGGTCCGTGCGGCGCGTTGTCCGTCGTGGTGTCACACGGCGCCTCCGGCGCGGAGGAACCTCCTGCTCGCCTTCGGCTCGTTTAATTTTCATAAACATCTTGAAGGAGGGGGGAATAGGTCGAACTGTGTGTTGGTCGTGCAGCGTGTTGGTCCGTCCGGTGTGTTATCCGTCGTGGTGTCACATGAGCCTCGGCGGGAACCTCCTGCTCGATTTCGGCTCGTTACTTTTCATAAACATCTTGAAGGGGGGGGGGGGGGACATAGGTCAAAGTGTGTGTTGGTTGTGCAGCGTGTTGCTTCGTGCGGCGCGTTGTCCGTCGTGGTGTCACACGGCGCCTCCGGCGCGGGGAAACTCCTACTCGCCTTCGGCTCATTTAATTTTCATAAAAATCTTGAAGGGGGGCATAGGTCGAAGTGTGTGTTGGTCGTGCATCGTGTTGGTTTGTGCGGCGCGTTGTCCGTCGTGGTGTCAGACGGCGCCTCCGGTGCGAGGGAACCTCCTACTCGCCTTCGGCTCGTTTAATTTTCATAAACATCTTGAAGTGGGTCATAGGTCGAAGTGTGTGTTGGTCGTGCAGCGCGTTGGTCTGTGCGGCACGTTCTCCGTCTTGGTGTCTGCCACGCGCCCGGGCGCTGGGGAATCTCTGCTCGCCGGCCTCGTGAAGTTTTCATAAACATCTTGAAGGGGGGCATAGGTCGGCGTGTGTGTTGGTCGTGCAGCGTGTTGGTCCGTGTGGCGCGTTGTCCATCTCAGGTGTCTACAGGCGCCTCTGGCGCAGGGGGGGGGGGCCTCCTGCTCGCCTTCGGCTCGTTTAATTTTCATAAACATCTTGAAGGGGGCGTAGGTCGAAGTGTGTGTTGGTCGTGCAGTGTGTTGGTTTGTGCGGCGCGCTGTCCGTCGTGGTGTCACACGGCGCCTCCGGCGCGTGGGAACCTCCTGCTCGCCTTTGCCTCGTTTACTTTTCATAAACATCTTGAAGGGGCGCATAGGTCGAAGTGTGTGTTGGTCGTGCAGCGTGTTGGTTCGTGCAGCGCGTTGTACGTCGTGGTGTCACACGGCGCCTCCGGCACGAGGAACCTTCGCCGGCTTCGCCTGCTTAATTTTCATAAACATCTTGAAGGGGAATAGGTCGGGTGTGTGTTGGTCGTGCAGCGTGTTGATTCATGCGGCGTGTTGTCCGTCGTAGTGTCACACGGCGCCTCCGGCGCGGGGGAACCTCCTGCATGCCTTTGGCTCATTTAATTTTCATAAATATTTTGAAGGGGGCATAGGTCGAAGTATGTGTTGGTCGTGCAGCGTGTTGGTCCGTGCTGCGCATTCTCCATCGTGGTGTCACATGACGCCTCTGGCACGGTGGAACCTCCTGCTCGCCTTTGGCTCGTTTAGTTTTCATAAAAATCTTGAAGGGTGGGGCATAGCTCGAACTGTGTGTTGGTCATGCAGCATGTTGTCCGTCGTGGTGTCACACGGCGCCTCCGGCGTGGGGGAACCTCCTGCTCGCCTTCGGCTTGTTTAATTTTTATAAACATCTTGAAGGGGGGGCATAGGTTGAAGTGTGTGTTGGTTGTGCAGCGTGTTGGTTCATGTGGCGCGTTGTCCGTCATTAAAGTCACACGAGCCCGGCGTGGGGAACCTCCTGCTCGCCTTCGCTCGTTTAATTTTCATAAACATCTTGAAGGGGGGGGGGGAATAGGTCGAAGTGTGTGTTGGTCGTGCAGCGTGTTGGTCCATCCGGTGCTTGTCCGTCATGGTGTCATACGGCGCCTCCGGCACGGGGAACCTCCTGCTCGATTTCGGCTTGTTACTTTTCATAAACATCTTGAAGGGGGGGGGGGCATAGGTCGAAGTGTGTGTTGGTCGTGCTGCGTGTTGATTCGCGGCGCGTTGTCCGTCGTGGTGTCACGCTTGGAGCCTCGGCTGGGAACCTCCTACCGCATTCAACTCGTTTAATTTTCATAAACATCTTGAAGGGGGCATAGGTCGAAGTGTGTGTTGGTCGTGCAGCAGACTTGGTTCATCGCGCGGCGTGTTGTCCGTCAGGTGTCACACGGCGCCTCGGGCGCCGAGGGAATTTCCTCTGCCGCCGCTTCTCGCTTAATTTTCATAAACATCTTGAAGGGGGCATAGGTCGGCGGTGTGTTGGTCGCGGCAACGTTGGTCCGTGCTCTTGCGTTCTCCATCTTGGTGTCATACCGGCGCCCGCACGGGAATCCTGCTCGCCTTCGGCTCATTTAATTTTCATAAACATCTTGAAGGGAGGCATAGGTTGAAGTGTGTGTTGGTCGTGCAGCATGTTGGTCCTTGCGGCACGTTGTCCGTCGTGGTGTCACACGGTGCCTCCAGCGCGGGGGGCCTCCTGCTCGCCTTCGGCTCGTTTAATTTTCATAAACATCTTGAAGGGGGGCATAGGTCGAAGTGTGTGTTTGTCGTGCAGCGTGTTGCTTCGTGCGGCGCGTCGTCCGCCGTGGTGTCAAACGGCGCCTCCGGCGCGGGGAACCTCCTGCTCGCCTTCGGCTCGTTTAATTTTCATATACATCTTGAAGCGGGGCATAGGTCGAAGTGTGTGTTGGTCGTGCAGCGTGTTGGTTCATGCGGCACGTGTTCCGTCGTGGTGTCACACGGCGCATCTGGCGCGAGGGAACCTCCTGCTCGCCTTCGGCTCGTTTAATTTTCATAAACATCTTGAAGGGGGGAATAGGTTGAAGTGTGTGTTGGTCGTGCAGCATGTTGGTCCGTGCGGCGCGTTCTTCGTCTTGGTGTCACACAGCGCCTCCGGCGCGGGGGAACCTCCTGCTCGCCTTCGTCTCGTTTAATTTTCATAAACATCTTGAAGGGGGGCATAGGTCGAAGAGTGCGTTGGTCGTGTAGCGTATTGGTCCGTGCGGCGCGTTATCCGTCGTGGTGTCAGACGGCGCCTCCGGCGCGGTGGAACCTCCTGCTCGCCTTCGGCTCGCTTAATTTTTATAAACATCTTGAAGGGGGGCATAGTTCGAAGTGTGTGTTAGTCGTGCAGCGTGTTGGTTCGTGCGGAGCGTTATATGTCGGGGTGTCACACGTCGCCTCCGGTGCGGGGGAACCTCCTGCTCACCTCCAGCTCGTTTAATTTTCATAAACATCTTGACGGGGGCATAGGTCGAAGTGTGTGTTGGTCGTGAAGCGTGTTGGTTCATGCAGCGCGTTGTCCGTCGTGGTGTCACACGGCGCCTCCGTATGAGGAACCTCCTGCCGCCTGCTCGTTTAATTTTCATAAACATCTTGAAGGAGGGGGAATAGGTTGAACTGTGTGTTGGTCGTGCAGCGTGTGGGTACGTCCGTGCGTTGTCCGTCAGTGGTGTCATACGAAGCGCCTCCGGTATGGGAACCTCCTGCCGATTTCGCTCGTTTAATTTTCATAAACATCTTGAAGGAGGGGGGAATAGGTTGAACTGTGTGTTGGTCGTGCAGCGTGTTGCTTCGTGCGGCGCGTTGTCCGTCGTGGTGTCACGCGGCACTTCCGGCGCGGGGAAACTCCTGCTCGCCTTCGGCTCATTTAATTTTCACAAACATCTTGAAGGGGGGCATAGGTCGAAGTGTGTGTTGGTCGGCATCGTGTTGGTTTGTGCGCGCGTTGTCCGTCATGGTGTCGAGCCAGGCGCCTTGCCGAGGGAATTTTCCTGCTCGCCTTCGCCTGCTTAATTTTCATAAACAGCTTGAAGGGGGGCACAGGTCGAAGTGTGTGTTGGTCGTGCAGCGCGTTGGTCCGTGCGGCGCGTTCTCCGTCTGGGTGTCACACGGCGCCTCCGGCGTGGGGGAACCTCCTGCTCGCCTTTGGCTCCTTTAGTTTTCATACACCTCTTGCGGGGGGGGGGTCATAGGTCGAAGTGTGTGTTGGTCGTGCAGCGTGTTGGTCCGTGGTGGCGTTGTCCATCGTGGTGTCTACGGCGCCTCCGGCGGGGGGCTCGTTTAATTTTCATAAACATCTTGAAGGGGGCATAGGTCAAGTGTGTGTTGGTCGTGCAGCAGTGTTGTTTCATGCAGCGTTGTCCGTCAGATCGTCTTGTCACACGGGCGCCTCTGCTGGGGATACACATACTGTAGGGCCCACGAAGGGTCAAGTATCATAAAGCATGGGGTCCACACAACATGTGGGTCCAGATAAATTTCATACAGTATATTCTATCCACTTTCGGACAAGCAGCATACTATCCACTCGACCAAGTAGTATACCATCCACTCGGATGACAGTTCACCACTGACTGCACGACTCACTCCGGATATACGAAGACCAGCAGGCAACAAAGCAAATGACATCAGTCTCATGGTGAGGGCTTGGTAGTGGGCGGGCATTATGGCATTCATGCCTCACTTCGTAACATAGGAGGTGAGGGGGTGGCGCACTCTATATAAGCCACCCCCACCACTAGACTTGGGTTTTTTTTCTCCCACCTCTCTCTCTCTCTTTTCACCATTAGTCTCAGGACTTAGCTCAGGCATGGGGATCCGTTCCTCTCTCACACACACACATTGTAATCTCTGGATATATACTCAGATAAAACAAAGCCTCTCCGGAGCACGAGACGTAGGGTTGTTATCTCCACCGTGAGAGGCCCGAACTCGCTTAAAACCACCATGTCACCCATATGCATCTTTGATAGATCATGCTCCGTTACCCTATACCTTATTATTGTCGGAATCGTTCCTCATCGACAGCTTGGCGCCACCGTGGGGCATGGTGTCTATCTAGCCATGATGCAAATGGTTTTTTCTTCAATCTTCAACAGCGAATCAACTACCATCACCAAAGAAATTGGCCGCTAGAGCTTTGGTCATCGCGCCATTCACACAAACAAAAGGATCAGGGAAGTATCCATTTGATCTAGTCTTTTTACATTACATTGTCTAACAACGAAGTTTGTCTTTTCTTCCTATAGGATCGTACACACCCATGCATAAATAAATCGGACAAGAGACGAGGAAGGAAAAGGGCATCAACATGGTGCGCGAAGTCATGACCATCCGTCCTCGCGCAAGGCCGCCAAAGGCCGGACTGCACCTCCTGCTTCCTCTTCTCAATCGACTTCAACCCGTCCGTCGGCTACCGCTGTAACGAAGCGCAGCGCCGACAACCCATCTGGCAGCACGGGCGCCGGTCAGGTCATCGTGGACGCGGCGCTGCAGCTCGGTACTGCAGCGGCCTCTCCGCGACGTCCTGACACGGCACGTTGCGGCGGCGTCCCTCGTGAACCTCCACACGGCGACCCCCGCGGTGGATGCACGGGTGGGACGCGGCACCAACGCCGGGGCTGTCCACGTCTCCGATCACGACAAGACTGGAGCCGCTGGATCGACTCAGCGCGCCTCAAGCTCCGTCCGCGCGCGGCCTCGCAGGAAGACGCCGCCCGGCACTCGGATTCGTCGCGGCCGCCTCTCGCGATGGATCCGTGCCAAAAACCGCCGCTGCCGTGGCCGTCCAGGGAGCTCTGCGCCCTGCCTTCCGCTTTCCTTCTAACCTTAATTCCTTCTCATTTATTTTTTCTGCATGCAGGGGATAAATGGCCGTAGGAAAGGAAAATTTCCTTGCATGCATGAACGGCCTTAACTCTCGCTTAACTGCTGCTAATTAAAGCCTCTTGCATGCACGCATGCATTCGGACGGGGCAATTCCAAAATGCGTTGGACGCTTACAACTCCATCAATGCGTTGGACATGGACGCCTCCTTCAATGCGTTTTGGACGCGGTCAAATCCATCAATGCATGGTAACGACATCTAAAGCGGCAGGCGTTGGTGAATCCCCGCGACCAATGGTCTCCGGCACGACGCCCCCGTGCTTCCTCCGCTTGACTCCAAGCACTCGCCGATAGCCTGCACGAAGGAGTCAACACCACACCGCCGCAACCGGAAGTTGATCGTGTTCTCGACACGATCATGCGTCTCCGCGTTGGAGGCACAAACCCGACGCGGCGTGGCGACCATGAGTTGGCCATGTTACATGCTCAACAGTTTCTCCCTCCGGCATCATCCACTTGACAGACAACAGCAACCCTCTTCAGTCGGCATGGTCACTCGGATGGGCTAGCTCACTCGGACCGAACAAGATCACTAGCGCTCAGTCGCCCACGCACCGCCACTCGGCCGCCCTGCACGCGGTCACGAAGCTGCTCGCGTCATCATCAACTTCCCCGACTCGGACGCCCGGCACATCGTCACTCCGCGCCACGCATCTACATCACTCCGACGCACCGTACATCATCACTCCCCGCCACGCGTCTACATCACTCGGACGCACCGTACATCATCACACCGCGCCACGTGTCTACTTCACTCGGCCGCCCCGCGCGTCGCCATCGGTTGGTCACCTCATCACCACTCGGCCGTCCCACGCATCGCCACTCGGTTGGCCACCTCATCACCACTCGGCCGCCCCGCGCGTCGCCATCGGTTGGTCACCTCATCACCACTCGGCCGCCCCGCGCGTTGCCACTCGGTTGGTCACCTCATCACCACTCGGCCGCCCCGCGCGTCACCATCGGTTGGTCACCTCATCACCACTCGGCCGCCCTGCGTGTCACCACTCGGTTGGTCACCTCATAACCATTCGGCCGCCCCGTGCGTCGCCATTCGGTTGGTCACCTCATCACCACTTTCAGCCGCCCAGCCGCCACCGGTTGGTCACCTCATTACCACCGGCCGCCCTCGCCTGGCCGCCATCAGTTGGTCACCTCATCACCACTCTGCTTCCGTCACCATCGGGTTGGTCACCTAAGCACCACTTTCGGCCGCCCATCCGCCATTCGGTTGGTCACCTCATCACCACTCGGCCGCCCAGCTGTCGCCATCGGTTGGTCACCTCATCACCACTCGGCCGCCCAGCCTGCCGCCATCGGTTGGTCACCTCATCACCACCGGCCACCCCAGCGCCGCCATCTGTTGGTCATCTCATCACCACTCGGCCTCCCCTGCGGCGCCGCCATCGGTTGGTCACCTCATCACCACTCGACCGCTGCTGCCGCCATTCGGTTGGTCACCTCATCACCACTCGGCCTCCCAGCGTCCGCCATCGGGTTGGTCACCTCATCACCACTTGGCCGCCCCGCGCGCCGCCATTCGGTTGGTCACCTCATGACCACTCGGCCGCCCCCCGCTTCGCCATCGGTTGGTCACCTCATCATCACTCGCCACTCGCTACGCCTTTCCGCATAGCCTAAGTCATTTTACATTATGTTATTTCCGCCTTCCGAGTATCCCTGCATTCACACATCACGTTCACTCGGAGGCCACGCCACTGAGTGTACCTCTACGCTCGGCTGCTTATTTTCACATACTTGCTTAGTACTGGTTATGTGACTCATGAGTGTCCAGTTTCCATTTTTTCGCATACATCATTCACGAACACCATGTGTCATTCTTCATTTCGAGTTTGCATCGGTCCTCCGGGGCTGCAACTCAGTCGAAACACTACACTTCCATTTTATTTGAGCCAGTATTCCAATGAGTTTAGTCGGATCCGTCGCTTCGACAAGTTCGAACGGATCTTTCGCTCTTTCAGACTCTTGCTGGTTAACTAGCAAGCCCCTTGCACTCCCAGCGGGTGTCTATGGGTGTTATTCACACAAATCATTTCAGCACACATCAAATTTCCTCGAGAAATTATTTCATTGGCTTTTGCCATTTTTTACACAAGTTACGCGGTCACCATACCGGTCCCAGCGCACCACAACACCGACCTTGTTGTTCTGTTGACTTCAAACACATCCGGCCAACCCCTCTGTGGAATCCTTTTTCATCGTATCAATGATACAGGCCTCGCTGTGCATGAGACAGATATGTCCCTTTTATAATTAAACTTCACACTTCACTCTTTTTATGAAGTTTGCCTCTTTCGAGCATCACTTTCGGATGCTTCTCCTCATCTTTACCCGAGCCTGATTCGATGAATTGCAAATCATCCATTCAAAACTATATTTCTCATATTCGACATGTTCTTTGTCGGCTCGTAGTACGCTCGGGGCTACGCCGCACTCGGGGCTGCATCTCATTTGGAATGACACTCTCGAGTGGTCAAGTACTTCATCACCGCCGATCCTTCACTTCAACAAATGCATTCGCTCTGCCACTTTGACAAGTTTCATAATCACCTAGACGCTCTGCACGCCCATCTTCATTCCTACTCGTGACTCGCTTGTCACGCCCGGTCTTGTTGCATCGCAACCACACTACATGCATTCTCGTCGCTACATTAGCTTCGGAAGCATCCGCTAGCTCCTTCGAAGACAATTTCAGCCACTTGGCTGGACATGCAATCTTTCACTCGACCGTCTTGCATGTGCCCACTCGGTTGTGCACGTCTTCACCACTTGGCCGCTCCGCGCGTCGCCTCTCGGTTGTGCATGCCTTCACCACATGGCCGCCCGCTCATCACGACTTACTGGACACGTAATCCTTCACTCGCCACCTCGCGCATCCTCACTGCCGTCCCAAGACGTCAGCCACTGGTTGTGCACGCCTTCACCACTCGGCCACCCCCTGCCTCCACTCGGTTGTACACATCATCGCCCCTCGGCCGCCTCGCGCGTCACCATCAGTTGGACATGTCTTTACCTCTACACCCCGAACATGGGAGCGACTAAGTTACTCGTATGATCAAACCTCATATCACACTCTGTAGCAAGCTTGCTTCTTTAGAGCATCACTCGGGGGCCACGCACACTTGTTGGCCATGCCGCCCTCGGGGGTTACGCCCATTCAATCAACCCATTGATCACATCAGGAATATCTTTCTGACCATACTTGCTCGGTCTGCCGAAAATCTATAAGGGTAGTACTGTCCACTCGGACGATCGCCCAAATCATTACCTAAAGTCATCTTCAAGACTGCAAAAGGGTGAAAACAATGCTCCTCTACGAATACACTTGGCCCTATCCTAGGCTCCAAGGCGTCAGTTTCACAAACTTGGACTCAGAGATGGCATGTGTTGGTTTTCCTCGATAATGAGTGGATTTCTCTCCGGAGAGCCATCCACACACTAGCCTCACACTTAGGTTTCATGGCACGCCCATGTCGCACCACTAGTCTATCTCCTCCGGAGACATACAAGTGCCACCAAGTTTTTCCTTGTACCAACATACCCCGATCAGACGGGAAGCACGCCCACTTGGATAAATACCCCTTTCATGCAAAAGGGTAAAAATCAAGCGCCATCACTAAATCGTGCAGCGGTCTTTACTCGTCGAACGCCGCTCAGACAACCACCTCGCCACGCATCCATCCGATTGATTCAATTCCGCATAAAGATATTTACCGTACAACTGCATGGAGGTTTAACGGAGACTTAAACCCTCCGCCGGACTCATCTAGTCCAACAGAGGCTCGGGATTACACCGGTGGGTGCACTCAACAGTGCCCCCACTAGAAGAGAACCTCGTAAAGAAGTACCCTTTAGTTTGATTATCAAAAGACATGATTTCTGATCTTCCAATGATTGTTGTTCATTTTTTTACATGTTCTAAAATCTCAAATGGGTGCCTTAGTTGAATCCGCTTTAGCCTAAGTCGAAGAAAAATCCTACCGAGTGGTGAGCCCGCCTCACTCGGGGCTTAGTCAGAGTCCAAGATTGCCTAAGTTTGAAAATCCCACCGAGTGGTGAGCCCGCCTCACCTGGGGCTTAGCTGCAGTCCAAGACTACTTAAGTTTGAAAAATCCTACCGAGTGGTGAGCCTGCCTCTCACTCGGAGGCTTAGCTGCAGTCCAATACTCGCCTATGTTTGAAAAATCCTACCGAGTGGTGAGCCTGCCTCTTACTCGGGGGCTTAGCTGCAGTCCAGTACTCGCCTAAGTTTGAAAAATCTTACCGAGTGGTGATCCTGCCTCTCACTCGGAGGCTTAGCTGCAGTCCAAGATCACTAAGTTTGAAAAATCCCACCGAGTGGTGAGCCCGCCTCACCTTGGGGCTTAGCTGCAGTCCAAAGACTCGCCTAAGTTTGAAAAAATCCTACCGAGTGGTGAGCCTCGCCTCTCACTTGGGGCTTAGCCGCAGTCCAAGACTGCCTAAGTTTGAAAATCCCACAGAGTGGTGAGCAATCCTCCCACTCGGGGCTTAGCTGCAGTCCCAAGATTACTTAAGTTTGAAAAATCCTACCGAGTGGTGAGCGATCCTCCCACTCGGAGGCTTAGCTGCAGTCCAAGATTTCGCCTAAGTTTGAAAAATCCTACCGAAAGTGGTGAGCGATCCTCCCACTCGGAGGCTTAGCTGCAGTCCAGTACTCGCCTAAGTTTGAAAAATCTTACCGAGTGGTGAGCAATCCTCCCACTCGGGGGCTTAGCAAAGTGCGGGTCGGCCACGACCACCACTTCAGGGCTGCACCGTCAAGAAGAAGGACGAGATTGTGCGCACTGTCAAAGGCCCATCCAACGGCTGGCGCCAAAGCAGACGGCTGACAGGAACATCAAGACCATTCCTGAGTGCCTTGCTGGTGAGCTGAGACAGGAACGTCAAGAGCATTGCTGAGGGCCTTGCTGATGAGCTGATCAATGCTGCTCAAGGATCGCCCAACCGGGTCGATCACCGATTCCTCTTCAAAAGTCAGATCAAGCAAAATGTAAACCAATCCGAGAGAAGAACAAGTTCGATCAGTACCAGCTAAAAAGAGTTTTAATTCTCTCAGACCCACGCCGACTGCCCGCAGTCGATGGCGGTCTCGGGGACTACACCCAGTGGGTGCACTAAGCATGCCCCCACTGGAGTAATCTCCACTCGGTATGGCCTGACTAGTCCGAGTGATGAACAACAACAAAAAGACAGCTCTAAGACTCTCGCCGATCAGTTGGTATCCACTGAACGGTCCGCCCGGTCCGAAAGTGACAGCCAAACAACAAAAAAGATAGGCTCTAAGATTACACCCAAGGTGCACTCAAGGCCCCCCACCGGAATGGTGTCCACTGAACGGGCAGTCCGCCCGGTCTCGAAAGTGACGGCCAAACAACAAAAAAGATAGGTTCTAAGACTCCGGCCGACCGCCCGCAATGACGGCAGCCCTCGAGACTACACCCAGTGGGTACACTCAGCGTGCCCCCACTGGAATGGTATCCACTCAGGACGGTCCGCCCGGTCCGAGTGACGGCCAAACTACAAAAAAAGACACGCTCCAGGCGTGAAGAAATTCCGACTAATCAGTTACTCGATGCAGGACTAGCTCCAAATCACTCCAAAAAAATTTGCTATAAGGTGAGTTTAAGGCTCCTCCATGGACCTGTTTTGAGCCTTCTTCTAGGACTCAAAGCGTGAAACTCATAAGTTTGGATCTAGAGCTGACTCAGATTGACGCTCCTGCGGGATAAGAATGGCATCTCACCGAGAGAGCAGTCCATGCGTCGATCTTGTTGCCTGGATTTAATGAGACATCCATATTCTGATCATGAGTTAACCTATTCCGAGAGATGATCGAATGTCACCAAGTTGCTCCTCACGGGCACTTACCCCAGATGAGTCGGAAGTGTAGTGCCGGAATCCATAAAGATTTTGTTCAAACCTTGGTTGTCTGAAAGTACAATGACAGGTACCGAGCATTTCCGTAATCACTCGGGCAAAGTTGTGTCTTTCACAAACTCGTTCTGCAAAATCACAATCAATTCGGGGGCTAATGTTGGGGATACACATAACAGGTAGGCCCATGAAGGGTCGAAGTATCATAAAGCATGGGGTCCACACAACATGTGGGTCCAGATAAATTTCATACAGACATACTATCCACTCGGACAAGCAGCATACTATCCACTCGACCAAGCAGTATACCATCCACTCGGATGATAGTTCACCACTCGACCGCATTTAACTCACTTTCGGATATCTGAACACCAGCGGCAGCAACAAAGCAGTCGACATCATTCTCATGGTGAGGGCTTGGTAGTGGGTCGGCATTATAGCATTCATGCCCCACTTTTGTAACATAGGAGGTGAGGGGTGGCGCACTCTATATAAGCCACCCCACGACTAGACTTGGGGTTTTTTTCTTCCATCTCTCTCTCTTCTCACCATTAGTCTCAGGACTTAGCTCAGGCATGGGGATCCGTTCCTCTCTCACACACACACATTGTAATCTCCAGATATATACTCAGATAAAACAAAGCCTCTCCGGAGCACGAGACGTAGGGTTGTTATCTCCACCGTGAGAGGCCCGAACTCGCTAAAACCACCGTGTCACCCATATGCATCTCGATAGATCATGCTCCGTTATCCTATACCTTATTATTATTGGAATCGCTCCCACGACACCTCCGTGCTGGGAACCTCCTGCTCGCCGACTCGTTTACTTTTCATAAACATCTTAAAGGGGGCATAGGTCGGCGTGTGTTGGTGCGTGCAGCGTGTTGGTTCGTGCAAAGCGTGTTGTCCGTCATTGGTGTCACCACGCGCCTCGCACGAGGAACCTCCTACTAGCTTCGGCTCGTTTATTTTTCATAAACTCCTTGAAGGGGGCATAGGTCAAAGTGTGTGTTGGTCGTGCAGCGTGTTGGTTCATGCGGCGCGTTGTCCGTCGTGGTGTCACATGGCGCCTCCAGCGCGAGGGAACCTCCTGCATGCCTTCGGCTCGTTTAATTTTCATAAATTTTTTGAAGGGGGCATAGGTCGAAGTATGTGTTGGTCGTGCAGCGTCTTGGTCCGTGCTGCGCATTCTCCGTCATGGTGTCACATGACACCTCTGGCACGGGGGAACCTCCTGCTCGCCTTCGACTCGTACATAAAAATCTTGAAGGGTGGGGTATAGCTCGAACTGTGTGTTGGTCATGCGGCGTGTTGGTTCGTGCGGCGTGTTGTCCATTGTGGTGTCACACGGTGCCTCCGGCATGGGGGAACCTCCTGCTCGCCTTCGGCTTGTTTAATTTTCATAAACATCTTGAAGGGGGGCATAGGTCGAAGTGTGTGTTGGACGTGCATCGTGTTGGTTCATGTGGCGCGTTGTCTGTCGTGGTGTCACACCGCGCCTCCGGCGTGGGGTAACCTCCTGCTCGCCTTCGGCAAGTTTAATTTTCATAAACATCTTGAAGGGGGGGGGGGAATAGGTCGAAGTGTGTGTTGGTCATGCAGCGTGGTTGTCCGTTCGGTGCTTGTCCGTCAGAAAGTCTACAATGGCGCCCGGCTGAGGAACCTCCTGCTCGATTTGGCTAGTTACTTTTCATAAACATCTTGTAGGGGGGGCATAGGTCGAAGTGTGTGTTGGTCGTGCAGCGTGTTGCTTCGTGCGGCACGTTGTCCGTCGTGGTGTCACACGGCGCCTCCGGCGCGGGGAACCTCCTGCTTGCATTCGGCTCATTTAATTTTCATAAACATCTTGAAGGGGGGGCATAGGTCGAAATGTGTGTTGGTCGTGCAGCGCGTTGGTCCGTGCGGTGCGTTCTCCATCTTGGTGTCACACGGCGCCTCCGGCACGGGGGAACCTCCTGCTCGCCTTTGGCTCGTTTAATTTTCATAAACATCTTGAAGGGGGGCATAGGTTGAAGTGTGTGTTGGTCGCGCAGCATGTTGGTCCGTGCGGCGCGTTGTCTGTCGTGGTGTCACACGGTGCCTCCGGCGCGGGGGGCCTCCTGCTCGCCTTCGGCTCGTTTAATTTTAATAAAGATCTTGAAGGGGGGCATAGGTAGATGTGTGTGTTGGTCGTGGCAACGTGTTGGTTCATGCGGCGCATTGTCCGTCGCTGTGTCACACGGCGCCTCCGGCGCGGGGGAACCTCCTGCTCTCCTTCCACTCGTTTACATTTCATAAACATCTTGAAGGGGGGGCATAGGTAGAAGTTTGTGTTGGTCGTGCAGCGTCTTTGGTTAAATGCGTAGCGTTGTCCGTCGTGGTGTCACCACGGTAGCCTCGCGCGAGAACCTCCTGCTCGCCTTCGCCTGCTTAATTTTCATAAACATCTTGAAGGGTGGCATAGGTTGAAGTTTGTGTTGGTCGTGCAGCGTGTTGGTCGTCAGGCGGGCGCGTTCTCCGCCTTAATGGTGTCTCACGAGCGCCTCCGTAGCTGAAGAACCTCCTGCTCGCCTTCGGCTCATTTAATTTTCATAAACATCTTGAAGGGGGGCATAGGTCGAGTGTGCGTTGTTCGTGCAGCATGTTGGTCCGTGCAGCGCGTTATCCGTCGTGGTGTCACACGGGGCCTCCGGCGCGGGGGAACCTCGTGCTCGCCTTCAGCTCGTTCAATTTTCATAAACATCTTGAAGGGGGGCATAGGTCGAAGTATGTGTTGGTCGTGCAGCGTGTTGGTTCGTGCGGCGCGTTGTCCGTCGTGGTGTCACACGTCGCCTCTGGTGCGGGAGAACCTCCAGCTCACCTCTCGCATGTTTAATTTCATAAACATCTTGAAGGAAGGGCATAGGTCGAACTGTGTGTTGGTCGTGCAGCGTGTTGGTTCATGCGGCGCGTTGTCCGTCGTGGTGTCACACGGCGCCTCCGGCGTGGGGGAACCTCCTGCTCGCCTTCGGCTCGTTTAATTTTCATAAACATCTTGCAGGAGGGGGGAATAGGTCAAAGTGTGTGTTGGTCGAGCAGCGTGTTGGTCCGTCCGGTGCATTGTCCGTCGTGGTGTCACACGGCACCTCCGGCGCGGGGAACCTCCAGCTTGATTTCGCTCGTGACTTTTCATAAACATCTTGAAGGGGGGCATAGGTCGAAGTGTGTGTTGGTCGTGCAACATGTTGCTTCGTGCGGCGTGTTTTCCGTCGTGGTGTCAAACGGCGCCTCCGGCGCGGGGAATCTCCTGCTCGCCTTCGGCTCGTTTAATTTTCATAAACAGCTTGAAGGGGGGCACAGGTCGAAGTGTGTGTTGGTCGTGCAGCGCGTTGGTCCGTCTTGGCGTGTACTCCGCCTTTGAGTTTCACCACCGGCGCCTCCGCTGGGAACCTCCCCGCTTCGCCTTCGGCTGCGTTTAATTTTCATAAACATCTTGAGGGGGGGGGGCACAGGTCGAAGTGTGTGTTGGTCGTGCATCGTATTGGTCCGTGCGGCGCGTTGTCCATCATGGTGTCACACGGCGCCTCCGGCGTGGGGGGACCTCCTGCTCGCCTTTGGCTTGTTTAATTTTCATAAACATCTTGAAGGGAGGCATAGGTCAGAGTGTGTGTTGGTCGTGTAGCGTGTTGGTTCATGCGGCGCGTTGTCCGTCGTGGTGTCACACGGCGTCTCCGGCGCGGGGGAACCTCCTGCTCGCCTTCGACTCGTTTACTTTTCATAAACATCTTGAAGGGGAGCATAGGTCGAAGTGTGTGTTGGTCGAGCAGCGGCTTGTTACGAGCAGCGTGTTGTCCGTCGTGGTGTCACACGGCACCTCCGGCGCGAGGAACCCCCTGCTGGCTTCAGCTCATTTAATTTCATAAACATCTTGAAGGGGGCATAGGTCGAAGTGGGTGTTGGTCGCGCAGCGTGTTGGTTCATGCGGCGCGTTGTCCGTCGTGGTGTCACACGGCGCCTCCGGCGCGGGGGAACCTCCTGCTCGCCTTCGGCTCGTTTAATTTTCATAAATATTTTGAAGGGGGCATAGGTCGAAGTGTGTGTTGGTCGTGCAACGTGTTGGTCCGTGCTGCGTATTCTCCGTCGTGGTGTCACACGGCGCCTCTGGCCCGGGGGAACCTCCTGCTCGCCTTCGGCTCATTTAGTTTTCATAAACCTCTTGAAGGGTGGGGCATAGCTTGAACTGTGTGTTGGTCATGCAGCGTGTTGGTTCGTGCGGTGCGTTGTCCGTCGTGGTGTCACACAGCGCCTCCGGCGCGGGGGAACCTCCTGCTCGCCTTCGGCTCGTTTAATTTTCATAGAGATCTTGAATGGGGGGGGGCATAGGTCGAAGTGTGTGTTGGTCGTGCAACGTGTTGGTTCATGCGGCGCGTTCTCCGTCGTGGTGTCACACGGCGCCTACGGTGCGGGGAACCTCTTGCTCGCCTTCGGCTCATCTAATTTTCATAAACATCTTGAAGGGGGAATAGGTCGAAGTGTGTGTTGGTCGTGCAGCGTGTTGGTCCATCTGGTGCATTGTCCGTCGTGGTGTCACACGGCGCCTCCGGCGCGGGGAACCTCCTGCTCGATTTTGGCTCGTTATTTTTCATAAACATCTTGAAGGGGGGGGGGCATAGGTCGAAGTGTGTGTTGTTCAGGTGCGCCGTAGCGTTGCTTCGCAGGGCGTGTTGTCCATCGTGGTGTCACCGCGGAGCCTCCGCACGAGGAACCTCCTGCCGCCTTGGCTCATTTAATTTTCATAAACATCTTGAAGGGGGGCATAGGTCGAAGTGTGTGTTGGTCATGCAGCGTGTTGGTTCGTGCGGCGCGTTGTCTGTCGTGGTGTCACACGGCACCTCTGGTGCGAGGGAACCTCCTGTTCGCCTTCGGCTCGTTTAATTTACATAAACATCTTGAAGGGGGGCACAGGTCGAAGTCTGTGTTGGTCGTGCAGCGCGTTGGTCCGTGCGGCGCGTTCTCCATCTTGGTGTCACATGGCGCCTCGGGGGAACCTCCTACTCGCCTTCGGCTCGTTTAATTTTCATAAACATCTTGAAGGGGGGCATAGGTCGAAGTTTGTGTTGGTCATGCAGCGTGTTGGTCCGTGCGACGCGTTTTCCGTCATGGTGTCACACGGTGCCTCCGGCGTGGGGGGCCTCCTGCTCGCCTTCGGCTCGTTTAATTTTCATAAACATCTTGAAGGGGGGCATAGGTCGAAGTGTTTGTTGGTCGTGCAGCGTGTTGGTTCATGCGCGCGTTGTCGTGTCAGGTGTCACACGGTGCCTCCGGGCGCTGGGAACCTCCTGCGCCGCCTTCGACTCGTTTACTTTTCATAAACATCTTGAAGGGGGGGGCATAGGTCAAGTGTGTGTTGGTCGTGGCGGCGTGTTGGTTCGTCGGCGGTGCGCTGTCCGTCATTAGAACCCCACGGCGCCTCGGCCGAGGAACCTCCTGCTCGCTTCGCTCGTTTAATTTTCATAAACATTTTGAAGGGGGCATAGGTCGAAGTGTGTGTTGGTCGTGGCAAGCGTGTTGGTTCATGCGGTAGCGTTGTCCGTCGTGGTGTCACCACGGCGCCTCGGCGTGGGGAACCTCTCCTGCCGCCTTCGGCTCGTTTAAGTTTCATAAATATCTTGAAGGGGGCATAGGTCAAGTGTGTGTGTTGGTCGTGCAGCATGTTGGTCCATGCTGCGCTTTCTCCGTCATGGTGTCACACGGCGCCTCTGGCGTGGGGGAACCTCCTGCTCACCTTCGGCTTGTTTAGTTTTCATAAACATCTTGAAGGGTGGGGCATAGCTCGAAGTGTGTGTTTTTCATGCAGCGTGTTGATTCGCAAGGCGGTAGCGTTGTCCGTCAGTGGTGTCTAGCCGCCTCGGCGCTGGGAACCTCCCCGCCGCCTTTGGCTCATTTAATTTTCATAAACATCTTGAAGGGGGGCTGATACGTCTCCAACGTATCTATAATTTTTGATTGCTCCATGCTACTTTATCTACTGTTTTAGGCAATATTGGGCTTTATTATCCACTTTTATATTATTTTTGGGACTAACCTATTAACCGGAGGCCCATCCCAGATTTGCTGTTTTATGCCTATTTCAAAGGTTCCGAGGAAAAGGAATATCGACGGAGTCAAAGCGGAACTAAATCAACTGGAGAAGTTATTTTTGGAAGGAAACCCACCTGATGGACTTGGACCTCACGTCAAGATACGGGAGGTGCTCACGAGGGTGGGGGCGCGCCTCCCCCGGGCGCGCCGCCTCGTGGGACCCTCGTAGCTCCACCGACGTACCCCCTGCACCCATATATATATACCTACGTATCGTAAAACTTCCAGAACAGAACCTAGATCGGGAGTTCCGCCGCCGCAAGCCTCTGTAGCCACCAAAAACCAATCGGGACCCTGTTCCGGCACCCTGCCGGAGGGGGATCCCATCACCAGAGGCCATCTTCATCATCCCGGCGCTATCCATGACGAGGAGGGAGTAGTTCACCCTCGGGGCTGAGGGTATGTACCAGTAGCTATGTGTTTGATCTCTCTCTCTCTCGTGTTCTCGACTTCACACGATCTTGATGTATCGCGAGCTTTGCTATTGTAGTTGGATCTTATGATGTTTCTCCCCCTCTACTCTCTTGTGATGAATTGAGTTTCCCCTTTGAAGTTATCTTATTGGATTGAGTCTTTTATGAACACTTGATGTATGTCTTGCGTGGGATAACCGTGGTGACAATGGGTTATTCTATTGATCCACTTGATGTATGTTTTGGTGATCAACTTGCGGTTTCGTGGACACTTGGGAACCTATGCATAGGGGTTGGCACACGTTCTTGACTCTCCGTAGTAGCTTTGGGGCACTCTTTGAAGTACTTTTATGTTGGTTGGATGAATCTGAGATTGTGTGATGCATATCGTATAATCATGCCCACGGATACTTGAGGTGACAATGGAGTATCTAGGTGACATTAGGGTTTTGGTTGATTTGTGTCTTAAGGTGTTATTCTAGTACGAACTCTTTTATAGATCGATCCGAATCTAATAACTTTGTGGTGGTTTCGCACCCGACCATAATCTCTACGCTTGTTCTCCGCTATTAGTGGCTTTGGAGTGACTCTTTGTCGCATGTTGAGGGCTTGTCATATGTTCTATCTATGTTATTATTGTTGAGAGAACTTGCACTAGCGAAAGTATGAACCCTAGGCCTTGTTTCCTATCATTGTAATACCGCTTACGCTCACTTTTATCGCTTGCCATACCTTTGCTGTTTTATAATTTCAGATTACAAATACCTTTATCTACTATCTATTTTGCACTTGTATCACCATCTCTTCGCCGAACTAGTGCACCTATACAATTTACCATTGTATTGGGTGTGTTGGGGACACAAGAGACTCTTTGTTATTTGGTTGCAGGGTTGCTTGAGAGAGACCATCTTCATCCTACGCCTCCCACGGATTGATAAACCTTAGGTCATCCACTTGAGGGAAATTTGCTACTGTCCTACAAACCTGTGCACTTGCAGGCCCAACAACGTATACAAGAAGAAGGTTGTGTAGTAGACATCAGGGGCATAGGTCAAAGTGTGCGTTGGTCGTTCAGCGTGTTGGTCCGTGCGGCGCGTTGTCCGTCGTGGTGTCACACGGCGCCTCTGGCGCGGGGGTGTTGGGGAGTGTAGCATGCAATTTCAAAAAAATTCCTACGCTCACGCAAGATCTATCTAGGAGATGCATAGCAACGAGAGGGGAGAGTGTGTCCACATACCCTCGTAGACCGAAAGCGGAAGCGTTTGTTAATGTGGTTGATGTAGTCGAACTTCTTCTTGTTCCGACCGATCAAGCACCGAACGTACGACACCTCCGGGTTCTACACACGTTTAGCTGGATGACGTCCCTCGAACTCTTGATCCAGAAAAGTGTCGAGGGAGAGTTCCATCAACACAACGGCATGGTGACGGTGACGGTGAAGTAATCCGCGCAGGGCTTCGCCTAAGCACTACGAAGATTTGATCGGCGGCGTAAACTGTGGAGGGGGGGCGGGCGCCGCACATGGCTAATAATTGTTGGTGTGTGTTCTAGGCGCCCCCTCCCCATGTATATATAGGTGGGAGGGGGAGGGGAGCTGCCTTGGGCGCCCCAAGTAGGAGGAATCGTACTTGGGGGCCTCCTCCAATTCGACCTCCCCCTTTCCTTATCTCCAGAGGGGGGAAGGAAAGAGGGGAGAGGGGAAAGGAAGGGGGAATCATATTCCCCCTATTTCCTTTTCTCCTCCCCTTTTCCATTCTCCACTCAGATCGGCCCATATGGGGGTGCACCAGCCCACAAGGGGCTGGTCTGTCCCGCCCTAGGCCCAATAAGGCCCATATCTTTGCCTGGGTGCCTGAACCCTTCCGGTGACCCAAACGCACTGCACTTCTAACACTTCCGTTGTAATGTAATACTATCGTCCTATATATGAATCTTTGCCTCTCGACCATTTTGAGACTCCTCGTCATGTCCGTGATCTCATCCGGGACTCCGAACAACATTCGGTCACCAAATCACATAACTCATATAAAACAAATCATCATCGAACATTAAGCGTGCGGACCCTACAGGTTCGAGAACTATGTAGACATGACCGAGACACATCTCCGATCAATAACCAATAGCGGTACCTGGATGCTCATATTGGTTCCTACATATTCTACGAAGATCTTTATCGGTCAAACCACAACGACAACATACGTCATTCCCTTTGTCATCGGTATGTTACTTGCCTGAGATTCGATCGTCGGTATCCTCATACCTAGTTCAATCTCAAATTCGACAAGTCTCAAGTACTGCTTTATAATGCATCATCCCACAGCTAACTCATTAGTCACATATTGCTTGCAAGGTTTATTATGATGTGCATTACCGAGAGGGCCCAGAGATACCTCTCGGATACTCGGAGTAACAAATCCTAATCTCAATCTTTGCCAACCCAACAAACACCTTCGGAGATACCTGCAGAGCATCTTTATAATCACCCAGTTGCGTTGTGATGTTTGATAGCACACAAGGCATTCCTACGGTATCCGGGAGTTGCATAATCTCATAGTCAAAGGAATATGTATATGACATGAAGAAAGCTATAGCAATAAAACTGAACGATCATTATGCTAAACTAACAGATGGGTCTTGTCCATCACATCATCCTCCTAATTATGTGGTCTTGTTCATCAAATGACAACACATGTCTATGGTTAGGAAACTTATCCATCTTTGATTAACGAGCTAGTCTAGTAGAGGCTTACTAGGGACACGGTGTTTTGTCTATGTATCCACACATGTATCAAGTTTCCGGTTAATATAATTCTAGCATGAATAATAAACATTTATCATGATACAAGGAAATATAAAATAACAATTTTATTATTGCCTCTAGGGCATATTTCCTTCAGTCTCCCACTTGCACTAGACTCAATAATCTAGTTCACATCGTCATGTGATTTAACACCAATAGTTCACATCACCATGTGATTAACACCCATAGTTCACATCGCCATGTGACCAACACCCAAAGGGTTTACTAAAGTCCATAATCTAGTTCACATCGCCATGTGATTAACATCCAAAGAGTACTAAGGCGTGATCATGTTTTGCTTGTGAGAGAAGTTTAGTCAATGGGTCTGCCACATTCAGATACGTATGCATTTTGCAAATTTCCATGTCTACAATGCTTTGCATGGAGCTACTCTAGCTAATTGCTCCCACTTTCAATATGTATCCAGATTGAGACTCAGAGTCATCCAGATCAGTGTTAAAGCTTGCATCGACGTAACTCTTTACGATGAACTCTTTATCACCTCCACAACCGAGAAATATTTCCTTAGTCCTCTAAGGATAATTTTGACCGTTGTCCAGTGATCTACTCCTGGATCACTATTGTACCCCTTGCCAAACTCATGGCAAGGTACGTAATATGTCCCGGTATACAAAGATGGCATACTTTATAGAACCTATGGCTGAGGCATAGGGAAAGACTTTCATTCTCTCTCTATCTTCTGCCATGGTCGGGTTTTGAGTCTTACTCGGCTTCATACCTTACAACTCAGGCAAGAACTCCTTCTTTGACTGATCCATTTTGAACTCCTTCAAAATCTTATCAAGGTATCTACTCATCGGAAGTCTTATCAAGCGTCTTGATCTATCTTTGTAGATCTTGATGCCCAATATGTAAGTAGCTTCACCGAGGTCTTTCTTTGAAAAACTCCTTTCAAACACTCCTTTATGCTTTCCAGAAAATTTTACATCATTCCCGATCAACAATATGTCATTCACATATACTTATCAGAAAGGCTGTAATGCTCCCACTCACTTTCTTGTAGATATAGGCTTCACACTTGAAAGTCTCAGATAAAACTATATGATTTGATCAACTCATCAAAGCGTATATTCCAACTCCGAGATGCTTGCACCAGTCCATAGATGGATCGCTGGAGCTTGCACACTTTGTTAGCACCTTTAGGATTGAGAAAACCTTCTGGTTGCGTCATATACATCTCTTCTTTAATAAATCCATTAAGGATGCAATTTTGACATCCATTTTCCAGATTTCATAAAATGCGGCAATTGCTAACATGATTCAGACAGACTTAAGCATCGATACGAGTGAGAAAAACTCATCGTAGTCAACACCTTGAACTTGTTGAAAAACCTTTTTGTGACAATTCGAGCTTTGTAGATAGTAACACTACCATCAGCGTCCGTCTTCCTCTTGAAGATCCATTTATTCTCAATGGCTTTCCGATCATCGGGCAAGTCCACCGAAGTCCACACTTTGATTTTATATATGGATCCTATCTCAGATTTCATGGCCTCAAGCCATTTATCGGAATCTGGGCTCATCATCGCTTCCTCATAGTTCGTAGGTTCATCATGGTCTACTAACATGACTTCCAGAACAGGATTGCCATACAACTCTGGTGCGGAACATGCTCTTGTTGACCTACTAGGTTCATTAGTAACTTGATCAGAAGTTCCATGATCATTATCATTAGCTTCCTCACTAGTTGGTGTAGGTATCACGGGAACGGTTTTCTGTCATGAGCTACTTTCCAATTCGAGAGAAGGTACAATTACCTCATCAAGTTCTACTTTCCTCCCACTCACTTCTTTCGAGAGAAACTCCTTCCCTAGAAAGGATCCATTCTTAGCAACAAAGATCTTGCCTTCAGATCTGTGATAGAAGGTGTACCCAACAGTTTCTTTTGAGTATCCTATGAAGACACACTTCTACGATTTGTGTTCGAGCTTATCAAGCTGAAGCTTTTTCACAGAAGCATCGCAACCCCAAACTTTAAGAAACGACAACTTAGGTTTCTTGCCAAACCATAGTTCATACGGTGTCGTGTCAACGGATTTAGATGGTACTCTATTTAACGTGAATGTAGTTGTCTCTAATGCATAACCCCAAAATGATAGCAGTAAATCGGTAAGAGACATCATAGATCGCACCATATCTAATAAAGTACGGTTACGACGTTCGGACACACCATTACGCTGTGGTGTTCCATGTGGCGTAAGTTGTGAAACTACTCCACATTGTTTTAAATGAAGGCCAAACTCGTAACTCAAATATTCGTCTCCACGATTAGATCGTAGAAACTTTATTTTCTTGTTGCAATGATTCTCCACTTCACTCTAAAATTCTTTGAACTTTTCAAATGTTTTAGACTTGTGTTTCATTAAGTAGATATACCCATATCTACTCAAATCATCTGTGAAGGTCAGAAAACAATGATACCCGCCGCGAGCCTCAACACTCATCGGACAACATACATCGATATGCATTATTTCCAATAAGTCAATGGCTCGCTCCATTGTTCCAGAGAAGGGAGTCGTAGTCATCTTTCCCATGAGGCATGGTTCGCAAGCATCAAATGATTCATAATCAAGTGATTCCAAAAATCCATCCGCATGGAGTTTCTTCATGCACTTTACACCAATATGACCTAAACGGCAGTGCCACAAATATGTTGCACTATCATTATCCACTTTGCATCTTTTCGCATCAATATTATGAATATGTGTATCACTAAAATCGAGATTCAATAAACCATTTACATTGGGTGTATGACCATAGAATGTTTTATTCATGTAAACAGAACAACAAATATTCTCTGACTTAAATGAATAACTGTATTGCAATAAACATGATCCAACCATATTCATGCTCAACGCAAACACCAAATAACATTTATTTAGGTTCAACACTAATCCCGAAGGTAGAGGGAGTGTGCGATGGTGATCTTATCAACCTTGGAATCACTTCCAACACACATCGTCACTTCGCCCTTAACTAGTCTCTATTCATTCTGTAACTCCTGTTTCGAGTTACTAATCTTAGAAACTGAACTAGTATCAAATACCCAGGGGCTACCACGAACACTAGTAACGTACACAATAATCAGTATATCAAATATACCTCTGTTCACTTTACCATCCTTCTTATCCGCCAAATGTTTGGGGCAGTTCCACTTCCAATGACCATTTCCTTTGCAATATAAGCACTCAGTTTCAGGCTTGGGTCCTGCTTTGGGCTTCTTCACGAGAGTGGCAACTTGCTTGCTGTTCTTCTTGAAGTTCCCTTTTCTTTCCCTTGCCTTTTTACTTGAAACTAGTGGTCATGTCAACCATCAACACTTGATGCTCTTTCTTGATTTCTACCTTCGCTGATTTCAGCATTGCGAAGAGCTCGGGAATCGTTTTTGTTATCCCCTTGCATATTATAGTTCATCACGAAGTTCTAGTAGCTTGGTGATAGTGACTAGAGAACTCTGTCAATCACTATCTTATCTGGAAGATTAACTCCCACTTGATTCAAGCGATTGTACTACCCAGACATTCTGAGTACATGCTCACTGGCTGAGCCATTCTCCTCCATCTTGTAGGCAAAGTACTTGTCAGAGGTCTCATACTTCTCGACTCGGGCATGAGTTTGAAATACCAATTTCAGCTCTTAGAACATCTTATATGCTCTGTGGCGTTCAAAAATGTTTTTGAAGTCCCGGTTCTAAGCCGTAAAGCATGGCGCACTAAACTATCAAGTAGTCATCATACTGAGCTTGCCAAACGGTCATAACGTCTGCATCTGCTCTTGCAATAGGTCTGTCACCTAGCGGTGCATCAAGGACATAATTCTTCTGTGCAGCAACGAGGATAATCCTCCGATCACGGACCCAGTCCCTATCATTGCTACTATCATCTTTCAACTTAGTTTTATCTAGGAACATATCAAAAAATAAAACAGGGGAGCTATACGCGAGCTATTGATCTACAACATAGATATGCAAAACTATCAGGACTAAGTTCATGATAAATTAAGTCCAATTAATCATATTACTTAAGAACTCCCACTCAGATAGACATCCCTCGAGTCATCTAAATGACCGCGTGATCCATATCAACTAAACCATGTCCGATCATCACATGAGATGAAGTAGTTTTCAATGGTGAACATCTCTATGTTGATCATATCTACTATATGATTCACGTTCGACCTTTCGGTCTCAGTGTTCCGAGGCCATGTCTGTACATGCTAGGCTCTTCAAGTTTAACCCAAGTATTCCGCACATGCAAAACTATCTTGCACCCGTTGTATGTGAACGTAGAGCTTATCACACCCGCTCACCACGTGGTGTATCGGCACGATGAACTGTCGCAACGGTGCATACTCAGGGAGAACACTTATACCTTGAAATTTAGTGAGGGATCATCTTATAATGCTACCGTCGTACTAAGCGAAATAAGATGCATAAAGGATAAACATCACATGCAATCCAAATATGTGACATGATATGGCCATCATCATCTTGTGCCTTTGATCTCCATCTCCAAAGCACCGTCATGATCTCCATCGTCACCGGCTTGACACCTTGATCTCCATCGGAGCATCATTGTCGTCTCGCCAACTATTGCTTCTACGACTATCACCACCACTTAGTGATAAAGTAAAGCAATTACATGGCGATTGCATTTCATATAATAAAGCGACAGCCATAAGGCTCCTACCAGTTGTCAATAACTTTTACAAAACATGATCATCTCATACAACAATTTATATCTCATGACGTCTTGACCATATCACATCACAACATGCCCTGCAAAAACAAGTTAGACGTCCTCTAATTTGTTGTTGCAAGTTTTACGTGGCTGCTACGGGCTTCTAGCAGGAACCGTTCTTACCTACGCATCAAAACCACAACGATTTTTCGTCAAGTGTGCTGTTTTAACCTTCAACAAGGACCGGTCGTAGTCAAACTTGATTCAACTAAAGTTGGAGAAACAGACACCCGCTAGCCACCTATGTGTAAAGCACCCAGTCTCATGAACGCGGTCATGTAATGTCGGTCCAGGCCGCTTCATCCAACAATACCGCCGAATCAAAGTAAGACATTGGTGGTAAGCAGTATGACTATTATCGCCCACAACTCATTGTGTTCTACTCGTGCATATCATCTACGCATAGACCTGGCTCTGATGCCACTGTTGGGGAACGTAGCATGCAATTTCAAACAATTTCCTACGCTCACGCAAGATCTATCTAGGAGATGCATAGCAACGAGAGGGGGAGAGTGTGTCCACGTACCCTCATAGACCGAAAGCGGAAGCGTTTGTTAATGCGGTTGATGTAGTCGAACTTCTTCTCGTTCCGACCGATCAAGCACCGAACGTACGACACCTCCGAGTTCTACACACGTTCAGCTCGATGACGTCCCTTGAACTCTTGATCCTGCAAAGTGTCGAGGGAGAGTTCTGTCAGCACGACGTCATGGTGACGGTGATGGTGAAGTAATTCGCGCAGGGCTTTGCCTAAGCACTACGTGAATATGACCGGAGGCGTAAACTGTGGAGGGGGGCGCTGCACACGGCTAACAATTGTTGGTGTGTGTTCTAGGCTCCCCCTCCCCATGTATATATAGGTGGGACAGGGAGGGGAGCAGCCTTTGGAGCACCCCAAGTAGGAGGAATCCTACTTGGGGACCTCCTCCAATTCGACCTCCCCCTTTCCTTATCTCCGGAGGGGGAAAGGAAAGAGGGGAGAGGGGAAAGGGAAGGAGAATCCTATTCCCTCTATATCCTTTTCTCCTCCCCTTTTCCTTTCTCCACTTAGATCGGCTCATATGGGGGCGCACCAGCCCACAAGGGGCTGGTCTGTCCCACCCTAGGCCCAATAAGGCCCATATCTTTATGGGTGTGCGGAACCCCTTCCTCAGGACCAAACGCATTTTGCACTCTTGAACACTTCCGGTGTCAGAGTACTATCGTCCTATATATGAATCTTTTACCTCTTGACCATTTCGAGACTCCTCGTCATGCCCGTGTTCTCATCCGGGACTCTGAACAACATTCGGTCACCAAATCACATAACTCATATAATACAAAATCGTCATCAAACATTAAGCGTGCGGACCGTACGGGTTCGAGAACTATGTAGACATAACCGAGACACATATCCGGTCAATAACCAATAGTGTAACCTGGATGCTCATATTGGTTCCTACATATTCTACGAAGATCTTTACCGGTCAAACCGCAATGACAACATACGTCATTCCCTTTGTCATCGGTATGTTACTTGCCCGAGGTTCGATCGTCGGTATCCTCATACCTAGTTCAATCTCGTTGTCGGTGTCAAAACCGGCGGATCTCGGGTAGGGGGTCCCGATCTGTGCATCAAGGCTGATGGTAACAGGAAGCAAGGGACACAAATGTTTACCAGGTTCGGGCCCTCTCGATGGAAGTAAAACCCTACTTCCTGCTTGATTAATATTGATGATATGGGTAGTACAAGAGTAGATCTACCACGAGATCATAGAGGCTAAACCCTAAGAGCTAGCCTATGATGGTATGATTGTAATTGTGATCGGCTTTCTAAGAACCAACCTCTCCGGTTTATATAGACACCGGAGAGGGCTAGGGTTTACATGGAGTCGGTTACAAGGAAGGAAATATAATATCCGGATCGCCAAGCTTGCCTTCCACGCCAAGGAAAGTCCCATCCGGACAAGGGCCAAGTCTTGAGTCTTGTATCTTCACGCTTCAAAGAGTCCGGACGTTGTACACAGTCCGGCTGTCCGGATACCCCTAATCCTGGACTCCCTCGTAGCCCTGAACCAGCTTCAATGACGATGAGTCCGGTAGCGCAGTCTTGTCTTCGCATTGCAGGGCGGGTTCCTCCGAATACTCCAAAGTGCTTGTTACGGCGAATAGTGTCCGGCCTCCAATCAATGTTGTGCTCCTCGGCTTCGGTGCCTCAGTAATGACCATCTCCACGTGTCGAGCGAATGCGAGGAGTCGAGGCATTTCTGCATTTTCCACCTCGATCTTCCGGCGTAACCGTCTATTTGAAGGGACAGGATTCTCGCATCCAAACCTCACTCTTCCTCCCGTAACCAGCATCCAACAGAAGCGCCCGCAAAAGCCATTCCAACATGGCCGGTCGTCGCAGCTCTTCCGCTTGCCCTTCTCGCTCCAAGTCGGGGATTGGGGAGAGTGTTCAGTTCCTCATAGCCGCTTGACGGGTTACAAACCCAAGGGTTTCTCCCACTGGCGTTCATGGTCTCCGTCCGAGCTGGAATAGCCACTTATGACGGAGGAGACCAGCCGAGGGATCTCCTAACCCATCTCCCGGAGGAGCGTATATGTCTGATCCCTCATCTGCTGAGGGGTGTTGGGTTCCCTATCCACCCGTTTATTCGTGCGCTCCTGGAGTTCTACGGCCTCCAGTTACACGATCTTACCCCCGGCTCTATTCTGCACATAGCGGGGTATGTTACCCCTGCGGCGAAGCTGTTTCTAGGCTGCGAACCACACTTCGGATTATGGCGGAAGTTGTTTCGCCTCGTCCCCGCACCTGTGGGGAGTCCCTATGCCAAGTGGGCGGGGCCGAAGTATGGCGCATTGCCGAGACCGGATACCTGTCCGGCACTCCTAAGAAGGCACCAGAAAACTGGCCTTCAGAGTGGTTATATATAAATGACGTCCCCCTTCCGGATCCAGTCCGGACAGGCCTCCGTGAGTTCAAGAACGCCTCACGAGGGCATGCCTAAGTTGGCGCCCGGGCCTCAAGAAGAGGACACGAGGGAAATATTCCTCCTGATGGACAGGATAAAGTTACTAGCCAAATCCGGACTGACGATAGTTGAGGTTATGGCGATATGCATAAGACGAAGAGTGCAACCGCTCCAATATCGAGGGAAGCCCATGTGGCATTTCAACGGGGAAGACGACGCCTCCCGATGCGGCCGTAAAGGTCCAGACTCCGCTGCCGCTCTGGCAAGGATATTGTCCGATCTGTACAAAGGGGAAGAGAAGGAATTCCTTCGCCTAAAAACGCGGGAAGGATTCTCCATGTACAACCCCCCAGCGTGGGTAAGTTGCCATTCTTTTTCCCCGCTTTGCTCTAGCATTCTTCTGCTAAGCTTACTTGCATCAATGCTTCAAGGGAATTAAGGAGGGCCGAGAAGGAATCTTTCAGCCCTTCCCCAACCGTAGGACCTCGAAGGGCCCTAGATCCGGGACTTAAAGTGGATCCGAATATCACCGTGGAGCTTATCAACGGGTATTTTATCAAAGTAGTGGGATGGCGCCTAGTGGTCATGTACCGACTACCCTGGACTGCTCCCCTCTTCGTGTGTGTTTAACTAGAAAGCTCGTCCTTCAAGAGGACTCCCCTGTGTGTTATAATTTACTTTTGAGGCATCGTTTATTTGCGTAAACGACGTCGGAGCGAGGGGCCGAGCCCCTAGGGACTCGACAACCACGGGCGCCCGGATCGGGCAGGCTCAAGAGGAAGGGGGTGAGGGTTGACACACCGCTACAGAGGTAAAACAATAACCTGTCCTGTAATTATAGAATTTAAAATGTGACAGCGCCCTTTGTGTCTGGCAGGAAGAAGAATAACCTGTCACATCCCTAGTTCTGGTATGCTCAAGGCTAGCTAGCCATGTGTGCATCATGTTTAAAGTTCATTTAATTTTGAAATGAGGATTTGTGAAACCCTCAGAATCATCTCTGGAAATGACCCAAATAAAAAGTGCTCCAAAAGGCTCCAAGAAAATGTTCATGTTGCTCTCTGAAATATTGGATGTAGATAAAAATCAAACCAATATTTTTAGGAGCTCATAAGTATTTATTTTGGGCATTTGGAATTAATGCATAATTATTTGCATTGGATATATATATGTTATATATATAATATATGTCCAAAAATTGTGCCATTTATTGAGGAGCTCTGGAATAATACCACTAGTTCCTGCAAAAATTGGCATAAGAAAATAAAATGAATTAGTATTTATACTAAATCAAAACAAATGTCAGAAAATAGAAAAGAAAACAAATAGAAAAAAGAGGAACTACTGGACTTACTCCTGGCACTGCGGCCTGGCTCGGCCCAACAGACACAAAGAGGGTCGGCTCACCACCGCCGTGCTGGGCCGTCCCCTTCCTCAAGGCCAGAGGACAGGGGCATGTGCTGCCACACAACACGCGTCCGGCCGGGGCCACGTCGCCCCGCCACCTCCTGCTTTTCCCCTCGTCGCCTGGAACGCCTGGACGACGCCACGACGCCCCGCACCACTCTCACTCTCTCCCGTTCTCCCTCCTCCCCTGTTTCTCTACCTCACCCCGCGGCCGAGCGCTGCCGTCGCCACCGGCCACCGTTGTCGCAGCCACCTCCTCCCCCTCGCCCTCTCCCCGTGCCCAGAAGCTCCGCCACGCCGCCGACTACCTCCCCGCTGCCACGCGCCTCAGAGGCCCTCGAGAGCCGCCATCACCGCTGCCTTTTCATCTCCGGTCGCCGGAGATCGCTTCTCACTGCTCTGGCGTCCGGCCTCCCCTAGCTCACCAAGACTCCATCGGAACCGCAGCGAGCTCCTGCCGCCTGGCCCCCTCTCTCCGCTTAGCCGTCCGCACACCGTAGCTCCTTTTCCCCACCATGGCCGTAGCTTCGCCGCAGCCCATGTCGCCGCTGTCGCCGCCCACCGCAGCCTCGCAACCGAAGCTGGCCACCGTCAGCTGTTGGTGCCACGAGGGTGCTGCAGAGCCCCTCGGGTGGCCTCCCCGTGCCGCAGCCCGCTCCCGCTCGAAGCCGTGCTCCGTCCACCGCCGTCTCCCGCGTGTCCCATTGGATGCGCGCAAGCACCAGCTCCTCAGAGATGGTCTCCGCGGCCCATTTGGTCGCCGGAGACGCGATCCCGAGCCCCTCCGCCGCATTCGGCCTCGCCGGTGGCTAAACGCCGGCGGGTTTGACCGCTTTGACCCCGCCGGCCTGACAAGTGGGCCCCGTCGTTAGGTGATTAGCTTAACGCTAATCACCGCCTAATTAACTCCCCTGACACTGACCAGTGGGCCCCTGCGCCCTAATCTTTTAGTTAGATTAGTAAAACCCCCCTGTTTAACACCGAGTCACTAACGTGTGGACCCCACACGTCAGGTTTGACCATGGTCAGCCCCGGTTGACCTGCTGACGTCGTGCTGTCGTCATGCTGACGCAGCTATTCATTTTCTGGATTTAAATTAAATCAGGAAAATTCAGAAAATGATATAAACTTCAAAAAATCATAGAAATTCAACCGTAGCTCAGATTGAAATAAGTTATATATGAAAAATTATCAGAAAAATTCAATCTATCCATCTGTACTAGTTTCATGCATGAAAAACCAACTTATACCTGCTGTATAAGTGAAACACTATAATGGCATTTATAAAGAGCTTACTTTGGAGATGCATTTGAACCTTTAGTTCAAATGGACTTCAACCAAATGACTGCTATTTACATTAGCTCAAACAGCATCACATCTACGTGCCATGTTCATGCATCATATTGTTGCATATGCTCGTATTGATTGTCGACACTGCCTTTTCTCGATAGGTCCCGCCCGAGACCGTTCTAGAGTAATTGCCTCGAGGAGCAGGGCCCCTCTGCTGATCTACCAGGAAGCAAACCCCTTGTTCATTCCGATACAATCCTACTCTCTCGCGCTTCCCGCTCTCGCTATTGCATTAGGACAACAACGATTCATCTGCTACTTTGTGCTTTGGCGGTAGTTGAACCCATTCCTCTGCATGACCTGTCATTGCCCCAAGAATAGTTGAAACCCACTAGCATGTGTAGGAGTTGATTGAGCCATGTTGTGTTCCTACCATGCCATGCCTGCTATTGCTTAGAGTTGTGTCAGGTCTGATTCATTGGGAATGAATTGGAGTGTTACGATATGTTCTGATGCTGAGAGTGAAGTGTTGAACACGATTTGGTAAAGGTAGCGGTGAGAGGCCATGTAGGAGTACATGGTGGGTTGTCTCACCGGAACCGTCCTTAAGCAGTGAGTTCTATGTATGTTGTCCAATGACTCGATACTACCACACATTGGGATCCTTAATTGACTCTCTCGACTTATTAACTGACTTGATATCTACCTAGGAGTCGCAACTAGTTTCTGGTGTTTGTAGGTAGTGCTATTTCTCTACCGAGTGGCACCCGTGAATGGGCTTGGGATAGACTAGGCATTGTGGCACGGTGTACCAAGTGGCACCCGGATGGTGGGCTTGGGAACCCCGCTCACATCGTTTGGGGCCGTGAGCGAAACCTCACCGGATCTCCTATGGATGGAACCCGAATAGGCGATAAACCCGGATTAGAGTCTTGTGTGGTTAGTCAGTCGTGGCCGACACCCTCGCCAAAGCTTCCGCTTGAAGGTTGCCGAGATACATGACGGTACATGGCGGTAAGTGGCGAGTGTGTGTGAAGCAAAGACACCTTGCAGGGTTAACATGATCTATTCAATAGCCGGGTCCGCGGTTATGGAGTTCTTGGATGCTTACGTGGTACATAGACAACTTGAAGTGGATACTCTAAAATGCTCAAGACAAGTGTGAGTGCTATGGATGGCCTTCTCGTGGGGAGACGGGATGAATCCATAGTAGTGTATTGTGTGGTGATTAGTGGACTGCAGTGTGCGCCATATCACCTCAAAGAAGTTCTTGTAGTCGAGAACAGATAGACACCGAGTCAAAGCTGGCTTGTCAGCAACTAAACCCCACATTACCTTCTTGATACTAATGCATGTATAATAGGATCTGATGTAAGTCTTGCTGAGTACCTTTGTACTCATGTTGCTTTATTTATGTTTTTGCAGCAAAGACTTCGGTCTTACTAGTGTTCTCGTGAACTTCGACAAGTATCTTGTACCTCAACTACGATCTTGATCGGATGTTGTAGATAGTCAGGCTCTTCGGCCTTTTCCATTTGTAGATGTCCTACTGCATATGTAATGCTTCCGCTTGTTGCTTGTTTGCTCTGAATGTTGGGTAATGTGACGCCTGCTTGTAATAAATGCTATGATGGCTCTTCTGAGCTTTTATCTATATGAGTTGTTGAGTTATGCTGTGATGCCATGTTGTACAAAGACATACTTGCATGTTATGCGACGTGTAATGTGTATTGCTATGTGTGGGATCCGACTATCTAGTTGTTTATCCTTAGTAGCCTCTCTTACCGGAAATGTCTCCTAGTGCTTCCAATCGAGCCTTGGTAGCTTGCTACCGCTCCTAACACTTAGGTTGGCCGCATGTGTCCTTCTTCGCTCGTGGTTCCGTTCCTTCGGGAAATGTCACGCGGTGTCTACCGGAGTCCTGTTAGCCTGCTACAGCCCGGATTCTCCGGAGTCCTGCTAGCCCAATTGCTACAACCCGGATTCACTCGCTGATGACCGACACGTTCGTTGCTGGGTCATGTATGTCTGTCCCTGTAAGTTAGTGCCGCTTTGGGTTCACAACTAGCCATGTCAGCCCGGGTTCTTTGTCATATGGATGCTAGCCACACCATCATATACGTGTGCCAAAAGGTGCAAACGGTCCCGGGCATGGTAAGGCGACACCCGTGGGAATACCGTGCGTGAGGCCGCAAAGTGATATGATGTGTTACATGCTAGATCGGTGTGGCATAGAATCGGGGTCCTGACAGCTTTGGTATCAGAGCCTGACTACCTGTAGGATTACCAAGCCAAACTGGTCGAAGTTGAGTCTAGAAATTCTCTAGTTATGTAAGGGAATTGATTTTGGGAAGGAACGTTAGGCTCCTTTGTCTCCTTATACCTCATGGCCTTCTGATCTGAGTCATCCTATCTTTTCTACGGGGTTAAGGAACTAGGCTTTCTCTTCCGTCTATCAGGATCACGTGTTACTACTCCGTAGTCCCATAGGATTGGTTGATCGTAGTCATACCCCAGCCGAGTACTTCCGTGTAGTCTATTTAGTACTATCTCGTAACCTTGAGTGATGATGTTGAGTATGTTACTACCCCATTTTAGCAGGATGTCTCATTCTCGAGCATTTTATCGCCGCCATGTCGCCGGCTTCTAGGAGTTGAAAGATACTAATTTCCTTGTCCTACATTCTTCGCCTATAGTTGATGCCGATCCGTCCTTGGTTTCGCTTTCTCGTGATGTCATCAGCTAAGCGAAGTTCTCGTTGCTCGTAACCGTAACCACGGAGATGGTAGGGATGAGGATCCTCCCGACCAGCCTTCATTGGCAGAGCTCATGTTAGAAATGGAGAGGAACAAGCGTGAGTCTAACCGCTTGTTGGCACGTATCAAGGAGAACACCGCACATCAGTTCAAAGGGTCTACAACCATTCATGACTTCATTCGCTTGCACCCACCCACCTTTCATCATTCTATTGAGCCACTCGATGCAGATGACTGGCTCCGTAGTATCACTCATAAGCTGCGTTCCGCGAACGTAGCTGAAGATGACAAGGTCACCTATGCCACATACCACTTGGAAGGTCCTGCTAGTCTTTGGTGGCGTAACAATGAGGCTATGCTTCCATTGGCCGATTCCTACCGAGGGATTTCATTGAGGCTTTTCATGAGCATCACATTCCCTGTGCCCTCATTGATCACAAGAGAGAAGAGTTACAGAGTTTCACCCAGAGTAAGATGGTTGTTGATGCTTACAGTAGAGAGTTTGTGAACCTTGCCCGTTATGCCACAGAAGAGGTGTCTACGGACGCCAAGAAGCAGGCTAGGTTCTGGAAGGGTCTCAACCCCAAGTTGCGTCATGATCTCCATCTGCATCATTGTGATACGTTCCAAGCTCTTGTGAACAAAGCCATCAATGCAGAGACATCCCAGCTCACTTACGAGGAGTCTCGTAAGCACACCCGTGATTTGGGATCTTCCTCCGGTTCTAGTTTTCAGAAGCGCCGGATTTGGGTTCCAAACTCTGCTCTTCCTTCCGGTTATGCACCGAGGCCATCTTATGTGGTGCCTCACCCAGCTCAGTCGTGTGTTCCACCCAAGCCTACTGGTAGACCGCTTGTCAGTGCGGGTCCACATCCAACTTCAGGGACTTGATTCACATGCAGGAAGCCAGGACACTATGCACGTGACTGCTCTCAGGCCAGATATGCACCACCCCCGCCTGAGAAGTCTGTTGGCCGTGGTAAGCCATCAAGCAAGACGATCAGTGCCAAGCCAGCTCGCACTAAACATGGACGTGTGCATCACATCTCAGCTAAGGACGCTCATGATGATCCGGATGTCGTTCTTGGTACACTCCTTGTCAATTGCCATCCAACATCGGTTTTGTTCGATACTGGAGCATCTCATTCCTTCATTTCTGAAAGCTATGCTAAATTGCACAACATATCATTTTGTGATATGCCCTCTCACTAGTCATTCAAACCCCTGGATCCAAATGGCAAACTTCTAGTGTAAGCCATTGTAATGAAATCCTTGTTGTCAGACTTGTATTCCTTGCCTCACTTGTAGCCCTCAAGTCTACAGATATTAACATCATCTTGGGTATGGACTGGATGAAAGCTCATTATGCCAAGATTGATTGTTACACCAGGTCCATTCAGCTTACACACCCATCTAGCAAGATAGTCACTGTCTCCACTAGAGTTGCAAGGCGTCAGCTCTATTCTCTTAATGCCATCCCTCTTTCAGACCTTGAAGATATCCCGGTAGTCCGCGACTTTCCGGATGTCTTTCCAGAGGAACTGCCAGGTGTTCCACCTGACAGCGATGTAGAGTTCGTCATAGATCTTATCCCAGGAACCGCTCCAATCTCTAGGAGACCTTATAAGATGGCACCCTTAGAACTAGCCGAGCTTAAGAAACAACTTGATGAGTCCTTGCAAAAGGGTTTCATCCGTCCTAGTTCTTCTCCTTGGGCTTGCCCCGTCCTCTTCGTCAAGAAGAAGGATGGTACGGACCGGATGGTTGTAGACTATCGTCCCGTTAATTTGGTCATGATAAAGAACAAATATCCGCTCCCCAGGATCAACGACCTGTATGACCAGCTCGCTGGATCCTCAGTCTTCTCCAATATGGATTTGAGGTTAGGCTACCCCCAAATCAAGATCAGAAACGGGGACATCCCCAAGACGGCCTTTGTCACTCGTTATGGCTAGTACGAGTACACCGCCATGTCCTTCGGTCTAACCAACGCTCCAGCAACATTCTCTCGCTTGATGAACTCGATCTTCATGGAGTACTTAGATAAGTTCATCATGGTTTACCTTGATGACATTCTTATTTACTCGAAGAACGAGGAAGAGCATGCCGAACATCTTAGACTTGTGTTAGAAAAACTCAGAGAGCATCGCCTTTATGCCAAGTTCTCCAAGTGTGAATTTTGGTTGCCAGAAGTGACCTACCTAGGCCACGTAATCTCTGGTAAGGGCATTGCTGTCAATCCCGAGAGAGTTAAGGCCGTTCTTGATTGGACTCCACCTGAAACGGTTAAACAAGTTAGAGTTTCCTTGGTCTAGCTAGCTATTGTCGCCGCTTTGTTGAAAACTTCTAAAGCGGCCAAACCCCTCACGGAACATCTCAAGAAAGATAAAAGTTTGAGTGGTCCCCACAGGTGAGTACAGTTTCCAGAACCTGAAAAGATGCCCCGACCTCTGCTCCCATACTTGTGCCACCGGATTTCACTAAAGACTTTGTTATCTCATCATGACGCCTCACGACAGGACTAGGTTGCATTCTCATGCAGGATCGCTATGTGATTGCCTATGCATCTCGGCAGTTGCATCCACATGAGGAGAATTATCCTACACATGATCTAGAGCTTGTAGTCGTAGTCTATGCACTCAAGACACAGCGACATTACCTTCTTGGTAAACATTGCGAGATCTACACCGATCACCGTAGTCTCAAATATATCTTCACCCAACCAGATTTGAACCTTAGGCAAAGACGTTGGTTGGAGGTGATCTCAGATTATGATCTAGGGATTACCTACACCCCAGGCAAAGCCAATGTCATGGTTGATGCGCTAAGTCGTAAGTCCTATTGCAACAATCTCATGTTGCGGCAGGACCAACCACTTCTTCATGAGGAATTCTGTAAGCTTAATCTTCACATTGCTCCTCACGGATTCCTTTCTACCTTGGTGGCGAAACCTACTCTTGAGGATCAGATCATAACTAGCCAGAAAGATGATACGGGTATTTCTCGAATCAAGGATAACATGAAGAAGGGAGCTGCTGGTAGTTTCTCTGTTGATGATCGAGGTGTTGTTTTCTTCGTGAACCGTCTGGTGGTTCCCAAGAAGCAACATCTTTGGCAACTAATCCTTAAGGAGGCGCATGAATCTCCTCTCACAATTCATCCCGGTAGTACTAAGATGTATCAGGACCTACGCCAGAGGTTCTGGTGGACTAGGATGAAGAGAGAAATTGCTCAGTTCATTGCCAACTGTGACATTTGTCGTCGTGTTAATGCAGAGCATCAAAAACCTGCTGGCACCCTTCAGCCTTTAGCCATTCCTGAGTGGAAGTGGGTTAAAGTTGGTATGGACTTCATCATCGGCTTTCCCAGGACCAAGAAAGGGAATAACGCTATCTTCATAGTTGTTGATCGTCTTTCCAAAGTGGCTCACTTCCTTCCTGTTCGAGAGAGTATCACTGCTAGCCAGCTTGCTGACTTACACATTTCTCGAATAGTGTCTCTTCATGGTGTTCCACTAGAGATCAATTCAGACCGTGGAAGTCTTTTCACTTCTCATTTCTGGGAGAGTTTCCAGACTGCCATGGGAACCATCTTTCCTTCAGTACCGCTTTCCACCCTCGATGGTGGTCGTGTGGAAAGGGTCAATCAAATTCTCAAGACATGCTTAGAGCTTATGTTATCTCATTCGGTATGGATTGGGAGAAATGTCTTCCTTTTGGCGAGTTTGCTTATAACAATAGCTATCAATCCAGCCTCAAGAAAGCTCCTTTTGAGATTCTCTATGGACGAAGATGTCGAACACCTTTGAACTGGTCAAAACCGTGAAAGACAATTCTTTGGACCGGACATGATCCAGAGGCGTAAGAGCAAGTTCGCATCATTCGTGAGAACTTGAAAACAGCCCAGCCTCGTCAAAAGAGCCAAGATGATCGCCATCATAAGGATATGACTTATGAAATTGGCGACAAAGCTTACCTTCGGGTTACTCCTTTGAAGGGTACCCATCGCTTTGATATCAAGGGCAAGTTGGCTCCTCGTTACATTGGTCCTTTTCGCATTCTCGCTAAACGAGGAGAGGTTGCCTACCAGTTGGAACTACCCCCACATCTTTCCAGAGTGCATGATCTCTTCCACGTCTCTCAACTTAGGCGTTGCTTCTCGGATCCTATCCGCGGAGTGGACCACGAAACGCTTGATCTCCAAGATAACCTCACATATCAAGAGTACCCTGTTCACATTCTTGATCAAGCAGAGCGTGTTACCCGACGTCAGAACATCAAGTTTCTCAAGGTTTAGTGGTCTCATCATTCCGAGAGAGAAGCTACTTGGGAGCGAGAAGATCGTCTTCGACTGGAGTATCCCACTTTCTTTCCGTCGACCCCGGAATCTCGGACGAGATTCTTTCAAGTGGGGGCAAGTTGTCACATCCCGAGTTCTGGTATGCTCAAGGCTAGCTAGCCATGTGTGCATCATGTTTAAATTTCATTTAATTTTGAAATGAGGATTTGTGAAACCCTCAGAATCATCTCTGGAAATGACCCAAATAAAAAGTGCTCCAAAAGGCTCCAAGAAAATGTTCATGTTGCTCTCTGAAAATATTGGACAGAGATAAAAATCAAACCAATATTTTTAGGAGCTCATAAGTATTTATTTTGGGCATTTGGAATTAATGCATAATTATTTGCATTGGATATATATATGTTATATATATAATATATGTCCAAAAATTGTGCCATTTATTGAGGAGCTCTGGAATAATACCACTAGTTCCTGCAAAAATTGGCATAAGAAAATAAAATGATTTAGTATTTATACTAAATCAAAACAAATGTCAGAAAATAGAAAAGAAAAACAAATAGAAAAAAGAGGAACTACTCTGACTTACTCAAGGGCTCGGCATCAGGCGGTTTGGCTCCGCCCAATGCCCAAGAGGGTCGCCCAAACCACCGGTTGCAGTGCCGTCTCCCCTTCCTCGTCGGGAGGGGCGAGGCACGCCGGCCCGGCGGCCTTGCAGCGTCCGTGAACCACGCGTCGCCCGCCACCTCCTGCTTTTCCCTCGTCGCTCGAACGCCTGGGACGACGCCACGACGCCCGCACCGCTCTCACTCTCTCCTGTTCTCCCTCCTCCCTGTTTCTCTCAACTCTCGGCCGAAGGCCGCTGCCGCCACCGGCCACCGTTGTCGCAGCCACCGCCTCGCCTCTCCCGTGCCCGGAAGCTCCGCCACGCCGCCGGCTACCTCCTCAGAAGGCCACGCGCCTCAGAGGCCTCGAAGAGCCGCCATCACCGCTGTCTTCATCTTCGTCGCGGAGATCGCTTCGCCGTTACTGCTCGCGTCTGGCCTCCCCGAAGCTCACCGAAGACTCCATCGGAACCGAGTGAGCTCTCGCCTGCCCCTCTCTCCGCGTTTAGCCCGTGCACGCCGTAGCTCCTTTTCCCCAAAACGGCCGTAGCTTCTCGCCGCCGTCCATGTCGCCGCCTTATCGCTTCGCCACCGCAGCCGCAACCGAAGCGCGTCCACCGTCTTCCTGGTGCCACGAGGTGCCGTGAGCCCCCTCGGTGGCTCTCTCCTGCCCGCAGCCCGCTCCGCTCGAAGCTGTGTTTCCGGCCGCCGCCGCCATGAAGCTCGCTCCGGCGAAAGCTCCGGCACTCTATGGTCTCCGCGTGTCCCATTGGATGCGCGTGAGCACCAGCTCCTCAGAGATGGTCTCTGCGGCCCATTTGGTCGCCGGAGACGCGATCCCGAGCCCCTCCGTCGCATTCGGCCTCGCCGGCGGCTAAACGCCGGCGGGTTTGACCGCTTTTGACCCCGCCGGCCTGACAGGTGGGCCCCGTCGTTAGGTGATTAGCTTAACGCTAATCACCACCTAATTAACCCCCCTGACACTGACCAGTGGGCCCCTGCGCCCTAATCTTTTAATTAGATTAGTAAAACCCCCCTGTTTAACACTGAGTCACTAACATGTGGACCCCACACGTCAGGTTTGACCATGGTCAGCCCCGGTTGACCTGCTGACGTTGTGCTGTCGTCATGCTGACGCAGCTATTCATTTTCTGGATTTAAATTAAATCAGGAATATTCAGAAAATGATATAAACTTCAAAAAATCATAGAAATTCAACCGTACCTCAGATTGAAATAAGTTATATATGAAAAATTATCAGAAAAACTCAATCTATCCATCTGTACTAGTTTCATGCATGAAAAACCAACTTATACCTGCTGTATAAGTGAAACACTATAATGGCATTTATAAAGAGCTTACTTTGGAGATGCATTTGAAGTTCAAATGGACTTCAACCAAATGACTGCTAGTTGCATTAGCTCAAACAGCATCACCTCTACATGCCATGTTCATGCACCATATTGTTGCATATGCTTGTGTATTGATTGCCGACACCGTTCCTTCTCGATAGGTCCCGCCTCGAGACCGCTCAGTACACTGGCCCGAGGAGCAAGGCTTCTCCTGTTGATCTACCAGGCAAGCAAACCCCCTTGTTCATTACGATACAATCCTACTCTCTCGCTCCTGCTCTCAGTTATTGCATTAGGACAACAACGATTCATCTGCTACTTTGTCCTGCGGTAGTTGAACACATTCCTCTGCATGACCTGTCATTGCCCCAGTAAATAGTCGAAACCCACTAGAATGTGTAGGAGTTGATTGAGCCATGTTGTGTTCCTACCATGCCATGCCTGCTATTGCTTAGAGTTGTGTCAGGTCTGATTCATTGGGAATGAATTGGAGTGTTACGATATGTTCCGATGTCGAGAGTGAAGTGTGTGAACACGATTTGGTAAAGGTAGCGGTGAGAGGCCATGTAGGAGTACATGGTGGGTTGTCTCACCGGAACCGTCCTTAAGCACTGAGTTCTATGTATGTTGTCCAATGACTCGATACTACCACACATTGGGATCCTTAATTGACTCTCTCAACTTATTAACCGATTTGATCTCTGGCCCAGAGTCGCAACTAGTTTCCGTGTTTGTAGGTAGTGCTATTTTTCTATCGAGTGGCACCCGCAGGTGGGCTTGGGATGACTAGGCATTGTGTGGCACGGTGTACCAAGTGGCACCGGGATGGTGGGCTTGGGAACCCTGCTCACATCGTTTGGGGCCGTGGAGCGAAACCTCGGCCGGATCTCCTTGCGTATGGAACCCGAATAGGCGATAAACACGGATTAGAGTCTTGTGTGGTTAGTCGTCGTGGCCGACACCCTCGCCAGGCTTCCGCTTGAAGGTTGCCGAGATACATGACGTGTACATGGCGGTAAGTGGCGAGAGCGTGTGTGAAGAAGTACACCCCTGCAGGGTTAACATGATCTATTCGAATAGCCGGGTCCGTGGTTATGGACTTCTTGGATGCTTACGTGGTACATAGACAACTTGAAGTGGATACTCTAAAATGCTCAAGACAAGTGTGAGTGCTATGGATGGCCTTCTCAGAGGGGAGACGGGATGAATCCATAGTAGTGTATTGTGTGGTGATTAGTGGACCTGCAGCGCCATATCACCTCAAAGAAGTTCTTGTAGTCGAGAACAGGATAGCCATCGAGTCAAAGCTGGCTTGTCGCAACTAAACCCCACATTACCTTCTTGATACTAATGCATGTATAATAGGATCTGATGTAAGTCTTCTTTGAGTACCTTTGTACTCATGTTGCTTTATTTATGTTTTTGCAGCGATGACTTCGGTCTTACTAGTGTTCTTGTGAACTTCGACAAGTAGCTTGTACCTCAGCTACGATCTTGATCGGATGTTGTAGATAGTCAGGCTCTTCGGCCTTTTCCATTTGTAGATGTCTGTACTCAGACATGTAATGCTTCCGCTTGTTGCCTGTTTGTTTCAATGTTGGGTCATGTGACCCCTGTTTGTAATAAATGCTATGATGGCTCTTCCGAGCCTTTATCTATATGAGTTGTTGAGTTATGTCAGTGATGCCATGTTGTACAACACATACTTGCATGTTATGCGACGTGTAATGTGTATTGCTATGTGGGATCTGACTATCTAGTTGTTTATCCTTAGTAGCCTCTCTTACGGAAATGTCTCCTAGTGCTTCCAATCGAGCCCCGGTAGCTTGCTACCGCTCCTAACACTTAGGTTGGCCGGCATGTGTCCTTCTTCGCTCCTCGTGTCTGTCCTTCGGAGAAATGTCACGCGGTGTCTACCGGAGTCCTGTTAGCTCACAGCCCGGATTCTCCGAGTCCTGCTAGCCCAATTGCTACAGCCCGGATTCACTCACGATGACCGACACGCTCGTTGTCGGGTCATGTATGCCTGTCACCGTAAGTTAGTGCCACTTTGGGTTCACGACTAGCCATGTCACCGGGTTCTTTTTCATATGGATGCTAGCGACACCATCATATACGTGTGCCAAAAGGCTTAAACCGTCCTGTGCATGGTAAGGCGACACCCGTGGGAATACCGTGCGTGAGGCCGTAGAGTGATATGAGGTGTTACATGCTAGATCGGTGTGGCATAGAATCGGGGTCCTGACATAACCGGACTATATCCGGAGACCCTACCAATCACGCCTCCACCGGTAGGGTTGCGTAACCCGGCTTGGCGGAGGCGGACATGGGGCCAAGACCGCATAGCTCTCAAACAGTAGAGTGCGGACATGCTCTCAACCACGAATTCTCAAGTAGAGAGCGCCATGAATCACAAAGCGCCGACGGGCCGTGCTTCGAACAACATCTTTTCCAAAGAGGCGCTTAATGCCTTCAATTCGGCGGACGACACGTCCAAGCTGCTCGGGGCGGGCTTGCCCAAGCGACAAACCAATATACCAAAGACATACGGGTGAGAAATTTTGATAAGTATGTATAGCAGTAGCCCCTGAGACTTGAAACAGTTGAAACAATAGTTTTAAGGATCAATTTATGTGCAGGTTCTTGTAGAGAAGAACGAGCAATTGTTTCGGGAGCTGGAGGACTGCAAGGCCGAACTGAGGGCCGCAGTTGCCAAGTTAGAGGAACCCCAAAGGCCCTCATCTGGTAACAATTATCACAACTGTATGCGAAGATGCATCGCTTAGTATATGACAAGTCTAACAGAAAATTCTGCAGACAATCCCGGGGTGAATCCGGAGGGCGTAGGAGAGGACGCATCGCATCTCAAAAAGTAGCTAGAGGCTGGCGAGCGCATTCTTACGCGAGTTAGGCGGGAGAAGAACGATCTTCAAGATGCCAAAGTCCAGCTGGACGTGGAGTTAAAAGATCTCCGCGCTCAGCTGGCGGACTCCATGAAGGAGAACAAAAGGCTTCGGACGCGACATTTACAAGAAGTGCCTGCATTTAACTGCTGTACAGCTTTGGCGAGGAAGTACATTGAAAGAATTCAGCTTGCGTGAATGTTAACGGGTCGCCCCGAGGAGGAGATGCCCTCATCTCAGAATCGATTTACTGCAAGACCTTTCACATCGCACGAGCGAGCTCGACAAGTGATGCAGGGTGTTGCTCGGGCTTTGTGGCCATCAAGCCTTCATCGCCGAATGGCGTGGGGAACTTATGACCTGCTTCAAGGAGCCCGCGGCGCTTCCGCCTATGGAAGATATCGGCATGCCGACAAGGAGCAAGAGAAGCTGGGCAATCATGAAGACACGCTACACCAACCTGGACCCGAACCATATGGTCAAGTAGGATCAAGGGGCCCGATGGGCAAGAAATTCCCGTTAGTCCGGTGTATGACCGTAGCGTTAGCCGCTAAGTATTCTCAACAGGATTGTAAGCTAGATAGCCTGTTGGACGGTATAGAAGAGGAATGTAATCAGTCCAAATAATCGTGTAATTTAATGGGCATGATTAGCCCTAGCCGGATTAAAATCATTTGTCATGGCGTACTCGCTTCAAAATTTTGATCCTATAGTCCGGGTGTGTCCGAATACTCGCTCAGCTATACCAAACCAAAGTATGCGTGGAAACAAGGCATAGGAGTCATAAGTTCTTGAACAGACAAGTACCCAACTAGTTATGTTATATTACATGGATAGTAAGAAACATCTTCCAGAGAGAATAGTTCCGTTAGGGTTCCTTTCCACAGATACGCATGCGGCGTCGCATGTCCGGACTATGACGATGGCGCATGATACAAGACTTCGGGGATTTATGTTATGATAAACGAGTACATCATTTTTTCACTGACAGAATATTCTATAAGCAAGCTAGCTTCGGCTTCACCCAGTCGAGGTACACATCCGGCTGAACCGGCAAGAATAATCGCAGAGGTGCTCCCTTTATGCCCTAGCCAATTAACGGAACGTAGGGCATAAACACAAGAGCCGCATAACCCAGCTTGGCAACATCTTAAGTCATATCGATGCACATAATGGTGAAGAAAAGGCACATATGGAAAAAGAATGCATATGCGACGGGCGAAAAGCCATGTGAGTAATCATTTTTAGCTTCCGTATAGGAAGCCGCAGGTATTGTTTACACACTTAGTGCGGCCGGAGTGATCCGGAAATCCGCACTGTATTGAATACTTTGTGTGAAGAGAGAAAAAGGTCAAGAAAGGAAAAGGGGATGGGGCATAATTAAAAGGGAGGGGTTAGGAGACGAACACTGTGTTCGGCGCTAGGCGTAGAATCTCCGTAGTCTTGCCGCGTTCCATGGGTTCGGCTCGAGTCTGTTATCGGATGCATTACGTAAGCGGTACGCTCCTCCGGTGAGAAATTTGTCAATGACGAAGGGACCCTCCCACTTGGGTTTGAGTTTGTCCTTCTTCTTCTCCGGTAGTCGTAGAACGAGCTCGCCAATATTGTAAGTTTTGGCCCGCACTTCTACTGCTTTGGTATCGCGTCGAACTGCTGGCGATAGAATGCGGAGCGGGCTTTGCGACATCGCGCTCCTCCTCCGGGGCATCCAAATTATCCTGCCGATCTAACTCGGCTTCCTTCTCTTCGTACATGCGTCACGCTGCGGCGAATCATGTATTATGTCGCAAGGTAATATCGCTTCGCGCCAGACACCATAAAAAATGGTGTGTATCACGGTGGTGCGATTTGGCGTGGTCCGTAGCCCCCAGTACGGAGTCGAAGCTCCTCCACCCGGGCGTATCCGACTACACAAGGATCGCACTAGCCTGGGTTTGATGCCGCTCATAATAAGACCATTTGCCCGCTCTACCTGGCCGTTAGTTTGTGGGTGGTAGACGGAAGCGTAATCGAGCTTGATGCCCATTTTTGCGCACCAAGTTTTCACTTCGTCGGCTGTGAAATTTGAGCCATTATCAGTGATGATGCTGTGGGGACACCGTGTCGGCATTTACGACCCGGATATGAAGTCTATTACTGGTCCGGATTCAGCCGTTTTGACATGTTTAGCTTCTATCCATTTGGTGAATTTGTCCACCATGACCAATAATTATTTCTTCTTATGGCTCCCCCCTTTAAGAGGTCCAACCATATCCAGCCCCCAGACCGCAAAGGGCCAAGTTTCGGGGATTGTTTGGAGAGCGGTAGGGGCATATGACTGATTGGCAAAGAGCCGGGCAACCGGATTTAATGTTGGACAAGGTCTTGTAAGGTCTGCTCAGGCCGTCGGCCAATAGAAGCTCAGACGGAAGGCCTTGCTGACTAATGCCCGAGCCACAAGGTGGTGCCCGCCAGGCCGGCATGGATTTCAGCCAAGAGCCGCCGCCTTCCTCTTCGGAGATGCATCTTTGTAGTAATCCGTAGCGCTTTTCTTGTAGAGTTCCCCTTCGTAGACCTTGTAAGCTTTAGAACGCCGAACAATGCAGCGTGCTTCATTTTGGTCTTCGGGGAGCTCCTGCCTATTTAGGTAGGCCAAGAAGGGCTCGGTCCATGGGGCGATTACAGCCATGACTTCGTGGGCCGAGGACGTTATTTCGGGGGTAGAACCTCCGACTATGTCATATGCCCCCTGCCGCGGCTGCCATCCGAGGGGCTGGTATTGCCGGACTCCCCTTCCCATACTACAAATGGCTTGAAGAGCCGTTCCAAGAATATATTAGGTGGGACAGGGTTGCGTTTTGCACCGATGCGAGCGAGGACATCCGCCGCTTGATTGTTTTCTCGAGCCACATGGTGGAATTGAGCCCCTCGAACTGCTTGACATTTTGAGGACGGCAGACGATAGGGCCGCCATTTTCGGGTCCTTGGCGTCAAAATCTCCGCTTATCTGTGATATTTCGAGGTTTGAGTCCCCGCGCACTTCTAGGCGTTGAATGCCCATAGAGACCGCCATCCGAAGACCATGCAAATGTAGCCTCGTATTCGGCTGCATTGTTGGAGTCTCTGTATAATATTTGGAGGACGATCTTGGACCGTGTCGCCGTGGGAGATGTCAGGACTACCTCGCCTCCCAATCCGCCAGCATTTTAGAGCCATCGAAGTGCATGATCCAGTTCGAGTATGCGCCATACTCTTTAGGGAGTTCGGCTTCTGTCCATTCGGCGACGAAGTCAGCCAACACTTGCGACTTGATTGCCCGCCGTGGTTTGTATGTTATGTCAAACGGAAGGAGCTCAATAGCCCACTTGGCAATCCGGCCCGTAGCATCGCGGTTATTTATTATGTCATTGAGTGGTACTTCGGAGGCCACTCTAATCGAACACTCTTGAAAGTAGTGTCGTAGCTTCCGGATGCCATGAACACCGTGTATGCTATTTTTGATAGTGTGGGTATCGGGATTTGCATGGGGTTAGGACCGTGGACACGTAGTAGACCGGCTTCGAGCAGGTATTTGTATCCGCTGCCCTCTCGGTCAACGACGAGCATCGCGCTTACGACTTGATGCGCTTGCTGCTATGTACAGCAATGAGATAGGTTCGTCGATATTCGGCGCTGTTAATACTGGATTACTGGCCAATAAGGTCTTTGTTTCATCCAGTTCGGCCGCGGCTGCATCCGTCCATACGAAGTGTTTGGTGCACCGAAGAAGGCGATAAAGCGGTAGTGCCTTTTCTCCTAACCTGGAGATAAAGCGGCTGAGAGCAGCCACGCATCCCGCTAGTTTTTGGATGTGCTTGAGGTCTGTTGGTATAGCCAACTGTGACAGAGCTCGGATCTTTGCCGGATTCGCTTCAATTCCTCTGTTGGAAACGATGAAGCCGAGAAGCTTCCCCGAGGGGATGCCAAAAACGCATTTTTCCGGATTCAGCTTGATGTCGTATGTCCGGAGATTGTCGAATGTAAGCCTCAAGTCGTCTATTAGGGTTTTGACGTGTCTTGTTTTTATGACCACGTCATCCACGTATGCCTCCACTGTTTTGCCGATTTGCTTTTCCAGGCATGTTTGAATCATGCGTTGGTAGGTTGCACCGGCGTTCTTGAGCCCGAAAGGCATAGCGTTGAAGCAGAAAGGGCCATATGGTGTTATGGAAGTTGTTGCAGCTTGAGTCGACTACGCCATCTTTATTTGATGGTATCCAGAGTATCGTCGAGGAAACACAAATGAAGTCGTGTCAGGTGTGGCATCGATGATTTGATCGATGCGAGGGAGGGGAAAGGGATCCTTAGGGCAAGCCTTGTTGAGGTCTTTGAAATCGACGCATAGGCGCCAGGATTTATCCTTCTTTGGCACCATCACCAAGTTTACCAGCCAATCCGGATGTTTGATATCTCTGATAAATCCGGCCTCGAGTGGCTTGGCTAACTCTTCCCCCATTGCCTGTCGTTTGGGCTCTGAGAACCGCCTTAGGGTCTACTTGACTGGTTTGTATCCTTTTAGAATATTGAGGCTGTGTTCGGCCAGTCTGCATGGGATGCATGGCATGTCCGATGGGTGCCAAGCGAAAATGTCCCAATTCTTGCGTAGGAAATCTCTAAGTGAGTCTTGGCGTCAATCGCGGGGCTCAGCTGTGTCCCTATGGAAGCTGTCTTCGTGGGGTCCGTTGGGTGGACCTGGAATTTGACTATCTTTTCTGCAGGTTTGAATGAGGTGGACTTGGGTCATTTGTCGAGTATTACGTTGTCCCTGCCCACGGTGGCCCGTAGTGCTATTAATTCTTCAGCTGCTAGGGCCTCGGATAATGCCTCCAGGGCTAGTGCTGCGGTTTTGTTTTTCGGTAGCCAAGTGCGACGTCCGGATCACTGACTAGAGTGATGATTCCATTGGGCCCGGACATTTTAAGCTTCATGTACCCGTAATGGGGTATAGCTTGAAAGCTGGCAAACGTGTCCTGCCCTAGAAGGGCGTGGTATCCGCTGCTGAAAGGGGCCACTTGGAATGTGATTTCTTCGGACCTGTAATTCTCTGGGGTGCCGAATACCACATCGAGCCTTCCCGAGTAGGGATAATTCCCCTGAAGGTCATGCCGCTTTGCTCAATGCGGCTTCTATAAATCTCCATCTTGCTGAGTGTTTCTTCATAAATCAGATTCAATCCGCTTCCGCCGTCCATGAGTACTTTAGTGAGAGGAAATCCATCTACGATTGGACTAAGGACCAGAGCGGTAGTGCCGGACAGCCCGAAATTGAGGTTCGTCACTGGCATTAAAGGTTATAGCAGTGTCGTTCCAAGGGTTTATTTTCGCCACACGGTAAATTTCAGCGGAGCTTTGGCGAGCTCGCTTGCGCCTATTGTTTGAGGCGAAAGTCTCGAAGACTGTTAGTACCGTATTGTGCTCGCTGGCGGGATGTTGTTCCGTTTTATGGCCCACAAGAAGATCCTCGCCACTTTTTGCCACCTGCCGGAGTATCCAACATGCCTTAAGGCTATGAGTAGGTGTTGTATTCGGAGTACTATGGAGCTTACATGGCCCGTCGAACCATTCTTCCAATACGGATCTCCGCCCTGGCTTGGGCTTTGGTTTCTTGGGGGTTGGGTCGAACGACTTACGAGAGTTCGTCCGTTTAGTTCGGACAAAGGTTTTGGCGAGAGCAGTAATATCCCAAAATTCTGTTTGGGTCTTCCAAGCGCTCTTCATCGTACAGTACTTCCGTAATATGGCTGCCAAGTCCGCGAAGCGTACTATGTCGCGGCGGCTTATAGCATTAAGGAGTCCTTCATCCGTGCAATTTTTGCAGAAAAGTGAGACCGTGTCCTCTTCGGCAGCCCTCGACCTTGTTAAGCGCAAGGAGGAATCGCCCAGATGGTGATGTACGGTTTCACGGGGCTCTTGCACGATACGGGAGAGACAGTTTAGGTCCGGTTTAGGGTCCGGATTTTGATCCGATCTAACGCCCTGTATGCGTGGCGGTCCCAAGTTAAACAGTCCAGGATCCGGGGCGCCCAATTTCTTTGGCCCGATGCCCGACTCTAAGTCCGGGACCTGGGTCAGGTTTTCCTTTGAGATAGTCTTTGGCTCAAGGAGTTCGGTGATCCGAACACAACTTGTCCTCAAAGTTGAGGGGCAATCCGCGTGTGGTTCCTCAACTACCCCTATCTCATGGGTGGCCGGCGGGGACCTGATGTCCCTTTGGTCGGGTTTAAGCCCAATCCGGTCATAGTGCATGAAGCGACTCCCGGGCGGCGATGCGATCCAAGAGCTCGTTAAGGGAGGAGAGCCCCATTGGATCCATCTGTTCGGCCAGTTCCGAACTGACATGAAGGTTACGATTGATGACCCGAGAAGTCATCGTTGGCGCCATCACCCGATGGGGCGGCCATGATAAAGCCGCCGAGCCGGGCGTCGGCCTACATGCCCGAGCCCCTCCGAAGTAATGTCGCCCTTGACAATGAGATAAGCCATCGAGCTCGACGCATTTGACACAGAGGAACTCTCAATGAAAGCACCAATGTCGGTGTCAAAACCGCGGATCTCGGGTAGGGGTCCCGATCTGCGTCAAGGCTGATGGTAACAGGAAGCAAGGGACACATATGTTTACCTGTGTTCGGGCCCTCTCGATGGAGGTAAAACCCTACTTCCTGCTTGATTAATATTGATGATATGGGTAGTACAAGAGTAGATCTACCATTTAGATCGTAGAGGCTAAACCCTAAGAGCTAGCCTATGATGGTATGATTGTAATTGTGATCGGCCTTCTAAGGACCAACCTCTCCGGTTTATATAGACATCGGAGAGGGCTAGGGTTTACATGGAGTCGGTTACAAGGAAGGAAATATAATATCCGGATCGCCAAGCTTGCCTTCCATGCCAAGGAAAGTCCCATCCGGACACGGGCCGAAGTCTTGAGTCTTGTATCTTCACGCTTCAATAGTCTGGACGTTGTACACAGTCCGGCTGTCCGGATACCCCCTAATCCAGGACTCCCTCACTCGTTACCAGCAAGTCTCTTTACTCGTTTCATAATGCATCATCCCGCAACTAACTCATTAGTCACATATTGCTTGCAAGGCTTATTATGATGTGCATTACCGAGAGGGCCCAGAGATACCTCTCCGATACTCGGAGTGACAAATCCTAATCTCGATCTATGCCAACCCAACAAACACCTTCGGAGATACCTGTAGAGCATATTTATAATCACCCAGTTACGTTGTGACGTTTGATAGCACATAAGGCATTCCTCCGTATCCGGAGTTGCATAATCTCATAGTCAAAGGAATATGTATATGACATGAAGAAAGCTATAGCAATAAAACTGAATGATCATTATGCTAAGCTAACGGATGGGTCTTGTCCATCACATCATTCTCCTAATTATGTGATCCCGTTCATCAAATGACAACACATGTCTATGGTTAGGAAACTAACCATCTTTCATTAACGAGCTAGTCTAGTAGAGGCTTACTAGGGACACAGTGTTTTGTCTATGTATCCACACATGTATCAAGTTTCTGGTTAATACAATTCTAGCATGAATAATAAACATTTATCATGACGTAAGGAAATATAAAATAACAATTTTATTATTGCCTCTAGGGCATATTTCCTTCAGGGGGAACCTCCTGCTCGCCTTCGGCTCGTTTAATTTTCATAAACATCTTGAAGGCGGGGCATAGGTCGAAGTGTGTGTTGGTCGTGCAGCGTGTTGGTCCGTGCGGCGCGTTCTCCGTCTTGGTGTCAGACGGCACCTCCGGCGCGAGGAATCTCCTGCTCGCCTTCGGCTCATTTAAATTTTCATAAACATCTTGAAGGGGGTGCATAGGTAGAAGTGTGTGTTGATCGTGCAGCGTGTTGGTTCTTGCATTTGGTTGTTTGCTGAAGTTCATCATATTATATAAGAAGTTTACGGCTCAAGAGAAATTCTTTATATAGTTCGTGCAAAAGCCAAGATACTTTGCGTGGAAAAGCACGGGTTTGAAGTATGTGCCGTCACATGTGCGTAGCAGCTAGCCACGGTTCAGGCACTAGAGGTATGTGCGTGCATGCACACGTGTGGATCCTCCAGAGGCATGGGTGTGAAGCATCTGCAGTCACATGTGCGGAACTGCTAACCACGGTTGAGGCACTAGAGGTATGTGCGTGCATGCACATGTGTGGATCCTCCGGAGGCACGGCTGTGAAGCATCTGCAGTCACGTGTGCGGAGAAGCTAGCCATGGTTGACGCACTAGAGGTATGTGCATGCATGCACATGTTTGGATTCTCTGGAGGCACGGGGCCATGTAGCCTCCGGAGGCACCGGCAGGTGGTCTCCAGAGTCATGGGTAGGAGTTCGTTTTGGGAGTCACTGGTGTCGCATAGTTAAAAAGAGGCACTGTTGTTATAGTGTAGAGGCACTGTTCTCTTTTCAACATGAACACGCAATTTGTATCTAGATTACATATAAATATGAGTCATTGTTAAACTGTTTTCTCACGTTTTGATGAAATTAGGCTCGCTACCTAAATCAAAAGTTTTAGTTGTCATTCTTGCTGAAGATCTTGCTAATCTCGTCACCCATTTCATTAGCTTTGACTTGATTCATCTCGCTAAGTAAAAGAATGTACATTGCCTCTGCCCTCTAGTCTTCCACTTCATCCTGTGAAATTTTGCCGACAAGAGAAGTATATTCTTAGAGTTGGTACATAAAAGGTGTATATAAGTAAATATATATTCCAATATTTTTCTATGTATTGTGTGGCAGAAGATTTTCATTGAAAACTTACTGTCAAATCATCCAGGACTTTGATGAACTTTTCACCATTGTAGAGGAATGCAAGCTTTAGAATAGCAAATGGTGATTCGCCCTTTTCTACCACTGGAACATCTTGCACATTATGAAACTGCCATCTTGTATTCTTGGGATTCATTATCTGTCTTAGTATGGCGTTGAAGACTTCTTTAATCCTAGGTACCTGGGAATTGCGTTTTGTAATTGCTTTAATATTGCAACTTGTAAAACTGAAAAAATTGTCATTTAGAAATGCTTATGATTGCTGACTTATGAACATGATATTCCTGAAACTGCTTTTTTCTTTCCTCTTCAGCTTGTTCCTTTTCCTGAAGAATTCGATCTGCTTCAAATGGATCCAAATGATCTATGTCTACCTTTTCTTTATCAAATTCCTCTGGAGTGGCTTCTTGAGGATCAATAATGTGAACTTTGTTTTTATATTTGTCCAACATATATAACACGTATCGGTGATCCTTCTCGAGTGGAATGAATATCTGCGTACAAAATATTTGTTGCTTAGAGGACAGTTTAATATAAAGTAATATGATAGAACGCATATTTTGTGATTTTATTATGGAGTAAAGGGATGTTACCATGTTTGCTGTTGAGAGCTTTTTCTGTTGATGTTCTTTGAGATAGATGGGAACCAATTGATTCTTTGTTCTTTGCAATTCAGTTTTAAATGTGCTAATAGTAGTTTTGTGATTCTTTAAATCCAGTATACGCTGCAAACAATTTGTGTAACAATATAAAAGAGCAGGTGTTCCAATATAGACAACTTTGTGCTTTTTAAAAATTTACCTCTGCAAAGTTTGGGCCTAATATTACTCTATCACTCTCTTTTGAATCTTGTCTGCTTTCCCAGATTTCTGCTATATCATTGAGCAGTCTCTTTTCTGTATGATGTGGTATGTTCGTCTGTGCTAGTCTTGGACCAAATACTGCCTTCAGATGGGCTCCAGTAAGTTGCGTGCTTTCGCTCTCTCTACGAATGCGCTTAAATACAATTTTGCCGCCACAGGAAAATAAAATAATTTAGAGGTGAGAGTCAGTGAGAAACATAATTTTATATTATTTTTGGCCTCGGTCCAACTATTTTTAGGTGCAATAGAAAACAACTCGCAGACAAAGGCATAGGCATGGCACTTGCAATTTGGGTTTGTTGCACCAATTATACTATAGGGGGTTCCCTTACAGTCTTTTTATCAAAAAAAGAAAAATAGAAAACAACTCACTTTTTGAATTCCTCCTGCCAGTTGTCGCTCATGACTATTTGGAAGAGGTCGGACGCCTCCTTTGTGTGTTGGAAGCAATGTGAATGTTTTGGGTATGGATTGGTGCTTCGTCCTTTTTTTATTTTTTGTTGCATCTGCTTCACTGCCGAAGCAGTATATGTAATATATAAGCTCTCATGATACTAAAGACATTGATCAACCATGGGATGGGTAGGTCATTACAAAAAAAGATAACCAGAAATAATTTTCTTACCTTTACTGGTGGAAAAGAGCTTTGAAGTTTCTGGTTTGCATTCTTTGATTCTTCCAGGTAGTTGCTCACACTTTAGTTGGTTGGTTTCACCAAATATGGCTGTAAAAAGGAACTCTGGTTTCCACTCGGTATCTACCTTGCTATCCTGCATGAATGTCATCGGATATTATTTTATTTTTCTTTGTTGAAATAATTGAAGAATTGAAGGAGTGCTGCTTTCTAAAATAAAATTGTTGCTTTCATACTATTCACTTACATGGAAATCCTCATCGTCCTTTGTGAGATCAATGCCATTCCAATATTTTACAAATTGAACCATGAAGTGTCAGCATTGGGTACCCTGCTGTTTTGGCACGCAAACTCTGTTAGGTGTTTCTGCTATCCTCGACCATCTTGGTTCACCGTTGGCTTGTAGTTCCGCTTCTCCGTAATGCTTCTTCTGAGTGCATACATCCTTTTAATCTATGATTACAGTTTGGTTTTATTGTTGGATATTGCCATTAAGAAAGGGAATGCAAGAATTAGAAAACCAAGGTTGAACTGACGTACCAGTTCTGGGTGATCATTATGGTGTTTGTTCCATGTATTATCTCATGCGTGTATGTAATTCAGTGAGTCAAGTATGTCGATGGAGCTCGTGTACTTGTTGAGCACGTACAATGTGAAGTGTTTAGTTGTGTTGTGAGGTATCATAATCTGCGGTGTTTGGAGACAGAGTGAGTTAAAGTTCATTGTTGTCAGGAGAATTAAATCACATGTAAATGTGCAATCTTTAGCAAGAATGAATTATGTTTGTATATTCTATTAACTTACCAACCTTTTCTTTAAAAGTTCTTTCCCTCTTACAAGGGGTACAAACTCTTTCAATGCTTCTTCCTCATTGAATTCTCGTAGTCCTCCTTCTTTTCCAGGATTAACATCAAGCACAAGCTGCGACAAAAAAATTGTGTACTTTTTAGTTGAAACATATAATCACTGAAATGATGCAAGTGTTTTCGTCCAATTGGACTTCATACATTTGCAAATTCTACGGATAGTATGGCTTTATCGGTTGTGTTGTATTGTTGCTGCTCCGTCCATTCTTCGAACAATGTGTTTGCGATGGAGCCCTCCATCTGTCCATCTCCTTTTCGTAGCTGTTGCATTATGTCTTCTCCTGTAATCCAATCGGGTCGCTTTGAGCTATTATATACGTTTAGACTGCAAGCAGAAAAGGTTTATACATTAGTTAGGTGGCTTTAAAAAGGAGCAGCACTTCTCTGTTTTTTGTTTTAACAAGAGAACGTACTTACTGTCCGCATTCTTCCTGTCCTTCTTTGCTGAAGAGGTATTCATGAAGTGCCTTGGCTTTGTTCATAAATTTGAAATCTCCTGGGACAAATGTAGGAATCTTGATTTTTCCATGGAGCCTGCTCGAAGGCTTCACCGGCCTCTTCTTGACCGAGATTTTCTTGGCTGAGCTGTTCTCAGATGATTGAGCCATTGAATTTTCTCCTGATTCTTGCTGCAAGCTTGACAGATACGGCGTGGCATTTTTGCTGAATTCAAAGTCTTCGTGTTGAATCCGTATTGTTTTGATTTCATCGAATTCATAGCCCATCTGTGTAAGGTCATTGTATATCTTTAGTTGGTCCGGGTTAAGGCTTAAAAGAAATTCATCAACTTCTTCTTGCTTTTTCGTCATTTTGTGTTTTAAGAAGTCTAAAGAGACGGTGCTGGAGGTGCCTTGCTGATTGTTTGTCTTCTGCTCGGAAACCTGTTCTTGTGTAGTTGGTACGTCGTTGCTTCTGTCATCCTCTTTTAAAGCAGTGCCTGTTTGTTCAAGTTGCTCTGTGCTTGGGATATTGCTGTTGATATTTTGCTCGTTATTGGTGTCTGTTGCCTCTTCAGGTTGGTGTGGTATCTTGTCGTCTGGTGGTGGTTGATCTGGTTCTGTTGGTGGATCATTTTCTTTGTGGTCTGTGCAAGATTCTTTCACAACGTCATGGCTGCTAACATGCATAAGCTCTTTGTGTTCCTTGCATATATCAATAACTTCTTGCTCTTGGGTGGTTGTCGCATGCATAATATGTTCCTTTGGCCCGGGATTTGCGGAAACTCTTCTAGTACACAACATTACATTCGTTGCATTTCTTTGTCTCCCATATCGACTTCATACTTCAGCATATCTGTTAGAATCAAATAATAATAATAATAATAATAATAATAATAATAATAATAATAATAATAATAATAATAATAATAATAATAATAACTTATTAATATTTGGTAGTGTGACAAAATTGTAAGGTTTTGTTTCTGAAAAGACTAACCTGTTGTACACTTGATTAATGACAGTGCGGTATTGCCTCTGTGTTGACTGATTAGTTGATATAGAATTTTTTTCCTCAACTCTGGTACTTGTTCTGCCTATAAGGCCGTTGTTGTTCCACCTTTGGAGTAGTGCTTCACGTTCATGTACATATAGAATGCGCAGTCCATTCTGCATGTAGAGGAATGGTAGTAGTAAAATTGTTGCATTCGAGAAACGGAAAGAAGAGAAATGTTGGAGCAATGGTAGTAGTAATTGTTGCATTGAAAAAACGAAAGAACAGAATTATTTGAGGAATGGTAGTTGCGGATCTTGCATTAAAAAAAGAAGAGAAATGTTGGAAGTGCTTATGTTTCTTCTCCTTGAAGTGGCACCTGCAGTTTGACCTTTTTGAAATGGTCGATGCTTCTTTGTGAAAGCTGAATATCTATGCTTACGTGCTTCCAGATTTTTATTAATTTGCTGGTTGCATTTTGGAAGAATTCTATTGTGCCTGGATATGCAGTTGAAGAGTCAAGGAGTTCAAAGCGCTGTTTTTCCATGTTAACTGTAACGGTGAAGTAATGACTTATAGTTTCGTCTTTCTTAAACCCGCGCATCGAACATGGTAGAAGGAACTGCAAAACACAAAATAAAAAACTAAACATTTCGAAATCTTCTTAGATTTAGAAATGATTTGTCTGTCATGAAAGAGAACTTTGCATAACATACGTAATTGGATTTTCTTTTTGTAACAGCTGATCTGCTTACCATGTTATAATCTTGCAGTTTTTCTTCTTCTATGTTGAAAAATGCTCTAAGCCTGGCAGGTAGTAGGTTTTTTCTAATATGTGCTTGATCATTATTTTTGTAGCACATTGGATCTTTGTCGTCGGCTTCCTTTATTGCGTGCTGCTTGTTTTGTCATACATACACAAAGGGAATTTGTCAGTTCGGTTATAGGCGAAGTTTATCTATTTATAAACTGATATTTATCGTTTTAAACGTGATTCTTTTGCCGTGATCTTTACTTATAGTGTTGCTTAATAATAGAATCTTTTTCCCTGTTCCATTGAGTTGTTTTCTCAAGATTGTTAGCATGGGCTCGATTGCTTTGCTGCTCACCGGTTTACCAACCTTGAAGTTTTCGGCGACATGACCTAGATTGACATCGACCCTGTCTATTGTAATGAAAAGCTCATCCCTACAAAGTATTTACAAAAATATTTTAGTTTACACATGATACAGTTAAAATCATTGTATGTAAGAATGTGTTGTGTGTTAGTTACATGAACTTACCTTTTTCTTTCTTTGTCCATGGCTTGCATACAGCGTTGTACGGGTCTTCGATGGCTTTGTTGACGACATCTCTATGTTTGCCCCCTTTCTCCTTTGTGCCTGCGATGATTCTAAATGTAATGTAAATAATTTCAAGTCGCAAGATAGCAATTGAGTTTCTATTGTCTTGCCTGCTTTGATGCTAGAAGATATGCCTTGTCCACTGTTGTTCCTTTCTTGTTCTCGTTCTTCTTCTGGCGGCATGTGATGTTGTACTTTTTGCATTGTAGATCCGAAGCTCGCTTCGTCAGTACCCTTTTTGTCTAGTTTCTGCCGCATCCTCGTTTGAGTCATCTGTGCTTTTCTTAGCGTCATGTTTTTGCTTGTCAACCATCATGTCTTGCTGGTGGTCTTTTCTGTCTTATTTTTCAGTCTCGACCTGGTTGGTAGTAACCTCTTTGCTAGGAGAATCGCCGTCGTATGACGGTGTAGGGTTTTCTTCGATGGTGTCTGGTTCTTTCTCTAAAATATTATAACCAAGTTTCTGTAGAACAATCTGAGTGTTTGCTTCATTGATTGTATCTGTTTGGTTGCCTTCTTCGTGTTTCTGCGTTATCATGGAAAAAGCGTTAAATAATTTATTTTGCTACTTTATTTTAACTATAGCAGCTGTGACAGGAAAATAGCAAAGCATTCGGTGTGTGTGTGTTGAGCTATTTGATTGTGAATAGGCGTTATTTTATTGGGATTAAGCTATAATTTTGTAGAAACATTTTTGCATAACTTCACCGCTTAGGCTGCTGTCTTTCACCGACCGCTCCACCCGTTCTTCGTTGAGTAGAGTTTTTTGGGGATCCTCTTCTTCTATCTTTTGGTGTTCATCGTCACTATCCTCGTTTTCGTCCTGCAGCTGTTCAAGCATAGAGGTGGCTAAGTGGCAGTGCATTTGAGTTTTCATGGAGCTACTTTATATTTTCATAGAATCAGCTTCCGTAACTTTACCTCCTCAGTCGTTGCTTCTTCTGTTGTCTCTGCTATTGTTCTCGTTGTTGCTGCTGACAGTTCCGCCCGTTCTTCATTGAGTGGAGGTTTTTGGGCATCTTCTTGATATTTCTTTTGGAGTTCATCGCCGTTGTCCTCATTTTTGTCTTGTAGCTTTTCAAACATAGAGGTGGCTAAGTGGGAGTGCATTTGAGGTTCCATGGAGCTATTTTATACTTTCATAGGATCAGCTTAAGTAACTTTACCTTTTCAGTCGTTGTCGCTACTGCCATCTCGGCTACCTGTTGTTCGGTGAGTGAATATTTCGGGGCTTGGTCTTCTCTGACGTTGATGTCTACCGTTTGAAGAACACGCTGCCCTTCTTCAGTGGCCTCCAGTTGCTCATTGGCCTCCTCTGTCTGTGATGACAGGAAAATAGTGAAATGTCAAGTGCGTATTTTTGAACTATAAGACCGTGAAGACTATTATGTGACTTCAACTCTTTATTTGTTGTTGTGGTTGCTGATTGTTCTACCTATTCTTCGTTGAGTGGGGTTTTTTGGGCCTTCTCTTGTTGTTCATTTTGCTGTTCATCGTCATCGTCCTTGTTTTTTTCTTGCAGCTGTTCAAACATAGAGGTGGCAAAGTGGGATCCTCGTTTTTTTCTTGCAGCTGTTCAAACATAGAGGTGGCAAAGTGGGAGTGCATTTGAGTGAACACAGAGGTGGTAAGTGGGAGTTTATTTCAGTGTGCACGGAGCTATTTTATAATTTCAGAGTTGCAGGTTATGTAACTTTACCTTTTCAATCGTTGACGCTGTTGCCGTCTCTGCTTCCTGTTGTTCGGTTAGAGAATATTTTGTGGCTTGGTCTTCAGTGGCATTGCTGTCTACCGTTCGAAGAACATGTTCCCTTTGTTCATTGGCCTCCTCTGGTTGTGTTTGATGGTCTTGATTGTTGGTGCTCTCTTGAGCTTCTTGTGCCTGTTCTAACACAAAAAGTAATTAAAAAGTGGGTGCATTTCTGACTGTGCAGTTGCAGTGGTTTTTTTATAAGACCTCTTTCTCTACAGTGGCAGGACCCTCTACTGCTTCAAATACGGCTTCTCCTTGTTTCGTGTTGTCCTCTTGTTTTTCATGTTGAATATCTATGCCAGTGCTTTTGTTTGCTCCCTTTTCCTGTTTAATAAAAATTGAAATTTTATATTGAACTTCATTTGTGTCTAAACTACATCGTACATGTGAACTTCATCGTTGCAACAATATTTTTTTTGTCATAGAAACAGGCTTTGTAACCTCACCTCTTCAGCCATTGTTGTTTGAAGTTATCTGTGTTTTTGAGTTTTTGGTTGTGCTGCTTATTGATCTTCGAGATTAACATACTCGTTTGTTTCCTGCATTTGTTCAGAGAAAATGGTGAGTCATCCCTTATAATCCTTGTATTGCGGTGGCAGGGTGTATTAGGTAGTTCAGACATCATACATGTTTTGAAAAGGGTTGTTGTTGTTGTTGAATTTTACCTCTATGTTGATGATTGGGTTATTCGTGCGTACGTTGAATGTTTCTTTGTCAGGTATAACAGTATCGAGTTTCTCATCGGTTGAGATGTCTTGGGCTTTCTCCTCTGTATTTGTGATGGTCATCTGCATTGTTGTGGCACTGGAAATCTCTTGTACACAAACTTCCCGTTCTGTGACGCTTTTGTCTGTTTGAGGTTCACCATGGGGTTCAAGTTCAACACGGGTCGTCTCTTGCTCTTGCAGTGCTTGTGATATCTGGAGGTCAAACAATATGAGTTGGCGGTGCATTTTCTTCCTGCCATTATGAGTTTCCGGTGTGGGGTGTAGTGGGCTGTGGAAGTTTACCTCCTCTTCATTGTTTTCTTCTTCTTCGTCATGTGTGATGCTAATGGTTGATTGTGGGTCAGCTTCTTGTGTTTGGTTGGCGGGACTGCTGATTTTATGGTTGTCCAGCTGAGCCTATATCTTGTTGGAGGTTGTCAGTTAACTAATAACTCTATACAGTTTTGAAAGGAAAAATGGATGTTCATACTGACCTGTTCACTGGTTCTGACGTTGATCGTATTTGGTGCTTGTGTTGGGGTAGTTGTTGTTGTAGCAATGTCTGTTGTGAGGTTGCTTTGTTTGTTGCGTTCATTCTTGTTTTTGGGGTTGTTGACATCATCCTGCTGTTGGAGTTCATCTTGGCCTAGCGTGCTATTGGCACGTTCCTGAAAGTATTCAGACAGTTCTTTTCAGTTTAGTTATGAAAACAGGGTTTTGCTTTAGGGGCAGATGGCATCATGCATTACCATTATTTACCTGTTTATGTTGATTTATCTTTTTCTTGTCAATTCGCATGTCCCTTGATTTTGTTCTTCTCTTCCTCTCTTCGTCTTCTTCTTCCTTCTTTCTTTTTCTCCTTTCTCCTGGTTCTGTTCTGGATACTACTTCTTTCGTGCGGTTGCCATCGACTAGTGTACTTGTGGCTGCTGCATCTGCTTGCTCTAGCATCAGCAGGGTCGCCTCGTTTGTTAAGTTCTTTCTGCAAATGATGTTCTGAAATTCTTTGTGTTATTCGACAGCTTCGATCAGGGACATTGTTTGTTGCGCCACTGAGTTCTTGGATTTTTTATCCAATCTCTCCTCTTGTTCGCTGCATTGGTGTTCAGCCCCGGTGGTTACTCCGGGTAACTGTTTTGCTTCGTCAAGCACTTTTTCCAGCAGTTCCTTTATCCTTTTGAATCTTTCTTCTGATCCTATGCTGGTGCTTGTGTCGGGTTCCCTGCTTCCACTGGTGCCGACATGTGGTTCACGCTGGCGCTTGGGTCGAGGTGGTAGCAGTTTGGTCGTGTGCTGGTGTTGCTGTTGTTTTCATGTCTGCTCTAGCTATTTTCGCTAAGTGACTCTCTTTGAGATGGTTTGCTCGTGGTAATGAGGTCTTGTCCATTGTCTTGGCAATCTTCCGCATTTCTTTGGTGTCGGTTGGCAACATTAGGGAGTCGAGGTACATGATTACTGGTCCCTGTGCCAAACCACTGACATGCCTTTTGTTCTTGTTTTTTCTTGATCCAACGGCCTATGCTCCTGCCATTTCATGGCTCCTGCCTTAATTCTTTCGACAATTACCTCACAGAAATCCATCTGTGCCATTTCTGCATAGTTCATGTCCTTGACCATTATCGCTTGTTGGCTGAATATAGCGGCGCTTCTCCCGCAGACAACGTTGTGGAAGAAAATAAGGAAAAATATTTTAGCTGATTTGCTGTCTGATTCTTCGTCATCTAGTTCCACCAATTTTTCTAGCTTCTCAAATAGTTCTTTAGGCTTGAAATTTGGACGTTTGAAGCCAAGGTCTGACATCAGTTCTTTCATTGAAGTTTGGCATGTCCGTGGCCTTGGTGCTAACTTTTGCGTGTCGTTTGGCTAACCAAAGACCTTGTGGATAGCTTCCTTGGTAATCCTGATTTTTTTGTCTTCGGTAGCATCACCGAAGGTTATTGTCATGCTTTCTGTGTCCAGATTGTCGTACATGTGTGATGCAACCGGTCTGCAGATGGAGCCTGTTATTTGGCAGTTCTCTATGCTGCCAAATCCTGCCCTCCTAACATCTTGCCTGTGACGTTCTTTAAGTAATTTCCATGCTTTCTTGACATGAGCGAGTGCTGCCCCTGCCTTGATTAGGCATTTGTCTTCGTTTGTTGCTTCCTCGTGTTCGTCAACTATTGGTGCTGCCAATTCTTTTCCGCTTGTCTTTCTCCTCTTCACGTCCTTCTGGCTTGATTTGGGCTTTTTCAGAAAAAAAGGGTTAGAAAGGAACGTTCGACTTTGAGTGCTGAATAGTGGTATTCAAAATTACTACATAAGTGTGTTTTTACATTGTCGTCCTCTTCTGCGTCACTGTCGTGCTCTTCGGCATCATCGCCGTCTGTAGGAATGAAATCTGCGTCATGTTGTCTATCATCGTCGGCATCATCGGTATCTGAATCTTTGCTGTTAGCACAGTCTTGCTCTTCTTCTACCCTTTGTCGTTTGTTTTTCTTCTTGCTTTCACCTTGTTTCTTTGTGGCTGTTGGTGCTGTTGGCGGGAGTACCATTAGAGGTATTGGCTTATGCTGCAAGGCACTAGTATCAACGATGTTTTCAGTATTGTCCTTTTGCCTTTTTGTTTCAGGAGTAAAAACAGTGCTCGTATCTGATTTTCTTACTTATTGCTTGTTGCTAGATGTTTACTCCTATTGAGCCTGGTGTAAGTTACCATTTCTGCTGCAGGTGCTTTGTTCTTGATGTTTTGTTGTGTGCCCTTTTCTGATGAATGAGGAGAGATGTTGTGTGTTTCTGCGATTTCAATATCACCATCTTCGTGTCCTGCATAATGACCAGGTAACAAAAAAGGATATAGTTTTGTCCGAAAAAAATCGATACAGATTTAAAGTACACATCTTCCATGATTATGCATAAGGAATGTGAAACTCCCAAAGGGGCTTTTTAGTTTATTTTTCTTGGGTTAAAAAAGGTTATTAATACTATTACCGATTGAGCTAATCAGGGGATAGAAAATATGAATTATGGTTATAAGTGCGGCTGAGGAAGTGAAGTTAGGGTGAAGCATTTTCTGAGACATAAATGCACACTCGAGGTGATATTTCATAATGGGAGGAATATCATTAAGCAGAGTCGAAGATATACTGGGTAAGATAAACTATTTTTGAATTAAAAATTAGATAGTGTGTGAACATTTTTAATGTTTTCTATAAAGATATATATAAAAAGGGGCAGGTAGATTTATTTGTAGAATAGTTAAGTTATTGTTGTCAAGGAGAGCAGTTAAGTTATTAATGTCTATATATTGTTTTTGTAGATCGACAGTGGACACTTTGCTCAAACCTTTGACAGGAGCTTGCTGGATTGCATGCTCTTCCTCAGGGTCTTCGTCAGTACCTTGTTGGGTGTTAGGTTCTTTGTCAGGCTTTCTCATTGCTGGATAAAAAATGGCCAGGTGTTAGAATCAGAGTTGAGTGTCATAGAAAAAAATGCATTGTGTGAAAAAAATTGTATGGATAGAGAGGCACAGGTTGTTTCACCCTAGAAGCACAGGTACACCTATTCTTTGTTAACGGTTTTTCAAACCAGAGGCAATTAATTTGAAAAACAGTTACAGTCAAGGGACAAGGGATGTAGAAAATCTCGTGTGATTGTCAGGTTTGGCCTCTCAGGATGCTTGCGGTGTTTGGATCTATTGAGGTATTCTAGTTAGTGATGTGGCAGGTATAGTACCTTTAAGCACATATCGTCTGGCGAAAATTCCAAGGCGGAGAGCAGTAGCATTTCTATTAAATCTCATCTGTACGCTAGTTCAATTTGTTAGACTAATTGATTTAGGGTATTGGAAAACTCCTTGGTAGTGGTGGCTAGGGTTGCTATTGGAAGTGGAAAAATCACTACGATCTACCCGGTGGAATGGAATGAGATAGAATGATAATTACCTTCAATTAGTTGTGTGGTGTTCCTTGCTTCCATTGGCTTATTGTGTCACTGCTCTTTTTTGTTGTGATTTCCGCCGCCGGTGTTGAAGTCCTCGCCATTAGTCTCCGCAGCCGGCGGGGTTCTTGGTGTTGTCATGGGCAGCGTTTGACGGTCTGTATGTCGAAGTGGAGGGCGGTGGCGGTTGTCCGGTTACGCGAACTCGATTTCGAATTTGTGTTTGTGTGTACAAGGAAGGAGGAGACCGTGCGGGAGTGACGAAGGTTTCAAGATTTACTGTGCGAGAGGGGAAGCAAGAGAGTAGAAGAGGGAGGGAGAGATGGAAACCATCGAACCATCTCTAATCTTCAACCGTCCGTTTGAGTATCAAGATTCGTTCTACTTGGCTGGGTTTTTTTGTTTGCTAGCATTTTTTATTTTAGTGGTGAGACTAGTAGTGAGGAAGTTAAGCCTCTCTACAGGCATGTGGATGCAGGCACACGAGGCACGGAAGTGCAGGTTCTACATGCACGTGGATGCAGGCACGGGAGGCACGGGAGGCACGGAAGTAAAGCTTGTAACACTCAGTTAGAGAGGAACGGTTGTGAAGTCTGTAAAGCCACGGAGGTTTGGCACCACGGGGCATTTAAGAGTCACGGCAAGTGTCACGTGAGGCACGTGGATGTAGGCATGGGAGGCACGGCATTGAAGGCAACATAGGCACAGACTTGCGGCTTCTCGAGGCACGGGTATCAACCCTGTGGATGTACAAGAGTGTGGTGGCAGAGGCATGTGTTAGAATGCTCGGTTACAGAGGCACGGTTGTGAAGTCTCAGGAGCCACGCGGGCGTGGCAGCGGGACCATGTAAGACTCACGGCGCTTGTCACGTTAGTCACGTGGGTGCAGGCACGGAAGGCACAAAAGTGAAGCCACCACAGGTACATACGTGGGGTTTCTTGAGTCATGGGTGTGGACCCTCTAGAAGCACAAAAATGTGGTCGCAGAGGCATGGGTCTGAATACTCAGTTAGAGAACTACGGTTGTGAAGTCACGTGGGTGTGGCACTATGGGGCATGTAAGAGTCACGACAAGTGTCACGTGAGGCACGTGGATGTAGGCACGGGAGGCACGGCATTGAAGGCAACAGAGGCACGAACTTGCGGCTTCTCGAGGCACGGGTATCCACCTTGTGGATGCACAAGAGTGTGGTGGCAGAGGCATGTGTCAGAATGCTCGGTTACAGAGGCGCGGTTGTGAAGTCTCATGAGCCACGCGAGCGTGGCACCAGGACCACGTAAGACTCACGGAGCCAGTCACGTTAGGCACGTGGGCGCAGGCACGGAAGGCACAAAAGTGAAGCCTCCACAGGCACGTACATGGACCCTCTGGATGCACAAAAATGTGGTGGCAGAGTCATGGGTCTGAATACTCGGTTAGAGAACCACGGTTAAGAAGTCATGTGGGTGTGGCACTATGGCATGTAAGAGTCACGGCGTGTGTCACGTGAGGCAGGTGGATGCAGGTATGGGAGGCACGAAAGTAAAGCCACTGCGTGTGACGGACATGAGGCACTTAATTTGAAAACAGTTACAATCAAGGGACAAGGGACAGAGAAAATCTGGTGTAATTACCAGGTTTGAGCTTTCAGGATGCTCGCAGTGTTTGAATCTATTGAGGTATTCTAGTTAGTGATATGGCAGGTATAGTATGTTTAAGCACATATTGTGTGGCAAAAATTTCATAGCGGGGAGCAGTAGCATTTCTATTAAATCTCGTGTGTACGGTAGTTCAATTTGTTAGACAAATTGATTTTGGCTAGTGGAAAATCGGTTGTTGCGGTGGCTAGGGTTGATGTCCCTGGAAATGGAGAAATCACTATGATCTACCTCGAGGAATGCAATGGGATAGATTGATATTTACCTTCGATTGCTTGTGTTCGGCTTCTTGCCTCCATTGGTCTATTCTGTCGTTCCTCTTTTGTTGTTGTGATCTCCGCCGCCGGGGTTGAAGTCCTCGCTTCGTCGTCGCCGGGTGGGGACTTTGTGTTGTTGGGGGCACCGTTTGACAGGCTGTATCTTGAAGTGGAGGGCGATTGGCGAAGCGCGGTGGCGGTTGTGCGGTGAGGCGAACTCTACTTCGAATTTGGGCTCGTGTGCAGAAGGGACGAGACCGTGTGTGAGTGCGGAATGTTTCGAGATTTACTGTGGGAGAGAAGAAGCAAGAGAGTAGTGGAGGTGGGAGAGATGGAAATGGTGGAACCATCTGTAATCTTCGACGGTCCGCTTGAGCATCAAGATCAGTGCCGCCTGGTTGTGGTTTTTTTGTTCGCTCTAGCATCTTAACAGACGTGTGAGGCACGTGGATGCGTGCGGCCGAGGCACAGAAGTCCAGTCTCTACCGACACAGGCGTTGGGATTCTCGAGGCACTCGTATCAACCCTGTGGATGCACAAATGTGTGGTGGCAGAGGCATGCATCTGAAGACTCACTTAGAGAGGCACGGTTGTGAAGTCTTTAGAGTTACGGGCGTGTGTCACCACGGTCACGTAAGAGTCATGGGTCCGAAAGTGTGGTAGTAGAGGCATGGGTGTGAATACCTAGTTAGAGAGGATCGGTTGTGGGCCCACATGTGTGAAGTCTCTACAACATTGGTCGTGCGGTACCACAGGCATGTGTTCGAATAGACATTTAAATAGCAACTGTTTAAGGCACGGATGTGTACGCACAAGAGGCACTGCATTGAATCCTGTGCACAAAGGGACGTGGGGCAGAGGCACAGGAGTGATGCATGTACATGCAGGGACGTGTGGCAGAGGCATGGGTATCAACCCTCTGGAAGTACAAAAGTGCGGTAGCTGTGGCATGCGTTCGAATACCCAGTTAGAGAGGCACAGTTGTGAAGTGTGTGGATTCACGGTTGTGTGGAAACACAAGCACGTAGAGCATGCCACGTGAGGAACGTTAATGCATGCACACGAGGCACGAAAGTGAATCCTCTATAAGCACAGACGTGGGGTTGGGGCACTGCTACTATCAATCCTCTGGATACACAAGAGTATCGTAGCAGTGGCATGCGTGCGAATACTCAGTTAGAGAGGCACGGTTGTGAAGTGTCCAGAGCCACGGGGGTGTGACACCACAAGCACGTAGAGGCACGGTCCATGTCACGTGAAGCACGTGGGTGGACGCATGTGAGGCACGGAAGTGAAGTCTCTATAAGCACGGAGGTGGGGTTCTCGAGGCACTGCTACTATCAACCTCTGGATACACAAAAGTTTGGTAGTAGTGGCGTGCATTGGGAAAGGTGCATGCAGTTCAACACAGTAGCCAACGCAGTGCACACTATCTACGCAGGCCAGTGAAGTAGGTGCTAACGACGTATGCAAAAATGTTTGTACGTGCTTAAACGGACGCTTTGACGGTTGCTTTTTCCCGGCAACGCGAAAGTACCTTTCGGCGATTGCCCGACGACGCAACTTTAGCGGTGGCGCATGTCTACCACCCCCACTACCTAGACGAGGCCGCGTCCAACCGCCTCCTCCACGACCCAAACCATGCCACAAAAAGGCAACTCCGCTTCCATTTCCGCTCAATTCCGAAAACACCATTGCCGCTCCATCTCAACTAGCAACTCCCCACAATCTCTGTCTCAAGCCCTCCATAACTGGAGGAGGATAATGGCAGAACCATCTGCCAAGCGTCCCCGTGGTGAGACGTCCTACAAGACCAGCGAGGTCGACGGCGTTTAGGTCCCCGTTCAGAAGCTCAACTACACCAGGTACCTCAAGGAGGTTGACATCCACGGCAAGGAGAAGCTGGATGTCGTATGCACCAGCAATCCAGACGAAGCCGACAAGATGATCACCAGGATCAGGAAGAGGGTCGGCAACTTGTACCCTCAGTACATCGGCGTTGATGTGGAGTATACCAGGGAAGACGAACCTCCGCAGAGGGCAGCAGTTCTGCAGTTATGCGTGGAGGAACTCTTCCTGGTATACTGCATCACCGCGGCAACAAAATGGTGAACCATCCTACAAATTCAACCTCTTCATGCATCTATTTAATTAGTGATGCACCCTGAAATTTGATTAAATTGGTTTATGAACTTGATGTACTAGTGATGTTTCTGAAGTAGATGCAGTAGAATAGATTTTGCACCTGACGCACCAGATCAGTTTATGAATTTGATGCACTAGATCAATTTATGAATTTGATGTACGAGATTATTTTCTGAACTTGATGTTCTAGTGTAGTTTCTTTTCTTGATGCAATAGTACAGTTTTCTTGAATTGATGTAGTAAAGTAGCTAAGAAGCAGATAGATCATTGACTCAAGTGTAAATACCAAAAGAAAAATAACATGTTGTGCTTGAATTTAATTTCTGAACTTTGTATAGTAGTTGACGGATTCACCTTCAATCTGTCATCCCCCTTGCAGGCCCAAGAGCCTGCGCCCGTTCCTGAAGGAGGACAAATTGTACACCTTTGCCGGCTTCAGTATTGAAGGTGACAAATACAAGCTGTAGAAATCTGGTTTGGAGATCAACCCCGACAAGTACATTGACATCCAACGCAAGTGGAGAGTTCCGTTCAAGGAAAGAAAGAGGTTCCACTCTTTGGCTGATGTTGCAGGCAGCGTGATCCACCCATTCTACAACAAGATGAAGAAAAAGATTGACAGGGATGAAGACCATAAACTGTGGGGGATCAGCCCACTGCCAAATTACCTCATCGAGTATGTAGCGATAGATGCGTACGCCACCTACGAGTCGTGGAAGAAAATTGAAAACATCAGAGAAGGTCTGCAGAGTGCAAAAGAGGCAAAGAAGAATTATGACGATCCCTACTACGGCTACTAGTGATGACAAAAAAATAAAAATCTGGCCTTGGAGTTGCTTGTGTTTGTGCTTGTCCTTTCTATTGTTTCAAGTTCGTAGTTTACTTCTGTTAGAACGAACCAGTTTCAAATGGCATGTGTATCAGGTTAAACAAGTTTGCTTATGTCAATTTTGTAGTTTGTTTATGTGATTGAACAAGTTATTTTCACACGACAGTGGCTCTAGAAGTAGTTATGTTGCTCTTCACTCTAAGAAAAACAAAATACAAAGCAGTCTTGGACGCTAAGTACAGATTAGTTGTGCACACAAGTACTGCCACAAAAAAAGTCCCAGGAGTACAGTGAAAAATAATGACAACAAAAAGGTTCCATCACACTAAATACATTAAGTTCCAACCAATCGAAACATTCAATACTAAATAAATCAGTTTCTATTGGGCCGGAAAATTAATAAGCACTACGACAAAAATCCCAACACTACAAAAAAAAGACACATCCGTGACATTTTGGGCCGAACGAATTTTTTTTCTGTCATACTTCTGACACTTCTATGACAATAATTGTGACAAAACATGCTATCATCATAGATGTGGTGGGGTCCTACTTCTATGACAAAAAATCATGATAGAAAATGGGCTTTTCGTCCTGGGCGGGCTGGAGACGCAGCTGCATAACATTCTTTGGGCCGTCCATGACGGACAAAACTGTGGTAGAAGCGAGGGCGAGGAAAATATCAGGGTGTTCCCTGTTACGGTGGGTGGTCAGGGACGAGCGATGCGCGTTTCTCTTGTACGCGCATGCGCGTGGGTGCGAGGCGTTGGGCTCTAACTGAACCCGAGCGACAGATTTGCAGGCTACGCTACATCGAACCCGAGTGACCGATCAATGGCTGTTAATCGAACCCGATCGGCGATTCTTCGCCGCTGCCGCTTAATCAAGACGATCGGCGTCGCCTCTGGATGAACAAAGTGAGTATTGCTTTGGGGGGTGGGGTTGGATGAACAGCCTCGGTGGGGTGGATGAACAGGACCCTGTGGTGTTGCCTCTGGATGAAAAGGACCCCGATCGATCGAGCCGGTTGGGGCTGGATGAACAGGACCCCGTGGAGGGCTGGATGAACAGGACCCCCCCGTGGAGGGCAGGATGAACAGTAGATGGTGGAGGGCTGGATGAGCGGTGAGGGCCGTGGAGGGGTGGTTGAAAAGGAGCCCGTGGAGAGGGCTGGTTGAACGATGGCCGGTGGAGAAGCGGCGGTGGAGGCTGGATGAACAGGAGCCCGTGGATGAACAAATGCAGGGGAGGCCGGAGGAGGTCGACGGTGGATGAACAGAGTCGTGCGGAGGCCGGAGGGGTCGACGATGGAGATGAACAGTATCCAGTGGAGTCCTGTTTTGCGGTACGCCACACACCTCCTGATGAACAAGACCCCCATTTCGACTGTAGCACTCCAACACAAGTCCGTTTCCTCCGTTTTGCGGTACGCCACACCCTTCCCGATCAACAGGACCCCGTTTTCGACCGTGAGGAGGTCTATTTCCTCCGCTTTGGCGACGCTGCACCCTCCCGATGAACAGATCCGTTTGAACGTGGCCGTTCGAACACAAGGCCGTTTCTCCGCTTCTGCGGTACGCCAGGCCTCATTTCCATCGGCTGTTCCGTCCAAGCCCTCCCAATGAACACGACGACGCATTCTGTTCTGACCCAGCCTGTTGGCTCCCCATGAACACGACGACGACGCTATTTCTCTGTTCCGACCCAGCCATGTACACGAGCCCTGGCCGTTCATACGCGCGAGTAGGCGTTCGAGATCCCGCCCGTATGTAATGCGACGTGGTCAGATTTACTTTCTTGCACCCTGGCTTATATCGTGCGTGTACATGCTACGTCGCACTCTCTACTACGACACGTCGCGCCTCTACATCGACCAAGATAATGTGCGTACGTACGCCGCGTCGAATGACAACGCCATTACGTACACTTCGACCCGAGTGGGTCCCGGTATCGATCACTTCCTTGCGTGCGAAGATGTAGAAGGTGGGTCCCAGCAATCAGGGGGGCAAATCGTTTTTTTTGCCGAGACGCACTTCCTTGCGTGCGAAGATGTAGCTGGTGGGTCCCAACAGTCAGGGGGAAATGTTTTTTTCGTGAAATACAGTGGCCCGTCCGGTGGGTCCCGCTTATCGTGGAGGAATAATTATTTTGCGCGTAATAAGGAGGCACTTCCTTGTTGCGACCGTGGACCCAAATTGCCGCCTCTCCACGTCTGATTTCTTCCGATGGAAGTCGGTCGTTGACCACATTGACCACGCCAAGGCCGGGAGCACCAAGGCGGTGGACGACGGCGAGGCCTAGGAAGGGGACGACGCCGAGCTGGGGAAGACGCGGCGGTGGATGCCCACGCGAAGAGCGTCTGAGGGTTCACTAGTTAATTTGCGGTGTGCAAGGCCGCCACATGAGAATAACAGGGGTGTGGGTGAGTAGAGGGATGGCCCGCCAGCGGTGGGAGTAGTAGGGGGCGGTGTGCCTCCGCGGCATCGCAGCCGGCCATGGGAGGCAGGAGCACGAGGCACGACCGGCGCTGGTTTGGGCGGCTGGAGCAAGAAGACCAGAGGTTGAAGAAGCACTACGGCCGTTGGATGGACATCGTACGGTCAGTGGAGCTAGATTCGTGCATATTGACTAAGTTGAAAAAGCCCTCCGTCCCCGTCAACTTAGTAGGCCCACAAGTCAGCCTCCCACTATACTGGGTCCTAGCTAGCAGGGGGAGTACTCATTTTTTTTGTGCATAATAAGGAGGCACTTCCGGTGGGTCCGAGCTGACAGCGGGGGGAACGTATTTTTCGCGAAATACGGTGACCCGTCCGGTGGGTCCCAGCAATCAGGGGGAAACGTTTTTTTCACCAAATACGGTGGCCCGTCCGGGGAGTCCCTGCTGTCAGGTGGAGGAATAATTATTTTCCGCGTAATAAGGAGGCACTTCCTTGCGGCTGCCGTGGACCCAGTGTCGGCCTCTCCACGACAAGATTTCTTCCGATGGAAGGCGTTCCTTGACCACGTTGACCACGCCATGCCGAGAGCACCAGGGCGGTGGACGACGGCGAGGCCTAGGAAGGGGACGATGCGGAGCCGGGGAAGACGACGCAGTGGATGCCCACGCGGAGAGGAGTACGAGGGTTCACTGGTTTGGCTGCGGTGTGAGGCTACCGTCGCCGCAAAATAACAAGGGGTATGGGTGAGTAGAGGGATGCCCTGGCCAGCGGTGGGAGTAGTAGGGGGCGGTGAGGCCTGCACGGGAGGCGGGAGCAGGCGGTCCCGCCAGCGCTGGATTTGGCGGCTGGAGCAAGAAGATCAGAGATTGAAGAAACACGACGGCCGTTGGATTGACATCCAACGGTTACGTCTGCTAGAATTGTTTGTTGACGTATATAATAACTAAAAAAATCTTGCACACGCGTCAACTAAACAGGCCCATAAGTCAGACCATTCCCTCTTTTTTCATAATTTATATATAGCTCATTAGACTTCTTATGCAATTTATTGCAGTCGGTTTTTGGTTGGCCGGGGCCAATTTCGCATATTCGTGGGTTCCAAACTATTTTTAATACCGAAATGTCGAGCCAGATTTAAAGTACTTTGAAGATATATTTAAATTAGGTTAATGCCCGATTGAAATAGGAATCTGAAAATGTGAAAAATTCAGAAATTATAAAGTAATTGCCAATTTGTCATCTGCTTTTATATTTACAACCAATTTCATATTACTTTCAAGATTTGCAGGCGTCTTGAAAGAGTTGCAGCCCATCGTGAGCGTAGAAAATAAATAGGCCTGGATTGGGTATTCTTTAGAAAAAATAAACTGGGCTCATTTTCACAAAGAAAAAATAAATTTGGGCTGGTCACATGGTGAACATAAAATATAAGCTCCTGGCTAGACGGGCCACAACCCGCCCAAACCCCGCCCGCCTCAACAATAACAAAAAAATACTGCTCGAGCAGCTCGTCCCTGTGTGTCACCGATCTTGTGATGTTCTCTTGTCTATTGAGTATATACGCTCACAATGTCGTGGGTCCCAGATGTTAGGAAAACACTAGGAGGAAGCATTTTATTTTTCCAAACGCTGACATGGTGAGCCCGTATTGTCATCCTCTCCACGTACTTCTACCGATTCCTATTGTTTGTTGACCATGTTGACAACACGAGAGGGTGGATGCCAACAGCACACCAAAGCTGCCATGGAGGATTTACGGCGGGGCCTCGGACATCGGCGTTAACGATTTAGGAGGCGGTGGGCGGCGATGCGTGTCTTGAGGCACAGCCACCGTGGAGGCGAGCAAAGGCGGCCTCACGGCCGGTTTGGTTTTTGGTGGTCGGAGTAAGACAGATCAAGAAACACGACAGACCGTAAAAGCAGCAGGAGTACTTAACAACCTTAATCAAACCAGCGGGGCACTTAACAACCATAGGTGAAAGCAGTATGAGTACTTATACAGGTTCAACTGCATAAAGCACGCCTCGAGCAGTGCTACTTTGCCTCTGATTAACCAAGGGTGAGGCCGCCAAGGCCTGTGACAAGGCCTGTGCACCACCCAGCGCATCCACAACATTCTGAAAGCGGCTTCATCTCGCAATGTGGTCAATAATTAAACAGGATATTCGCTTTAGAGCCATGGAAAAGCAGGAACATAATCTTCTGTCCTATTCTCCAAGATGGACGGGCCTTCATTATTTGAGACCACCCATGAATAAGTATCTTTTCACCTCCAAGGGGAATGGAGTAGGTCGACATAAACATCATGTTGTGACCAAGCGCAAGTCCGACCAGACCATGGTCGCATCTCAGATAGGAATAATAGAACCGGGCGATTTACATTTCAAGAAGATCACAATTTGTAAACTGTATAAGCAATAGTTTATCAACAACATATATAATAGAAAACAACTCATACCATAAGTTTCTCGACACAGTTGGACCTGTTCAACGAAAAGTGCGAGTGGCACACATATCCCACGTGGCCTTCCACCATTGAAACGCCCACAAGGACCTCAAGACGATCAATAAAGTGGAGGAACTTGTGGATGTCGCCCCGCCAACTTCGGTGCCATCAAGAATAGCCAAGTTGTTACAGAATAACAAACGAGCAGCCCGCTTAACTCGAAAAAACCTACACGTGCCACCGCTTATAAGAAAATATTAGTTAGAAGTAGCATCTTCGTGAGAGATTCGTTGCTACTTCTAAAGTTAAATTGTGATTATTTAGATGTAATAGGTGGATTAAGAAGTAATCGAGGCAACAAGCAAGAACCAGATACAAAATAACATGGATGAACAATTGGAACGATGTCGGGTGGAAGATCGCAGTGAAGATGAGACCAGGTTCTGCTATTTCCATCAACATTCGTGCGCCAACTTTCAACAAGAACACTTCAGAAAGTTTATCCAAGTTCGGCCATAAAAAAAGTAGCGATCTTCTTGGTTCATGAACCCAACTCGGAACTTATATCCATGGCTTGTCTTCACTGTGACCATTAAACTGGTGTATTCAGTTATGGCAAGGCCGAGCATCTTGAGTACATGTGTTCTGGCAGAAAGCAAGTAATGCAATGCAGGAAAAATAATATGAGAACACAATGTATTCCCTATCCAAAACTAGAAATAACTTCCTCCTTCACGCCGGTGTTGACCATCATATCGGTAGTACCTTTTATCCAAAACATAGCAATCCAAATTTCCAAATTAGTCGACGGCATGTTCAAAAAACCACCCTCCCGGATAGAAAAGAGGATTCTAGGAACATACATCATGCGCGTTTTAAAACCCCGTGTTAGGATGAGAAGGAACAAGTGTGGCGTCTCACCGAGGGCGCAGAAACACTGTAGGGTCCTCGCACTTTGGGCACTGCAAATGAAACACACTAGATTCAGTAGGAAGAAAAATGCATCAACGGCGGCAGCTTCCATCCTAGGATTACCCGCGACCAAGGGACTTGGATTTATCGGGGATGGATGAAGAATTCGTACCTGGTTCTCCATAAGAAAACTCTATGCAATCTCCGAGAGGGGGTTTTCTCTGAACAAGCAGACGAGGGAGAATGGGATTCAGGCCCAGTGAAATATTGTTGTTATCCTGTCCAAATTTTACTACTAAAGCTGGAAAGGGGGGGTGTGTGATTTGACGGCTCATTGGGCATTATCATGGCGCTACGACTGGTGTATCTACCGTGGGCCATTCACTCTAATTTGTGCATATGGCATGTGGACCCGTTGACGGATGCCCCACATATCAATGGAAGGAAGTAGAAAGACAGAGTAACTAGTTACACAAAAATATATTTTGACAGAGAGATACTCCCTCCAGAAAGAAATATACAGATCTTTTATATCACAACTTTATACATAAGAAAAAGTAAGAGGAATATATATAACATATATAATTATAAAAAACAGAGTTGTTTTTAACATAGTATAGAGGAGTTGGTGATGATGGTGTGCCTGCCATCCTGCAATATAGGCCGTCCGATTTATATCTGACGGATAGGAAGGAAACTATGGCAATTTTGCAAAAAGGTACCCACACACCTCTCCACATTTGCAAATAAGGCCTTCCCTTGTTCATCCTTTTCTCTCACAAGATAAAATACTCATACAAATGCATCTAGATGTTACGTGCAACGCACGGGCATTATGGGGGTTCAGCTGAGAATATAATACTCAGACAGTGCTCAAGTTCTGACTTTGGACCGCAGGCCCACCTCGCATGTTTGGGGCCCATATGTTCTACCTCAGCTTTTCATATTGCAAGCGCCGCACGACGCTGGTTTTAGATGTCGTCGCAAGGCGAATACATAAAATTGAATAAAGCACGGCATTGTTGGAATGAAATCGAATCTACGCTCCTAACCAAAGAATGAGAGTTGCAGTTCTATCAACGATATACCATGTGATAAATGATACAGTCGTATTACTTATACACACAAGACACTTGTTTCACCATGCCAGATTATTACATCAAAATCTCTTGTAGGATAGATCAGTTCGGCAGTTGTGTGCTGCTACTGAAGAATTTCAAAGTTGATTTGGACCAGCTCTCCTTGCCGAGAAAGTTTGATTTTGAGATCATCCCCTACCGCAAGATATGATTTAGATTTGAACCTTGACCATCCTTTAGCATCAATCATCATGCGACCATCCTTTGTACTTATGGTATATTGAGCAGGTTCATTCACACCTAGGTTGCACATGGTAAGAGAAACTTGGCCGCTATCGCGCGGATTGTTGAACGACTCCCTCTTTGCTCTAGGAATTCTCTGTTTGCAAACAAGAAGACATACCCAAACAGTTAGATTAACACAGTGAATCATGTGAAACAACATGGAAAGAAAAAAGAACGAAACACTTGGGCGGCCAATACCAAGAAGGTGGACATGTCAGTTTTTGTAAGGACTTTGGTATATGAAGTGCGAACTGCAGCCCGATCTGTTGCGGTGCAACTGCTTTCGTTCGGTTACCGTGCAAGCCGGAGCAGGTGCAAGTGCAAGTGTTGGTGCAGGTGCCGAAGCCGCTGCTGCTACCGGAGATGGTGCTCCTTGTAGAGCTAGTGCTGGTGCTGGTGTCGGAGCAGGTGCCGGTGTTGATGCCCGATCCTGCGGTAGTTGAGCCTGATCCGCTGACGTGGTCGGTGCCCAATCCTGAGCTAGATCAGACTGAGCTGCTGCCGCTGTCAGTGCTAGAGCAACTGCCAGTGCTTGATCCGTTGCTGAAGGTGGTACCAATGTGCGAGACAACGGCGATCGTGTCTGGTCTGCTATGATCAGCTTTCTAACTTGACTAGGCTTCGTGACCGTGATCCAGTTTTTTTCTTCATTTCTTTTAAACATGAGAAGGACTAATTGTGGTGTTTTTGTTAAACCAAACTGCAGTTCATCATAGGGATTCAGCTTGTACTTTACTGCAACAGGTGATCCAATTTTTTCTAGTAATATAAGTGATGGACATTGCCTTTGTTACTGACATGACATAAGAAGTGAAACCTGCAAAAATAGCCATTGTAGAGCAAACCAAACGGTTTATTCTGTGATGAATGTCACATGGCAAAACCTGCATCGTAAAATTGCAGGAAAAGAAAGAAAACATGACATTAAATCAATAAGATTTAGACAAGAAATCAATAAGATTTACTTGATGTGACACGAGTGAATCCTTACCAGAAATCACTATGTTGAAGTACTAAATGTAAGATTGATCGTCCAACTCCACGAAAGTGGCATGCAGGGGCCCCGCCTACTCCCACAAGCAGGACAGTCCAAAGGTCGTGACAAATCGTATGGACCGAACATCCATGGGACTGGAAATCCTGGTGGGTGCGATAAACCCTACAATGCATACAGATATTGGAGTGTAACCATAATTGATAAACGTCCTCACAAAAAATATGATCTGGATACTTCAAAATATACAGACTGAATTGAGTGGACAGACATTAACATAGACTGTTCTCAGGACTGACCACACACCAAAAGCGGCAGTACTAATAAACAATACAAGTTCACAAACACAAATCAAGTTCTGAACAATAGTACTTACTACAGACAAGCAAAGTTGCACTAATTAAACTCTGCAGACTATTTCTTGCCAACGACCTACGGGATGAACCCCGCATAACTAACTAGGCCATGGACTTCGTGAGAGATGTCTACATGCACCATCACCATCTTGTCAACCTTGGAGAACCTAACAGAGTGGTCTTTCCACACATAAACATGATCATGAAGACAGGCCGCATCAGATTTGTTGGGAAGCTTTACAAGAACCACACTCTTCGTAATCGAAGGCACAGCCAGGAAATTGTTGTGGTCAAGTACAGCCTCGAGAAAACGCCTGATAACAACGCTGCAAGAAAACACTAGTTCAGGACACGTGGCGACAAGGACACAAATTGGATAGTTTAGCAAGAGAACTCATCCTCGTGTCTTCCAGTTCACACGGCATGACTTTGAGAACTTCATCTCCACCGCGGACCTGGTTCTAATTCAAATGCGAAACCATATTTTATTACTACCTCCATTCAGAAATATAAGATGATTTTTGATATTATAGTCCATATATGACTACATATACCCACAGAAATGAGTGAACAAAGACACTAGAACATGTCTTCAAAGGCATGAGAGCAGAGGGATTACTTGCAATATCCATAACACAAGTTACTGAGGCAAATATACCCTCGTCAAAGGTAGCATTAATGTTCATAAAGTACTAGTTGAAAGTAATCTATAAGAAATCAGTGTCAACCTCTCGCATGTTTTGGTCAAAAGAGGAATTTAGAACCGTCATTTGGCACACAAAAATGACATGCAAGATCACCCAGAAAGTTGTACTACTAGTACTAGTACTGCGTGTTAGATGCAAAAACACAATCAAGATCGAGAAAAAGATCGTCAAGAAGAGATATTACCTGGACATGCTTAATGAGGGATCCCGAAGAGGGGGGCTTGGACAGGGCGATGGCTTTGAGCTTGTCTGTGGTAGTCTCGGCGGGGTGCTTGCGCTTCTTCGTACCATGAGCCTCGACGGTTTTGGCCAGAGCTATAGACATCACTTCGGCCGGTGCTCCAAAGGTCCACTATGAAATCACAAATAGAAATAAAAGAAAAGAAACCATAATCACAAACCCAAAAGAAGAAAAGAGAGGGAGTTATAGGATCAGTCTCGGGTTGCAAGAACCGGCCTTGGGCAGAATCAACACCATTGATGCGCTCACCTTTCCTTCTTTGGGAGAGAAGAACAATGGCGAGAAGCGGTCGGGGTTTTCTTGAAGAAATGAGGAACAAGATGAGGGAGAAGCGAGTTGGGTAGAGAGGAAGCTAAGAGAGAAGAGTGAAATGATGGTTGCTTCGTCCGTCCAACTTACTGCTGGAAAGGAGGGAGTTTTGTGATTTGACGGCTCATTGGGCATTACTGCGGCGCTTCGATCGGGGTAGTCTACCGTCACTCTACTACGGAGTAATTTAGTGCATGGCTGGTGGACCCCGATGCTGGCTGTCCCACACGTTGATACGTCTCCAATGTATCTATAATTTTTGATTGTTCCATGCTATTATATTATCTGTTTTGGATGTTTTATGGGCTTTACTTTACACTTTTATATCATTTTTGGGACTAACCTATTAACCGGAGGCCCAGCCCAAATTGTTGTTTTCTTGCCTATTTTAGTGTTTTGAAGAAAAGGAATATCAAACGGAGTCCAAACGGAATGAAACCGTCGGGAGCGTTATTTTTGGAACGAACATGATCCAGGAGACGTCGAGATGAAGTCAGGGAAGCTTCGAGGAGGCCACGAGGCAGGGGGCGCGCCCACCCCCCTGGGCGCGCCCTCCACCCTCATGGGCCCCTCGTGGCCCCCCTGACCGACTTCTTTCGCCTATATATCTCCATATACCCTAAAAACACCAAAGACAAGAATAGATCGGGAGTTCCGCCGCTGCAAGCCTCTCAGAGCCACAAAAACCTCTCGAGCCTGCTCAAGACTTCGGCACGAGGGGGGATCCTCACCGTGGCCATCTTCATCATCCCGGCGCTCTCCATGACAAGGAGGGAGTAGTTCACCCTCGGGGCTAAGGGTATGTACCAGTAGCTATGTGTTTGATCACTCTCTCTCTCGTGTTCTCTCTACGGCACGATCTTGATGTACGGCGAGCTTTGCTATTATAGTTGGATCTTATGATATTTCTCCCCCTCTACTCTCTTGTTATGGATTGAGTTTTCCCTTTGAAGTTATCTTATCGGATTCAGTCTTTAAGGATTTGAGAACACTGCGGGTTTTGCCCGTGAACCTATGCATAGGGGTTGGCACACGTTTTTCGTCTTGACTCTCCGGTACAAACTTTGGGGCACTCTTTGAAGTACTTTGTGTTGGTTGAATAGATGAATCTGAGATTGTGTGATGCATATCGTATAATCATGCCCACGGATACTTGAGGTGACAATGGAGTATCTAGGTGACATTAGGGTTTTGGTTGACTTGTGTCTTAAGGTGTTATTCTAGTACAAACTCTATGATAGCTTGAACAGAAAGAATAGCTTCGTGTTATTTTACTACAAACTCTTGAATAGATCGAGCAGAAAGAATAACTTTGAGGTGGTTTCGTACCCTACCATAATCTCTTCGTTTGTTCTCCGCTATTAGTGACTTTGGAGTGACTCTTTGTTGCATGTTGAGGGGTAGTTATATGCTCCAATTATGTTATTATTGTTGAGAGAACTTGCACTAGTGAAAGTATGAACCCTATGCCTTGTTTCCTAGCATTGCAATACCGTTTACGCTCACTTTGAACATTAGTTACCTTGCTGTTTGTATATTTTCATATTACAAAATCATGTCTCTACCAGCCAGATTGCACTTGTATCACCATCTCTTCGACGAACTAGTGCACCTATACAATTTACCATTGTATTGGGTGTGTTGGGGACACAAGAGACTCTTTGTTATTTGGTTGCAGGGTTGCTTGAGAGAGACCATCTTCATCCTACGCCTCCCACGGATTGATAACCTTAGGTCATCCACTTGAGGGAAATTTGCTACTGTCCTACAAACCTCCGCACTTGGAGGCCCAACAACATCTACAAGTAGAAGGTTGCGTAGTATACATCAAGCTCTTTTCCGCGCCGCTTGCCGGGAGGTGAGTGCTTGAAGGTATATCTTTAGATCTTGCAATCGAATCTTTTTGTTTCTTGTTTTATCACTAGTTTAGTCTATAAAAGAAAACTACAAAAAATGGAATTGATTTTGTCTCATACGGTTCATATTTTTAATATCTTTCGTAAGTATGATGGAAAGGAAAATTGTGCTTAATTGTTAGAAGAAGAATGCATTAGAATGTTTGGCACTAAATCCTTGTATGATGAGCATGATTGCAATGTTGTTAGTATGAATTCCTTGAATATCCATGATGCTAATGATATGCAAAGCCACAAGCTTGGGGATGCTATGTTTGATGAAGATGATATGTTTAGTCCCCCAAGTTTTGATGAGCAAATTTATTATGATGAAAGCATGCCTCCTATTTATGATGATTATATTGATGAAAGTGGATTTGGGGAGGTCATGACTTTATTTAGTGATGAATCCACTATTTCAGAAGAGGTTCCAATTGATTATGAGAACAAAGTTGCTATCTATGATGATTATTGTGATGACATGTATGCTATAAAGATTAATGATAACCATGAAACCTGTCATCTTGATTTTAATTTTCAATTGGATTATGCTTCACATGATAGTTATTTCGTTGAGTTTGCTCCCACTACTATTCATGAGAAGAATTTCGCTTATGTGGAGATTAGTAAATTTTCTATGCAAGTAGATTATGAAAAGAATGCTTTAGGTGCTGGTTATATTGTTGAATTCATTCATGATGCTACTAAAAATTATTATGAGGGAGGAACATATGCTTTTAGAAATTGCAATAATATCAAGTTTCCTCTCTATGTGCTTAAAGTTTTAAGGTTATGCTTGTTTTGCCTTCCTATGCTAGTTGATTATCGTTCCCATAAGTTGTTTGCTCACAAAATCCCTATGCATAGGAAGTGGGTTAGACCTAAACATGCTAGTCATATTCTTCATGATGCTCTCGTTATGTTTCAATTCTTATCTCTTATGTGAGCATCATTGAAATCGTCATGCCTAGCTAGGGGCGTTAAACGATAGCGCTTGTTGGGAGGCAACCCAATTTTATTTTGTTCCTTGCTTTTTGTTTCTGTTTAGTAATAAATAATTCATCTAGCTTCTGTTTAGATCTGTTTTTATGTTTCAATTAGTGTTTGTGCCAAGTAGGACCTTTGGGAAGACTTGGGTAAAGTCTATGTGATTTTGCTGTAAAAAACAGAAACTTTAGCGCTCACGAGATTAGCTACAACGTTTTGCTGGAGAGTGATATTAGGTTGATTTTTTTGCAGATGATTAATAGACAAACTACTCAGGTCCAAAAATTTATTTTAGAATTTTTGGAGTTCCATAAGTATACGTTTGATACAGATTACTACAGACTGTTCTGTTTTTGACAGATTCTGTTTTCTATGTGTTGTTTGCTTATTTTGATGAATCTATGAGTAGTATCGGAGGGTATGAATCATAGAGAAGTTGGAATACAGTAGATATTACACCAATATGAATTTAGAATGAGTTCACAACATTACCTAAGTGGTGGTTTTATTTTCTTATACTAACGGAGCTTACGAGTTTTCTGTTAAGTTTTGTGTTGTGAAGTTTTCAAGTTTTGGGTTAAGATTCGATGGACTATGGAATAAGGAGTGGCCAGAGCCTAAGCTTGGGGATGCTCAAGGCACCCCAAGGTAATATTCAAGGAAAACCAAGATCCTAAGCCTGGGGATGCCCCGGATGGCATCCCCTCTTTCGTCTTCGTTCATCGGTAACTTTACTTGGAGCTATATTTTTATTCACCACATGATATGTGTTTTGCTTGGAGAGTCATGTCATTTTATTTTGTTTTGCTTGCTGTTTGAATAATATCTCAAGATCTGAAACTCTTAAATGTTAGAGAGTCTTCACATAGTTGCATAATTATTCGACTACTCATTGATCTTCACTTATATCTTTCGGAGTAGTTTGTCATTTGCTCTAGTGCTTCACTTATATCTTTTTAGAGCACGGCGGTGGTTTTATTTTGAAGAAATTAATGAACTCTCATGCTTCACTTATATTATTTTGAGAGTCTTTTAGAACAGCATGGTAATTTGCTTTGGTCATGAATTTAGTCCTAATGTGATGGGCATCCAAGATGGGTATAATAAAAACTTTCATATTAAGTGCATTGAATACTAAGAGAAGTTTGATACTTGATAATTGTTTTGAGATATGAAGATGGTGATATTAGAGTCATGCTAGTTAAGTGATTATGAATTTGAGAGATACTTGTGTTAAAGTTTGTGATTCCCGTAGCATGCACGTATGGTGAACCGTTATGTGATGAAGTTGGAGCATGATGTATTTATTGATTGTCTTCCTTATGTGTGGAGGTCGGGATCGCGCGATGGTTAACTCCTACCAACCCTTCCCCTAGGAGCATGCGCGTAGTACTTTGTTTTGATGACTTGTAGATTTTTGCAATAAGTATGTGAGTTCTTTATGACTAATGTTGAGTCCATGGATTATATGCACTCTCACCCTTCCACCATTGCTAGCCTCTCTTGTGCCGCGCAACTTTCGCCGATATCATACACCCACCATATACCTTCCTCAAAACAGCCACCATACCTACCTATTATGGAATTTCCATAGCCATTCCGAGATATATTGCCATGCAACTTTCCACCATTCCGTTCATATGACACGCATCATCATTGTCATATTGCTGTTTGCATGATCATGTAGTTGACATCGTATTTGTGGCAAGGCCACCTTTATAATTTTCATACATGTCACTCTTGATTCATTGCATATCCCGGTACACCGCCGGAGGCATTCATATAGAGTCATATCTTGTTCTAAGTATCGAGTTGTAATTCCTGAGTTGTAAGTGAATAAAAGTGTGATGAGCTTCATTTTTAGAGCATTGTCCCAGTGAGGAAAGGGTGATGGAGACTATGATTCCCCCACAAGTCGGGATGAGACTCCGGACTAAAAAAAAGAGAAAGGCCGTAAAAAAAGAGAAAGGCCCAAAAAAAGAAAAGAAAGAAAAAAATGAGAGAAAAAGAGAGAAGGGGCAATGCTACTATCCTTTTTACCACACTTGTGCTTCAAAGTAGCACCATGATCTTCATGATAGAGAGTCTCCTATGTTGTCACTTTCATATACTAGTGGGAATTTTACATTATAGAACTTGGCTTGTATATTCCAATGATGGGCTTCCTCAAAATTCCCTAGGTCTTCATGAGCAAGCAAGTTGGATGCACACCCACTTAGTTTCTTTTGTTGAGCTTTCATACATTTATAGCTCTAGTGCATCCGCTATGCGGCAATCCCTACTCACTCAAATTGATATCTATTGATGGGCATCTCCATAGCCCATTGATACGCCTAGTTGATGTGAGACTATCTTCTCCTTTTTGTCTTCTCCACAACCACCATATTCTATTCCACCTATAGTGCTATGTCCATGGCTCACGCTCATGTATTGCGTGAAAGTTGAAAAAGTTTGAGAATACTAAAGTATGAAACAATTGCTTGGATGAAACCGGGGTTGTGCATGATTTAAATATTTTGTGTGATGAAGATAGAGCATAGCCAGACTATATGATTTTGTAGGGATAGCTTTCTTTGGCCATGTTATTTTGAGAAGACATGATTACTTTGTTAGTATGCTTGAAGTATTATTGTTTTCATGTCAATATTAAACTTTTGTCTTGAATCTTGCGGATCTGAACATTCATGCCACAATAAAGAAGATTACATTGATAAATATGTTAGGTAGCATTCCACATCAAAAATTCTGTTTTTATCATTTACCAACTCGAGGACGAGCAGGAATTAAGCTTGGGATGCTTGATATGTCTCCAACATATCTATAATTTTTGATTGTTCCATGCTATTATATTATCTGTTTTGGATGTTTTATGGGCTTTACTTTACACTTTTATATCATTTTTCGGACTAACCTATTAACCGGAGGCCCAGCCCAAATTGTTGTTTTCTTGCCTATTTCAGTGTTTTGAAGAAAAGGAATATCAAACGGAGTCCAAACGGAATAAACCTTCGGGAGCGTGATTTTTGGAACGAACATGATCCAGGAGACGTGGAGATGAAGTCAGGGAAGCTTTGAGGAGGCCACGAGGCAGAGGGGCACCCCCCTGGGCGCGCCCTCCACCCTCGTGGGCCCCTCGTGGCCCCCCTGACCGACTTCTTTCGCCTATATATCTCCATATGCCCTAAAACACCGAAGACGAGAATAGATCGGTAGTTCCGCCGCCGCAAGTCTCTGTAGCCACCAAAAACCTCTCAGAGCCTGCTCGGCACCCTCGCCGGAGGGTGATCCTCGGCCAGTGGCCATCTTCATCATACCAACGCTCTCCCTGACGAGGAGGGAGTAGTTCACCCTCGGGGCTGAGGGTATGTACCAGTAGCTATGTGTTTGATCTCTCTCTCTCTCTCGTGTTCTCTCTATGGCACGATCTTGATGTACCGCGAGCTTTGCTATTATAGTTGGATCTTATGATGTTTCTCCCCTCTACTCTCTTGTGATGAATTGAGTTTTCCCTTTGAAGTTATCTTATAATTGAGTCTTTAAGGATTTGAGAACACTTCGGGTTCCGCCCATGAACCTATGCATAGGGGTTGGCACACATTTTTCGTCTTGACTCTCCGGTAGAAACTTTGGGGTACTCTTTGAAGTACTTTGTGTTGGTTGAATAGATGAATCTGAGATTGTGTGATGCATATCGTATAATCATGCCCATGGATACCTAAGGTGACAATGGAGTATCTAGGTGACATTAGGGTTTTGGTTGATTTGTGTCTTAAGGTGTTATTCTAGTACGAACTCTATGATAGATTGAACGGAAAGAATAGCTTCGTGTTATTTTACTACGAACTCTTGAATAGATCGAGCAAAAAGAATAACTTTGAGGTGGTTTCGTACCCTACCATAATCTCTTCGTTTGTTCTCCGCTATTAGTGACTTTGGAGTGACTCTTTGTTGCATGTTGAGGGGTAGTTATATGATCCAATTGTGTTATTATTGTTGAGAGAACTTGTACTAGTGAAAGTATGAACCCTATGCCTTGTTTCCTAGCATTGCAATACCGTTTACGCTCACTTTTATCATTAGTTACCTTGCTGTTTTTATATTTTCTGTCACATCCCTAGTTCTAGTATGCACTAGGCTAGCCCTTCTTGTGTGCATCATGTTTAAGTTTCAAATGAATTTGAAATGGGGGCTGATAAACCCTAGCAAAGCAAATGAAACTCAACTAGGGTCCAAATAAAAATCATTTTCACTGAACTCAAAATGCCTTATAAAATGTTCATCATCTTTGCCTTGGTCTAGGACCTTTGGCAAAAATGGTGCACACTTTCTAGGACATCAGAGGGTCACTGAATTAAATCATACTCTACTTGCATTGGGCATTTAAATACTATAAAATATTATAAATGCTCCAATAATCATAAACTAAAATGTTTACTGTTGGATATATTCTAAACAGTAGCCATGATTAGTTTCATGATTTTTGGAGGTGTCTAAGTATTTTAAATAAAGCCACAAAGCTTCAGAATAATAGAAAACATGAAATAATAAAAAAAATAAAGGAAACTTACCGGACAAAGACCACCGCCCACCACTACAAAGAGCCCAGCCCACCTCCACCTCCCTGTTGCCTTCCACCTCCTGCCAAGAGGCGGGAGGGCGTGGCCACTGCGGCCCCAAGACGCGCCGAGCCACCTCCCCGCTTCCGCCCGCTCGAGCCAGCCCGAGTGCCAAGCACTCCCCCTCGCCCCCTGCACCCCTCTCCTCTCTCCCTGGACCTCCTCCCCTCCTCTATCTCTCGGCCCAAGTGCGACCGAGAACGGCCGTCGCCACCGCTCGTCGCAGTCGTAGCCACCACCGTCGTTCCGCCCCACCAGAGTGACCAAAGGCTCCGCCTCGACGCCCCCGACCTCTCCATGGAGCTACACAACGCCGGGAGCCCTGCATCGCCGGCCACGCCGTCTTCCCCATCTCCGGCCGCCCGAGATCGCCGGCTTCGCTACGTCGCCGTCCGAACTCCCCCGAGCTCGCCGTGAGCCCCTGCCTCCTCTCCCCTTGCTCCCGTGCTCCTTTTCTCGCCATGGCCACCGTTTGCAGTGGCGATTCGCGGCGCCGCTGAGCTCCCTCGCCGCCCGTGGCGGAGGCCATGTTCGTCGCTCCTGGGCACGTGAACATGCTCCAGACCTCGCCAGGAACCCAACCCACACCCCAACACGCTCTCTCGAGCACTACAGCCGCGTCCCTGCACCCGGCCGAACTCCGGCCGCCGCTCGCTCATGTCAGCGGGCGCCGCCATATCGCACTCCCGCACCTCCCGCTGCCTCCTTTAGATGCGCCGCACCGCCAGCTCGCCGTAGCCGCAAACCACGTGCAAAACGGTGCTCGTTAGCGCCCTCCCTAGCAACTCCGGCGAGGTCCCGCCGTCGCCGTGGTCGCCGGCGTCACTTGTTGACGTGGCACGGTCATTAGCCACTAATGACCCAGCTAACTAACCCTCTGGGCCACTGACGCATGGGCCCCATGCCCTAATTAACCCCAGCTTTATTTCTGCTTAGTCTAACTATAATCCAACGGGACCCATTTGTCAGGGTTGACCCTGCTGACGTGGCCGTTGACTCGGCCCCACCTGTCAACGACACTGACCGGCACTTTGTCCTCGACGGTGGACCCCACCGTCGTTTGACCCGGCAGCTCGGTTGACCTGCCGACGCTACATCTTGACGCCAGTTGATGTAATTAACCCTTTTCTGGATTTATTCTTATTTAGAAAATTCCAGAAATTTGCCTAAACTTCTAAATATCATAGAAATTCAACCGTAGTTCAGAATGAAATAAGTTATATATGAAAAATGATCAGAAAAATCCAATCTATCTATCTGTACCACTTTCATGCATGTTAGATCAATTTATATCTGCTGATCAGGTCAAATCAATTAAATGGCATTTGAATTTCACATATGGAGTTTGAATTTGAACCCTTGGTTCAAACCAACTTCATTTAATATGGTTGCTAGCTGCATTAGCTCAATCAACAGCACATTGCCATGACATTATCATGCATCATATTTGTTGCATTGCATTGATTGTGTTCTTCCTTGTTTGCCGGTGTTTGCCCCCCCTCGATGAGCGGCATTTACCAACGATGAGTTCGATGACACCGATGAAGAACTATATTATCTTCGAAGTGCCGGGCAAGCAAAACCCCTTGTTCATTCCGATACAATCCCACTCTCTCGCCTCCTGCTCTTTTAATGCATTAGGACAACAACGATTCATCTATTACTTGCTGCGGTAGCTGAACCCCTTTATCCTCTCGTGATCACCAGTCATTCCACTAGAATAGATGAAACCCACTAGCATGAGTAGGAGTTGTTTGAGCCTGTTGTGCCTACTCATTCATGCTTGTTTGTAATGCCTCTTTACCGCTTAGAGTTGAGTCAGGTCCGATTCATCGAGGATGAATCGGAGGTGTGTGAACATGTCCCATCGTGTGTGAGCTAAGTGTGTGAACATGATTTGGTAAAGGTAGCGGTGAGAGGCCATGTAGGAGTACATGGTGGGTTCTCTCATTGCAGCCGTCCTCAGGAACGGAGTTCTGTGTTTGTGATCCATGAAACAGTTACTACCACACATTGGGCTCCGGGCATTCCAAGCTCTCTCGACTTATTAATCAACTTGATCTCTGTCCAGGAGTTGCAACTAGTTTACGGTGTTTGTAGGATATGTGTTGGGGGCCGTGCGTGGCGCTGACCCTAGGGGTGGGCTATGTTGCGGTAGAGACACGAGGCACGGTGTACCAGACGCCTGCTTGGTGCCTCGGGAACCCTGCTCTCATCGTTTGGGGCCGTGGCGACACCGGTCGGATCTCCTCGCGGATGGAACCCGAATAGGCGATAAACCTAGACTAGAGACTTGTGTGGTTAGTCGGTCGTGGCCGACTCCTCGCCAAAGCTTCCGCTTGAAGGTTGCCGAGATACACGACGTGTACATGGTGGTAAGTGGCGAGAGCGTGTGTGAAGAAGTACACCCCTGCAGGTTAACATCATCTATTCGAATAGCCGTGTCCGCATGAAAAGGACTTCGGGTTGCACATGCAGTTCATAGACAAGTGAAAGTGGATACTCTAAAATGCGCAAGATAAGCGTGAGTGCTATGGATGGCGTTCTCGTAGGGAGACGGGAGCGGATCCATAGTGGTGTATTGATATGGTGAATATGTGGACTCGTAGCGCCACCTCAAAAGAGTTACTTGCAGGTCATAGTTCAGGATAGCCACCGAGTCAAAGCTGGCTTGCTGCAGCTTAAACCCCACCACCCCTTTGTTGATAATGATGCATATGTAGTTAGTTCTGATGTAAGTCTTCTTTGAGTACAATTGTACTCACGTTTGCCTATTTTATGTTTTTGCAGAGACTTCAGTCTCACTAGTAGTTCCACACGGACTTGACGTTTAGCTTGTTACCTCAGCTACGATCTTGTGCCTCGGCGAGATCTGGTAGATAGTCGTGCTTCTCAGCCTTTTCATTTATAGCTGTCTGTACTCGTACATGTTAAGCTTCCGCTTGTGCTTTGACTTGTATGCTCACGAATGTTGGGTCGTGAGATCCATGTTTGTAATATCTCGCTCCTCGGAGCCTAATGAATAAATACTTTGAGTCGTAGAGTTATGTTGTGATGCCATGTTGTATTTACACATATTGAGCATATTGTGTGTATGTTTGAAATGCTTGGTATGTATGGGATCCGACAATCTAGTTGTTTATCCTTGGCAGCCTCTCTTATGGGGAAATTTGGTCTAGTGCTTCCTGAGCGATAGTAGTCCGCTACTGACCCGTTTCACGGAGTCCTGCTAGCCCAAAGACTACCGCTCTAGACACTTGATCGCCGGGCATGTGTTTCACTTCGTTCCTATGTTCTGTCCCTTCGGGAAATGTCACGCGGTGACATCCGGAGTCCTGCCTAGCTCACATATTCTGGTTCCCGGAGTCCTGTTAGCCCAGTTGTTACAGCCCGGATTCACAGCTGGCCGACCGACATGCTCGATGTGATTCATGTATGCATGTCCCCATGGGTTAGTGCCGCTTTGGGTTCACGACTAGCCATGTTGGCCCGGGTTCTCCGTCATATGGATGCTAGCGACACTATCATATACGTGAGCCAAAAGGCGCAAACGGTCCCGGGCCATGGTAAGGCGACACCCGTGGGAATACCGTGCGTGAGGCCGCAAAGTGATATGAGGTGTTACCGGCTAGATCGGTGTGACTTGGAATCGGGGTCCCGACAGCTTTGGTATCGAGCTCGATCGCTCAGAGGATTACCAAGCCAAACCGGTCGAAGTTGTGTCTAGAAATGCTTTAGTTATGTAAGGGAATTGATTGTGGAAGGAACGTAAGGCTCTTTTTACTCCTTATACCTCATGGCCTTACGATGCGAGTCATCCTGTTCTCTTCTACGGGATTAAGAACTAGGCCTTCTCATCTATCTATCGTGATGACGTGTTACTAATCCATAGACTTATAGGATTGATAGTTTCAAATCTCATTTCAGTTTTTACTACTTCCGTATGTTCATAGCTGGTCTCGTAACCTTGATATTGTGATGTTGAGTGGTCATGCCACTATTTTGCAGGATGTCTCAAGTCATTTTGAGCATTTACAGCCCGTTATACTATCTACGAGTCATCCTGTGTCTCTAAATAGTCTGATGCATTTGCAAATCCTTTCTTTCCATCCCCGTTGTCCTTTATGGTCAGAATAAGCACACTAACCGGTGCGTTGAGGTAATTCATTGCCTTGACATATGTGTTGGAGCTATTATTATGACCCTAGGTGTTTTAGGGAGTCACCTACTAATCTAGTCATGTTTTGTGTTCCCGGTGTGGTGATCTTGGCCATTATTCTCGAAAGCATCCTGTGATGCCATTTAGTAGTAGGTATTCTATTCACAGGTTCTTGAACCCGAGATTCACCCTACTTACCTCGTGTTGGTAGTGTTGCTCGTACCTTTAGGATATTAGTAACTGCGATAGTCCTCGAGGTCCATGGTATTTCCTTCTTCCAAATACTATGAACCGCTTATGGCGAAGTTCCTCGCTGAACCGAAGGATCACAACCAGAGTACTCTTGAGGAGTTCTCCATTCATAATTGTGAATCTGCCAGTTCTACCTTTCCGCATGGGTTATCCGGAAGAAATGTTGAGCTTCGCTCGACATACTAATCTATGCATCCACAACTCAGAAAATTATATGTTTCTTTGAGTTGCTCTCTTTAGTTGTACTCTGACCCTCGTCTATCAATTGATAGTCAAGCGTATGTGAGCATTCGTTTATCGATGCCTATTACTCTTGTGGTCTGTCAAGCCATTCTATTCTAGAATGACTGGGAGAAACAAACTCCAGTACCTCATCCATATCCAGGATTGGGTCAAAGCAGTTGTAACCCACAGATCAAATGCAATCAAGCTTTTGATTCTGTTCTATCCTGAAGTATTACCCACTTCATGTCAGGAACGTCATGAGAATTGCACCTTCTCTTATGAATTCTTGATGCAGTGATACTCTCACCATCATCATTCATTCCTCGGTCCCGTGTTGTTGCAACCGGAATGCCAACAAGTGAACCATGATGTGCGAGAATCAATACTCCTAGCAACTCCGTCGCTTGGTAGTTAATGGACAATACTCTCATTCTTAACGTGCTGGTTATTGAATCATCATCCTAAGATTGATCGTGCTACCCAGTCCATATTTCCGGGTGCACTCATCGACCAAGGAGTTAGGATTGTGACAATCCCTCGCTCCTTGATCATATCGTCTTGCCCTGAAAAGCAAGATTGTTCTCGAGCTTAAAAACATATCAGTGGTTCGTGATATTTCGAATATCTTCTCGGAAGTATCACCAAGTTGTCACCTGACCGCTATGTTGAGCTCGTGATCAAGTTGGTTTCTTATAAACCACCCTTCTCCAAGAATATTTGTTGAATACCCTGAGCTAGTTGGTTAAGCCGAACAACAACTTGAAGAGTTGGAAGATAAAAGCTTGCCTAACTTAGTTCGTTCCAAAGGGATATTCTTGTGCAGTGTGTGTTGAAGAAAGATGATATCTTTATCGATTGGTCCCTGTGATCAGTTGTTGGACCTATTGTCTTATCAATCCTTTGACTTGAGTGTGGGCTATCGTCAAATCAAATCAGTACCAACGATGTTCGTAATGTCGTCTTACTCCTGGTTGATCCCTCGAGCATACACCATTACATTTTTTTGGTCTGACCAATACCAACACATTGTTCACATAATGGTGGAAGTCCAGTGATATGGAAATTCCGATGAGTTGTTGTTGAGCCCAACAGCAGCATCTTGTCTCCTCCATGATTCATGTTGAACATCAACCTAGTGTTGGAAACTTTTGTAAGCATTCCCTTCGTGGTCCGTTCATGAGGTATATGTTTTGGTGAAAGAAGTGATTTTCTCTGATTCACGTGCATTTGGTGCAAGTTGCCGCCGTGAGTTCGAGGAAGATTGTTTTGTTTCCTATGGTACCATCCCAAGCCAGTCATGCACGTGCGAAGTGCTCTATGGTTTGATAGGTTGGCCGCCTCCACTCCATATGTGTTCCTAGCACATCAAGCCACTGACTGATTTGCTCAAGGAGAAGGAGTCCCTTCATAAGAGCTAATCCGGACTTATGAAAAGACTTCGATATCCTCGATGATGGTTCCCCCACCTGAACTTGGTAGTGTTTAATATAAGACTACTACGTGGCCATGCTTGTCTGGGACAGCGTGTTCACATGGTTGTAGCAGAACTCGCTCATGTTTTGGAGCTTACTACCATAGTCCATCTCCCGAGAATCTCGCAACATCATCTCGTCGATTTGTGTTGCAACCTTTCCTTTCGGACATGCTTTATGCGAAATATCCTGTTACCAACCAGATCTGAATCACAGGCAGATATGATGGTTGAAACATTCCCAGCATTTGCGTTATGTTCAATATTGCACCCCAGCAATTGTTGTTCAGGATCATCTTCAAAAGCAGTCCTACCATGGTTCCCATCCATCTCCGATGATAAGCAAAATCATCCCTTGCGTTGTCTTCAACAAGGTAGTCCTCATCATCCATTCTAGTCCGAGTATACCATCCCTTAGTACTCTGCCAAACGATTAATGTGATTGCCTTAGGCTGGTATAAAGAGTTTCAGTGATCTCAGGATCAAAAGTAATTCTTTTTGCCACTTAAGGGAATAATTCTACGAGTCACCTTCTCTAAGGTGCCCCGTTATGGAATCATGGCAATTATTTCCTAGCCACCTTGACACCATCCACCATCTTTCTAAGCATGGAATTGTTGCCCACCAAATCAAACCCCGTCGTTGTTCTTCCATCCCTCTCGATGTGTTTTGTGTCTCAACTTGAGATGTTTCAACGTCTCATTCCATGAGTTGATCGTCAGTTGTCCGATCTTCGAGAAGATCGATCCTTCTAGAGTTCTCCTCTCCTCTCATTGTCATGATAGCTGGAGTTCTCGAGCAAGGCGTCGAGGCAAAGATGGTGATCGAATCAACGTTCTTGTGAGATGCAACCTGGATGGTGAAGATTGTGTTAGTTTATGCGTTCCCCTTCATCTCACCCTACGCTTGAATCTCGGGACGAGATTCTTGTTTAGTGGGGGCGAGTTGTCACATCCCTAGTTCTAGTATGCACTAGGCTAGCCCTTCTTGTGTGCATCATGTTTAAGTTTCAAATGAACTTGAAATGGGGGCTGATAAACCCTAGCAGCAAATGAAACTCAACTAGGGTCCAAATAAAAATCATTTTCACTGAACTCAAAATGCCTTATAAAATGTTCATCATCTTTGCCTTGGTCTAGGACCTCTGGCAAAAATGGTGCACACTTTTCTAGGACATCAGAGGGTCACTGAATTAAATCATACTCTACTTGCATTGGGCATTTAAATACTATAAAATATTATAAATGCTCCAATAATCATAAACTAAAATTTTTACTGTTGGATATATTCGAAACAGTAGCCATGATTAGTTTCATGATTTTTGGAGGTGTCTAAGTATTTTAAATAAAGCCACAAAGCTGCAGAATAATAGAAAACATGAAATAATAAAAAAATAAAGGAAACTTACCGGACAAAGCCCACCGGCCCACCACTACAGCAGCCCAGCCCACCTCCACCTCCCTGTCGTCTTCCACCTCCTGCTAGTGGGCAGGAGGGCGTGTGGCCACCGCGCTCCGGCACGCGCCCGAGCCACCTCCTGCTTCCGCCGCTTCTGGAGCCAGCCCCCAGTGCCACGACTCGCCCCTGCACCCCTCTCCTCTCTCTGGACCTCCTCCCTCCTCTATCTCTCGGCCCAAGTGCAACCGAGAACCGCTTGCCGCCGCCAGCCGTCGTAGCCAGAGCTACCACCGCTGCTCCGCCCCACCAGAGTGACCAAAGGCTCCGCCTCGACGCCCCCGACCTCTCCATCGAGCTACACAACGCCGGGAGCCCTGCATCGCCGGCCACGCCGTCTTCCCCATGTCCAGCCGCCCGAGATAGCCGGCTTCGCTATGTCGCCGTCCGACCTCCCCCGAGCTCGCCGTCTGCTCCAACCGACTCGCCGTGAGCCCCTGCCTCCTCTCCCCTTGCCCCCGTGCTCCTTTTCTCGCCATGGCCACCGTTCCGCTGGTGACCGATTCGCGCCGCCACCTGAGCTCCTCGCCGCCGTGGCCAGAGGCCGTGTTCGTCGCTCCTGGGCACGTGAACGTGCTCCAGACCTCGCCAGGAACCCAACCCGCACCCCAACTCGCTCTCTCGAGCGCCATACCGCGATCCCGCACTCCGGCGAACTCGGCCACCGCTCCGCCTGCCGCCGCCGCCGCTTCTGCGCACCTTGTCACCTCCGCTGCCTTCTTTAGATGTGCCGCACCGCCAGCTCGCCGTAGCCGCAAACCACGTGCGAAACGGTGCTCGTTAGCGCCGTCCCGAGCAACTCCGGCGAGGTCCCGTCGTCGCCGTGGTCGCCGGCGTCACTTGTTGACGTGGCACGGTCATTAGCCACTAATGACCCAGCTAACTAACCCTCTGGGCCACTGACGCATGGGCCCCACGCCCTAATTAACCCCAGCTTTATTTCTGCTTAGTCTAACTATAATCCAACGGGACCCATTTGTCAGGGTTGACCCTGCTGACGTGGCCGTTGACTCGGCCCCACACATCAACCGACAGCGGCAAACACTTTGTCCCCGACCGGTGGACCCCATCAGTGGTCAGGTTTGACCCGGGGCAGCTCAGTTGACCTGCTGACATCACACTAACGCCAGGCTGACGCAGTTAACGCTTTTCTGGATTTATTCTTATTTAGAAAATTCCAGAAATTTGCCTAAACTTCTAAAAAATCATAGAAATTCAACCGTAGCTCAGAATGAAATAAGTTATATGAAAAATGATCAGAAAAATCCAATCTATCCATCTGTACCACTTTCATGCATGTTAGATCAATTTATATCTGCTAATCAGGTCAAATCAATTAACTGGCATTTGAATTTTACATATGGAGTTTGAATTTGAACCCTTGGTTCAAACCAACTTCATTTAATATGGTTGCTAGCTGCATTAGCTCAATCAACAGCATATTGCCATGACATTATCATGCGTCATATTAGTTGCATTGCATTGATTGTGTCCTTCCTTGTTTGCCGGTGTTTGTACCCCCCCCCCTCAGTAGACGACGTACCGACAATGAGTTCGATGACACTGATGAAGAACTATATTATCTTCAGAAGTGCCAGGCAAGCAAAATTCCCTTGTTTATTCCGATACAATCCCTCTCTCTCGCTCCTGCTCTTTTTACTGCATTAGGACAACAACAATTCATTTGTTACTTGCTGCGGTAGCTAAACCCCTTTATCCTCTGCATGACATGTCATTCCACAGTAAATAGATGAAACCCACTAGCATGAGTAGGAGTTGTTTGAGCCCTGTTGTGCCTACTCGTTCATGCTTGTTTGTAATGCACACTCTTGCTTAGAGTTGAGTCGGTCCGATTCATCGAGGATGAATCGAGGTGTGTGAACATGTCCTACGTGTGTGAGCTAAGTGTGTGAACACGATTTGGAAAAGGTAGCGGTGAGAGGCCATGTACGAGTACATGGTGGGTTGTCTCATTGCAGCAGTCCTCAGGAACAAAGTAATATGTATGTGATCCATGAAACAGTTACTACCACACATTGGGCTCAGGGCACTCCAAGCTCTCTCGACTTATTAATCAACTTTATCTCTGTCCAGGAGTTGCAACTAGTTTCTGGTGTTTGTAGGATATGTGTTGGGGGCCGTGCGTAGCGCTGACCGTAGGGGTGGGCTATGTTGCGGTAGAGACACGAGGCACGGTGTACTAGGACGCCCGTTTGGTGCCTCGGGAACCCTGCTCTCATCGTTTGGGGCCGTGAGCGACACCCCGGTCGGATCTCCTCGCGGATGGAACCCGAATAGGCGATAAACCTAGACTAGAGACTTGTGTGGTTAGTCAGGTCGTGGCCGACTCCCTTGCCAGGCTTCCGCTTGAAGGTTGCCGAGATACACGACGTGCACATGGTCGTAAGTGGCGAGAGCGTGTGTGAAGAAGTACACCCCTGCAGGGTTAACATCATCTATTCGAATAGCCGTGTCCGCGGAAAAGGACTTACGGGTTGCACTGCGGTTCATAGACAAGTGAAAGTGGATACTCTAAAATGCGCAAGATAAGCGTGGAGTGCTATGGATGGCGTTCTCGTGAGGAGACGGAGCGGATCCATAGTGGTGTATTGATATGGTGAATATGTGGACTCGTGTGCGCCACCTCAAAAGAGTTACTTGCGATGCGTAGTTCAGGATAGCCACCGAGTCAAAGCTGGCTTGCCGCAGCTAAACCCCACCACCCCTTTGTTGATAATGATGCATATGTAGTTAGTTACGATGTAAGTCTTCTTTGAGTACAATTGTACTCACGTTTGCCTATTTTATGTTTTTTGCAGAGAGACTTGATCTCACTAGTAGTTCCACGTGGACTTGACGTTTAGCTTGTTACCTCAGCTACGATCTTGTGCCTCGGCGAGGATCTGGTAGATAGTCGGGCTTCTCGGCCTTTTTCATTTATAGTTATGCGTACTCAGACATGTTAAGCTTCCGCTTGTGCTTTGACTTGTATGCTCTGAATGTTGGGTCATGAGACCCATGTTTGTAATATCTCGCTCCTCGGAGCCTAATGAATAAATACTTTGAGTCGTAGAGTTATGTTGTGATGCCATGTTGTATTTACACATATTGAGCATATTGTGTGTATGTTTGAAATGCTTGGTATGTGTGGGATCCGACAATCTAGTTGTTTATCCTTGGCAGCCTCTCTTATGGGGAAATGTAGTCTAGTGCTTCCTGAGCGATAGTAAGTGCGCCATTTCGGTTCACTGGAGTCCTGCTAGCCCAAAGACTACTTTGCCTGGACACTTGACCTGGCCGGGCATGTGTTTCACTTTGTTCTGTGGTTCATCCCTTTGGGGAAATGTCACGTGGTGACATCCGGAGTCCTGCCTAGTGTGCTACAGCCCGGGTTCCCGGAGTCCTGTTAGCCCAGTGCTAGAGCCCGGATTCACACCTGTCAATCGACATGCTCGATGTGATTCATGTATGCCTGTCCCCATGGGTTAGTGCCGCTTTGGGTTCACGACTAGCCATGTCGGCCTGGGTTCTCCGTCATATGGATGCTAGCGACACTATCATATACGTGAGCCAAAAGGCGCAAATGGTCCCGGGCCATGGTAAGGCGACACCCGTGGGAATACCGTGCGTGAGGCCGCAAAGTGATATGAGGTGTTACCGGCTAGATCGATGTGACTTGGAATCGGGGTCCTGACATTTTCAGATTACAAAAACCTATATCTACCATCCATATTGCACTTGTATCACCATCTCTTCGCCGAACTAGTGCACCTATACAATTTACCATTGTATTGGGTGTGTTGGGGACACAAGAGACTCTTTGTTATTTGGTTGCAGGGTTGCTTGAGAGAGACCATCTTCATCCTCGCCTCCCACGGATTGATAAACCTTAGGTCATCCACTTGAGGGAAATTTGCTACTATCCTACAAACCTCTGCACTTGGAGGCCCAACAACGTCTACAAGGAGAAGGTTGCGTAGTAGACATCACTCGTCGGCGAAAGTGAGTAATTTAGTGCATCGATGGAGGAGGATCCGCATGGTAGAGTGTGTCCACTGTTTTTCTGAAGAGAAAAATGATTACAGCAAGCGTTTCCACTCTTACGACGGAGGAGTGCGAAACACGGCAGCCACTTGAACATACACAGTGCTCCTACTACTAGGCATGTGCGATGGTTCATACGTCGATTACTACATAATCTTGTTGCTAGTGTAGTAAGATATGGCGACAACAAATGATGTTGTGCGCATGTCAACTATATGAACAGTAATGTAGTAACATAGTACCGCTTTCTCATTGTCCGGCCGAGAATGAGCAGTGAGATCAATGTTAACAGAACTAGGTCTATAAGCGCACGGAGAGTGCGGTGCTCTGATGCTCCACGAAACATGAACCATATGAAGCACGAATAGTGTTAGGCAGGGTGTATGAAGGGTGCACGGGATAGGAGCAAAAGTTCCCTTCTCGACCCACTTTTGGGTGTTTGGCAAAGTGCATGAAGGGTGCATGAGTCCACACTAGTAGGTTAACACAAATACGCGAAGAGGAAAATGAAAAAACTTAATGTCTTTTTGCGTTGTGCACTGCGACCAAGGCGGAGAGGAAAACGAGAAAACTTAATGTCTTTTTGCTAATTAATAGCATTGCATGCAATGAACTAACCACTGTGTAGCGACCCGACCTCAGACGGTCAAGCCTCTGTGTTGCTGTGCCATCCCTGGATCAGTATGCTGGCACACACGGTACATCAATGCATATATCAAAGTGCAATCACATGTATAATTAACGTAAAACTGATATATACCTCATAAGTCACGCAGTGAAACAAATAGTCGGGTGTGGAGTCCCATCAACGCCATCGGCGGGTTGAGTGTAGACCGTAACCCTGTATCGTAACTCTTACTCGTCGAGGAAATATCTGCAACATGATACGTTGCGGTCGTGTAGGTCGAGACATTGAATGTACCGCAAGATCACAACATGAGAAAACAGATGATAAAACTATACTATATGCAATATGGCTTTGAGGCTCTGTGTCTGAGTTTTGTTTTGCATAAAAGCTAGTTTTATTTTCCCTACATCAAAGGAATAACTGGAGTCTGTACTATGGAGTTTTCTATCATGACATGGTTCCGCCAACCGATGTCTCGAGCCCAAATCATCATAAGTTGCCCACAATTAAGTTATCGATCCGTGTTGAGAGTTCCGAGATAGATCCAAGTCCGGAGGCTCAAATTGTCCGTAACAGGGACACGGCTAATCGATTAGGTTTTAACCCTCTGCAGAGGTTTGTACACTTTACCCGCAAGATTCGATCCCTCTTTTACGTTCTCGCACTTCGTATGCGTTTGAGAACAAGACGACCGAAACATGGTCTTCCGAAGAGTTCCTCTGACCACTGTCCAGTGCTCATCCAATCCTACCGTAGTTCTACATCTGCTAGCACCGTCCCAGCCAGAGTCACCACTAAGGTCAACCAAGCCAGAGCCCATAATGACTTGCGGTTGCACAGGTAAGCTTCCAGGCATGAAGTATTCTTCCGTCTCTTTGAGTCTGGGTGAAGCTTTCCGCAAGATGTCATGGCGCTTCTCCATGCATCCTGCCAACCACTGGTTTCTCCGGTGCCGTCAACAAATCCTTCACCCGATGAGAGTGTATTGAATTCTTGTCTCGAGTCTTGAAGTCTTGAGGCCTTGAAGATGCAGTCTGGCAGATGCCATCATGGAGTTATGCGTCATTGGCGTAGAGTCCTCCTTCTTCACACCACTCCGAGCACTCCATACCAACCCGTCTACTATAGCGTAGCATTAAAATAAATGACGTCCGGGCTTGCTAACGGGGTGATGGTTCCTACCTCATGCATACTACTCAACTACAAGAATTCAATATCACTACCGGAGGGTTTGTTGCGAAGATGACACTAGATGCAATAAAACACATAGGTATGAAAAACATGGTCAAAGTGAACTTGCACGGTATGTTGATGAAGATATAAACGCCTCTCAAACTTGATAAAACTATTCGTCCCTCCGATGTAAATCTATATAGTCAAACATAGCATTCATATAAGCAAACATCCTAGCAAATAATTCTAACACTCATAATAAAACCAACAAATAAAAATGCAAATCAAGGAACACCAAATAAAAACAAAGGAAAACCACACAACAAAACTACTAAAGAAAACTCTAAGACATAACACAAAAATAGTTTTATCCTAAGTAAAATTTAACCAAGAAAATACTAAACTAGTAAACTAACAGAAAATACAAAGTAAAACAACTAAGTTAACGAGCTATTTTTTCATAAAGTTTTACTAGCAAAAGAAAATCCATAAAAGCTAAATTAAAGCTCTAATTATGCTTAAAACAAAACTAGTAAGAAAAATAGAATAAAAATTTTATTTATTGTAAATAAAAGTTCATGTTCTAAAGCTACATAAACTAATCTAAAATAAACTATCACATAGTAAAATAAAATTATTTGCTAATTAAAACAATAGGAAAAGCAGTAGCTAGTTAAATAATTAAGAACCACATGATTTTGATTAAAACTATTTTTATTAAATCTAAAATGCCCAAATAAATTCCTACGGTTAGGCAATGTCAAAACAAAGTAGTGACAAAAAGAATCAGTAAAATAAAATAATCCTAACTCATTTTATAGCAAAACTACTAATCTGTCTAAATCTAAAATAAAAAATTTCTAATAATTTTAACATGACTAAACATATTTTCTACAGAAACTACAACAAATTTGCAAACTAACAAAAAAAGAATCAACTAAAAATATTAAGTAGATTAAAAGATATGAATTTTACAAAACTGAAACTATTCTGTTAAAACAGAAAACTAAAAATAAAACTAAAACGAAAAACTGGCTAATGGGCCTATCTAACCTTTCAAAGTTAAATAACTATACTACGCCGAGGCTTTAAACCGCTTCCGCCGGTCTAATAAAAAAAACCTAACTAAAAACTAAACCGGAATAAAACCGATTCATTAAAATAAACCTAACTAAACCGTACCCCTTGAGAATCTAACCTAACCCTCGATCTAGATCGAACGGCGTGACGGGACTCGGCGACTTACCGAGGCGGCGGCAGCAGCTCGAGGCGGCGATGGTGCAGGGTCTCCGGTGGTCGGGGACGACGGCGAGAGCCTCCCGTAGTGCGGCAGAGCAAGGAGTTGAGGTGGACTCGGCGAGCTCGAGGTGGTCGAGGTGGCGGAGCAGGGCTAATGGCTGTGGCGGCTTCGGATCTCCGGCGAGCTTGCAGGGAGGAGGTTAGGCGAGGGGGCGAGGCGGAACGGGCGAGGGGTGTATATATAGGGGGCACCGACTTGGGCGAGGGAAAGATCGGGAGGAGATCGGGAGGATCCGGAGATCACGGGATTCGGCGAGGCCGGCCGGTGGCTGGCAAGGCGGGGAAGAAAGCGGTGGGGGCTCGGGCGTGGGCGGCTCGATTGGTGACCCAGGCTGCGCCTTGTGGGCTCTGCCTGGCCGTGGGCTTGGCCCATTGGTGGGCCGCCTCGGCTGGGCGATTGGCCTGGTGGCCTTGGGGGTTTCTTTTCCCTTTTTTTGAATTAAAGAGAGAGAGAGAAAATATTTTAAATATATATATTTTATATATAACATATATATATCAAAATGAACAGGGGAATATTACCTATAATTTGAACATTTTTCGAGGCAAAACTTAAACTTTTAAAAAAACATTTTCTAAAATCCCAAATAAAAATCAAATTTGAATTCAAACTTTTTGGCAAGGTTTTTCATCGACATATTTGGAGTGTCATGTTTACTCCTCTCATACTTTTATCAAGTATTTGTCGAGGCATTGATTTGAAATAAATTTCAAGCGCCAAATTTTGAATTCAAATCCCATCAACTCAAAATCTTACGAAACTTCAAATGTCACTCAAATTCACTCAATCAATCAAACAAACAATCAAATAACAAGCATAGTTATTTATTTAATATAACATTCCAAAATTTAGAATTTTGGGATGTTACAAATCTACCACACTTAAAATGAATCTCGTCCTCGAGATTCAAGAAACTAACAAGAAAAGGTTAGGGTTTGGAGGTCTTCCAGCAAATCCATTGATCGGTATGGTCTAGAGTGCTACCACACTTAGAAGCATGGTTATGTTCCGACAAAACTCATGTACTTCATCCTTAGGGTTGGCGGTGTCGATCTTCTCATATCTTGGTATGAATCCTTTCTTGATACTCTTAGGTAGGGGCATAACCCTTTCCACAATATCATGTGTCATTTCATCATGGTAAGGTTCTTCCGAGACTGGGTCTTCATCTCTGACGGGTCTGCAGCCAATACTAAACAACTATCGAAAATCTCATGGTGGTGGACAATTCATGGTTTCTCCTGCGAGGAAAATGGTCGGGTTGGATCTCAAGCGTATAACCTACGATTGGCAGCGGTTGCTGTAAAGGGTTCCATCGTCCTACCATTCTATGGTTTTATGGCTTATCGGCGTCGACACTCTTCTAAGGTTTTCAAGTCTCTCCGATTTTCCATCAACATATGATAGTTCATGATAGAAGTCTCCGGTATGGGGCCAATCCATCCCGTACTTGAATCATTACCACATACGTAAACAGTGAATCACGTATTCTAACACTTGGGCATACTCACAAGCATTGCAGAATTTCTCTTGTTCTCGAACTGGGTTCGAGTAAATCCTTTGGTTCATCAAGCCAAACAAAACATCTATCGTTACTTCACCACTCTCAGGTTTTTGCGTAACCTCCTACGAAACGTATGCTGATCAAATCGCAGTCTTCCCAAAATTTCTTCTTCCAGTGGGTACTTGACCCTTATTAATTCCTGGGCCTGTGGGTTATCAGCCCACTTCAACACTTGTACCAATTTCACTCATCCTTGGAGTTACAATTGCTCCATTTTCCAACATGACACCACTTTAAATCCAATAACATTTCATTTCTTAATACCATCATATCAAAGATCAAACTTCAAAACATTTTTTCCAAACTCCAACCTGTGGGGCACATTTCCATTTCCATTGGTCTAGTGTTCTTCATAGGGTACTATCACCCTTAAAATGAAATTCACAAATCCATCCATAGACCATATTTCTCATATCCTCGAAAATGGTCAAAATCCGTGTTCATAGAGTAACAACTCATACAATTTAAACATATGAAAACATGTCACCTTACTTTATTGATTTCATGAATCCATTACAAACTTTGAGCACCCATTACATAACTCAACTTATTGTACTCATGAAAAAATTGGTTTCTACCACTCTTATTATCCATATCAAAATTCCCACTACTCAACTCCAGCTTCCTTCTTGTAGGAACATTTAGTAGCATAATGTCCTGCTTCCTTGCGATGAAAACACATAACTTTCAATAAGTCTTTGGGCTTCTTGGAGATGGTGCCTGCTGCTTGAGTTCCTTGCTTCCTTTCAAGACAATGATTGGCATAATGCCCACGTCCTTACATTCAAAGCAGGTAATATGACTCTTGTCCCTCTTTGCAGAAATTGGGTTGTTCTGAGGGTGTCTTTGTTTTCTCTTCCGGGGTTTCTTCGTTCTGATCAAACCTTTTATTCCCCGTGGATCAAACTCTATTGCTTCCGTCGGGAAGTATCCCAGATACTCTTTTCTTTCCTTGGTGCAATACTGTGAAAAATGTCCTTCTTCTCCACATGAATAGCAAGCGTTGGAGTAGAATCTGATTAGGCCTTCTCCATCGGGGTCTTCAACATCTTCCTTCATCCCGAGTTCTTCTAGACCTTCCTTGAGGGCTTCTTTCATTCCTTCTTCACCTTACGAATAGTTTGTTTGCACCATGGGGTAAATGTGACCTTTGAGTCGGGTAGTGGGTGGTTCCTTCACACAAGAAACAAGTCACCGACTAGTTGGGCATTCCTCATTGGGTGTTTCTCCTCATAATGAGGGCATCCATCCTTGTGTTCCTCCACAGGTGTGTCCTATTTCTCCATAAATCTTGCGAGGCACAAGGTTTATTTCTTGGTGTATCATGGTGCTTCCGGATAAGACGAGATCTTGTCAGAGTCTTCTTGAATTCTTTGCTCCATTCCATCCCTGTATAGCTTGATGCATCTGCCACCATCTTGCAGCACTTCCTTCAAAGTACTGAAGAGCGTACGATACTTCATTCTTCCTTGAAACCAAATTGCTCCCGAAGTGATTCTCCATGTTCTGAATCCATAGCTCTGCCTCCGGCTGGGTTTTCGGTCCAGAGAATACCGGTCCAACTTCATTCATCATCTAATGGGTCCAAAAGTTTTGGGATGAAATATGAGAGAAGAATGGAGGGATATACACACAATACAAACAATAGTTTTGAAGAAACGAGTTTTATTTTGTGGCTGTCGAGAAAACATCAAACAAATGACAGCTCACAAATCGCCGCATCTAACGTAAATTAATATGCTTGAGGGTTTGGTCTTCTAAAGGTCAAATAATTCTTCAGATTCTTCAAATTCTTCAAGTCTTGAGTCTTCAATTGTTGCAGCTTCAACTCTTCTAATGCATGGTGAAATCCTGGTTACTTTGAAGAGGTCATCACCGTCCGATATCTTCCTTGGAGCGGCTTGAGTTGATCCTTCATGTAGTCAAAAGGGAAAGGGGTATATTCTAACTATTTGAGGTGAGAGTGTCTATTTGATAAAATCAGAAAAGATGAGAAGTAAGAGTCTTTTTTTTGAAAAATAAAGTTTTAGAAATTTCCTGTCCTAGGGCTTTCCGGTTTCTAGGGTCACGTCCTACAGTCAACATGTGCTCTGATACCATATCTGTAGCGACCCGACCTCAGACGGTCAAGTCTCTGTGTGTCTGTGCCATCCCTGGATCAGTATGCTGGCACACACAGTACATCAATGTATATATCAAAGTGCAATCACATGTATAAATAACGTAAAACTGATATATACCTCATAAGTCACAGCGGAAACAAATAGTCGGGTGTGGAGTCCCATCAACGCCATCGGCCGTTGAGTGTAGACCGTAACCCTGTATCGTAACTCTTACTCGTCGAGGAAATATCTGCAACATGATACGTTGCAGCCGTGTAGGTCGATACATTGAATGTCTGGCAAGATCACAACATGAGAAAACAGATGATAAAACTATACTATATGCAATATGACTTTGAGGCTCTGTGTCTGAGTTTTGTTTTGCATAAAAGCTAGTTTTATTTTCCCTACATCAAAGGAATAACTGGAGTCTGTACTATGGAGTTTTCTATCATGACATGGTTCCGCCAACCGATGTCTCGTAGCCCAAATAATCATAAGTTGCCCACAATTAAGTTATCAGTCCGGTGTTGAGAGTTCCGAGATAGATCCAAGTCCAGAGGCTCAAATTGTCCGTAACAGGGGACACGGCTAATCGATTAGGTTTTAACCCTCTGCAGAGGTTTGTACACTTTACCCGCAAGATTCGATCCCTCTTTTTACGTTCTCGTACTTGAGCGTTTGAGAACAAGGCGGCAAGACATGGTCTTCCAGAAGAGTTCCTCGACCACGTCGGTGCTCATCCAATCATACCGTAGTTCTACATCTGCTTGCACCGTCCCAGCCAGAGTCACCACTAAGGTCAACCAAGCGAGCCCATAATGACTTGCGGTTGCACAGGTAAGCTTAGGGCATGAAGTATTCTTCCGTCTCTTTGAGTGCAGGTGAAGCTTTCCATAAGATGTCATGGCGCTTCTCCATGCATCCTGCCAACCACTGGTTTCTCCAGGTGCCGTCAGCAAATCCTTCACCCAAAGAGTGTATTGAATTCTTGTCTCGAGTCTTGAAGTCTTGAGGCCTTGAAGATGCAGATCTGGCGAGATGCCATCATGGAGTTGTCGTCATTGGCGTAGAGTCCTCCTTCTTCACACCACTCCCGAGCACTCATACCAACCCCGTCTACTATAGCGTAGCATTAAAATAAATGACGTCCTGGGCTTGGTAACAGGGTGATGGTTCCTACCTCATGCATACTACTCAACTACAAGAATTCAATATCACTCTTTGGAGGGTTTGTTGCGAAGATGACACTAGATGCAATAAAACACATAGGTATGAAAAACATGGTCAAAGTGAACTTGCACGGTATGTTGATGAAGATATAAGCGGCTCTCGGAAACTTGATAAAACTATTCGTCACTCCGATGTAAATCTATATAGTCAAACATAGCATTCATATAAGCAAACATCCTAGCAAATAATTCTAACACTCATAATAAAACCAACAAATAAAAATGCAAATCAAGGAACACCAAATAAAAACAAAGGAAAACCACACAACAAAACTACTAAAGAAAACTCTAAGACATAACACAAAAATAGTTTTATCCTAAGTAAAATTTAACCAAGAAAATACTAAACTAGTAAACTAACAGAAAATACAAAGTAAAACAACTAAGTTAACAGAAGCTATTTTTTTCATAAAGTTTTACTAGCAAAGAAAATCCATAAAAGCTAAATTAAAGCTCTAATTATGCTTAAAACAAAACTAGTAAGAAAAATAGAATAAAAATTTTATTTATTGTAAATAAAAGTTCATGTTCTAAAGCTACATAAACTAATCTAAAACAAACTATCACATAGGAAAAATAAAATTATTTGCTAATTAAAACAATAGGAAAACAGTAGCTAGTTAAATAATTAAGAACCACATGATTTTGATTAAAACTATTTTTTTATTAAATCTAAAATGCCCAAATAAATTCCTACGGTTAGGCAATGTCAAAACAAAGTAGTGACAAAAAGAATCACTAAAATAAAATAATCCTAACTCATTTTATAGCAGAATTACTAATCTGTCTAAATCTAAAATAAAACAATTTCTAATAATTTTAACATGACTAAACATATTTTCTACAGAAACTACAACAAATTTGCAAACTAACAAAAAAGAATCAACTAAAAATATTAAGTAGATTAAAAGATATGAATTTTACAAAACTGAAACTATTACTGTTAAAACAGAAAACTAAAAATAAAACTAAAACGAAAAACTGGCTAATGGGCCTATCTAACCTTTCGGCGTTAAATAACTATACTACGCCGAGGCTTTAAACCGCTTCCGGCGGTCTAGTAAGAAAACCCTAACTAAAAACTAAACCGAATAAAACCGATTCATTAAAAATAAACCTAACTAAACCGTGCCTTGAGAATCTAACCTAACCCTCTGATCTAGATCGAGGCAGTGACGGGACTCCGGCGACTTATCGAGGCGGCGGCAGCGGCACGCAGCTCGAGGCGGCGGCAGTGCGAGGGTCTCCGGTGGTCGGGGAGACAGCGAAGGCCTCCGGCAGGTCTTGGCCGAGCAAGGGAGTTCGAGGTGGACTCGAGGCGAGCTCGAGGTGGTCGGGGTGGCGGAGCAGAGGCTAATGGCGCGGAGGCGGGCGGATCTCCGGCGAGCTTGCAGGCGAGGAGGTTAGGCGAGGCGTGAGCAGGCGAGGGTGTATATATAGAGGCACCGACTTGGGACGAGGAAGATCGGGAGGAGATCGGGAGGATCCCGAGATCACGGGATTCCAGGCGGCGCGGTGGCTGGCTTGGGTGAGGGAAGAAGGAGGTGGGGGGCTCGGGCGTGGGCCGGCTCGGTCGGTATTGGGCTGCGCATGTGGGCTGCACTGCCTGTGGCTTGGCCATTGGTGGGCCGCCTCGGCTGGTGGGCAGTTGGCTGGTGGCGCCCAGGGGTTTCTTTTCCTTTTTTTTGAATTAAAGAGAGAGAGAAAATATTTTAAATATATATTTTATATATAACATATATATATCAAAATGATCTGGGAATATTACCTATAATTTGAACATTTTCGAGGCAAAACTTAAACTTTTTAAAAAACATTTTCTAAAATCCCAAATAAAAATCAAATTTGAATTCAAACTTTTTGGCAAGGTTTTTCATCGACATATTTGGAGTGTCATGTTTACTCCTCTCATACTTTTTATCAAGTATTTGTCGTGCATTGATTTGAAATAAATTTCAAGCGCCAAATTTTGAATTCAAATCCCATCAACTCAAAATCTTCTGAAACTTCAAATGTCACTCAAATTCACTCAATCAATCAAACAAACAATCAAACAACAAGCATAGTTATTTATTTAATATAACATTCCAAAATTTAGAATTTTGGGATGTTACAAATCTACTATTACTTAAAATGAATCTAGTCCTCGAGATTCAAGAAACTAACAAGAAAAGGTTAGGGTTTGGAGGTCTTCCGGCAAATCCATTGATCGGTATGGTCTAGAGTGCTACCACACTTAGAAGCATGGTTATGTTCCGACAAAACTCATGTACTTCATCCTTAGGGTTGGCGGTGTCGATCTTCTCATATCTTCGGTATGAATCCTTTACTGATACTCTTCCGGTAGGGGCATAACCCTTTCCACAATATCATGTGTCATTTCATCATGGTAAGGATCTTCCGAGACTGGTCTTCATCTCACGGCAGATGCATCGCCAATACTAAACAACTATCGAAAATCTCATGGTGGTGCGACAATTCATGGTTTCTCCTGCAGGAAAATGGTCGGGATTGGATCTCAGCGTATAACCTACGATTGGCAACGGTTGCCTGTAAAGGGTTCCATCGTCCTACCATTCTATGGTTTTATGGCTTATCGCGTCGACACTCTTCTAAGGTTTTAAGTCTCTCCGATTTTCCATCAACATATGATAGTTCATGATAGAAGTCTCGGTATGGGGCCAATCCATCCCGTGCTTGAATCATTACCACATACGTAAACAGGTGAATCACGTATTCTAACACTTGGGCATACTCACAAGCATTGCAGAATTTCTCTTGTTCTCGAGCGGGTTCGAGTAAATCCTTTAGTTGACAAGCCAAACAAAACATCTATCGTTACTTCACCACTCTCAGATTTTTGCGTAACCTCCTCACTTAAACGATGCTTTGATCAAATCGCAGTCTTCCCAAAATTTCTTCTTCCGGTGGGTACTTGACCCTTATTAATTCCACAGGCCTGTGGGTTATCATTACTTCAACACTTGTACCAATTTCACTCATCCTTGGAGTTACAATTGCTCCATTTTCCAACATTACACCACTTTAAATCCAATAACATTTCATTTCTTAATACCATCATATCAAAGATAAAACTTCAACTCATTTTTTTCCAAACTCCAACCTGTGGGGCACATTTCCATTTCCATTGGTCTAGTGTTCTTCATAGGGTACTATCACCCTTAAAATGAAATTCACAAATCCATCCATAGACCATATTTCTCATATCCTCGAAAATGGTCAAAATCCGTGTTCATAGAGTAACAACTCATACAATTTAAACATATGAAAACATGTCACCTTACTTTATTGATTTCATGAATCCATTACAAACTTTGAGCACCCATTACATAACTCAACTTTGAGCGGGGAATCTTTTGGTTTTCACCATGGTAAAACACCAGTCGGCGACTTCTCACATCGGGGAGCGATGGGTTTTCTGGTAGTCATCGTGACTAATTGCTGCTGCGCTTTGCTCCGTCAATCAAAAATTAAAAATCTTTTGGCGCCTTTGCTCCGTCAATCAAAAATTAAAAATCCTGCCGCACTCAAACACGAGCAACGCTGCGGTGGATATTTAAATTTACCTGCGGCAAGTAGATAAAAAAGGGGTGAAAAGACAAATGTGGCGGCGGCCTAGCTAATCGGTCGAACTAGCCCAACTAGCTAGCCACCGTGCTTCACTGATGTACTCGGCGGGAAAAGTGGTCTTTCGTGATTTGACGACTCATTTACTTGCTTGGTAACAGCGTGGTAGGGCGTCCACGTCGGGAAGAATATATGCGTGCACCACCGGGAGGACCCCAAAACCAGCGGTAGGGTGTGCCATGTCTCGGCACGGAGGAAAAATGTGCGTGTAAAAATTTCTTTATATCGGGCGTAGTACCTATGGTTCGACCTTGGGACCCAGCCAGTCGGTCGAAAACACCCCACTAGCCACACAGCTTCATCATGCTAACATGGCACGGAGGATAGGTGTGGTTAGCTCCGTCTCGACCAGCCACAACGTCTCTTGTTCTAGGTGATTCTTCTATTTTCCAAGCTTTTTTTTAGTTGTAATAACACCACGGCAAGCTAGCGCCGCTCTTCGTGTGTGCCCGTGCAAAGGTTAGATGATGGAGAGAAGAGAGAGATCGCAGACCTGGGACCCACTAGTAAGTGAGTCAACGATCATGCACGTGTAGACGAGGCACTCCGTCTACTCTACTCAACGTAATACTGTATAAAATCAAGTTATGGGACAAAGCCAACAACCATTGTTGTTTCTGTGCTATCGACTTACGCTTTGTAGTCCAGGTTGCAGTTGAATCTCGTCTTTCATATTTGTTAGTTTTAGGTCCAAATTTGATTAATGACAAGTGGGACCCCCGTGTGCTATTCCGATATTTCAGTGTAGGATGGTTTTTTTGAACAAACACTTTGCGCGGTTAGACAAGTAACGGCACAAGTTACACGTATTTTGCAAGTTTACGAACAAACATGACAACGGCATAGAATATCACATCCACCCCGCAGCTTAGATGCTATGGTGATACGAGTTTTTACACCGTTGGAACTGAGATCCAATGGCTTTGGAGTAGTCTTTGTAATTATGCGCAATTTCCAAACTCTCCAAAGGTTTTTTTGCAAATAAAACATTCAGGCCTCGTGTGTGCCGCTGCATCTTGGATCCAACGGCTGCCCGTTGCTCATATTAGGTGCTGCCCATTGCTTAATTACCCGTTACGGTGATATGAGCATCTAGTTCGTATGATCAGTGATCAGATGGCAAATGCGTAGTACTTGTACTTTCTGCGCAATTCCCAAACTCTCTCAGCCGTATATTGCAAAAACATTCAAACCTCCTACTGTGGGCCGTTAGATCTCCGTGAACTCGTATCACCATAGAATCGACGGTGCGGAGCACCTCATATTCTCCCGTGCGAGAAAACATAAGGTGCCTCTCGCAGCTTGGATGCTATGGTGATACGAGCTTCGAGGTTGTTTGATCTGAGATCCAATGGCATCTGGCAAATCTTTGTGCTTGTAAGCAAGTGGCGAACTCTTTGGGGGCTTTTACGCAAAAAAACCATTCAAACCACCGAGGAGGTGTTGGGTCACAAATCAATGGCTTGAAGAGCTTATCACCAAAGCATCTAAGGTGTGGTAGCACATGATATTCTTACATACTGGGAGAATATGATGTCCTCCTTCATCTTAGATGCTACGGTGATACGAGCTTCGAGGTCGTTGGATATGGGATCCAAGGGCATCTGAGTAGTTTTTATACAAATTGTGTGCAATTCTCAAACTTCAATGTTTCCTGTAAAAATATTAAGACATCATGTGAGCTACTATATCTCAGATCTACAAGCTCCAAGAAACTCGTATCGGCATATCTAAGGTATGGGGGCACATGATATTCTCCCGGGGAGGAGGGGTGGGGGTGCACAACCAATCGGTGGTTGGGAGGGTGGGGACAAATATAATCTAAACCACCCTAAACAGAGCTTCACAATATTATCAAAGGTCGAGGGGTGACCCCGACAATCATAGCTCCGCCCTAATTAAACACAACATTTGCATGTCTTGTAGTACTAGACTTAATATTCATGTTCCAGTTTCATGTTCGCTTTTAAATATTGAATTGAGGACCATGCATGTCTTACATTTTATTCCTTCGTGCCTAAATATTAGTCTTTTTAGAGATTTCAATTGAATTTGGCACATACCGGATGTATATAGACATATTTTAGAGTGTAGATTCACTCATTTAGCTCCGTATGTAGTCGCTTGTTGAAATCTCTAAAGACTAATATTTAGGAACAGAATGAGTATTTTTTAATTCGTGTCATACATTCTTGGTTTGGAAAAATAGATGCACTATACTTATTGGATTCTAGTTGTGTTCGTGTGTGTGTGTGTGTGTGTGTGTGTGTGTGTGTGTGTGTGTGTGTGTGTGTGGTCATATGATTGATACATACAAAGTTTTCTCACCACAATATTTTTAATATTTTAAATTTGAATATTAATTTAAAAACTTACTAGTGATAACAAGAAATGTGAAATCCACGTTGAGATCACCATATCACAAACTCACTCTAATTCAACAACTCGTCATAAATCAATTACCACGTTGAGATTAGTATTTGCAAGTAAAATACGGGCATTGTAATACACATAGATTCGTTCGGCAATTTAAAAGGTTCCTTCTGTATTCTCGAATGGTAGGACCCAACGGCATACCAGCCAGACCTTGGCTCGTGTTGATCCTAAAAAAATAAAAAATAAAAAAAACCGGGCTCGTGTCCTTCTGGTGGTGTGAGTGGTACGCACATTAGGCAACCCCAACCAGTCGAGCCTCCGCGTTTCGAGTCGAAATATCTGGCGAAATTCCAGCCCTAGAAATTCCCCTCGTGTCCCCGGTCCATAATGACTACCGATGAACAACGGAGGGATGCTTTAGTAACTAGACAACGTTACCTCATCTTAGAAACGCACGGTTCAATTCCCTCGATGCCGCTGCCAAGGTCACCCTCAACTGCATTGCCTAGTACTACTACTACTACACCGGGATGAGCACGAAATTGAGCCCGTTTGTTTCCCGCCTAGTACTTGAGTTAATATATCGGGCAATGCCTTTGATGCGGAGGGATTATCCTTTTGCTCCGCATATATAACTTGTCTGAAGTCTAACTAAGCAAAACGTTTGACCAAATCCTTTCTTAAGAAATACAACAGGACAGATGTATGGCTTTGTCGGATTTCGGGTTCCGGCAGACCCTCTAGGTTCGAACTCTGGGGTGCACGCGGAGATCACACCTCCTACCTACCTACGTCTAATACGCCTGCCATGATCTAAACTACACAAAGAACAACGCCATAGGGACACGAGGGTTTATACTAGTTCGGGCCACCATTGTGGTGTAAAACCCTACTCTAGTTTGTGGTGCAGTGGATTGCCTCGTGGGGTCGATGATGAACAATACAAGGAAGAACTGCCTCGCGAGGGGAGGAGTTCTTGTGGTGGTGGATCTGGCTAAGGTTCTTCCTCTTCTCTCTTCTCTCGCTTCTCGCCTCCTAGGGTTCTATCAGATGCCTTCTTTCAGATGCCTCCTAGGGTTCTATCAGATGCCTCTCTCTGTGGTGGCTAGTCCTATTTATAGAGCAAGGCCATGGTCCTCTTCCCAAATATTGAGCGGGAAGGGCGCCAACAATTGGCCATTTTGAAGGGGAACAACTAGTACACTTATCCTGACTAAAGTCGGTCCTCGCCTGCCAAAGACTCTGACGGTGACGCCGGCTTGGGCTCCACGATGACCTCCTTCCTGCTGGTCTTGGTCTTGTTGCACCAAAATGGTTGCCTTTGCTTGATACTCTTGCCTGCGCTTGCTCCCTTTGCACCAAAGAGGAAACAAGGACTCAAGGTGCAGTCGGCGCCCACCGACGCCCGCCTGCCCTCGGTCGTCATGGCTTGCGTCATGGACACCTCGTGAGGTACCACCTTGATCTCTCCGCCTCCTCGCGAGCCACTGATGAGGCCGTGCTCGAGGAAGTCTTTACGTAAATGCGCTTGAGGCTTGGCCCCTCGTGAGGGTCTTGAGCTTGTGTTGATGAAGATGGGCCGTCTTGGCCACTCCTTGAGCCACGCTGCAGGCTGCAGCGAGCAAGTCTGGTACCCCCGTTCCCACCGACAAGCGGTGGCCCCGGGCCCAAGGAGCGCCCGGACTTGGCTTAGCAGAGAAGCGAAAGGGCAAGTGTGAAGCGTCGCGGGCCCCAACAGCCTGCGGCCTCGGGCGCCGCATGGCGGTTGATTGGACGTGGGCGTCCCTGCTTCCCCACGCCTCCTTATTTTGCGCCCAGCTAGGCGGACCCTTGATCGCACCACAAATCATCCCTCTTCCCGCCGCTCGCGCGTCTCCCGCTCTTCCTCCTCTCGAGCTCCAGCTTCTGCTTCCAATCCAATCTCGAATCCTCCCCCTTCTTGTCGCCATGGCGCCGACGAAGAAGGGGAAAGGGCGGAAGCCTGTGCCCTCGCCCCGCTCGCCGTCGTCGACGGCTCCTGCTGTCGATCGGTCGATCATACTCAACCTGGAAGGCTTGGACAAGGTCAGCTCTGCCCTTGCCACCATCTTCAACGAGAGTGGGAGGGCGGCCAGTGCCGCCCGCGTCTCACTTCTCCATTGATAGGATAGTCACCGAGGTCCGGGTACTTCACCGACGCCTTGTGGGCGGGGACTGTTCCCCCTTTCCCGATTTCTTCAACGCCGTACTTTCCCATTACGAGATCCACATGATGCATTTGGGTCCCGAATCCATCGATCTCCTTGCCGTTTTCGCCGTTTGCAGGCGATGGTGGGCATTCCTCCTCGATTGCCTTTTTGCCACTTCTTCTCTTTGCACCTCAGCTGACCCCACCCAATGCTCGGGGTGTGTGAGTTTCCTTGCCCGGCATGACGGCGGCCTCGGGATTGATTTCAGCCTTCCCCGCTGCGGCCCAGATTCCCGAGAGCGGTGGCTATATGTGGATGTTGGAGTGCCCAGCCCCTGCTCTCGGAGCCAACCTCGCCTCGATATCCCCAATTCAGGTGGGGCAGGGAGGCGCTCACGAGCCCCGGCTCGTCTTACGTCTGCATCGCCTTGAACTTGAGGGCGCTTCGGTGTGGCGGCACCCAAGGTGGTGAAGGAGTTCCTCCTGTGCCGCGTACCCCTCTCAGGCGCCATTCTCGCCGGATGTGGGCCTTGAGCGTGAAGACCGCATGAGGCTCGGGAGGAAGATCTGGCGCTGAAGTCTTGAGGAAGGTTCTCATGATCCCGACTGGGGACCCTTCCCCGGCTGACCTCCGGCAAGAGGGTGCCTCATGCTGTACCTTTGCTCGAAAGCGGGGCCGATTTTGTGAAGTAGATGCCCAGCTTGACGAATGGGGGTTGTGCCCATGGTCTCCACGGGACCTCGTGAGAACCCGGTTGTAGTGGTGCCCTCCCGGTGCATACGGTGGTCCTTCCTCGAGTGGTGGAGCTGGGAGGCAAGGGTCAGCCGAGGCTGAGGGGCGTCGTCGAGATGAAGACGCCATGCGGAACTCCTGAGGCGGCAGCCCCCGAGGCCCGCCCTGCGGCGGCTGGAGGTGTTGAGCCGCGGCCCGCGGCTCCCGTGGCAGAGGTTCTTGAGGCCCCGGCCACCCTTGGGGCGGCATCTGGTGGTGTGTGCAGGCGTGCCCCGGCGCCGGTCGTCTTGGTGCTTTTCCTCGCGCATGAGCTGACCTTCTTGCCCGAGCTCCTAGGCCGCTTCATGTGGACTTGAGGCTGCGAAAGAGAAAGGAGGCCTTGGGTGATGACTACCCTTGCCGCCCTCTTGAAGCGCAGGAAGTACTTCGCCATTGATGAGTAAGCCTTCCTCTTTCTTAGTTCCTTACTTTCCCGTTGCTTCAGCTGATCATTGCCCTGCAGGGCCCTTCCTGCCGAGTTGGCGGAGACGGCGGAGGAGCCATCCATCCAGGCCTCGCCCTCTCCACCGTCCCCAAGCGCCCCGAGCTCAAGCACTGCCCTCGTGGTGAGGCCGGTTGGAGAGGTGAGCCATCCTATGATGCATCACGATTCTGTGCACCTCGCGACCCTCCTTCGTGAGCCCTCCCGGGGTATAGCCAGCCTGCCTTGGGCTCTTCGATTGGTCGTGGACGGCGACTGGCTGAGGTCGTCCTTGCGCTCTTCCTTTGGGGACTAGCCGGCTCTGGGCTGGGCTTCTGGCGAGGCGCGTCCGGCCATCGCGAGGGCGCCAGCTGACCCCCACCGAGGAGGAGTGCTGGTTCGTGGCCCCCCGCGCACGCCTGGGGTGGAGGGTGACGCGGAAGACGTGCTCGAGCCCGCTCAGGAGCGCCGCGCTCTTCGCCAAGGGTTTCTCCGGAGGGCGGCCGACGTGAGCCAGCTCGGTGCGTAGCTTGTTGATGAGGACGCGCGCTTGAGGCCGAGGCCTGCGCCTAGCGGAGGAGAGGCGCAAGCTAAAGGTGGCCGTTGCTTGCGCGCCACCAGCGTGACCTCGACAATGAGAAATCCGAGGTGTCACTTTGGTGGCTTCTCGGGAGGCCCGCTCCCGGGCCGACAAGCAGGCCCAAGAGGTGACCCGGTAGCGCAGGTCGCAGAAGGAGGCGTGGGAGCTCCGGGCCTGGAGGAGCTCCCTGGAGGAGCCGGTGGAGTTGCGTGAGGTGGCCCTTGCATCGATGAAGGGGGCCTCGGTCGACCGGGCGGAGCTCCAGAGGCGCGAGGAGGCACTGACACTGGAGGCCACCGAGCGCACCCTGGACCTCGAGCGGTTGGAGACGAGGGAGCGCCTGGTGGCGCAGGCGGAGGACGACGTTGCCGCGAGGGAAGCCCGAGCCTCAGAAGAGGTTGATCGCCGGGTGGCGGCGGCCCGCTCGAACCTCGAGCGCGAGTTCGAGGAGAGGCTGGAGTTGATCAAGGTCGGCGGAAAGGTAGGACCGCCGCCACGAGGCCAAAAGCTGGATGAGTGACGGCGTGCGGGCGTTGCCGGAGCCGCCCTTTGACGCGCACAGGGGAGCTGACTTCCTCCACACCGAGATGCTTCTTCTCCGTCAAAGGGTGGATCTGGTGAGGCCGCCACGCCAGCGGAGTGAGGATGAGATCGCCCGGTCAGACCTTGAGCACGAGCATGGCCCTATGCTCACTTGCCCGCTCGAGAAAAAAACTAACGCGGCCTTTGGGCAACATCTGCGGCGGCCGTTGGGGAGCCTCACGTGGTTAATTATGCTGGTAACCTTGGTTCTTCTTGATGTGGTGGCGCAGCTAGAGGCTCGGTCGGGCGGAGCCAACAGGTTGGTGGAGGAGAGGAGCCGTGCCCTGCTCGGCGTGCTTTTCTCGCGTCCTCGGTCATCTTCGTAACATGGATCCCCACGCCCGACTTGATCGGCCATCGCCCCAGTACCCCTGGCCATCCGGTGACACCGCGACCGGGTGGAAGACAACGTAGATGCCCTCGTCGGGGCCTTCACCGATAACGACGGTGTGGTCGTGGTTCTTGATGAAGGATTATGGTGAACGGCCCGGACGGCTGACGGTGTGACGCTGGAGGGTGGCGGGCCGGTGGCGATTTATCGGAGGTGCCCTAGAGGATGCATTGGGGATTTATCCGATTGACCACATGTTGTTCCTGCTTTCTATCCTGCTAAGAACGAGAGTTCGGGCTTTCTCAAGGTAGTGAGAGCATTTTGGGAGGGGGAGCCCTCGTAAAAAACTTGTAGTTAGCATAATCAGAGACATGATGTTGCTCGTATGCTCAAGGCCGAGCGATTGGTCTCGCGGACGAGTCAATCGGCTTGGTTACCTTTGACCCACGTGGGCCTGAGCGAGCTTTGTGGGGGCGTGGTGTCACAGGTGCCCCTGAATGAACCCGTTGAACCTGTAGCAAGAACCTCCTGAGAAGGCGCGATGGCGGCCGATCAAGACTCTCTGGCGTATCTTTGGGCTGGCGACTCGCGAGGGGCTCCACGAGGGAGTCACCGAGGCTGAATGACGAACGCAAAGCGGTAGCCAGAACACGAGAGATTGCTCGAACGAGACTAAACACCCCTTCCCCGAACACACGCAAGTCTCAAGCTCAAATCCAACTTAAATTCAAACAGGGGAAAAACGACAACCAAGGCAAAAAGCAGAAAAGCCGCATCCGGCACCTAGTCTAGTCTTCGACGTCTTCTCACCAACGCGGAGCTAAGTGCTGCCACTGGGAATGGGCGGGAGCCCCCGAGGCCCGAGGCAGCTCTCCGAGACTCCGGGCGTGTACAGCCCCACTCATTATTACGTGAGAGTGTCACGGGCGGCGAAGCTTCCACGAGCCTTGGGCCTTCTTCACAGTACCGGCCTTGCTTCATATCGCCAGACGAGGGCCCCACCTTGCCCACACTCTATTGTTGGCCGACGGCGGCGGAGACCGAGGACGCCGCCCGATGGGATAGAGCGGTCGCGGCCGTTCCCCAAGCGACCACGGGTCCCTCTGCCGAGGCAGGCCACGAGGCGCCTCCACGGCAGAGGGCCTACCTCCTGAGGACGCCTTGCTCCGAACGCTGCGATGGTGATGCCGGATCTCGGCCCCTCTCCTGCAGCCCCCGGCGCCCTCCTCCTGGGGGGTAGGAGACTGCTGGATTGGGCCATCCATCCGCCGTGACGACCTGTACCTCCTGTGATACATCGTTAGCGTATGCCTGCTCCTGAGGAATTAGCGGTACCCGATAGTCGCTGCCCCAGCGCGGTCGACGGGGCTTTCTCGGGGCTCCTGAAAGAGCTCGCCGGGTGTCTCTTCCCCAGCCTTGGGCCGAGGAGCGAGCCATGGTCTTCCTCTCTGCGTGCCATTGATCCATCATGTGAGGCACATATGCTTCCGGGCCGCCGCCCGAATGCTTCGTAGTGCCCGTGTGCCACACAGCCTGCTTGGCGCCAACACTGGGGTGGTAGTACGATGGTCCACCGGGACCGTGGGCTGTGTGAGTCCTCCTTATTTGGCCGAAGCGGGCGGCACCGTTGATAGCCGGTGTTGATGGCTGTGTTGGCGCTGGGGTGGCCTTGGAATCCGCATGGAGCTGCGGTGGCGCTGGGCCTCCGCTGCGGCGCCGCTTTGACCGAGGCGGTGGCTGGGTGCTGAAGGGTGAGCCCACGATGCGGGCGGCTCCGGAGCTCGCCACCGCTCCAAGACGTCGCGGCCGCCCTCCGGCCTTTGCATTGCAGCAGCTCTCGGGCCACCGTGAGCGCTGCCCTTTGAGTTCGCCTTTGCTCCCGTCGGGTATGCAGCGCCGTGGCTGCTGGCGTGGTTTCGATGCCTCGCCGCCGACCGCACCTGCCACAGCGTGAGAGCTGACGTCGTTTGACCACGCCGCCATGCCCGCGGCCAGCGGACCAGGGCCGCCTGACGCAGGTTGAGGTCGGCTGGGCGAAGCGGCTCTGCGCGCCAGCCGCCAGGATCGAGATTGCCCGTTGGGTCGCCGGACATGACGATGATGCTGCAACGGGGCGCGAGGCGGCGGAAGGCGGATTCCGGTGCACCCCAACCTGGCGCGCCAAATGTCGGATTTCCGGTGCGGCCAGACCCTCTAGGTTCAAACTACAGGGGTGCACGCGGAGATCACACCTCCAACCTACCTCGTCTAAATGGCCTCGCAAGGATCTAAACTGCACAAAGAACAACACAAGGGACACGAGGGTTTATACTGGTTCAGGCCACCATTGTGGTGTAATACCCTACTCCAGTTTGTGGTGAGGTGGATTGCCTCAGGGGCTGATGATGAACAATACAAGGAAGAACAGTCTCGCGAGAGGAGGAGTTCTTGTGGTGGTGGATCTGGCTAAGGTTCTTCCTCTTCTCTCTTCTCTCGCTTCTTGCCTCCTAGGGTTCTATCAGATGCCTTCTTTCAGATGCCTCCTAGGGTTCTATCAGATGCCTCTCTCTGTGGTGGCTAGTCCTATTTATAGAGCAAGGCCCTGGTCCTCTTCCCAAATATTGAGCGGGAAGGGCGCCAACAATTGGCCATTTTGAAGGGGAACATCTGGTACACTTATCCTGACTAAAGTCGGTCCTCGCCTGCCAAAGACTCTGACGGTGACGCCGGCTTGGGCTCCACGATGACCTCCTTCCCGCCGTTCTGCTGGTCTTGGTCTTGTTGCACCAAAATGGTTGCCTTTGCTTGATACTCTTGCCTGCGCTTGCTCCTTTGCACCAAAGAGGAAACAAGGACTTCAGTGCAGGTCGGCGCCCACACAGGCGCCCGCCCTGCCTCGATCGTCATGGCTTGCGTCATGGACACCTCGTGAGGTACCCTGCCTTGATCTCTCCGCCTCCTCATGAGCCACTGATGAGGCCGTGCTCGAGGAAGCTTTACGTCACGTCCGCCCATGAGGCTTGGCCTCGCGAGGGTCTTGAGCTTGTGTTGATGAAGATGGGTGATATAGGGCCACTCGTTGAGCCACGCCGTAGGCCGCAGGCAGGCAAGTCTGGGTACCCCCGTTCCCAGAACGCCGACAGGCTTGAATATTTATTGCATGATGCAAGTTATGATATTGTTTCGAATCCTGGATCTTAAATTTCAAAAAATCCAAAAGTGACCATAAATTCTTGAAACTGAGCATGGTCACGTGATATGGTACAAATATTACTTCATAAGTTTTTTTCTTCAATTTGAGACAAGCTGCTCAAGTTGCACAAATGAAGAGCCAAGGTATTTTGAAACAAAGACCTGTCACGTTGAGGCGAACGCTTTCACTATTGAAACCGTGCGGCGTTCGTGCCGCCACGAAGTCCCGCTTCTCATCGGCAGTGTCATCCGAGCAAGCGTGTGAGTCGACGGAGGCGTCGCGAAGCGAACGCTACGTCGGTTGGTTGATGAGGCGTCTTGGCGAGACCATTGTCGCAGGAGCTCACCGGGAGGCGAGCCTTTGACCAGGCTCCGCCGCCCACCTTCGCCCCAACCGCTCCCACTTTTTAATGTCGCCGCGCCACGCTTTAAAATCAACCCCGCACTAGCCGGTATCGCTACAATCTTCTCTCTTCTCTCCGATTCTCCCGCTGCTCTACCTCCAACCATCCTGACCTAAACGTACGCCATACCGCATCACGATGGTCTGCCCTTAGTCTTCCAGTTTCCTGAGGAAGACACCCAGCCGGAGTCTCAAGAACATAAGGCGCTTTGGGACGAGCTTGAACTGGCCTTGCGGGAAGACGCCGCGCCTGTCCCCGCTCCCGTTCCAGCTCCCGTCGCCCCGACTGCGCCAGCACCCATCCCCGTGGCATTGATGGGCTGGGAGCCGCACATTGTCGCCGAGCTTGATGCCACAGGGTTCCACGAGGTCCCCGCAGACTTTCACGCCGGCACTCTGCCAACAAGATGCGCGCCACGCGATGCACTAACGCCAAGACGCTGCGCTCGTGCGGTGCCCATGCACTGCCAACAAGATGCGCTTATGCGTCTGTGACGTGCGCGCCCGTGCCGGTACCCGTGCACACGAATGTATCCGCCGAGCCGTTGACAGCTCATGTCCCCGCACGGGTGCCAGTGCCCCCCTCAGCGGCATGGATGGCCACCGTCGACTGCTTCCTTGCACCAACGCCAGTCGCCTCCTCCTGCCAGTTTACTCGCTCCGAAGTCCATAACGTTTTGGCCTTCCTTGAAGCTAGGACAACGTCCAGGAGTACGCCAACAACAGCGCAAGGCGCCGCCGTCGCCGTCGGTAAGTGGCCCGACGACACACAGAACACGGCAGAGGAGTCGCTTCCCACCGCAAGACGCCCCCGCCGCCGCCGCGTAATCTAAATTTGCCATGAAATACGTTCGGATTGCCATGCTTAAAACCCGAACGTTTATCATTTCCGTTTATTTTAGATAGATCGTCGTATAATTTAAAGTCTGAGTCAGACTGAACGATATCTATGGTTTGATCGATTGAAGGTTCTGCTAGAGCCGTATTAAATTAAATATAAAACGTCATCAAGCCACATGTATTCCTTGTCATCCAACGACCTAGACTGCTTCAATGTCGAGCGCTCAACACGTTTAGCGTGCAGTTAATTTCATGCCAAAAATAGTGCTACATATAACACGCAAATAATATCCTACTTAATATCCGCATGCACTTAGTATACTTCCAAATTAACGTGCATTGCACGTACACACTGACTAGTGCTGCTAGCACGTGAAACTGGTGCCGTAACTTGTGAACGCGTCCAGATATGGTCAATGGCAACATCGCCCGCGAGTTCTTCGTGTTTGCCTGTAACGCAGAAGAGGAGGGAGAGAGAGCACACATGGAACCCACCAGTAAGTGAAGGCGAATAGTACTAAAAATAATATTACATGTTATCAATTAAATAGGCTATGGTAATATAAAAACATTATGTGAACAAAGGGAGGTACAACAAACATTGTTGTTCTACGTATGTTGCCTATTGATGTGCGGCTTGAAGGCCCTGGTCGCATGTTCGATCCTCGTCCTTTATTTTTTAATTTGTATATGGGTCCAAATTTGTTTCATGACATGTGGGCCCCTCTTGGTCTCAGAAGTTTGTGGCACTTTAATTTGTGGGTCGAAATTTGTTCCATTCCAAGTGGACTATCGGTGTGTAGTTTTGTAGCTTATTTATAATAGTTAAATAGAACAACAGAGTTTTTTGCAATAATACCATGGTGTGACGTTCAAGGCGAGAAAGGACGTGCGAGAGAGCGATGACCGAGCAGGAGGGAAATCAACTAGGGGAGTTATGGAGTTGCAACGGTGTTTCGAGTAGTTGTGGGCCGAATGCTATGAAAATATAATCTAAACCGACCGGAATAAATGCCTACACAAATTAATCCAAGGTTGGAGTGCCCCTCACAATGTAAATAACTCCGGCTTTGCGAGGGATGGAGAGATAGCTTCAATGTGTAGAAGATACGGCGTGAGAAAGCGAGGTCAACCGAGAGACATATAGATAGAGAGACAAAGTGAGTGTGGTCCGACATTCATTGAACAAACATATATGCTCTGGAGAGATATTGTCTGATTGAGCTTTTGGCAAGGGTGAGGGCTGTAAGATAGAGCTTGGGAGATGATCCGATCCTGCACGTGTAGATATATTTTGTGCGTGGGAGGAAGCAAGGTCAATCGATCACATAGAGTCGCCGTGCGATCGAAAGAGTGAGACGGGTTGGAGAGAGTGACCTAGATAGACAATGTGCGTGAGAGAGTATACAATGTGAATAAGTTGAATTGGGCTCAAACATGGTGATATATCGTTTTTGTCCGAGAAAGAGCGAGGTCAATCGAGACATACAAAGAGAGAGAGAGAGAGGGAGAGAGAAAGAAAGAGAGGGAGAGAGAAAGAGAGAGAGAGAGAGAGAGAGAGAGAGAGAGAGAGAGCGAGCGATCATGGCCCGCCATGAGGTCGAAAAGAGTGAAGGGCGGCTTGATGGACTGGACCTAGATAGACAATCTACGTGAGAGAGTATAGAGTGTGTCGATCGAGGCCCGAACAGGAGATATATCATTTGTGTGTGAAAGAAAACGAGGTTAAACGAGACTCGGATAAAGAGAGCAAGATTAAGCGAGTGTGGCCACGTCAAGGAAGAAAGAGTGAGACAGTCTCGAGGGAGTGACCTAGATAGACAACGTGCGTGCGTGTGCACGAGAGGTTGGGGGGCTAGATAGGCAATGCATGTATTTAGCGCGAGAGGGTGAGAGGGAGCGGGAGAGAGAGAGAGAGCTCGGCATGTGATCTCTACTATGGAACCTTCTCCTTGTAGACGTTGTTGGGCCTCCAAGTGCAGAGGTTTGTAGGACAGTAGCAAATTTCCCTCAAGTGGATGACCTAAGGTTTATAAATCCGTGGGAGGCGTAGGATGAAGATGGTCGCTCTCAAGCAACCCTGCAACCAAATAACAAAGAGTCTCTTGTGTCCCCAACACATGCAATACAATGGTAAATTGTATAGGTGCACTAGTTCGGCAAAGAGATGGTGATACAAGTGCAATATGGATGGTAGATATGGGTAATTGTAATCTGAAAATATAAAAACAGCAAGGTAAGAAGTGGTAAAAGTGAGCGTAAACGGTATTGCAATGATAGGAAATAAGGCCTAGGGTTCATACTTTCACTAGTGCAAGTTCTCTCAACAATAATAACATAATTGGATCATATAACTATCCCTCAACATGCAACAAAGAGTCACTCCAAAGTCACTAATAGCAGAGAACAACGAAGAGATTATGGTAGGGTACGAAACCACCTCAAAGTTATTATTTCCAATCAATCTGTTGGGCTATTCCTATAAGTGTCACAAACAACCCTAGAGTTCGTACTAGAATAACAGCTTAAGACACAAATCAACCAAAACCCTAATGTAACCTAGATACTCCAATGTCACCTCAAGTATCCGTGGGTATGATTATACGATATGCATCACACAATCTCATATTCATCTATTCAACCAACACATAGAACCTCAAAGAGTGCCCCAAAGTTTCTACGGGAGAATCACGACGAAAACGTGTGCCAACCCCTATGCATAGGTTCATGGGCGGAACCCGCAAGTTGATCACCAAAACATACATCAAGTGAATCACGTGATATCCCATTGTCACCACAGATACGCCCGGCAAGACATACATCAAGTGTTCTCAAATCTTTAAAGACTCAATCCGATAAGATTACTTCAAGGGGAAAACTCAATTCATTACAAGAGAGTAGAGGGGGAGAAGAAACATAAGATCCAAAAAGCTCGCGATACATCAAGATCGTGCCAAATCAAGAACACGAGAGAGAGAGAGAGAGAGAGAGAGAGAGAGATCAAACACATAGCTACTGGTACATACCCTCAGCCCCGAGGGTGAACTACTCCCTCCTCGTCATGGAGAATGTCGGGATGATGAAGATGGCCACCGGTGAGGGTTCCCCCGTCTGGCAGGGTGCCGGAACAGGGTCCCAATTGACTTTTGGTGGCTACAGAGGCTTGCGGCAGCGGAACTCCCGATCTATTCTCGTCTTCGAAAGTTTTAGGGTACGTGGGTATATATGGGAGAAAGAAGTACGTCGGTGGACCTCCGGGCTGTCCACGAGGCGGGGAGGAGCGCCCTAGGGGGTGTGGCGCCCCCACCCTCGTGGGCAGCCCGACTCCCCGGTGAGCTTAGGTACTCCTTGGGCTTCTTCTGGTCCAAAAATAAGTTCCGTGGAATTTCAGGTCAATTGGACTCCGTTTGATATTCCTTTTCTTGAAACAACGAAATAGGCAAAAAATAGCAATTACAGGCTGGGCCTCCGGTTAATAGGTTAGTCCCAAAAATAATATAAAAGTGGATAATAAAGCCCAATATTGTCCAAAACAGTAGATAATATAGCATGGAGCAATCAAAATTATAGATACGTTGGAGACGTATCGGCATGGGGTGCAATGGCGGTGTGTGAGGTAAATACATTTCAGAATCTGAGTGGAAAAATGGGGTTGTGTAGTTGAGAGAGTTAGAGATCAAACATGGAGAGAAAGAATGGATGTGTGTTGGAAATGATAGCTTCCTAAGGTGGTTAGGAGAGGAAGATTGACCCGTCTGAGGAAGTATGTAGCGTCTGTGCGGGGGGGCTAAAACAACATTTGAATGTAGATAGTACGAGACTTAATATCGATGTTTCAATTCGTGTACATTGCAAGATTTGAACCGAGGACCATGCATATGGGTAATTATTTCAATTCGTGCCATACTAGGTTTCGAAAAGTTGACATTGACTCGATTTGTTGTGCTATTTAGTAGGTCATATGTTTGAATCCATCCAAAAGTTTTCTCACTACCATGGTGTTCATCATATACATATGAATTTGTATTAAAAAAGTAGCGTGGATTGCGAAATCCACATTAGAATTGGAGATCGCTATGTGACACACACTCTAATTCAAATAACTAATTATGTGACACACACTCTAATCCACGTTAGCGTGGATACCGTGGATACCATTTCGATTTTTTTCAAATAACTCCTCATTAATTAATTTATAGTATCTCATTTCGAATGACTAATTATTGCAAGGAAAACACGTGCATGGTAATACATACAGATTCGTTTGCAAGTGAAAGAAGATTCGTTTGCATTCTCAAATGTAGGCACACCAGGTAGACCAGGGTCGTGTCGTGGTGGTCGCGTGTCTGACCGGACGCTTAGCACCTAGCCACCCACCCTCCCTCCCCCCTCCCCCCTCCCCCCCCAAAAGGATGACGACAAAATAAGTTCGTGCTTCCACGTTTCGGATTGACATATCTGGCGGCCCCAATTCCAGCCCTGCAAAATCTCCCTTCTCCACCGTCCCCTTTCACGCCCAGATTGCTCAAATCCCTAATTCGCCGCCAACCCAAGCAAAGTTTGAATCTCCCCTCGTCTCGTCTCTTTCCCCACTTCTGTGCCGGACGACGACGACGAAGACGACGGTCGCGCTTCACCACCACACCGGAGCTACCTCATCTACGCCCTCGTCCACCGCACTGGGTGGTCCACCGACAACATCGGCCGCCGCAACCAACGTGCCTCACAGACACCGACTTCCACCGCATCAGGTGCGCTTCATTGACGTCGTCTCCCAGCTCACCTGTGCTACTTCACCGAGCACATCGTCGCGCCTCCGTCCCCCGAGGCCGCTGGGGCTTCACCAACGGTCTCATCCACCACATCATAGCGCTCCACTGCCACTCAAGATCTGCATCCATGCACCGCCAGCCAACACCAGCGCATCACCCTCAACGGCTCTGAAGTGACCCGCAGTCTAGCTAGGCGAGCATGCCCAAACGCTGGCCCGAACTAGGTATCCACACATCACTCCCTTGTGCACTGTTCCGACGATGTTTGGATATCCTTTCACTGCTCTCTTAGCTTACACGCCTATCCAACTCTGACTTTAACTCTTATTTCTTCTGGAGATATCATCTGAAACAAGCAAATCCATTTTTTAGTGAAGCATGACGGCGCTACGGGATCTGGTACACATCCTGCACACCAGATAACCTTGTAAGTATCATCCTCCGGTGACAACAGCAAGGTCGATTCCTCTTATTTGATCAGCCATTCGCCGTGTCAAAATGCAGAGGGGATGCAAGGAGCACAAGGCCCGCACATCCAAGCAAGTGGTAACATGGACTTGTACATGGAACATCCCAAGTGCAAGCAGAGCTGCAAGTGAGCTCAGCATAACGAGCTAGCGTAAGTCCCCTGCATTTCATTTAATTCAATGACCGCATTCGTGTATGATTTGTGTGCGATGGCGGATCCACTAATTCAAGTTACCGGCGAACATTTAACTTAAAAAATATGAAGGCACTTGCACCCCTGAAATCAACATAACTTGAGAAATGTGAAGCTACATGCACTTTGAAAACCAGCTAATGATCCAAAGTAGTTCAGATTATAAACACTAAATGATGCAAGCACCAAAAAACACAAAATGCAACATGGTGTACAAGGACCAAACATGGTCTCAGAGCTGCTTGAATTATTCGCTCCTGGCTGAAAATATCGAAGTGTAATTGCACCTATAACCAGTGCACAAACTGCATATCAATATATCTATCCTGCATAAGTATGCCAATAGTTTCAAACAACAGATTAGAAAAGTATTTATGCTACATTGTCATAATACGGGGACTTTCTGGTAGATGGCCTCGACGTTTCCTCAAGCCATGAAAATGCACTATAATTTGCTTGTCATCAATGCTCGCAAATCTCTATGTCTCTCTCAACATAGCGAGAACATCATTAGACACTAAATCCTTCAATGGGAGCTTGCAAAGTGCTTGCATTAGATGCCTCATTAGACACTATATGTTCATCACCGAGAGCATGTAAAATGCTTGCATCAAATCCTTCATTACCAAATTGCTCATTAGACACTTCAGGCTCAAGAACAACATGAGCTTGGATGTTTGCACCGAAACTTGATTAGATTCGGTCCGATTCGGTATTGATTGGGGAGTTATAAAATAAGTAGAAATTGGTTTCATTTTCTCATAGATTCCCTACATACAAGCAGCTTTACAACACCGTCGAGGTTTAACTATTGGCTTAAATTGAAGAGTTGAATTAGATATAATCGAGGATGTGATGTACACCGCCGTTACATGCTACTCTTGCAAGCTGCGATTGTCGGTTTGCACAAGCTCGATGCCATGCCCGTCTTTGCCGCCATCTGCCTCCCACGCAGTGCTCCACCTGTGGTTGGATCTTCATCTTCTTTTCCTTCCGTTCGGTTGAAGTCGGCGACCGCCCTCCAACGAGGGCGTGAGGAAGTGTTGTGTCGGTCTGCCCAGCGGCGGCTAGGTTAGGAGCGAACTGCATCGAGGTCGGAGCGGATGAATTGGATTTTTCTTGCTGTCGATCGATATGGGAGGCGCTCGTTTGGGCCGCGAGCCTGCTATAGGGCCTGCCTTGCACTTATGTTATTGACCTAAATTGAAACATTTTCTTCATTTTTTACATTGCACGCTTTCGTGCGTTGGGGACGAACAAAACTAGCTCGGGCCAACACAGACGACTCAAACTAGGTGCACACTTTCGAGCCACCGAGGCGTCACCATACCAGCCCCTATGGTGGCGTCGCCCCTTTGCGTGTATGATAGGGGTAGTGAAAAATATTCCAAAGGGCGCTTTTGATTTACCCACGTAATGGTTGAAGTGCTTGTTTCGATGAACTGAGTTCGCCAATAATGTGAAGGATGCCAGTCTTTTCATCCTATTGTAGATTGCTTAGATCTCGATATGCCAAAAGTAATCGCATGAAATATAACATATCAAGGACGCACCATCTTACCAGATTAACCATTCGACTTACCAATGCAGTGTGGGAAGAAAGAAGTATTGGGACTGCGTATCCAAGCAATTGATGCCATGGACTCCTTCGCATAACCTTGTGTTTAAAAAGATGTTGCGTTGTTCTGTACAAAGAACTAGCATAAGTTCGCCATCGCTTCTCGAATTTTAGTTAGCCACTTATTGCAAAATTGTTCAATTACGTTGCTTGGCTTAATTTAGTTTGCTATCGATTACATAATGCCACAACCGTTAATCCTATTATAGATCGCTACTACCTATGTGTTTGATACTTACTATTAAGAATTACATGTTTGCCTGAACTTAAATAGCTACTTGTTTGTTTAACTGCTTCGTTGCTGCAACAACGGGTTACAATGATGTTAATAACTACTTTTCAGCATCGAATTGAAACTCTTTAATTCCTTGTTTGTTTAACTGGTTTGTTGTTATAACTCCCAGTTGAGATGTTTTGCTAACTTCAACTTTTCTGAATCCAATCGGAACTTTAATGGCAAAGTAGGTTAGCCCAAGATCAAAGAGCGAGGTCCCCATGGATGTTGTATCATCCCACAGCAGTGGCACCCGCCCAATCGTGCATTATGAATTGCCAACTGCTGATGCTCTAGAGGCTAAACTAGTGGTAGAAAGAGATTATGCTTCTGCACTTAGATATGAAGTTGACATGTTGAGGAAGCAAACAGCACAATCAGTAGCAGTACTCAAGACAACCATTAAATATTTGGTGGATTTCAAAACGAAGCAAGCTGAGACTGACCACATTGTTAAGGTCCTGAAGGAAAAAAGGAAATTAAATTCCCACTTGGTAAACCATAGGTGAAATGTTCTTTCCATCGTTGAGTAACCTTTGTGTTGTTTGTTCATGTAATCAATCAAACCATTTGTTTTAGAGATCATGTATTAATTGTTTTTTGTTTTTTGGTTTTTGGTTTGTAATTTTATTTGGGCACAAGTCTGTATTAATTGATAAAACTCGGAGACATTTCATTTTGATTGTTGTGCCAGACCTACAAATATACCAATCAGGCTGAATGTGCATTCAGCAATAATAGTAGTATAGATGGACCATAAGTGGCACGCATCGGAAAGGGCCAAGATGCTATAGTAGCTTGGCTAAAAAGGATGGTGTTGTAGCAAAGAAAAGTACAATGTCTGGCTTATGTATGTTAGTTGATATTATTGATCCATATACTCTATAAGTGTTTATATGTCTATTAGTTACATGCATTCTTGGTTGATTGACTCGGTATTTGAATCTTGATACATCGCTTGTGTACATATCTAAATGGGAGTAAACATTATGCTGCGTGTGACATTTGAGTTGGACATGAAGTGTTCCATATATTAGAATTCACCTTAAACTGGATTCTAGCTTCTGAATTTGAGTATCGGCTTTTGTAAACCATATTCATATATGACAAAGGAATACATCTTTGTCGTCCTTTTGAAGATATATAAAACACATAGAATGATTTATAAAGATTTGTATAGGAATACAAAATGGATTTGAATTTAGTTGCCGAGTAAACGTGGATGCTTATTGTCCCGAAATTGAAGAAGCGGCAAAATTTCCACTCCTGTCGGCTGCCCGAAGCCAAGTGTTTGGGAGATGGAAATTACTGTCTACCCATTACACGGACAATCCATCGGCCCGATTTCCACTGCCCTAAATAGGGGTAGGATAGTAACTTCAATTAGACGTGACACGACCGCCTCTGAGCCCATTCCGACACGGTGGGCGCCAAACATGGGTGGTAAAACACATTTGATTCAAGCTCGTCCAAAAGACCTCTGTTTCTCCCTCCATTTCCCCATTCATACACGGTGGGCAGCAAAACAAACTCGACTCGGCCGAAATCGATGTAGGCAAATATTTTCAATAGGGGCAGGTTTGTAACTTCACTCAGAGGTGACACAACCACCCTACCTGTCAGCCACGTTCATACACCGTGGGCGCCAACCACCCTCTCCTCGCCCGAAATCGCTCTGGGCAAATATTGGTGAGATGCGAGATTACCGTCGTATCCCCAACCGACGAGACGTCCAAATTTTAAACGGGGGCTAAGTTCATAACTTTCCCATATTTCAGACAGGCGCGTCCCAAAAACATGGTTCCCCACATTTTCCCATACCTCTCCCTCCATTTTCCCATACCTCTCCCTCCATTTTCCCATACCTCTCCCTCCATTTTCCCATTCATACATCGTCCGCGCTAGAACACCATCCCCACACCAGCCTCCGTCTGCCACCCCATCCATCGCCACCGTCCTCCACCACATCCACCGCCGTCGTCCTCCACCACATCCGTCACCACCGTCCTCCACCATGCCGGAGCGCCTACCAAGACCATGTCGTCCACTGCTAGAGATGGATGTTTCTCATCCACGGCGACGGACCAAGAGCCTTGCATCACGTCCTCTCGCTTCATCAGCGCCGTCGTCCTCTTTGTCGGGGCCGCTCACACGACCTTCTCTTCCACCGCAACGGGATTATCCCCCGATGCACCCGTCTACCATTGCAGATCTGCTTCAATGCCACCGACAACCATCGCACCCCCGATGCCTACACGGTGCCGCCAGAGAGGTTCATATCTCCTCAACTTTTTGATCTCAACCAGAAAATAGATCTTAACTTGGTTACTCTACTTTCTTTTCAGCTCTTAGAATTTAGTTCTTAGTTCGAAGCAAACAATGGCTACTAAATATCATTTCTCCGGTTTCCCCCTTTTATGAATACTATACGACCAGAATACGTGCTTGTGTCATAATAGCACTGCTCGACCCATCAAGCTAAACAAGCTTAGTTGTTCAAATACAAATCTGATATTATTAAAACAGATTCATTTAATTGGTCAGCTAAATGTTCCTAAATTAGTTTCAAATGCATGTTCGCCGCTCGGGTGTGTATCTCTACAGGGTGCCCACGGTGGGCTGGCCCACCCCGGGATTTTGGGTCGCCCCAGCCCCGATTCCTCCTCTGCTCACAAGGCTCCGATCTCTACTCTCACCCTGCCTCATTGTGGCGACTTGTCCCCCAGACGGCATGACTCTAGGAGGAGATGCTTGGGACTAATGAGGTCAGGAGCCGCCGCCAACAAGCGTCACCAATGCTCATGCCGCCGCCATGCCTACCTTCCCAAATCCTGCTCAGCCTCGGGCATGCAAAGACCCACTAAGCCAACCCGATTTATCCCGAGATAAGTCCTCAACACTCGTGAGCCACACCTCATCACCCATTTTCTAATTGATTCATTACTCATTAGGCAGACTGTCATTATGGTTTGTTGTGTGCTCGGTGCATACCTACACTTGATGGTTCGGATGTATTTGGTAATCTTTAGTACCGTGAAAGTTCACGGGGTTTTCAAAATTCGGCCCTAAGGAATGTATTACACTAGTCATTTTGGATTGTTGGTCGTAGTGACATTGACCCAGATTACTACTGCAAGCCATGTTTGTTGACAATTTTACTTGTCCTTCTTACTCATTCGATATAATACCCAATTATTGACGTCGATTAGTTGCAAACAATAAGTGCTAGACAAACTTCTTGATTCAGATTTTGGACGGTCTCTTACTATAGTTACAATTCTGCATACTTGTCCTAGTAAGCTCACAAGTAAATGATTGATTCACTACATCTATGCTTGCCTTGTCATATTTGTTGTCAATATTCTTTTCGGGTGGACCACCCTGTTTCTAAATCTTGCAACCGTGAGACATCAAGGATAGTATTTCTCTATGTGATTTCTTCCATCATGTGTGGGCAATCTAACACCTTTGCATTGTATAGAAAGAAAGTGTCATTTCCAAATATTACATAGGCTTCGCTCTTTTTACATGGAATACAATCTGCCTACTTGCTTTGTGTCGCACTACCACCACTCCACCCTTGAAGCTAAACATTATGCCACTCATAATTCCTTAGTTTATTTTTTCAAATAGAATTTCATATGATTCTAATGTTCCTACTTCAGTTTTGAAATGTGTATGCACATTATAGAGACATAAGGGGTTTGTATTTACATGTGTGGTCCGTCAAGACGGTTGGGGTGTGAAATTTGCATATGCAGGGTTTATAGGGAGACACTCTTGAGTTGAATCCGCAATGCATTCCATAGATAATCGACTACTTTTTATGTTTTCATGAATCTCAGATTCTCGAACAAGCATCATAATGATTATGAGCTTGCGCGCATGAAAATAATAAAGCAGAACAATGCCATGGCTGTCAAACTTGGCATTAAGGGACTGAAATCAAGTCTGGATGTAATGCAATGCAAACGCTCTCCACCTACAGATTCATGCTCAGAATATGATCCTAACAGTGATTCTGAGCTAGAGGGAGACCTAAGTCAATGTAGCTCCCTAGTGGAGGAGTGAGAGGAAGATGCCCTATCTTATTCACCCATCAAGGTGCTTGCTCTAACTTTCCAAGGTTATATTTGTCGCACATATCTTGCAACTGATGCTTTGCATTGCTTCTACTTTGTTGAACTGCCATTAGCTTAGTTTACACGTCGTGTATGTGAATACGCCTTGCCTATCCATTTTCGGTACATATTCCATATGTCATCATACCATATTTATCCATTCAAATGTTGTTCTTGTGTATCAGGCGTTCAAAAGGAAGAGGGCGATTGCTGATTGTGGAGGAGCACATGCAAAGTATTTGGAAAAGGTAGTGGCACCTGATAAATCAAATAGCCCATTAGGTGTAGTTGCAATATCACCTGACCCACAAAACACCCAAACTCTAGCGCACTCTAGCCCTACTACACTGGTCATTTCGATGCCCCAACTCAAAGCAGACCCCAAGCTACAAAAACATTATGATTATGCCAGTTGACATAGCACCAGCTCTGACGACGCAAAACACCCATTCCAAAGCAAAGAGTACACCAAATCCAGTTGCCAAATCCTTTTCGAACCGTAGAGAGCCCCAATTGCAGCAAATAGGACCCCTGCTCAATTTCTTCCCGCTTTAGAAGACAAAGCTTATACTGTTGTCGAACTTTGTGCGCATCTTTCCTTCATGGAAAGATTATACCGCATACGTAACATTTTCCGATCTTCCTCCGCAACTTACCCGTAAGTAATGTACTAATGTTATTCATGGTCATTGTTGCATATGTTTTACGCTAATGTAAGACACAAGATTTCATTCTTTTAAATAGGCGAGGACCAAATTGGATTATGAAGACGAGCAAGGGTTGGTTGCGCTTTTCAAGCACTCGTTGATGAAGTATCGTTCCTACCGAGGCAAGCGCGCGCCGATGGCAAGCCTCTAAACGAAATTTCTGTAAGGTCTCCGGTGCTACATTTATCCGACGGTGACTGGAATAATCTTGTTACACATTGGTCTCGGCTACAGCGTAAGGTACTATCTATGATATCACATCACGATTTGAACTACATTTCTGAATTTGCCTTAACGTCTCACTTGTACGAAAACTGTAAGTAGAAGAACATTCATTCTCAAGGGACCACAAAATCTCGCAACTATACTGCACACTGCATTGCTCTTGTGAGTGCCTCTTGCCCTGTATGACCATACTTACTTTCATAGTTGTTTGATTATGTAGCATCACTGCACATGTTAGCCTCGTTATCGTCCATTTGGTGGACATTATAAGATCCGTATGGACTCTTACATGAATTTAGAATCAACCCAATGCTTTTGAAGAGGTTTAGCTCTGCGATCCTCTTGTAAGGATCGAACGTCATCCATCAACGTACTTACATTATCAGCTATTCCCTCCATCCCATAATATAAGAACGTTTTGTACAAGACACCAAAGTTGTTCAAAACACTCTTGTATTATGGGCGGAGGGATTGGTTCATTGTGTAGCATTCGCATCTTATCTCCCTCGCCCACCATTTACTAAAAAGATCAGATCTATATTTAATCTTACCAAAAGTAGAATACCACAGACAATGCCAAGGCAAGGTAAGTGTAGCCCATTGCTCTTGTCAAGACATTTTGTCCTTTAATGCTTGTACTTCCAGGATTGGTAGTTGATTATGTAGCATCAATCGCATCTTATCTTCATTATCCTCTATCCCTTCCAAGATATTATCATATCTATAATTACTCTCTACAAAATGTAGAGTACAGCAATGCTTATGAAGAAGATTATGTGCTAAAATTCTTGAGTTATCCTTCCCTTGACATGGAGAAGGGCATTATAGAGCGGTGTTAATCGTTAATGTAAGTCAGTCCTTCTAAAGCCTTTATCCTCAACTGCTGTTTAATTGGCTCATACTCCCTACCGCTTATCTTTGTTTAGTTTGTTGTTTCTACCAAAATGCATGTTCGCAAGAACCATAAGTTCTAAGTTTTACTTGTAAAACCAAATTCATATTCATACCATGCACATTACTCAATACTCCCTATATGTATGCTTGTTTTTGTGGATCTATAATCCAAAGGTGTGGTGAAGCAGCCCACGCTTGCACCTTGTCATCTCCTGTTTTATCTTCTTGATGTGGTCGATGATATGAACAGCATGCCATGCACATTAACCAAAATATATACAATGATTGTCTTTGCCCTTCATCTATGCTTGTTATGTTGACATGGTAATCCAGTCAGGTGGTGAAGCTCCCTGCATTATGAACAATGCCAAATTATGCTATTGATATTTTGAACTTACTCTTTATTTTCTAATTTGAAATTGGATGGAATTGACAGCACGGTTGTCATCTTTGTTTATACATGTGCAAAACCTGTCATCTCTCTTTGTTTCAGGTGATATGCCCGATGGCATGCACAAGTCTCTTTGAAGGTCAGAGACAAACCCAAGATATATTGCAGCAAAGAAGGCAAAACATCTTGAAGATAGCGAGACAACTCCAAAGTCTTGTCTTGATGCGTTGTTCAAGTTACTTGAGAGTAGCAAATGACAAGCTCACAAAATTCATTATGCAGAATCAGTTTGACTTCTTCGGGCCCCAAGTTCTAGCAGAAGGCATTCTCGCAACTCAACTTCGACTTCAAGTCCTATCTCTAAGAAAGATTATGGAGAACACCAAGGAGAACCTCATCGCTAAACAGCCACACTGAAGCTATGACTCGACATGCTAGGCGGTCTCACGCCTTGCTTTCAAGGCTGACTTTGCAGCAATTCCCGTGCAAGGCTAACCTTTCTTGAACTGTCTTGGAAGTGGTCTCGGTTCAGTATTGTTTTGTTATGCTGCAATGGTGCCCAGATTTTGTAATCTGCTTCTTCGTTATGCTGCTATGATCACCGTGGCTAACTTCGATGCCCAAAGTGGATGTAATATACTATAAATCCTTTATTGTATAGTGTAGGTTTATTCTTAGTTACTATGCCGTAATTTCTTTATTGTATAGAGTAGGTTTGTTCTTAATTCTTACTAGTTATCGCCATCATTCGCTATCTAAAAAAAATCAGATGTAGTCGATCGGGTCGAAACATTCGCCTAACGGGCTCGGTGTTTAGCGGGCCACAATTGGGCCGGCTGCATCTTTCTTGGGGGTTCAATCATTGGGGCCTTCACACTTCTTGCGCGAGGCCCACAACTTACACCGCCTATATTTTAGTTGGGCCTTTTGTGGACCCAAACTTGGTTTGGCCCAGAAGCGTTGGGCCATTAACAGTGAATATTGTATCGCTCACATGCCAGATGAAACCATGGGCCTTTAGCGGCCGAAATGCATATTGGGCCTCAATTTTCACTAGTCGTCGACGGGCCTTCAAAGAAATTTGAAATGTAGACAGGCCTTTTTGGGCCCGATTATATCACCTGCAGCTACTGTGTCGAAACATATCTCGGGCCTTAGTTGGCCCACTGATATCATGGGCCTTTAAGAGGCCGAAAGCTTAGTACAGACATCAACAGGCCGAATTATGCGACAGGCCTTTAACAGGCCCAAAGTCACGTTGGGCTTAACTATTGCCACCTTTATCACGGGCCATTAGTGGGCCCGATGTCCTGTCGGACCATATATGGCCCATGGAGCACGGACCATTCCCAGGCAAAAAGTCACACCGGGCTGAAATGGGCCCATGTCTACATCGGTCCTCTAACAGTCGAAAGTCACCGGCTGTAATTGGGCCCAAATATTCGCTAACAATTAACGGGCCAGATCTCGGCGGGCCGTAAATGGGCCCAAATATTCGCGAATAATTAACGGGCCAGACCGGCTTCGGCCGTAAATGGGCCTTTATTAAGCAGGCCGTTATTGGGCTGGCCCACTAGTACCTGAGTAAGTACTACGGGCCTTTGAATGGGCCGGCATTTTTAACCTATATGGGCCTCTATTGGGCCGTGCCACGTGTCGACGTATCATAGGCGCTTTGGGTCCAATGAGTGGATGACATCTGTCCAAATGGGTGAGCCGACACGTGTTTTCTCCAAACCAATGATGATTTTACACGTGGAAAATCCCCATTGGTCCCAAGACATTAATGGGTTATCGGATCCAAAACCGGACCCGATAGCTTAACGGCGTTCCGTTACGGTGGATGCCACGTGTCTGGTCACCCTTGACGAAAGCACTTCTGCGGACGCTACGATTTATCGTCATGGAAGTGGACACTTCCGTGATGATAATTTTGGTAACGCTATGGAACACTTCTACGACAAGTATGACTATCTTCATTCTGTCATAAATTTGTCATGGATGTACATGCATGACAGAAAACGTGACCTACTGTGATAAACACGTATCATCACGAAAGTGTATTTTTTTGTAGTGTAAGAAATATCATTTGGAATTTTCTTAAGCACTGACGGGCTAAGGATAACAGTTCCAGTACTACAAAAACACTAAGTACATTTAGAGACCATCAGTCAGAGAGGCACGGTTGTGAAATTTCTAGAGCCACTGTCGTGTGGCTCCAGGGGCATGGGATCGAATAAACATTTAGATAACCACGTCATGAGATACGGGTGTGTAGGCACCAGAGGCACGAGAGTGAAGCCTCTACATGCAGGGTCGTGGGGCTTCTCGAGGCACGGGTATCAACCCTGTGGGTGCACAAGAGTGTGGTGGCAGAGACATGTGTTTGAATGCTCGGTTAGAGAGGCACGGTTGTGACGTCTCTGGAGCCACGCGGGTATGGTACGGCGACCACGTAAGAGTGATGGCGCGTGACACTTTAGGCATGTGGATGCAGGCGCGGAAGGCATAGAAGTGAAGCCACCACAGGCACGGATGTGGGGTTTCTCGAGGCAAACGGGTATCAACTCTCTGGAAGCACAAGAGTGTGGGGTTCATGAGGCACCGGTCTCAACCATGTGGATGCACTGTGGTGTGGTAGCAGAGGCATGCTTGCGGATACTGAGTAAGGGAGGCACGGTTGTGGATGCATGCACCGGAGCCGTGGAAGTAAAGCCTCTACAGGCACGGCGTGCGGCTTCTCGAGGATACACAAGAAGGGTGGCAGATGTGGCATGGGTCGGAATACGCAATTAGAGAGGCACAGGTTTGAAGTCTCTAGAGCCACGGGCGTGTTTTACTACAGGGGCCGGAGGCACGGAAGTGAAGCCTCTACAGAAGTGAAGGCACCACAAGCATCCAGAGGCACAGAAGTGAAGGCACCACAAGCATCCAGAGGCATGTGGACCGAGTAGGAGAGGTGAGGTCCGAATACTCAGTTAGAGGGGCACGGTTTTGAAGTGTCCAGAGCCACGGGGTTGTGACACCATGGGGCATGTAAGAGTCACGGAAAGTGTCATGTGAGGCACGTGGATGCAGGTATGGAAGGCACGGAAGTGAAGGCACCACAAGTACGGACTTGGGACTTCTCGATGCACGGGTATCAACCCTGTGGATGCACAAGAGTGTGGTGGCAGAGGCATGTGTCCGAATGCTCGGTTAGAGATGCACGGTTGTGACGTCTGTGAAGCCACACGAGCGTGGTACCGCGACCACGTAAGAGTCACGGGGCGTGACATGTTAGGCACATGGATGCAGGCACAGAAGGCACAGAAGTGAAGCCACCAGAGGCAGGGACGTGGGGTTTCTCGAGGCGAACATGTATCAACCATGTGGATGCGCAAACATGTGGTACCAGAGGCATGCTTCCGAATACGCAGTTAGGGAGTCACTGTTGTGAAGTCTATAGAGTCACGGGTGTCTAGCATCACGGGCACGTAAGAGTCACGGTAGGGGCGTGGGGCTTCGCGAGGCACCGGTCTCAATCCTCTGGATGCATGGTGGTGTGGTAGGAGAGGCATGCTTGAGAATACTGAGGTAGGGAGGCACCATTGTGGATGCACATGTGTGAAGTCTCTAAAGGCACGGGTGTGTGGCACCACAGGCATTGGTTCGAATACTCATTTAGAGAGTCACGCCTGTACTCAGGCCAGATGCACATAGCGTTGTAGGTTGGTGGCATTCGGCAGCACACAGTTGCACAGAGGGGGAATGTCTGTGTAACATCAAAGTCACGGGCGATCACGCATGAGAAGTATGTAGAGTCACGGCGCGGGGGTCAAAATGGCAATTCTTTTCCAGGATCAAACCAACTTGAGCAGCTGTTATACTGTTAGAGGAGTGAATGATGTCTGCAACCCGGCGTGACCAATGATGAGCTGACTCTCCCTAGCGTTGGACGCAATGCTGCAGGTTAACAATCATCATCGGGCGTTTGCAAGTTCCTTGGAAATTCTTGATGAAGCGCTCCTTCAATTCTGCCCATGTGTTGATGGAGTTGGGGGCAGGTTCCTCAGCCATGTACAGGCCGGCCCCTCCAACATCATAGTCAGGTACTTGGCACAAACTGCGTCACTAACATCCAACATATCCATGGCGATCTCGTAGCTCTCGATCCAAGCAGCCGGCTCAAGATCAACCGTGTAATTGGGGACCTTGGGGGCCCTATGAAATCTTTGGGCATGCGCTCGTTGCGTAGAGCCGGCGCTAGACAGGGTATCCCAATGGTTCTGATACTTGAAGTTAATTGGGTTGTAGCAGGCGGTACTTGCGCTGCCGCGGTTGCTGCCTCTGCTACACGTTGAGCCGGAGTCGTGTGGACGATTGCCTGAGTGTCCGAGCCCCCAAGTTGAGCCGGGTCACATGGCTGCTCACGTCGCCGATGAGCGCTGCTGGAGACCGCTGGCGACTCAGCATGGCGACTCCTGCTGCGGCTCGGGTGCGGGGTAGAGTGGAGTCGTTGCTCACTGTAAGAGTAGTTTGCTTGCTGGGCAACCGCAGTCTTTAACATCTCAATGGTGTTCAGGCCTCGATCTCAACTGGCGTATTCCTTGTGATCGAAAGCGCGGCCAAGTTGGTTACTGCTGCCAACAGGTTATCAACGAGATTGGAGAAGTGACCCGCCAGCATCAGGAAACGATGCAGAGGCATCTGAACAACTAGAGGGCGAGGGGCTGGCTCATGCTGGGGATGTTGAGCCGGCTGATGAGGTTGAACCGGTGGTGGCTGTCTGTCTCCGTTCGGGGGTGCGGCCCGGGTTAATTGGGGTATAACTAGTTCTTCCGGGGATCCTGTCCCAGCCCCCGGAATAGGCGTGTCTTGCCGCGTGTTGAAAGTCGCATGGGCTCAAAATCGGGTGGCAGATGGCTCTTATGTATCCTCTGATGAACCGCCTCTGAAGCACTATGATGGAGGCCCATGTGCCAGGCTTCGGTTTTCAGGCACTCTACCTCATTATGGACCTGAGTCTGCACCTCCACCATGCGAGCGTTTTTAGCATTGATATTTTCCTAGACCTTTGCCATCTGTTCGCGAAGTTTAGTCACCTCCGCATTACATTCTGCCTGATTCTTCACGGGCATCAGCGTCCCAAGGAGTGTTTCTAAGGCGGCTGCCAACCCTGCCAAAGCTTGAGCCGGTGGTATGGCTAAGCCAGCCGCTCCCGGAGCTGGCACTGAGGAGCCGGTTTTCGTCGTAGCGCCAGCCACCGTGGTGTTAAGAGCCGGAGCAGTGCCTGCCATATAGACGGTAGCCCAGAGTGCTGTGTCGGAAGTGTCCCAGGCCGGCTCATCATCAGAGTAGCCCCCGATCCCACCATCATAAATCGAATGGATCGACTCGGTTTCGCCGACCGAAGACTCGCCATCAGAATAGACAAGAGTGTCCCCGTCGGACGCGGAGTTGTCTGCGAGATCGACTCCCTGAGTGACGTCGATGAAGACGTGCTTCCAGCCGGCTTGAGACTGGCCGGGTTGGGAGTGCAGAGCCGACTCGATGATGTCGGTGCAGATGTCCGGCTCAGGTCCTGACTCGCCAATCTTGGCGATGAAGACATGGATCTTGCCAAAGGGTACCCCGTACCCGTACTCAATCGAGTCGGCCTTGGGGCCCCAGCATGAATCGTCAATGTAGAGCTTGCCGCGGCAGTCGGATTCCGGGGCTTCGCAGACCCTGGATAGATTCAAGCTCTGGGGTGCGTGCGAAGAACTCAACCTCCCTAGTCTGCCAACTCATCGATCATGCGGCCTAGCTCGATGAACTGGAAGGAAATGGGACAAGGTAGTTTACCCAGGTTCGGGCCACCTTGCGGTGTGAAACCCTACTCCTGCTTTGTGGTGGATTGGCCTCGAGATGGGCTGAGGATGAACTAGTACAGCGGGAGAACAACCTCAGGAGGTGTGTTCTTGTGTTTGTGTGAGCTGGTGAGCTGATGAATCCTCTCCCTCTACGGCGGTGGCTAGGCCCTATTTATAGTGGCCTTCGTCCTCTTCCCAAAATGAAGGTGGGAAGGGATACCACAATGGCCAAATTCGAAGGGAGACAACTAGTACATCTTATCCTGACGAAAGGTGCTCTTCGCCTGCAAAGCTTCTGGTCATGACGCCGTGGTGGGCCCGGCGATGACCTCCGTCCTGTCGGTCTTGGTCTTGTTGCACAGAAATGGAAACCTTTGGTTGATTCCTCGGGACTCCGCACATGTGCTTTCCTCTTTAGCACCAAAGAGGAAACTGTTGTACTGCGGCCGCTGGCGCCCGCCTGGCCTTGGTCGTCATGGTTTGCGTCATCCGAACCTCATGAGGTGAGAGCTTGCATAGAAATCTCCGCTCCTCAGGACCCAACCTGAGGAGGCTGCTCCTTCTGGATGTCTTGATGTCGTCCGCCTCGCGAGGGTCTTGAGTTGTTGATGTTGAAGGTGGGCCGCATTCAGCCGGGCGATGGAGTCACGCAGGGGCCGAGGCGTGCAAGTCCTGGTACCCCTGCTCCTGCAACACCGGCTGTGAGTCCCTGGGCCCAAAGGCACGCTGGCTTGGCCGAGGCGAAGCCAAAGGGCAAGCGGGCGCGCGCTGGCCCCAACCGCCTGCGGCCTCGGTCGACGCGTGTCGCTTGATGGGACGTGGGCGTCTCCGCTTACCCAGACAGCCTCGGCAACCGTTCGACTTGACAAGAGCCTGCTGCATGCAGAAAGATCATCATTACTGGGGATCGTGGAGGCCGGTGTTGGCCTCCATCCGGCTATAAATGGGGGAGGGGCGGAGCCCCCCTTGCTCATCTCCATCTTCTCACTGCTTGCCCCTTCTTCTTCTTTCTTGTCTCCCGTCTTGCCGTAGCATCCATGGCGCCGACGAGAAGGTTCTCCCCTGCCGTAAAGGAGATGGCCCCCAAGGAGGGGCCGGGTTCACTGCCGCCCAAGAGAGGCCGCGATCGCTCCCGCAAGTATGCTGCAACCCCTGTGGTGGCCCCTCGAGGGCGCGGGCACACCTCCTCGAGGACAGCGTCGCCTTAGGCAGCCGTGGCGGCGCTTCCTCTCGTGGTGGGAGCCACCAAGGATAGGGCAGCTCCTGCGATGGGGGGAGGCGCGCTGTGGTCGCCCGACCTCCTCGGTCGTGTTCCCACTCGGCGGACGCGTTCCCGGAGTTTGTCGTGTGGTCGGAGAGGCCCGCCGGTACCTGGCTCCCCCTCCCGCGCTTCTTCACGGGTGCGCTGCTGACCGCGGGGCTTGATGGCCTCTGGCTGCAGGCTGATGGCTGCTGCAGCAGGGCTTCATGGGCTCGAAGTCACCGTTGCGGGCAACGTGTCCTTGACCCATGGTTGGCGGGCGTTTGCCCGCGCACGGAGCCTGAGCGGGAGGTGCACCCTCCATTTCAGGTACGACAGCCTTGCGACCCTCTATGTGAGGGTGTTTGGGGAAGACGGTCGCCACGCGGGGTGCTGCCTAGAAGATGGCAGTGGCGACGACGAGCTTGCCCTTGGCGACAGCCGTGACGACGACGAGGGTGAGCTTGGCCTTGGCGAACCACCACGCCGCCGGGCTCGGATCGGGGAAGGCGGCGAGCCATTTCGCCACCGTGCGCCAGTGAAGCGGGAGGAAGACTCAGACTGAGCTCGGGTGCTGCTGAAGCCTGGCCTCAGGAGTTGTTGCAGCCGTGAGGCCTGCTTTTATTTTACCTTTCCTTTCTCCTGCATTTGATAAAAGTAGAAGGCCCTGCTGGGATGTATAATGAACCATGGCACTTGCGCCACTATGCTATGTTTGTTATCTTGATATTGTGCCGTGATACCCGTGTTTTTACTAGGTGCGGTTAAGATAACTTAGCTCGGTGTGCTTGTGGTAGTTTCCTATGTCGCGAGGGCGCGCCTTTCCAGTGACATCTTCCAAGGGCTTCCTTCCTGACGATTCAGGAGCCGTCGAGCCTCAGGAGACGCTGTATAGCTGCAGAGTTATTAAAAGGCCTCACGAGGCATGTCGTCCTATCTCGCGCAAGCCCCCGGGTGTGGGTTAGTTGTGGCTGGTGCACCGCGTTGCGACACCCAGAGGCACGGACTTAAGAGGGTGCGCATGCCCACGAGCTCGTTCAAGAGCGTCTTGCGAGGATAAAGGACACCGAAGCTCTGGGGCAACAAGGCTTCGGTGAGGTGTGGTTGCGGGCGAGCCCAGGCGTACACACCTACCTAGCCCCCGCACGTGGGACGCGTGAGGAGGAGCGACGGGCAACTGCTGCTCTTCCTGGGAAAAGTTTGGAAAGGCGAGCAAACAAGAGAGAAAATTCCAACTCTGGCGAACAAAAAACACGAATACTCCAAATTCCATTCAAGAAGTTGAAAACCAGCTAGAGAAAGCAAGCAAAAGAACAGCCGCGTCCGGCACCTAGACTAGTCTTCTTGTCTTCCCACCAGCGCGGAGCATGGGGCCTCCACTAGGACGTGGGTGGGAGCCCCCGTGAGGCCCAGGGCGACGCGACCTCAGGAGACTCCGAGGCGTGTACAGCCCCAACTCATTATTATGTGAGAGTGTCACGAGCGGAGACCTTCACAGGCATGGGGCCTTGCTTCATGGGTAGAACTTTCGGAGGTGCTGGATGTTCCAGCCGTTCTGGATGGGGATCCCGTCCTGCGTCTCTAGGCGCGCGGCGCCAGGCCTGGAGACACGTGCGATCCTGAACGGGCCCTCCCACATGGGCAAGAGCTTATGCAGCCCTTCCCTGGAGAGCACCCGCCTCAGGACGAGATCACCCACCTCGAAGCGTCTGGAATGGACGCCTGCAGCGATGTACGGCCACGCTTCTTTGGTACCTTGCCGCTCGGAGCGAGGCTTGGCGGCGGCGTTCCTCCTCTAGCACGAGGTCCATCCCATGCGAGGCGTCCTGGCGTGCCTCGTCAAACGCCAAGACCCGCGCGGAGCAATGCCTGACCTCGCGAGGGAGAACCGCTTTAGCTCCGTAGACTAGGAAGAATGGAGTCTCGCCCGTCGGCTTGGTCGTGGTGGTGCGGATGGACCACAATACAGACTGGATCTCATCAAGCCAACCCCTGCCTCAGGCCTCTAGCTTCTTCTTGAAGGTTCTTTCCTTGAGGCCTCTTAGGACCTCTGCATTGGCGCGCTAGGCCTGGCAATTGCTCCTAGGGTGTGCCACCGAAGCGTAGCATATCTGCGTTCCAAGGTTAGCACAATATGTTTTAAAAAGGTTGCTGGTGAACTTCGAGCCATTGTCGGTGATGATGCAATTAGGGACTCCGAACCAGCTCACGAGGCCCTTGATGAACTTGACGGCCGAGCCGGACGGGATGGTGCGGATGGCCTCTACCTCGGCCCACTTGGTGAACTTGTCGATGGCAACGTAGAGGTAGCGGTAGCCCCGGCGCCGAGGAACGGGCTCAGATGTCCAAATTTCGCACTACGAATGGCCATGAGAGCGGATGGTCCTGGAGGCCCTAAGCGGGCTAGTGGATCTCGCTTGGCATGGATCTGACAAGCGTCACAGGATCTTACCAGCTCGGTGGCATCGTTGAGTGATGTGGGCCAGTAGAATCCGCTGCGGAACGCCTTGCCCAACGAGGGTACATGATGAGGAGTGATGCCCACAATCCCCACCATGTATGTCAGCCAACAGCTCGCATCCCTGCTCCCTGGAGATGCATCGCAGAGAGACGTTGTTTGGCCTTTTGCGGTAGAGCTCACCTTCCCGGATGCAGTACGCAGTGGCCTGGTAAGCCACACACTTTGCGTCTTCCTCCTTCTCTGGCATGGCGCCCTGGAGCAGGTACGCCTTGAATTTCTCGGTCCAGCACCCCTCCCGAGGCTCGAGCGCGAGGAGCGGGCGGGCTCCCGAGGTCGGGTCGCAAGCTGGGGCGCCTGAGAGGGGTGCAGGGGGAGCTCCTCCTGAGGCGATGCTGGTTCCGCTTTGGGGGGAGCTGCTGAAGGCTTGAAGAGCCGCTCCTCCAAGACGCCAGGCTCTTGCGGTAGACGCGGAGACGCTCTCTTGGCGATGCCGTCCGCTACCTTGTTCGTGCCGTGCGGTACGTGCTGCAATTCCAGGCCCAAGAATCATTTCTTGATTTTGCGTACCTCCTCGAGGTATGCCTCCATGCGCTCGTCCTTCGGCTTGTATGCTTTGTTGGAGAAGTTCATGAGGAGCTGGGAGTCGCCCCTGATTGTGAGGCGCCTCACCCCCAAAGCCGCCGCAGCCTTGAGGCCGGCGATCAAGCCTTCGTATTCCGCAATGTTGTTGGAGACCTTCTCGCCCTGCTAGAAGCAGAGCTGCATGGCGTAGTAGAGCTTGTCCTGGGTGGGCGGGATGAGCATGGTTCTAGCCCCCGCGCCCTGGCGCGAGAATGCACCATCGAAGTACATGGCCCAACCGTCTGGTGCTTTGCTCCCCGGCGAGAGGGAACGGTCCTCGCCCACTTCTCAGTCAGGAACGTCGGTCCATTCCGCCACGAAGTCGGTGAGAGCCGCACCCTTGATGATTCGGGTAGTGCTGAACTCCAACTGGAACGCCTGAAGTTCAATGTTCCATTCGGCGACCCTCCCAGCGGCGTTAGGGCTCCAGAGCACTTTCTCCAGGGGGTAAGCTGAGACAACCTTGATGGGGTGGCCTTGGAAGTAATGGTGCAGCGTTCGGGAGGCAACGAGGAGCGCAAGCAAGAGCTTTTGCGGCATGGGTTAACGCGCCCGCACATCACGTAGCACCGTGCTGACGAAGTACACCGGGTGCTCGACGAGGGTGGAGGCATTGGCGGAGTCCTGCGCCTCCTGGGGCTGAGGGTCCTCAGGAGCATTGTCATCCATAGGGGCAGCTGTGGCCTCAGGAACCTAATGTCTACTACGCAACCTTCTCCTTGTAGACGTTATTGGGCCTCCAAGTGCAGAGGTTTGTAGGACAGTAGCAAATTTCCCTCAAGTGGATGACCTAAGGTTTATCAATCCGTGGGAGGCGTAGGATGAAGATGGTCTCTCTCAAGCAACCCAAAGAACCAAATAACAAAGAGTCTCTTGTGTCCCCAACACACCCAATACAATGGTAAATTGTATAGGTGCACTAGTTCGGCGAAGAGATGGTGATACAAGTGCAATATGGATGGTAGATATGGGTAATTGTAATCTCAAAATATAAAAATAGCAAGGTAACAAGTGGTAAAAGTGAGCGTAAACGGTATTGCAATGATAGGAAACAAGGCCTGGGGTTCATACTTTCACTAGTGCAAGTTCTCTCAACAATAATAACATAATTGGATCATATAACTATCCCTCAACATGCAACAAAGAGTCACTCCAAAGTCACTAATAGCGGAGAACAAACGAAGAGATTATGGTAGGGTACGAAACCACCTCAAAGTTATTCTTTCCAATCAATCTGCTGGGCTATCCCTATAAGTGTCACAAACAGCCCTAGAGTTCAGACTAGAATAACACCTTAAGACACAAATCAACCAAAACCCTAATGTCACCTAGATACTCCAATGTCACCTCAAGTATCCGTGGGTATGATTATACGATATGCATCACACAATCTCAGATTCATCTATTCAACCAACACATAGAACCTCAAAGAGTGCCCCAAAGTTTCTACCGAAGAATCACGACGAAAACGTGTGCCAACCCCTATGCATAGGTTCATAGGCGGAACCCGCAAGTTGATCACCAAAACATACATCAAGTGAATCACGTGATATCCCATTGTCACCACAGATACGCACGGCAAGACATACATCATGTGTTCTCAAATCTTTTAAAGACTCAATCCGATAAGATTACTTCAAGGGGAAAACTCAATTCATTACAAGAGAGTAGAGGGGGAGAAGAAACATAAGATCCAACTATAATAGCAAAGCTCGCGATACATCAAGATCGTGCCAAATCAAGAACACGAGAGAGAGAGAGATCAAACACATAGCTATCTGGTACATACCCTCAGCCCCGAGGGTGAACTACTCCCTCCTCGTCATGGAGAACGCCGGATGATGAAGATGGCCACGGTGAGGGCTCCTCCCCTCCGGCAGGTGTCTTGGAGCAGTCCCGATTGACTTTTTGGTGGCTACAGAGGCTTATGGCAGCGGAACTCCCGATCTATTCTCGTCTTCGGAAGGTTTAGGTGCGTGGGTATATATGGGTGAAAGAAAGTCGTCGGTGGACCTCGCTGTCCACGAGGCAAGGGGCGCGCCCCACCCTCGTGGGCAGCCCGGGACTCCCCGGTGAGCTTCCCAGGTACTCCGTGGGCTTCTTCCGGTCCAAAAATAAGTTCATCGAGTTTGAGGTCAATTGGACTCCGTTTGATATTCCTTTTCTTGAAACACCGAAATAGGCAAAAACAAAGCAATTCTAGGTCGGGCCTCCGGTTAATAGGTTAGTCCCAAAAAATAATATAAAAGTGGATAATAAAGCCCAATATTGTCCAAAACAAGAGATAATATAGCATGGAGCAATCAAAAATTATAGATACGTTGGAGACGTATCAAGCATCCCCAAGCTTAATTCCTGCCGTCCTCGAGTAGGTAAATGATAAAAAGATAATTTTTGATGCCGAAAAGTGCTACTTGGCATAATCTCAATGTAATTCTTCTTAATTGTGGTATGAATATTCAGATTCGAAAGATTCAAGACAAAAGTTTAATATTGACATAAAAATAATAATACTTCAAGCATACTAACAAAGCAATTATGTCTTCTCAAAATAACATGGCCAAAGAAAGTTATCCCTACAAAATCATATAGTCTTGCTATGCTCTATCTTCACCACACAAAGTATTTAAATCATGCACAACCCCGATGACAAGCCAAGCAATTGTTTCATACTTTTGACATTCTCAAAACTTTTTCAATCTTCACGCAATACATGAGCGTGAGCCATGGATATAGCACTATATGTGGAATAGAATGGTGGTTGTGGAGAAGACAAAAGAGGGAAGATAGTCTCACATCAACTAGGCGTATCAACGGGCTATGGAGATGCCCATCAATAAATATCAATGTGAGTGAGTAGGGATTGCCATGCAACGGATCCACTAGAGCTATAAGCATATGAAAGCTCAACAAAAGAAACTAAGTGGGTGTGCATCCAACTCGCTTGCTCATGAAGACCTAGGGAATTTTGAGGAAGCCCATCATTGGAATATACAAGCCAAGTTCTATAATGAAAGATTCCCACTAGTATATGAAAGTGACAACATAGGAGACTCTCTATCATGAAGATCACGGTGCTACTTTGAAGCACAAGTGTGGTAAAAAGATAGTAACATTGTCCCTTCTCTCTTTTTCTCTCATTTTTTTATTTTTTTTATTTGGGCCTTTTATCTTTTTTTATGGCCTCTTTTCTTTCCCCCTTTTTTTATTTATTTTTCGTCCGGAGTCTCATCCTGACTTGTGGGGGAATCATAGTCTCCATCAACCTTTCCTCACTTGGGACAATGCTCTAAAAATGATGATCATCACACTTTTATTTACTTACAACTCAACAATTACAACTCGATACTTAGAACAAAATACGACTCTATGTCTATGCCTCCGGCGGTGTACCGGGATATGCAGTGATTCATGAGTGACATGTATGAAAGAATTATGAATGGTGGCTTTGCCACAAATACGATGTCAACTACATGATCATGCAAAGCAATATGACAATGATGGAGCGTGTCATAATAAACGGAACGGTGGAAAGTTGCATGGCAATATATCTTGGAATGGCTATGGAAATGCCATGATAGGTAGGTATGGTGGCTATTTTGAGGAAGGTATATGGTGGATGTATGATACTGGCGAAAAGTGCGCGGCATTAGAGATGCTAGCAATGGTGGAAGGATGGGAAAAGTGCGTATAATCAATGGACTCAACATTAGTCATAAAGAACTCATATACTTATTGCAAAAATCTACAAGTTATCAAAGCAAAGTATTATGCGCATGCTCCTAGGGGGATAGATTGGTAGGAAAAGACCATCGCCGTCCCCCGACCGCCACTCATAAGGAAGACAATCAATAAATAAATCATGCTCCGACTTCATCACATAACGGTTCACCATATGTGCATGCTACGGGAATCACAAACTTTAACACAAGTATTTCTCAAATTCACAATTACTCAACTAGCATGACTCTAATATCACCATCTCCATATCTCAAAACAATTATCAAGCATCAAACTTCTCATAGTATTCAACACACTCATAAGAATTCTTACAAATCTTGTATGCCTAGCATATTAGGATTATTTAAGCAAATTACCATGCTATTTAAGACTCTCAAAATAATCTAAGTGAAGCATGAGAGATCAATAGTTTCTATCAAACAAATCCACCACCGTGTTCTAAAAGATATAAGTGAAGATCAATGAGTAGTCGAATAATTATACAACTATGTGAAGACTCTCCCATTTAATAATTTCAGATCTTAGTACTTTATTCAAACAGCAAGCAAGGCAAAATAAAATGACATTTCAAGGATAGCACACATCATGTGAAGAAGCAAAAACTTAGGTTCAACCAATACTAACCGATAATTGTTGAAGAAGAAAGGTGGGATGCCTATCAGGGCATCCCCAAACTTAGATGCTTGAGACTTCTTGAAATATTATCTTGGGGTGCCTTGGGCATCCCCAAGCTTGAGCTTTTGTGTCTCCCTAATTCCTCCCATATCACGGTTTCCTAAATCTCAAAAGCTTCATCCACACTAAACTCAACAAGGACTCGTGAGATAAGTTAGCATAAACCAATGCAAAAACCTTATCATACTATACTGTAGCTAATTACTAAAATTATTATTCAACATTTCATACTAAATTCCTCTGCATATTTAATAGTCCTATCCTCAAATAGAATCATTACACAAGCAAACATATGCAAACATAACAGCAATCTGCCTAAACAGGATACCAGAAGAGTGCAGAAGATCCATACTTCCCTTAGCTCCAAAAATTATGAAATAAAATTCCCACTGTAGTAAATTTATCAGAGCTTATTATGCAAAAGGTTTCAACATTTTATCACATTCTTAATTTTCTAGGTAATTTTTGCAACAGCGGTAAACTTTCTGTTTTCAAACAGCAACATGTATACTTGCAAAATAAGCATAGTAAAGACTATCCTTGACAATTTTATTGAAAATAAAGATGCAAAACATTAATATAAATAACAGAAAGCAAATACTAACAAAATAAAATGACTCTCCAAGCAAAACACATATCATGTGGTGAATAAAAATATAGCTCCAAGTAAAGTCACCGATGAACGAAGACGAAAGAGGGGATGCCTTCCGGGGCATCCCCAAGCTTAGGCTCTTGGTTATCCTTGAATATTACCTTGGGATGCCTTGGGCATCCCCAAGCTTAGTCTCTTGCCATTCCTTATTCCATAGTCCATCGAATATTTACCCAAAACTTGAAAACTTCACAACACAAAACTTAACAGAAAACTCGTAAGCTCCGTTAGCGAAAGAAAACAAAACACCACTTCAAGGTAATGTAATGAACTCATTCTTTATTTATATTGGTGTTAAACCTACTGTATTCCAACTTCTCTATGGTTTGTAAACTATTCTACTAGCCATAGAGTCATCAAAATAAGCAAACAACACAATGAAAACAAAATCACAAAAGCAGGCAGATGCAGAGTAATCTGTAACTAACGCAAACTTCTGAAACTCCAAAAATTCTAAAATAAATTGGTGGACCTGAGGGATTTTTCTAGTAATCATCTGCAAAAATAATAAACTAAATAGCACTCTCCATTAAAAAGTTGAAGCTAATCTCGTGAGCGCTAAAGTTTCTGTTTTTTACAGCATGATCATAAAGACTTCACCCAAGTCCTCCCAAAGGTTCTACTTGGCACAAACACTAATTAAAACATAAAACCACATCTAACCAGAAGCTATATGGATTATTTATTCCTAAACAGAACCAAAAAGCATGAAACTAAAATAAAATTGGGTTGCCTCCCAACAAGAGCTATCATTTAACGCCCCTAGCTAGGCATGATGATTTCAATGATGCTCACATAAAAGATAAGAATTGAAACATAAAAAGAGCATCATGAAGAATATGACTAGAACATTTAAGTCTAACCCACTTCCTATGCATAGGGATTTTGTGAGCAAACAACTTATGCGAACAATAATCAACTTGCATAGGAAGGTAAGACAAGCATAACTTCAAGATTTTAAGCACATAGAGAGGAAACTTGACATTATTGCAATTCCTACAAGCATATATTCCTCCCTCATAATAATTTTTAGTAGCATCATGAATGAATTCAACAATATAACCAGCACCTAAAGCATACTTTTCATGATCTACAAGCATAGAATTTTTACTACTCTCCACACAAGCAAAATTCTTCTAATTCGGAACAGTGAGAGTAAACTCAACAAAACAACTATCGCGTGATTGAAAATTAAGATCAGGATGACAAGTTTCATGGTTATCATTATTATTTAAAGCATACGTGTCATCACAATAATCATCACAGATAGGAGGCATGCTTTCATTATAGTAAATTTGCTCATGAAATCTTGGGGGACAAAAAATATCATCTTCATCAAACATAGCTTCCCCAAGCTTGTGGCTTTGCATATCATTAGCATCATGGATATTCAAGGAATTCATACTAACAACATTGCAATCATGCTCATCATTCAAATATTTAGTGCCAAACATTCTAATGCATTCCTCTTCTAACACTTTGGCACAATTTTCCTTCCCATCATACTCACGAAAGATATTAAAAAGATGAAGCGTATGAGACAAACTCAATTCCATTTTTTTGTAGTTTTCTTTTATATACTAAACTAGTGCTAAAACAAGAAACAAAAAGATTCGATTGCAAGATCTAAAGGTATACCTTCAAGCACTCAACTCCCCGGCAACGGCGCCAGAAAGAGCTTAGTTGACGGGTGTGAGTCTGGCACCTAGTCTCCCCAAGAACGGTGCGTAAATCGCTTGATGTCTACTACGCAACCTTCTCCTTGTAGACGTTGTTGGGCCTCCAAGTGCGAGAGGTTTGTAGGACAAGAGTAAATTTCCCTCAAGTGGATGACCTAAGGTTTATCAATCCGTGGGAGGCGAGGATGAAGATGGTCTCTCTCAAGCAACCCTGCAACCAAATAACAAAGAGTCTCTTGTGTCCCCAACACACCCAATACAATGGTAAATTGTATAGGTGCACTAGTTCGGCGAAGAGATGGTGATACAAGTGCAATATGGATGGTAGATATGGGTAATTATAATCTGAAAATATAAAAACAGCAAGGTAACAAGTGGTAAAAGTGAGCGTAAACGGTATTGCACTGATAGGAAACAAGGCCTAGGGTTCATACTTTCACTAGTGCAAGTTCTCTCAACAATAATAACATAATTGGATCATATAACTATCCCTCAACATGCAACAAAGAGTCACTCCAAAGTCACTAATAGCGGAGAACAAACGAAGAGATTATGGTAGGGTAATTAAACCACCTCAAAGTTATTCTTTCCAATCAATCCGTTGGGCTATTCCTATAAGTTTCAGTAAACAGCCCTAGAGTTTGTACTAGAATAACACCTTAAGACACAAATCAACCAAAACCCTAATGTCACCTAGATACTCCAATGTCACCTCAAGTATCCGTGGGTATGATTATACGATATGCATCACACAATCTCAGATTCATCTATTCAACCAACACATAGAACCTCAAAGAGTGCCCCAAAGTTTCTACCGGAGAATCACGACGAAAACGTGTGCCAACCCCTATGCATAGGTTCATGGGCGGAGAAGAAACATAAGATCCAACTATAATAGCAAAGCTCGCGATACATCAAGATCGTGCCAAATCAAGAACACGAGAGAGAGAGAGAGAGAGATCAAACACATAGCTCTTGGTACATACCCTCGAGGGTGAACTACTCCCTCTCTCGTCATGGAGAACGCCGGATGATGAAGATGGCCACGGTGAGGGTTCCCCCCTCCCGGCAGTCTTGAGAACAGTCCCGATTGACTTTTGGTGGCTACAGAGGCTTGCGGCGGCGGAACTCCCGATCTATTCTCGTCTTCGGAAGGTTTAGGGTACTTGGGGATATATGGGTGAAAGAAATGCGTCGGTGGACCTCCGAGCATCCCACGAGGCAGGGGCGTGCCCCCCACCTCGTGGGCAGCCGAGGCTCCACGGTGAGCTTCCGTGACTCCGTGGGCTTCTTCCGTCCAAAAATAAGTTCCGTCGAGTTTGAGTCAATTGGACTCCTTTTGATATTCCTTTTCTTGAAACAACCGAAATAGGCAAAAAAAGCAATTACAGGCCGGGCCTCCGGTTAATAGGTTAGTCCAAAAATAATATAAAGTGGATAATAAAGCCCAATATTGTCCAAAACAGTAGATAATATAGCATGGAGCAATCAAAAATTATAGATACGTTGGAGACGTGTCAGAACCCCGACCTCGGGAGCTTCACTGCTTGGAGGATTGGTCAAGGTCTCAGGAGCGCCATTGACCTGTGGGGTGGCCGGGACCTCAGGAGCACCGTTGACCGATGGGGCAGCCGAGGCTTTAGGAGTGCCGTCCTGAGGCTGCAGCGCCTCCACCGGGTGCGAGATGCTCTGCCGTGAGCCCTTGGTCGAGCGCTCTTCCCGCACCGCCACCAGTGCCGCGCTGGCGGAGTGAGGTGTGGTGTCCAGGTATAGCACCAAAGGTTCAAGGGGGCGTGGTGCTACCATCACCGATGGGCTGGTGAGGTACCTCTTGAGGTCTTGGAAGGCTGCGTCAGCCTCCGGAGTCCACTTGAACGGGCCTTTCTTTTTCATCAGTTTGAAGAATGGGAGGGCGCGCTCCCCCAGCTTGGAGATGAAGCGCCCGAGCGAGGTTACGCAGCCCGCCAGCTTCTGCATCTCCTTGAGGGTTTGCGGCGGGCTCATCCTTTCTATGGCCTTGACCTTCTCCGGGTTGGCCTCGATCCCTCTATGCGACACCAGGGAACCCAACAATTTGCCAGACGGAATGCCAAACACACATTTTTGGGGGTTCAGCTGCAGGTTCACTTGGCACAGGCTGGCGAACGTCTCCTCCAGATCCTTGATAAGAGTCCTTGCCTCCCGAGATTTCACCACTATGCCGTCGACATACGCCTCAGCGTTCCTCCCGAGCTGTTGCCCTAGGGCAATGTGCATCAATCGTTGGAAGGTCGCTTCCCGCATTACAAGATTAAACGGGCATGCGTGTGTAGCAGTAAGACACCCGCATGGGGTTAGAAAGGCGGTCTTCTCGACATCTTGCACCGCCATCTTGATTTGGTGATAGCCCGAGAAGGCGTCCAGGAAGCACAATAGATCGCACTCGGCGGTAGAGTCGACGATCTGATCGATGCGCGGGAGAGGGAAAGGATCTTGAGGACAGGCCTTGTTGAGGTTGGTGAAATCAACACACATGCGCTCCTTCCCGTCCTTCTTGGGGACGATGGCCCGGGTTCGTGAGCGATCCAGTGTCTTTTCGAATGGCGCCGACCTCCAGGCCGGTTGTGGGTCTCCTGGGTGATGAATGACTGCTTCTCCAGGGCTTGCCGCCGCGCCTTCTGCTTCACTGGTCGCATGTTGGGGCACACCATCAGGTGGTGCTCGATTACCCCGACCAGGTCCATCGCCTCCCATGCAAACACATCCTTGTTCGCGCATAGGAAGCTGACCAATGCCTCTTCTTAGTCTGGTGGGAGGCCGGCGCCTATGGTGAAGGTGGAGCCTGATGCCCCGTGTCTTCATCGACCGGCACCTGCTTCGTCTCGGCCCGATCTTGAGAGAACAACTGCTTCTTCTTCACTAGTGCAGCCCCCGGGGCTTCCAGGGCCCCCTCCTTGCTTGGCCGCACGGCCACCGCAGCCCTAAAAGCGTGCTTGAGGGCAGAGCGCATCCTTGGTGTCCCCCGCCATGGTGAGGACGCCGCTGCTTCCCGGCATCTTCATGAGATTGTAGACAGGGTGGGTTGCCGCCATGAACTTGCCAAGGCCGCACCCGAGAATGGCGTTATCACGGCAAGCCGGATCTTGAGCGATGTCGAAGTCGATGAGCTCGGTGCGGTGGTTATCCAGGTGCCGAAGGTGACGGAGGCGGAGTCTGCCCTAGAGGCGGTGTGGAGCTGTCGACGACTCCAGAGAAAGGCTTGGTGGGGCGGAGCTGGCCGTGGGGCACATGAAGCAGGCCGAATGCTTCCACAGAGAGAACATTGAGGCCGGTGCCGCCGTCGATGAGGGTCCTAGTGACCGCCACATTGCAGATGGTGGGAGCGCAGAGCATCAGGAGCACACGGGTGTCGGCCGTGGTCGAGGGGTGGTCCCTGGGGTCGAAGGTGAGGTCGGCCTTATGCGCCACCCAGCCTGGTGGTGCTCCTCACTGTGCATGGGCGGCGCCCACCTGGCGAAAGAACTGCTTGACATGGCGGTCCGAGGTCGGCGCCTGCGAGCCGCCGAGGAGGGCCGCGATGGCATGGGGTGCTGGCGCCGTGAAACGCGCGATGAAGAGGCCACGCAGCTCTTCCCAGGAGGCCACTGAAGACTCCGGCAAGCGCAGGAGCCAGGCACGCGACACGCCCGTAAGTGCCATGGGCAACCAGTTCGCCATGGCCTTGTCGTCGCCGCCGGCTCCCAAACAACCTCTGTGTACGCCTGGAGAAATCCTGCCGGATCCATCGCGCCGTCGTATCGAGGCGGCAGCTTCGGCCTGAACTTGGCGGCCACTGCACCCGCCGCCAGGCGGGGGTGAAATATCGGAGTTCCACGGCGCCTCCAAACGCACCCGTCGGCCCGGTCGGTGGAGCGGCGCTTGCCATGAGCGAGCAGCGGCGGGTGGAATGCGGGACGGAGGCGAACTTGGCGCACCCCTACCGAGCACGCATAAAATGTTGGATTAAAGGCTCGCAGACCTGGATAGATTCGAACTCTGGGGTGCGTGCAAAGAACTCAACCTCCCCAGTCTGCCAACTCATCGATCCCGTGGCCTAGCTTGATGAACTGGAAGGAAATGGGACAAGGAAGTTTACCCAGGTTTGGGCCACCTTGTAGTGTAAAACCCTACTCCTGCTTTGTGGTGGATTGGCCTCGAGGTGCTCCGAGGATGAACTAGTACAGTGGGAGAACAACCTCAGGAGGTTCTTGTGTTTGTGTGAGCTGGTGAGCTGATGAATCCTCTCCCTCTACGGCGGTGGCTAGGCCCTATTTATAGTGGCCTTGGTCCTCTTCCCAAAATGAAGGCGAGAAGGGATCCCATAATGGCCAAATTCGAAGGGAGACAACTAGTGCATCTTATCCTGACAAAAGTTGGTCTTCGCCTGCAAAGCTTCTGGTCATGACGCCGTGGTGGGCCCGACGATGACCTCCGTCCTACCGGTCTTGGTCTTGTTGCACGGAAATGGAAACCTTTGGCTGATTCCTCGGGACTTCGCGTCTGCACTTGCCTCTTTAGCACTAAAGAGGAAACTGTTGTACTGTGCCCGCTGGCGCCCGCCTGGCCTTGGTCGTGATGGCTCGCGTCATCCGAACTTCATGAGGTAAGGGCTTGCATAGAAATCTCCGGTCCTCAGGAGCCACCCTGAGGAGGCCGCTCCTTCTGGATGTCTTGGCGTCGTCCGCCTCGCGAGGGTCTTGAGTTGTTGATATTGAAGGTGGGCCATACCAGGTCGTCGATGGAGCCACGCTATGGGCCGCAGGCGGGCAAGTTTAGGTACCCCCGTTCCCAGAACGCCGACAGCGGCGACTCTAGCTCATCCGGCCGATCGCATATCCCTCGATCCCTGGGAGAGCTCCCTCCAAGAACTCAACACCACCAAGTGATAGCCCCACGGTGGGCGCCAACTGCCGTGGTTTTGTCACGTCAGATGTCCTCATGAAAGAACTTAGTCATGAGGTCATCGCGACTAGGTGGTAGCTTGAACGGGGCTGATCGAAATCGAGAGAAAAGGGTTTACCTAGGTTCGGCCCCTCGCGGTGGAGGTAATAGCCTACTTCCTGCTTGATTGATTATTGCTTGAGATCTCGATTACAAGGGTGCAACTTGGCTAACCTAGCACTCGAGGGCTTGTAACTTATCTTTCCTACCTCAGGGGCTCTCCTTTATATATATAGGTAGAGGCCCTGGGCTTACAACAGTGTCCGGGTCGAAGTACAACCCGTGACCTAATCTACTTCTTACTTATCTTACCTTCCAAGTAAGGGAGTTCCCTATGTCTCCTTGTCAAGCCGGCCCGCTCCATGAGTCGCCTCCTGGGCCTTGGACATCATAATCTTTACGGCCCACACAGCTAGTCTGATAACGACCCGCCATGTGGTTCCGGGTCATTCCTGGCTGGGTCATACCGTGGGGTATATCCCCAACAGTGACGCCTCGAGTCCCGTGAGCCAGTGCATGTCCCATGTCTTACTCTACCTCGCTGGCGACCGCACCTTCACTCTGAGGGGCGCAGCCGACCATCGGACATGGATACGGCAGAGCCAGACGAGCTCCGCTCTAGATTAGGTTTCACGTTGCATGTAATTGTGTCGATTTGAGATTTGTAATTGAAGTATCCGTTGTGAAAACGATAACTTGAGGTGTGACTAGTCACTGTCCACAGACGGATCTAGGCGCGTCGGCGGACGTTTGATGGTCCAGATTTGGTGTATTCGGCTGTATATGATCTTAGACGCAAAACTAGCAATAGAGCTAAGGGCATCTCCAACGTACAAACACACTATCCGTCAATGAATGCGTCTCGACGCGTCCGTGGACAGTGATATGGGGGCCAGTCTTCTAGCTCTTCCCGCAAACCTCCATCCGCAATTCAAACTAATCTGGAGGTAATTCATGCAAACACGGCAAATTCATTCAAATGTACATAAGTTCGATATATTTTACATAAATTGAACCATATTTCGTGTGAAAACATAAAAGAACTAAACTAGATTGTAGCAAACGGTGACCTCGTATGCGCGACAAGGATGGCCGACGGCACCTCCATCGCCAGTGGTGTCGTCGTCGGAGTGATCTCTCCAATGATAGAAGGGCGCGGGGGCGCGGCAGCTCTGCTCGACCACCGCCTAGCGTCCCCGGAGGATCCGCTCCGCTTCCTATTGTGCCGTGCAGAGGGCGGCCAAGGCCAACGCCGACCCTGGTTGGGAGCCTTAGCGTCAGTCCCGCTGAGAGACCACTCCTCTCCGATCTTCACGAGCTCCCCGTCGAGGTGGCGTAGGCGCCACGTGACCGTCTCCGCTCTGGGTAGGCGCCACGTGACACACTTTAGCTATGTTCGATGAGATTTTTTTCCTAAATTTGCCATGCAACACACATATTTTCAGCATTTTGCCATGACAAATAGAGCAAATTTTGTTAAATTTGCCGTGTGATTTTTGTATTATGTTTTCCATATTTTTGCCATCATGTGTACTACCCAAAGTTAGATATGTTATACAACATGTTTTAACATGGAACCTTTTTGTTGCATTTAAGGAAAATGTAGGTGCATTTCTATTTTACGCAATGGAAAATTCAAGAACGATGGATCTAGTGACATGACATTTTAATTTTTTTTGCCATATAACAAGTACAATTTTCTTACACAAATAGACATCTTTAAATTGATTTTTGCCATGTTGAAGTAATAAATTTCCTACATATTGCCTACATATAGACATCTACAATTTCCTAATTTGCTATGTGATAAATTAAGCTTTTTCCAACAAGTTCTCATGTGATGATTACAGGTTTCCCAACAATTTGTCATGTCTTATATAACAAATAAAAATCCTTTACAAGTACAAACCTTTTTTTATAAGTATCCCATGATCTATAGAACATTTTCTTTCAAAGTTCGCATGGCCGATGGTAAATTTTAATTGTACATGTTTTCTTGTACTAACACCATGTCAATTTTATCCTGTGTATGCTTTTTATGTATTGCACCACCACAAATTTATTGAGTGTGCCATGGCAAATCTATTGACTATACCATATCAAATTGTTGTTCTGTATGTAGCATGGCAATATCATATTACATATAGGTGGATTTTTTTCATTGTGTCATGGCAATTTTTACTATGTTTATTAGTTTATTAGCAAAAAGGCCCGTGCGTTGCAACGGGAGAAAAAAATACTACACACTCAGAATTTACAAAAAATGTTCTATAATCTGAGAATTTGTAGCTATTACTTAAATACATGAAGAGTTGTTAAAAAGGTTGTTAAAAAGACTTATGATTTTTTAATCATAAAAAGACGGATAATGTACTGTTAATTAACATTGCAGCCTAGATAGTATTTTTAAATTGTTAACAAGTAAAATAACATCATATTCAGATCCTACATATTTTTGTAATCAAATTTCATATATAACATGTTAAATTTGGAGTTACGGTTTAGAAGATATGAGTATTTTAAAAAACATTAGGTATGTACTACGGGTTTAATATTAAAAATACCAGGGGGTTTTCTACAAATTAGCATGACGGACTAAGAATACATATTTCTTTTATTAGTAGGTATAGATAATCATGTATTTGAAATATTGAAAGACGACAAATTTTCATATTTGGGTATATTTCAATCATGATAATGACAAACTTGCTTTTTGAGAAGTTGATCATCGATTAAGTTCTAATTTTTTTTTGACAAATAACACATATTTTGCTAGTCGCACCGAAGACCTACAAATCCGAACCAGACTTATAAATCTGGATGGAGGGAGTATCACTTGCAAGGAAGATAAATATCTCATTACAAATTGACAAGTAGATTATCTTTCTGCAAAGTGAAATTTCACTTGTTTATTTTTTATTTTATAGTAAAACCTAAATATATCATCAACTAGCCCCCTCAATGTAACCGGAAGCAGTTGCGTCATAATCACGTGATAGTCATGAGACTTTAGGTTCTGAAACTTTTTCTCTAGCATATTAATTATTCCCTTTATATTGACGAGAAGCCGGTCGGGACCTTCATATTGAGCGAGCATTCAAAAAGATTTCCTTCTCTTCTTTGGTAAGAGCGTAGGCTGGCGGGACCTTCATACTTGCTTTGGAGGCATGCCATCTTTTTTCGTAAACGTTCTGAGTCCTCCGCGCCTCGGTGTATCTTTTGTCTTCCCATACACGCCCAAGAAGCCCTAGCGATTCACGCAAAGGTTCTTCCGTCACGTGCATCACGTCGATTGAAGAAACGGACCTCTAGGTCTTCCGGTGAAGTAGGTCCCAAAATATAGATTTCTTCTTCCACATGGGTGTAAAAGGCCCTCGGCGTCATTATTAGAGCAGATAGTCCATGGGGACCCTTTCCAAAGATTACGTGTAAATCATTGACCATAGCAAATGCGTGATCACCGATGCGCGCATGGGGGCTTCTTCCGGTGATCTGCCTCGCCTTTGAAATGCTTGCCTTTCTTTCGACATTGATGGTTGGTGGGAGAAATCGGCGATGCCCGGATACACATTCTTCACGCATTTGTCCGGTATATACTTTCGGTGTCATCTAAGCGATGCGTGCATCGTGGTATCCCTTGTTTATGCATCACGAAAGGTTCTTGAGAAGCGGGCCAATCGTTGATGGTCACGACAATGCAACGCCTTTAGGTTAAATTCCTCCCGTCTGTGCTCATCCCACGTACATACACCGTTTTCATTCCACAGTTGTAAAAATTCTTCAACTAATGGCCTTAGGTACACATCAATGTCGTTCTTGCGGGTTGCTTAGGGCCTTGGATGAGAACCGGCATCATAATAAACTTTCGCTTCATGCACATCCAAAGAGGAAGGTTATACATACATAGAGTCACGGGCGAGTCTTTGTGATTCTTTATTCGCTCCCCGAAAGGATTAATGCCATCCGGCGCTTAAACCAAACCATATGTTCCTTGGGTCACTGCAAACTCATTGATACTTTCTCTCGATTTTTCTCCACTGCGACCCGTCGGTGGGTGCTCCTAACTTCCGTCTTTCTTACGATCCGCCTTTGTGCCATCACATCAACTTGGCATGCTCTTTGTTTACGAGCAGTCGTTTCAACCGTGGTATTATAGGAGCATACCACATCACCTTCGCAGAACCCTCTTCTGCGGGGCTCGCCGTCAACATCACTAGGGTCATCTCGTTCGATCTTATATCAAGCAATGCACCGTGACACCGGGCATGCGTTCAAATCCTCAGACGCACCGCAGTAGAGGATGCAGCTCATTAGGGCATGCATGTATCTTCTGCACCTCCAATCCTAGAGGGCATATGACCTTCTTTGTTGCATACGTCTTTGTCGGGCACTTCGTTATCCTTTGGAAGCTTCTTCTTCAATATTTTGATAGCTTCTCAAATCCTTTGTCGAGCCTGACATTCTCTGTCTTCCATCGCGGCAATTCCAAGACGGCATGCGAGCTTTGTGTTGCCATCTTCGCAATTGGGGTACAACCCTTTTTTGTGATCCTCTAACATGCGATCGAACTTGACTTCTCCTTTTGACTTTCGGATTGTGTCCTTGCATCGACAATGACCCGGCGGAGATCGTCATCATCGGGCACATCGTCGTCTGGTTCCTCTTGATCTTATTGATTTCCCAGATTGCGACATCACCGTATTCGGGGCGTATAGTTGTCATCGTCCTCTTCTTCTTCGTTGTCTTCCATCATAACCCCTATTTAGTGCTTCGTCCAAACATTATAGTGTGGCATGAAACCCTTATAAGCGGTGGGTGTGAAGGATTTTCGAGTCGAGTAAGACATCGTATTCCCACATTTAGGGCATGGACAAAGACATAAAACCATTACCTTGTTTGCCTCGACCACTTCTAGAAAATTATGCACGCCCTTAATGTACTTTCGGAGGTGTGTATGCATCACCGTACATCCATTGCGGTTCATCTGCGTGCATTATATATAATTATGTGTATCAAAAGTAAGAAAATTAGACAAGTATCTATCTAAAGTAAGAATTTTTTTCTTTCGGAAAGAAGATAAGAACAAGAGGCTCACCACAAGTGGTGCCGTGACCAAATCAGCGCCAGACGATCGTGGCGGTGAAAGACAGGGGATCAGGCGTGACGGACCGCTAAACCTAGACAAATCTCGGGAAAAATGGAGCTCGAAGGTCGAGCTTCGAGAGGAGAAAGCTTAACTAGTGTGGCTCGGGCATTTCATCGAACACCTTATGTGCAAATGAGGTGAGCTAGAGCACCGAAATGCCTCCCTCACGGCCCGGCCGAGCAAAAGAAAGAAAGCGTGGAGTGCTCTGCTGCATGATGGGGGTATATATATAGGTAACTCATTTGTCCGGTTCATGGCGAGGAACCGAGACTAAAGCTCCACCTTTTGTCCCGGTTCGAGCCAACGAACCAGGACCAATGGGTGTGGGCCAGGAGCAAGGACCATAGGTCCCGGTTCGTGCCTAGAACCGGGACAAATGGGTCCAGACGAACCGGCACCAATGCCCACGAGGCCCCAGCCGGCCCCCTGGGCTCACGAACCGGGACGAATGCCCCTCATAGGTCCCGGTTCGTGAATGAACCGGGACTAATGGGCTGGCCAGGCCCGAACCAAAGCCCTGTTTTCTACTAGTGACTATTCTGAAAATATTTTAGATTTTTTGGATGTGTGATGTGAGAGATGCAACAATCGGGGGTTTTATGCCAGTTTTGAACTGAAAAATCAAAGTTTTCAGATATTTTATACTATTAATAAACAGGAATCTACGGTGATGATGTGTTGTATTTCCACCTCCGAAGCGTGTCTTCCAAAAAAAATCGCGCGCTAAAATGTGGGCTATCGAATCGGCACTCTCCTGTCTCCCACTCTCCCTTCAAGCCTTTTGTCTTTCTCCAGCAAAACCATATGCTGATCTGCATATCTACTACCACCACAAACATGTACTGAAAATATTCAGATTAAGCTCAAGTTCCACCAATCACTCGTTTCCCTAAAAGCCAAAACGATCTGCTGTTTTAGACTGCTTGCTATAGACAGAGGGGCAATATAAAGCTTCGTTTAGTTTAGGCACTTGCAGATAGCATGGGAATCTAGGTAGTGTCCCTATTTTACACTACACTTGCTTTTTTTTAGTACTCCCTCCGTTCCCAAATATAAGTCTTTTTAAAGATTTCACTATAGACTACAACGGAGTAAAATGAGTGAACCTATACTCTAAAAGGCATCTATATATATCCGAATGTAGTCTCTATAGTGGAATCTCTAAAAGGACTTATATTTAGGAACGGAGGGAGTATTTCACTACACTTGATTAGCAAGATTGCCCCTCTACACTTTCTCCATCGAGCGGGTAGATTGCTGCACAAAAGCATCATAGGTGCAGGAATGTGCAGCGAACCAAAAGTCCTGAATAACTTAATAAATTTCATTTTGTTATTATCCTCTAGCGCTTTGGATCAGGATCAACTTAGATTTACTCTTCAGATGGTTCAGACAACTGCCAAGCTGATAACGTTGGGAAGTCACTCGGTTGGTGCCGGAACGTGTGCACGTTCTACCGCCATCGTGCAGTCATATGAAACGGCACCGTCACCGTATACTACTGTTGGACGCTGCGTATCTTTCCCTGCTCCCTACGCCCGCACTTAATACACATACCAACGCCTGATTGTTCCATTGGTCCACCTAGCAGGAGCAAGAGAGCTCGTCCACTCTATGGCCACTCTCCGGTAAATGTTCTCTGTATGTTACCTTCCATTTTAGCAAGCTTGCGGCCAACAAACAGATTTCTGACACCTGGTGCGCTAGATAAAGCGCACTTCACAACTGTCAGATAGCCCAATTCCAGCTTGCCTTCTAGATCAGGAAATTGACCTGTTTTCACACAAGTAGAATCACACCAAGATGAATGAGGAGGAAAGGCGTCCAGAAAAGCGAGAGCCGGTGCATTTCTCCAGCTCCAGGCACATCACTTTTAAGCAGTGAAAGCTGGCCAAGAACTTAGACTGCGACCATGTCAGATAGCAAGTAAGCCAACGAAATCAGAAGCCTCAGTCCTGAGTTGGTGCTGCACCGCCGGGGGCCACCAGAAAAGAAGATGAAATTCTGTAGCGTGAAGCCTAGGAGCACCAGTAGCTGAGTTCCCAATCATTCCATAGTTGCATCAGCATCGGTATACAGCTAAAAATTATCCACAAGCTAGATCATATACAGGGTTACAATGTTTTTCCAATGAAGCCATATACAGGGTTACGGGTGTTATTTGACCTAAAATCTGCACTGCGTTCAGATAGTTACCCTGCAACTGCACAAACAAGATAATTTTTAGACTAAGATGCTTAGTGCCTCTGTCCCTGCAACTGCAAAAGAGCCCAGAAAACCAAAAGGCACAAACAAAGCAGCTTTTTCTGTCGCACATGAATACTTCCTTCTCAGGTAGGCCATGCTATATCCATCCAAAAAGAATTCCATTTTGTCCTATGCACACCATTTTAGATCATTATAAATCAGGGAAAAAAGGTCCAGGAAATATACTACCATCCAGAATACTATGCATGTGGAGCACTTGATATGCATAATTACAGCAAAGCGTTGTTACGGGAGCAGAATTAGTAGGCAGACAAGTTACCGTTGCTCTACAGAATCCAAGTATATATTGGAGTTAGGACTGTACAGGTTAATAAAAGTTAGGACTACGTGTAGAAATGCACGAGCTGCGTGCATATATGGTCCAAGGCTAAGCCTACACTATATCCTATTCCTGATTCAAATTCATTTCAACTCCGATCAGCCTTATTGATTCAAAGTCCACGTGCTGAATAAGCTCATCGCATGTGCTGCTGCAGCCAACAGCAAGGCAAAAAACAAGGCTTATTGCCCGTTGACCATATTTGCTGTTGAGCTTCTCTGTATCAGGATATCAACACCATGTAACATGCCAAATTTTGGGAGGGGAGTCGAGAGACAGGACTTACATTCTGAGATTGTGCAGTTTCCATCGTTGTTACTGTCGTGGTCAGACCTCCGCCGGTTGCTGCCAACCTGCCGCCGGAGTCGGAGGAGGCGGGGCGGCACGGGCGTGGCAGCGATGGCGTACGTTCAGTAGTTTGTACTAGCGGCAAAATGTTACGAAATGAACGAACTGAATTATCTGAATCAAGAAAAGAAATGTGGAACCAGTAGTTTCTACTAGCTTCAGAGTTCAGACCATCTTTTACCGGGTGTACACTACCGACTGATAAATCCAGATGACAATGACACCTACTACTGTTCCCATTCAACACTTTTTACTTTTGTATTTACAGGACTACAACAGTTTCAGACAAGCCCCAGGCTAACAAAACCTATCATGATATCCCTTTTCCAAGCATGATCAGATTAGCACTCCACTAAAGTAAGACTCCATATATCATGTTCATGTAGTAAGCACTATGGACACCAACATCTGTGCATTGTGCAAAACAGATTAAAGACCACCAGTACATTTTGTGACAAAGAGATCTGAAGGAAGCAGATCAACAATCTAAATCTCAGACTTTTCCAACATAAAAAATAACAAGACCAATAATACAAGTCATGTACAAAACCTGGAAACAATACAGCTCACATGCAGAAACTAGATTAATTTAAAATTGTAGGAACCTAAATTTTGTTCACAGGCTAAACCAAACAGAAATCACAATTTTCTCAGGTAAGGTTTGAAAGAGATTAATCAACTGATTCGCATATTTAAGTTCCATAGTTTTAACTAGCTTTGAACACACACAAAAAGGTACTGGTGTCCAATTGCACCAAGTAGAGGTACTGAACTATCTGAATCAAGTTTGAGTGTAAAATGTTACTTATAAAATTTGTCCCCACAATAACCAACTAGTGTACACCAAAACCAAACAAAAAAGATCATGGTCAAGCAGCAAAGAGTATCTACACAGAAATTTGTACGATCCTGAATTTTCTTCAGAGGTTTAATCAAACAAATATCACAATCTTCTATGTTAAGGTTGAAAAGAGATTAATCAACTGATTTTTTTAGTTAAGTTGCATAATATTTGCTAGCTTTGAACACATTTTTTTTTACTGAAGGCAACTGGCACCAAATAGAGGAACTGAATTATCTAAACCAAATAGGACAGTAGTATGAAACTAACACTTCTCATATCAAGGTTGAGTGAAAAATGTTACTCCTTACTTGTGAAATTTGTTCACCCAATAACCATCTGGTCTACACCAAAACCGAACCAAAAAGATGATGGCCATGCAGCAAATAATATAATCCCAATTTCTGGAGAACCACCAACAATCCAAGTAAGAATAATCAGGGACTAAATTGTACTCCCTCTCTAAACAATATAAGAGCATTTAGATCACTACTTTAGTATTCTAAACGCTCTTGTATTAGTTTACAGAGGGAGTACTGTGCAAATGAAGAAGCTGAATCGAGAAGGGATTATATCATCCAAACAATCACGAAGTTCTAGGTTGATGAGTAGTTCAACACCACATTCGAGAAGATCTGACCAAATGAAAATAACAGTTGACCGTAACGAATCAAATCAGCCATGAACAGAAACCAAACCTCTCCAGCCTTTGATTCATCTCTGCAGAACTACTACCCTCCTGCTTCTACTGCAACTAAAGGAGAACATACACACATACCAAAAGCAAGATCAACTGCTACAATAAGAATCAATCAGGACACTGAATCCACCTCCTATTAAATGATGAATGATGGAACTCATGAACTCAAATCAGACCTTCCTCAAACCCCCTTCGACATGATCTCCACATACCAGATTCAGTCCTGCAACCAATGCATGGAGGCCAATACAAATGAATCGAACAAACCACCGAAAAGGCACTGACCTGACTCAGTTAAAGAGCAAAGGTTTGCCCATGAGACCAAACCTCCTAAATATATCGTGCAACCGACAGGCGCAGAAGACCAACACGGGGATCAAGGGTACATATAATGGACCGAACCTAGAGAGATATATCGCAAACCAAACGATTTAAACAGATTAAAACTGACTACCAGAGTACCAGTGATGGTGCAGAAAACCGTCAGTGACCCAGTTAGGGTGCAGACCGTAGTCGGAAGTAAAGGGAGTTTGCACGGGAATTTTACCCAGGTTCGGGGCCTCATGATCGAGGTAATACCCTACTCCTGCTTTGTTTTGGATTGATGTGGGAGGACCTCGTGCGAGGGGGTTACAAGTGGAGGATGATGAATGCTACCAAGGTCTGAGCAATGGAACAGATGCCTCGAACTACCGCCTTATAAAGGGGATGAGAGCTAGAGTTGATAGGGATCCTAACTGACTTCACTCTGAGAGCTTCTTGGCTTGCACGCCAAGGATAAATTTTATCTCCAAGCCTAGACCCCTGGACCTATCGCTGGGTAAGGATGCCGCTAGGCCTCTTGGGCCCTGAAGCCAGCCAAGTCTCGAGCTTCACGGTGGACGGGCCACCCTCGGTATATTGTACCATCAGTAGCGGCCGAGCTTGTCTGGAGTTGTGGAGTCTTGCTGCCTTGAGCACGAAATCCAGGCAGGCTCTTTTTCAGTGATGGAGACAGTCTAGCTCTCGGTAGCCCGACCTCAAAATCTATGTACTTGGCTATCGCGCGGCCCCCAGCAATGCATCTCTGTGGCTTCGTAGCTCCTGATTTTGTGGTGTCGCGATCTAGCGGCTTTGCATCTTTCACCTTCATGGCTTCGCGGCCTGCGTCTTTGCAATGTTGCGGCTTCACGGCTGCATGGTCTCCGGCGTCGCATCTTCGCACCTTCATGGATGAACGGCCTCCGGTGGCAATTCTTCTTCAAATCATTTATTGCTAGCCATAGGAACCTAGGCGTCGCTGCCACTCGCTTTGTCACATCCCGTCATCACTGTCAAAAGATAGGGAGATGGCTAGTCGGTTTCACTTTGACCGCTGCATCATGATGATAATGCCTGGATCTCCGCGCCCACATCCTGCGTAGTGGGAATTCGCGAAGGAAATGGGGCACATGTCGACCTACCGAAGCCGTTGCTTGGGTTTCTCGGTGGGATATAAAGAAGGGGGAGAGGCATTTCCCCACTTCCTCTGCTCCTCTCGCAGATCCCGCTACTGCTTCTCCCTCCCCTGTCGGAACCGCCATTGTCGCAAGCTCTTGCTCCTCGAGCCCTCCCTTTCTTTACTTCTCCACCCAAGCGAGCCGCTGATGGTGCGAGGCGAGGGAGACCACGGTCGAGGTCATGGCCGGACCGTTCCCAAAAGGCTACCATCACGGCGAAAGGAAGGGACAACGCTTCCGCCAAGGAGGAGGCAAGCGAGACCACGTGCAAGTGATTCTCCAACGTGTTGGTTCAAGATGACTTTCTGCGCCTTGGGAGGTACTTCAATGGAGGGCGGTGGGGCGTGGCCATCTGGCACCGGTAGCACAAGCGAGTGTTGCACCAGCAGTTCTTTTGTCGAGGTTTGGCTTTCCCGCTGGACAGCTTTGTGTGCGGGCTTTTGTTCTCCTACGGGTGTCAGTTGCATCATTTGACACCCAATGCCATTCTCCACATCGCCAACTTTATCACCCTTTGCGAATGCTTCCTTGGGACGAACCCGAACTTCGAGTTATTTTGATACTACTTCCTGGTGAAGGTCCAGAAGAATGGTGATACCTTGAAGGTGCCAACCTCCAGCTCCGGCTTGAATCGGACTACTTCAAGATTGCTTTGGCAAAGTCAGTCTGCAACTGGCATAAGGGTTGGTTCTATGCTTTGGGGCTCGCGGGAGATCTGCCGCCCTTAATCAATCCGCCACCCAAGCGTCTGAGAGATCTTGGAAGCCGATGAAGAAGACATCCAGCAACGCCCGGGGGCTGATCGACACGGTGGAGAGCTTGATCGACCGCGGGCTGACCGGGGAGCAAGTCTTGAAGATGTGACTCGAGCAGCGAGTCTAGCCACTCGGGCTCACCCCATGTATCTTTACATGGGGCCTTAAGATCCGACTCAAGCAACGACACGAGAGCTCAGCAACGACGAGCTGCGAGCCCGCATCGACACCCTAAGAGATCTAGGGTCAAACAAAATTCCGCTCACTGTCGTAATGGAGCCTTTTAGCGCTGCCAGCCCTCAAGTGACGTAAGTGTTCTTGAGCTCGGGGCCGTGTGGCCTTAAGATTCATAGTGGCTTTCCTTCTCTTCTTCGTCCTGGCTTGACTTGTTGATGTTTGCAGTAGTTCGTGGCTTTCGCCGCCTTCCTATCCGTACCTCTGTTGCTCGAGCAAAAGCTTTGAGCCCAGCGATGGCAGCACTGCTCGAGCTGGAGCCAGTGAAGGTGACTGCGGCATAGTGGCTTTCCTTCTCTTCTTCGTCCTGGCTTGACTTGTTGATGTTTGCAGTAGTTCGTGGCTTTCGCCGCCTTCCTATCCGTACCTCTGTTGCTCGAGCAAAAGCTTTGAGCCCAATGATGGCGACCTTTGCCGGTGGAGCCGATGAAGGTATTGCGGCTCGCCGCTCCTCTACTAAGGGAAGGCCGCGCGCTGAAGAGGAGGAAAATGACGATGGCGGCAACGAGGAGGAAGATGAATCTTTAGAAGGTGAACAATATGTTGATGCCCTTGAAGAACCTGATCTCTATGCATATCGGAGAGTACCCAATCCTACATATGCAAGGGATACATACAAGGTTAAAGCTGAGAACAAAATAAATAAAGATAGTTCATCCAAAATAGATTAACAAATAAGTTGCTCCCGTCAAGCCATATTTAGAACCACCAATAATCCAAGTAAGAATCATATAAGGGGCTAAATTATACTATGCAAACAAGAAGTAATCAAAAGGGATTATAATCCAAATAATCAAACTCCAGTTCAACACCAAAACATCATCCAAGAAGATCTGACCAAATAAAAAAACCGTTGAACCATAATAAATCAAATTAGCCATTAACAAAAACAAAACCACTCCAGCCATTGATTCATCTGTACGAAACTACTACCCTCCGTTTCTGTGGCATCCAAAGATGACATACATACATACCCAAATGAAATCATCAAAGTCAAATTAGCCATTAACAAAAACAAAACCTCTCTAACCATTAGTTCATCTCTACGTGACTACTACCCTCCGTTCTATGGCATCCAAAGAAAACATACATACATACCAAAACGAGATCATCGAAGTCTACCAACCCTATAATTCCAATTTTCAAAGAACATCAACAAATCCAAATCAGAATTCATGACAAAGTTAAACCCTGAAGAAAAAAGAAAAGAAATAGGATAACTACAATCCTAACTCATCATGAAGACACTCCCGTTAAGAAGTATAATCCAAATTTCTAGGCAAAGGACACAAATGCAAATCAGAATTGTTGAAAACGTAGACAAAGAAGAAATTAAATAGGAGAGATCATACAAACGAAGATTAATAAAAAGATAAGTTGCTAATGCTTAGACATATGTGATAATCCAAGTTTCTAGAGAACCTCAAATAATCCAAGTGAGAATCGTCAAGGAATAAAATTTGATAAAAAAATAAAGAAGTAATCATGAAGGGATTAACATCCAAACAGTTAGGAGGTTCGAAGAGTGGTCCAAACAACAGTTCAGCTAAATAAGACGTAAACAGGAAATCTTTTTGCAATTTTTGGGTTTTGCCACTTCAACACAAAGGCGAAAGAAATGATAAAAAGAAAACAACAAAGAACAGCCAAAAAGAACAACCAAAAGAAAACAAAAGAACAACGAAAGAGAAACATTTTTGGATTTTCAGAAACATAAAAGGCAAAGAAGAACTCAAGGAAACACAACAGAAATATTTTCGGAATTTTTATTTTTTTCTCAAAAAAGGCAAACAAGAACGCAGAGAGAAGCAAAGATAAAAGATTTTCAAAGTTTCAACAAAGAGGCGATCAAATAAACTTTCAAAGAAAACGAGCGAGATTTTTTTCTTTTCTCAGAGAACTTCAAAAGAACAAAAGGACAAAGAAATCTTTTGGGGTATCTTTTAAAAGCAAACAACAAACAAAAGAAAAATAGGAAGGAAAAAAATCAAAAAGAACACTACAAACACTTAACGCTCAATAAGATGCAAACGAGAATTCTTTTTGGAATTTTTGGGTTTTACAACAAAGAAGAAAAAACGACAAAAAGAAAACAAAGAAAAGCCAAATGGAACAACCAAAAGAAAACAAAAGAACAACGGAATAGAAATATTTTTGGATTTTCGAAAACATAAAGGAAAAAATTTTAAAAAAACACAATAGAATTTATTTTGGAATTTTGGTTTCTTCTCAAAGGCAAACAAGAACGTAAAGCGAAGCATAGATAAAATATTTTCAAACTTTCAACAAAGAGGCAATCAAATAAACTTTCAAAGAAAAAGCAAAACGAACGAGAAAATGTTTTTTTTTTGTTTTCTCAAAGAACTTCAAAAGAACAAAAGGACAAAGAAATCTTTTGGGGTTACTATTAGAAGCAAACAACAAACAAACATCCAAAAGAAAAATAGGAAGAAAAAAAAACAAAAGAACACCTTAAATAGTTGACAATCAATAACGGCAAAAGAGAAATCTTTTTGGAATTTTTGGGTTTTGCAACTTAAACACAAAGACAACAGAAACGATGAAAAGAGAACAGCAAAGAAAAGCCAAAAAGAACAACCAAAAGAAAACAACGAAAACAAACGAACAACGAAAGAGAAATGTTTTTGGATTTTCGAAAAGATAAAAGGCAAAGAACTTAAAGAAACACAACAAAAATATTTTTGGAATTGTTTTTTTCTCGAAGAAGGCAAACAAGAATGTAAAGACAAGCAAAGATAAAATATTTTCAAAGTTTCAACAAAGAGGCAATAAAATACACTTCCAAAGAAAAAGCAAAACGAACGAGGAAATATCTTTGTTGTTTTCTCAAAGAACATCAAAAGAACAAAAGCACAATGAAATCTTTTGGGGTTTCTAGAAAACAACAAAGAAACATACAAAAGAAAAAATAGGAAGAAAAAGGAAAAAAAAAGGAACACTTTGAACACTCGAGACTCAATAAGATGCAAACAAGAAATCTTTTTGAAATTTTTGGGTTTTGCAACTTAAACACAAAGACGAAAGAAACAACAAAAAGAAACAGCAAGAAAAGCCAATAGGAACAATCAAAAGCAAACGAAGGAAAACAAAAAAAATGAAAGAGAAATATTTTTGGATTTTTTGAAATATAGAAGGCAAAGAACTAAGAGAAACACCACTGAAGTATTTTTGGAATTTTTGGTTTTCTCAAAGAAGGCAAACAATAATGCAAAGTGAGAAGCAAAGATACAAGATTTCCAAAGTTTCAACAAAGAGGCAATCAGATAAACTTCCAAAGAAAAAGCAAAAAGAACGAAGAAATATTTTTGTTGTTTTCTCAAAGAACTTCAAAAGAAAAAAGGGAGAAAGAAATGTTTTGTGGTCTCTTGTAGAAGCAAACAAATAAACAAAAGAAACAATAAGAAGGAAAAGAACCATAAAGAACACAAAAGAAAGAGATCAAAAACCAAATGAAGCCAAACAAGAAGAACGAGAAATACATTTTGGTTTTCGATCTTTAACAGAACACCTACTTCCTACTTCTAGTTTCTTGCCCAATACTTCTTTGTCAACCTCTTCAGTTGAGACCCTGACTACACCGAAGGTTAGGCGACTTTAGTATCTACTAGCGGCTTCTTTTGGTTTAACATCAACAAGTTTTGCTACTAATTTTTCTTGTACCAAGTGACCACTTTTTACACAACCAGGTACATCTCCATGGATCCTTGGTACTGGATGTATTTTCATATAACTTACAATTCTTCCAGTTTGTCAGCCATTCGACCTCCAGATTCTCATGTTCATGTTCTGATTAGAATCCTTACACGGATGCTCTACTTCGTGTTGGCCCTCGACGTTGTAATTCCCAGGTCCTCTGGGTGCTTATCTGCCTTAACCTTCCCTTTCCTGCCACCGCCACCAGTCTCTCTGCCTCGCTTACTTTCTTTACCGGCTCTTTTGGAATCATCGTCTTGGTTACTTGTGTGGCTCTAGTCTCTCATCCTTAGTTCGACGTGGTCTTCTTGGATACATCTCATGGCGGTGTGTCTTTAGGTCGCCGGTTTCTCGGCTTAGCAAACGAGTTAAGTTACATTATCCTCATAGCGAGATTGTGTCTCATCGTCGTTTTGATCTTGTTCACTTCGATGTTTGGGGTCCAGGTCCCTTTTGGAATCATCGTCTTGGTTACTTGTGTGGCTCTAGTCTCTCATCCTTAGTTCGACGTGGTCTTCTTGGATCGGTCTCTGGCGGTGTGTCTTTAGGCTGTCAGTTTCTCGGCTTAGCAAACAGGTTAAGTTACATTATCCTCATAGCGAGATTGTGTCTCATCGTCGTTTTGATCTTGTTCACTTCGATGTTTGGGGTCCAGGTCCCTTTGCCTCAAAAGGAGGACATCGCTAGTATATCATCTTTATAGATGATTTCTATCGACACACATGGATATATTTTATGCTTTTCTTCTAGTGAAGTCTACGTGGTCTTCTTGGATCTGTCTCTGGCGGTGTGTCTTTAGGCTGTCAGTTTCTCGGCTTAGCAAACAGGTTAAGTTACATTATCCTCATAGCGAGATTGTGTCTCATCGTCGTTTTGATCTTGTTCACTTCGATGTTTGGGGTCCAGGTCCCTTTTGGAATCATCGTCTTGGTTACTTGTGTGGCTCTAGTCTCTCATACTTAGTTCGGCGTGGTATTCTTGGATAGGTATATGGCGGTGTGTCTTTAATCGGTTTCTCGGCTTAGCAAACAGGTTAAGTTACATTATCCTCATAAGCGAGATTGTGTCTCATCGTCGTTTGATCTTGTTCACTTCGATGTTTGGGGTCCAGTCCTTTTGGAATCATCGTCTTGGTTACTTGTGTGGCTCTAGTCTCTCATCCTTAGTTCGGACGTGGTCTTCTTGGATCGGTCTCCGCGGTGTGTCTTTAGGTCATCTGTTTCTCGTCTTAGCAAACTTGTTAAGTTACATTATCCTCATAGCGAGATTGTGTCTCATCGTCGTTTTGATCTTGTTCACTTCGATGTTTGGGGTCCAGGTCCCTTTGCCTCAAAAGGAGGACATCGCTAGTATATCATCTTTATAGATGATTTCTATCGACACACATGGATATATTTTATGCTTTTCTTCTAGTGAAGTCTTATCTATCAGTAAGAAGTTTGCCGCATGCTTCATACCCGGTTTTCCACTCCTTTGTCTTCCATGCAGATTTTGCTTGCGAGTTTATCAATCATTTATTGCGCGGATTCCTTGCTGAGCAGGGCGCACTTTCTCAGTTCTCTTGTCATGGTCCTGATACTCAGAATTGTTTGCTAAGCATCGTCACCTTCTTGAGGAAGCTTGTGCATTGAAGATCAACGCATCTCTTCCACCTTACTTTTGGGTTGAGGTTGTTTCTGCATCCACCTACCTGATCAACAGTCATCCTTCCTTGCTCTGCAGGGTGATATTCCTCTCGAGTGTCTTTTTGGTCATTCTCATGGCTACTTAGTGCTTCGTTTGTTTTGTTGCGTTTAATACGTTCTTCTTGCCCCTCAAACTGACTGCTTAGTATATTGAATGTGTCTTCTTAGGTCACTTTTGGGTTGAGGTTGTTTCTACATCCACCTACCTGATCAACAGTCAACCTTCCTTGCTTTGCAGGGTGATATTCCTCTCGAGTGTCTTTTTGGTCGTTCTCATGGCTACACAGCGCTTCGTTTGTTTTGTTGTGTTTAATACGTTCTTCTTGCCCCTCAAACTGGCTGCTTAGTATATTGAATGTTTCTTCTTACGTTACGCTGATGAGCACAAGGGCTATCAGTGTTGGGATCAGACGATCGGCGGATAAGCATTTCTCAGGGTGCGACTTTTGATAAGCCTCGTCCTTTCTATCCACGTCAATTCTCTCCTTCAGCCTCTCTCATTGAAAATATTTCTTTCCTGGCTTTTGCTGATACACCTATTACTCATGTATTGCCCTTGTCCATCCGTTCCAATGTGTCTTCATGTACAACTGTTGTAGACCCCACGTCATCGTCACCTACGGCTTCCTAACCTGTTCGTCCCCTAAGGCTTCCCAAGTGATTCATCCTCATCCTCTTCTTTACTAAACTAGTCGTCCACATCTTGTGAATTCTTCTGATGCGTCATCTTTCCATGAGCTATCTCCCTTGACTACTATGTCTCCTTCTGTTGATAATGCACCTCCTCCAGCTCAACCTACTTATGGCTTCTATGCTCACCCGCTTCCGCTTATTGATCGCTATGGGTACTCTAGCGTTGCTCTTCTCAATACGACTTACCGCGACGCCATGTTCATTCCGAACATCGACATGTGATGGCAGAGGAGATTGCTGCTATTGAACGCACTGACACGTGGGATCTCATTTTCCTTCCTCCCATGCTCATCCCATCACTTGTATATTGTAAGTAGGTCTACAAGATTTAGACTAATGGTTCTCTTGCGTTAGAAAGCTCGTCTTGTGACCCGTGGCTTTCAACATGAAGATGGCTATGACTACGATGAGACATTTGCTCATATGGCTCACATGACCACTCTTTGCGCACTCCTCCTATGATATTTGTTCGCCACTAGTCTATCTCTCAGCTTGATGTCAAGAATGCCTTTCTTAATAGTGAGTTGCATGAGAAGGTATACATGTAGCCACCACCTAGATATTTTTTCCTGATGGCACGATATGCCGTCTTTGTCGCTCTCTCTATGCCTTTAGCCTCTCGTGTCCGGTTTGAGTGTTTGTCTCGTGATAGCGCAACTAGTTTTTGCCAAATGCTTGTGATCTGCACTTTATAGCATCTTTCAGCTCAGGGTCAAACTTTGCTTCTATATGTTGATGACATGATCATCACTACCAACAACTCTGAGTGCATTGCCTTTTTTGAAGGTTCGTCTTAGTGAATAGTTTTTATGTCTAATATTGGTCCTCTTTGTTACTTCCTTGGAATTGAGGTTTATTCTACCTCTGATGGCTTCTTTATTCCTAAGAGAATTCATTTAGTATCTTCTTGCTCGTGCTGCTCTTAGTGATAGGCACTATTGACACTACCATGGAGCTCAACGTCCACCTTTTTGCTTCTGACAATGAGCCTTTGTTTGATCTGACGCGCTACCGTCATCTTGTTGGGAGTCTTGTATTTATATGTCACTCGTCCAGACATTTCATATCACGTTCTCATTCTAAGTCTGTTTGTTTCCGCTCCCACTTTAATCCAATTTTAGTCACACCCCTCCCCCCCCCCCCCAGTTCTACAATATCTTTGTAGAACTACCTCTCACCGTCTCTCTCTTTTCCTATGCACAAGTTCGCTCGTCCCTTTGTACTTACTGTGTTTTCTTGATGGTTTTCTCATTGCCTCGAATGACAAAGAAAGCAGTTAAGCTTTTCAATTTGAGTGCAAAGCTGAGTTGCAAGCTATCAATATTGCGCACACCTGAAGATTTTGATTACGATGGTTGCTTGAGGATTTTGATGTTTTTGTCACTAGACCTACTCCTCCCTTGCCAGACAGTACAAATGCTATCAATATTGCGCACGATCATGAAAAGCATGAACTCACCAACCATAATGGTGTTGATGCGTCCTATCATTCATGTATTGCCCTCTTCCATTCCAATGTGTCTTCTTGTACTACTGTTGTAGACCCCACGTCATCATCACCTGCGGCTTCCCCGCCTCGTTCATTCCCTAAGACTTCCCCGATGATTCCACCCAATCCTCTTCTTTACCGCACTAGTCATCCGCATCTTGCGGATTCTTCTAATGTGTCATCTTTAGATGAGCCATCTCCCTCGGCTATTATATCTCCTTCTGTTGGCAAAGCACCGCCTCTAGCTCAACCTACTTGTAATGGCTTCACCACCCGCTCGCATATTGATCGCTATGGTTTTCTAGCGCTGCTCTTCTCAATACGACATACCATGGCGCCATGCTCATCCCGAACAGCGCCATGCGATGGCAGAGGAGATTGCAGCTCTTGAACGCACCGGCACGTGGGATCTCATTTCACTTCTTCCCTATGCTCATCTCATCACTTGTATCTTGTAAGTGGGTCTACAAGATTTAGACTTTAATGGTTCTCTTGCGTAAGAAAGCTCATCGTGTGACCCATGGCTTTCAACAGGATCATGGCTATGACTAAGATGAAACATTTTCTCATATGGCCCACATGACCACTCTTCTCACACTTCTCGTTGTGATATTTGTTCGCCACTGATCTGTCTCTCAGCTTGATCTCAAGAATGTCTTTCTTAATCGCGAGTTGCATGAGGGTCTACATGTAGCCACCACCTAGATATCTTTTACCTGATGGCATGATCTGGCGTCTTCGTCGCTATCTCTATGCCTTTAGCCCGTATCGTCCGATTTGAGTGTTCTGTTTCAGTAATGACTGCAACTAGTTTTTGCCAAATGCTCATGATCTACACTGTATATCCATCTTTCAGCTCAAGGTCAAACGTTGCTTCTATATGTCGATGACATGACCATCACTGCCAACAACTCTAAGTGCATTTGCCTTTTCGAAGGCTCGTCTTAGTGAATAGTTTTTATGTTTGATATTGGTCCTCTTCGGTACTTCCTTGGAATTGAGGTTTCTTCTGCCTCTGATGGCTTCTTTATTTCCCAAAGAGAAGTACATTCAGTATCTTCTTACTTGTGATGCTCTTAGTGATAAGGTCACTGTTGACACTCCCATGGAACTCAACGTCCACCTTTGTGCTTCCGACAATGAGCCTTTGTTGTATCTGACGCGTTGCCGTCATCTTCTCGGGAGTCTTGTCTATTTAGATGTCACTCGTCCAGACATTTCATATCACGTTCTCATTCTAATTCATTGTCTCTGCTCCGACTTTCATCCACTTGAGTCACCTCCCCCTGTTCTACGATATCTTTGTGGAACTACCTCTCCCCGTCTCTCTCTTAATCCTATGCTCAAGTTCGCTCGTCCCTTTCTACTTACTATGTTTCCTTGATGGTTTTCTCATTGCCCAGAAGACAAAGAAACAGACTACACTTTAATATGTGCCTTTCAATTTACACTTGGTCCGTTTCTTCACAAAGACTCGTGAATGAAACCTGACTACGGCTTCTCTCTCTCTCCAAACACGGTGTCGTTCATTAACGACCTTGAGGATTTTGGTGTTTCTATCACTACATTACTCTTCTCTTGTCACACCATACAGTATATGTGCTATCAGGATTGCACCTCACCATATGAAGCATGAGCTCACCAAGCATATTAATGTTCATGCCTCATTCGTGCATTCATGCACTCCAGAGTGCATAATCATATTATTACTCTTCAATACGTGCCTTTTGATTTACACTTGGTCCGTTTCTTCATGAAGGCTTAACCGGAGCACAACACAAACTCTCCAAACCCACCCACACGGCCCAATAGTTGTGACACCTCACTCAACAAGCATGTCATCTCATCCCGAGTAGTAGATCCACATGCAGACACCGGATCTGCCCACAACCGCCGCCGTCGCGGCTAACGCACAAGCGTACGGTGGATGATGTCTTTCTCCTCTCGGTGCCCTCTTCCAGCCTTCCTCGCTTCCCCTATCGCCATCCCTCGCGCTCACCTCCAGTCCAAAAAGCTAAATGGCGGCGTGATCCGCTCCGTGGCTTTTCACCCTCCACCACACCCCTCGTGCATGCTCCGCTCCCTGTCAGTCCGGTCGTGCATGCTCCGCTCCTTTGTCAGGCTACGGGTTGCTCTGTCGCTGTCTCGATCCCTCAACTCGTCTTCCCCTGGTGGGGCCATAGCCGAATGCTAGGGTTTAGAACCCCTCCTGCTTCTCATCCCCTCCCGACCTAGATGACGACTGACCAGGTCCTTGTCGGCCTGCTGCCACTTCCCTCCTCCCCTGTGTGTCGCTGCTTCCTCTTCTCCCCCTACACGCCGCTACTTCCCCTCCTTCATGACCCGTTTAGATGCCCAGCGCGGAGGCCGTCACCTTCCCTCTATCGGTCGTCATCGTGTGGCCACCATCTCTCAAAGTTGCGACACAGGCAGAAATTAGCAAAAAATGTTGTTGCATACATGTTCGTTGATGACTTTTGATGCCCACATGGATGATTGTTGTTGTATACATGTTTGTGATATATTAAGAAAAGAAAATGGTGCCATTTGCCTCCTATTTGCAATGTAGATTTTCCCTCCATACAAAATTTGCTTCTAGTGGTTGACCGATTAATCCAGTTAATAAACCGATACAACGATTAATCACTAATCCCAAGCTGAGCGAGCAGTTACCAGTTAATGATTTCCTCAACATTAGTCTAACCCACAGGATGTGTGCACTAATCCCAAGCTGAGCGAGCAGTTACCAGTTAACGATTTCCTCAACATTAGTCTAACCCACAGGATGTGTGCACGACGCTACCTGCCACCGGGGCCAAGGGCCACCAAAGGGAACATGGGATGCAACATCAAGTCCGTGCCACAAAACCTGCAACCAGGGGAAGGACGCCAAACCGGATCGAGGAATAGCGATTACACGACTTCGACACCTACTTCTTTTAGTTTTTATTCATACCTTGTGCTTCTTAGTCAACCTCTTCAGTTGAGCCCCTCACTACACTTGAGATTACGCGACTTCAGTGTCTGCTAGCTGCTTCTTTTGGTTCTCCATCGATAGGTTTTGCAAGTTTTACTACTGGACAATTTGTACAAAAGAGTAGACGAGGGAAATATTTTTGGTCTTTTCATTATTTCAACAATAAAGCACATAAGAGCCAATCAGAAATTCGTTCACTTCAACACTTAAGACGAGAAATATTTTTGGAATTTTTAACTTCTGCAACTTAAATAAACGCAAAGACAAAAGAAACGACAAAAAGAAAACAACAGAAAAAGCCAAAAAAAAACAAAGGAAACAAAAGAAGAACAAAAGAGAAATATTTTTGGATTTTCTAAAACATAAAAGGCAAAGAACTTAGAGAAACACAACAGAAATAATTTTGGAATTTTTTTCTCAAATAAGGCAAAAAAGAATGCAAAGAGAAGCAAAGATAAAAGATTTCCAAAGTTTCAACAAAGAGGAAATCAAATAAACATCAAAAGGAAAAGCAAAAAGAACAAAGAAATATATTATTATTTTCTCAAAGAACTTCAAAAGAACAAAACTACAAAAGGACAAAGAAATCTTTTTGGGTTTCTTTTAAAAGCAAAGAACAAAAAACAAAAGAAACAATAGGAAGCAAAAAAAACACTACAAACACTTAAGACTCAAACGAGATATCTTTGTGGATTTTTTGGGTTTTGCAACTTTTTTTGAACGTCTGCAACTTAAACACAAAGAAGAAAGAAATAGCAAAAAGAAAACACAAAAAAATGCCAAGAAGAACAATCAAAAGAAAACAAAGAAAAAAACAAAAGATAAACGAAAGAGAAATATTTTTGGATTTTCTAAAAAATAAAAGGCAAAGAAGAACTAAGAGAAACACACAGAAATGATTTTGGAATTTTTGGTTTTTCTCAAAGAAGGCGAAGAGAAGCAGAGATAAAGGATTTTCAAAGTTTCAACAAAGAGGCAATCAAATAAACATCCAAAGAAAAAGCAAAAAAGAACGAGAAAATATTTTGTGGTTTCCTCAAATAACATCAAAAGAATAATAAGATAAAGAAATCATTTTGGGTTTCTTTTACAATCAAACAACAAACAAACAAACAAAAGAAAAACAGGAAGCTAAAAAAAACATTTCAAACAACTAAGACTCAATAAGACGCAAACAAGAATCTTTCTAGAATGTTTGGGTTTTACAACTTAAACACATAGACGAAAGAAATGAAAAAAATAAAACAGCAAAGAAAAGCCAAAAAGAATAACCAAAGGAAAACAATGAAAACAATTAAGACTCAATGACGCAAACGAGAAATCTTTTTGGAATGTTTGGGTTTTGCAACATAAACACAAAGACGAAAGAAACGACAAAAAGAAAACAGCAGAGAAAAGCCAAAAAGAACAACCAAAAGAAAAACAATGGCAAACAGAAGAACAACAAAAGAGAAATATTTTTGGATTTTCTGAGACATAAGGGGCAAAAAAGAACTCAAAGAAACACTTCAGAAATATGTTTGGATTTTTTTTTCTTTTCTCAAAGAAGGCAAACAAAAACGCAAAAAGAAGCACATATGAAAGATTTTCGAAGTTTCGGCAAAGACGAAATCAAATAAACTTCCAAAGAAAAAGCAAAAATAATGAAGAAATATCTTTTTGGGTTTCTTACAAAAGCAAAGAACACACAAACAAAAGAAACAGTAGGAAGTAAAAAAACATTACAAACACTTGGGACTCAATAAGATGCAAACGAAAATCATTTTGGAATTTTTTGGTTTTGCAATTTAAACACAAAGACTAAAGAAACAACAAAGAAAAGTCAAAAAGAACAACCAAAAGAAAACAAAAGAACAATGAAAGAGAAATATTTTTGAATTTTCTGAAACATGAAATGTAAAGAACTCAGAGAAACACAACAGAAATAATTTAGAATATTTGGTTTTTCTCGATGACAAAAAAGAACGCAAAGATAAAAGATTTCCAAAGTTTTAACGAAGAGGCAATCAAATAAACTTCCAAAGAAAAAGTAAAGAGAACGAAGAAATATTTATGTTGTTTTCTAAAAGAACTTCAAAACACCAGAAGAACGGAAGGAGGGTTTCTATTAAAAGCAAACAACAAACAAACAAACAATAGGAAGCAAAAAAACCAAAGGAACACAAACGAAAGCAACCAATAAACAAATTAAACTAAACAAAGAAGAACGAGAAATACTTTTGGGTGTTTGAACTTTAATAGAACCCCTACTTGCTACTTCTAGTTTCATCGCACAATACTTCTTCGGCAACCTGTTCGGTTGAGACAATGACTACACTGGAGATTAGGCGACTTCCATGTCAACTAGCTAATTCTTTGGGTTCTCCGTCAATAGGTTTTGCTACTGATTTTTCTAGTACTGAGTGACCACTTTTACACAACCAAGTACACCTCTATGAATCCTTGGTACTGGACGTATTTTCAAATAGTTTATGATTCTTCGAGTTTGTCAGCTATTCGACCTTCAGATACTCATGTTCATGTTCTTACTGCAATATTGTTGATGCAACTTCCCTCCAAGTCGACAGTCGAGGCACTCTTACTACTTCGTCTTTTCATGTTATTCTTTTGCTCATATTCCTTGGCCCATGCAAATTTCATTTTAGGTGGTCGATTATGGACTTTGGTTGTCTGCGGTCATGCTTTAGTTTAACTTGTTCTTATTAGGATCCTTAGATGGATGCTTTATTAGTGTTGGCCATCGTTATTGTAAGTCCCAGGTCCTCTAGGAGCTTGACTGGTTTAACCTTCCCTTTGCTGCCACCGTCGCCAGTCTCTCCGCCTCGGTTACTTTGTTTACTGTCCCTTTGTGGCATCATCGTCTTTGTCACTTGTGTGGTTCTTGTTTCTCATCCTTAGTTCGAAGTGGTCTTCTTGGATCTGTCACTGTTAGGTTGTCGCCTTGGCAAACAGGTTTAATTACTTTATCTTCATAGCGAGACTATGTCTCGTCCTTTCTACCTTGTTCATTTTGATGTTTGTGGTCGAGCTCCCTTTGCCTCAAAAAGAGGCCATTGCCACTATATTTCTTTCCTAATGTTTTTCGATACACCCATCACTCATGTTTTGCCCTCCTACATCAGTCCAATGTGTCTCCCTCTACTACTGTTGTACACCCCACGTCATTATCACCTGCGGCTTCCCTACCTCATTCATCCCCTAAGACTTCCCTAGTGATTCTCCCGCATCCTCTTCTTTACTACACTAGTCGCCCGCATCTTGTGGATTCTTCTGATGCATCATCTTTCGGTGAGACACCTCCCTCCACTACTATGTCTCCTCCTTTTGGAAACGCACTACCTCCAGCTCAACCTAGCTTCTGCGCTTGCCCGCTTCCACCTATTGATCACTATGGGTGTTCTGGCGCTGCTCTTCTCAATACAACTTACTGTGATACCATGTTCACCCAAACGGCGACATGCGATGGCAGAGGAGATTGCTGCTCTTGAACGCACCGGCACGTGGATCTCATTTCCCTTCCTCCTCATGCTCAACCCATCACTAGCATACTGTAAGTGGGTCTACAAGATTTAGACTCTGATGGTTCCCTTGCCTTACAAAGCTCGTCTGGTGACTTGTGGCTTTCAATAGGAACATGGCTATGACTACGACAAGACATTTTCTCATATGGCCCACATGACCACTCTTCGCATTAACTTTTTCGTTTGTGATATTGGCTCGCCACTAGTCTGTCTCTTAGCTTGATGTCAAGAATGTCTTTCTTAATGGTGAGTTGCATGAGAAGGTCTACATGTAGCCACCACATAGATATTTTCCCCTGATGGCATGATTTGCCGTATGTGTCACTCTATGCCTTTTAGCCTTCGTGCACGGTTTGAGGTTTTTTGTCTCCGCGATGACTGCAACTAGTTCTTGCCAAATGCTCATCATCCTGCACTTTATATCCATCTTTAAGCTCGTGGTCGAGCTTTGCTCCTATATGTCGATGACATGATCATCACTACCAACAACTTTGAGTACATTGCCTTTTTGAAGGCTCGTCTTAGTGAATAGATTTAATGTCTGATCTTGGTCCCTTTCACTACTTGGAACTGAGGTTTCTTCTACCTCTGATGGCTTCTTTATTTCCCAAGAGAAGTGCATTTAGGATCTTGCTCGTGCTGCTCTTAGTGATAAGGTCACTGCTGAATCTTGGACCTCTTAGCTACTTCCTTGAGAATTTTCCTTATTTCCCAAGAGAAGTATATCCAAAATCTTCTTGCTCATGCTGCTCTTACTGATGAGCGCACTGTTGAGACTAGAGCCAACGTCCACCTTTGTGCCCACATTTGCTTCCTACCAGTCTGGATGGGCATTCTTTGCCTTGCTGTGGGCTGCTATGAGTACTGTCTCAATCCCACATCTCGTGTTCCCTTTATGTGCGACACCATAACTGCACGCTCGAGCACTACCAATGGTGAGCAGGAGCTCGAACCCGGTCGCAGCGTGCACGGTTTATGCAGAACGAGCCGAGGACAAAGCGCTACCTAAAGTCGAGGCCAAGGGCATGAGGGAGAACACAGGGTGCTTAATCAAGTGCGTGACCCACAACCCACAAACAGGAAAAGAACGCCAAGCCAGATCGGTGGGGTATGAAGAGTGCATAGGCACGTGGTATGCTGGATCAAGTCCCTCTGCTACTACCATCGCCAGTTTCTGCCTCTGTTGCCTTGTCTACCAATTATTTTCAGGATTGGCATCATCCCCTCGGATCACTTGTTATCTCTCATCCTTAGTTCGACGTGGTCTTCTTGGATCCGTCTCCGATGATGTCCCTAATCCACGGTCCAATTACCTTATACTCATAGCAAGACAGTGTCTCGTCGTCCTTCCGACCTTGTTCAATATGATCTCAGGGGTCCATCTCCCTTTGCCTCCGGTAGTAACTTCTATTGACACACCTGGATATACTTTATTTCTTCTTGTAGTGAGGTCTTATAAGCCTTTTGCTGTCATGGTTCACACTCAGTTCTCTACACCTATTCGTGTGTTCTATGATGACTGGTGGAATCCTTTTTGACCAGACATTGGTTCTCTTATCCTGGTGCTCATGCTCAAAATGGCGTGGCTGAGCTCAAGCATCGTCACCTTCTTGAGACGACTCGTCCGTTATGGTCACCACATCTCTTTCATCGCACTTTTGGGTCGAGTTTGTCTCCACTTCCATCTATCTCATCAACCTTTAGCAATCCACTGCTCTGCAAGGTGACACTCCTTTCAAGCGTCTATTTGATCGTTTATTCGGCGCTTCAATTGTTTGGTTGTGTTTGCTACTTCTTGCCCCTCGTGAACGCACCAAACTGACTTGTCAGTCTGTTTAGTGTGTTTTCTTAGGATACAACAACGAGCATAAGGGATATCGTTGTTGGGATCATGTTGGTCGTCGGATGCCTATTTCTCGGGATATGATTTTTGTTGAGTCCATCTTCTTCGGCCTTTTAAGTGGAGTATATCTCTTTCCACAATTTTCCCGACACTCCTACCACTCCTATTGAGCCCTTATCTAGTCGTCGTACTGCTCCAGCTTCTCTGATTATTGTAGAACCATTGCCATCATCTCCTATAATTTCCTCACCTCACTTACCACATGATTCTACACCTTCATCACCGGTGGCTCCTTGCCTACATCGCCCGAGTACATCCCGAGGATTCCAACTCGTATTCTTCCATCTTTTCCTACTTTCTGTACAGGACGTCTACGTGTTGTGGATGGCTTGCGTCCTCGTTCGCTTTGGCCTATTTACCGCGTAGGTCTTCCAAGCATTGGCGATATTGTTCTTGAGCCAACTTCTTATTGTGATGTTGTTCGTACCAAATGGCACCTTGTGATGGCAAAGGAGACTGCTGCTCTTGAGCGCATCGCCACATGGGATATTGTATATGTTCCTCCTCGTGTTCGTTCCATCACTTAGTGGGTCTACAAGGTTAGGACTCACTCTGATGGTTCTCTTGGGCGTTACAAAGCTCGTGTTATGGTTAATGGCTTTCAGCAGGAGCATGGTCCTGATTACGATGAGACTTTCGCTCACCACTGTTCGCAAACTTCTTATTGTGACCTCGGTTCGCCACTGATTAATGGTGAGTTGCTCCTTACGACATGCTTTCTCGTCTTCATCGCTCTCACTATGGCTCTAAGTAAGCCCCTCACACCCGGTTTGAGCGTTTTGCCTCTATGGTGGCTACTTCTGGTTTTCATCGAGTGCTCATGATCCGACATTGTTTGTCCTCCTTTCTGTTCTTGGTAGGACTCTTCTTCTATATGTTGATGACATGATCATCACTGACGCAGACCGTGAGCATATTGCCTTTGTTAAGGCATGTCTTAGTATACAATTTCTTATGTTTTATCTTGGCCCTCTCTGCTACTTTCTTGGGATTGAGGTCCCTTCATGCTGAAAAATAATAATTTTGGACCTTCTAACTCGCGCTGCTCTTACTACTAGCGCATGTTGAGACTCCCATGGAACTCTATGTTCACCTCCCTACTACTGATGTTGACCTACTGTCTGATCTGGCACTTTATCGACATTTTGTTGTGAGCCTTGTCTATCTATCTGGCACTCGCCCGAAAGAAGAAACAAGACTGCAGTGCAGTGCCTCCGTTCGAGTGCACCTCCTCCTGCGGCGCCGTCGCTCCACTTTCCTACTCTACCCTCCACTATATGCTCTGCAGCATTGTCGTCGTGTCTAGGATGGTGGAAAACTCGCTAGCACCGATGCCTCTCGCACGATGTTGCTAGAGCGTTCATCCTCTCAAGTGCATGACACTCCCATGGAGCTCAACACCCACCTTTGTTTGATCTGACACGCTATCATCATCTTGTTGGGAGTCTTGTCTGTTTAGATGTCACTCATCCAGACATTTCATATTATGTCCTCAATCTAAGTCACTTTGTCTCTGCTCTCACTTTTATCTACTTGAGTCACCCCCATGTTCTATGATATCTTCGTGGAAATATCTCTCACCGTCTCACCTCTTCCTATGCTCAAGTTTGCACGTCCCTTTCTACTTACTGTGTTTTCTTGATGGTTTTCTCATTGCCCGGAAGACAAAGAAACAGACTACAATTTAGTATGTGCCTTTCGATTTACACTTGGTTCGTTTCTTCACAAAGACTCAGACAGAGCACAACACACGGCTTCCCTCTCTCTCCAAACCTGGTGTAATTCATTAACAGCCTTGAGGATTTTGGTGTTTCTATCACTACATTACTCTTCTCTCGTCACACCATACAATATATGTGCTATCAGGATTGCACTTTACCATATGAAGCCTGAGCTCACCAAGCATATTAACGTTCATGCCTCGTCCGTGCATTCATGCACTCCAGAGTGCAGGATCATATTATTACTCTTCAATACGTGCCTTTTGATTTACACTTGGTCCGTTTCTTCATGAAGGCTTAACCGGAGCACAACACAGACTCTCCAAACCCACCCACATGGCCCAATAGTTGTGACACCTCACTCAACAAGCATGTCATCTCATCCCGAGTAGTAGATCCACATGCAGACACCAGATCTGCCCACAACTGCCCGTCGTTGCGGCTAATGCACAAGCATAGGGTGGATGATGCCTTTCTCCTCTCGGTGCCCTCTTCCGGCCTTCCTCGCTTCCCCTATCGCCATCCCCTCACCGCTCAACTCCAGGTCCAAAAGCTAAATGGCGGCGGCGGTCCGCTCCCGACGGCTTTTTCACCCCTCCACCACACCCCTCGTGCACGCTCCGCTCCCTGTCATCCCGGTTGAGCATCCTCTGTCTGGCTACGGGTTGCTCTGTCGCTGTCTCGATCCTACAACTCGTCTTCCCCTGGTGGGGCCATAGCCGAATGCTCAAGCACCACCTATCGGCGAAGCAAGAGCAGGGGCAGTCGGCATCGCTGAATCTTGGTCCTCTTAGCTACTTCCTTGAGACTGTTGCTTATTTCCCAAGAGAAGTATATCCAAAATCTTCTTGCTCATGTTGCTCTTACTAATGAGCGCACTATTGAGACTAGAGCCAACGTCCACCTTTGCGCCCACCTTTGCTCCCTACCAGTCTGGATTGGGCATTCTTTGCCTTGCTGCGGGCTGCTATGGGTACTGTCTCAATCCCACATCCCGTGTTCCCTTTATGTGCGACACCATAACCGCACGCTCGAGCACCACCAATGGTGAGCAAGAGCTCGGACAGTCGATGCGTACCTGGTTTATGCACAGGACGAGCCGAGGACAGGCGCTACCTAAAGTCGAGGCCAAGGGCGCAGTAGAAGAACCTTGGGTGCTTAATCAAGTGCGTGACCCACAACCCGCAAACAGGAAAAGAACGCCAAGCCGGATCGGTGGGGTACGAAGAGTGCATAGGCACGTGGGATGCTGGATCAAGTCCCTCTGCTACCACTATCGCCAGTCTCTGCCTCTGTTGCCTTGTCTACCAGTTATTATCAGGATTGGTATCATCCCCTTGGATCAGTTGTTATCTCTCATCCTTAGTTCGACGTGGTCTTCTTGGATCCGTCTCTGATGATGTCTCTAATCCACGGTCCAATTACCTTTTACTCATAGCGAGACAGTGTCTCGTCATCCTTCCGACCTTGTTCAATATAATCTCAGGGGTCCATCTCCCTTTGCCTCCGGTAGTAATTTCTCTCGACACACCTGGATATACTTTATTTCTTCGTGTAGTGAGGTCTTATAAGCCTTTTGCTGCCATGGTTCACACTCAGTTCTCTACATCTATTCGTGTGTTCTATGATGACTGGTGGAATCCTTTTTGAGCAGACTTTGGTTTTCTTATCCTGGTGCTCATGCTCAAAATGGCGTGGCTGAGCTCAAGCATCGTCACCTTCTTGAGACGACTCGTCCGTTATGGTCACCGCATCTCTTCCGTCGCACTTTTGCGTCGAGTTTGTCTCCACTTCCATCTATCTCATCAACCTTTAGCAATCCACTGCTCTACAGGGTGACACTCCTTTCGAGCGTCTATTTGATCGTTTATTCGGCGCTTCAATTGTTTGGTGTGTTTGTATGTCCTTCTTGCCCCTCGTGAATGAACCAAACTGACTTGTCAGTCTGTTGAGTGTGTCTTCTTAGGATACAACAATGAGCATAAGGGATATCGTTGGTGGGATCATGTTGGTCGTCGGATGCCTATTTCTCAGGATATGATTTTTGTTGAGTCCATCTTCTTCGGCCTTTTAAGTGGAGTATATCTCTTTCCACAATTTTCCCAACACTCCTACCACTCCTATTGAGCCCTTATCTAGTCGTCGTAGTGCTCCTGCTTCTCTGATTATTGTAGAACCAATGCCATCATCTCCTATAATTTCCTCACCTCACTTATCACATGATTGTACACCTTCATCACTGGTGGCTTCCTTGTCTACATCACCTGAGTTTATACCGATGATTCCAACTCGTATTCTTCCATCTTTTCTAATTTCTATATAGGACGTCTACATGTTGTGGATGGCTTGCGTCCTCATCCGCTTTGGCCTGTTGACCGTCTAGGTCTTCCAAGCGTTGGCGATATTGTTCTTGAGCCAACTTCTTATTGTGATGTTGTTCATACCAAATGGCACCTTGTGATGGCAAAGGAGACCGCTACTCTTGAGCGCATCAGCACGTGGGATATTGTATATGTTCCTCCTCGTGTTCGTCCCATCACTTGGTGGGTCTACAAGGTTAGGACTCACTCTTATGGTTCTCTTGGGTGTTACAAAGCTCGTGTTGTGGGTAATAGCTTTCAGCAGAAGCATGGTCCTGATTACGATGAGACTTTTGCTCACCACTCTTCGCACACTTCTTATTGTGACCTCGGTTCGCCACTGATCTGTGTCTAGGCTTGATATTAAGAATGCATTTCTTAATGCTGAGTTGCTCCTTACAACATGCTTTCTCGTCTTCATCGCTCTCACTATGGCAATAAGCAAGCCCCTCACATCTGGTTTGAGCGTTTTGCCTCTCGGGGGGCTACTGCTGGTTTTCATCGAGTGCTCATGATCCGACATTGTTTGTCCTCCTTTCTGTTCTTGGTAGGACTCTTCTTCTATATATTGATGACATGATCATCACCGACGCACACCGTGAGTATATTGCCTTTGTTAAGGCATGTCTTAGTATGCAATTTCTTATGTTTTATCTTGGCCCTCTCTGCTACTTTCATGGGATTGAGGTCCCTTCATGCTAAAAAGTAATAATTTTGGACCTTACTCGCGCTGCTCTTACTAATAGCGCATGTTGAGACTCCCATGGAGCTCTATGTTCACCTCCCTGCTACTGATGTTGACCGATGTTGACCTACTGTCTGATCTGGCACTTTATCATTTTTTTGTTGTGAGCCTTGTCTATCTATCTGGCACTCGCCCGAAAGAAGAAACAAGAGGCAGCGATTAAGGCCTCCGCTCGAGTGCACCTCCTCATGGCGCCGTCCGCCCACTTTCCTACTCTACCCTCCACTATATGCTTTGCGGCATTGTCGTCGTGGCTAGGATGGTGGCAAACTCGCTAGCACCGATGCATCTCGCACGATGTAGCTAGAGCCTTCATCCTCTCAAGTGCATGACACTCCCATGGAGCTCAACACCCACCTTTGTTTGATCTGACATGCTATCATCATCTTGTTGGGAGTCTTGTCTATTTAGATGTCACTCATCTAGACATTTCATATCACGTTCTCATTCTAAGTCACTTTGTCTTTGCTCTCACTTTTATCCACTTGAGTCACCCCCATGTTCTACGATATCTTCGTGGAAATATCTCTCACCGTCTCACCTCTTCCTATGCTCAAGTTCGCACGTCCCTTTCTACTTACTGTGTTTTCTTGATGGTTTTCTCATTGCCTAGAAGACAAAGAAACCGATTGCACTTTTCCCTTCTAGTGCAAAGGCTGAGTTGCAAACTATGGCTCTTCTGACAACAAAGGCATATGATGGTAGCTTAAGGATTTTTTTTGTTTCTATCACTACACCTACTCCTCTGTTGTAGAGTACAGGTGTTGTACTCACCTACTCTGTTGCAGGAGAGTACATGTGCTATCAGTATTGTGCACGACCCTGTGCAACATAGCTCACCAAGCATATTGGTGTCGATGCGTCCTTCGTATGCTCCGGTGTGCAAATCAAATAATTCCTCTATCTCTTCATACTCAGTGTTGTTGATCCACCATTAGCTAGGGAAGGATTTTATTCTCTAGTACTCCCCCCATTAACGATTATAAGATGTTCTAACTTTTTTCTGAATCGGGTGTACAGACACGTTTTAGTGTGTTTTGTTCACTCATTTCTGTACGTAGTTCATATTAAAATATCCAAAACATCTCATAATAGTGAACAAAGGGAGTATACTTTTATACTTGAAAGAAGGAATTCTCCATCGCCCTTATGGTCATCCAGCCGGGCATAGCTCCCCCCTGTGGCCTCCACCCCGAACATACCTCCCCCTAAACATGCTCGAGTGCACTCTTGCTCCTTTTCTAGACCACACACCATACTCTAGATTCTCTCGACCGAGATCCTTATTTAGTAGCAGTACGGGACTAAAACATTGCACATTATTTTTCCTTCCCTGGGTCAAATGAGTGGTCGGCACCTCCTTCCGCAATGCCGTCACCGACCACCCTGTTCTACCCTCTGTTGTGGCATTGTCGTCGCAACAAGGATGGTGGCAACCTCGCTTGCGCCGATGTCTCTCGCGTGACGTCACCAAAGCCTTCATCCTCTCAAGTGGCATGAATGGCCGAAGGGGACACTGTCGCCATGGCTGCTGGCATTCCCTTCCTTGGATCGTGAAGTGATTGGGAGTGTGAGGGCCTGTTCTGAACTCCTCCAGCTCCACGCTTCGAAAACTTCACGGATGATTTTGACCCGAACGCTTGGGCTCCAAGAAGCTGGATTCTCCAAGCGAAGCCTGTCCGTAGTGCAAAAAACTGAAAGCGAGCTCGGCCCAGCTTCACGGATTGAAAAAGCTAGAGTTCACCTTATTTACGAGAGCATGCCACCGCCAAAGATACCGGTTCGCTTCTCCCTCTCGGTAAAATAGAACCTTTGGCTACTGTAGCGATCCCTCTCGCCTCGCTGACCCACTTCCCCTCGAATCGGTGTGTTCGCTAGCCTAATTGGGCTGCCTTCAGCCGGCCCAATATTATCCCGAACAGGCCACAGTTTCCCGATTGGCTGCACTGGGAGAAGTCAGCCGATGCAAAGAATCGGATCTGGAATCGCTACATGGAGTAGAAGCTGCCAACGAGAAGCTGGTTTTGAGAAGTTTTGTGAAACCGGAGGAGATCAGTACACGCCCAGAGACTAAGGGAAATTATGGGAAATGAGACGATTACTAGCGTATTAGGGGAATGAGGCCCAAACAAAACCGCTGAGATGAGTTAGTCCCACTACCAAAATGGTAGGTGTATTCTTCAACAAAGTGGGGACACACTTATGATGGAAACAAGACCGGGTGGGATATAGTCATACTCTATCAATCTCAAATAATAATCTGCTTTTTTCTTGGCAAACTTTAACCCCTACTTTCAAATAATAATTTGACCCAAACACTAAACTAGCGTTGACCACAAACTTTTATACATCACACCATATTTTTAGAATATACTAAGGCGTATGAAAAAAAAGGGATAAATCTACACACGTAATTTACATGTAACCGTTATAATTATATCGTTTTAGAAATGCTATAGGTAGGTTTGGCTAGATGTCTAGGCCCGTGTCTACACTCTATAACATCATATGTTTGTAAAAGAAACATTACAAAATATGCAAGTCTATATAGCAACTAGTCTCCTACAAAGAAACATGCTTTTCTCTTTTGGAATAAAAGACCATGACCTTTTTTTTTGCGGGGGAAATAACTGTAAACTTAACAGTCAACTGAACAGCAACACAACTAAGGAAATGAAAATATAATCACAATATACATAGAATAAGAATGTGTGAAATAGATAACCATGTCGTAAACATCAGTTGTGGACAAATTTAGGGTGGTTGATAAAACAGAATCATTACCTCTGAAGCAGAATTGAGATTTGGTCATTCCAGAGTTCCAATAATTCTGTCAAATGAATCAAAACTGTCACATAACTGAGTGTAACTGGTTGGGTGGTGAGCTGATCTAGAGGTGGGGTTGCGACTGCATCAGCTGGAGCCTCGGACTGTCGATTTGGACAAACCGATTTAAATGCAACAGCAGCAGCTCCCACAACGCTAGAGAAATTTTCACTATCTGCAGTATCATTAGAAGCATTAATGCTTAGGAATGAGAAGCAGGTTGCACTGAACAAACCTCATCCAAATTTGTGTTTTGTACTGGAAGCAAGTTGTTGAGCTTACATAGTGCTTAAGTTTCACCTCCTAACATACGGCGATGGACTGTTCGCACCTTACTTTGCAACCAGCAATACAAGTGGAGCAACAACGTGCAAACTGATGCCGCCATGGTGCCGAAGGCCCAAGCCATCACTTTTATGTGCAAAATAAATCCTTCTGGAATATGCTAATGGAAAGAATAGCTCCATTTTGTTGCCTGCCACAATAGCAAGAAAATTTCTGTTGTCACTTTCCAACAGCGCTTGCCAATTACGTAAAGAAATACTCCCTCTGTTCACAAATATAAGATGTTTTGGATATTTCAATATGGACAACATACGGACTGAAATGAGTGAACAAACGCACTAAAATGCATCTATATGCATCTTAATCGGAGAAAAAGGTAGAACATCTTATATATGTGAACTCAGGGAGTAACATTCTACTAGCACATGCCAATTACATACAGAAATAACATTCACCAAATTCAACTAGTTGCAAGATCACAAAAGAGTGGATAGCTAGTTAATAAATCAAGCTATTCCGATTATTCAGAGCCAGTATTTTAGGTACTAATTAGCTAGCTGTGTTTTTGTTTTTTTCTCCATGATAGAATTCACTATGATTTTCCAATCAAGTCGAGGACCTATGGCGTAACAGAAGAAACCTCCAAAGATTAGTCAGACCAAGAAGAGCTGATCAACTTCTCAGGAGGGCAACATTCATCATAAGTGCTGGAACAACTGATGTGTTTTCCCACTATCTTGCCACAAACCGTTCAGGAACAGATAGCTGGCAACCGTATGAGAACCTACTGATAACACATTTCACTAACTATAACCAGGTAGATACCGTATGAGAATCTACTTGAAAACCTAACAATTTACCTTCTTCTGACATCATCACCTAAATAGACGAATCAAGTGACATGGTGCAAGCTGAGCCTGTCCATAATGATCTTCAGCCATTCTTTGAACTTCATATTCTACATATTGTTGTATTTCACAGCGTGCTAAGTTCATAATCTAAAGAAAAATCCATTTCTGGCATTCATCTAATGAGAAATAGAACTCTTGCTGATTTGCTTTTTCCATTGGCTAGCAACTATAGAAAATTTCTACCTCGTCATTAGCAAATGCTTGATGGTGGTAATCTGTCATCATCATCTTTAAAAAAGCACTACAGCAAATTAGCAGCAGCAGATTGTATTTTGAATCTCCTCAATGAACCCGCACCGAAAAATGTAGGAAACTTTGCCATGATTTATGTAGATTGATAGTCCTTTCAAATCACAATTTCCGTATATGTTTCCCTAAAGAAAAAGAGTGTGTGCTGTGTGAACTGACTGCACATTATGATTCTTTGCCTGATGCTATAAAAAAAATCTATGTTTTGTAACAGGACAGCTGATCAAATATGCTTTAGTCACAAAATTTATCTCTTCCTTGTGAGTTCCAGAGGGGCAAAGTAGTAGCAGCAGTAGAGCATCACGCGGCAAACAACTGGGAAGCAACAACATCACGCTGTAGGAGGGTGTCTACCTTGTCCGTGGTGGCGCCGGAGGCGAGCGTTCCGCGGTAGTGAGAGAGCATCCTCAGCCGCGAGCACATGCTCTGTTCGTATACCGAGTAGCGGCCGGCAGACGGAACCAGCGGCAGGAGGCGGCACGCCCACCGGCGTGAGGAGATGTGGGCGAAGACGCCCTCTGTAGCACGACGACGGGGAATTCGAGGAGGAGCATGACTGGATCCGCCGCCGCCCACTGCCTCGGGCTCGCCTCCTTGTGCATCGCCGTGGCAGTCATCCAGCTACCTCAGGCTCTCAGCGTGCTCGCGGCGCAGCAGTCTCCATCGGCAGCTTGGACCTGAGGTCGGATGCCGAGACCCCAGGTGCCCGCCGCGCCGCCGCCGCCGCCTCCCCCTCATCCCCTCCAACTCCCGAACCCGACGATGCACAGCCGCCGTCGAGCTCGTACTCCCGAGTCGCCGCCGCCTGACTGCTCTCTCGATCTACAGCCCCACGCCGCCGGCGGCGTGCTTGGATCTAAGCCGAACCCCTTTGCTGTTCCGAGCTGTAGACGATTCCCTTGCTCTGCTTCTGCTAGAGCGGCAAATAGGGTTTTCCTCCTAGACGACTCGAGAGAGACGTGCGCGGCCCAAGGCCCATTGCATTGCAGCGAGCAAACCGCATATGGGCCAGCCCAAGTGGCTAGAAACGTTTTTTTTTTCTTCACGGTTCTTTCTGGTTTTTTCCTTTTTTTTGTTAATCCTCCTTGACTGGTTTTCCTTTCCTTTTCCTTTTTGTTTTTTATTTTACTTTCATTTGTTTTACAATAATCGAATTCTTTTCTCTATTTCTTCTTTTCATTTTTGTTTCTATTTTCACAGTTTTAAAAAATGATCAGAATTTGGAAAACTATTTGCTATTCCAAAAAACTCATGTTTACAAATAATGTTCAAAATTTTGAAATTATGTTTGTGCTAACGCAACACATGTATCGGATACCCTTCGACCAAACTGTGGGCGATGCATGAATTGCAAATGGTATGATAATAAAACCGTCACCAATAAAACACACTATGTGCGATGGCGAACACATCAAATACGATTCACAAAAGAGTTGCGTGTGCAATACGTGGCATACGGTTGATGCATACAAACTGTTTGTGATGACACAAAAATACACAAACGGTTACCCAAATCCAGATGTGTGCGACAGACGACATTAGTTCACTCGGATAAACTATTTGCGACGATCCAAAAGAACACAAACGATTCGGCGTAACAAGATGTGTGTGACATCCGGCAAACAAGTCAGTAATCAGAATTGTGTGTGATAATTATAGACATCGCACACAATTTTTTATTGTGAATTGTGTGCTTGATATGGCACACACACCACTAGGGAAAAGTCTAGTAGTAGCGCGGGTCAAATGCCTAGTAGTAGCGCAGGGGGAGGCGCTACAGTTAACTTGTAGCAGTAGCGCGACGCGCTACTGCTATACCTACTTAGCAATAGCGTTGTCCAGAAACGCGCTACTGCTAATAAGTAGCTTAGCAGTAGCGTTTGTCTATGCGGCGCTACTGATAAATAGCTGTAGCGCTTCTGTGCGGCGCTATTGCTTTCTGCTAAAAAGTGCTACTGCTATATTTTCACATATATTTTTTTCAGCTACGTACTTGCGGTGTTTTGTATAAGTTTTATACACTATTCTAATTATATCATAAGCATGCAATATGCTCATATTATACACATAATAGTCTCATTATATCATCCAACACAAATCATGTCGTCTCATCATAATCACGATATAGCGATACAAGTTAAGTGACATGTAGTAGTTTTTGAGGCGTCGGTTCTGATCCCTCTCTCGCGCTAGCGTCAACCTCAAGTAACTATCTTCCGCTTCGGCTCTGCTATCGAACCCTCTATGGCGGCCACCCGAAAACCGGTGCACCTGGCCCCTACGTACACGGCGTATCACTTCTTCACCATCAATGATCTATGTACCTGCATCATCACATGAGTCGATAATATGCAACATATATAATTGAGCAACAGAAAGATACAGAGTTAGCAAAAATAGAAGCAACATATTATAAGCATAAATAACAAAGTTCATCGTACCCAAAATGCCCTAACTAGAGTGATCTTCGCTAGTTGAGGAGGACAGTTTAATTACATCATAAAGTTTCGTCGTGCATAACTCAAAGTTTCGTCATAGAGAAAGTAGTGACTAAATAGACACATTATCATATATCGTCATTCACTCAAACATGTCGTGCCATCCATCCAAATCAGGGAGGAAGTCCCCAAGCGAAGTGAAAGGCTTCAGGTCGAGACGCTGAGCGGCTACGCGTGTTCGGACGTCTTCCCGCGACATTTGCCCTTCTTCGTAGAACATCCCTGTTTTTTTAGGACGTCCTTCATGATGATTTGGGCAAGTTCACGCTGGATGTGATAGAACTCAGCTCGGAGTCGATGATCTGGGATATTTTCTAGTTTCTTTGCCCATTGCAGAATATCGGCATCGCCGGATCTAGGTGACATGCAAAGGTTCTGGCAATCCCGTCTGTACTCCAGCATGTGGTGGAGGACCTAGAATCCATCACTGAGAGTACCTCTCGGTTGCTAGATGCAGCAGAAGTCGGTCTTATGGCCGAAGTAGGGTGTGCGGTTCCTTGTCTTCTTGAGCGTGATCTCTCCACCCTGTTGGCCGTAGCTTAAGATAGCACTATCGAGAACATACTTGATGTGGGTGTAGTCCTTTTTCTTCATGTTCTTCAACGAGTCCAAGTAAAGAGCGTGGGGGAATCAGGGGTAAAGGATGATGAGGACGACGCGCCCGTCGCTACCCAAAATAAGCACACCTCAAATTAGCCTCCACGCATGCAAATGAATGATTGAAATCGAAGGAAGGATATCCGCGGATGGCTTACATGGGATGATAAGGCAGGAGAATCGTCTCCTTGTCCTTATTGCCGACCATGAAATCGGTGATGTAGTTCCTTCACAGATTCACGGTGCTCTTGGCGGACCGCCAAGAAGCCCTCGATGCATAAAGTACGGTCATTGACACGTATATAAGGTATTTGCTCAACCCTGATGATATAGTTCATGTACAAGGCAAAAAGGCGGACAAACGTAAAATCCAGCTTTGTCAAGTGAAACATGTCGAAGATGTAACTGAATCGAAGGAAGAACTTTTCCGCGGGAAATGTGTCGATGTACAACCTTTGTCGCGGCACGTTAACCATGTAGAGCGGGTATCCTGGATTTTTTGAGGCGATAAGGCTTTTCTCTCTCCGCAGCACATCATCATGAAGTCTCCTTAGATCACCGTCTATGGCCTCTACCGCGGCCTTAGGTAGGATCGGATCACCGGGGATATGGTATTTCACCGCACCTGTGAAAGGTTATACTGTCTTCAACCCGAGGCTGCGGAGGCGGCTGGCTCATAAAAGCAGCTTTGCCGCCATTTCGGCCTTTCTTCGGTCTCTTCCTATGCTTCTTTGCTACCGGAAGAGAGCCTATCATACGTTCATCCTCCAACAATTCAGGCACCAACTCATCACGCTGAAACCCTGAGTCATACTGCTGAGCCATCAATCCTCGTTGTCATAGGAGCCGGTATCACTACAAAAAAATACACTTCCGTGATGATACGTGTTTGTGACAGTAGGTCACGTTTTTTGTCATGCATGTACATCCATGACGATTTTATGACAGAATCAAGATAGTCATACCTGTGTTGTCGTAGAAGTGTTCCATGACATTACCAAAATTATCATCACGGAAGTGTCCACTTCCATGACGATAAATCGCGTCCGCAAGTGCTTTCGTCAAGGGTGACCGACACGTGGCATCCACCGTAACGAAACGCCGTTAAGCTATCGGGTCCGGTTTTGGATCCGATAACCCGTTAATGACCCGACCAATGGGGATTTTCCACGTGTAAAATCATCATTGGTACGGAGGAAACACGTGTCGGCTCACCGTTGGGACAGATGTCATCCACTCATTGGACCCAAAGGCGCCTATGATACGTCGACACGTGGCACGACCCAAGAGAGGCCCATTCCTGTGAAAAAGTCGGCCCGTTTGACTTGGTCCAAAGGTGGCGGGTCAGCCCACGGAAAGCCTGTTAATGGTCTGTTCGCATATAGCCCATTTATCGCTCGCTAACCTGTAGGTCTGCTATTTACCTCTCCGAATTAGGCCCAAGATCATTATCCGGGCCGTCTAATATGATTCCACCCGTTTTAACTTCCGCCCATGTATGGCCCATGACGTCTTTGGCCCATATGAGGCCCTTTGTTACTCTTGGCCCATTAACGGCCCATGGTGAAACCGCCCGTAATGAACGATGTATCACTTCAGACCCCTTCACGGCCCATTATTCCATTGGGCCGTTTCCAGCCCATGGTATCTTTCGGCCTTCTCAGGGCCCATTTATTCTTGGGCTCATTTCCAGCATTCGGTTATTTACGGCCCATTACTGTCGTTTTCTGCTTGTGGGCCAAATTCAGCCCGTGGTTACAATCGGCCTGTTTGTGGCCCGTTAATACGTTGGGCCGTTTTCATGTAAAAAAACGTTGGGCTGTTTTTATAGAGTTATCAAATACGGCCTATTAACGACCCATTATGGTCCATGAATAGTACTGCCCATGATTGGCAAAATGATGATACGCCCCGTAGAAGGCCCATGGATCCTACGGCCCGTAAATGGCCCATGAATCGTATGGCCCGTAGAAGGCCCATGGATCTTACGGCCCGTATAGAAGGCCAATGGATCCTACGACCCGTAGAAGGCCCATGGATCATACGAACCGCAGGAGGCCCATGGTTACAACAGTCCGTGTGTTGCCATGATTATTTTGGCCTAGTTTCCAAAAATAGGTTATTGTGGCCACTAGAAAAACACAGAAAAGGAACTGCAGTGACTACAAGCAAACAACTAAACAAGATCAATAAGGAAATAAATAAGCAAGCAATTAACGCTAGCCTATTACCGCTATTACACATATTACATCCACTGGGCATCAAAGTTTGCCACCAGTGCAAATATAGGGAACAAAGCAACATATTACATACACTGGTCGTCAAAATTGGCCACCAGTGCAAATAAACGCAGCAGCAAAACAAGAGCATAACTGAAACAACTTTAGAAGAGCTCAAGAAACGTTATCCTGGGTATCAACCATGCTGGCAATAAGCTTAGGCAAGCTTATTAGCTTTGTCATGTTTGGCGCTAAAATCCTCCAACGCTTGATGTTGCACCAGAAAGTATGCATCTGAATGCTCCAGGGACTTCCGCAGTCCTTCCGCTTCTTGTCGCAAAGACAGCCGATCGATGTCTTTCAAAGATGTAGTCGAGACTCAAGAAACCGAACTAATTCAGATAAAGGAGTTTGAATAGCTTGTGCAAGCGGTAGTGGCCAAGAATCTCGAACACTAAACCAAGGCAGGACTTTGGGGTTGTCTCACCGTCTTCAAGATAGTCTTGCTTAGCTATTTTATCGACTTTGTTGGAGACCAACAAGGATGTGTCACTATCCCTGAACCTTATCTCGCATTACTTCCTTTACCATTGCTTAATAAGGCACTATTCCCCAATATTCTCACAAGATTCTAAAAGAAGAAACAAGGCATACATAATAGGTTTAGCATGTACTAGTATATGAAACTCATTTCGGTGAACCAGTTCATTAGTAAGGTGGATGTGATTAAACTACCAAGTCTTCTATTGCCAAGTACTAGTACATAATAAAAGCATCAAACAAACATATATCTATGTCCTATGGTCAACGTGCATTGTCTTGCCAAATCAAAATAGAGACACGATTCAAATCATATCAGTTCAAGACAAAGCAAAGGTGAAAGAATACAAAGCGTGGGAAACTACATGACAACAAGATTTCTATGGGTACCACGGGTCTACATGTAAAACAACAATATTGGCTCATGCAGATGCTAGTAATGTGCATGATATAAGAAGTCAATCAGATACACAATTGAAATTGAAATCAACAGAGCTATTGATAAGAGCAAACCTGTTAAAAAAACATGTGTGAACATACCTGCTGTGCCATTAGAGTTTCGATTGGATCCTTCAATTTAAAAATAAGTTTATATGAGTAAATATAGTGATACAAGAGCAAAGCAGTATGCACGATAGCAATCATAGTTAAAAAAGGCGCGCTTAAGCGAAGCTGCTTAAGCGCTTAGGCTCTAGGCGTTAGCAAAACGCATTGCGCATAACTACACTTAATCTGTGCATAACTATGCATAAGCATGCGCTTTGATCAGTAAAGCGCAAGGCGGTGGCAAAACGCACAATTAACGCCTAGCGCTTTTTGAACTATGATAGCAATGAAACTTAAATTAGAACAGTTGTTCTTCAGGTTTAGGCACTTGTTCTACATGAACAGAGTACAGTAAGACGCAAGAATATAGTACTTAAAATAGAAAATGAGCTCATAGACCTTACCACATTCTTGGTTCGGGACCAAGATGTAACAAGGCGTTCCTACCATTGTCCAAAGAATGTGTCTCGTGGAGAACGTAAGGGAATTTGATGAGTTTCTTTGCCGGTGAAGTACGCTTTCTTCAAGTAATTCGACATCGCCACCAAGCATTCTTGAAGATAGCAGAGGTATTAGCACAGTTACCTCATCCTCGAAGTTTCCAAATCGGTCCTTCTCTATGGAGAAAAATGGGAAAATTTTGTATTATAACCATCATGGAGGTAGGATGTATGGGACAAAGCAAAGTAATTGCCATGAATAACATTACTTACACATAACTCACGGACAAACACCGTGAATCGCACTTTCCTTCATCTTCGAGATAATATTTCCAAGATGGGAAGATATGCACATACGATTTAACAACATCAAATGCGATAGATGCTAAACTACGACTAGCCGATTGTGCTTCCTCCATGTGAATAGGCGATTTAACCGGTGGAGTTGGGGTTCGCTGTGGTAGTAATCGCCCTTTGGGCACTGGAGCTGCCTTACTAATCGCTCTTGTTTGGGAGCTCTGTGGTGGAGATGGTGATGTGTCAACAGAACTGGGTTACTATCTCTGGGGTTGGGGTTAGATTGGGTGAAGCTGGTTCTCCGCCCATCGCAAGTAGGGGTACAATCATGAGAGTTTGGGTTATGTGTGGTAGGGCTAGTTCTCGTGCATGTACAACAGGGTGCTATCTCCACCAAGAGGTAGCACTGCTTTTATTTGAAGACCGTGTTTTTAGTCTCTGCTAGATAATCTTGGCATCACCCGCCCAATTCAAAATGGTTGATAAATCGGACACATGGTTGAATGTACGTAGACATTGTATGAGAGATGATGCAATAGATAGTGTGGAAAAAGAGGGCATGAAATAGTTGACATGTATATTATTTAACTAGAACGGATAGCATGACATAATTTCACATATATGATGTCTATCTAAACTGGATAGCATAGCATAACATAATTCAAAGATATGATGAATAACTAAACAGGATCGCATGACATAATTCACCTACATGTTATCTAAGTAATCAGGATCGCATCATTTAATTCACATATGTGATTTATATGCTAAATAGAGGGCATTCGATATAATGTCTGAACTAAGAACATGGTGTTGAATATTGTGTATATGATGTCTATACTATGCAATGCAACACACCATATGCATGATATGAGCAATATAACCATGCCAAGTTAGAGCATACACCTCGGTGGGGGAATAGGACTGGTCATCTGTCTCTGAATCCATCTCTGAGGAGCTATCGGGACCCACCAAGAGATCTCGCTTGACAGTAGCACTGCTTTCTCTCAAGGCCTTGTTTTCACTCCAGATTTTTCCATCTCCCACCCAAATGGCTGATTCACGAGAAGAGTAGTTTAATGTACAAACATTGTCGACAAATGGAAATGTAATGAAGAAAAGGATGGGCAAGATATCATTCAAATATATGATGCACAGTTAAACAGGATGGCATTGCACATTTCACATATATTATGGCTGGCTAAAAGACATGAGACTGCATAATTCCCATATATGATATAGAAACTAAACAGGTGGCTTTACAGAACATGTCTAAACTAAGCAGATGACATATATGATGTCAAAAGTAGGCACTGCCAGGCAACATATGCATGACATGACTAACATCATCATGCCAAGGTAGAGCAAACACCTTGGGGGTAAATAGGAGTGGTCAATGGCCCTGCAATCCGCCTCGTAATGTGAGATATCTTCCTCTGGATTACAATCTGGAGAGGGGTGGAGAGGGTTTGCCATTGAACCCACCATGGAGAGGTGTCTACATGACATTGTATTGCCGCGCAAAACTCTTCTCTTTTTCTCTACATGTTCAACATGACTATGTACAATATCCAACATGCATACGGAAAAAATATGGTGAGATTATGTAAGGAGAGCATGCAGAAATTTAGAGTGATGGTAACAACCAGTGGATGGATTCAAAAATAATGATAGCAGGCTGATGATTGCTTTAATTTAATAAAAAGACAGATGATGATTGCTTTACTATTTGTTTTCCACCCAAGATGAACAACATAGGCATACCGGTGAACCAGATATTAGACAGAGATATTATTCATTGCTTCCTCGATATGTGCCCCACAACTAATTTAGAACTCAAGTTTGAACATTAATTTGGACCTGACTTGGAGTCCAAGAGGTGAACAGGACGATAAAGTAGCAGGTAATTTTAAGCAATGCATAACATAAGGTAAACAAAAGAGTGCGACCTCTCTTGTGGACCCGTACTCCTCGTGTTCATCTCACGAGTCAATGATGGTGATGCCTTTGCGGTGGGTGCCACGTGGAAGGAGATCTGAGGCGGTGAAAGACGGTCAGGAGTTGTGATGTCTGGTTTGGTGGATGTTTCTGTCGATGGAGCAGCTCAGGTGAGGTGGACGATGTCGCGGTAGGAGCAGGACAAACCACACAAAGTTCCCTTTGACACCTACACAGAATCAAGTAATTTCGTAAGGGCTCATTTGGCTTGCAAGATTCTAAAAATGCATGGATAGGAAAAACACTGAATAGGATAGGAATGCACATGGTAAAATGTAGGCATTTGTAAACACAGGATTTCTGTCAACTTGGGTGTTTGGTTTACATGAATTGGAAGAAGCAGAGGAATGCAAAGAAACATGGCCAAAATAAAGTGAAACCATATGAAAGCATATACAGATTAGAATGTTATTCTCGCCACTAATGCACTTGGTCTTGTTTTCATGCATAGGATTTTGAAAAGTAGGTCCGGTGGATGTTTTGCTTCATTCCTTTCAACAAAATGCATGAATAATTGAATAGTAGAGTGCCATTGGAAAATTCCCTATTGCTATGTTTTTCCGTTGAACCAAAATAGCCCTAATGGATCGACATGAATGTATAGTAATAAGTGATGCAACAAGTGTACAACCTCTTTGTCAGTGGCAGTGTTTAACCTCGGCATCATTGGGTTGGTCGTGAAGTAGTTGAGGCAAGAGGTGGCTATGGAGGTGTGGAGGAAGATCTGAGAATCGTAGGCCCAGGCGTCACAGGCCTTTGCTACTGTTGTGATGGATCGCTTACGTCGTTGGAGCAGCTTGGTGAGCCGTAAGACGTCAAGGCTAAAAGCGACACAAGACAAGATGTACATCATCAATCTCAAGTGGGATTCTAATAGCATCTCCAATAGATGATGTAAAATAGATGTAAAATTTACATCACCAAAAACCACGACTACAACAGATGAGGTAAAAGTCATGGACTACAACTTAGCTATCGAAACTAAAATTTCTTGTGGAATCTAAATGTTACTGTGGAAACCGAACGCAATGGTAGCAGAGAGGCACTTGACATGTAGTTTAGGAGGGCCTGAGTTCATCTTCAACTCTGCACCCCTCGAGCCGCCATACCACCACCGGCGAACTGCCCCGGCGCCGCCTTGCCACCCCGAAACAACTCCCCACCGCCGGTCCGCTGCCGCCCCGGCCAGCCCTCTAGCTAAATCAGAGCAGAGCAAAGAAGACGAAAGCGAGGGGAGAGCAAAGAAGAAGAAGCGGCGAAGCGAGACCTTGAGAAGAAGAAATTGGGCGAAGCGGCGATCGAGCGAGAGCGAGCAGCAGCAGAACGCTGAAAGCGAAGCGGCGAGAGCCGAGCAAGCGGCAGAGATCCGGCCGGTATGGACGCCGCCGCCGAAGGGGCCTCGCCGGGGAGAGACGCCATGGAGATGTCGCCAAGGCCGGCTTCAAGGTAGCCGCTCCATGGGGTGTGGGATGGAGCACGCGTCGGTGCCGGAGGTCGAGTTAAGGAGAAGGTGCGATCGATGAGTGTACAACCTCTTTGGTGGCGCCAAGTAGGCGTCGGCTTCGTCCGAAATCGGTCGGTGACGCCGCGGTTACAGTGGAGCGAGTTAAAGGCGGCGTTGTGGGGATGGAGCAGCCGCGCGATAGACGAGGCGATCATCGGAGCAGCTCCTTGGAGGTGGAGGACGGGCGGCCGAACCCGGCAGGACAACGAGATGGACGACGGATCCTCATCCGGAGGTGGACAAGGGACGTCGAGTCGTTGCGGTGGATGGCGTCGTCGGGGAAGGGCTCCGGTGGCAATGGTGAGGTGGCAGACGGAGGAGGGTTATGGCGGCCTGGGATTTCGAATGGCAAAAGGAGGCGATTGGAGGGTGAACCATGACTTAGGGACGCGCTTGTCCAAAATGTAGGGTGTGTTACAAAAGTACCCCCACCGATTTGAACTAGCGGCCCTTTCCGACTGGGGTTAGAAGGGGATTTCATGTGTCGGGATTTGGCGGTGGAGGGAGTTTTCAAGGTTGTAATTTCGGGATAGCAAGGCGCAGTTGTGAAAGGCGCTAGTTTTGGGAGCACGATATCTGAATTTTCGAGGATATAACAAGGCACGGGTTGAATTTTAGGGACAAGCCTAACATGTAATATTGTACTTATACGTACCAAATGAATTCGCACTTCCCTCAACCAAAAAGAAAATGAAAAAAAACTATTCACACCACACAAAGAGAGAGTCTTGCCCCGTTTTACTATAAAAATGCTATTCAAAGCTACTCCCTCCTTCCATCTATATATGTCCTAATGCATTTTTCGATGCTAACTTTGACCAAATATTAGAGCAATAATATATGACATGCAACTTACTCAAAGCACACCGTTAAATTTGTCTGTGAAAGGTTCTTTCAATGATATAATTTTCACATTGTGCATGTCATGTAGTATTAATCTTGTCAATAGTCAAAGGCGGTCTTAAAAACGCATTACACCCTATATAGATGGAAGGAGGGGGTATGAATCCATGTTATGTCCAATTAAATTTTTTTGCTTGTTGTATAATGCATGTAACCTACTCATACCAACATTTTAGTGCATTCCAAATGTCTATACTACCGCTGCAATTCGAACTGAATTTGAATTCGTTTCTCTATTTCAATAAGAATCTACAATCATGATTGTTGCCAACTTCAACCATCACTCGTGTAGTACCTTAATAACACACCACATGATTACTATAGAGATAGATATGAACTATGTGTACTACATGAACTCGAATCTATTTTTTGAATACACTTGATGTTGATTCCAAATAATAGTACATTTGATGTACTAACTATATATTCATAATCTAAACCATGTTCCATACGTACACCATATTTATCACACATAGTATAGTGCCCCGCCCCCTACATTATGACAAGTATTTAGACCTGAGCTGCAAAAGCCACACATTAGCCCAAATTATAATCAATGTTCTATATATTATACGCAGTACTAGAAAGATGCCCATGCGTTCCACAGAACATCAACATGATCAAGGGGAGGCCTAACTTGCAAAATATGGAGGGGTGTGGGTATCTTTTTTTTAAAATTGCCATAGTTTCCTTCCTATCCGTCAGATATAAATCGGACGGCCTATATTGCAGGATGGCAGGCACACCATCATCAACAACTCCGTTTTTTTATAAGAGTAGAGATAAAATATATTATATGTAGTATAACATGTTCATAACCACACCATGTGTATCACCGTTATATATATTCACACATGCGTCGGTTTAAAATTCTATGATAAATTCTTCAAATATCCGAATTCGCTTTTTATAATGAAGTATGATCTCTAATCGTCTTTTACACCCACACAATCCTCTTATCTTTGTAGCTAGAGCTAATTTTCTCTCGTGTATGCACACGCCCGCATCCCTCTCACCCTCCCTCAGCATTCTCTAGCTCCATCGCGCAAATTCGTCTTTTCACTTTAGGTCGTTCACCCACGGTGTGTGTGTAGGCCCCAGCTCCTTCTTTACTAAGCACACATCGATCGATATGCCTCTCTAGCCAGTGTGCCTAGCACAAACACAAGCTTCCCTCTTCTCTTATCACCGTCCATGCCTCACTCCCACCACTCTTTTCATCGATCTCGTACTCGCACACTCCTTCCCCTCGATATAGTATGACTCTCGCACCACCTCCTAGATGCATCTCTCTCTCTCTCTCTCTCTCTCTCTCTATCCTTCTTCCCGTGCCTCATTTTCTTCTAACACACACATGCATGTATACCGATCGATCTCCCAACATATACCTAGGTCGACCTTAACTATTCCTCCCCCCCCCCATCGATTGACGTACCTCACAAGTTATGTCTCTCCTTTCTCTGACAAAGGACGATTGATCTTCCTATGTAGTTATGTCTGCTTACCACAGCCATATCGTACCCCCTCATCATTCGTGCATGCCTCTGACCTGCCTCCTCACACTTGCACGTGCCACGAGATAGGCAGCCATCCCCTCTCTCATCGATATTGCAGGCGTGCCCTCCAGTTGTCTAGCAAGCCTATCCCACCATTTGTTAGAAGCAACTCCACTGCCACCCCCTCCAACACTCTAGCTGTGTCTCTCTCCCAACCTTATTCCTCTCCTACACATATGCATGGATGCCGATCGATCTCCCTTAATACATGAGGTAGATCAATCTCCCTTAATACATGAGGTAGGACTCTCTCCTCCTCCACACATATACCAGCCATTGTAACTCTATAGTTAATTAGGCCTCCCTCCCCCCTCACCACACACCGATAGTCGAGCGCTGTAGGTAGGTGTCGGTGTCAAAACCGGCGGATCTCGGGTAGGGGGTCCCGAACTGTGCGTCTAGGCGGATGGTAATAGGAGACAAGGGACACAATGTTTTTACCCAGGTTCGGGCCCTCTCGATGGAGGTAAAACCCTACTCACCTTGATTAATATTGATGATATGAGTAGTACAAGAGTAGATCTACCACGAGATCAAGGAGGCTAAACCCTAGAAGCTAGCCTATGGTATGATTGTTGATGTTGTAGTTGTTGTCCCTACGGACTAAAACCCTCCGGTTTATATAGACACCGGATAGGTTAGGGTTACCTGTCGGTTACAATGGTAGGAGATCTACATATCCGTGTCGCCAAGCTTGCCTTCCACGCCAAGGAAAGTCCCATCCGGACACGGGACGAAGTCTTCAATCTTGTATCTTCATAGTCTTGGAGTCCGCCGTGACGATAGTCCGCTATCCGGACACCCTAGTCCGGACTCCCTCGGTAGCCCTAACACGGCTTCAATGACGATGAGTCCGTGGCGCATATTGTCTTCGACATTGCAAGGCGGGTTCCCCTCGAATACTCCATAGAAGGTTTTGAACACAAGGATAGTGTCCGGCTCTACAAAACAAGTTCCACATAACACCGTAGAGAGAATAACTTTTACCTGAATCTGCTGACGTATTCCATGATGGCATGACATCACACCACGGCCAGGTCTTTACATGAATCGTTTTCTTACCTGTTCCACCTCAAGATGTTTAGCGAGGCGGTTTCCTTGGCACGTCTTATCAAAGCATAGATCGTGCCCCTTATTCCGGGATTCTCATCAATACGGACGTGGGTAACCCATCCGCGCCATTGATTACGGTGCTTTGGGGAATAAGCGAGTTTTATCAGTGGTGGGGGACGCATAGCTTCTCGTCATTCATATAAGGGATAAGGATCCACCTTTTCACCTCGCCTTCTTCCTCCTTTGCTTATCCATTTCCAAGACTTTTCGAGCTCCAGCGCCCAAGTCCGCACATCCCACCTCGACCTTTCTCCAACCATGTCGAGGCGGGAGGCGGTGGATGGCCTCCTCCCGTCAAGGAAGGGCACATCACCAAAGCGGGAGGCGGATACTTGTCCCAAGAACATCGTCTGGGTCGCCCGGCCAAGGCAGCTCATTCCAACTCCGGGCCCCATGAGAGGGTAGTGTTTCTACCCCACTTCCTCCATGGACTAGGTTTTCCACTTCACCCATTTGTCCAGGGGCTCATGTTCTACTACGGCTGGACTTCCACGACCTGGCCCCAATTTCATCCTCAACATCTCGGCGTTTATCGTCGTGTGTGAGGCCTTCCTGCATCCAAGCCCCACTTGACTTATGGTGAAGATCTTCAACGTCCGTAGAAAGGTAGTGGGCGGCCGTCAAGCCAGTCTTGAGGCGCCATGGTTGGCAAGATGACCAAGGTCCTATGGCTCGAGGGCGCCTTTGTGGAGACAATAAAGGGTAGCAATCGGGTGGTTCTACATCACCGAGCCACGCAAACCCGAATGGGCAGCGGCCCCAATTTAGATCCGGCTTCCCCACACGGCTCTCGTCATGGAAAGAGACAGGCTGGCGTGGGGGATTCGGAAGAGCTCTCCGGACTCGGACATGCGTCCAAAACCTGGTGGACAAGAATCTCAAGCTTGTCGATGTAATCCAGGTGATGCTCATCCGCCGGATTCTCCCATGCCAACGACGGGCCTTTAATTTGTGGGAGTTCGATCTGGCACAGCACCGAACCTTGAGCCAGCTCTTCGACACTACGTAAGAAGATGCCTGGAAGGTGTTGTTCAAGGGCGCTGAAGCCCCAACATCCGCTACCAAAGATCGCGGGTAATGCAGACGCCGCAGCGTCCGTGGCGAGGTAAGTTATTTTACCCTTTACGGGACTCTTTTTCATAGATTGACTCTATCACGGGATCTAAAACTCCCTGAATTTTTGTGGGGCTGGTAAATTTAAGACTACGGCGGACTGATTAACTGTCAGCTCCTTTGAAGGAAGACCCGGAGGGCCCGATTAGCGGTCTTTGTTGGCTCCGGCGCCCCATGTGGTGCCGAAGAAGAAGGCTAAGAAGGAGGCCACGGGAACTCGAAGGAGCTCCCGGCGCCAGTCTTTGTCGAGTTACAAGCGAGAATCTTCTCCCGAGGATGAGGAGGAAGAAGAAGAAGCTCCTCCTCTAGTGAGGGAGGAGAAGAAAAGGAAGGCCGCCCCAGCAGGAGGCCGGAGGAGTCAGAAGGAAGAACCCTTCCTCCGGACTTCTCCACCAACGTCGATGGCAGCGAGGAGGAGGCCCAGCTTGACAAGGTCAAGCCCTGGCGAGATCGTAAGTGTCCGGTACCCATGGTTTTCATAATTGCATAGTGTTCTCTAATGCCGAACAATCATGCAGCCCGCCCAAGGGCGAGCTCGCCAATTCATCAAGCGGGTCCCTAGGTTCGGTTCGGAAATGGAGAGTGCCTCGCTTAGGCCGCCTCCTCGCCTCCTTGCCCTTGGACGACACCTTGGTGGGGCCCCATGGGGGGCTTGGTCAAGAGGAGGTGGCACAGGAGGCGCCACAAGGCTACCTCCCGGACTCCAGTGCTGTGAGGCAAGACCCCAGGGGCTCTAAGCCCGACCCTCCTCCCGGACTCCATCAGGAACCATCAGTGATTCGAAGTCCGGACGGACGGATCCTTCCATGAAGGGTAAGGCCCGGTGTCCTCTGTCAGCCGGAGGCACCGGATAGCTTCGAGGCGCTCAGCAGGCGCCTCCATCAGGAGGAGCACCGCACTATTATGAGTGCGGTGATCCGACTGATTCGATCCGCCAAGAGCTTGGATTTGGCCAAAGCTCTATACCGACCTTCTAACGGGCTTTGAGGTAAGTGTAAAACATATAAAAATGTTACCGCATAGGCGGTAGCCCACGATGCTTAGTTCGGTGTTGGAAAGAAAAGCCGGACTGAGTATCTAAAAGATATACGCAGGAGTCTAACATAAGTATGTCAATATGGGAATTCAGGCTGCCTAGCGACCTCTTGCCCATGTTGGCTGCGGAGGTCAATACATTGAAGCTGACACCTCGGCGTTCGAGAACGAGCTCGGACAAGCCAAGAAGCAGCTCGAGGACAAGGAAGGTGAGAAATACCTTATGAAAGAAATACCTTATGGAAAAGGTTTTGGTTGCAAAAATAACAGAAATAACATGGGTCTTGCGAGACTTAACGAGCAGTGGAGACCACAGGGAAGCGGTGGTGTGGAAACAAAGCGGCTCATGGAACGCACCGAAGCGAGAGAAAGGAGGCGCGGTGGCGGAGGTGCGGCAAGAGCTCCAGATTCTCGTGAAAAACACGAGGGTTTGGAGCATGACTCGAACCAGTCCGAGCTTGCCTCGGCTCTTGAGAGTGCCAAAGCTGCTAAGGCCGAGGCCCAAAAAGCCCTCCAAGAAATCGAAGCACTAAAGAAGATAGCGGCGGGTAAGGCATTCTTTATGCAAAGCAAGAATGTGAAAGTCAATTACCTATTACTTACCCGGATTCGGAGCTCTCCAGGAGCATTCGCAGATTTGCCCGTAGTGCGTCTCGATGCGGCCGCATTCTACCGCGCCGGAGGGGAGCTCCACGGAGGTGTCTTGGTCTCGATATCTTGAGGCGGACATCCGGTGCCCCTAAGCGACCAGCTGAAGCAGGTGGTCGAGCTCCTAAGGTCGCCGAGCAGGCCATGAGGGGCCTTATAGGCGGTTGTGGCCATTGGAGGCCGTGCAGGAGCTACTTCGGCTTGGTGCGGTGGTGGTGGATGCTGTCCATGACTTGAAGTTATCAAAGCGCTCGTCTGCATTGAAGGGGTCCGTCGGGCCTTGCAGTGCTAAAGTGCCTTTGAGGGCAAGCTGGATGCGGAGAAGCTTGTGACAGACGGGCCATAGAAAGGGCCATGAGCATCGCCACGCCGAAATGTATTATGAGGGCCTCTGAAGGGTGCTTGCCGAATAAGCGGATGAGTGCTCCAAGGATGTAATTTTTGAATAGACTTCGCGTGTGTTATTCTGCAGACGCTGAAAACTTGTTCATATCGCTAAGCAACGCTTATTAATTTAAAATATTACCTTACGTACGGCCGTTTATCAAATTTGAGAGATGGCAAGTCGTTTGCTTCAGCCCCCATGCCACGAGTCTTTGGGGTGTTCGGGATAAACATGAGCACTCTTGTTCCCATTCTTGGGTCCATCGAGGAGGTGCTCAACACAACTAACAAGGCAACCGGACTTATAATGCTTGAACACTCTCACTTAGCCATACAATTCTATAATTTTAAATTTAGTGAAGCCCTAGTATTCGGAAGGCAGGAGTTGAGGCGCTATCCACGCATTGGCGGATAATTCCGGTTCCTCGCTCCTAAGCGGCATAAGTCTTTAAGGACCGAAAAAACCTCTCGAGCAATGACCAGCTCTCGCCTTATCATGACGGTCAGTTTTAGCTTTCTCCAGCGAGGTGCTCGACCCAGAATATTTGGGGCACAATCGCATGATGGTTCTCCCGATGCTACCTTAGCCGATATAAGCGGGAACGTAAGGTACCAAAACACGGGAGGCCGGGCAAACCAACTATTGACCCAAGACATGATTCGAGCCAATTCATATAATGTTATAAGTTCGGGTGCCGCACTTGTGAAAGTGTTAGGACTTTATCACACCATAATTTTGGGATACTTAAGCCACACGGTGTATTGGCCGTACCAAAGTGTACGGTTGCAACATGTCGTGAAATGAACATATGTATATATATAAAGGAAGTAAAGCAATAAGAGCTATGTATTGTTTATTCAAAAAGGTACTGCAGTGGAAGCAGAACGATACAAATAGTGCGGTAAGCAAGGGATGGGACTATCTAACATGTCCCCCTCCAGGGGTAAGCTGCGGGATGGTATGTAAAACAGGTATAATGCTCGTAATAGAGACCACCGAGCAATTGACATGTCCTTCCGCTTCCCTGTCTGTTGTATCGTGAGTTCGGCGATTAAAGTGCCGGACGGGACTTCTCGAAGGCGGAGTCACGAAAGTAAAACAAAAGAAAAAAGGAAAAAAAGAAAAAGAAATGACACAAACGGGAGCCCCTGGTGCGGTCGAGCCGCATTCTTGGCGTGCCGTTTTCCTGCCCCTCCCCTTATGCCCATGGTATCTCCAGAGCGTAATTATGTACGCGTAATACTAGTTTCGCCATTTCGCGAGGGCTGGGGTTGGGGCCGGATTGCTACTCGTGCTTGAATCGTGCCAGGTGGTCTTGTTGCAGGTTACTCCGGGCGCGCTTGGCAGTGTCCGGATGCTTAGTGGCCGGACTCGAGAATTGCCGTGAGAGGCTGCTTTGCACCTCCGTCGCGAGGGCATGTGTGTGCTCCTCCATCCGGAGAGAGCGTTCGGTGTTTCCATTGACCGTGATTACTCCTCGAGGGCTGGCATCTTGAGCTTGAGGTATGCGTGGTCTGGCACCGCATTGAACTTGGCAAATCACGGTTCGTCCGAAGCGATGCGTGATAGCCCGGCTGCGGAATGGGACGATGTCGAAGATTAACTCTTCGCTTCGAAGTTATCCGGAGATCCGAAGACCACTTCGAGTGTAATGGCGAGCTCGCCTAACCGCCTCTACACCCGGTATGACGCCTTTAAAGGTCGTCTTTGTAGGTTTAATCCTTGAGGGTCAATGCCCATTTTGCACTGCCGTATCCCCGATAAAGCGGGTTCGGCGCCGCCGCCGTCCATCGGGACTACGGTGAGGTGAAATCACCGTCGATAATTGGGTCAAGAACCAATGCGGCCCGAAGCCGCCGTGGACGGATGCTAGTGGGGTGGTCCCTTCAATCGAAGGTGATCGGGCAAGAAGACCATGGGTTGAACTTTGGAAGCGTGGCTCCAACGCATATCGTCCCTTTAGTGCACGCTTTCCGCTCCCTTTTGGGTATGTGGGTTGCGTATATCATGTTCACCATCCGCACTTGCGTAGGAAAACCCTTCTGTCCTTTATTGTTCGGCGGTCGGGGCTCTTCCTCGTCATCGCTATGCAGCCCCTTGTTATTGAGTTCGGCACTTAATTTGCCTGCTTGCTTGAACACCCAACAGTCCCTGTTGGTGTGATTGGCGGGGTTGTCGGGGTGCCATGTATACGGCACAAGCGATCAGTATTCGGTCCAAGTTGGGCCAGGCCACCGGTATTTCTTTTGAATGGCTTCTTCGGACCGGGTTTAGAGCCTCTGAATCCGGGTGTGACACGTATCTTGATATTATTGCCGTTAATGCGGTAGCTTGTTCTTGTTCTTGTGTGACACGCCATTGTTGTCCTTGGTATCTGGACTATCGGGATGTTTGGCCAAGTTGTTGCTTGAGCTAGCCGGCTATCCTCTCCCGCACAAAAGCGAGTCATGAGGGTTGTGAGGGCTGCCATAGATTTCGGCTTTTCCTGTCCTAGGTGCCGAAGCCACTCGTCACCGGATGTTATGTTTGAAGGCTGCGAGGGCCTCTGCATCCAGGACGATCGACAATTTGATTTTTTCTTTGTTAGGAAGGCAAGTCCGGAAGCGCACGGCGATTCTTACAGGCTTCGAATTATGTGGCTAAGGTCATCGGCGTCTGGTGTGGTCGCACATATGTGCCACTGGAAGTTATCAAGGAATGTGGCTTCGGGTCCTCCCAACAACCAATTGATTCTGTGGCAAGTGGTGTTGAGCCAATGCCGAGCTGGTCCTTTAAGCTTGAGGAGGTATTTGATGGCATGTAGATCATCACCGCGGGCCATGTGGATATGGAGGAGATAATCCTCGATCCAGACCAGCGGGATCTATGGTACCATCGTATGATTCGATGTTTACGGGCTTGAAGCCCTCGGATTTGATGATCCATTACTTCATCTGTGAAGCATAGTGGGTGTCTTGGCGCCTCTGTGTTGGGCTATGTCATGGCGTAGCTCATATGAGCTTTACCCTCTTGTGTTCGGCCCGGCCGGTTTCTTTGTCAATCCGACGCGACGGTAATCATCCGTGTTGCTTGGCGCCCACGCGATCCGTGGAGTCGATCTTGTATGTTTTGCCTTGTCCTCCAATATATCTCGCAAGTCGACGCGTTTTCCCTTGCCTTGGTACTTTTTGAGCGGCGTCGGTGTGTGAAAGCTTGAGGCGGAGGGCCGAGGCTTCTCTGTCGCGGCCACAGGGTGGCGGTCCCGCCATGTCGTCTTGTTGGTGACTTGGGTGCTTCCTCCTCTAGTCGAGAAACCCAGCCTGCGTTTGGGGTAGCTTTTGGAGGGGCGTTGAGTTCATACTCTTGGTCTGCAAGGACTTGATCCATCTGTCGACTAGCGTGTCTTGATCAGCTCTAGCTGCCGCTGCTTTTTCTTGAGGCTGCGCTTGCCGTGGCTATAAGCCTGCGTTTGAAACGCAGCTCTGTTCGTGGGATCTCGAGGCACGACAAATTAAATGGTAAATCGTCGAGGCTGGCCTCATCTTCGGAGGGAGGCGCGTGGTTATCGTCCTCGACCTCTCTTTTACGCCACACTATCGTGCGGACTTGCTTCTTCCTCCTCTGCGCTGAGTCCTGCTTTGGAGGGGTTCTCTTCCAACCGTCCGGGTGCTATTATCTCCCGTGCGGAATCACCGTTTTATTGTGGCGGGATTTAGGCGGCAGCACGCTTAACGTCGGCGCTTGGTACATTTCTTGGAGGGGTCATCCTCCGTTGTTCCATCGCCGTTCCCATCTTTCGGGATGTCCACCATGTATATGCCATATGATTTTAGGTGGCCTTCGATTATACCCTCAATAAGCGCTGGGTCTTGGTTGTCTCCGCGTCGTCGTCCATACTTTCGATGTCTTGAGTCATAGTCGAGCATGTCGGTTAAATCATCGACAGTGGCTACAAAGTGGGTGGTGGGTGGGCGTTGAATTTCTTCGTCGTCCGCATCCCAACCTTCACAATCCGTAGTCCGGCCAGGGCTCTCGGATAAAGAGAGAGACTTTAGTGAATTCGAGGATGTCGCCAAAGGGCGAGTGCGAGAAAAGATGTCCGCCACGATGAACTCCATGACCGGCGTGTCGGATTCGATTAGCGTGGGCGCGGAGGGTTAGTCCCGGAGAGGAGTCCCAAGCACCCTAGAGTCGAGGTCTTCGCAGCGACAGGGATGGAGTTCGGCTCGATCGCCGTAGAGATTGTAGCCCCAGGCGGTGTCCAACCACCCGTCCTCGATCGGGAATCCGACTCCGGATTAAGGGTCGGGCCCAGAATGGATCTGCGGCCTCGAGGAGCCTTGTTGGCTGCGGGCGAGATCTTGCCCATTGAAGACGGTCTGTACGCGGCAGGCTGCGGCTTGAATCCGTCGAAGATCAAGTCTCCGCGGATATTTCCGGCCAGTATAGTTCAAATCTTCCAAATCGACCCAGATGGCCAGGGGCGTAGCTTTCGATCTCGCCTCGAGGATGGCCAGCTTAATTGCCCGGTCAGAAAGCAAAAGCCACCAACACGAAGATCTGTCAGGAGAAAAGTCTCACCTGGACCGCGTCGTTGTTGATGATCGAAGGAGCCATCGGGCCCTATCGGTGGCGACACGGAGGAACTCTCAATGAAAGCACCAATGTCGATTGCCAAAACCGGCGGATCTCGGGTAGGGGTCCAGAGCTGTGCATCTAGGCGGATGGTAACGAGAGACAAAGGGACACAATGTTTTTACCTAGGTTCGGGCCCTCTCGATGGAGGTAAAACCCTACTCCTGCTTGATTAATATTGATGATATGGGTAGTACAAGAGTAGATCTACCACGAGACCAAGGAGGCTAAACCCTAGAAGCTAGCGTATGGTATGATTGTTGATGTTGTAGTTGTTGTCCTATGGACTAAAACCCTCCGGTTTATATTGACACCCGGATAGGTTAGGGTTACACACAGTCGGTTACAATGGTAGGAGATCTACATATCCGTGTCATCAAGCTTGCCTTCCACGCCAAGGAAAGTCCCATCCGGACACGGCCGAAGTCTTTAATCTTGTATCTTCATAGTCTTGGAGTCCCGTGGTGGACGATAGTCAAGCTATCCGGACACCCCTAATCTGGGACTCCTCGGTAGGTATCCATGCCATAGAGACAAAGCACTTTGTCCTCTCACGTTCGATGGGCGACCACTCTATATCTTTGGCGTGGGAACACACAAATTTGATGGCACTCTTTGCTCGATCGTGGCCTTTACACACACACACATCATCCCTCTCTTCTATTCTATGGACACCTCAAGCCGATGATACCTCCTTTCTCTTCTCGTGGATCGCCCCCTCTATATATACGATATATCCAGGACTCTGTTTCACACACATTGCATATGTTACATTTTTTGATTGACCCCCCCCCCCCAAAAAAAACTCTCACAAAGCCACACACTATATCTCTCTACGTTTGTATCTCTCCACACAACCCCACGTGGGTGGTGTACGTGCTCTAAAGAAGAGAATATGTGCACCGTGCATGTACTCACGCTTCGTGCCCAGCCATACCCAGCGGGTACACGGTGGAGCTCATTTACTGTATGAAATGGCAGCCCACGTGCTAATTTGAGCAGCGATGTAGCGGTTGTTTACCTATGGAGGTCGTGTACCCGCGGCGTGCTGCGAAACAAGTTCGACTTGATGCGTTGGTAGCGTTATTTTTAAATAAAGTTATATCGCTCAATGGCACGCATTACCGAATATAAAAGCGATCTTTATGGAGAAAAAGGTAGTCCGCTCCACTATATACAATGGAGCACACTGCTGGTTTGTCTCTTTTGAGTATCTCACACAAGGCTACGGTGGCCTCTCTCTCTCTCACCGTTGGTCAGCTGATCGGCCGCATCCACGTCCCGGCGGAAAGGGAGGATGTGCATCGTTTCTCCGTTCGGTAGTAGGCGCCGAGGCAGCATGTCGAATGCGGTACACACCATTCTCTCGACCAAAGCTTTCCGTGGCGGTAGGGCCCTCGCCACTGCTTTCATTGCCCTTGATATGGGCAGATTCCGTCGCCGCCCGCTCACCTAGTTACATCTCGGCGACCTCCAGGTATCCCCTCGGCCTTGCTCCTTTGCCCGTCTTCCCGCGTCGGCTGCATGTGGATATTCCATAGTTCTTTGCCCAAAGCGTGGCTTTCGTCCCGTACTTTCCATATTGCAATCTAGTCCTCAAACCATTTTAGACAAACACAACCTGCAGGTGATGGTTATCTTCCCTTAGGACAAGGAATATCCTTCTTTTTTGTCGTCGCATGTGTCATCAAGCTGTTATTGGCCGATGGTATTTCCTTTCTACCTCTTTTTTCACAAGCAGGGCTATCCATTTCACCTCGTTGCTATTGCGACCTTTTGGTGAACTGCACAAATCACTTTTTCTTAAGAATGTTTTTGTGCAGTTGTACTAAAATATCACCTGGAAGCGTCTCTACATTTCGGTCTTGTTGCACAAAGGGAGATTAGTTTTGCTCTATCCTCCTCATCCACTCCGAGCCTAATCTTCTCCAACTAGTTAGTCTTAAGAGAGCGCAAAGGTGACCGGCTTCTATTTGTGTGTTTATTGTTTCATTAGCGAGTCCTCTATTATCGTAATCACACTTAATATCTTTGGAGCAGGGGGCCTTTCGGCTCTATTTTAGTGAAACTGCACAAAATGATCGGAATGTTGCATGCTCCAGACAGCTACTTTTTTCCCAACATGCCTTGTTGATTTAGGCAGAGCTGGGGGACGTTCTTTGCCAATGAAAGCATGGATCAATTTTAATTTAACACCTTCTCACAACTTTGTCTTCAGTTGTGATGTAAATATTAGCTCTAATCTGCTAATAATTGAGATACATCAGGAAGGAAGTTAGTTTTTTATTGTTTCTGAAAGAGCATCGATGGCAAGACACACGAAACAAAAGCTGAAAGCTCACACCATTGTACAATTTCATGTCATTTGGAAAATTATTTGTATAGTATGCGTCAATTATGTAAACAAATGTTGGAAGCTTGATAGCATTGCGGAAGCCTCTTGACATCACGGTCCCATGTGCCATGCACAAATTATACTCCTTCGTTCCTAAATATTTGTCTTTTTACAAATTTCAAATGGGCATATTTTAAAGTGTAGATTCACTCATTTTGCTTCATTATGTGTACTCCCTCTGGTTCCTAAATATTTGTCTTTCTAGATATCTCAACAAGTCACAACATACGGAGCAAAATTAGTGAATCTACACTCTAAAATATGTCTATATACATCCGTATGTAGTAGTCCATTTGAATCTCTAAAAAGACAAATATTTGAGTAGTCACTCGTTCAAATCTCTAGAAAGACAAATACTCCAGAGTATATTTAAGAACCGTGGGGGTAGTGCACAGCCACATGGGAGACTCAGCCCGGTCGTTACGCCACATTAATAGTGAGTAATGAGCAGTCAAATCATAAGCCCCACCTTTCCCACCGTAAGTTGCTCGGAAGAAGCAACCATCAATACACTCTTCTTTGAATCCGCTCATACTACTCCATTCGTCACTGTTTATAGAGCGTGATACGTCCATTTTGCATCATGCTTTTATGTCAATATTTATTGCATTATGGGCTGTTATTTCACATTATTTCACAATACTTATGGCTATTCTCTCTTATTTTACAAGATGTCTACATGAAGAGGGAGAATCTTGCATTTGGAATTACATTTGGAAAAGGCAAATATTGAAGGACTATTACGCAACTCCAAAAGTCCACGAAACTCCACGGAATACCTTAGAATAAATAAAGAAAAATCGTCGCCAAAGATGAAGGCCAGGGGCCCACACCACACTCACGAGGGTGGGCGCCCCCCCAAGCGCGCGCCCCTACCTCGTGGGCCCCTGGTGGCTCTCCCGGCGTCCATCTTCTCCCATATGAAGTCTTTCGGTGAGAAAAAACAGAAGAGAACCTTTGGGACGAGACTCACGCCGCCCACGAGGCGGAACCTTGGCGGAGACAATCTAGGGCTCGTGAGCTTTCTGCTTGGGGACACTTCCCTCCGGGAGAAATCATCACCATCATCATCACCAGCGCTCCTCTCTCATCGGGAGAGGGCAATCTCCATCAACATCTTCACCAGCACCATCTCATCTCCAAACCCTAGTTCATCTCTTGTATCCAATTCTTGTCTCCAAGTCCGGTTGGTGCTAGTAGGTTGCTAGTAGTGTTGATTACTCTCTTTGTAGTTGATGCTAGTTGGTTTATTTGGTGGAAGATCATATGTTCAGATCCTATATGCATATTATTACCCCTCTGATTATGAACATGAATATGCTTTGTGAGTAGTTACGTTTGTTCCACGAGGACAAGGGAGAAGTCTTGCTATTAGTAGTCATGTGAATTTGGTATTAGATTCGATATTTTGATAAGATGTATGTTGTCTAACCTCTAGTGGTGTTATGTGAGCGTCGACTACATAACACTTCACCATTATTTGGGCCTAGAGGAAGGCATTGGGAAGTAATAAGTAGATGATGGGTTGCTAGGTAGTGTGAAGCTTAAACCCTAGTTTATCGTTTAGCCGTAAAGGCTGATTTGGATCCATATGTTTCATGCTATGGTTAGGTTTACCTTAATACTTTTGTTGTAGTTGCGGATGCTTGCAATAGAGGTTAATCATAAGTGGGATGTTTGTTCAAGTAAGAACAGCACCCAAGCACCGATCCACCCACATATCAAATTATCAAAATGCAGAAACCTTGAATCATATGAGCGTGATGAAAACTAAGCTTAGCGATATTCCCATGTGTCCTCGGGGCGCTTTTCCTATTATAAGAGTTTGTCCGGGCTTGTCCTTTGCTACAAAAAGTTGGGCCACCTTGCTGCACCTTATTTACTTTTTTACTTGTTGCTCATTACAATTTACCTTATCCACAAAACTATACGTTACCACTTATTTGATGCTTGCGAGAGAATACCTTGCTTTGAAAACCGCTTATCATTTCATACGCTCCTCGTTGGGTTCGACACTCTTACTTATCGAAAGGACCACGATAGATCCCCTATACTTGTGGGTCATCAAGACTCTTTTCTCGGCCGTTGCTGCCGGGAGTGAAGCGCCTTTGGTAGGTGGAATTTGGTAAGGAAAAATTTATTTAGTGTGCTGAAATTTTACATCACTTGTTACTATGGAAAGTAATTGTTTGAGGGGCTTGTTCGGGGTATCTTCACCCGTCCGGTTGAAACCAAGGGTTGCTCCTCAACCCTCTTGAACCCTCTTGAACCTATTGAAAATGAAACTCCTTTTTGGAATTCCTTCGGGTATGATGGAAAAACTGCTAGTTAACACTTTCGCGGGAGATGGAACAAAGCATCTGACGAACATCTACGCTTTGTGGATGATATTTGTGGACTATTTAAGCTTGCGGTATACCCGATGATGTTGTTAAGAACAAGGCTTTCCCTTTATCTTTGGAGGAGACGCATTGACATGGTATAGGCTAAGTGATGATACGAGATCATGGAACTATAAAAAGAGTGAAATTGGAATTTCATCAAAAGTATTACCCTATGCATCTTGTTCATCGTGATCGCAATTATATATATAATTTTGGCCTCATGAAGGAGAAAGCATCGCTCAAGCTTGGGGGAGGCTTAAATCAATTTTATATTCATGCCCCAATCATGAGCTCTCAATATTGACAATTCTCCAGAATTTTTATGCTCGGCTTCGATAACAATCGCACCATATAGGTACTTCTTGTCTTTGGCTCTTTTATGATGAAGCCTATTGAATTTGGATGGAATTTATTGGATAGAATTAAGCGCAACTACGAAGATTGGGACCTCGGCGAAGGTAAGGAGTCAGGTATGACACCTAAGTTTGATTGTGTTAAATCTTTTATGGATACCGATATTTTCGTAAGTTTTAGCACTAAATATGGACTTGACTACGATATAGTAGCTTCTTTACGTGAATCTTTTGCTACTTATGTTGATCTCCCCAAGGAGAAGTGGTTTAAATATCATCCTCCCATAGAATTAAAAGTAGCTGCACCTATCAAAGTTGAAGAAAAGATTGTCACTTATAATGATCCTATTCTTCCTACTTCTTATGTTGAGAAACCCCTTTCCTGTTAGAATGAAGGATCATGCTAAAGCTTCAACTGTTGTTAAATAAAAGCAATATTAGGACTTATACACCTCTGAACAAGTCAAAGTAGAACCTAATATTGCCATTGTTAAAGATCTCTTGTCTGATAATATCGATGGGCATGTTATTCAATTCGAGGTGAAAGCTGCTAGAATTGCTAAACCTTGTGTTAAAGATAAACATAGACACTGTGGTAGGCGTGCAGTTATTTACGGTAAAATAGGAGATCATTGTTATCATGTCTTGTGTGTGATATGGGTGCTAGTGCTAGTGTTATACCCATTGACTTATACAAAGAAATTATGCATGAGATTACTTTCTTTGAAAGTTAGAAGAAATTGATGTTACAATTAAACTTGCAAATAGAGATACTATATCTCCAACGGAATTGTTAGAGATGTTGAAGTCTTGTGTGGGAAAACCAAAATACCTAACGATTTTCTTGTTCTTGGTTCTCCACAAGATAACTTTTGTCCCATTATATTTGGTAGACCCTTCTTGCGTCTTTATTAATGCCAAGATAGACTGCTGTAAAAGAATGTTGTTACTATTGGCTTGGATGATATGGTTCATGAGTTTAATTTCTCTAAATTTAGTAAACAACATCGTGAGTAAGAATTGCCTAGTAAGGATGAAATTATAGGTCTTGCTTCTATTGCCATACCTCCTAGTGATCCTTTGGAACACTATTTGCTAGACCATGAAAATGAGATGTTCATGAATGAAAGAAGGGAAATAGATGAAGTATTCTTTAAGCAGAACCTAATTCGCAACATAATTTGCTGTTGAAATCCTAGGGGATCCTCCTCCACCCAAAGGTGATCCGTGTTTGAGCTTAAACCGTTGCTGATAATCTTAAATATGCTTATCTTGATGAAAAGAAAATATATCCTGTTATTATTAGTGCTAACCTTTGGAGCATGAAGAGGAAAGATTATTGAAAACTACGAAGAAGAACCGTCTTTGCTATTGGATATACTCTCGATGATCTTAGGGCATTAGTCCCTCTATGTCAACATAAAATAAATTTGGAAAGCGGATGCCAAACCAGTTCGTGATCCTCAACGACGTTTGAATCCTAAAATGAAAGAAGTTGTAAGAAAAGAAATACTCAAGCTCACAGGCAGGTATAATTTATCCGAATTCTTTGATAGTCGATTAGGTAAGTCCCGTCCATTGTGTCCCTAAGAAGGGAGGTATTACTGTTGTCCCTAATGATAAAGATGAATTGATTCCATAAACAATTATCACGAGGTTATAGGATGGTAATTGATTTCCATAAATTAAATAAAGCTACTAAGAAAGATCATTACCCTTTACCTTTTTATTGATCAAATGCTAGAAAGACTATGCAAACATACACATTATTGCTTTCTAGATGGTTATTCTGGTTTCTCTCAAATACAGCAATAGGCTAAAAGATCAATCAAAGACTACTTTTACATGCCCTTTTGGTACTTTTGCTTATAGGCGTATGCCTTTTGGTTTATGTAATGCACTGCTACCTTTCAAAGATGCATGATGGCTATATTCTCGACTTTTGCGAAAAGATTTGTGAGGTATTCATGGGACGACTTTTAAAAGTCTATGGTTCCTCTTTTGATGATTAGCTTAAGCAATCTTGGTCGAGTTTTTGAGATCTGAGAAGAAACTAATATTGTCTTGAATTGGGAAAAGTGCCACTTTATGGTTAATGAAGGTATTGTCTTGGGGCACAAAGTTTACGAAAGAAAGAGGTATTGAATTTGATAAAGCCAAGGTTGATGCTATTGAAAAGATGCCATGTCCAAAGGACATCAAAGGTATAAGAAGTTTCCTTGGTCACGCCGGATTTTATAGGAGGTTCATTAAGGACTTCTCAAAAATCTCTCGACCTCGACTAATTTATTACAAAAAGATGTACCGTTTGTCTTTGATGATGATTGTGTAGAAGCATTTGAAATACTTAAGAAACGAACTAGTCTACACTTTGTTGTTCGACCACACGATTGGAATTTACCCTTTGAAATTATGTGTGATGCTAGTGATTATCTTTGTAGAGTCTTTGTTCTAAGGCGAGAGAGTTGATAAGAAATTAAATGTTATCCATTATGCTAGTAAGACTCTAGATAGTGCTCAAAGAAATTATGCTACTACCAAAAAGGAATTTTTAGCGATGGTGTTTGCTTGTGATAAGTTTAGACCTTATATTGTTGATTCCAAAGTTACTATTCACACCGATCATGCTTTGCTATTAAATATCTTATGGAAAGAAGGATGCAAAATCTAGACTTATTAGATGGGTTCTCCTGCTTCAAGAATTTGATTTACATATTGTTGATAGAAAGGAGCTGAGAACCCGTTCTTGAGACAACTTGTCTAGGCTAGAGAATGTTCTTGATGACCCACTACCTATTGATGATAGCTTTCACGATGAGCAATTAAATGTCATAAGTACTTCTCGTAGCATTCCTTGGTATCTTGATTATGCTAATTATATTGTTGCTAAATTTATTTCACCTAGCTTCACATACCAGCAAAAAGAAAAGTTTTTCTATGACTTGCGACATTACTTTTGGGATGACCCACATCTTTATAAAGAAGGAGTAGATGGTGTCATTAGGCGTTGTGTACTGAGCATGAAGCAGGAGCAGATCCTACGCAAGTGTCACTCCGAAGCTTATGGAGGACATTACGGCGGAGATAGAACGCACATAAGGTATTGCAATCCGGTTTTATTGGCCTACTCTCTTCAAGGATGCCCGTAAGTTTGTTTTGTCTTGCGATGGATGTCAAAGAATTGGTAATATCGATGAGCGTCAAGAAATGCCTATGAATTATTCACTTGTTATTGAGCCGTTTGATGTTTGGGGCTTTGATTATATGGGACCTTTTCACGCCTCTAATGGTTACGCTCATATTCTAGTTCTTTGTTGATTACGTTACTAAGTGGGTGGAAGCTATTCCAACTAGTAGTCTTGATCATAACACTTCTATTAAAATGCTTAAGGAAGTTATTTTTTCGAGGTTTGGAGTCCCTAGATACTTAATGGTGATGGTGGTTCACACTTTATTCATGGTGCTTTAGTAAGATGCTTGCTAAATCTGATGTTAATCATAGAATTGCATCTCCTTATCACCCATGATCTAGTGATCAAGTAGAATTGAGCAATAGGGAGCTCAAATTAATTTCTGAGGAAGGCTGTCAATAGGTCTAGAAAGAATTGGTCCAAGAAACTTGATGATGCATTATGGGCATATAGAAGCTGCTTATAAAAATCCTATGGGTATGTCTCCTTACAAAATGGTCTATGGAAAAGCTTGTCACTTACCTCTCGAACTAGAACATAAGGCATATTGGGCTATTAAAGAGCTCAACTATGATTTCAAACTTCTTTGGTGAGAAGAGGTTATTTGATATTAGCTCACTTGATGAATGGAGAGCCCAAGCTTATGAAAATGCCAAGTTGTTTAAAGAAAAAGTTAAAAGATGGCATGACAAAAGGATACAAAAGCGTGAGTTTAATGTCGGTGATTATGTATTGCTATACAACTCTCGTTTAAGATTTTTTGCAGGAAAACTTCTCTCCTAAATGGGAAGGTCCCTCGTTATCGAGGAGGTCTATCGTTCGGTGCCATAAAAATTAACAACATCGCAGGCACAAATCCGAAGGTGAGTAAGCGGTCAAAGGATCAAACACTATATCTCGGGTAATCCTATAAATGTTGAAACTAATATTATTGAAACCGTGACCCGGAGGAGTACATAAAGGACACTTTCGAGCGTTCAGGACTTCCGAAAAGGAATAGGTATGTGATGCAGTAAGTAAACCGACTCCAAGACAATTTTAAGGCAATATTTCTCCGTTTGGAATATTTAGAAAAATAGAAAAATAAGTAGCAGTCGAGGAGGACACGAGGCCTCCACGAGGGTGGAGGCGCGCCCTACCCCCAGGCACGCCCCACACCTCGTGAGCACCTCGCGTGCCCTCAGGACTCCGTTTTTCTTGCACGATCGTATTTTGGTCGGTAAAAATCATTATATATATACTCCCGAAGGTTTTGACTCCGTATCCATAAATATCCCCCCATTCTCGTTTAGCTGTTTTTCAGCGAGGTCTAGATCATCATAGCGACCTCAAGTGCTTCCAAGGACAAGTTCTTGAGAAGGTGATCAACCCTTACCTCGCTGGAGGTGCTGCGACACCCTCAAACCATTGAGATGCGTGATGGGTTCTTTGCACATCCAGCGATCTTTGAGGACCAAAGGGAGCCAGGAGCCGTAGTCGAGGCTCGAGCAATGGAGCAACAAGTTTTCAAGTGCCGGGGATGGTGGAGAGCGTGGAATCAACGCTACCCACAAGATGCTAAGCTTAGTTCACCAACAACTACGAGGCGGATGCCAAGAAGGACCGGGAGGCTATCTTCAAGCTACATGAGAAGATCGAGCACCTCCAAGCCCAAATCTATGATCTGCAAAACCAAAAGCTGTAGTATGAATATAGATTCAAAAGGATGAGTTTGGCTATAGATTTGAGGATCCAGGAGACTCGATCATCCTTCTCTGATGGTGAGCCTATGCCATGGAAGGTGGGCGACAAGCTTGCATCATCATCAACAACACCTCCACCGCCAACAACAAAGAAGGAGGCGTAATCACATGGGTATGGGCACTCCCTTGGCAAGCTGCCAAGCTTGGGGAGGTGCCACAGTATCATATCACCATCACAACTCCTATCTTTACAGTTTTCTTAGTTCAATCCTATTAGTAGTATCTTGATTTAGTAGAATAAAGTGGTGGCATGATCTAGTTTTGAGTTACGCTTTATGATCTTTCTTTGTAATCGAGTCCGTGAGCTATATAATAAAGATTAGTGTTGAGTCAAGGGCTTGATATTTTGCCATGATCTTGGGTGATTAGTGGAAAAAGAATAAAAAGAATCAAATAGTTCATATTGATCTTAGTGAAAGTGATGACTCCACATAGAAAGAGTATGATGATTAAAAATTGTTGGGAGTTGGCAAATATAGCTTTGGTCATCGTTGCAATTAATAGGAAGTAATAAGGAGAGAGGTTTCACATATAGATATATTATCATTGACATCTTTTATGATTGGGAGCACTCATTAAAATATGACATGCTAAAGAGTTGATGTTGGACAAGGAAGACAACGTAATGAGTTATGTTTTCTTGTATACGAGATAAAGTATGTTGTCATGGATCCTCTAACATGTTGAGCTTGCCTTTCCCCTCATGCTAGCCAAATTCTCGGCACCAAGTAGAGATACTACTTGTGCTTCCAAATACCCTTAAACCAGTTTAGCCATGAGAGTCCACCATATCTACCTATGGATTGAGTAAGATCCTTCAAGTAAGTTGTCATCGGTGCAAGCAATAAAAATTGCTCTCTAAATATGCATGACTTATTAGTGCGGAGAAATAAGCTTTGTCTGAACTTGTTGTGGGCGCAATAAAAGCGACAGATTTGCATAATAAAGGTTCACATATAAGGGGCAATATAAAGTGGCGTTCTTTTGCATTAAGATTTTGTGCATCCAACCATAAAAGCGCATGGCAACCTCTGCTTCCCACTGCGAAGGGCCTATCTTTTATTATTATCCTCTACCTATTGCAAAAGTCACGGTGATCTTCACCCTTCCTTTTCATTTTATCCTTTGGCAAGCTTCGGCCGTTGGAAAGAGTATGATATACATATCTAATTGGATGTGGGGAGCATGAATTGTTATTGCTGACATTACCCTTGAGGTAAAAGGTTGTGGGGCAAAACTATAAGCCCCTATCTTTCTACGTGTCCGATTAAAACTCCGTAACCACAAGTATCGCGTGAGTGCTAGCAATTATGAGGGACTAAATGATAGTTGAGTATGTGGACTTGCTTTTAAGCTCTGACATAGACTCTTTCCGATGTTATGACAAATTGCAATTGCTTTAGTGACTAAGATTATAATTGTTAGTGCCCAATAATGTTTACGATTCATGCTTTGGCTTTGTGAATGGGTCATTACTTGAACATGAGTAATCATATGACAAAATCTATTTATGTTGCTATTATGAAATAATCATGATGCCTTCATGTCCGTATTTTGTTTTTATCGGCGTCTACCTCTAAACATGAGGACATATTTATTGTTATCGGCTTTTCGCTTGAGGACAAGCAAGGTCTAAACTTGGGGGAGTTGATACGTCCATTTTGCATCATGCTTTTATGTCAATATCTATTGCATTATGGGCTGTTATTTCACGTTATGTCACAATACTTATGGCTATTATCTCTTATTTTACAAGGTCTACATGAAGAGAGAGAATCTTGCGTTTGGAATACAGGAATTTGGAAAAGGAGCAAATATTGAAGGACTATTACTGCGCCAACTCCAAAAGTCCACGAAACTCCACGGAATACCTTAGAATAAATAAAAGAAAAACCGTCGCCAAAGATGAAGGCCGGAGGCCCACACCCACTGCTCACGAGGGTTGGGGCGCCCCCACAGGCGCCCCTACCTCATGGGCCCCCTGGTGGCTCTCCAAGCGTCCATCTTCTCCCATATGAAGTCTTTCGATGAGAAAAAAGATAGAAGAAGAACCTTCGGGGACGAGACTCCGCCCGCCACGAGGCGGAACCTTGGCGGAACCAATCTAGGGCTCCGTGAGCTTTTCTGCCGGGGACACTTCCCTCCCGAGGAGGAAATCATCACCATCATCATCCTGCGCTCCTCTCATCGGGAGAGGGCAATCTCCATCAACATCTTCACCAGCACTATATCATCTCCAAACCTAGTTCATCTCTTGTATCCAATTCTTGTCTCCAAGTCCGGGATTGGTGCTAGTAGGTTGCTAGTAGTGTTGATTAATCCTTGTAGTTGATGCTAGTTGGTTTATTCGCTGGAAGATCATATGTTCGGATCCTATATGCATATTATTACCCCTCTGATTATGAACATGAATATGCTTTGTGAGTAGTTACGTTTGTTCCACGAGGACAAGGGAGAAGTCTTGCTATTAGTAGTCATGTGAATTTGGTATTAGATTCGATATTTTGATAAGATGTATGTTGTCTAACCTCTAGTGGTGTAATGTGAACGTCGACTACATAACACTTCACCATTATTTGGGCCTAGAGGAAGGCATTGGGAAGTAATAAGTAGATGATAGGTTGCTAGAGTGACAGAAGCTTAAACCCTAGTTTATGCGTTTAGCTTCGTAAAGGCTGATTTGGATCCATATGTTTCATGCTATGGTTAGGTTTACCTTAATACTTTTGTTGTAGTTGCGGATGCTTGCAATAGAGGTTAATCATAAGTGGGATGTTTGTTCAAGTAAGAACGACACCCAAGCACCGATCCACCCACATATCAAATTATCAAAGTACCAAGCGCGAATCATATGAGCGTGATGAAAAACAACAGCGATATTCCCATGTGTCCTCGGGGCGCTTTTCCTATTATAAGAGTTTGTCCGGGCTTGTCCTTTGCTACAAAAAGGATTAGGCCACCTTGCTGCACCTTATTTACTTTTGTTACTTGTTGCTCATTACAATTTACCTTATCACAAAACTATCTGTTACCACTTATTTCAGTACTTGCAGAGAATACCTTGCTGAAAACCGCTTATCATTTCCTTCTGCTCCTCGTTGGGTTCGACACTCTTACTTATCGAAAGGACTACGATAGATCCCCTATACTTGTGGGTCATCAGAGCGCGCTTCAGAAAAAGAAAAAATCTATAGGACCAAGGTGACTAGCAATCGGCTTGAAAAATAGCATTGGTAGTTATAGCACGGCGTCTATTACTAGAGGAAATAATGCGTACACACATGCATGCAGTGCTTCCACCCCGGGTACACACATGCATGCACTTACTCCACTCCGTAGTACATCGAGAGAAAATTGTGGACTTGATTGCGGTTAGCACGCCCTAATTAATTGAGCATTAAACCAAACACGTCTAAAGTCTCTCACGGTGGTGGAAATGCATTGAGAGAAATGCATCATAATGAAGCGCATACAGTAAAGCTGTGGCGGAGGGATGAGTAGTATGAAGGTGCAAAACCAGAAATGCAGCGTATGGCCCGATCGGTCGGCGCTCCTCTTGGCATATCAACGACATGTGGGACGGAGTGTGAGCAAACCCGATCTTTGAGAGAGGCGAGAGCGAGAACACCTGAGCCGGGCTCGCCTGAGAGGCCAAGATATATTCGAGCATGGTTGATCGATATCATCATTACATGTTGGGCTGCCGTTTTCCGCCCTTCTCCGGAATAAATGTGTACTTTATCGGAGATTAAAAAAATAAAAATCTGACGGCTCCACCATGCGGTTCTAGTAGTAGTACTACTCGTACTACTAAACCTTAGCAGCAGCTCTTAAGCCTCTTCGTGAAAGTCGAACAATGATGGTACTCCGCATGTTCGGTACTACATTGTATGCCTCTGCAATCTGTCGACACCGAATGAGCGATGCATGTCCACCGCTTTGGGCGAGGTAGGTTGCATTAGTCAAAAAGCGTGAGCTCCACCTTGTCCTGCAAGCTTCTCCTCGTTCCATGAGTTGGCCAGGACACACCAAAAAGTAGTGCTAGTCCATACTCCCTCCTTTCCAGGTTAATATGGCTTAATCTTTTTTTGCGGGTAAATGAGAGAGCTTTATTCATATATAAGCATTCTTAGGACGATCAACCAAGACCTTTGGTCACTAGGAGGCGAGGTACCCCGCCATAAAAAAAAAGTAGGAGCGAGGTGTTTCATCAAGCCAACTCTCGGCCACATTCAAAGTGCAGCAAAGCACGGTTACGCTAAAGAATCGCCACAAGGTTTGCTGGCCCTATTTACATGCTGAATAACAAAAAAGAGGAAATATTAAAGCGCTCCTATTTGTAACAGGATATGAGCCAGAATTAAGTGAGAATTGTGGCGACATTCCATACAATCAACTTCCATTATCACATGCGAGAACCCTCGAAGAGAACCAAATGTGTTGAAGATTGCTTTATCACATTTTAAAAATATAATATAAGAGTCTGAGCGGCTCCTCCATCCGGTTCCTAGTACTAGTATAGTACATACCTCTATAGACTATAGTAGTAGTACTAGTACTACTAAACTTTTTAAGCAGTTGGTTGTTAGCCTCTTGGAAGTCGAATAATAAAAGTACTAGTATAGTGTATGCTTACGGCAATCGACACCGAATTAACTATTGCACGTCCACCCTTTGAGCGAGGGAGAGCTTGCATTAGTCAAAAGTTTCTCCTTGTCCTCTTGAGCCACCATGGCATAAGCTTCTCCCAAATCTGCAAACTTCTCCTCGTTCAAGCAAGTTGACGGGACACAGCAAATAATGCTAGTCCATACTGCCTCCTCTCCGGTTAATATGGCTTAATTTCAAACGAGAGATAAATACACTTTGTCTATCCTTTGTATATTTGTAAAATTACGGTTAGTGGACTTCATAATACGCTCATTGCGCTCAATATATACATTTTCCGGTGTTTATCACGGTCACTAGCTCACCGGCTGAGTATGTGTGTGCATGCCGTGTGGGTTGAGCACTTGGCGTGGCCGTGTGTGTCCCTCGTGTGCTCAGGACATGCATGCATTAGGGGCGCCCATGGCGTTTTGCGTCCATGAGTACGTGTACTTTATTGCATACACATAGGGGAATGCGTGTAGGGGCACTATAGGGAGCAGTCAAATCACCACAGTAAGTTAGTCGGAAGAAGCAACCATCATTTCACTCTTCAATGACATGTGCGCCAATATAAAATGGTTGATATGGAGAGAAAAAAAACCACTATATATACACTAGCGGGAGCCTAAGCTACAAGCACCTTGCTTGGATTACTCTCTTCACAAGCATGGAGCAGCGGTGCCCACATCGCTGGTCACATATCCGGCCTGATCCGCGGGTGGGGAAGAAACAATGTTACGCATAGACACGGTGGACATCGGCGAGGAGAAAATCCACGGTCAGTGCGTCCCAATCGAAGTCACCAGCGGTATGGGCGATGCAGCGTCCCAACCGCCCTTCTAGCTTCTGACCCGGCGTCCCGGTAGTCCATCTTCCTTTGGAGCGGCTTGCTCCACGCATGACTCCCCACGTAGCTCCATCTCCATGTCAATCTTTCTCTACTTCTGGCTTTTACTTGTGATGAGTTTATGTCTCATGAACTAGTTCGATACTATTATTCTAATCACACTTCTTCAATATCTTTGCCATCGAGGGATGCTCGGCTCAATTTTAGTGGAACTGCACAAAAGCATCATATGATCCGAGGGTGCGGCCGTCTTTCCTTGACAGGTTCTACCCGGCCAGGAAATTAAATCCTGTTTAGGGTTTAGGGTTTAAGTCGTAGTGACCCCATCGGTAGTTTTCTTTTCGTACACACTCTCACAACTTTTATCTTTAGTTGTGAAGTAAATATTAGTTATGATCGTGAATCATTGAGATGCATCGACATGTGTGTTAGTTTTCCTTTGTATTTGATGGAATGTTGTAGCAGGGCGACCTTGGAGTAGGAATGAAAATGGAGTGGAAAGTTTCCGTTTTTAGGAGAAAAAATGGAAAGCGGAGAGAAACTCAACGTTTCGTTTCGTTGGATCGCGCCATCGAGCAAAACCAACGAAATCACGTCAGCCGGCGTTAAATGTCTCACCCTCCTCACGGCTCGACCCCACATGGTCGCTCGGCATGCCAATCACCATAAGCCGAGTATCACGATAACTTTCACTTTGCTTGTCGATGGATCGCACCATGGAGTACTAGCACTCTTGGAAGAGATTGTGAGTTGGGGGAGGGACAACTAACTGTACGGACTCGAGAACTTTTTACATGCATGTTGTGGCCGGCTATTGCGACCTTTGAATGTGGAAGCGATCGGCGTGCACAAAGGAAGCGGCTCGGGCGGCGCTCTCTCGGCCGGTACGCGCTTAATCTGCGGCGCCCGATGAGAGGTTATTTAAATCCGCTACGGCGAACACGAATGCGGCCTTGGCCGTTTCGGGCGGGAAGCACCTTGTGTGATGAAGAGGGTTCGGGTTGGTCGGGGCTGGCCATGGCGGTGGTCCGGACGCCGCAAACAAGAGATGTTGTACGTTAATATTGCCGCGTATATAATTAACAACGTAAATAATGTGCCAGTTGGACAAATATGATTGGAGATGGAGATGGAAATGGAATTTTACGTAAACACGTGTAAGGGCATATTTATCCCCAAGATGTTTTGGTGATTGATGACAATGCTTTTGCGGACTAATCGTGTGCGTTGAGTTCTTTCAGAGATTCATCCTTTGGCACGAGACGATTACTTCCCTCGGTGTTTTATTCAAGGCGGTGTAGCTCCTTCGTTTCTATCTTTGGTGGTCCGGTTCGTAGGAGTCACCGTACTATCAGAAGGGATCCGCTTTGCTTAGGCTAGGGTGGAATCAACACGTACACATCCCTATCACACCCGTTGCTTATTTCCGCTTCATTGGAGCTATCTTTCCTTAATCTGTGCCTACCTGTCCTGTCCCGGTAATGTAGTGCGGTCTTATTGATAGTACCGCGAAGCTCGTAAATCAGCGGTAGTACCGCTCCCAATGATAGTACCGCTTGTGAGCTTGACCGTAATCTGCAGCAATGATTCCGGGCTACTACCGCCTCGATTCTCATTGCTATTTCTCGTGTCGGGTTTTTACGGTACTAATAGCGGCGGTGATGCGGCTCAATGCCGCTCCAATGATAGTACCGCCTTTTGCTTCCTTGATAGTACCACTTTCGGGGCCGAGGGCCTGTTTCCGTCGTCGTGGCAATTGGTACGGCTGGGAGGGAAGCGGTAATCTGCCCTGCCTTAGCGGTAGTACCGCTTCTCTGTCTTGCGTCAGCTGGTTGGTGGGTAGCAGTTGGTTGTTCCCCCACTATAAAGGTGTCTTCTTCCCCAAAGTTGACTTACCTCTTCCCCAAAAGCTCCATTGTTGCTCCAAGCTCCATTTTCACCCGATCTACTGTCCCTAGCCAATCAAACTTGTTGATTTGCTCGGGATTGATTGAAAGGCCCGATCTACACTTCCACCAAGAGAAATTTGATTCCCCCACTTATCCTAAGCGGATCTTGTTACTCTTGGGTGTTGAGCACCCTAGGCGGTTGAGGTCACCTCGAAGCCATACTCCGTTGTGGTGAAGCTTAAGTGGTGTTGTTGGGAACCTCCAAGTGTTGTGGAGATAGCCCCAATCTTGCTTGTAAAGGATTGATGCACGCCTTCAAGGGCACCAATAGTGGAATCCACGGCATCTCGCATTGTGTGAGGCGTGAGGAGATTCTGATGGCCCTAGTGGCTTCTTGGGGAGCATTGTGCCTCCACACCGCTCTAACGCAGGCGTACTTCCCTTTAAAAGGAAGGAACTTGGTAACACATCCTCGTCTCCACCTCCACTCTTGGTTATTTTGTGCCTTTACTTTTGCAAGCCTACTTGTGTTGTATCTATTGCTTGCTTGTGTGCTAGTTGTCTTTGCATCATATAGGTTGTCCACGTAGTTGCACATCTAGACAACCTATTTTATTGCAAGGTTTAAATTGTTAAAGAAAAGCTTAAAAAAATTTAGTTGCCTATTCACCCCCCCCTCTAGTCAACCATATCGATCCTTTCAATTGGTATTAGAGCCTCGTCTCTTTATTAAGGACTTTGCAGTCCGAAGAGTATGGTTGACACCAGCGGCCAGTGCGGATGAGCACTCCGGTGTGAATCCTATCTCGTCTTGACCAATGGGGAACCTCGGTCTCCCGTGAGGAGTTCAATGTGGCTCTAGACACATTGACAACCTCCATGACGACCGAGGTTGAAAGCATGTTTACTAAATTCCTAGAAGGACTTAAACTATCCACCTTGCCGATGAAAGTGGGTGATCCCACTAACAAGGTGACGATGCTAACTCCGACAAGGGGAAGCTAATAGTGAAAAGGGTCCTTCTACTAGTGGTAGAAATGGCATAGGCATCTATGCCCATGTGGAACCTCCCTACTTATGGTGGACCGATTCCCTCTACTCATTTAAATCATGCGGTCCTCCTCCTAAGATTGTGAAAAATGAGGATTTTGATTCTTGGGTGTATCGCTTCAGCGTCATTTAAATCATGTGAATACTAATCTTTGGAGAATCATTGAAGAAGGTTTCTATCCACATGACCGAAGCAATTTTACCCGAGAGAAGTGGTGGATAATCAATTCAATGAGAGTGCTCTCTTCATCATCCAAGATGCAATCCTTCCGAAGATCTTCCTCATCTTCGACCTCATGCCATGGCTAAAGACGCATGGAAATGTGTTGTGTCTCTCTATCGAGGAAGTGCTAGCATTCAACACTCCAACTATGAAGTGGTGCAACATGAAGCCGATGAGTTTGCAATGAAAGAAGATGAAGAACCTCGTGAGCTCTTTCGAAGAGTGACCAAGCTAGCGGTCTCTCCCCGAGATCATGGGAGCAAGGACATGGATGACAATTGGATCAAGCGCCAAGTTCCTCAAAGGCCATGATGCCCCTACAACAAGGCCATGTCCTCCCGTCATTCGTCAAGGCAGGACTTCCACTCCATGACCTCAAGTGAAGTGTTGGATGAGTTCGTTGCAATGAGCATCTTGGACAAGACCGCCCGACAATGCGGTGCTTTCCGTTCTCAAAGGGCAAAGAAGCCCAACCTTGCCTTGAAGGCCAAGGTGTTTGTGGAAGAAAGAGGAAGAAGAGGAAGATGAGGAGAGCAACCCCAAAGACCACGAAATATGACTATCATGAGCACATGGCTCTTGCTTCAAGACAATTTTGGAGCAAGAAGAATACAAGACCCAACTTCAACAAGAACAACTCAAGTGGCTTCAAGGGCAAGCAACGAGGTTAGAACTTGTTTCAAGCTGTGGCAATGTGAGTCATTTAGATTTGCGGATTGTCCTTCTGAGAAGCGGGGAAGACAATGGTGGCAAGTTCATCCGAAAAGACAAGGCCAAGTCCTTCCCCAACAAGAACAACTTCACCAAGAAGACTCCTACTTTCGCATGGAGTTGGTGGTTCAAGAAGAATACCGTGAGGATAGCGATGATGATGAAGATAGTGAAGCAATGGCCATGGTATCGGTTGCCATTGCCACAACTCCCCGAATTGTCTCTCTTCGATTCACTCCAGCGAGAACATCACCGCCAAGTGTCTCATGGCTAAAGCCACCAACAAGGTAACCCCAACATCAAAACCACCATTATTCCTAATCCTTCTTGACAGTTGGTTTTGATGATGGTAAGAAGAGTCTAATGAGGAGGTTAATGAATTTGAGTCCTTTATGAGTAAGCTCAAGGGCAAATCCAAGAAGCACTTCATTGCTCTCTTGGAACAACTTGGTGAAGCCAATGACATGATCGAGGCTCAAGAAGAAACCATCTCTAAGATGGAAGGTCATAGTCGTGACTATGCTGATGAGATATCGGATCTCTCTAATGCTCTTGAGGAAGAGCGTGGGCATCATTTGGCTCTTGAGGAGTCACAAACGATGACCATGCCAAGTTAAAGAAAGATCTTGATCATGCTCTTGTTGTGTCTCGTGTTCTAACTTCGAGAAGGCTAAACTTGGGGTTGATCATGCTAGACTCAAGGAGGAGTTTGATGTACTTGACAAGGCCCATAAGGTCTTGAAAGGTGCTCATGCAAACCTCAAGGAGTCTCATGCTCAACTCCAAGTTAAGCTAACCAAGGACAAGGCCACATTTCCTCACATGGTCTTAATTGATAATGCAAATGCTACTAACCCGTGTTGTGAGCATGTGCATCTTGTGGAGGAGAATGCCAAGTTGAAGGAACAACTCGAGAAAGGTCTTGTGACATGCATACAAGGTGAGAAGAACCTAAATGACCTTTTGAGCAATCAAAAGGAAGTTGTGGGCAAGAAGGAGTTGGGTTCTCACCCAAGTCCAAGAACAAGAAGAAGAATGAGAAGGAGAATAACAAGACCAAACAACCTCCCCGCTCAAGCAAACCTTTGTGAAGGAAGGAGAGGGTGCTCCTAAGGAGAAGAAGAACAATGCGAAGAGTGGTGATGCCAAAAGGGGCAAAGCCATCTCTCCCAACAAAGCCGGCGACTTTAACCCCTCTTATATGTTGTGTCGTGCTAGTGATGGGCATGTCTATGCTAAATTTGTTGGTTCTTCTTATGAGTACATTGAATGGTCTATTTGGGTTCCTAAGACCCTCGTTACTAACATCAAAGGACCCATTACTAAATGGGTACCTAAAACCAACATTGATCTCTTGTAGGTGTTTGCTTAGGTGGGGATCATGGTTGCTCGATAGTGGAGCAACAAATCCATATGACCGGGAGCAAGGACTTGGTGGTGGACGTGCAAAGATCCCATCTATGCCCACCAATGTCGAGTGGGGTGATGCCTCACATTCTAAGGTATTGGGTCTTGGCAAGGTTGTCGTTTCTCATGATCTAACGATCGAGAAAGTCATGCTTATTGAGTCCCTTGCATACAATTTGCTTTCCGTTCGTCAACTTGCACTCATGGGCTTTGCCACCTTCTTTGACATTGATACCGTAGCCCTCTTGTGGAGCAAGACTCTTAAAGTAGCCTTTGTTGGGCATGTAGAAGCGGTCTCTATGTGATAAACTTTTCGGGCGACCCACTAAGACCGCGACATGCCTAATGGCTAAAGTTGGCGTGGGATGGCTTTGGCATCACCGTTTAGCCCACGTCAATATGAGATCTTTGCAAAGTCTTCTCAAGGGGGACCATGTCCATGGACTAACAAATGTTAGTTTTGCCAAAGGTCGTGCTTGCAATGCTTGTATCGAAGGAAAGCTTCATGAAACGGCTCACCCTCCCACGACTATCATCTACTCGAAGAGACCCTTGGAGCTCTGCACATGGACCTCTTTGGACCTCCATCCTTTGATAGTCTTGGGGGTAGAAAGTATTGCTTGGTGATTGTGGATGATTATTCAAGATACACTTGGGTATACTTCTTCAACAGAAGAGTGAGACTCAACAAAGCTGTCATCGACTTTGCAAATGAAGCTCAACGTCAACATAATGCAAAGATCTTGACAATAAGAAGTGACAACGGCACCTAGTTCAAGAACTACACCTTGGATGAGTTTCTTAGTGATGAGGATCAAGCATCAATATTGACATCATATACCCCTCAACAAAATGGTGTTATGAGAGGAAAGAACCGGACGTTGATGGATGCGGCAAGGACCATGATGGCGGAGTTCAAGTCTCCATACAACTTTTGGGCGAAGCCATCAACACCGCATGTCATGCATCCAATCGGCTCTATCTCCATAAAGGCTTGAACAAGACTCCTTATGAGATACTCACCGAAACAAGCCCAATCTCAAGTACTTAGGGTGTTTGGGTGTAAGTGTTTCATTCTCCAAGAAAGGTGTTCGTTTGTCTAAATTTGAGGCTAGAGCTTATGAGGGCATATTTGTTGGTTATGCTACAAACTCTCATGCTTACCGTGTTCTCAACAAGTCCTCCAGGACTCATTGAGGAGACGATGTAACATTGAGTTTGAGTTTAGAATAATGGCTCCCAAGTGGAGCAAAGTGGTACTTGTGATGTAGGTGATGAAATTCCTCCCCAAGCCATAAGAAGAATGGGTATTGGTCATATTCTACCCATTGAGGAACCCCTTGTGGCCGAAGGAGAAGGACAATGCTCCACTCAAGTGGAGCCATCACCTACTCAAGACCCTCACGCTTCCAAAGAACAAAGTGAAGGCCCTCAACCTCGTGAACAAGATCAAGGGCAAGATCAATCTCAAGATAGTGGTGAACCTCCAAATGATGCCCAAGGTCAAGTTCTTCCCTTCGAGCAAGTTCAAGTTCATGAGCAAGCTCAAGATCAAGAACAAGCTCAAGGCGGCGCTCAAGATAATCAAGTCAACCCTCCTCCTTCCACATTCGAGGAGGAATTAGAGCGTCGTGCATAAGATTGCTTCCAAACTCACCGCCAAAGGCCATCTCATGGAGAATGTGGTTGGAAGCCTAAGAGAGGGGGTAAGCACTCGTAGACAATTGCCAAACTATTGTGAACATCACGCGTTTGTCTCTTGTGTTGAACCCCAAAAAGGTCTATGAGGCTTTCGAAGACTTCGGATTGGCTCAATGCCATGCATGAAGAACTCAACAACCCGAGTACAACAAGGTGTGGAGATTGGTGCCAAGGCCATCGAGGAACCACAACGTCATTGGAACCAAGTGGATCTTCAAGAACAAGCAAGATGCTCATGGGAACATCATTACGCAACAAGGCAAGATTGGTAGCACAAGGCTACTCCCAAGTCGAGGGTATCGACTACGGTGAAACCTTTGCTCCGTTGCTGCCTTGAATCCATTCGCTTGTTGATTGCTTATGCTTCCCATCACAACTTTAAGTTGCAACAAATGGATGTGAAAAGTGCTTTTCTTAATGATCCCATTAATGAGTTGGTCTATGTCAAGCAACCCCCCGGGTTCGAGGACCCCTACTTCCCGGATCATGTGTATCAACTCGATAAGGCACTCTATGGCCTTAAACAAGCCCCACGTCGTGGTATGACCACCTTACCGAGTTGTTACAAGATCGTGGATTTGAGGTGGGGCAAATCGATCCCACTCTTTTTACTAAGAAGGTCGAAGGGAGTTGTTTGTATGCCAACTATATGTTGATGATATTATCTTTGGTTCCCTAACAAAGCTTTCAATGAAGAATTTGCCGCTCTCATGACCTCTAAGTTCAAGATTTCTTCGATGGGAGAGTTGAAGTTCTTCCTTGGTTTTGATATCAAACAAAGAAGGGAAGGTACCTTCATCAACCAAGCCAAATACACTCAAGACATGCTTAAGAGATTCAAGCTAAGTGATGTCAAGCCGGCCTCTACTCCGATGCCCACCAAGTGCCAACTTGACATTGATCCCAATGGTAAAGCGGTGGATCAAAAGGTATATCGCTCTATGATTGGTTCCTTGCTTTACCTTTGTGCATCTAGACCGGATATCATGTTGAGTGTGATAATGTGTGCACGGTTCCAAGCCGCACCAAAGGAAAGCCACTATGTGGCGGTCAAGCGAATCTTTCGATATTTGGCTCATACCCCAAACTTTGGCCTGTGGTACCCAAGAGGAGCTAACTTCAAGCTTGAAGGATTCACGGGTTCTGATTGGGCGGGAGACTAGGTGGATAGGAAGTCCACTTCCGGAGGGTGCCAATTTCTTGGTTGCTCTTTGGTAAGTTGGTCTTCTAAGAAGCAAAGTTGTGTGTCTCTCTCGTCCACCGAAGCGGAATATGTGGCGGCTGGTAGTTGTTGTGCACAACTCTTATGGATGAGGCAAACTTTAAAGGAATACGGTGTCATTTGTGACAAAGTGCCTCTTTGGTGTGACAACGAAAGTGCCATCAAGATTTCTCTCAACCCGGTCTGCAACACTTCAAGGCGAAGCATATTGAGATCGGTATCACTTCATCCGGGATCATATTAGGCGAGGGGAGATCGAGCTCAAGTATGTCAACACTCATGATAACCTTGCAGATATTTTCACGAAGCCCTTGGATGAAGCAAGATTTCGCGAGTTAAGGCATGAGCTAAATGTCATTGATTAGAAGCAATGTGACTTGAACCCGTGCACCCCACCACACTCAACTTGTTGTCTAGTTTAGATGTAGGCATGGACATAGGGGAGTGTTGTTCTCTCAATGAACTCTCCCTCCCCATTATGCATAAATTGATCTAGTCTTTCACTTTAACCATATTTGTATGGTACTAGTGCTTCAGACGAGAGTTTTGGTCATGGGTCCAAGGTTAAAATCTTCGCGACGCCATACCTCTTGACTCAAACATAGGTGGCCTCAGCCATTGCCCTCTCTTGAAGAGGTGTGTTCTGGTCCGTTGTTTGTGTGTTTGTAGCCTTGTTGGTTTTTCCTTTCTCTTGGCTGAGTTTTTCCGTTCTCTTTGAGCTTAAGCCGTGTGTTTAGAGGCCTGAGGTTTTGCTAAAGCGGTACTACGCTGGTGGTCTTGTACTACCACTCTAAGCGGTACTACCGCCCCACAGTAGCAGTACTACCCATTGCGGCGAAGCGGGGGTTATATCGAGGCGGGGGTTTTCTTCTCCCCCATACCCATTCGCTTCGCCCCATGACCCTATTCGTCTCTCCAAGAACCGGCGCCCATGAGAGGGCTCGTGGATCTCCCTCTCCGGGGCGCTCCTCTCCATTCCCTTCGTTGGAGTCGATCCCCACCTTGTCCTCTTGCCATGGATGCCGGTATTGCCTCCGTTCCCTCTTTCTTCTTGTCTAGATTTCCAATCTAGCATCCTAGGGGCAATAGTAGTTGCATCTCTAGATTTTTGGCCAAATCTAGGCTTGAGCAGGATGGAGAAGGCCTCTAGGCGATTTGGATTGGTGTTTGGTAGGAGTATTTTGAATTTGGTAGGGACGGTAGCCGGATCTAACCACGGCAGAGGAAACTGCTTTCCCGTCTCAAGCGGTACTACCGCTCCCCGGAGCGGTACTACCGCTTGAGCCCATTACTACCCGCTCACAGTCGCAGATTACCGCCCTCTACCGATTTCCACCATACTTCTACTAATCGTTGATCCGCTTTTTGTTTTGTTTGGTGGCTTATGCTCGTTCTTTCTGGTTGTTTGCGTGTTCGTGTGTGTGGTTCCATGTGATAAGCTTCCTGAGCATCAGGCTCGGCGTGTCAACCCCGGTCGTGCCACGTCCAAGGATGACCAATGGCAAGTTGATTTCAGTCAAGTGGAAGGCGTTCATGGATTTGTTTGGGGTGGAAGATCGAGGGCTTGAGTCTCCTGTCGGCTTTCGTCCACACCGCACCAACTCCGCCACTCACAGGCAAGCTCTATGGCCCTCTTGCACTTTGAAGGTCAACTCACGAGACGAAGAAGGAAACATATGAGCTTCACCTTCTGGACATTCTTCACCGTGTCTTAGGTGAGACTCTTTCCCCTCGCGCCAGAATCGGATATGGTTCACTCTTATCTCGTGGACATGCTTCTCTTACGCCACATGAGAAGGAACAAAACACCGAGAGTCCCTGGATATTTCACATGTTATGTGGTCTAAGGTACATTATCTCGCTATCTCCGGCGCAAGTGCCCGATTTATGGCCCGTTCATCGTGCTGATTATTGAGAAGGCACAGGGTCGTGTCTATCCCAAGGTGATGCTAGAGACCCGGGAGTTGGTTTCTCCGACATCAAGCGTCACGAGGAAGAAGGGACAACCTGGGGCTCTCGGTCCCTAAATCTGGAGTTCCTTAAATGCCCCGCCACCTTGCCATGGAGACCGAGGAGGAGGTGAGGCTGAGGGCTGAGGATGATGATGACTATGTGCCTTCTGCGGCAGAGCCCTCTTGGGCAAAGAAGCTCAAGCTCAAGATGAAGAAGCTGTTCTGCATGGAGGCTCACGGTCAGTACATGACTCATGTGGGTGAGAAGAAGGCCCGTCGTCGTCACAAAGGAGCTCATGCGCCAGGTTAGGTGCCACGATTAGCAGTGGATCTGAGGACCCGGCTTCGAGGAGGAGGAGTGGATTCAAGACACCGCCCGTGGACCGATTCGATCTTGCCGAGCACTTCCCGACCGACGATGGTGGCGCAGATGTTCTGCTGAGATCTCGATTCTTGCTATCACAGGCTGAATCCAGCAACACTCCCTCTCCTTTTTGGTGTCTCGATGCCAAAGGGGGAGAGAGTTTAGGGATTTGAGAGTTTAGGGATTTGTGTTGTGTTTTCCGTCGTTTGTGTTTTCTCGTGTCGTTTGTGTTTTCTCGCGTTTGCCTGGTTTGGTTTGTGCCTGGTTTGTGTCAGTAAGACCTAAGTTCTAGTCATATGGTGTGAGACATATGCTACCTTATCTTTCGAATATCTTTATCTATGTCTATCTAGCTTATGAGTTGCATGCTTATCCCTGTTATCTCAGATTGCTCTCATATATCATGCTTAGGTAGTTGGTCTCTAAAATGTAGGGGAGCATTCATCACGGTATACGTAGTGCAGTCCAAAGCACTTATCTAGATAGCACAAATCCGAGGGGAGCCCTTCTACATTTTAGGACGGTGGGCTTCTTGTAGATCCTATATCTTTCATGTTTGTGCAAATCCCGTATTGTCATCAATCCACCAAAAAGGGGGAGGTTTGTAAGGGCATATTTATCCCCAAGATGTTTTGGTGATTGATGATAATGCTTTTGCGGACTAATCGTGTGCGTTGAGTTCTTTCAGAGATTCATCCTTTGGCACGAGACGATTACTTCCCCTCGGTGTTTTATTCAAGACGGTAGCTCCTTCGTTTCTATCTTTGGTGGTCCAGCCAGAGGACTCACCGTACTATCAAGAGGGGATCCGCTTTGGTTAAGCTTAGGGTGGAATCAACACGTACACATCCCTATCACACCCGTTGCTTATTTCCGCTTCATTGGAGCTATCTTTCCTTAATGCAGGCTCTACCTGTCTGTCCCCAAATGGTAGTACCGCGGTCTTCACGGTAGTAAAACTACTCAAGCTCGCGGTTGCTGTAGTACTCCCCTCGAGCGGTAGTACTCCCCGAGCGGTAGTACCGCTTGTAGCCGGCCGTAGTACCGCAGATGGTTCCGGCTACTACCGCCTCGATTCTCGACTGCTATTTCTCATGTCGGGTTTTCACGGTACTAGAATGGCAGCTAGGCGGCGGTAGTAGTACGCTCAAGCGGTAATACCACTTTGTACTTCCTTGATAGTACCACTCGAGAGAAGACCTGTTTAATCGTCGTGCCAGCAGTGGTACCCATTGGGAGGGCCGGTAGTATCTAGCCTGCCCAAGCGGTAGTACATGCCGCTCTGTCTTGATTGGTTGGTGGGTAACGGTTGGATTGGTTCCCCCACTATATAAAGGTGTCTTCTTCCCCAAAGTTGACTTACCTCTTCCCCCAAAAGCTCCATTGTTGCTCCAAGCTCCATTTTCGCCCGATCTCTCTCCCTAGCCAATCAAACTTGTTGATTTGCTCGGGATTGGTTGAGAAGGCCCCGATCTACACTTCCACCAAGAGAAATTTGATTCCCCACTTATCCCTAAGCGGATCTTGTTACTCTTGGGTGTTGAGCACCCTAGGCAGTTGAGGTCACCTCAAGCCATACTCCGTTGTGGTGAAGCTTACGTGGTGTTGTTGGGAGCCTCCAAGTGTTGTGGAGATAGCCCCAATCTTGCTTGTAAAGGTTCGGTACGCCTTCAAGGGCACCAATAGTGGAATCACGGCATCTCGCATTGTGTGAGGCGTGAGGAGATTACAATTGGCCCTAGTGGCTTCTTGGGGAGCATTGTGCCTCCACACCGCTCTAACGGAGACGATTTCCCTTTAAAAGGAAGGAACTTCGGTAACACATCCTCGTCTCCACCGGCTCCACTCTTGGTTATTTCGTGCCTTTACTTTTGCAAGCCTACTTGTGTTGTATCTATTGCTTGCTTGTGTGCTAGTTGTCTTTGCATCATATAGGTTGTCCACGTGGTTGCACATCTAGACAACCTATTTTATTGCAAGGTTTAAATTGTTAAAGAAAAGCTTAAAAATTGTTAGTTGCCTATTCACCCCCCCTCTAGTCAACCATATCGATCCTTTCGACACGGATATGCATGTCTATGTCTATGTGTGTGTGCGCGACGACTCTCGCGACCTGGAAGCGGGGGCGTGTTTTTGGTCGAGTTTTCTTTCTTGGTACGTTAAAAAATTGTTCACCCGTTTTCGTTTCTTTTTCCGGAACGCACGTATTCTATTTAAAACCACTGCTATGGAGAGATTTTTTTACTCCATTATAACCTCTTGTTTGATAGAGTTTCTCGCGTCTCGCTCTCTCACCCTCTCCATATCAAAACAAGATGATAGTGTCCACACTATCTCTCTCCTCACCGGTGGTCACAGATCGGCCGAATCCCGTCCAGCTGCGGGAGGTGAGGAGGTGCAACGTTGACGTTGTCGCTGCTTGATGGAGGAAGCCGATGTGCACCGTCCCCTGAGCCGAGGCCTGGCGCTGACGGAAGGTCCTCCGCGCCCTTGTTACACTGCCGTCGTGTGGGTAGATCCCGCCCGCCCGCCTAAGCGACATCTCGCCCCGAGGTATAACTTCTTGTAATCGGTCCAGCCTCCCTGTGTTGTCTGCATGCGGTTTTCTTCTATGCAACTACTCCCCAGCCTCCCCATGTATAGTAGCTAGGGTTCGTCGGCTGGTCCAACATCACCTACTATTATAAAGGAAATGCCACTCGAAAAGTTGTCCTGCTTTATGCCTCGGTGGAGGTATACATGTTGTTTCGACAAAAAGTACATGGTGGTTGTGCGGTCATTGTCCATATGCTCCTATTGCTACTGCTAATCTAATACTATCACTGGTTAAATGAAGAAATGCTTTTTTCTCGGCTATCCTGGTTTAGTTCCCATCAAGATAATCATGATGCTTCTGTTTGTTGGTGTACTTTTCATAATTTTTATTGACAATTGAGATGTCGTTGTTAATCTTGTAAAACAAAGTAACAACACTATATCCCTTTTTATTTTTTGGAAACAGCGATGCATATCTCCATACCGGGCATGTCTTCCTCAATTTTAGTGGAACTGCACAAAATGGGATGGCCATTGTTGTTCCGCCTCCTTTGTCCTCTGCCACGTGGTTCTTCCTTCCTCGAGCTTGATTCTTTGAGAAGAAGCAGAGACCACGGTGAGGATTTTTCAAACTTCATAGGTGCCTCACCCAAACTTGATGCCAAATGGATGATGCATCACCACGATGATCTATCGATGCTCATGGTTGCGCCTCATGGTTGCGTCGGCTGGTGAAGCTGATCGATTTTCAATGAAAAACAAGCTGTCTTCCATTAGTGCTCTTTGCTTGTTACCCACAAAGATGATATCCTTCGTCAGTTCACCTTGGTTGCATTGGAGACGCGATGTCTTTTCACGTTGGTGCAATTTTATCACACAATTGGCTATGAACCAAATGTTTCCTCGAAGAAGGATCGACGTTGGTACTAAGAGCATAAGTTTTGTATTGATTTCTAAGCCTTCTCACAACTTTGTCTCCAGCTCCCCTGTAATTTTATTTGTCCAGCTATTAAATTTGATTAAAAAAATGGTGTGGACTAAAAACCCGGATGGACGTAGAAGCCATCCATTTTATTTACTCTACATATTAGATTTGAATGAAGTCAAACTTTGTAAAGTTTGACCAAGTTTAGGCCGAACACAAAAAACCATAATTATTAGAGAGGGAAAACTGTACATACTCTCAAACCTTTCCGATAATTGAAATTAAAGTTCTTTATTTGTACACACTCTCACACCTTTCCGAAATTTGGCGCCTGTGTGGTTGTTCACTTAAGGGAGGGTAGTGTACCGCACGTGAAGGACAGGAAGTGCGACCAGGACGCATGGATCATTAGTTCATCAAAAGTACTCCCTCCGTTCCTAAATATTTGTCTTTCAAGTGGTTTGAAATGGACTACCACATACGGATGTATATAGACATTTTTTCAGTGTAGATTCACTCATTTTGCTCCGTATGTAGTCATTTGTTGAAATCTCTAGAAAGATAAATATTTAGGAACAGAGGGAGTAGTAGTTTTCTTCACTAGTACGTTAAATAAAGAGTTTCGTTTCGTACTTACACAATTTAAGATGATTGTTATGGAGAGAATAAGAAAATCACTCCACTATATATTAGTCGTATACACGAGTACTATATGGACGCAGGTTCATTGACTTTAGTGCACCTGCCTTTGGGTTTATGACAGGTGGGCCCAAAATGTGGCTGGCCCACCTGTCATATAGCCAAAAGCAGTCTTGATTAAAACCTTGCCAAGGCTCGATCACATACTACAGATATATATAAGCTGGAGCCTCGGTAACTTGTTCGCTAGGGTTTGCACTCTCCATACTCTACAAGACTATATATATATATATAGATATATATATATATATATATATATATATATATATATATATATATATATATATATATATACACGCTGGAGGCTCAGCGTTCCTTTGCTAGGGTTTGCTATATTCACAGTCTTTCACCCTCTCTTCACCAGATCTAAACAAGACTGTGTTGGCCTCTTGTCTCTCTCCCCCCCTCACAGCTGGTGAAGGAGGCGTCCGGATCCCATCGCACCGGGAAGGGGAGGAGGTGCAGTGTTCACTACTGTCGCCTTCGTGAGGGAGGCAATCCACTACAGCTATGCTACTTCTCTTTCACCCAAATACCGCTTTGTGCAGGAGGGCCACCGACACCTTCTTCTTCGCTGCCGTACGTAGTGTGGGCAGATCTGGCCTCCCGCCGCACGCCTTGCCACATCCCGACCACCCTAAGGTATAAGTTTCTTTGAAACCGTCATTGCTCTAGCTGCATGCGGATCTTTTTCGATTACAGAGTCAAATCTAGGTCTTGGTTCAAAGAGGAAAGAAGGGTGCGATGGGGTGGAGCATGAATCTAGGACGTGGTTCAATGAGGAAAGGAGAGAGGGAAAGTAATATAGACTGGCTATCCATCCCTTTGTTGGTCGAAAAGGGAAAAAGGTGGTAACCCAGTACACACATCTGTAAGGAACTGATCTCTTCGTTGAAAAGGGAAAGAAACTGGGGGGGTCGGGTAGTTTGTGTAGGACTAGATTTGCTGCCCTCACATAGGAAAAAGTTTCAAAGAGAATAAATATGGGACCAACGCAGATATGCTGCTTGGCTACATAGTCTGCATCACCCATTTTATCGTGTGGTGGACGCACATGGTGCCGCATGTCCCTTGTCCCATGTCATGTCCCATACAACTATTTTGCTGTTGTTAATCTAAGAATGTCATGGAAAATTGAAGCAATGCCAATTAAAAGTAAATTACATTCTTAACGAATGTTGTTTTAAGAGAATGTCTCTGTTAATATGAATCAATGCAACCGTTTTAGAAATGCTCTTTGTCCTACTTTGTTTTCCATCAAGATAAGTTAGATGCATCTTTTTGTCGCCATTTGTTTCATCCTCCTTTATTGGCGATAATTGTTTCCTTTTTTGCCCGTGTTAAAACAGGGATATCTATTCAACTTGTTGCCTAGCAAACTTAAACGTCACACCGGCGACTTTGCTTGATTTGATTGGGAACCGCACAAACGAGATTGGATTTCCTATTCGTGTTGGCAGATTCAGAGGTGATCTTGTGTGCGCCATGATAGGTTGGTACTTGCCTTCATCCACATGATCGTGTAGTGTGTTTTGAGATGTTGTGCTACTTGTATTGGTACTGCTTTTAAATAAATGTTGAATTGAAGCTATTGTATTGCTCTCTTTTCCCATTAAGTAGTGAACAAAATGGAACCAACCTGCATATGATGCTTGTTGCTTTGTTACAACAAACTCGTTAGGGATCGACAGAGTACCATTTCTGTTAGGGATCAAGTAGGAGTACCATTTCGTTAGGGATCGGCCGAGTACATGTTTAAGAAATGTATTGTTCAGATAATGTCTATGTTATTATATATCGCTTATTCTGACGTTTTACAAATGGTACTATCCTCGCTTTGTAGTTCTTTCTATATGTTTAACCAAGGTATTGTTAAGATAATGTCTCTGTTAAAATGAATCACCGCATTGTTTTAGGAATGATACTTTCTCGCTTTGTCGTTCTTTATACATGTTGAAACAAGGCATTGTTAAGATAATGTCTCAGTTAATATGAATGAATCACACTGATTGAGAATTGCTACTCTCCTGCTTTGTTTCCCATTAAGATAAGGTAGATCAATATATGTTTTTCTTCTAGGAGTACAAGTCATCAACCGTTATTTCTCAAGAATTGTTTCCCTTAACCTATTGTTGCTTAGGATATCAAAATTAAAGCTCGGTTTTATTCCGACTTTGATTTTAGTTGAACTGCACAAAAGGAGCCAATGTGTCTAAGGAAAACTGCTGCATTCTTTGGGTCCAGCTTGGTCGTTCCACTTTGCGTAAAGAAGCAGCCACTGCTTTATGCTTACATTACGTAAGGAATGATCGAGAAGCTTTACAGAGTATTATTAGACGCTGGTGACATGACTAGTCTGCAGATAGCATAGGCAACTCTACAACACGTGGAGTGCACTGGGCAAAAAGTGCCCAAACAAGTACAAGAAGCCATGACAGGACTCCACGGTCATAGACTTTACATATTTTGAATGGAAAAAGCTTGTCAAAGTTTAATCATTGATATTAGCAAGAAGACATTAGTTTAATATATTGGAATTGGAAAACCTTGTCAAAATTTGCTCATTGATATTAGCCAGAAGACATGCATTTGATATTTTTGAGTGGACGCCTTTCTTTGTGGAGCAGCGTCGATCGTTTTCCTATTCCGTGTTCGGTTTAGAAGTAAATAGTTACTCTCTTTGAGATATTCACATGTTAAGAGTTTGTTCGAATATTGTCTATGTAATGCCGTGCCTTGTGTTTGATTGCAAAGTTGAGCTTGGAATGTTGTGGCATGCGGCATCACGAAATGTTCACCGTGCCTCCCGAGAATAATGCTTCGTATTGTTTTGCTTGTCGATCTAATGCCGTTGATTTGCTTGTTAGGAAGATCATCCTCTTATGTTGTTTCCGTGCTTAAGAATTAGTTCATCGTCTAATGTTTCATTCATAGCCTATACGACAAGTCGGGTAGGTTAGACGTGAAACTAGATGATCTTCCGACCAACTCATCATCTTAGGCCGTGATTGGATTGTTGTTTTCCAACCAAAACCGCTTGTAAAACTGACGCTTGTAAATAAAAGCAGATGGTCTCGGGCGAAGCGCTTGGTTGGTCGATTTCGAGTAGTAAAATATACACCGGTCTCTCAATTTACACGCCAGAACTCCGCCAGCTTTTACTTACGCACTCGGGCCCTCGGTTTCATTACGCTGTATTTTACGCGTTGTTTCCGATGAGTAAATTACACTTGTATCTTAATACATGTGTGAAATAAACCAGAGCTCCCAAAGCTGCCTTATCGCTTCATGCCGCTCCCGCCTCTCGAAGGTGCTCATAGGTGTCCGGCGATCCCGGCTTCCTGAATGAGCAAGGGCTGTCAGACGTACTCATCCGTAGGGGCCCGCGAGGCCCTCTCCATCGCCCTTCGGGTTGTTGCGCTTTGCCGTGGCGCCGAGCATTGTTAACATGGTCAATGAACATGAGGATTCAGGAGATGACTTTATTTTGATCGATGATGAGGGACCCACTAGGGCCATACCCGTACGTACGCAAGTGCCTCCTTATTATTTACAACTATATATTTTTTGCTTCCTCCTGGTTTCCTGACATCAAGGTCCCACACCATTGTCAATCTATGTAGTCAATATAAACGAGAGAATTGCACAAGGTGCGGCCGACACCGGGACCAAGCAGCTCGAGCAAGATTTATGTTTTTGAGACGTGAGCACCGCAGTAGTTTTTCTTGGCGATGTTTTCATTGTTGTTCAGAGAAGAGCAGGGTATTAGCTAAATGGCGGTGGCCCGTCTAGCCCGTGACAGATATCCAGCCCAGATATTAATTTTTTTCAAGATGAAAATGGCTAGCCCAGCTATACGCTTTTTGAGGAATACCCAGGCAAGGTCAACTTGTTATTCTCCGCCCCGCTGGGCTGCAAATGTTTCCTAGGAGGGATGCATTAGGCTTAACAGGAAAATGAGCTTTAAAAAATAATAAATTGGATGTAATTATAAATACTGGGCAGTAACTATAAAAAATGCACCAAACATGAAATTATTTTATAAAATATTATTTATGGATTTTGAAAATCTTAATTTTTAATTGTTATACATAATGTTTCGTTGGATTTTTATGTAATACAAATTTATATTCAGTCTGACTAGAAATTTCGGGATAAAAATATTTCGGATCCCATCATAATGTGGGAAATTTTATTAAATTCTATCTTAAACGGTTGGTTAAAATTATTAATCGTTGTCCTAGCTAGAAAATGGGCTGTACTTTTAATAAACTGTAAATGGGCTGTAGTAAATTCCATTAGAATTAAAAATGGGTCAGGCATTCTTACAAATCGCAAATGGGCTATAAGTTCTCCGCCACACACTTGTGGGCCTACTAAGTTGACGCATCCCCTAAAAAAGAAGTTGACGCGTATGCAAGGCTTTGTCAACTTATTATAGTCAACACACGGTTCTAGGGCAAAGAAGGGCGGTTGGATGTCTATCCAACGGATGTCATGCTTCTTCTTCAATCTCGGATATTCTAGATTCGCCGCCCAAAAATGAATCCTCCCCGACATCCGGGCGCACCGTTTGCCGAGGCTGACCAGGCCTACTAAGTTGACGCTGCACTAAGGGCTTTGTCAACTTGGTCAATATAAACAATTCTAGCTACAAAGGACTGTAGACGATGTCCATCCAACGGCCGTAGTGCTTCTTCAACCTCTGGTCTTCTTGCTCCAGCTCGCCCAGCAGCGCTGGTCGCGTGTCGCCGCTTCCCGCCTCCCGTGGTCGGGTCAGGCTGCCATGGCCTCACCGCCCACTACTACTCCCACGGTGGCCGGCACCATCCCTCCACTCACCCACCCCTCGTTATTCAAGCGCGCGATGGCAGCCTCTACATCAGAAATGTAAGAACGGTGAACCTCAGATTCTCTCCGCGGGGTTCCACCGCTGCGTTTTCCTCGGCCCGCCGTCGTCCCCTTCTAGGGCCTCGCCCGTCCATCGCCTCGGGTGCTCTCGACGCGCGTGGTCAACGTGGTCAAGGAAATCCACTTCCATCGGAAGAGTATCAGACGTGGAGAGGCTGACAGCTGGGTCCACGGCGGCCGCAAGGAAGTGCCTCCTTATTACACGCAAAATAATTATTCCTCCACCTAACAGCAGGGACCCACCGGACTGGCCACCGTATTTCTCGAAAAAAAGGTTTCCCCCTTGGCTGTCGGGACCCACCAGCTACATCTTCGCACGCAAGGAAGCGCGTCGGGAAAAATAAAAAACGATTCGCCCCCCTGACTGCTGGGACCCAATAGCTACATTTTCGCACGGAAGGAAGTGCCTGACAGTCGGGACCCACCTGGTCGAAGCGTACGTAGCGTTGTCATTCTGGTCACGAACGTGTACGTACATATTGGTCGATGTAGAGGCGCGAACATGTCGTAGTAGAGGCGCGCACGTAGCATGTACATGTACGCATAACGCCGGCCAGTGCAAGAAAGAAAATACGGCCATGTACGCATACGGGCGGGTCTCGAACTCCTACTCGGCGCATATGTATGGCCGGGGCTCGTGTACATGGCTGGGTCGGAACGGAGAAACAGCGCCGTCAGTTGCGTGTTCATGGGGAGCCAACCGTTGGGTCGGAATGTAACGCGCCGTCGTGTTCATCGGGAGGGCTTGGACGGAACAGCCGATGGAAACGAGGCTGGCGATCGATACGCTCCAACGTATCTATAATTTTTGATTGCTCCATGCTATATTATCTACCGCTTTGGGCAATATTGGGCTTTATTATCCACTTTTATATTATTTTGGGACTAACCTATTAACCCGAGGCCCAGCCTGCATTTGTCGCTTTATGCCTATTTCAAAGGTTTCGAGGAAAAGGAATATCGTGACGGAGTCGAAACGGAACGAAATCAATCGGAGAAGTTATTTTTGGAAGGAAAGCCAATCGATAGACTTGGACTCTACGTCAAGATACGGAGCTGGCCACGAGGGTGGGGGGCGCCCCCCCCCTAGGGCGCGCCCCCTGCCTCGTGGGGCCCCCGAAGCTCCACCGACGTACCCCCTGCACCCATATATACCTACGTATCGTAAAACTTCCAGAACAGAAGATAGATCAGGAGTTCCGCCGCCGCAAAACCTCCAGAGCCACCAAAAACCAATCGGGGCCCTGCTCTAACTCCCCACGGGAGGGGAACCCTCACCGTGGCCATCTTCATCATCCCGGCGCTCTCCATGTCGAGGAGGGAGTAGTTCACCCTCAGGGCTGAGGGTATGTCCCAGTAGCTATGTGTTTTATCTCTCTCTCTCTCTCTCTCTCTCTCTCTCTCTCGTGTTCTATCTCGTGTTTCCTCTATGGCACGATCTTGATGTATCGCGAGCTTTGCTATTATAGTTGGATCTTATGATGTTTCTCCCCCTCAACTCTCTTGTGATGAATTGAGTTTCCCTCTTGAAGTTATCTTATCGGATTGAGTCTTTATTTGGGAACACTTGATGTATGTCTTGCCGTGTTTATCTGTGGTGACAATGGGATATCACGTACCACTTTATGTATGTTTTGGTGACCAACTTGCGGGTTCCGCCCATGAACCTATGCATAGGGGTTGGCACACGTATTCTTGACTCTCCGTAGAAACTTTGGGGCACTCTTTGAAGTACTTTGTGTTGGTTGGATGAATCTGAGATTGTGTGGACGATATCGTATAATCATGCCCACGGATACTTGAGGTGACAATGAAGTATCTAGGTGACATTAGGGTTTTGGTTGATTTGTGTCTTAAGGTGTTATTCTAGTACGAACTCTTTAATAGATCGATCCGAAAGAATAACTTTGAGGTGGTTTCGTACTCCTACCATAATCTCTACGCTTGTTCTCCGCTATTAGTGGCTTTGGAGTGACTCTTTGTTGCATGTTGAGGGCTTGTTATATGATCTATCTATGTTATTATTGTTGAGAGAACTTGCACTAGTGAAAGTATGAACCCTAGGCCTTGTTTCCTATCATTGCAATACCGTTTATGCTCACTTTTATCATTAGTTACCTTGCTGTTTTTATATTTTCAGATTACAAAAACCTATATCTACCATCCATATTGCACTTGTATTACCATCTCTTCGCCGAACTAGTGCACCTATACAATTTGCCATTGTATTGGGTGTGTTGGGGACACAAGAGACTCTTTGTTATTTGGTTGCAGGTTTGTTTGAGAGAGACCATCTTCATCCTACGCCTCCTACAGATTGATAAACCTTAGGTCATCCACTTGAGGGAAATTTGCTATTGTCCTACAAAGCTGTGCACTTGAAGGCCCAACAACGTCTACAAGGAGAAGGTTGCGTAGTAGACATCACGTACCACAGAACGGAGGAAACGACCTTGTATTCGACCGGCCACGTTCGAAACAGGATCCTGTTCATCGGGAGGGGTCTGGCGTACTGCAAAACGGAGGAAACGGACTTGTGTTGGAGCACTACGGTCAAAGCGGGGTCCCTGTTCATCGGGAGGGTGTGGCGTCTTTGCAAAAGCGGGACTCCACGGGATACTGTTCATCTCCACCGTCGACCCTCCAGCCTCCACGGGCTACTGCTCATCCACCGTCGACCTCCTCCAGCCTCCACCGCGATCGCTCATCCACGGGCTCTGTTCATCCAGGTCCACCGCCGCTTACTCCACCGCCATCGCTCAACCAGCCCTCTCCACGGGCTCTCGCTCAACCACCCCTCCATGGGCTACTTTTCATCTAGCCCTCCACCGTCTCTGCTCATCCAGCCCTCCACGGGTGGTCCCATTCATCCAGCCCTCCACGGGTGGTCCTGCTCATCCAGCCCTCCACGGGTCCTGCTTCATCCAGCCCCAACCGGCTCGATCGATCGGGTCCTGCTCATCCAGAGGCAACACCACGGGTCCTGTTCATCCACCCCCACCGAGAACTATTCATCCAAACTCCCCAAAGAACGCCATCGCTCATCCAGAGGCAGCATCGATCGGCTTGATTAGCAGCGATGTCGAAGGAATCGCTGATCGGGTTCGGGCTTAACAGCCATCGATCGATCGCTTCCGGGTTCGATGAACGCATAGCCTGCAGTGCAATCGCTCGGGTTCAGTAGGCAAACGCCTCGCTCGGGTTCAGTTAGAGCCCAACGTCTCGCACCCATGCGCGTGCGTGTACGAGAGAAACGCGCAAACCTTCGTGCATCGCTCGGCCCCGACCACCCACCGTAACCGGGAACACCCCTATATTTTCCTCGCCCTTGCTTCTACCACGGTTTTTTCCGTCATGGACGGCCCAAAGAATGTCATGCAGCTGCTTCTCAGGCCCGACCAGGACGAAAATCCCATTTTCTGTCATGATTTTTTGTCATAAATTTTTGTTCGGCCCAAAATGTCACGGATATGTCTTTTTTCGTAGTGTATTGAGATACTGTAGAGGGTCATCATCGTCGTCCATGTCATCATGCATTGCTTCCTCGACGGCGGCTCTATAAATATCTATTCAAAACCATGCATGTGGTGCCACACGCCTGTGACCCTAGAGACTTCACACCTGTGCATTCACAATCGAGCCTCTCTAACCAAGTATTCGCACCGATGCCTCTCCTACCAAACTCTCGTGCCTCTAGGAACTTCACACCTTTTGTACATTAAGAGGGTTGATACCCGTGCCACCAGAAGCCACACAAATGTGCCTGTAGTGACTTCACCTACATACATGTACGGACTTCACTTCCGTGCCTCTGTTTACTCAATCCACGTGCCTCACATGAAACCCACAGTGACTTTACGTGCTCCGCACGCGTGATCGCTCGTGAAACTTTGGTACTCCACACACGTTCCTCTCAGTACAGCCGTATGCTGCCGGAGGCCACCAACCTATACATGTGCCTCCTGCCTATAGAGGCTTCACCACGTGACTCTGGTGCCCACACACCGCGTTCTCGCGTAACACGCACCGTGACTCTACAAGCTATTCACGCGTGATCGCCTCGCGCCTCTTTGTCACGCCGCGCATTTAACGCTCCTCGCTCTAAAACCCATGTCAAAGGAAACATAGAAAAACAAAGGCACACACGTGCGTTTCTAATCTATGTATAACTATGCCTTCAATTAACTAACATCTGTCAAAAAAAACATCTAAAAAGGAGATGCAATCGCCATACCTCTTCTACAAACAAAGTACAAAAATGAACAAATAGGTTCATATCGCTTCATATATCTAAATAACATTACATCGTAGTATAGATTTTAAACAAAATCCATTATGTTCAAAGCCTATAGCTAACACCACTGTGGCAGAAGATTGAAGATAACAACAAGCCTTCCATCACGCTCTTTGAAAGTTATGAGCATCAAGCTGTTTACTTCAATAGACGATGCCTGGAGAAAATCATTGAATCCTTCCTTTTTGAACACCATTCTATTACCCAAGCCAATGAAGTAGGAGCAAGGAGTGCTCACATATATATCATCATCACGATATTCCAAAGTAACTTCAAGAGTTAAACGCATGATCCGAAATGTCACAAACTCCTTAAACTACTCACAATAATACTGTGAATAACACGACAAAAACGTCAAGCTATTAGAAATAGAGCAAAAATTTAAAACTGTAAATAGAAGAAATACTATAAATAAATAAAGAAACATAAGCAAAGAAAAACAGTGGAAAATAAATCTGACCATATGATGACCATTAACATTCATGGAATTAATTATGTGAACAAAAGGACAATAGAGTATGTACTCGTCATCAAAGAGTTGATGTGTCATGAAATACATTCGCTAATAATTGAGATCAACACCACGGCTGTAAAAACAACTACCAACAAGTTGCTTCTCGGAATCACTCAAACCATCAAAAGCTACAAAGTAAAATTACACAGGTTCAAGGGAACAGAAAAATCATGTGAAATTAAACAAGCTAAAAACTTCCTTAAAAGTAAACCTTACCAACAGACGGTAAAGGGGACAACGCATCTCCACGACCTAGATGATAAAAATCAACACCAATCCATGTTGCATAATGCTCAAGCCTAACGGTCATTATATCACGAGGACGAACACCATAATCAGTGAACAATCATTCCCAGGAAGGACCATGGAATTTGTTGCTCACCCGACCATGACTAAACAAGACACCATACAAATAACCCTCATTGCGTTGGAAGACCAAGATCAGTATCTTTGTCACCCATCCTTATGGCTAAAGCCCTACACTCCTCAATGTAACGAGCAAGATGATCTCTAACACTGCACGGAACATACTGCACAACGAATCAAAACAAGGATCATTATCAAAATCAAAACAACATGAGCAACACCAAAAGAAATAAGCGTGTGTGCCAAAAATTAAACAGTTGTAAAATGATTTTCTTAAACACGCCTCGAACAACGTCAATCCAGAACCACACTGAACCCATCTACAGAAGAATCAACAGAAGAACACGGGCCACCCGGCATACGGCAAAAAGGACAAGCCATACCTTCAAAGAACACAATGATTATCAAGAACTAATTCCATAAAACCGAGTTGAAACTTGACATCTGATAGTGTTGGAAGCCCCCACCCGTAACTACCCCATAGATCTCCATATCCTGGAAATATAATGGGAACAAAAGAAAACAAGGAACCCACAAATGCAACCGGTAGGAAACGACGATCGTGGGAACGGGGGAGCGCCGTCCACGGTAAAGAAGGACCGCCGTAAGCAAGTGACAAGCGCGGCGGGCGTGACAGGCGGCGATGACGGCAACGAAAGAATAGTCCACGGCGACGGTTCGACCACACCAGAGAGAAACAGATCATAAGTGTATTACAAAACACTAAAAGTAAAAGGTCTAAAGTGAAAAAAGGAAAAACCAGAAAGGAAAATCGAAAACCGAAAATCACGGGAGTGCCCGTCAGTGCAACAAGTGCCGCACGTGAAGCGCCCCGAAAAAATCTCACAAGCACCCCGCGCGTGACACTTGTCGCGCGTAGAGCGCTCCGCGACTAATCTTTTGGGAGCGCCTCAACTAGTGATTTCCGGGAAGAGCTGGATAGAAACTCGCCACCAAGCCCACTAAAATCCTTCTTCTTTAGTCTTTGGGCCTCACAACTATATGGGCTTTGCGATTCGGATAGGAAATTCGAGGATGCGTCTCCTCCGCTTTTTGGAAAACATTTCAATAAGCCGGATAACATAGCAACGTAAGCCGTGTTATCTCAGACGACACATGCCCTTTGCGGGCCATCCCACCGCTTCCGCCTCTAGCCTTATCTCTTCTCACACGATCTCTCTCCTCCACTCATTCTCGTCTTTTTCCTCCCGCAACTCTCTTCTATTGCACGAGAGGGGAGCGGGCACCCATGGTGACGCCGAACCACCAGTAGCCGTTGCTGCAAACCGGGGAGCGGCGACGATGATCACCGCCTGCTGCATCTCGCCCAAAATAGGGGGGGGGGCTGTTGCTGTGAGGGAGAGGGGGACGCCACCACGAGTTGTGTGCTTCCTTGCCATGGGCGACCACCATTGTTGCTCACCAAGAAGAGGCAACGGCCACACCTGACAAAGATCGCCACCGTGTTGCAACGCAAGCGTGAAGACCGGAGGCAGGCGCTCGCTCACACCGGTGCTGCAATGCAAAGACACAAGAGGAGGTTGGGCTGCTCGCCCGTGTTGCAAGGGGTTACGATGGGATGCAATGGAGCTCTACTGGGCTGCAATGAAGCGCCGCCCGGCCATACTGTGAACTTCGTCGAGGTATCGCTGGTCTTTGCATCGGCTATTGTCGTGCCATCGGGGCTGCAATGGAGCTTCGTCGGTGCTGCACGCTGGATGGGGCGCGACGTCGTCAGGTCACCGGTGTGGCGATGCAGAGGCTGTTGGTGCTGCAATGAAGCCCTTGTCGCCGACCACCGGTACTGCAATGAAGCTAGTTGTCGCCGGCCATGGGGTGGTTCTCGATTTTTTGTTCAAAAAGACCACCTGACGAATTGAATTGCTAGAAAAGACCCCCTATAAAATAAATTGACAAAAAAGACCAGCTGCACCGTGGTGGCAGGTGCGGCAGCCGACACGTGGCACTGCCACCGCAGCGCCGGCGGCAGCTCGCCGCCACGGGAGGAGCTGGCGGCTACTCGGGCTTAACGGGTTTATTCGTCTCGAAAGTAGCCGCAACGGAATGGATCGGAGGGATGGGCGTGCCGCCACGCAGCCAGACGACACCAACTCGCCAAGAAGTCGGTGGGGCCTGCCGCCACGGTCCGAGGCGGCAATGCCGCGTGCGCGCCTACCAGACGCGAGGCCATGCTTGCTTTGTTTAATCCACGCGGCTAGCGAGGCGAGATACCGCCAAGATCGGGCCGGGTATTGTTTAGTGTGGCCGCGTATGCACGGAGAGCGGATTTAGCACGATCGATTTTTTGGCGCTTCGGAGAAGCAAGCTCGTGATTAGCACTGAAAGCAGTTGGTCCATTAACCCAAGTACTAGTACTAGCAAGTTTCTTCCAAGTTGATATGCATTTGAAAGGGTTCGAGCTGCCGTGTGGCCGTACGCAGCGGTTGCCGCCTCGGACCGTGGCGGCAGGGCCCACCTGGCCTATCGCAACGACGCAGCAGCGGGCAGCAGCCGCCGCCGCCGCCGCAGCTACGCGCACCACTCCTCGCACGTTCCGCTGCAGCCTTGCACGGGATGAAAAAACCGTTAGCTTGGGCTGCCGCTGCGCCCGTGGCGGCCGGGGCTGCCGCCGGCACCTGTGGCGGCAGGTGCCACGTGTCGGCTGCCGCACCTGCCGCCACGGTGCAGCTGGTCTTTTTTGTCAATTTGTTTTAGAGGGGGTCTTTTCTAGCAATTCGATTCGTCAAGTGGTCTTTTTAGACAAAAAATCGTGGTTCTCCTACTCTCCAGCAGCGCTGGCGCGTCTACCCCATCCCCGGTGCTGCTCGCCGGCGACAAAGCTATGACGCGCGACCCACGGATGGAAGCAATGACTAAGGAGGAATCAAGCGGCTCTAATCCATCCTAATTCAGCAAATCGGACGGCTGGCTAGGCGGCTTAAAGTTGGATAAAATCAGCCGCGTGATTTGTAGCAGCCGCCCTTCTTTTTTCAACTCAATTCTCGACGATGGCTTGAGTGACTCAGACTCATGAGACTCTTCTCACCAAAAAATAAAAATAAATGAGTGACCCATGAGATCAGTTTGTAATCTTACTCGAGAATAGACAAATCAAAATCAAACCCCAGCCTCAGTGCATGATTGTTGATCGGCCAAACGATGGAATCATGCAGTTCGTGAGACGACGACGCAGCCGGACTACCGACCAGTTGGTCGACTCGACACCCGCGCGGAGGCGAGGCCGGCCGGCTATATTCTCATTTTCGTTATCTGTCATGTCATCTGACGAGTGACCAGCCAGCACAAGCAACTTGTGCAAACATAATGTAGTAGTACATTCTAGGCTGCAGTGCCGTCGTCGTCTTCTTCCATATTCAATCGGTTCTTCTCGCGTCTCAAGCCGCCAGCTGTGGTTCATACTTAACGACGTGACGTGAGCTCTCCATTAGACTTTTTTTTTACGGGATCCTCCATTAGACTTTCATTCTGCCACTTCAATGTTTTTTTCTTTTCTGAAACAAAGGCGAAAGCTTTGCCTCTTCCATTAAATTAAAAAAAAGACGAGAGTTGCCGGTTAATTTATGAAAAACCGGGCGAACATGAGGAGGAGGAGAGTTGTAGTATAGTCTGGTTTTCCATGGATTTGTTATACAGTTTTTGAATAATTGCAGACTGACTGTTGTCTCCTCGGGAGAGAAAACAAAATACTAGTAGTAGTTGCTATATCTGGCATCAAAGTGCATCATAGGCATGCAGCAACGGTTGCTCGATAACTCGATCAAGTTAATGACAAACCTTTCTTGTGAAGAAAACATCAAGTGATTAATAAGAACTTAGGTTGATACATATGTGCAGTGTAAGCTACGTATAACGAATTTCTGATGAAGAAAGTGTAGTTGAACAGCCATCGAAGAAAAAGAAGTTTGATTCTTTCTTTCCTCGTTTAATTTATCATCATCTGCTGTCCTCCGATTCAGGAATTAAGTATAGCAGCAGCACATGCTAGCTAATTTAAACAAGAGAATTTATACGTACGTACACGTACAGATCAGCAGCTGAGTCAAACACGAGTACCACTACACATGCGTACCCAGTAGCCACGGACGGCGTGCTCGATCTCCCGCTCCATCAGATCCTCGGCCGGGGGGCCGGCATCAGTAGCGGTTGCCGACGGTGACGGCGGGCGCGAAGGCGGTGCCGAAGGAGCAGTCGGCGCCGGCGTAGTTGGATTGCATCATGCTGACGGCGGCCGCGCCCTCGACGAGGTCCTCGAGCGCACGGGCGTAGAAGGTGCGCAGCCGGCGCAGCGCCCGCCGGTAGGCCGCCGCCACCCACCGCATCCGCAGCCGCCGGACGGCCCCGAAGAAGCCCCCGCGGCCGCCGCCCAGCCGCGCCACCGCCATCTTCTTCCTCCTGTTGTTCCCGCGCTCCCCCTGCGCCGCCGCCCCGGGCAGCAGCGGCGGCCCCGCCGCCAGCGCCCGGCGCCGCGGCATCCTGAACCGCACCGCGCCGCCCCGCCGCTGCAGGTCTCCTCCCATCCTTCTCTCCCTCTCGCTCTCGCTTGCTTTGGTTTGCCTTGCTTGCCTTGGGAAGGAAGGAGGTTAAGGCGAGAGCGGGCGAGCGGGCGAGCGGGCTGCTTTGCTTTTGCTTTGCTTCGGAATGGCAAAAGAGATGCGTTTGTTAGCCAACTTAAGCCCGTGATTCGCGCTGATGCAGCGGGGGACTGCTCATACTTGTTTTATAGGAGTATAGTGTTAAGCACGCAGCACATTGTTTATGTACATGTAAGCGCATAGCAGCAAGAGGGTAGGAGACAAAACGAAGGGGAGGTTACGGGAAAGTGGGACGGCGATGGGTCTTGGAAACGGTGACGTGCTCCACACCCACGCACGCACATGTACTACATCAGGATTAGCTAGGGTGCCTGCATGGGTCTCGTTTCCACGGATAGGTAGCTAGCTGCCAACGTGCTTAAGCAAGTGGGATCGATCGATCCCTAATGAGTTAGGAGATCAACCAACCCAAGGGCATCTCCAACCACTACTCCCACGCACGCATCTCGTCCTCTCGTAAATTAAACCCTTTTTTCTCCAGTATAATGGCATAGCACTACTCGTTTAAGCCTGGCAAGACGGAACGTGAGAGGTTGTACTTGTACTGCTGTACAGTAGTGGTGAACGAAGATAGTGGAAGTATGTCGATCAATCAGTCAAACGCAGAGGAGTCCAGATGCTTCAGTGAATTTTAGCAGCCCGCGCTGCCTGCCTGCGGTCGAGGGAACTGTATGCCAAGAGGAATATAGCCGTCCGCAGTTCGATCGCGACCCTCCTGCTTGCACGGAAACGCACGGGCGCTCATCAATTCCAGCCACTCCCAGCTGAACTGACACTGACGCGCACGAAAAAAACCCGCAATATTTGTAATTTGTGTGAACAGCTGCAAGGTGTGCGCAAATCTTTCACCGGCCGTTCCGTTGTCGCCACACACCACACGCAGCCGCGCGCTACCGGCCGGGGGGATTGAGCCGACCTGAACGGGACCATACACGGTCAGACTCGCGCGCTGTCCATTTGGAGGGAAGAGGGATGGTATTCTCTTGTCCTACTCTCGCGTCCAAACGAGCCCGACCGAGAGGGAAAACCCTGGACATATCCATCAGCCGATAGCCCCCTAGGGTGTGTGGTACAGCCATAATGATCTTCTTAGTTTGCCACCCATGTAACTTACGGGAGCCACCTGGAGCCAGCGTAATTCACCGGCCGCAGTGATATTCCTCTGTTTTGTCCTGCTCAAGTTCTGGGTCAGTTGGGAGCAGTGCTTGGAGCTAACTTGAGAAGCACGGGAAGATAAGTAGTACTCCAGTACTACAGTACTATTTAATCTTTATGGATGTGTGTGCATACGTGAGAGCTTACCTCAGCCTAGAGTAAGCATTTGGTATTATAATGTGCAGCATCAGAAAGGAACACATGGTCTGCAGATTGTTGGTGTACAGCATCGATGTGCCGCTTCATTTGTACATTATTATACTACTCTCTTAAAAAACTCAACGGCGTACAATTGCTCATGGAACAAAAATCATGATGTGATACCATGAGATTTCCAGAGGATTTGGATTGAAATCCCAAATTATTCGTCTGAGGTCAACGAGGGCAAATACTATTGGACGCATGTACCATTTCGCACAAACGAGCGAGGCGAGCACTCGGGATGGCCGGCCCGTTTAATTAGTTTTACACGGTAAAGTTTCTCCAAGATTTTCTATTGGTTTTTGGAACCATTTCACATTTAAAAAGTTATTCAGAAATTTCAAAAAATGCTTGCGCTTTTAAAAATGTTCCTATTCTATTAAGGATTGCTTCTTTTATAAATGTTTGAATTTTAGAAAACAAATTCTGAATACATGAATGTGTTAAAAAATTGCTCCCGGATATTTTTCAAAAATTGGATTTAAAAAAATTGCCGTGCTTATTTCTTTCATTTTTTCTAAAAAAATCATGTTTTTAATAATATTCAGAAGTTTTGAAAAATCTTCACAAAAGGTTTCAAAATGTTAGTTTTATAATGTTCACTTTGTTTCAAAAAAAATCACAGAACATTTTAAATTTTTCTCTAATTTTCAAACAATGTTCACTTTTCAAAAAACTATTTTCCCTCATATTTTCTGAAAAACTAAATATAAAAGCCGACTTAAAAACCACAAGAAACAAAAACCAAAGTGTGCGGCTCGCTGCATCACCTCAGAAATGGGTCGGCCCATATACATTTGGCCGCCCATTTGACGCAATAAACATCAAATAGGGGCTCCCCTCAACGAGACGAGGTTATAAATTTCCTTTTTGAGCGTTAGGTCATGTAATGAGTACAAGATAGGCTTCCAAGCCTACACATATTGGAACTCGTCAATCGAGAAGTACACTATCCTCATTACGCATATGAGGACCAGTTCATTTCCTATTGAGCGTCTATAGCATCTTTAGAAACGGCAGAGTGAGTCATTCGTGCTCTCCCCCGTCATCGCTCGTGTTGCCCCTAGGGCGACTCTGGGCGACTAGGGTTAGCCGCCGCCATCCCTTCCCCTGCCTCGCCGCCACCGGAGACGACTGGCTGGAAAGCCTGCAGCGGCCGGGGAAGATGGTGGCGGGGTCTTCGCCTCTTTTCTTCGCTGGAGGCTCCTCGGATCTGTGGCGGCGGCCCTTCTTTGGCGTGGCGGCGCTGGCTGCGTCGACCGCGGCATGCGCAGTGGACGGTTAGCCTTGGGGCTCGGCTGTGAGGACGGCGAGCCGCAGTGGTGGTCGGCCTTGGCGCGAGCTTCCCGTGCGTGATCTGAAGGTATTGCCCTCCCTCCATGCTTCCTCCCAATCCCGGTTTGGCTATGGATCTTCTTTGGATCCGCCTCCTGTGTTCTCAGTGGAGTAGATCGTCCGAGGGAAACCTTGGCCGCCTTTGGTTAGCTTGGCAGAGCGTGGCGACGCCGCTTTGTGGCACCGCTTTCCTCCTTGGGGCGCCACGAGACATGATCTCTCCACCCTGACCCATGTCCGGGTGAAAGCCCAAGATCCGATGCGGATCGGGCGTCGGCGGCGCCCCGTGCACCGTAACCTTCCTGGAGGCGGCGCCAAGGACATTGGGTTTGGAGGGAGGGTCTGCAGGTGAGGGGTGGGGGTGTGCTGCCTCCCTTTCGTCGTTTGACGACTTGAAGCAATCTTCTCCAACTAGTTGGGCGTATTCCTGTGGCAGTGCAATCAGCAGGCACTTCCCAAATTGAGAGGGTCGCCCGGTGGTCACCTAGTGCAGCGAGGACGACATTATTCCAGCTCTCGGGTGAGCTTTCTCTGGATCCCGACGGTACGGCGCCACGAGCCATGGCGAGGGGGTAGGGATCCCCTTCGGTGCCAGAGAAGGAAGATGTTTGTTTCCTCCTTCCCGAAGTGCTTCTCGAACAAGGTCCTTCCTCGACGGTCGGTGTTATCTGCTCTGTTTGTTCAGGCCTGTTTCTATGATCCTAGTGTGGAGTGTGCTGCCTCTTGCAAGTTGTTTTGGCGGCTTGTTCTCAGGTAGATAGGACTTGCTTTCCAGTTTCGTCCCCATTGTACCAGTTTCTGTCACGTGTAAGTTGGGTTGTAATCCTCGGCCGGTTGTTGGCTTCGTTAATTCAAAGGCGGGCTCTTCACGAGCCTTCGTTCTAAAAAAAACATTGTTTACCTATTGTTTTTGCACCATGGCGCACCACCCCCCCCCCCCCCCACCCACCCCCCGCGCGTGCGCTCTGAGTCACTTGGGAGGCTTGGAGCTAACTTGAGAAATGAACACATGGTTTGGTCTGCAGATTGTTGATGTACAGATCGATGCGCTGCTTTATTTGTACGTTATTATACTCTCTTAAAGACCCCGCAAAAAATTATACTCTCTTAAATAACTCAGCGGTGTACAATTGTTCATGGAACAACAATCATGAGCTGATACCAAGAGATTTCTAGGTCATTTGCTTTGAAATCCAAAATTATTCATGTGAGGTCAACGAGGGCAAATACTACTTGACACATGTACCATTTCGCACAAACGAGTGAGGCGAGCACTTAATTAGCTTACACGGTAAAGTTTCTGTAAGATTTTCTATTGGTTTTAGTTTTTTTCCTTTACAGTTTTTTGTCTTTCCACATTTTCAAAAAATATTCAGAAATTTCAAAAATTGTTTGAAATTTTTACAAAATATTCCTTTTCTTAAGCGATAGGGATTTTTTTAATAAATTTTTGATTTAAAAAATCAAATGTGATGAAAAATGATTGTGTTTAAATAATCTTCCTGATTTTTAAAATGTTTGAATTTTCAAAAAGTGTCCATTTTTAAAATTTTAAAAACGCTCATGTTTTTTAAAAAATGTTGAAAAGTTCTAAAAATCACAAAAGGTTTCAAAATGTTCTCTTTGTTTCAAAAAATATTCACAAAATATTTTATAAAATGTTCTCTATTTTTTTTAAAAGTTCACTTTTCAATAGTTTTCTTGGACTTGTGATGTTGGCATGGTCCTTGTGGAGTGAGCTGGAATTGGTTAACGAGCTTCCAACCTATTGATGGACTTTGACTTCTGCTGACTAGCCATGTGACAAGTGGGACCCCCGATAGGATTGTTTATGTTTCATCGACAAATTGGCTAGCCAATATTTGGTAATAAAGCAATGGTACTCTTAACCATCTTTAGGCAAGCCATAGACCAAGAAATGGGACCATCCCAGGCCGAGAGGAGAAAAGTATCAACTACAAGTTTCGTTGGTAATGCCAATACTAGTATCCATTACATCAAAAAATATCAACAATTATTATTTAATATGCTCAAAAAGTGTTTAAATACATGAAAAATATTATTAAATTTGCAAAAGAAAAAATAATTTGCATGGGAAGTCCACATCATGAGCATTAAACTGTACCAGGTAGAAACAAACCAATATGACATGTGATGGTTAGTTTAGTTAGGCTACTAGTATCTCTCTCGTAGACATTGCATATGTATATTAATTATATTGCCCATATTCAATTCCATGCACACCATTTTATTTGAGAAACTAGAAAAAAAAAATCTTGTGCACACCATGAAACCAAGTGTGTTGTAGGGTGGCATATGAAATGATCAAATCATGTGTAAGCAAAAAATATAATATGTTGCATTTTTATGTCAATTAGGGTACTATAAGCATTGGTATTTCAATACCAAGTATAGTGGGTACACATACTGTGAACTTAAAACACATTTGCCAATGGTTCTGTTTGCATACTAGAAGATTTTATGAACTGCATACATAATCATACACTAGAAACTGCTATTACGATATTTATTAGGTGATGTCTACTACACAACCTTCTTCTGTAGATGTTGTTGGGCCTCCAGATGCAGAGGTTTGTAGGACAGTAGCAAATTTCCCTCAAGTGGATGACCTAAAGTTTATCAATCCGTGGGAGGCGTAGGATGAAGATGGTCTCTCTCAAACAACCCTGCAACCAAATAATAAAGAGTCTCTTGTATCCCCAACACACCCAATACAATGGTAAATTGTATAGGTGCACTAGTTCGGCGAAGAGATGGTGATACAAGTGCAATATGGATGGTAGATATGAGTATTTGTAATCTGAAAATATAAAAACAGCAAGGTAACCAATAATAAAAGTGAGCGTAAACGGTATTGCAATGCTTGGAAACAAGGGCCTAGGGTTCATACTTTCACTAGTGCAAATTCTCTCAACAATAATAACATAATTGGATCATATAACTATCCCTCAACATGCAACAAAGAGTCACTCCAAAGTCACTAATAGCGGAGAACAAACGAAGAGATTATGGTAGGGTACGAAACCACCTCAAAGTTATTCTTTCTGCTCGATCTTTTCAAGATTCCGTAGTAAAATAACATGAAGCTATTCTTTCCGTTCAATCTATCATAGAGTTCCCACCAGAATAACACCTTAAGACACAAATCAATCAAAACCCTAATGTCACCTAGATACTCCATTGTCACCTCAAGTATCCGTGGGCATGATTATACGATATGCATCACACAATCTCAGAGTCATCTATTCAACCAACACAAAGTACTTCAAAGAGTGCCCCAAAGTTTCTACCGAGAGTCAAGACGAAACGTAAAGCCAACCCCTATGCATAGGTTCATGGGCGGAACCCGCAAGTTGATCACCAAAACATACATCAAGTGAATCAATAGAATAACCCATTGTCACCACGGTTATCCCACGCAAGACATACATCAAGTGTTCTCAAATCGTTAAAGACTCAATCTGATAAGATAACTTCAAAGGGAAAACTCAATCCATTATAAGAGAGTAGAGGGGGAGAAACATCATAAGATCCAACTATAGTAGCAAAGCTCACGATACATCAAGATCGTATCACCTCAAGAACACGAGAGAGAGATCAAAGACATAGCTATTGGTACATACCTCAGCCCCGAGGGTGAACTACTCCCTCCTCGTCATGGAGAGCACCGGGATGATGAAGATGGCCACCGGTGAGGGCTCCCCACTCCGGCAGGGTGCCGGAACAGGGTCCCGATTGGTTTTTGGTGGCTACAGAGGCTTGCGGCGGAGAAACTCCCGATCTATTCTGTTCACCGAAGGTTTTAGGGTATATGGGTGTTGGGAACGTAGTAATTTCAAAAAATTTCCTACGCACACGCAAGATCATGATGATGCATAGCATTGAGAGGGGAGAGTGTCCACGTACCCTCGTAGACCGAAAGCGGAAGCGTTAGCACAACGCTGATTGATGTAGTCGCACGCCTTCACGATCCGACCGATCAAGTACCGAACGCACGACACCTCCGAGTTCAAAGACACGCTCAGCCCGATGACGTCCCTCGAACTCCGATCCAGCCGAAAGTGTTGAGGGAGAGTTTTCACAAGACGATGGCGCAGTGACGATGATGATGTTCTACTCACGCAGGCTTCGCCTAAGCACCACTACAAAGATTATCGAGGTGGACTATGGTGGAGGGGCACCGCACACGCTAGAAGATCAAATCAATTGTTGTGTCTTTGGGGTGCCCCCCTGCCCTCGGCTATAAAGGAGCAAGGGGAGGTGCGGCCGGCCAGGAGGAGGCGCGCCAGGAGGAGTCCTACTCCTACCGGGAGTAGGACTCCCTCCCTTCCGTGTTGGATTAGGAGAAGGGGGAAAGAGGAGGGAGAGAGGAAGGAAAGGGGTGCCGCCTCTCCTTGTCCTATTCGACTAGAGGGGAGAGGCGCGCGGCCTGCCCCCTAGCCGCCTCCTCTTCTCCAAGAAGGGCCCACTATGGCCCATTAAGCCCCGGGGGGGGTTCCGGTAACCCCTCGGTACTGCGGTAAAATCCCGATTTCACCCGGAACATTTCCGATATCCAAATATAGGCTTCCAATATATCAATCTTCATGTCTCGACCATTTCGAGACTCCTCGTTATGTCCGTGATCACATCCGGGACTCCGAACAACCTTCGTACATCAAAACTCATAAACTCATAATATAACCGTCATCGAAACTTTAAGCGTGCAGGACCCTACGGGTTCGAGAACTATGTAGACATGACCGAGACACGCCTCCGGTCAATAACCAATATCGAACCTCGATGCTCATATTGGCTCCTACATATTCTACTTAAGATCTTTATCGGTCAGACCGCATAACAACATAATGTTGTTCCCTTTGTCATCGGTATGTCACTTTTCGAGATTCTATCGTCGGTATGTCAATACTCTAGTTCAATCTCAAGCACGGCAAGTCTCTTTACTCGTTCGTAATACATCATCCCGCAACTAACTCACTAGTTGCAATGCTTGCAAGGCTTAAGTGATGTGCATTAGCGAGTGGGCCCAGAGATACCTCTCCGACAATCGGAGTGACAAATCCTAATCTCAAAATACGCCAACCCAACAAGTATCTTTGGAGACACCTCAGAGAGCACATTTATAATCACCCACTTACGCTGTGACGCTTTGGTAGCACACAAAGTGTTCTTCCGTAAACGGAGTTGCATAATCTCATAGTCATAGGAACATGTATAAGTCATGAAGAAAGCAGTAGCAACATACTAAATGATCGAAAGTGCTAAGCTAACGGAATGGGTCAAGTCAATCACATCATTCTCGTAATGATGTGATTCCGTTAATCAAATGACAACCCATGTCTATGGCTAGGAAACATAACCATCTTTGATCAACGAGCTAGTCAAGTAGAGGCATACTAGTGACACTCTGTTTGTCTATGTATTCACACAAGTATTATGTTTCCGGTTAATACAATTCTAGCATGAATAATAAACATTTATCATGATATAAGGAAATAAATAATAACTTTATTATTGCCTCTAGGGCATACTTCCTTCAGTCTCCCACTTGCACTAGAGTCAATAATCTTGATTAGACAAGAATGATTCTAACACCCATGGAGTCTTGGTGCCGATCATGTTTTGCTCGTGGAAGAGGCTTAGTCAATCTAGTCTCAACATTCTGCATCCGTATGTATCTTGCAAATTTCTATGTCTCCCACCGGACTAGATCCCGGATGGAATTGAAGCGTCTCTTGATGTGCTTAGTTCTCTTGTGAAATCTGGATTCCTTCGCCAAGGCAATTGCTGCAAGATTGTCACAAAGATTTTCATTGGACCCGATGCACTAGGTATGACACCTAGATCGGATATGAACTCCTTCATTTGCTGCTTCCGAAGCAGCTATGTACTCCGGTTTACACGTAGATCCCGCCACGATGCTTTGTTTAGAACTGCACCAACTGACAGCTCCACCGTTCAATGTAAACACGTATCCTGTTTGCGATTTAGAATCGTCCGGATCAGTGTCAAAGCTTGCATATAACCATTTATAATGAGCTCTTTGTCACCTCCATAAACGAGAAACATATCCTTAGTCCTTTTCAGATATTTCAGGATGTTCTTGACCACCGCCCAAAGGATCCACTCTGGATTACTTTGGTACCTCCTCGCTAGATTTATAGCAAGGCACATATCAGGTCCGGTACATAGCATTGCATACATGATAGAGCCTATGGCTGAAGCAGGAACATCTTTCATCTTCTCTCTATCTTCTGTAGTGGTCGGGCATTGAGTCTTACTCAACTTCACACCTTGTAAACACGTGCAAGAACCCTTTCTTTGCTTGATCCATTTTAAACTTCTTCAAAACTTTGTCAAGGTATGTGCTTTGTGAAAGTCCAATTAAGCATCTTGATCTATCTCTATAGATCTTGATGCCCAATATATAAGCAGCTTCACCGAGGTCTTTCATTGAAAAACTCTTATTGAAGTATCCCTTTATGCTATCCAGAAATTCTATATCATTTCCAATCAGCAATATGTCATCCACATATAATATTAGAAATGCTACAGAGCTCCCACTCACTTTCTTGTAAATACAAAGGCTTCTCCAAAAGTCTGTACAAAACCAAATGCTTTGATCACACTATCAAAGCGCTTTGTTCCAACTCCGAGAGGCTTGCACCAGTCCATAAATGGATCATGGAGCTTGCACACTTTGTTAGCTCCCTTTGGATTGACAAAACCTTCCGGTTGCATCATATACAACTCTTCTTCCAGAAATCCATTCAGGAATGCAGTTTTTACATCCATTTGCTAAATTTCATAATCATAAAATGCGGCAATTACTAACATGATTCGAACAGACTTAAGCATCGCTACGGGTGAGAAGGTCTCATCGTAGTCAATCCCTTGAACTTGTCGAAAACCTTTTGCAACAAGTCGAGCTTTATAGACAGTAACATTATCGTCGGCGCCGCCTTCTTCTTGAAGATCCGTTTATTCTCAATGGCTTGCCGATCATCGGGCAAGTCAACCAAAGTCCACACTTTGTTCTCATACATGGATCCCATCTCAGATTTCATGACCTCAAGCCATTTTGCGGAATCTGGGCTCACCATCGCTTCTTCATAGTTCGCAGGTTCGTCATGGTCTAGTAACATAACCTCCACAATAGGATTACTGTACCACTGCGCGGATCTTACTCTGGTTGACCCACGAGGTTCAAGAATAACTTGATCTCAAGTTCCATGATCATCATCATTAACTTCCTCACTAATTGGTATAGACGCCACAGAACCGGTTTACGTGATTTAACTACTTTCCAATAAGGGAGCAGGTACGGTTACCTAATCAAGTTCTACTTTCCTCCCACTCACTTCTTTCGAGAGAAACTCCTTCTCTAGAAAGGATCCATTCTTAGCAACGAATGTCTTGCCTTCGGATCTGTGATAGAAGGTGTACCCAATACCTCCTTTGGGTATCCTATGAAGACACATTTCTCCGATTTGGGTTCGAGCTTATCGTGTTGAAGCTTTTTCACATAAGCATCGCAGCCCCAAACTTTAATAAACGACAACTTTGGTTTCTTGCCAAACCACAGTTCATAAGGCGTCGTCTCAATGGATTTTGATGGTGTCCTATTTAACGTGAATGCGGCCGTCTCTAAAGCATAACCCCAAAACGATAGCGGTAAATCAGTAAGAGACATTATAGATCGCACCATATCTAGTAAAGTACGACACGATGTTCGGACACACCATTACTACCGTGGTGTTCCGGGTGGCGTGAGTTACAAACTATTCCGCAGAGTTTCAAATGTAGACCAAACTCAGAACTCAAATATTCTCCTCCACGATCAGATCGTAGAAACTTTATTTTCTTGTTACGATGATTTTTAACTTCACTCTGAAATTCTTTGAACTTTTCAAATGTTTCGCATTTATGTTTCATCAAGTAGATATACCCATATCTCGCTTAAATCATCTGTGAAGGTGAGAAAATAACGATACCCGCCGCGAGCCTCAATATTCATTGGTGCACATGCATCAGTATGTATGATCTCCAATAAATAAGTTGCTCGCTCCATAGTTTCGGAGAACGGAGTTTTAGTCATCTTGCCCATGAGGCATGGTTCGCAAGTACCAAGTGATTCATAATCAAGTGATTCCAAAAGTCCATCAAGATGGAGTTTCTTCATGCGCTTTTACACCAATATGACCCAGACGGCAAGTACACAAATAAGTTGCACTATCATTATCAACTCTGCATCTTTTGGCTTCAACATTATGAATATGTGTATCACTACTATCGAGATTCATAAAAATAGACCACTCTTCAAGGGTGCATGACCATAAAAGATATTACTCATATAAATAGAACAACCATTATTCTCCTGATTTAAATGAATAACTGTCTCGCATCAAACAAGATCCAGATATAATGTTCATGCTCAATGCCGCACCAAATAACAATTATTTAGGTCTAATACTAATCTCGAAGGTAGATGTAGAGGTAGCGTGCCGACGGCGATCACGTCGACTTTGGAACCGTTTCCCACATGCATCGTCACCTTGTCCTTGGCCAGTGTTCGCTTAATACGTAGTCCCTATTTTGAGTTGCAAATATTAGCAATAGAACCAGTATCAAATACCCAGGTGCTACTGCGAGATCTGGTAATGTACACACATATACCTTTGTTCACCTTGCCATCCTTCTTATCCGCCAGATACTTGGGGTAGTTCCGCTTCCAGGTGACCGAGGTGCTTGCAGTTAGAAGCACTTTCGATCTTAGGCTTAGGTCCAGACTTGGGTTTCTTCTCTTGAGCAGCAACTTGCTTGCTGTTCTTCTTGAAGTTCCCCTTCTTCTTCCCTTTGCCCTTTTTCTTGAAACTGGTGGTCTTATTGACCATCAACACTTGATTTTCCTTCTTGATTTCTACCTCCGCAGCCTTTAGCATTGCGAAGAGCTCGGGAATCATCTTATCCATCCCTTGCATGTTATAGTTCATCACGAAGCTCTTGTAGCTTGGTGGCAGTGATTGAAGAATTTTGTCAATGACGCTATATATCATCCGGAAGATTAACTCCCAGTTGAATCAAGTGATTATTATACCCAGACATTTTGAGTATATGCTCACTTACAGAACTATTCTCCTCCATCTTGCAAAATGTAGAACTTATCGGAGACTTCATATCTCTCAATCCGGGCATTTGCTTGAAATATTAACTTCAACTCCTCGAACATCTCATAAGCTCCATGACGCTCAAAATGTCGTTGAAGTCCCGGTTCTAAGCCATAAAGCATGGCACGATGAACTATCGAGTAGTCATCGACTTTTGCTCGCTGCACGTTCATAACATCCGGTGTTGCTCCTCGCAGCAGGTTTGGCACCTAGCGGTGCTTCCGTGACGTAATTCTTCCAGGCAGCAATGAGGATAATCCTCAAGTTATGGACCCAGTCCGTGTAATTGCTGCCATCATCTTTCAACTTTGCTTTCTCAAGGAACGCATTAAAATTCAACGGAATAACAACACGGGCCATGTATCTATAATCAACATAGACAAGAAAGATACTATCAGGTACTAAGTTCATGATAAATTTAAGTTCAATTAATCATATTACTTAAGAACTCCCACTTAGATAGACATCCCTCTAATCCTCTAAGTGATCACGTGATCCAAATCAACTAAACCATAACAGATCATCACGTGAAATGGAGTAGCTTTCAATGGTGAACATCACTATGTTGATCATATCTACTATATGATTCACGCTCGACCTTTCGGTCTTAGTGTTCCGAGGCCATATCTGCATATACTAGGCTCGTCAAGTTTAACCTGAGTATTCTGCGTGTGCAAAACAGGCTTGCACCCGTTGTAGATGGAGGTAGAGCTTATCACACCCGATCATCACGTGGTGTCTGGGCACGACGAACTATGGCAACGGTGCATACTCAGGGAGAACACTTTTATCTTGAAATTTAGTGAGAGATCATCTTATAATGCTACCGTCAATCAAAGCAAGATAAGATGCATAAAAGATAAACATCACATGCAATCAATATAAGTGATATGACACGGCCATCATCATCTTGTGCTTGTGATCTCCATCACCGCAGCACCGTCATGATCACCATCGTCACCGGCGCGACACCTTGATCTCCATCGTAGCATCGTTGCCGTCTCGCCAATCTTATGCTTCTACGACTATCGCTACCGCTTAGTGATAAAGTAAAGCATTACGGTATGCATTGCATTGCATACAATAAAGCGAGAACCATATGGCTCCTGCCAGTTGCCGATAACTCGGTTACAAAACATGATCATCTCATACAATAAATTTAGCATCATGCTTTGACCATATCACATCACAACATGCCCTGCAAAAACAAGTTAGACGTCCTCTACTTTGTTGTTGCAAGTTTTACGTGGCTGCTATGGGCTGAGCAAGAACCGTTCTTACCTACGCATCAAAACCACAACGATAGTTTGTCAAGTTGGTGCTGTTTTAACCTTCGCAAGGACCGGGCGTAGCTATACTCGGTTCAACTAAAGTTGGAGAAACCGACACCCGCCAGCCAATTGTGCAAAGCACGTTCAGAGAACCAGTCTCACGTAAGCGTACACGTAATGTCGGTCCGGGCCGCTTCATCCAACAATACCGCCAACCAAAGTATGACATCTTTGGTAAGCGGTATGACTTATATCGCCCACAACTCACTTATGTTCTACTCGTGCATATGACATCTACGAATAAAACCAGGCTCGGATGCCACTGTTGGGAACGTAGTAATTTCAAAAAATTTCCTACGCACACGCAAGATCATGGTGATGCATAGCAACGAGAGGGGAGAGTGTTGTCCACGCACTCGTGAGACCGAGCGGAAGCGTTAGCACAACAAGGTTGATGTAGTCATACGTCTTCACGATCCGACCGATCAAGTACCGAACGCACGGCACCTCCGAGTTCAGCACACGTTCAGCCCGATGACGTCCCTCGAACTCCGATCCACCCGAGTGTTGAGGGAGAGTTTCGTCAGCACGATGGCGTGGTGACGATGATGATGTTCTACCGACGCAGGGCTTCGCCTAAGCACCGCTACAGTATTATCGAGGTGGACTATGGTGGAGGGGGGCACCGCACACGGCTAAAAGATCAAATCAATTGTTGTGTCTTTGGGGTGCCCCCCTGCCCCCGTATATAAAGGAGCAAGGGGGGAGGTGCGGTCGGCCAGGAGGAGACGCGCCAGGAGGAGTCCTACTCCCACCGGGAGTAGGACTCCCTCCCTTCCTTGTTGGATTAGGAGAAGGGGGAAAGAGGAGGGAGAGAGGAAGGAAAGGGGGGGCGCCGCCCCCCTCTCCTTGTCCTATTCGGACTAGAGGGGGAGGGGCGCGCGGCCCTGCCCTAGCCGCCTCTCCTCTTCTCCACTAAGGCCCACTATGGCCCATTAAGCCCCCGGGGGGTTCCGGTAACCCCTCGGTACTCAGGTAAAATCCCGATTTCACCCAGAACATTTCCGATATCCAAATATAGGCTTTCAATATATCAATCTTCATGTCTCGACCATTTCGAGACTCATCGTCATGTCCGTGATCACATCCGGGACTCCGAACAACCTTCGGTACATCAAAACTCATAAACTCATAATATAACCGTCATCGAAACTTTGCGTCACGGACCCTACGGGTTCGAGAACTATGTAGACATGACCGAGACACTTCTCCGGTCAATAACCAATAGCGGAACCTGGATGCTCATATTGGCTCCCACATATTCTACGAAGATCTTTATCGGTCAGACCGCATAACAACATACGTTGTTCCCTTTGTCATCGGTATGTTACTTGCCCGAGATTCGATCGTCGGTATCTCAATACATTGTTCAATCTAGATTCAAGCAAGTCTCTTTACTCGTTCCGTAATACATCATCCTGCAACTAACTCATTAGTAGCAATGGTTGCAAGGCTTAAGTGATGTGCATTACCGAGTGGGCCCAGAGATACCTCTCCGACAATCGGAGTGACAAATCCTAATCTCGAAATACGCCAACCCAACAAGTACCTTCTCGAGACACACCAGAGAGCACCTTTATAATCAACCGATTACGTTGTGACGCTTTGGTAGCACACAAAGTGTTCTTCCGTAAACGGAGTTGCATAATCTCATAGTCATAGGAACATGTATAAGTCATGAAGAAAGCAATAGCAACATACTAAACGATCGAGTGCTAAGCTAACGGAATGGGTCAAGTCAATCACATCATTCTCCTAATGATGTGATCCCGTTAATCAAATGACAACCCATGTCTATGGCTAGGAAACATAACCATCTTTGATCAACGAGCTAGTCAAGTAGAGGCATACTAGTGACACTCTGATTGTCTATGTATTCACACAAGTATTATGTTTCCGGTTAATACAATTCTAGCATGAATAATAAACATTTATCATGATATAAGGAAATAAATAATAAGTTTATTATTGCCTCTAGGGCATATTTCCTTCAATGGGAATATATAGGCGAAAGAAGTCGGTAAGGGGAGCCACGAGGGGCCCACGAGGGTGGAGGGCGCGCCCAGGGGGTGGGCGCGCCCCCTGCCTCGTGCTTTCCTCGTTGATTCCCTGACGTGCACTCCAAGTCTCCCGTATTGCTTTTTTTCCAAAAATAACTTTTCCGAAGGTTTCATTCCGTTTGGACTCCATTTGATATTCCTTTTCTGCGAAACACTGAAACAAGGGAAAAAACTGAAAGTGCGTTATATCGACTAGAGGGGGGGGGGGGTGAATAGGCGATTTTTATGAATTCTTCACTGAGGAATTTGCGGTGAGGAAATTCCTTAGCGAAGAACTACTTGCAGCGAATAAGTACTCGTAAGTATGCATAACGAGAATATAGGCATGGTCATCATGATGAAATGAAGACAAACACAGAAAGTACGTAGCGTAATCACAGGATAACACAAGATGAAGACAAACAGATCAAGAAATTGAACCGAGGAAATTGAGAAAGTCTTGAACAAAGTCTTCAAACACAGATATGAACAATCACTCAACACGAGAATGAGGAAATGAAAGAGTTGAGGAAATAGAACCGTGGAAGGTTGGTGAAGACAGAGATTTGGTAGAACAGTTCCAACTGCTGTCTCAGTTGTACATCTGGTTGGAGCGGCTGAGTATTTAAACTCTAGGACACACAGTCCTGGACACCCAGTCGCCGAACACGCAGCTCAGGACACCAAGTCGTCACCGTATTCTCCTTGAACTAAGGTCACACTGAGACCTCGTCCAATCACACATGGTAAGTCTTGAGCGACTTCCAAACCTTCACAGACTTGGTCACTCGGCGATCCACAATTCCTCTTGGATGCTCTAGACCATGACGCCTAACCGTCTGGAAGAAGCACAGTCTTCAAAGGTAACAAGCGTCGGATCCATGCAGGATCAATCTCTTCAGTGATGCTCTATCACTTTGGGTTTGTAGGTGTTGGGTTTGGGGTTTTTCCTCACTCGATGATTTTTGCTCAAAGTCCCTGGAGGATGGGTTGCTCTCAAATGACAAGTGTCAAGTTCTCTCGAGCAGCTAACCAGCTAGTGGTTGTAGGGCGGCTATTTATAGCCTAGGGAGCAGCCCGGCATGATAAGACATAAATGCCCTTCAATGATATGACCGTTAGGTGGATAAGATATTTTGGGACAGCTGGCGCATAGCACAACAATGGTCGGAAATTTGACTCTCAAAGTCCTCAGGGCTATCATGTTCCTCATAGTGTAGGCAATCCGCACTGGCGAATTCCTAACTCCTCAGTCAGAACAAATTCCTCAGCGACTAGAAGAACTTCGTCTACATCCTTTGAAGAAATTGACTGAATCTGTATGAGATTTCCAATGGCTTCACTCAAGGATTGGTAGGTGTAGGATTTTGAGTTGAGCATCACATGGAAATTTTTCCTTAGTATTTCCTCGACCCCCTTTAACAGTGCGGTGTTTCCTATGACTCAAGAAAGAGAAAACGAAACTACGAAAACAAAAGTCTTCACGCTTCATGTTCCTCAAATGAATACCAAGTCTTCAAGGTCACACCAATTTCTTCACTTTCAAAGTCTTCAGAAAGTCTTTAGAATACCAAAGTCTTCAGTCGAAGAACTTCATTTTTAGGGGTCGACTTTCTCTGTAAATATCAAAACTCCTCATAGACTTATAGACCTGTGTACGCTCATAAACACATTAGTCCCTTAACCTATAAGTCTTCAATACACCAAAATCACTAAGGGGCACTAGATGCACTTACAATCTCCCCCTTTTTAGTGATTGATGACAATATAGGTTAAGTTTTCAACGGGGATAAATATATGAAGTGTAAATACTGATATTGAGGAATTTGATTGCAAGATATAGAAGAACTCCCCCTGAAGGTGTGCATAGTGAGGAATTTTCTTTTGAGGCAATGCACATTTGAAGAGTTGAATCATGGAGATCTCCCCCTATATCTTGTAATTCATACACGTATTTAACATATAGTATGAATAATTTGAAATGCATGATGAAATATGGTGGTGATGTAATTCAACATGCGTGCAATAACATATAATGAGGAATAAGCATGCGTAAGAACACATCAAAAGTATCGAGCACCATGGGGTTTTAGTTTACAACTCTATCCAATAAAGTTTCATATGAATGAGAGTTGTAACTTAGCAAAAAAAACGCCCATATAGTAGACCCGCTTGAAGACTAACTCAAATTTCTCCCCCTTTGTCATCAAATGACCAAAAGGATCGAAACTGAGGACTAACGCCCCTGAAGAATATCAAGTTGATGGAGGAGCACCAGCGTTGTCGGGGTCGGTTGTCGTAGTAGGGCCTGCCTCAGTGTCGTCCAAGTCTTCATTTTCATCAGTGTCGCGTGATGAAGAATAAGAGTCGGGCGACCAAGGAAGGAACCTTGACCTTCTTGAATTTCTTCTTGGAGGTGCGGACCGGTCAAAGTCTTCCTTGAGACCCATTTTTCTTGAGATCTTTTATACTGTAGACATGAGATGTAATTGCCAGTGCAGTTGAAGGTTTCATGGAGGTAGTATTGGTTTTTCTTCACGGTATTGTGTGTTGAGGTCATGTTGTGAAGAATTGAACCAAACTAACGCTTGACCCATTTATGATTGCGATCAACCTTCTGATGACGAATGAGGAGTAACTCACGATCACCATCACCCCAGGTGCCGTTGGTTGAGGATTTTGCTTGGCGAGGTATTGGCGGCAAGAGTCATGTGTGGCAGAGTCATCATTGGTCGAGAAGGATGCAGCTTTGCGAAAATGACCAACCAATGGACGAATGCCTTCATCGATCACAACAGCTTGCCTTGCCTTTGTCATCACCGAGGAAAATGTCCGTTTGAGGACTTCAATTGGAGGCAAGTAGCTGCAAGGTTCAGTATCAGCCTTGTAATTGAGTGAAGACCTTGTCCTGGATGAATCTCATAATCCATGGTGCATAAGGCTTCACTCAAATGGTGACATAGCAATATTCGCGAGTCCTCATGAAGAAATCATGGAAGTTTATGGGAACGCCATGAATGATATTGAAAAGCATATTCTTCATGATGCCAACGACTTCTTCATCATTTGAGTCGTGGCCTTTGATAGGACTCATAGTCTTCGCTGTAATGCGATAGACAGTCCGAGGCACATACAGTAATTCCTTGACGAGGAATTTGGTTCTAGGGGCCTGCCCTGGCTTCAAAGGCTTCATCAGCACTTACATGTAATGGTTTGTAAGCTCAGGTTCACTGTAGACGCAACGAGCACTGTCAAGGGGAGGACTGAGTGGGAGGGCACGAAGCAATTCAGTTGCTGGTGCCTTGTAGTGAGTATTTCCTGTCATCCAGTCCAGCACCCAAGTGTTCACATCTTCAGAATCTCCGGTGATGTGCAGTGTTGCATAGAAACTGAAGAATGAGTTCTTCATTCCAATCACATATGTCAGTGCAGAAGTTTAGCAATCTAGCATCGTGAAGAACACTGAGGACTGGCTAGAAGCATGGCAGAGATTCCATGTCCACGTGAGGAATGTGTGCATGATCGAAGACTTTGTCTTTGTTGAAAAGCATAGAGGAATAGAAATTTGCTTGACTAGCAGAATCATAAGGGTTGTACTCAGTGAAGAAAACATGCTCGCCAAAGAAGTCTTCAGCCTTGAACTTTTGCTTGCGTGAGAATGGATCCTTTGGTTTGGGCAGAGGAGTGTCAGTGAGTTGCATCACAACCTCAGGAATCGCGATTTCAGGTTCTTCAGCCGAGGAATTTCTCGTTCCTCTTCATTTGCAAATCTGTGTGTTCATAGGATTAGCGGCAGTTTCTTCAAAGACTAGGGGCTGGAATTTCTTCATGCATGACGAGTTGGGATGATTTTCTTGAGCCCATTTGAACTATTGGTGCGAGGACCGAGGAATCTGTTGTAGTGGGGTGAAGAGTGGAATTGGGGTCTTGACTTTCCCAAAAGTCATCATTCATCAACGGGCGTTGTGCTTCCAATATCCACGTCTTCATCAATTTCTTCAACGCCACCTCTTTCACCGTGAACCGAGGCATTGGCGAGGAAATGATCGGTGTTGAAGGGATCGCATCCACTTCAATTTCTTCATCAATCTGCTCTGACGAAGCAGTAGAATGATTTTCTTTATCAGATCCGCTTGGGATCTCATATTCTTCACCAAAAGGAACAAGGTCCTTTTGATGGTATGGAGGAAATCGGGACAACATCAATCGGATTTTCAAAAGAGCTTGTCATAGGCTTCATCTTCTTTGGAGCCGAAGATTCTGAAGTAGTTGATGCTTTCCTTTTCTTCACTGCAGCTCGCTCTGCAGCCTTGGTTTTCTTCACATCTGATGCAGATGGAAGAATAAGAGTTGGTGTAGGCGCGGGAGGAGCCGAGGAATCTGTTTGAATTTCCTCGAGGCGCATGCGTCGATTGCTCTGACTTCTTCATTTTCTTCAGCGCACCACTAGTGGATGCCACGGCAATTTCTTCGATGGCTGGAGTGGAGTCATCAGCCTCGAACTAGCATTTTTTCAGCACTGAAAGTCATCAGTGGTCTTTGGCATGTTCTTCAAGAGGGCTGAGCAGAGGCTTCAAATGAGGAACTTCTTGTTGCGTTGAGCTGCAACATTGGTGAATTTCTCAGTCGGTTTAACAAATCTGACTTTGGCTCCTTGCCAATCAGCATAATAAGCATCGAAGTTATCACGAGGGCTTTAATTTTAATCGAATCTTGAGGAGATCATCGGTGTCATTTTGACAACATTTTTCTTCGTGAACTTCTCTTTCTGAATCGAAGCTTTCTTGATCCTGCTGGCTTTCTCAAATTTCCATTTCTCTTCACGATGAAATGGGTCAAGATGTGACTTTGTCCAAGAGTCAAATGAAAATCAGGCATAGGGGTGTCTGGATCCTTATGCCGTAGATCAATGTAGTCGAGGATCTTCTTAGGATCCAAAAGCGTTAAGGGCACAAAGCGTGCCTTTGGCTCTAGCGGCCCTTTGTTGTCTATCTCTGATGATTTCTGCAAGTTCATCATCATCAGCTTCATCGTCAGATGGCACTTGGAAGGCAACCTGTTTCTTCTTTGGACTTGGCCGAGGACCTCGTCCAACCATTGCCTTTTTCTTCAGCAGAGTGGGGCCTGATGAAGAATTTGGTGTAGCTGAAGAACTCATTTGAGACACCAGAGGCAATAGAGATGCTCTGCAGCCCTTTGGCACATGGCCGATGCACAGTCTTTGAGGACTTTGCCGGAGCAGCTGATGACTTTGGAATAGGAGCTGAGGATTTAGGAGGAGCAGGAGCAGCATGAGGAATAGGCAGTGAGGGCTTTGAAGATCCTGGACGTGATGGCATTGCGAGAACTTGGCCGTGAGGGCGCCATTGGTGAAGCACTTGGGTGGTCTTGGCGGGCTTCTTAGCCATTGATTTTCTAGGCTTGACAGAGGCCTCAAAGAGCGATGCAGCAGTAGTCTTCATTGAATTTCCTCATTGCTTCTTTGGCTTGTCTTGCCAACTTGGCTTACGCTTGGCCAATTCTTCAGAAAATCGTCACCACGCTTGATGTCAGGTGGGGTCACTACTTGGCCAGTGCCAATGGAGCTCTTGGGCATGGAGGTTTAAGTGCGAATTTCTTCATGTACTTTGGAGTAACATACCTGTATTCTCCATTCTCTTGCCCATCTCCTTTCAATCCTCTGTGTCGCACCTTTATGCGCATTTTTGTCCTCCTTGCCATATTTGGCTTCATCAGAGTGCAATAGTCATCATAGATGTCCTCGGGTATTTCAAAATCAGTCATGACCTCGTGCCTCTTTCCTCCTTTACGGGGCTTCTTCTTTAACCATAGTCTTGGATGAGGAATTTGAACAATCAATTCTGTGAAGAAGTGTGCAACTTTTCTTCGAGGAACGCTGCAAATGAGTTAAGTTGATGAGAACCTAGTGATTCAAGAAGCGGACATTTGTACCGTGGAATGTAGTATAGTTGCGAGGAATTTGGAGAGGTCATATGCTCTTAGAAGGTTTTTCAAAAAGAACAAGTTTGAGGAATTTGACCAGATGTGCCTTTGAAGAATTTCACTAAGCGTTCTTTGTCTTAGGTTCCAGAGTTGTATAGATCGAGGATCCACACAATTGAGGAATCTTGAAGAAAAATCATTGCTTAGAGAAACGAATCAAGAGCATATGACGTGTGAGGTGTTCATATGTGTGAAGATTTGAAGAATAAACACCTTTGAAGATTTTCAGAAAGCTTGAGAATCAAAGCGAGTAATAAAAGTAACTTTTAATTACCCAAGTGAAGAACACGACAATTGAGAAGAAAACAGATGTGAAGTTCGCTGTGTTAGATCTTCCATGCCCTAACTTCGGCGGAGGAAGACAGCTACTGGCGGCAAGGAGTGAAGATTTCCATGATGCGCGAGTACGACGGTGATGAGGTCGAGGCAAGAAGCTCTTCCTCACCGGCGACGATGGAGAAGCGGCGCGCTTAGGGTTTGAGAAGCTCGAGCGAGAGAGAGAGAGAGAGAGCAGTCGAGCAGAGTAAAGGAAGTGAGGAAGGGGAGAGGGGGTATATATAGTCACAGTGAATAGATAAGTCTATCGTGGGAAGCGGAACGGTTTGAGCGGCGAAGCCGAAAATTTGGATAAGTTAAAAGTTCCATTCGCAATTTCTTCAGCTGACAAGGACATAGTGAAGATTTTGAACGAGTTTCAAATAGAACGCACATGAAGAATTTGTGAATAGATTGGGTTGAGTATAGCATAGAGGGGGAAGGGTCCGATCACATTCACTTAGCAGAAAAATGCAACTTGAAGAAATAGCCAATGAAGAAAAACGACGGAAACAGTGAAGATTTTGCAAAGTTGAAGAATTTGAAAAACTGAAGAATTTCAAAACTGAGGAAAAACTCAAATCGAAGAATTTCAACTTTGGTGGTGGCGTGACCCACCGTATAAGAATGATGATTTGCAGACACCGCGCATACGGTTGTCGTAGGGTTCTCGAGAATCAAATTCTTCATTAATTTCTTCACACTTAGAGTGTTATTCTTCATTGATTGAAGAAAACGCGTTTCTTCATGTGTTACACATCTAGGTTATAAATTTTGCATAAGTGTTAGGATGTGTGTCCTTTTCAAAGAACATTCGAAGATTCTAAGATATTTAGCTCACACCGCAACTTGCTAAATCTCTTCTCATCCAAGGGCTTTGTGAAGATATCGGCTAGCTGTTCTTCAGTCCTCACATGCTCGATGGAGATGTCGCCCTTCAACACATGATCACGAAGAAAATGATGACGTGCTTTGTCTTCGAGTGCTGAACTGGATTGTGTGCAATCTTGATGGCACTCTCATTGTCACAGTAAAGAGGCACATTCTTCACGTTGATGCCGTAGTCCTTGAGAGTTTGCTTCATCCATAGCAGTTGAGCAAAGAAGAACCAAAGAAGAATGTACTCAGCTTCCGCAGATGACAAGGTGATACGCAGTTCGCTTTCTTCGAGGACCAATGTACCAAGGATCGTCCGAGGAAATGACAAGTACCAGATGTTGACTTGCGGTCCACACGATCACCAAAGATAGTCAGAGTCGTAATATCCAATGAGATCAAAAGCAGAGCCCTTGGGGTACCATAATCCTAGTGTTGGTGTGTGAGCTAGATATCGAAGAATGTGCTTCATGACCTTATGGTGTGATTCCTTCGTGTAGCTTGAAATCGTGCACACATGCGAACACTAAGCATTATATCTGGCCTAGATGCACATAAGTACAATAAAGAACCAATCATGGAGCGGTACACCTTGTGATCGAAGTCAATACCATTTTCATCAATGCGTAGATGGCCATTTGTGGGCATAGGAATTTTGACGCCTTTGCAATCTTGCATGCCGAATTTCTTCGTAACATCTTTGAGGTATTTCTCCTGAGATATGAATATGCCATTGCGCTGTTGACGAATTTGAAGACCTAAGAAGAATTTCAACTCTCCCATCATAGACATTTGATATTCTTCACTCATCATATATGCAAATTCATCACTATATAGTTGGTCAGTACAGCCAAAGATAATATCATCAACATTTATTTGGCTCACAAACAGTTCACCTTCATTAGTTTTAGTAATGAGAGTAGGGTCGAGTGAACCGGTGTGAAGCCATTCTTCACGAAGAATTCCTTCAAAGTATCATACCACGCTTGAGGGCCTGCTTGAGGCCATAGAGGGCCTTGTTGAGTCTCAAGACTTTGTCGGGATTCTTTGGATCTTCAAAACACTGGGGTTGAGCAACATACACTTCTTCCTCAAGCTTACCATTGAGGAATGCACTTTTCACATCCATTTGATATAAAGTGATATCATGATGGTTAGCATAAGCAAGTAATATATGAATAGCCTCAAGTCTAGCAACAAGGTGCAAAAGTTTCATCGAAATCAATTCCTTCAACCTGTGTGTAGCCTTGAGCTACAAGTCGTGCCTTATTCCTCACCACAAGGCCATTTTCATCTTGCTTGTTGCGGTAGATCCACTTTGTGCCAATGATATTATGCTTGCGAGGATCTGGACGTTTGACCAGTTCCTGGACGTTGTTGAGCTCGAATCGATGTAATTCTTCTTGCATAGCCTAAATCCACTTAGGCTCCAGAAATGCTTCATCTACCGTAGTGGGCTCTGTGATAGAGACAAAAGCATAGTGCAAACAAAAGTTAGATAAATGTGAAGCTTTTGAGCGTGTGAGAGGACCTGGTGCTTCAATGTCATCGATGATCTTTTCAACTTGCACTTCTTTTGCAACACGAGGATGAGCTGGTTGTCGCCGAGGAATTTGATCAGCATTTTCTTCAAAGACCATTTTCTTCAAAGATTGTCTTCGTGCATCAGCTCGACGTTCTTCTCGTTTGGAATGAATTCTTCAAAGAGATTCTTCAAAGATGGGAATGACATCCTCAGTTGCCTTGAACTTGATAGAATCCTCGTGTCTGGTTCATCTATCACAGAAGGTAGGTGCTCTCTTTGCGAGCCATTAGTTTCATCGAATCAAGACATCTACAGTTTCAACAATCTTGTAAAGAACATTGTTGAAGACTACGTAAGTGTCTTAGTCCTTTCCGTAACCAAGCATAAAACCCTCATGTGCTTTGATTGCGAATTTAGAATTGTGATGAGGATCTCTAATCCAACATTTAGCATCAAGACTTTGAAATAACTCACATTGGGTTTCTTGTCGTTGAGGAGTTCATAGGCAGTCTTCTTGAAGAATTTGTGAAGATATACTCTATTGATGATGTGGCACGCGTATCAATTACATCAATCCAAAACGACGAGGCGTTTTGTATTCATCAAGCATAGTCACGAGCCATCTCAACAAGAGTTATGTTCTTGCGCTCCACGACGCTATTCTCACGAGGAGTATAAGGAGCGTATAACTCATGCGTAATACCAAGTTCGTCAAGATAGCCATCAAGACCGGAATTCTTGAACTCAGTTCCATTGTCACTTCTGATGTGCTTGATCTTCACACCAAAGTTGGTTGAAGCCCTCGAGGAAAATCGTTTGAAGACTTCCTGCACTTCATGTTTGTAAGTAACAATGTGTACCCATGTGTAATGAGAATAATCATCAACAATAACAAAGCCATATAGAGATGCATCATTAGTGACCGCTGAGTAATGATTAGGACCAAAGAGGTCCATGTGAAGCAATTCGAATGGTCGGGTAGTGGTCATGATAGTCTTCGCTGGATGCTTGGCCTTGGTCATTTTTCCAGCTTCACAGGCTCCACACAAGTGATCCTTGAGGAATTTGACATTCTCAATGCCAATGACATGCTTCTTCTTTGCAAGCGTGTGCAAATTCCTCATGCATGCGTGACCAAGTCATCGATGCCATAGCCAGCCTTCTGAAGCTTTTGCAAGTAGGCACACGGCTGGTTGTGGTCCTGTAGAGAAATCAACAATATACAAGTCTCCTCTCCTAAAGTCTCCGAAGACTTTGGGATGGTCAGCCCATAACCACAACACAACGATACTTGCCAAAGATAACAACCATATCAAGATCACAAAGCATTGAGGCAGACATAAGATTGTATCCTAAGGACTCAACAAGCATGACTTTGTCCATGTGTCGATCCTTTGTGATCGCAACCTTACCTAGACCCAATACGACTTTTGCCTTTGTCAAGATGATATGCTTTAGATGCGATGGTGATAAGGGAGCATCCATCAATAGATTCTTATCACCAGTCATGTGATTTGTACATCCACTATCGAGGACCCACTCAGTGGCTTTGGGTTGATCATCCTGCAGATGAATTAGTGCAGCTTACGAACTCATATACTTCATCAGTGAAGAATATGATATCAAATTCATCAGATGAATTTCATCAAGCAGTAAAACAGATATATCAGTATGAGGACCTGTGAAATGAAAGTTCATTTCTTCATGATTAGCTCTGCGCCCTTTCGTGCAATTTCGCCGAGGCCCCAAAGCAAATTCTTCTTACGACGTTAAAGCACGTGCGGAGACCTGACCATGCAGAAGAGATTAGTTCTTTTTCTTCACCACCTACATCTCAAGGGGTGGCAAAGAGTTCATCACTACTTAGCTCCATATGAGAATGGTGGCATAGAAGCCAATCCATTTCGTTTCACATAAGAGGGGTTAGGGTAAGCATATGAATAAGCAGAAATTCTTCGAGGACTTATGAACATATTGGTTTGAAGAATAATGCACATATTCATAGCCCTTAGCTCTACCCTCTGAAACAGAGTTGTTAGCACGATGATAATCATATGAGGACTTTGATCCTTTTGAGGAATTTGATCCACGTGAGGAATTTGGTCCGTATGAGGACTTGGATCCATATGAAGAATTTTGTCCATATGAAGAATTTGATCTGGGGTTCCTATTCTTCACAAGTGGTGTCATGAGGACATTCACCTGAAGACTTTCAAGGCAACTTTTGGGAACCCAGATTTTCTTTATAGGGGAACCGTTCCTGCAGTTAGTGCCAACATATCTAGCAAATACTTCACCATTCTGATTTTTGAACAGTTTATAGTTGGAGTCAAATGACTCATCAGAAGAATGAGAAGTTTCACATGTAAAGCCAGATAAGTTAGATGGATCAACTGGAGGTCCCTTTGCAAAGAACCCATGAAGTTTTGGGGCAGCGTTAGGGCTTCCAATATGTTCCATCTGCATTGAGTTTCCTCTCAAAGGCAATACCCTCTTTCCTAGGGTTCCTGTTGAGGATCTGCTTTTTAAGCACATCACAGAGAGTCTGATGCCCTTTGTCGGTGTCAAAACCGGCGGATCTCGGGTAGGGGGTCCCGAACTGTGCGTCTAGGCGGATGGTAACAGGAGATAAGGGACACGATGTTTTTACCCGAGTTCGGGCCCTCTCGATGGAGGTAAAACCCTACTCCCTGCTTGATTAATATTGATGATATGGGTAGTACAAGAGTAGATCTACCACGAGATCAAAGAGGCTAAACCCTAGAAGCTAGCCTATGGTATGATTGTTGTTCGATCCTGGGACTAAAACCCTCCGTGTATATAGACACCGGATAGGGTTAGGGTTACACAGAGTCGGTTACAATGGTAGGAGATTTACATATCCGTATCGCCAAGCTTGCCTTCCACTCAAGGAAAGTCCCATCCGGACATGGGGCCGAAGTCTTCAATCTTGTATCTTCATAGTCCAGAGTCCGCCAACGGTGATAGTTCGGCTATCCGGACACCCCTAATCGGGACTCCTCGGTAGCCCTGAACCAGGCTTCAATGACGCATTTAGTCCGCATGCATATTGTCTTCGGCATTGCAAGGCGGGTTCCTCCTCCGAATACTTCATAGAAGATTTTGAACACAAGGACGGTGTCCGCTCGCAAAATAATTTCCACATAACACCGTAGAGAGAATAATATTTACACAAAATCAATCATTGACGTATTCAAGCGTGCCATCACGCCCACGGCCAAGTCTTCATTCGAATCATTTTACCGTACCACCTCGGTAGCGTTTAGCGAGGCGGTTTCTTTGGCACGCCTTGTCAAAGCAGATCGTGTCCCCTTATTTCGGGATTCTCATCAATACGGACGTGGGTAACCTGTCGTGCCCGTTGGCACGCCCTCTATCGGCGAGTCCCGAACGGTCACGGGGAGGGCTCTTGGTATTCAACCTCTTTATAACGAGACCAAGGCCCGCTCCTTTCTTTCTATCTCAATCGAATCCGCCCCTCGCTTCGAGTTCCAACATCCAAAGCTCTAGATTCAGGCGCCGGACCTCCGAGGATGTCCGCTCCGACACCAAGGCCGGTGGATGCCTTCCTCCGTCATGGAAGAAGACGTAAGCTAAAAGGCGAGAGGCGCCCAGTATCTAACCGGGCGAAATTTACGCGCTGCTCGCCCAAGGGTAGGTTATTCCCACTCCCAAGCCTGGTGAGAGCGTGGTGTTTGTGTCCCACTTCCTTCGGGGGTTAGGCTTCCCGACGGGCCCCTTCGTGAGGGGGCTCATGTTTTATTATGGGCTGGAATTTCATAACTTGGATCCGGAGTCCATCCTCCACATCTCATCGGTCATTGTCGTATGTGAAGCCTTCCTCCGCATTACCCCTCACTTTGGGTTATGGCTTAAAACCTTCAAAGTGGAACCGAAGATGATCAAGGGGCAGCCGGCAGAGTGCGGAGGTGCTGTTATAAGCAAGAATGTTGACGCTCCATGGCCCGAGGGCTCTTTTCAAGAGGAGCTCAGTCTGTGGCAACAAGAGTGGTTTTCTATCACAGCTCCTGTGGGCACCAAATGGGTGGCGCCACCTGCCTTTCGCTTGGGTCCTCCACCGTGGTCGGGCGTCATGGGTCAATAAAGGGCTCGACTGGGACCGCCCAAGGACGTACCTACATTGCAGGGCCGTGATTCGAGACCTCCTAGAGAGAGAGATCAATCTGGTCGTAGTAAGCGCAAGTCATGCTAATTCGCCGCACCTTGCCTGCAAACGCCGCCCCCTCGCTGTGGGAGTTTAATCCGGAGGGACCACGAGCTCTCTAACATTTTATGGGCGCAACGCCCGTGGAGATGTACCAACTGTTCTTTGGATCACAAGCAATGTGTCCGGACTTAACCGAGGACGCAGGTCTGAGCTGCAATCGCCCGGATACTTAAGTAAGTAGTCCTGTACCCAGACATGCTATCCGCATTTTTATCATAAACTTGCCCTTAAAAGAGCTATCCTTTAAGCGAGTGGATAGCAAAAGCAAAGCTGATCAGGTGTCCGCCCTCCACGAGACCGCCATGAGATCTTGTTTTAACCAAGATGCTAGAGGCTGTGCCTTTCAAGAAGGCGAAGGGGAACAAGGGAACTACTACCTCCGTGAAGGAGGCTATCAAGAAAGGGGGATCGAGAATCCCTCCCTCCAAGGGGGAGAAGAGAACGCTTACGAAGATCCGGAGATCAAAGCCTCAAGCGGGGAAGAAATCTTCGCCCAGAGGGTCCTCGGCGGAGATGCCCGGCCGCACTATTTCCCAAGGAGATCAGCCCTCAATGAGCCGTAAGTAAAGGGGGCGTTTTTGTTTAAAGAGAGACATCCCGTTTTATTTCTCAAGGTAACCGAAAGTTCACCTTGTAGTTCGGATCTCAGCCCTTCTCGCAGAGCTTCGTCTTGAGGATCTTGATCCGAGATGATGGAGAGGGAAACGCCTCCGCCTACCGTCATCATGCGAGGCGGGACGACCCACGAGGTGTCGTCGCGGAGGGTTTCTCCGGATCCGGTGGGCCCAAGGCAGTCGAATGTCCCCTCAAAGCCCTTCGCGTCCAGCCTTCGAAAAAGGCCATCGGACGAATCCGGCACCGACTGGTGTACGGTCGGAGGAGCTGAAAGATCTGCTCGAGCGAGCGTCTATCTCGAAAGATCACCGTGTGCTAATGGGTACGGTGATTGAAAGGATTTCATCCGCTGAAAGCGGATTGCATGAAGCCGCTATAAGTTTATCGGGCGGGTTTTGAGGTACGCAAAATGATGTACCTTCAGCAGTTTTGCATATAGAATGCACCTGTATAGATAGTAGCCCTCGAGACTCGGTGCGTTGTCAAAAATGACAGCGCCAAGGATCATAATCCCAGGTGTAATATTCGCTCTTCCTATGTAGGTGGCGAAGCGTCTGGTGGCAGGTCGGACTGATGAATTTGCCGAACTAAAGCGGCAACTTGACGTGGCGGATGCTGACATCGCGCTTGTCAATAAGCGGCTTGACGAGTCACAAGGTATGCAGCTTCTCCGCGGACACCCGGTAAGGTAGCTTAATGTCTGTGTCTTACAACATGTATGCTTGACACAGATGGTGCCGCTGCTAGGGAGAGCCTTCGGGCGGAACTCGCCCGAGCCAAGGAGCAAGCCCAAAAAAGTGATGCGGCTGCCTTAAAAGCGGCCGAAGAGCTGAGAGCCGAACAGGCTGCTCACTGCCGAATCAAGAAAGAAATGGCCGAGATGGCCATAAAGTTGAAGAATGCTACCGAACGTTGCGAGCCTCTTGAAAAGGAAGGTCGAGCGGAACAAGAGGACCTGGAAAAGGCCACCATCGAGGTTAAGGATGCTCGCTTCATGGCGATGAGAGCTATGAAAGAGGAGCTACGTCCGGATCAAGATATTGCGGCCGAAAGCCTTTTGTTGCGGAGGAAATTCACGGATCCTAAGTATGCTCAGTTGGGCCAATTGTGGGGTGCGGAGGATGCTTATCTCGACTTAGCGGCAAGTGCCGCAGACGCGGCCGAACACTTCCGAGGCCAAAAGGATCACGGAATGGAAGAGCTTTTTGGTCGCAGCCCATAGTCCGTGAAAGCGTCCGCTTCCATTGGTCGATCGTTTGGCCGAATGGGCTGAGCTGAATAGGTTGTCCGGACTTGCCATGAAGGATGTCGTGACTCCCGAACAGGCCCGAGCCGAAGAGTTATTTTGGCTTGGTGCAGCAGTTCCTTGGTGTGGTGCCGCATATTGGTGCAATGAAGCGGTCAGCATGCATAGAGGGTGCGCGGATGGCTCTTGCCCGTGTCAAGACATCTTGGGGCGGGGATGAAGGCCACCGACGTTGCATCCCGTGATTCGGACGGAAGCCGGGTACTGCCGAGCACTATTTTGAGGAAGTCCTGCAGGCGCTCGCTTAATAGAGACGCAAAGGTCTCGAAGGATATTATGTTCTAATGACATGTATGATTTGTGAAACAATGTTTCAATATAATATAATGGCTGTTTATACTTGTGCGTTCAAGTATTAAAATACCTCTGTCGGCCGTTAATGTATATGTGTATATAACTCAAAGATGGCAGTCCTTGGCCCCACGCACATAGTGCGGGGGTGTTTGCAACAAAGGCGCATTTTCACACTTAATCCAACGTCTTTGTCCTGTAAAGGAGTTGTTAGCTTAGCAAACTAGGCAACCGGACTATAATGCTTTATCTCTTTCAATTAGCCATAGGTGTTAGATGGTGGGGCTAATATATAGCACCTAGGGGCATCGAGCTCTCCCGAATTGGGCGCCAGTATGTACTGACCGGGAAATGGTCCTTCGTTAATGCGCAGGAATTCTAAACATTCGGTGGGTCATCGAGTGGTTGACCGCCTCACACTACATCATGATGATCGCTTTTTGGCTTTCTCTCGAGGTGCTCACCAGGCCGAACCGGGCACAATCGCAGAGTTCTCCGGTGCCGCGTTAGCCGATAGAACGGAACGTAAGGCAGCAAAAAACAGGAGCCGGGAAAACCCAACATTTGATCAAAGACATGATTCGGAGCTGATGCATATAAGGCCTAACTCGAGACGCCGAACAATGCCCTAAGCCCCTGGTGTCCAGGTACGCGCAAAAATTCTGACGCGGCCGATGCCAAAACGCCAGCCTCCTCCTCGGTTATAGCAAGAAACCGGGGGATGTGTATCAACAAGAGACAGTAAAAAAGGTTTACGCAGGGTCTTAATCTGAAAAGAATCCTTGCAACGGGTCCCTCATCGCATCGCTGCGCTACCGTGTCTCCGTTGTGCGTGTATCCTGGACGGGTGTAGCACGGTGTTCATCTGTAAAAAGAGAAGAACTTAGTTGAAGAAAGATCGTGCGAAAAATGTACTTTATATTAAATAAACGGAGTACGATTCTTAAAGTGAATAAAATTGAGCCTTATTGTCTCATGTTGTACATGCATTCAACCCCTTGTACGGGGGTGTGCGGCTAGTAGGCCTTTATATGTTTACGCCGGACTCGTCTAGCCGTGTCCGGGGTCCGAATGACCTGTTCAGGTGCTTGGTTTAGCAGAGCCAGATTAGTGTGTGACCGCCCGTGCAGTCTCACATTCTTCCGTGCTCGAGTAACACTTGATACTTCCTTTAATGAGATGATGCCGCGTGGACCGGGCATTTTGAGTGTAAGAGATGCATAATGCGGTATTGCGTTAAAGCGAAAAGCTTCACGTCCCAATAGTGCTTGATAGCTACTTTTGAATGGGGCGATATGGAAGGTTTACTTTTATGGCGGAAGTTCTCGGATGAGCCGAACACAACTTCTAGCAAAGAGGGATCCCGCATAATGGGCATATAGGTCGGCATTACCCCTTGAAGGAGGTGTTCTTTGTGGCGAATTTTGGTTGGGTCTATCCCCATTTTGCGGATTGTGTCCTGATATAGCAGGTTTAGATCACTACCGCCATTCATTAGGACTTCGTGAATTGGAGTCCGTCGATTATAGGATCTAATATCGTATAGTCCATCCTGCGTTCCAGATACTTCCGGAGTAATCCTGATGATAAAAAATGATTGGTTTTGACAACCAATGTCGGGACTCCGCTGGGATAGGCCGTGCGACGTGTATTTCTATGGGCACCGCTCTGATTTTCCCTTTTGTCACTTGAAGTGAGTTTACTGTTTTAACTTCTTGTGGGAAATTCTTTTGTTTTCCGGTGCTCTGCTTGTGGGGTTCGTCATCGTCCTCGCTTGGTGTGTCGAGCCCTTGTGTTCGGCATTGAGTTTGCGGATCGCTTGAAGACCCAACAACTGTGGGTATGGTTTGCGTGCTTCCCTGGGTACCGTGGATTTGGCATATTTTGTCCAAGATTTTGTTTTGTTGGATAGCTCATGGCTGTTATCCTTGAGGGCAGTTTTTATGGTTCTGCCGAGAGCTTTTGAATCCGGTGTTGGCTGCCGTGCTCTTCGCCTGTTTCCTTGTCCGCGCTGGTCCTTTCTCAAGGCCTGTGGTTTCGCTTCCATCTCTCGACTTCGGATGTACTTGGGTCGCTGGTACTACATCTTGCCAGCCAACTATCCTCTCCCGCATAAAAGCGGGTCATGAGGCTTGTTAGTGCGGCCATTGTTCTTGGCTTTTCCTGGCCAAGGTGCCCATGAGCCATTTGTCTCGGACGTCGTGTTTGAAAGCTGCTAAGGCTTCAAGGTCCGGACGATCAACTATTTGGTTCTTTTGGTGAGGAACCTGTTCCAATTTCTTGAGTTGACTCTCCGGGTTGTTGAGTTATGTGACTTAAATCGCTCAAGCATCCGGAGGGCGGACATAAGTCCCTTGAAAATTTGCGAAAAAGCATCCTCGAGCTCCTCCCAACTTCCAATGGTATTTTCAGGGAGGCTTTTAAGCCAGGCCGTCTTGGCCCTTTGAGCTTGAGGGGTAAGTATTTTTATGGCGTGGAGATCATCTCCTCTAGCCATGTGTATGTGGAGGGTGTAATCCTCAATCCGCACTCCGGTCTGTTGCTCCGTCGTATGCCTCTATGTTTACGGGTTTAAATCCTGCTGGAAATTCGTGATCCAGCACCTCATCGGTGAAACATAGGGGGTGTGCGGCACCCCTATACTTGGGTGTGCCGTGGTATCCGGATATTTGGCTTGTTGCATTGCTTAGAAAGGCTTGCTTTCTTGGCCCGTAGATGGACCTAACTAGGCCATCCTTTTGATGCGAATCCTTATGCGGACCGCGTGCCGGCTTGTGTGCGGCGCCGCTTGCCGCTCTATGCTTGTCATGTGGTCGTCTATCCGACCGGGCGGCCTCTTTGTTCTTTGATTGCGGGCTCTAAGGCCTCCTCATCGAATTCGGGCAGTAGTTTGCAATTCGGGTAGCTCTTTGTTTGGCGATTGTCGCCGTATTTGTCTGCGGTTTTGAGTACTTTGCTCCATCTAATTCTGAGTCCATCTTCCGCTGTTTTGAGCTTCCGCTTCTGCTTTTTCAGGCTACGCGCAGTGGCGACGAGCCTTTTGTGGAGGTTCTTCTGCTCCAACAACTTGTCCGGTGTGAGATAGTCCGGACATCGTTATCTTCGCCGGGGACGGGTTGTTTATCCAAGTTGTCCTGTTGGACGGTTGTTCAATGGCATGTTAAATGCGTCCACCGGTTCGACCTGCTTGATGGCTGGAGTGCATGGCTGCCGTCTTTGTCGCTTTTGACTGCTTTTAGGGATTTATCCTTCGTGGCGTCCGTTGTTCCTCGTCGTCACTTCCTTTAGGAGTATCCACCATGTATACATCGTGAGATGAGGTGGCTGTCCAAGATCCTATAGGTGCTGGCTCATGGTTGTCTCCTACATCGTTGTCCATACCGTCGATGTTTTCGGAGTTGAAATCGAGCACGTCGTTTAAGCTTTCGACAGTGGCTACAAAGTGGGTGGTGGGTGGGCGTTGGATTTCTTCATCGTCCGCATCCCAACCTTCCTGACCAAAGTCCGGCCAGGGCCCTCCTGATAAAGAGAGAGACTTTAGTGAGTTCAGGATTTCGCCAAAGGGCGAGTCTTTGAAAGATGTCCATGACGATGAACTCCATAACCGGGCGCCCAATCGACCGGGCAGGGCGCTGGAGGTTCGGAGTCCGGAGAGGAGTCCGCACCTCGGAGTCATGGGCTTTGCAAAGGACAGGGATGGTGTTCGCTCAATCGCCCGTGAGATCGTAGCCCCCGAGGTGGTGTCCGACCACTCGTCCTCGATCGGCGAAATCGGCCCGAAGCTAAGAGTCGAGCGGACGCTGGTGCGCCTCCAGACACGATTCGGGCGGCAGAGCTAGATCATACCCATCGAGACAAAGGCGGTGCGCTTGGTCAGGCTCGAATCCGTCGAAGATCAAGTCTCCGCGGATGTCACCGTGTAGTTCAAACTCCCAAATCTGACACGATGGCTGTGGGCGAAGCTTTCGATCTGGCTTCCAGATGGCCAAGTGAATTGGCCCGCAGCAAAAGCCGCCGAATCTGAAGATCTGTCCGGAGAAAAGTCTCACCGGACCGCGTCGTTGTTGATGATCGAAGGAGCCATTGGGCCTAAAGGTGACGACAGAAAGGAACTCTCAATGAAAGCACCCATGTTGGTGTCAAAACCGGCGGATCTCGGGTAGGGGATCCCGAACTGTGCGTCTAGGCGGATGGTAACAGGAGACAAGGGACACGATGTTTTTACCTGTGTTCGGGCCCTCTCGATGGAGGTAAAACCCTACTCACCCGCTGATTAATATTGATGATATGGGTAGTACAAGAGTAGATCTACCACGAGATCAAAGAGGCTAAACCCTAGAAGCTAGCCTATGGTATGATTGTTGTTTGTCCTCTGGACTAAAACCCTCCGGTTTATATAGACACCGGATAGGGTTAGGGTTACAGTAGTCGGTTACAATGGTAGGAGATATACTTATCCAGATCGCCAAGCTTGCCTTCCACGCCAAGGAAAGTCCCATCCGGACACGGGACGAAGTCTTCAATCTTGTATCTTCATAGTCCAGGAGTCCGGCCAACGGTGATAGTTCGGCTATCCGGACACCCCATAATCCAGGACTCCCTCACCATTTGAGTCTTTTGTACATGCCTGTCATGTACAATTCCTTCAGCCCTGCATCGTCAGTGATACTAGCAATGTCCTCAGATGAGGAATTAGTGATAGCTGAGGCAGGTGAAGAATTTGTAACAGTTGAAGCATTTGAACATTCAGGTGAAGAATTAGCAGATTCACGTTCAATGCACTTTAAGCATGGAGGAACAAATTCTTCACCTTGAAGCGCTGATTTGTTGAGCTAGCAATGAATCGCGCTCCCTTCCTCAAGATCTTCATAACTCACTTTGTTAGCTTCTCAAGATCTTGCTTTCTTTGAAGAAATTCATAAGAAAGCTTCTCATGATCGAGACAAGAGAGTGTTATGATGACCTTGAAGGTTGTCAAACCTAGATCAAGTCTCAAGATTTTCATCGAGGGCTTTAGTGCGATCCATTTCTTCACCCAACATATCATCACTTTTGTCTAGCATGTTTTGAACCTTTTCAAAAGCCCTTTGTTGTTTTGACCAATCTTAGCAAGTTTAGAGTAGCTGGGCTTGAGGTCTTCATCGATTCATTCTCACTAGATTCAGAGGAGGTATATTTGAGTACCTTTGCACCCTTTGCCATGAAGCAATAGGTGGGAGCGTAGTCATCATAATCTTCATCAGCCTTGTTGGTGAGGTAAGTTTCTTCAGAGTTGAAGATAGACTTGCTGACGAAAGCAGTAGCGAGAGCCAGACTCGCCACACCAGACTCGGACTCCTCAGATGCCTCCTCTTCCTCATGTTCCTCAGATTCAGCTTCAGAGTCCATTTCCTTGCCAATGAATGCCCGAGCCTTCTTGGAGCTGCTCTTCTTGTGGGACGAAGACTTCGAGGATTTTGATGATGAAGATTTTGACGATTTCTTCTTCTTCTTAAGCGCCATCGTAACAGTAATCCTTGTATTTCTTCTTCTTCAATTCCTTTTCCCACTGAGGACAATCTTGAATATAGTGACCAGGTTTCTTGCATTTGTGACAAAGCCTTCTCTTGTAGTCACTGGATGAGGAATCACTATTCCTTGAAGATTTTCCAAGGCGACCACGTCTTGAGAACTATCGAGTAGTCATCAGCTTTGCTCTGCCAGACGTTCATAACATCTGGTGTTGTTCCTACAGCAGGTTTGGCACCTAGTAGTGCTTCCAGGACGTAATTCTTCTGTGTAGCAATGAGGATAATCCTCAAGTTACGGACCCAGTCCGTGTAATTTCTACCATCATCTATCAACTTTGCTTTCTCAAGGAACGCATTAAAATTCAACGGAACAACAAAGACGGGCCATCTATCTACAATCAACATAGACAAGCAAGATACTATCAGTACTAAGTTCATGATAAATTTAAGTTCAATTAATCATATTACTTAAGAACTCCCACTTAGATAGACATCCTCTAATCCTCTAAGTGATCACGTGATCCAAATCAACTAAACCATAACAGATCATCACGTGAAATGGAGTAGCTCTCAATGGTGAACATCACTATGTTGATCATATCTACTATATGATTCACGCTCAACCTTTCGGTCTTAGTGTTCCGAGGCCATATATGCATATGCTAGGCTCGTCAAGTTTAACTTGAGTATTCTGCGTGTGCAAAACTGGCTCGCACCCGTTGTAGATGGAGGTAGAGCTTATCACACCCGATCATCACGTGGTGTCTGGGCACGACGAACTTTGGCAATCTGCATACTCGGGGAGAACACTTTTATCTTGAAATTTAGTGAGAGATCATCTTATAATGCTACCGTCAATCAAAGCAAGATAAGATGCATAAAAGATAAACATCACATGCAATCAATATAAGTGATATGATATGGCCATCATCATCTTGTGCTTGTGATCTCCATCTCCGAAGCACCGTCATGATCACCATCGTCACCGGCGTGACACCTTGATCTCCATCGTAGCATCGTTGCCGTCTTGCCAATCTTATGCTTCTACGACTATCGCTACCGCTTACTGATAAAGTATAGCATTACATGGCGATTGCATTGCATACAATAAAGCGACAACCATATGGCTCCTGCCAGTTGCCGATAACTCGGTTACAAAACATGATCATCTCATACAATAAATTTAGCATCATGCTTTGACCATATCACATCACAACATGCCCTGCAAAAACAAGTTAGACGTCCTCTACTTTGTTGTTGCAAGTTTTTACGTGGCTGCTATGGGCTGAGCAAGAACCGTTCTTACCTACGCATCAAAACCACAATGATAGTTTGTCAAGTTGGTGCTGTTTTAACCTTCGCAAGGACCGGGCGTAGCCACACTCGGTTCAACTAAAGTTGGAGAAACTGACACCCGCCAGCCACCTGTGTGCAAAGCACGTCGGTAGAACTAGTCTCACGTAAGCGTACGCGTAATGTCGGTCCGGGCCGCTTCATCCAACAATACCGCCGAACCAAAGTATGACATGCTGGTAAGCAGTATGACTTATATCGCCCACAACTCACTTATGTTCTACTCGTGCATATGACATCTACGAATAAAACCAGGCTCGGATGCCACTGTTGGGAACGTAGTAATTTCAAAAAATTTCCTACGCACACGCAAGATCATGGTGATGCATAGCAACGAGAGGGGAGAGTGTTGTCCACGTACCCTCGTGAGACCGAAAGCGGGCGTTAGCACAACACGGTTGATGTAGTCATCTTCACGATCCGACCGATCAAGTACCGAACGCACGGCACCTCCGAGTTCAGCACACGTTCAGCCCGATGACGTCCCTCGAACTCCGATCCACCCGAGTGTTGAGGGAGAGTTTCGTCACCACGACGGCGTGGTGACGATGATGATGTTCTCTACCGGCGCAGGCTTCGCCTAAGCACCGCCACAGATTATCGAGGTGGACTAGGGTGGAGGGGCACCGCACACGGCTAAAAGATCAAATCAATTGATGTGTCTTTGGGGTGCCCCCCTGCCCCCGTATATAAAGGAGCAAGGGGGGGAGGTGCGACCGGCCAGGAGGAGGCGCACCAGGAGGAGTCCTACTCCTACCGGGAGTAGGACTCCCTCCCTTCCTTGTTGGATTTGGAGAAGGAGGAAAGAGGAGGGAGAGAGGAAGGAAAGGGGGCCGCCGCCCCCTCTCCTTGTCCTATTCGGACTAGAGGGGGAGGGGCGCGCGGCCCTGCCCTAGCCGCCTCTCCTCTTCTCCACTAAGGCCCACTATGGCCCATTAAGCCCCCAGGGGGTTCTGGTAACCCCTCGGTACTCCGGTAAAATCCCGATTTCGCCCATAACATTTCCGATATCCAAATATAGGCTTCCAATATATCAATCCTCATGTCTCGACCATTTCGAGACTCCTCGTCCTGTCTGTGATCACATCCGGGACTCCGAACAACCTTCGGTACATCAAAACTCATAAACTCATAATATAACCGTCATCGAAACTTTAAGCGTGCGGATCCTACGGGTTCGAGAACTATGTAGACATGACCGAGACACTTCTCCGGTCAATAACCAATAGCGGAACCTGGATGCTCATATTGGCTCCCACATATTCTACGAAGATCTTTATCGGTCAGACCGCATAACAACATACGTTGTTCCCTTTGTCATTGGTATGTTACTTGCCCGAGATTCGATCGTCGGTATCTCAATACCTTGTTCAATCTCGTTACTGGCAAGTCTCTCTACTCGTTCCGTAATACATCATCCCGCAACTAACTCATTAGTAGCAATGCTTGCAAGGCTTAAGTGATGTGCATTACCGAGTGGGCCCAGAGACACCTCTCCGACAATCGGAGTGACAAATCCTAATCTCGAAATACGCCAACCCAACAAGTACCTTCTGGAGACACCTGTAGAGCACCTTTATAATCAACCAGCTACGTTGTGACGCTTTGGTAGCACACAAAGTGTTCTTCCGTAAACGGAGTTGCATAATATCATAATCAAAGGAACATGTATAAGTCATGAAGAAAGCAATAGCAATATACTAAACGATCGAGTGCTAAGCTAACGGAATGGATCAAGTCAATCACATCATTCTCCTTATGATGTGATCCCGTTAATCAAATGACAACCCATGTCTATGGCTAGGAAACATAACCATCTCTGATCAACGAAGCTAGTCAAGTAGAGGCATACTAGTGACACTCTGTTTGTCTATGTATTCACACAAGTATTATGTTTCCGGTTAATACAATTCTAGCATGAATAATTAACATTTATCATGATATAAGGAAATAAATAATAAGTTTATTATTGCCTCTAGGGCATATTTCCTTCAATGGGAATATATAGGCGAAAGAAGTCGGTAAGGGGAGCCACGAGGGGCCCACGAGGGTGGAGGGCGCGCCTGTGGGTGGGCGCGCCCGCCTCGTGCTCTCCTCGTTGATCCTCGACGTGCACTCCAAGTCTCCTGTATTGCTTTTTTTTTCCAAAAATAACTTTTCCAAGGTTTCATTCCGCTTGGACTCCGCTTGATATTCCTTTTCTCGAAACATCAAACAAGGGAAAAACCGAAAGTGCGTTATATCGACTAGAGGGGGGGTGAATAGGCGATTTTATGAATTCTTCACCGAGGAATTTGCGGTGAGGAAATTCCTTAGCGAAGAACTACTTGCAGCGGAATAATTACTCGTAAGTATGCATAATGTATACATGCATGGTCATCATGATGAAATGAAGACAAACACAGAGTACGTAAAGCGTAATCACAGGATAACACAAGATGAAGACAAAGCAGATCAAGAAATTGAACTGAGGAAATTGAGAAAGTCTTCACCAAAGTCTTCAAACACAGATATGAACAATCACTCAACATGTGAATTAGGAAATGAAAGAGTTGAGGAAATAGAACCAGGAAGGTTGGTGAAGACAGAGATTTGGTAGAACAGTTCCAACTGCTGTCTCAGTTGTACATCTGGTTGGAGCGGCTGAGTATTTAAACTCGAGGACACACAGTCCTGGACACCCAGTCGCTGAACACGCAGCTCAGGACACCAAGTCCTCACCGTATTCTCCTTGAACTAAGGTCATACAAACCTTGTCCAATCACTCGTGGTATGTCTTCAGGCGACTTCCAAACCTTCACAGACTTGGTCACTCGGCGATCCACAATTCCTCTTGGATGCTCTAGACCATGACGCCTAACCGTCTGGAAGAAGCACAGTCTTCAAAGGTAACAAGCGTCGGATCCACGCAGGATCAATCTCTACAGTGATGCTCAATCACTTTGGGTTTGTAGGTGTTGGGTTTGGGTTTTTCCTCACTCGATGATTTTCGCTCAAAGTCCTCGGAGGATGGATTGCTCTCAAATGACAAGTGTCAAGTTCTCTCGGAGCAGCCAACCAGCTAGTGGTTGTAGGGGGCGGCTATTTATAGCCTAGGGAGCAGCCCGACATGATAAGACATAAATGCCCTTCAATGATATGACCGTTAGGTGGATAAGATATTTTGGGACAGTGGCGATAGCACAAGAATCGGTCGGAAATTTGACTCTCAAATTCCTCGTGGCTATCATGTTCCTCACAAGGTAGGCAATCCGCACAAAGCGAATTCCTAACTCCTCGCCGTATCGAAATTCCTCAAATGACTGTAAGAACTTCGTCTCATCACATCAAGAAATTGACTGAATCAGTATGAGATTTCCAAAGGCTTCATTCGAAGGGATTGGTAGGTGTAGGATTTTGAGTTGAGCATCACATGGAAATTTTTCCTTAGTATTTCCTCGACCCCCTTTAACAAAGACGGTGTTTCCTATGACTCAAGAAAGAGAAAACGAAACTACGAAAACAAAAGTCTTCACGCTTCATGTTCCTCAAATGAATACCAAGTCTTCAAGGTCACACCAATTTCTTCACTTTCAAAGTCTTCAGAAAGTCTTCAAGAACTTCATTTTTAGGGGTCGACTTTCTCAGAAATATCAAAACTCCTCATAGACTTATAGACCTGTGTACACTCATAAACACATTAGTCCCTTAACCTATAAGTCTTCAATACACCAAAATCACTAAGGGGCACTAGATGCACTTACAAAAACAAAAACTGGCACTGGGCTCTGGGTCAATAGGTTAGTAAGTCCCAAAAGTAATATAAAAGTGCATAGTAAAGCCCATTAAACATCCAAGATGGATAATATAGTAGCATGAATACTTCATAAATTATAGATACGTTGGAGACGTATCATTAGGTTATATGCATTGAAGGAATCTATACCATGCTACTTAAGGATATTAAAATATGCACGAACACAACCACATACACTATATTATCTGTAAAACTGTAAAAATTAATTTGATAACATTTTTTGCAGCATACAGTTAAAATATATACTTATTAAGATTGTAGTTTGTTAAAATAGGTCATAAGAGGTACAAAAGTTTAGTATAAAATATATTTATTTTAATTCACACCATGAATAAAATTTTGTTTAAACCAAACCAGAATTTTGTTAACCATTGGATCAAGTTACTTCCTATATCAACCACATGGGGTCAAAGTTATTATTTAGCTGAAATGGCATTAATACTTTTTTGATGTGCAGATGTTTTGTGTTAGGAATTAAATTGGAAAACACAATGTATCGTCACAAATGTAACAACCATATATATCCTTTAATTTTTATTTAATAGATAATTTGCATTTCATGTAATCAACGATATAATTAACTTTCTAAGAAATACGTGACATTTTAGAATATACATAGTGGTAGATTTATTTTTCAAGGTTTCCAACTATTTTAAACAATTGCTTCAATTTAAATCCAATATTGAAGTGTTATGAATCTTTTTAAATTCAAACTTGTCCAAATGATCCACAACTTGGCACATTGACTTCTTGTCACATTCCTAGCCTCCAAAAAAAAAAAAATCTCACAGTTTTGAACTCTTTGGTCTTGCACCTCTAGTTGAAATCCATTGAATCAAGTTCAAATGAATTTGAACTCAAACTATTCCAAAATTGATGGAATCAATTTGTGGGCATAAATACAAATCATAGAGTCCATATAAATTATTTGACCAAGTTTTTATCTCTGGCTATTTCTTTTTCTTCCTCTTTTCTTTTCCCAAGTCTAAAACAGACTAATGAAAAGCCTTACATGTTTCTAATTAAGCACACTTAACTAGCCGACCAGCCCACACGAACATCCACCAACCCCTGTGAAGAGGCGTTCTCTTCCTCCTCAGGCAAAGAGCGCGTCAACGTCATGGGCGTCGGCGACCAACAACTCCACACTATCAACTCCTCCTTATATAAAGCCGGCCACCACACTCTAGGATCCCCCCCTCTCTCTTCCCTCCGGCCAACGCCAAGTAAGCCCACACCAACGCCGTGAGCGTCGACATCCAACAGCTCCATGCCATCGACTGCGGTATCAAACCGAATTGATGGATTGCACCACTCCAAAATACCAGCAAAATCAATGTTGACGCTACCCTATTGCACAACGGATCAATTGCAGTTGTGGTCGCGGTATGCAGGGATCATATCGAAAATTACATTGAAGCTTCAGCGATCACCCTTGTGGGAGTTTCTGACCCCACAACACTAGAGGCCTTTGCAGTCCGAGATGCGCTGGCCCTAGCTGATGACCTCTATGAAAGGAGAATTTATGTTGCTTCAGATTGCAAGATTGTCATTGATGATATTAAGTAGAAGAGTGCGGAAGTTTATGGCGCGATTATCTGAGAAATTTTAGATCATTCTAGTCTTTTTACTAGTTGCTCTTATAGTCATGGATTTAGAAGCTTGAATATCGATGCTCACAATTTAGCAAAGCATGCTCTCTCACTGGGGTTGCCCGCCATGTTTGGTTAGCACCCCTGGTGATCTTACTTTCATCCCTGTAAACATTGTCGTGAGATTGTCTAATAAAAACTACTTGGGATCTGTTCAAAAGGGAAACTGTTTGACACGCTCAGTTAACCTCCTTTTACTACCTCACAAAAAAAAACCTTCCTTTACTACCTGAATGCTGGTTCGGTAAAATAAAACGAACAGATGCAGAGACTGTAGCATGACCTGGTCCTGTTTTTTTTTTTAAACAGAGACAAAATCTTTGTCTCATCTCATTAATAAAGAAGACAGTTTCACAAAGTTCTTACTTCTTAGAGAGATATATCACCCCTCAACAGATGAAAAATAAGAACCTACTCTCACGACATGAATGAATTCAAATGCTTCCCGTATGGTGATCCAATCCTTGGCCTCATTCTTAGTGCGAGAGATGAGCAGGTTTTGCGCCATTACATCCGAGAGGCTTCTGTGCTCTCTTGATGAACACCCCCGCGCCATCCACCGGCACAGATGGAGATCGATGGACCAGCATCTGCTGGGAGGCAGGGAAAAGTATATGGACACCATATGGGATGCCATGGTCAAAGACTGCTCAGAGGAAGCTTGCCAAAGTTGAGGCACAAGCATCTCAATTCTGCTGGTATTACTGAAACTTTCGCCATCATGAATCAATCGAGTTTGTTTCCACACGAAATGTGGCAACTCGTTAGCATAGCATTCTTGGATTGGATGGAGTACAACAAGAACATGAGCATTGTCACTTGTTTTGATGGAATATAAAAGGAAGGCCAAATGCAATTCTAGTGTTGAGCCAGCCACCCTTACAGTTACAGACAATGTCCTACTAACTCATACCAGGATCATCACAAATAATTTCTCTAAAAAAGATAGTCACCTCACCGGTTGCAGTTGAGTTTGTCAACTTGACTTCAGCCCTGCCAATTGTTTGCATGCACCAGCATACAACCATACTCTCGCTTACAACCTCGTTTGTATTTTTCCAGTAGAGTAGAGACTGCATTCAATAATACCCTTTGAACATTTTGTAACAAGAAAACGAAACATATCGGTGTGCACATTTCTCAAACTATAGTTAGGTATACTGAAGAAAAAGAACTCGGATACAACAACATCATATCACACTAGCTTCCTTCCTTTCTACTAGGTCGGTGGCTTGGACGCACGGTTATATGGTCGTTGATCATACGTGCCTCGTCGTATATACCATCTCACAGAGATGCCAGCTACTGGTGGTCTCTCCCTCGTCTGCATTCGATAAACAGGACACTCTGCTCTTGCTACATCATTTTTTTCTCGGCAAGGCATTGTGTTGAGTTCCATGTACCATGACCTGAACCCTCTCAACAACCACAAAATGGGTACTGCACTCCCTATGTTTTTGAGTTTTTCAGCAACCAAAACACCTCACACACCTTGTCCTGACAAAATAATGTACTGTAAAAACTATCCAAACAACATACAAGGCTACAATCACTAGACATATGTTCAAAGGATTATCCATGTACTTTGCTATTCGGCCCGCTTCAGCATATCCGTATGGTCAGTCACATCTTTCCTGCATTTTTTGGATCGAAGAGCAGGATTGTGTTCTATCAGCTAGCATTACTGTATCAGCTGCTCTTGAAGCCATCACAACCAAATACTACCAAACGTACGTAGGTGAGCAGGTGAAGCATACCTAATGCCAGTTTCGAGGAAGATAAATAGATGAATTGACAAATACCTACATTAGGAAGGACAAGAAGACCCAGAGAACTTGTTCATTTGTATTTTCATTTTGCAAAATAGAGAACTTGTCCATTGCAATGGTGCTTCTAGCCTGATCACAGTGATACATTGCCGTGCCGGTCCATCTTGAATAACCACACAAAATAGAGAGAGAAAATATATAAATCCAATCCGTACTTGCAATTTTACGACAAAGGAAAAAAACATTAATCTAACAAACTGCCCTCACGTGTTCTTTTGCCATTGCAGTATATTTAAGGATATCAAAAGTTCAATCTCAATTGAAATCTCAACATAAAGTCCAACTCATTTAGGTTGCAAAAGTTACACCAAGTAGAGAGAAAAGTTTTTGTTTAACTGCTGTCAAGGTTCATCGATTACATGCCAAATTAAACAGGCATCCACACTCTAGGGAAAGCAAGAGGTGGTATGATTCTTACATGGCTTACTGAAGTTGTGTCTATGGTCGACATAGTGTACAAGATACTCGTCAAGGTTGTAGGGTCTGGCAGCTGGAGCAAAACCCTGTATTACATTGTAGACGAACTGGTGCTTGGGTTCAGCCCTCCTGCGGTTCTTCTTATAATTACGCTAACTAAATAGTTCATGTTTAAGTCCATGCACACCACTTATTTAAGAAACTAGGAACAAAAATTCTTGTGTAGATAATGAAACCAAGCACATTGTAGGGCAGCATATCAAATGATCAAATCGTGTGTATGCGGCGAATAGAATATGTTGCATTTTTTCCCACTAGTGATTATTAAGCATTGATATTTCAATACCAAGATAGTGGGGCAGACCTATTGTGAACTTATTAGTGGACCCAACTAGTAAGACACATTTGCCAATGGCTCAATTTGTATGCTAGAAGTTTTTATGAACTCCATACGTAATCATACACTAGAAACCACTATTAAAATATTTACTAGGTTGTATGCCTTGGAGGTATCTACCAGGGTACCGAAGGATATTAAAATATAAACGAACACAACCACATACACTATATTACTTATAGAATTGTTAAAATATTAATCTGATAACATTTTTTTGCAGCATACAATTCGAACATAACACAATGCAAAATTTCTAATGATATGTATTAGAATTCTATAATAAAAACACTATAAGTAACTAACAAAAGTTGTGTGGTTAAATATGCTAGGTATGTAATAAATATACTTGTTAAGACTGTAGCACATTAAAAATAGGTCATAAGGAGTAGAAAAGTTTAATATAAATTGTATTTATTTCAATTCATACAGTAAATAAAATTTTGTTCAAACTGAACCTCAATTTGCTTAAATTTTTGATCAACTTACTCCTTATATCAACCACGTGGAGCCAAAGTAATCAACTATGTGGAAATGAGACTAATATATTTTAATTTGTTCGTGTTTCAAATTAGAATTGACTTGAGAAACTAAATGTAACATCCCGATTTTAATAACCCTATATACGCACTATTTTAAACAATTGCTTCAATTCAAATCATATATTCAAGTGTTATGAATCTCTTCAAATTCTAACTTTCCCAAATGATCCACAACTTCTCACAGGCCCTTTTTGAGTGAAAGATATTCTACAAATGATCTCCAAAGTATATGTGCTAGTAAGGATTTTCACTGGCATCACAATTCTGCTAGAGTAAAATCTGGGAGCTTATTGTTAGGAGTGAATTATACTTATCTAGATGTTATTTATCAGGAAGATAGGATTATTATATAAAGTGACTGTTTAGGATGTGAACTTTTTTTGGGGATTTGGTGTTGGTTCATGGAGATGCCCAACCTGAAGGCAAGACTATTTTTTGGCTGAATTGATTATAAAGCTACAAAAAAGTCAATACCCAATTTTAATTTGGAGATGACTTTAATATTAGCGATGTTAGGAAACGTAATATAAAACAAAGACCTACGCACATCCAAGATCAATATGAAGATGCATAACGGGTGGGGATCACAATCATTATCGTCACAGAGTTGTAGCGAAAGATGAACATGTCGGTGTAGATCGTACTTGGAGTCCCTAGAACCGTCAATGAACGATCCCGCGAACCACCCAAGAACAGTCCCTCGATCGAAGACCGAACGCACAACCTCTCTAGTTGGTTGCAAGCGTGCAACCTTCATGATCCGGCAGCGCTTCACTGTCCAAAGATAATCATTGCTAGAGAATTAGAGGGAGAGAATTAGAACCACATGGGGCCTAGTTATGAGGACAAGAGGATTAGCCTAGCTATAATTAGTCAACTAAGATCAACTAGAACTAGAACCGGAAGAACTAGAGGAGGCACCAAAACTTGTATATCAAAAGAGCACAAATTCTAAGTATATATAGGTTAGAGGGGAAAGGGAGGGCTGCCACAAAGGAGGGAAAGCCTCATTGGGGCGCCGGCCAAGGGGGGGGAAGGAGTTGGACTCCTCCCCCACTCCTATTCGGCCTCCTTCCTTAGGGAAGGGAGGCGTCTTCCCACTTCTTGGCATTTTTTGGCCCGTTGATATTAAACTAAATATAAAATTGTTCTAAATACTTTCAGACCATTTTATATTTAATTTAACATCCTCGGAAAGATTTTCCCCACACACACACACACACTCTTTAACAAGTCGTTTCGATTGGATATACCCAATAGCCAGCAAACCAACCGATAAAAAAAAGGAGCCCATGCATGCAATAGCTAGCGTCTGCATGCATGACTTGATCCAAAAATTAAGGAACGATATTTGTGGTACTCCCGTCTTTTGAAAACAGGAAGTTTCTTGCCGTAAGCCACATGCCCCACGTAGTATATATCTTCCTTCAAGGTAAGTATCTGCCCTATACATCTGGTATATAGCAATTTATTAACTTGCATGTAATATTTTAGGAAGTCTTACAATATTTTTGTAACAGAGTATACCATTTTAATTTTGTGATGCAGTAAATACATATATTTGGCATGAAGTATATACCACATATTTACGACAGAGTATATACCACTTTTGATTTATGGAGTATATGCCACATATTTTGCAACGAAGTGCATACCATTTTTCTTTTCTGATGTAGTATACCACATTTTTGGAACTGGTTACAGTAGTTGGCACTGTTTTCTTACTCTTCTTGGTAATTAATGTTATGGTACCATAGAATGTACCAGTACATAAGATACTAATTTGAAGTAGATACGATCGGACTAAATCTTTTCTGTACAAATTCACGACCAAGTAGTATACACTGATAAGATTGGAGTATATATATTACATTAGAAATCAAAAGTATAGTTTATTAAAGAGTGACTGCATATCAATTTTTGTGATTCGGTATATACTATATACTACTCCCTCCGCAATATACTACATTAGAAATCAAATTTGTTAGAATAAATCCGAGGCATACCGTCGATCATCCGAGGACCAAGCAATCCAACGAGCACGACACCGAGATTTGTTAACGAGGTTCACCAATATGGCTACATCCCCGGGGCCTGACTATAGGCGCTCCTCCCCATGACACCGTTACAATACCACACCCGGTCGCCCTGGACACCGGCACATGCCGCCGGCTTCCTCTGCGTTCCGGTGCTATTATGTTGGCATAGGTTACATCGTGTGTCTACCCCCGCTATATAAGAGAGGCATAGGATACAAGTGTCCTATTAGGACACGACTCCATGTCCTATCAAAATTTGAACTTAAATGACACTTATTTTGAGGCGGAGGTAGTAGTACATTTTCTTAGTCAATATATATTTTTGTGAGTTTGTAAAAAATAATTTTGTTTGTCAGTATATACTACCTTTTTAGTTTAGTACACACCACATTTTTTTGTCGATGTATACTATAATTTTTACATGGCGGAGTTTCTAGCTTATAGGTATATACTACTACATGGCTTTAGGCCTTTTTGAAAAAAAAAGGTATATACTACTACATGGCGTTAGGCCCTTTTGCAAAAAAAAAAAAAAGGTATATACTACTACGGAAGGAGTGTAATTTCCTAAGAAAATACAAGAATTAAATGAAGTATAATCCATGAAAAAGAGTACAATTTAATTACAAGCATCTAGATCTGGTATCCTAGTAGTATGTGGTCTTACAAACAGAAATTAGAGGAATATGGTCGAATCAATGCGATTGTGGTCCTCGACGTCCGTGAGAGCACTGCAGTAATCCATGCGACGGAAGGCGTCGTCGCCCACGGCTGTGTCGCATCGACATTCGGCAGCCAGCAGGATGATGACTGGCGCGCGCTGCATCCATCAAAACCGAGCTTTTCTTTTTGAACTTTAAAACCCTCTTTATTAGCTCAACGTAGGAATCTCGTCCGAAACAGTACTGAGAATACAAATTGGGGGATCTAAGTCCCAAAAAACTGAAGTACGAGAATTAAGACCTAGCTTAGCAAGAATATGGGCTGCCCCATTAGCCGTCCTCCTGACCCAAGTGACCTTGAACTCCTCCCTAGTTCGGATCATATTCTTCACCTCTTCTATTATTTGTCCCACCGGCGATAAGTTGCGTTCCTCTTCTCCAATCATCTTGGCTACTACCTGTGAGTCCGTCTCCAAATGCAGTTTCTGAATACCTCGTTGGATCGCCAACTGCACCGCTTTTCGACACGCCAGTATCTCGGCTGTCTCAGCTTTTGGACAATGTGGGAGAAAATGGGACGCCGCCCCTCGGAATGCGCCGTCTTCGTCCCTAAAGATAACACCTGCCCCACCTCCCGTTCCTTCCTTGACCATGGCCCCATCTACATTAGCTTTCATCTAGCCACTCTCGGGTGGTTTCCATCGTTCTTTGATGACTTGCTTCACTGTCGGAACCGGGGCCTCATGGCCCGCCCTCCACTCCTCTATCAGTCTCTTGACTCGCGTCGCCAACTGTGTTGGATCTTCAATCCTTCTTCCATCCCGCGTGTCATTTCTAGCAAGCCACAAAGCGTAAAGGCCCTGTATCAACAGAGACTTCGAATCCTCGTCCGCCTCTGTCAGCCACTGTAACAACCAGTCCGTGAGTCGACTCTGGGAGCACACCTGGACAGGTGGGATCGCTACCCTCACTCCCAACACCGAGCCCAACTCTTTCCAAAATATCACCGAGTGCCCGCAAGACCAGAACCGGTGATACAATGATTCCTCTCGCCCACAAGCCGGGCAGAACACCCCGGCTTTGATGTGTCGCCGCAGAAGCTCTGCCCCTACAGCCAATCCGTTCTTCATCAGCCTCCAAACATGTATAATCGCTTTGCCAGGTGCATTGACACCCCACAACGCCATCCACCCCTGGTGCTTCGCAACAGACGACGAAGAGCCCGGCTGCCCGGTTCTTGCTCGCCTCTTTTCCATGCAGAGGTGATAGGCCGAACGGACAGTGAACTGCCCATTATTTGTAAAGTTCCAGGCGGGAATATCCGCCATACCATGGCCTCCGATGGTGATCTGGAGTATGTCTTGCACATCATCAGGGGAAAACATTACATCCAACTTGGCGCGATCCCACGCGTCTCCATCTTCATTCAGCAGATCGCAAACTCTCGTTACTCCATGAACATACACCTGGCCCAGTGGCCGAAGATGACCTTGTCTTGGTATCCAATTATCATGGTGAATACGTATGCTTGTACCATCATCCACTCGCCATACCAGTCCATCCATCAACAGATCTCTGCCATATAGAATGCTTCTGAACATATACGAACCTCCACTCGGGCAGGTAGCATTGAGAATAGATCCGTTCGGGTAGTATCTAGCCTTCAACATATTGGCACAAAGTGAAGCCGAGGAGTGTAGCAGCCTCCATGCTTGTTTTGCTAATAGAGCCTGATTGAAAGCCTCCATATCCCTAAAACCCATTCCTCCATCTTGCTTGCTCATACACATTTTGTTCCATGCTATCCAATGAACCTTCTTTTCCCCGTTTGCTTCACCTCACCAAAAGTTCGAAGAGATAGAAGTCAGGTTCCCGCACAATTTCTTGGTGAGTTGGAAGCAGCTCATGGTAAAAGTTGGGGTTGATTGGAGGCCAGATTTAACCAACACCTCCCGCGCTTTCTTTGACAAACCCTGTCCTTTCCATCCAGTAACCTTACCCTTGGCACTTTCTTTCACATATTTGAACGTTCCGTCCTTTGAGCTACCCACCACCGTAGGGAGCCCCAGATATTTTTCACTCAACGCTTCTGATTGAATTCCAATAACCTCCTTAAGATGTTCTTTGTGTGGGTCAGAACTCCCTTTCCCGAAGAAAATTGAAGACTTCTGAAGATTCACCTTCTAACCCGAAGCCAACTCATAAGCCTGTAAAATGCCCTTAAGCATTTCGAAATTACTTCGAGAGCCTTCAAGGAACACAATACTGTCATCTGCGAACAGAAGATGGGTTACCGTGGGGCCAGTGCTCCCAAACAATACCCCCTTGAGATCACCAGCCTGTTGCGCATGTTTTAAGAGCGCTGAAAAGCCTTCCACACAGAAAAGAAACAGATACGGCGACAAAGGGTCCCCCTGACGAAGCCCCCGTGACGGCACAAAAAAGTGAGAGATCCCTCCATTAAGCTTCACAGAGAAGCGGGCTGATGTGACACAGCGCATGATCATTCTAACCCATGCATCAGCAAAACCAAACTTCATCATCATCTTCTCCAAAAAAGACCACTCGACCCGGTCGTACGCCTTCATCATGTCTAGCTTTACAGCACATAGAGGTTTCTTCCGTGTCCTCTTCCTTATAGCATGTACGCACTCGTACGCAACCAAAATATTATCAGTGATAAGCCTCCCGGGGACGAACGTGCTTTGCTCCTCCGAGATCATTATTGGGAGGATCACCTTGAGCCGGTTAGCTAGCACTTTCGTAGCAATTTTGTACAAGACATTACATAAGCTGATCGGTCTAAACTGAGCCATCAACTCCGGTGAGTTGACCTTGGGAATCATTACAATGACCGTATCGTTAAAAGTCTCCGATGTCGCTGCCCCATACAGAAAGTTTTTCACCGCAGTGCACACGTCGTTTTTTAGCAACGACCAGTGTCGTTGATAAAACATTGCCGGAAAACCGTCCGGTCCAAGAGCTTTGGTTGGCCCCATTTGGAACAACGCCCTCTCAATTTCAGTGTCTGATATCTCCGCCATCAGCTTCGTATTCATCTCCGCTGACACAAGATTTTCAATATGCTGTAACAGTCTGTCCTCCTCCATCAAAACCGAGCTGGATCGAATCGGTCGCCTCATAGGGAGTCGTGTATGATGAGATTAGCATTCTAACCGAACAATCCGACCTGTCAAGCTTAGAGGCAACAAAAAAAGGAAGCTCAATAAAAAGAATATAACAAAGAAAGTGCAGAAGATGCACGTACGTGCATAAGATGTGCTACAATTGATGGAAACCTTGACAGAACTTTGCCATCGCAGATAGGCACCGGATGAGATGCCAAAGGAAGGGACCAGCTCACTTCCGCGGGATGAAATCAACTAATCAAGTAACTAACGATCAGCTCATCCTGTGAATCAAGTCCCCAGAAGATCACAAGCGTGTGTTCAGCGATTGAAGCCGCCGGATCGATCACACGTGGGTGAGCTCCGACGCCGGCGAGTCGGCCTAAATACGGTGTCACGGCCAGCCGGCCAGTACAAGTGCTGGGTACAGCCGTCACCGCCACTTCTGCATGTATTTTTTGTCGCCGCCGCCGTGGAAGAGGAATATGCCATTCGTGGGAGTTGGATGAGAGGATTAGACGGAAAGCTCCTACAAAATCGGCGTACATGTATTATATATCGATAATACTCGATATTATCTGATATTCATCGAAACCCTTCCGGTGACCCAAAACGCTTCTAGATCCTCTTGAAACTATTCGGAATATTAATGAAACAATTTCAAAAATATATTCTCATCACTCTCGTCCTACTAACACTCAACAAATCGTGATTGTCTTAAGCTTGTGACCCCATAGGTTTGGTAACTCATAGATATGAACAAAACCCGATCTATGCATCTTCGATCATGGCAGTACAAAAAAATAGAAATAATAAAAGTTACATCCAAATCTGTAGACCATGTAGCGACGACTAGACTGAAGCGAGCAGAAGGCGCATCGGCGTCATCGTTCCTCCCTCAGCGGAGCCGGACAAACCTTGTTGTAGTACACAGTTGGGAAGTTGTCGTGCTAAGGCCCCATAGGACCAGCGCATCAGAACAGCAAACGCCGTCGATGAAAAGTAGTTTAGATCGGAAAGATCCAACTGGAAAACACACGAACGTAGACGAACAAATGATTAAATCCGAGCAGATCCACCGGAGACATAGATCCACACGCCTACCGACGATGCTAGGCGCACCATCGGGACATGGGCTAGGCGGGAGAAGCTTATTCCATCTTCGGATAGTCGCCGTTGTCTCGCCTTCCTGAGTAGAACACAAACCATAACAAAACTCAAAAAAACGTAAAAAACGGAGCCCTCCGGCTGACCCACCACGCTTCCATGGCCCTAAGGTCACCGGAGACAAGGCGGGTCGGCACCGGCGCCGGCGAGAGGAAGAGGAACCCTAACTTTTCTTGGGGCAGGAGGAACCGAGGAAAACGATCTATAAAGATTTTGCTTGGGTAGAGATATAATAAAGAAGAAGGTTTAACAAGGGGAGAGGTTCTTAGTGAGGTCCATCACACTTCAATAGATGGAAAACAAGAAGGTCCATCACATCTGTTACGGTGGGGAGCGGCATTTGTTAGAGTAATCTTGAGTCACGATCGAATTAGTACTAGGTTAGTACGTGTGAGTAAGTAGTACAGGAATTGGTAAGTGTCCAGTTTAGGAATCAGTTAACGCGTCCTGTTTAGCTGGTGTTATTTACGTGTCCAAGTTGTACTAGGAAGTCTTGTCCGTGTAGCATATGGTGTCTTGGGTCGGTGGTGGTGCGCACCAATATATATACGTGACCAAAGCTTAGCTTAGTAACTGGTGCAAAAGAAAACCGTGTGGCAAGAAAAGAAGAAAATAAAGAGGAAAAAGAGAGGCACGACACGTGCCTTTGTCAAAAATTATCATGTGTGCGTCTCTATCATGATTTGATGTGATCGTTTCTATGGACGGAATTCCAACAACATTACAGTGCTCGTTTGGACGGATCTGAGGAGCTCTCTCTATTTTGCCCTAGAGCTTTCTCCTTCGATAAGGATGAAGATCTCTCTATCAAGAAGTTCCTCACGGCTGGCTCTCTGAGTGATCTGTTTCATCTTCCTCTGTCAGTACAAGCCCGACAGGAGGTCAGACAGATTCAGAGCATTACTGCGCCAATCGATCCCGGATGTGTGCAACTAAAGATGCTTGGGTGTGTGCTTGGGGGTCGCGTCAATTCAAATCATTCCTGTCCTAAGCGTACTGCTTCAGGAACCTAGAGGTTGATAACTCCTTCCGATGGATTTGGAAATCCAAGTGTACAAATAAGTGGAAAGTGTTTGCTTGGCTCGTTTGCATTTTCCCAGTAGAGACTGCATTTAATAATACCCTGTGAACATTTTGTAACAAGAAAATGAAAATATATCGGTTTGCACATTTCGTTGATCCTACGCGCCACATTGTATATACCGTCTATCTCACAGAGATGCCAGCTGCAGTAGTAGTTACGTATACTGAAGAAAAAGAGCTTGGATGAATGCTTATATGGTTGTTGATCATACGCACACGCACCTCTTGTATATATACCGTCTGTCTCGCAGAGATGCCAGCTGCTGCGCCCACCCTCGCCTGCGTTCGATAAATCTCTACTCTTAATGGAACAGTTGGTAGCCTTGTACGGTTTATTTTTGTCCTCCTCCCACTTCCCCTGGTTTTTCTTCATCCTCCCTCCCACCTCCCAATTTCGTTGGTTTTTTTCGTCTGTTTTTACTCGCCCCCTCCCATCTCCCAATTTCGTTCGGTTTTTATTCGTCCCACCTCCCACCATCCCCTCATACTGGTTCTTTTTCTCTTCACTCTTTTCTTGCAAACCAATAATTTCCTAACATACAAAAGATCACGGATCTATCTTTCCTTACCCGAACCAATCGCGCCCTATATCAGTGCATTTCTTTATTAAGAAAACTAACACATAAATCTTAACGCATTGTAAACAAATCCCGTTATGGACCTAATTAATTTATTATGGAATCTATACGTGGTCGCATTGGTTCTTTTTCTCTCCACTCTTTCCTTGCAAACCACTAATTTTCTAACATACAAAAGATCACGAATCTATCTTTCCTTACCGAATCAATCGATCCCTACATCAGTGCATTTCTTTATTAAGAAAACTAACACGTAAATCTTAACGCATTGTAAAGAAATCCCGTTATGGACCTAATTAATTTATTATGGAATCTGTAATGGTCGCATCTCTCCCTCGTGAAAAAATCGCATCCATCTCCCGTTAAAAGGAAAAGAGAACATGAACGATCAATCCCACACCCCTGCATCTCGGTAGCAAAAAATCGCCCCGCCTCGCTACTGCGCCTCGACGTGTGCCCTGCTCGAACCATGCCTCGCCTGCATGGCTGGACGCCGCCGTCTCCACCGCCATGTACAAGAAAACGGTGGGCAGAACCATCCATTCAAATCGCACACCCCCACCCTCCTCCGCAATCCCTAGCCCCGCATCACCCTATCGCTTTCTCGCCTCTCTTTCCCCTCGATGTAGATGGTGCCGAGCGGCGGCCTCGAGCACCGGCAGTGCCGCCCTCTCTATCTTCGCCAAGGCCGAGATGGGCCGAGGCTATCGTCGGTTCGCCGCCCACGATTGGGCATACTCGGTTGTTGCGCACCACCGCTCCACCTAACGTGCCCGACACTCTCCGCTTTTCGACCTTCCGCGACCACATCCCTCCGCCTCCATCCATCATCCACAAGGCCACCTCCTGCACCCACCCTCCTAAATTCTCCATACCGCGGACAATCACCGAAGATCCAAGTTGGCCCGATATCAATTTTCTTACATGCTTTCTTTATCAGTTGGTGATGGGAATGGGTTCCACTTTCTCTCTCGACCGTGGATTCACAGGCAAGAAGCGCTTCTACATGCATCCTCCTGCCGGTCCCTAAAGTACCAAGGTAAATGGTTGATGTTGCGCTTGTCTAGGATGATATATGTTGGCTCTGTTCGATTCATCCCGAGCAGTTCCGGTACATCGTGCATTTATCTTGCCAAGAATGTTCTGTGATGCTCGATGCACTTTCGAATTGTTTATCTTGTCTTCAGTGCAAAACATTTGTTTATTAATGCATGAGAAGAATCCTTGTTACTACCTTGAACCTGTTTTATAATCCATATTGTTATATATGCACTAAGCTGCAAAGCGTATGAAATAGATGGATTATGGTACCGCACTCTAATAAGATGGATCTGTGTGTGTTAGAGAGAGAGAGGAGAGGGGGAGAGAGAGTGAGGAGGAGGGAGGGAGAGAGTGTGTGTGAGAATTTGATGGTAAAAAGGTCGCCAATGTCACTTGATATGTATGAGAATATTAAATGTAATATTAACATAATTGATATTAAACTCTTAAAGTTAATGTGGCCCCTTTGCAACGCACGGGTGTTCTTCTAGTATATATACATGACCAAAGCTTAGCTTAGTAACCGGTGCAAAAGAAAACCGTGTGGCAAGAAAAGAAGAAAATAAAGAGGAAAAAGAGAGGCACGACACGTGCCTTTGGCAAAAGTAATCACGTGTGCGTCTCTATCATGATTTGATGTGATCGTTTCTGTGGACGGAATTCCAACAGCATTACAGTGCTCGTTTGGACGGATCTGAGGAGCTCTCTCTATTTTGCCCTAGAGCTTTCTCCTTCGATAAGGATGAAGATCTCTCTATCAAGAAGTTCCTCACGGCTGGCTCTCTGAGTGATCTGTTTCATCTTCCTCTGTCAGTACAAGCCCGACAGGTGGTCAGACAGATTCAGAGCATTAATGCGCCAATCGATCCCGGATGTGTGCAACTAAAGATGCTTGGGTGTGTGCTTGGGGGTCGCGTCAATTCAAATCATCCCTGTCCTAAGCTACTGCTTCAGGAACCTAGAGGTTGATAACTCCTTCCGATGGATTTGGAAATCCAAGTGTACAAATAAGTGGAAAGTGTTTGCTTGGCTCGTTTGCATTTTCCCAGTAGAGACTGCATTTAATAATACCCTGTTAACATTTTGTAACAAGAAAATGAAAATATATCGGTTTGCACATTTCGTTGATCATACGCGCCACATTGTATATACCATCTATCTCACAGAGATGCCAGCTGCAGTAGTAGTTACGTATACTGAAGAAAAAGAGCTTGGATGAATGCTTATATGGTTGTTGATCATACGCACACGCACCTCTTGTATATATACCGTCTGTCTCGCAGAGATGCCAGCTGCTGCGCCCACCCTCGCCTGCGTTCGATAAACAGGGCACACTGATCTTGCTACCTCATTTTTCTCTCGGCAAGGCGATGTGTTTCATGTACCATGACCGGTACCCTCTCAACAACCACAAATGGGTACTGCACTCCCTTAAATGTTGTCTGAGTTTTTCAGTAACCAGAACACCTCACACCTTGTCTCCTGACAAAATAATGTAATTGTAAAATATACGATTTGGGAAACTGCTCGACACCTTAAACAGGGTGTAGCTATCTCATCATATAGAGGTACCAAGGGGTACAATACAATATGTATATAGAGGCTACTTATATCTAACACCCTTCCTCAATCTTAATTATGGCCTGAAGTACAAAGTAAGTTAAGATTGCGCCTACAACCTACAAACTGTGGTTGTGAAAGAGGCTTCGTGAAGATGTCAGCAAGCTGATCCTTTGATGAGATGAACTTGATACAAAGTAGTTTCTGTGCAACGCGTTCCCGAACAAACTGATAGTCAACCTCAATGTGTTTCGTCCGAGCATGGAACACCGATTAGATGAAAGATATGTAGCACCGATGTTGTCACACCGAAGAACTGGAGGATGAGCATGAGAGACTCTCAACTCTCTCAATAGAGACTGTACCCATATGATCTCAGCAGTTGCATCAGCAACCGCCTTGTACTCAGCTTCAGTACTGCTGCGAGACACTATAGCTTGCTTGCAAGCATTCCAGACGATCAAGTTAGAACCCAGGAATATAGCATAACCCCCCGTGGATCGCCTGTCATCAGGACTACCAGCCCAATCTGCATCTGAAAAAGCGGAGAGCTCGCACGACGACGCAGGCTGAAGAAGCAAACCATAGGAGGCAGTGAGACAGATATAACGCAGAATACGCTTCACAGCTGACCAATGAGGTGTCCTGGGTGCATGAAGGTACTGACACACACGGTTGACTGCATAAGAGACATCTGGCCTGGTGATAGTAAGGTATTGCAAACCACCAACTAGACTGCAATACTCAGTAGCATCATCAGGTGAAAGAGGGTCTTCATCAAGAGCAGATAGCCGATTAGTTGCAGACATCGGAGTGATAGCATGTTTGCATGTATATACGTAGCCTCTGTATACATATTGTATTGTATCCCTTGGTACCTCTATATAATGAGATAGCCACACCCCGTTTAGGGTGTCGAGCAGTTTCCCAAATCATATGTTTTACATGGTATCAAAGCAGCATCAGAGGAACTGATGAGAATGATATCATCAACATAAACCAGTAGATATATCGTAACTTTAGGACGCTGAAGGAGAAACAGGGATGTGTCAGCAGTGGAGGGAATAAACCCAAGAGCCCAGAGAACAGAGCCGAGGTGTGCATGCCATGCACGAGGAGCCTGTTTGAGTCCATACAACGCCTTAACAAGACGACAGAGATGATGAGGACGTGCAGGATCAACAAAACTAGGCGGCTGACGCATGTAAACCTCCTCCTCCAGGATTCCATGTAGGAAAGCGTTCTGCACATCGAGCTGACGAAGGAACCATCCTCGAGTAACAGCAAGAGACAACAGCAAACGAATAGTAGTGGGCTTGATAACTGGACTAAACGTGTCTTCATAATCAAGACCATACCTCTGTTTGAAGCCCTTTGCAACTAGCCGTGCCTTGTAGCGTTCTATAGAACCGTCAGCATGTCTCTTGACTTTAAAAACCCACTTGGAATCAATGACATTGACGCCAGATACTTGAGGAACAAGTTGCCTCGTGTCATTCTTTAGTAAAGCTTGAAACTCCTGTTCCATTGAAGCACGCCAATGAGGAATGCTCAGTGCATCCTCAAAGTGACGAGGCTCGGCTGTGGGATCGGCAACAGTATGAGCCATGCAAGCGGCGAGCCATGCGACAGTCCCGTCTTTGCGTTCCTTCGGACAAAAAATACCAGATTGACTGCGCGTTCGAGGACGAAGATCAAATGCAGCAGGCTATGCGGGCAACGCCGAGCTCAGCGTAGGCGACAACGATGACGTCAAGTCACCCGGCGAGCTTGTGCCAGAATCTCCTGGCGCCGGGGAGGCAGGTGGCGTCGAGCCGGGTGAGGCCGGCCCGCTGGAAGCCGAGGCGGGGCCTGCCGGTGCAGGCGAACGGACCTCGGAGTTGGGCGAGGTGGCATCCGCCCAGCGAAGCGAAGGGCGGCGGCCACCCAGGGAGACCACCAAGCCGGGCGAGGCCGGCGCGCGCGGGGCAGCTGCAGGTGCAGCCTCCACGGGCGGACCAGGAGCGGGTTGGCGGGCGCTACCCGTCATGCATGGCCCATGCACGGGTTCGACATCCCGATCATGAACTTCGTCCGTCGCCTGTTCATCAAGGAGCTCGAGGCGAGCACCGCGTCCAATACCTGCAGCATGATTAGGAAGCAACGCAGGAGCATATGCAACATCCAAAATTGATCATGCGAAGGTATGGCTGAGTGAACATGTGGCGTAGGAGTGGTAGAGTTTGTTGGAAATATGCCCTAGAGGCAATAATAAAAGGATTATTATTATATTTCCTTGTTCATGATAATTGTCTTTTATTCATGCTATAATTGTATTATCCGGAAATCGTAATACACGTGTGAATACATAGACCACAACATGTCCCTAGTGAGCCTCTAGTTGACTAGCTCGTTGGTCAACAGATAGTCACGGTTTCACGACTATGGACATTGGATGTCATTGACAACGGGATCATATCATTAGGAGAATGATGTGATGGACAAGACCCAATCCTAAGCATAGCACAAGATCGCGTGTAGTTCGCTTTTGCTAGAGCTTTTCCAATGTCAAGTATCTCTTCCTTAGACCATGAGATCGTGTAACTCCCGGATACCGTAGGGAGTGCTTTGGGTGTATCAAACGTCACAACGTAATCGGGTGACTATAAAGGTGCACTAAGGTATCTCCGAAAGTGTCTCATGGGTTGACACGGATCGAGACTGGATTTGTCACCCGTGTTACGGAGAGGTATCACCGGGCCCACTTTCGGTAGTGCATCATCATAATGAGCTCAAAGTGACCAAGTGTCTGGTCACGGGATCATGCATTACGGTACGAGTAAAGTGACTTGCCGTGCAACGAGATTGAACGAGGCATTGGGATACCGACGATCGAATCTCGGCAAGTAACATACCGATTGACAAAGGGAATTGTATACACGGATTGTTTGAATCCTCGACATCGTGGTTCATCCGATGAGATCATCGAGGAGCATGTGGGAGCCAACATGGGTATCCGAGATCCCGGCCTGTTGGTTATTGCCCGAGAGCCGCTCCTCATCATGTCTACGTGTCTCCCGAACCCGTAGGGTCTACACTTAAGGTTCGGTGGACGCTAGGGTTGTATGAATATGAGTATGCAGTATACCGAATGTTGTTCGAGTCCGGATGAGATCCCGGACGTCACGAGGAGTTTCGAATGGTCCGGAGGTAAAGAATTATATATAGGAAGTGGTATTTCGCCATCAGAAAGTTTCGGGTCACCCAGATTGTCTGGGACCACCTAAGGGTCCCGGGTCCATCGGGTGGGCCACCCATCCCTGAGGGCCCCATGGGCTGAAGTGGGGAGGAACCAGCCCATAGTGGGCTGGTGCGCCTTGGCCCAACCTCCGCCTAGGGTTGAAACCCTAGGCGGGGGCGCCCACTTGCCTTGGGGGCACTCCACCTCCTTGGCCGGGCCGCCCCTTGGGAGATGGGATACCCAGGGCGGCGCCCCCACAGGGGCCTATATAAAGGAGGGGAGGGGCAGCCGCACCACTGAACCTCCGGGCGCCTCCCTCCCCTGCTACACCTCGCCCTCCTCCCTTGAAGCTTGGCGAAGCCCTGCCGGAAATCACAGATCCACCACCACGCCGTCGTCTTTCTGATCATCATCAACCTCTCCTTCCCCTTGCTGGATCAAGAAGGAGGAGACGTCTCCCGTCCCGTACGTGTGTTGAACGCGGAGGTGCCGTCCGTTCGGCGCTAGGATCTCCGGTGATAGGATCACGGCGAGAACGACTACTTCATCCCCGTTCTTTTGAACGCTTCCGCTCGCGATCTACAAAGTGGTATGTAGATGCAAACTCACTCCCTTGACTCGTTGCTAGATGAACTCATAGATAGATCTTGGTGAAACCGTAGGAAAAATTTTAATTTTCTGCAACGCTCCCCAAGAGTGGTATCGAGCCAGGTTTATGCGTAGTTCTCTATTGCACGAGTAGAACACAATTTTGTTGTGGGCGAGATCTTGTCAACTTGCTTGCTGCTACTAGTCTTATCTTGCTTCAGCGGTATTGTGGGATGAAGCGGCCCGACCAACCTTACACGCACGCTACGTGAGACCGGTTCCACCGAATCGGTGACATGCACTAGTTGCATAAGGTGGCTGGTGGGTGTCCTGTCTCTCCCACTTTAGTTGGAGCGGATTCGATGAAAAGGGTCCTTATGAAGGGTAAATAGAAGTTGACAAAATCACGCCAGGTTATTCAGAGGTAAGAAAACGTTCTTGCTAGAACCCAATTGCAGCCACGTAAAAGATGCAACAACAATTGGAAGACGTCTAACTTGTTTTTGCAGCAATTGTCATGTGATGTGATATGGCCAAGTTGTGATGAATGATGAATGACATATTGTGATGTATGAGATCATGTTCTTGTAATAGGAATCACGACTTGCATGTCGATGAGTATGACAACCGGCAGGAGCCATAGGAGTTGTCTTTATTTTTGTATGACCTGCGAGTCATTGAAGAACGCCATGTAAATTACTTTACTTTATTGCTAAACGCGTTAGCCATAGAAGTAGAGTTGTCGTTGGCGTGATAACTTCATGAAGACACAATGACGGAGATCATGATGATGGAGATCATGGTGTCATGCCGGTGACAAGATGATCATGGAGCCCCGAAGATGGAGATCAATGGAGCTATATGATATTGGCCATATCATGTCACTACTATATAATTGCATGTGATGTTTATTATGTTTATGCATCTTGTTTACTTAGAACGACGTGTAGTAAATAAGATGATCCCTTACAACTATTTCAAGAAGTGTTCTCCCCTAACTGTGAACCGTTGCTAAAGTTCGTCGTTTCGAAGCACCGCGTGATGATCGGGTGTGATAGATCCTTACGTTCACATACAACGGGTGTAAGACAGTTTTACACATGCAAAACACTTAGGGTTAACTTGACGAGCCTAGCATGTACGCACATGGCCTCGGAACACGGAGACCGAAAGGTCGAACACGAGTCGTATGGAAGATAATGATCAACATGAGAATGTTCACCGACGATGACTAGTCCGTCTCACGTGATGAGCGGACACGGCCTAGTCGACTCGGATCGTGTAACACTTAGATGACTAGAGGGATGTCTAATCTGAGTGGGAGTTCATTAAAAATAATTTTGATTAGATGAACTTAATTATCATGAACTTAGTCTAAAACCTTTGCAAATATGTCTTGTAGATCAAATGGCCAACGCTCATGTCACCATGAACTTCAACGCGTTCCTAGAGAAAACCAAGCTGAAAGATGATGGCAGCAACTATACGGACTGGGTCCGGAACCTGAGGATCATCCTCATAGCTGCCAGGAAACAATATGTCCTAGAAGGACCGCTAGGTGATGCACCGTCCTAGAGAACCAAGACATTATGAATGCTTGGCGCCTCGTCTTGATGATTACTCCTCGTTCAAAGGCGGCATGCTTTACTGACTTAGAACCGGGGCTCCAAAAGCGTTTTGAGCAACACGGAGCATATGAGATGTTCGAGGAGCTGAAACTAGTTTTCCAAGCTCATGCCCGTCGAGAGATATGAAGTCTCCGACAAGTTCTATAGTTGTAAGATGGAGGAAAACAGTTACAAGTGAGCACATACTCAAAATGTCCTGGTTGCACAACCGCTTTGTCGGTGGACATAAACCTCCGGACGACGCGGTCATTGACAGAATCCTTCAATCGCCCCACCAAGCTACAAGAGCTTTGTGATGAACTACAATATGCAGGGGATGGTGAAGACCATTCCGAAGTATTCTCTATCTGTCAAGTCGTGAGAGGTTGAAATCAAGAAAGAACATCAAGTGTTGATGGTCAATAAAACCACTAAGTTCAAGAAGGGCAAGGGCAAGAAGAAATTCAAGAAGGACGGCAAGGAGGTTGCCACGCCCGGTAAGCAAGTTGCCGGGAAGAAGTCAAAGAATGGACCCAAACCTGAGATAGAGTGCTTTTATTGCAAAGAGAAGGGCCACTGGAAGCGGAACTGCCCCAAATACTTAGCGGACAAGAAGGCCGGCAACACTAAAGGTATATTTGATATACATGTAATTGATGTGTACCTTACCGATTGTAGTAACTCCAGGTATTTGATACGGTGCTGTTGCTCATATTTGTAACTCACAATGCAGAGCTGCGGAATAAACGGAGACTGGCGAAGGACGAGTTGACGATGCGTCGGGAATGGTTCCAAGGTCGATGTGATGGCCCGTCGACACGCTACCTCTACATTTGCCTACGGGATTAGTTATAAACCTTAATAATTGTTATTTGGTGCCAAGTTTGAGCATGAACATTGTATCTGGATCTCGTTTGATACGAGATGGCTACTCATTTAAATCCGAGAATAATGGTTGTTCTATTTATATGAGAGATATGTTTTATGGTCATGCCCCTATGGTCAATGGTTTATTCTTAATGAATCTCGAGCGTAATGTTACACATATTCATAGCGTGAATACCAAAAGATGTAAAGTTGATAACGATAGTCCCACATACTTGTGGCACTGCCGCCTTTGGTCACATTGGTGTCAAGCGCATGAAGAAGCTCCATGTCGATGGACTTTTGGAGTCTCTCGATTATGAATCATTTGAAACATGCGAACCATGCCTCATGGGCAAGATGACCAAGACTCCGTTCTCGGAACGATGGAGCGAGCAACCAACTTGTTGGAAATCATACATACCGATGTAAAGCGGTCCAATGAGTGTTGAGGCTCGCGGAGGATATCGTTATGTTCTCACTCTCACTGATGACTTGAGTAGATATGGGTATGTCTACTTGATGAAACACAAGTCCGAGACCTTTGAAAAGTTCAAGGAATTTCAGAATGAAGTAGAGAATCAACGTGACCGAAGATAAAATTCTTACGATCGGATCGTGGAGCAGAATATTTAAGTCACGAATTTGGTACACACTTAAGAAAATGTGGAATCGCTTTCAAAACTCACGCCGCCTGGAACACCTCAACAGAACGGTGTGTCCGAACGTCGTAATCGCACTCTATTGGATATGGTGCGATCTATGATGTCTCTTACCGATTTACCGCTATCATTTTGGGGATACGCTCTAGAGACAGCTACATTCACTTTAAATAGGGCACCGCCTAAATCCATTGAGACGACAACCGTATGAATTATGGTTTGGGAAGAAACCTAAGCTGTCGTTTCTAAAAGTTTGGGGATGCGATGCTTATGTCAAGAAACTTCAACCTGAAAAGCTCGAACCCAAGTCGGAAAAATGCGTCTTCATAGGATACCCTAAGGAATCCATTGGGTATACCTTCTACTTAAGATCGGAGGGCAAGATCTTTGTTGCCGTGAACGGATCCTTTTACGGAAAAGAGTTTCTCTCGAAAGAAGTAAGTGGGAGGAAAGTAGAACTCGATGAAGTACTACCTCTTGAACAGGATAGTAGTGCAGCTTAGGAAAATGTTCTGTGATGCCTACACCAACCAAGAGGAAATTAATGATGATGATCAAGGTACTTCGGATCAAGTTGCTCTTGAACCTCAGAGGTCCACTAGGGACACGTTCCGCACCAGCGTGGTACGGCAACCCTGTCACGGAAATCATGTTGTTAGACAACGGTGAACCTTGAACTATGAAGAAGCGATGGCGGGCCCGGATTCCAAACAATGGCTCGAAGCCATGCAATCCGAGATAGGATCCATGTATGAAAACAAAGTATGGACTTTGGACAGACTTGCGATGATCGTGAGCGATAGAAAATAAATGGATCTTTAAGAAGAAGACGGGCGTGGATGGTAATGTCACCATCTATAAAGCTCGACTTGTCGCTAAGGGTTATCGGCAAGTTCAAGGGATTGACTACGATGAGACTTTCTCTCCCGTAGCGAAGCTTAAGTCCGTCCGAATCATGTTAGCAATTGCCGCATACTATGATTATGAGATATGGCAGATGGGCGTCAAAAACAGCGTTCCTTAATCTGCTATCTTAAGGAAGAAGCTGTATATGATGCACCGGAAGGTTTTGTCGATCCTAAGAATGCTAACAAGGTATGCAAGCTCCAGCGATCCATTTATGGGCTGGTGCAAGCATCTCGGAGTTGGAACATTCGCTTTGATGAGATGATCAAAGCGTTTGGGTTTATGCACTTATGGAGAAGCTGCGTTTACAAGAAAGTGAGTGGGAGCTCAGAAAGCATTTCTCATATTATATGTAGATGACATACTTTTGATGGGAAATGATATAGAACTCTTGGACAGCATTAAGGCCTACTTGAATAAAAGTTTTTCAATGAAGGACCTTGGAGAAGCTGCCTATATATTAGGCATCAAGATCTATAGAGATAGATCGAGACGCCTCATAGGTCTTTCACAAAGCACATACCTTGATAAGATTTTGAAGAAGTTCAAAATGGATCAGTCAAGAAAGGGTTCTTGCCTGCATCGCAAGGTGTGAGATTGAGCTCAGCTCAATGCCCGACCACGGCAAAAGATAAAGAAGAGATGAGCGTCATCCCCTATGCCTCAGCCATAGGTTCTATTATGTATGCCATGTCAGTGTACCGGACCTGATGTAAACCTTGCCGTAAGTTTGGTAGGAAGGTACCAAAGTAATCCCGGCAAGGAACACCGGACAGATCAAGAATATCCTGAAGTACACCAAAGGACAAAGGACATGTTTCTCGCTTATGGAGGTGACGAAGAGCTCGTCAGTAAAGGGTTACGCCGACGCTTAGCTTCGACACATATCTGGATGACTCTAAGTCACAAACCGGATACGTGTATTATGTTGAATGGTGGAAGCAAGAAGCTGGTGCAGCCGCAAGCAGAAAGGCCGTGGCGGGATCTACATGTCAAGCGGAGTACATGGCAGCCTCGGAGGCTGCGCATGAAGCAATTTGGGTGAAGGAGTTCATCACCGACCTAGGAGTCATACCCAATGCGTCTGGTCGATCAAACTCTTCTGTGACAACATCGGAGCTATTGCACTCGCCAAGAAGCCTGTGTTTCACAAGAAGACTGTGCACATCAAGCGTCGCTTCAACTCCATCCGTGAAAATGTTCAAGATGGAGACATAGAAATTTGCAAAGTGCATACGGATCTGAATGTCGCAGATCCGGCTGACTAAAACCTCTTCCATGGGAAAAACATGATCAACACCGTAACTCTATGGGTGTTCGATTCATCACAATGTAACTAGATTATTGACTCTAGTGCAAGTGGGAGACTGTTGGAAATATGCCCTAGAGGCAATAATAAAAGGATTATTATTATATTTCCTTGTTCATGATAATTGTCTTTTATTCATGCTACAATTGTATTATCCGGAAATCGTAATACACGTGTGAATACATAGACCACAACATGTCCCTAGTGAGCCTCTAGTTGACTAGCTCGTTGGTCAACAGATAGTCACGGTTTCTCGACTATGGACATTGGATGTCATTGACAACGGATCACATCATTAGGAGAATGATGTGATGGACAAGACCCAATCCTAAGCATAGCACAAGATCGTGTAGTTCGCTTTGCTAGAGCTTTTCCAATGTCAAGTATCTCTTCCTTAGACCATGAGATCGTGTAACTCCCGGACACCGTAGGGAGTGCTTTGGGTGTATCAAACGTCACAACGTAATCGGGTGACTATAAAGGTGCACTAAGGTGTATCTCCGAAAAGTGTCTGTTGGGTTGACACGGATCGAGACTGGATTTGTCACTCCGTGTTACGGAGAGGTATCATTGGGCCCACTCAAGAGTGCATCATCATAATGAGCTCAAAGTGACCAAGTGTCTGGTCACGGGATCATGCATTACTAAGATGAGTAAAGTGACTTGCCGCAGAACGAGATTGAACGAGGCATTGGGATACCGACGATCGAATCTCTGCAAGTAACATACCGATTGATAAAGGGAATTGTATACGGGATTGTTTGAATCCTCGACATCGTGGTTCATCCGATGAGATCATCGAGGAGCATGTGGGAGCCAACATGGGTATCCAGATCCCGGCTGTTGGTTATTGCCCGAGAGCCGCCTCGGTCATGTTCTACGTGTCTCCGAACCCGTAGGGTCTACACACTTAAGGTTCGGTGACGCTAGGGTTGTATGAATATGAGTATGCAGTATACCGAATGTTGTTCGGAGTCCTGATGAGATCCCGGACGTCACGAGGAGTTTCCGGAATGGTCCGTAGGTAAAGAATTATATATAGGAAGTGGTATTTCGCCATCGGGAAAGTTTCGGGTCACCCGGTATTGTACCGGGACCACCTGGAGGGTCCTGGGTCCACCGGTGGGCCACCCATCCCGAGGGCCCCATGGGCTGAAGTGGGGAGGAGAACCAGCCCATAGTGGGCTGGTGCGCCCCTGGCCCAACTCCCCGCGCCTAGGGTTGAAACCCTAGGGTGGGCGCCCAACCTTGCCTTGGGGCACTCCACCCCTTGGTCACGCCCCCTTGGGAGATGGGATCCCCAAGGGCCGGCGCCCCACAGGGGCCTATATAAAGGAGGAGGGGCAGCCGCACCTGAACCTCCGGGCGCCTCCCTCGCCACACCTCGTCCTCCTCCCGCAGAAGCTTGGCGAAGCACTGCCGAGTTCTCGTGCATCCACCACCACGCCTGGGCTGCGTCGCTAGATCATCATCAACCTCTCCTTCCCCTTGCTGGATCAAGAAGGAGGAGACGCCTCCCGTCCGTCTGCGTGTGTTGAACGCGGAGGTGCCGTCTGCTCCGGCGCTAGGATCTCCGGTGATAGGATCACGGCGAGAACGACTACTTCATCCCGTTCTTTTGAACGCTCCCGCCGCGATCTACAAAGTGGTATGTAGATGCAAACTCACTCCCTTGACTCGTTGCTAGATGAACTCATAGATAGATCTTGGTGAAACCGTAGGAAAAATTTTAATTTTCTGCAACGTTCCCCAACAGAGTTAGTCGGAAGTGCATGGAAGGGGAACACATTTTCATCAAACACAACGTCACGAGATATGTAGACACGATTTGTGGGAACATGTAGGCACTTGTACCGTTTGTGAGGGAACTATACCCAAGAAAAACACATTTCTTAGACCGAAACTCTAGCTTACGCTTGTTATACGGACCAAGATGAGGCCAACATGCACACCCAAACACTTTGAGGAATGTGTAGTATGGGATTTCATTGAGCAAGAGTTCAAGCGGGTTTACATTTTCCGAAGTCGTGAGAGAAGCCTATTTATCAAAAAACAGGTTGTGGAAAAAGCATCACTCCAGAACCGAAATGGAACGGAGGCATGAGCTAGCAATGTAAGGCTAGTTTCTACAAGATGACGGTGCTTACGTTCAGCGGTTCCATTCTGCTGATGTGTATGAGAAAAAGACACACGGTGTGAAATCCCAAGTTTGTTAAAAAATGAATTGAGGTTGTGATATTCACCCCTCAGTCTAAATGAAAACATCGAACACATCAGACTTTCTCTTTATAAGGTATAGCCAAGTAAACCGACTATAGGCATCAATAAAGCTGACATAATAATTGTGGCCACTGACAGACGTATGGGCATGACCCCATACATCAGAAAACACAAGCTCAAGAGGATGTTTCACAACACGACTAGACTCTGAAAACGTAAGTTGATGACTCTTGCCTTGTCGATGTGCATCACGTATAGTTTCAGCAGCTTTATTGGACACAACTGGTAGTTCATGGTGATGCAACACATGACTTAACTATAGGAGCAGCGGGGTGACCAAGGCGCCAGATGCCAAGGCGTAGGGCGACACACCTAACACCAACGCCGAGGAGAAAACTGCGTAGGAGATGTGGGCGGCGCGTCAAGTGAATACAGACCATGGCGAAGACGACCACTAAGCAGAACGGCCCTCATGTCCCGATCCTTGATAAAGAAACGAAAAGGATGAAACTCAGTAAGGACATTATTATCACGAGTAAGTTGAGGAATAGACAACAAACTACGTGTAGCAGAGGGAACTCTAAGAACATTGGAAAGATGCAGTTTTCGAAAATTGTGTGCAAGAAGTGAGGCTTGACCAACATGGGAGATGCGCATACCTGCTCCATTGGCGGTGTGCACCCGATCATAACCACGGTATGGTTCCTGAGTAGAGAGCTTGCCCATCTCGCCGGTGAGGTGGTTTGTAGCTCCCGTGTCCATATACCATGTAGGATCAATGGAGTAGGACGGAGTGCGCCCATGCTCATGACTCGTCACAGCAGCGGCAGCCTGTTTATCATTCCCTTTGCCATTGTTGCCTAGACCAAGAAAATCTTGCTTGAAGTGTCTATGGTAGCGAGATGCAATGTGACGCTCAATGCCACATAGCTGACAGGCCTATTGAGTGCCGCAGCAGGGACAACAAGCTAGCGGGCGGCTCCCGCCAGTGATGGTCGGCGCATTGCCCCGCGAGGCCTGCTGAGATGAGGGCGCCGGTTTGCCACATGATGGTTACGGCTTCTGAGGTTTGCCGGGAGTCGCGGCGTTTGCGGAGACGAAGCTCGGGGAGACACGACGCGCCTTGATGCGCTGTTCATGACCGAGAAGGCGGGCATAGAGCTCCCGAGGCGGGAGCGGATCATCACGACCATGGACGTTCTCAATGAGAGTGTCATAATCATCATCAAGCCGCTAAGCACAAAGCTGGTGAAGTCCTCATCCTGAAGCGGCTGACCAGCGGAGGCCAACATGTTGGCGAGGCCGGTCATCTTGTTGAAGTAGTCCGTGCTTGGTCTCGCCCACGCCTTGAGAATGAGCACACGCCTTGAGAATGGGAGGCAAAGCTAGTGTGAAGCGCCGCCCTGACCAGCGACGACACGCTCGGAGTGAGCGAAGACTGGATAGCGGAGAGGATGGCCTGATCCTGGGCCACCCATGTGTGGTACGCCGGATGATGAGAAGGCGGACACGGGATGGAGCCGTCAACATAGCCCTCCAAGTAGCGGCTCCGCAGAAGAGGCAACACCTAAGCACGCCACGACAAGTAGTTATCCGGCGCAAGCTTCACTGGCAGCAAATGCGAGAAGTAAAACGGCGACAACACCGCCGCCTGATCAGCATGAGCGTGCGTCGGTGCGTAAAGGCCCATCGATGGAGCTGTCTCGGGATGAGCATCAGGCATCGAATATGGTGGGTAGGGGCCAGGGGAACCAGTCGCTAGGGCGCCGTAGTTTGCCGCGACCGGGGCCCATACGGCGAGGCGGCCGTCGCCCCATGGGGCGCCTGCGATGGCGCCATGTAGAGTTGAGGTGGCAGCGCCGTGTAGGAGTGAGGTGGCGGCGCCGAGTAGGGTTGCCGCGGAGGCGCCGAGTACGGTTGCGGCGGCGGTGCACCGTAGGGTTGCTGAGGGGGCGGCGCGCCGTAGGGCGGCACCTGCCAGGACGACGGCGGCGGCATTCCACCATGGGCTGACGCAGGGGCGCCGTACGAAGGAGGGCCGGCGCCGTAGGTCGACGCAGCAGGAGCACCATAGGGCGCCGCGATCTCCGTCGAGGCAGCGTGATCGTCGTGGACACCCGATCCTATCGGGGACCCTCGCGGCGGCAGGGCACCATAGGCCGCCGCAAGGGGCCGCGGGGCGAGAGACGGCGACGTAGGAGAAAGGGACGGCGCAAGGCGGCGGTAGCGGCCGAGGCAGCGGAAGACATCGTAACCTAAACTGATACCATGTAAAACATATGATTTGGGAAACTGCTCGACACCCTGAACGGGGTGTGGCTATCTCATTATATAGAAGTACCAACGGGTACAATACAATTGTCACGCCCAATATGCGATACTATCCTAAAGAGACTCGAAGGTCCCACCAAGGATAGAACCGCATATTGAAACGCTTTTGCAAGGTGGATATCATTACATCAACATTACATAATAGATGGGGATACATACAAGGCATACAAATGCCGCAAGAATGCATCAATACCTCATATACAAGATCAACATCCGACTATGGATGAAACATAAACAGAAACTCAAACGACATCCACCCTGCTAGCCCGGGCTGCCGACTTGGAACCTATCCCCTGATCGACGAAGAAGAAGAAGAACTCCAAAACAAGTAAACATCGCTCTCGCGTCATGACCATCGCAACAACCTGTACCTGCAAGAATTGTTGTTAGTAATCCGTGAGCCACGAGGACTCAAAGAATCCCATTACCATGGGTAACAAGACTAGCAAAGCTTAATGGGTAAGGAAGGGGTAAAGTGGTGAGGTTGCAGCAGCGACTAAGCATGTATGGTGGCTAACTTACGCCAAATAAGAGCGAGAAGAGAAGCAAAGCAAGCGGTCACAATTAGTAATGATCAAGAAGTGATCCTGAACTCCTACTTACGCCGACATAACCCGAAACCGTGCTCTCCTCTCGATCAACCTCGAAAAGTGACACTCACTTACGCATTACGGTTGGTGTATTTTAGAAGAGTTTACTTCAAGTTTACTACAACCGACATTAACAAATTCCCATCTGCCACATAACATCGGGCACGGCTTTCGAAAGTTCAAACCCCGCAGGGTGTCCCAACTTAGCCCATGATAAGCTCTCACGGTCAACGAAGGATATTCCTTCTCCCAGAAGACCCGATCGGACTTAATCCCGGTTTACAAGACATTTCGACAATGGTAAAACAAGACCAGCAAAGCCGCCCGATCGCCCGACAATCCCGATAGGAGCTGCACAGATCTCGTTGTCGTGGCAACACCGGATGAGACTAGCTACGAGTAAAACCCGACCTCGAGTTTCCCCGAGGGGGCCCCGCAAGCAGCTCGGTTCAGGCCAGCACTTAGAGAAGCACTGGCAGGGGGGGGGGCTAAAATAAAGATGACCCTCGGGATGCGCGACTCCCAAGGGAAAAAGGTAATAGGCTGAGGCAAATATAAAACCAATGTTGGGCCTTGCTGGAAGAGCTTTATTCAAAGCGAACTGTCAAGAGGGTCCCATAAATCACCCAACCGCGTTAGGGACGCAAAATCCGGGAACATAACACCGATATGACGGAAACTAGGGCGGCAAGAGTGGAACAAAACACCAGGCATAAGGCCGAGTCTTCCATCCTTTACCAAGTATATAGATGCATTAATAATATAAGAGATATTGTGATATCCCAACATAAACATAATCCAACATGGAGCAATCTTCATCTTCACCTGCAACTAGCAACGCTATAAGATGGGGCTGAGCAAAAGCGGTAACATAGCGAAACAACTGTTTGCTAGGAAGGGTGACAAAGGTTAGAGGTTCATGGCAATTTGGGAGGCTTGATAAGCAAGTGGTAGGTAACGCAAAGATAGCGGTAGAAATGCGAAGCATCTATCATAGCAAAGATAGTAATGAGATCAAAGTTGATGGTCATCTTGCCTGATATCCCTCAAGGAAGAAGAACGAGTCCATGAAGAAGATGAAGCCATGAAGACGAATCAAGACATGTAGATTTAACGCATCCTCACGATGCTAATGAAACGGGAACTATCGAGAAGAAGCACACAACATGGTAAACACACCACACAAGAACAAGGCATGATGCTCAATCAAGTATGATGCATGACAAGGCTACATGAAGCTACTCATGGCAAGAGATGATGCATACAAGAGCAACACATCAAAGCAAGTTTAAATGAGGCCGGAGACAACATAGAACAATTCCTGAAGTCCTCATATGCAAATTTTGAAATTGGTCCAGATCTGAATAAACCTTATGTTCAAGTTGTTAAACAGCAAGTTAAGATGCACCAAGATGATCTACACGAAATTCTAGTTAAGTTACATATAAAGTTCATTAGATTCGGAGTTACGGCCTAGAAGATATGAGCAAAACAAGATAAGCATGACATTGATGCAAAAAGCATACAAACATCAAGCAAACACCTCAAAACAAGGAAGCAACATGATAATATGAAACTACATGCAAAATCAAGCAAGTTTCATATAGAGCACACTCAAAACGGAGCAACGGTTCAACACATACACACCATACAAGTATAAAGGACAAGCTGTCCAAAACAGCAACTAGGCATATTGCAAGCATCAAAACAATATGCTACAACATCTCAACGTGAAAAAAAGGCATGGGCATGTTGTAAAGGTAAAGCATTACAAAACATGAACATTGAGCTATCTCCATAAATCACTAGAACATGCTCAAAAGGACATGGCAAGATTGCAAATAATAACAGGTTCAGAGACTTAGCAGAATTACTGGACATGGCAGAAATAACATCAGGTTGCAATGTTTAGAGCTATCAAACAACATGTTACAGCAAGCTACCATGTCAAACAAGAGCATGGCATGAATCTACTCAAAGCATATAACAAAAGTACCTTAATGACCATGAGCCAAAAGGGCACAGAAAATACAGTTGCAAGCATGTGAACATAGCAAAAACATAAACAGATTGAGACTTGGTGAAAAACTGGAGCATGGCAAAACAGATAACAAGTAGGCATGTTGGTGAGCTTGAATCACTCACCACAGAGCAATACATGGCATGGCAAGGTAACCAACAGCAATATGGAATAAATATGAATCTAAGCATGGCAATAGCACAGTCATAGGGTGTATGGATCACCAGCAAAATACATTGCAAAACAGAACATAATGTTAACAGGCTGACATCAACATTATTTAGCAACTTTGGAGCAAGATTGCAACAAGCTACAGCAGGCTATAAATGCAACAGATGGCATGAACGGATAGAAAATAAAATATGTAACAAAACACCCTTAGTGAACATCTCCAGATTATGCATCAAACTCATGGTATCAACAGGTTTACATGGCAACAAAATATAACAGGCTTAGACTTAGCAGAAATCACTAAGTCACAAAAATCAGCAACATCACGGAGGCTATTTGCATGCTTGTGCGAGTCACCACATAGATCACAAAAATACAACACAAGCACCTCTGTAAAGATGGCATGATGTAGTTCAAAACACATGTAGAGCTCATGCCCATAGGATGCACAGATCAAATGCAACAAAAATGACAAATCATAAAGTTCCGATGACAGACAGCAGTTAACATCATATAGCACTCTTGCAACGACGATTAGGGCATCAAGATTATCTCAAACAAACATGGCTCAATGGAACAAAATTAGTAGCACAACATTGTGAACATTTTGATATATCATGCATGCAAAATGGAGCTGCGGATGCAAAGTTATGATGCGATGAATATGGCATGAAAATATGCATATCTGGGGACTTAGTGAAAATATACCCTCGCGAAGAAACGAGACGAAGGCGTTCCGGGACGAGGGGATCCGGGACGGGGGCGCCGTTTGGTTGGCGGGCCTGGTGGATCTGGTCCCGGTTGGCACGGACTTCGAGGTTCGTCGGGGAGCTCGCCGGAGTTGGCCGAGGAGAGGTCCGGCGAGGCGAGGACGGGGCGCTCCGGGAGGATCTCGCCGGATCCGGCCCGGGGCGAGGCGTGACGGCGACGGGAGGCGCGGAGGCAAGGGTGATGTGGACTCCAGACGGTGGAGTTTAACTTCAGCGGCGGCGGCGACGAGGGATGGGCGGCGCCAAAGCTGGGCCGCGAGGTCCGAGCGGCTCGGCGCCGGGTCGAGCGAGGGACACGGCGGCGGTGTGGGAGTGGCTGGCGGCGGCGGCGGGCGACGTGGCATGCTCTGATTGGCTGAAGGGACGTGTCCGGCGGACATGTCCGGCCCGGATGGACATGTTCGGCGGCGCGAGGAGGAAGACTGCTAGGGTTGCACCGCGAATTTGAAAGAGGAAGGCATATATATAGGTAGAGGGAGTTAGGAGAGTCCAAATGAGGAGCGGTTTTCGCCCACACGATCGTGATCGAACGACCGAGAGCATGGAGGGGGTTTGGATGGGCTAGTGGGCTGTTATGAAAGGGGGTGTTGGGCTGCAACAAAAGAGGCTTCTGCGGTTACCCGGTTAACCATTGGAGTATCAAACGACCTCCAAATGGCACGAAACTTGACAGGCGATCTACCGGTGCTATACCAAGGCCGCTTGAGAAACCGCGGGCCATTCCGAGAAAGTTTAACACCCGCACATGAAAAGAGGCAAAAAGGGGGCGTCGGGTGACATAGGAGTGCCGGAATGCAAAACGGACAACGGGGAAAATGCTCGGATGCATGAGACGAACACGTATGCAAAATGAGATGCACATGATGACATGATAAAATGCAACACGCAAGCAAAAGACATGGCAACAACGGCGAATAACTGGCGGACCCCTGGCGCATCGAATCCGGGGCGTTACAACAATATATATACAGAGGCTATGTATACAGTCTAACAGTAATAACTATCCAAACAGCATACAAGGGGGTAAATCTCTAGACATGTGTTCAAAAGATTATCCATGTACTCCTACTTTGCTATTCCCAGTTCGCTTCAGCATATCTTTCCTTCATTTTTGGAAGAGCAGCATTGTGTTCTACTCCCTCCGTTCCTAAATAGTTGTTTTTCTAGAGATTTCAACAAATGACTACATACGGAGCAAAATGAGTGAATCTACACTCTAAAACATGTCTACATACATCCGTATGTTGTAATTCATTTGAGATGGCTAGAAAGACAATTATTTGGGAACGGAGGGAGTACCAGGTTGCATGATACAGTGATACGTTGCCGTGCCGGTCCATTTTGAAAGAATAATGACACAAAATAGAGAGAAAAGAAACTATAAATCCAATCCGTACTTGCAAGTTTACGACAAAAGAAAAAAGTGTCATTAGTCTGACAAACTGCCCTCGCGTGCGTTCTTTTGTGTACATACATGTTATTGCAGTATATTTTAGGACATCCAAAGTTTATTCTCAATTGAAATCTCAACACAAAGCCCAGCTCATTTAAGTTGCAAAAGATACACCAAGTAGAGAGCGGAAGTTTTATTTTAGCTGTTGTCAAGGTTGATCGATCACATATTCACATGCCAAATTAAACAGGCAGCATCACAGATACATATATGCACTAGAGAGAGGACTCTAGGGAAAGCAAGAGCTGATATGATTCTTACATGGCTTACTGAAGTTGTGTCTATGGTCGACATAGTGTACAAGATACTCGTCAAGGTTGTAGGGTTGGGCAGCCGGAGCAAAACCCTGTGTTATATTGTAGACGGACTTGTGCTTGGCTGCAATCCTCCTGTAGTTTTTCTTCTGGTTGATGTTGTTGATATGATAGATGCCGAACCCATGAGTTTGCTGATGAAAGCAGCCCAGGTATATTGAGTCTGCAGAAATGGAGGGGAATGTCTCGGTAGAGATGTGCAAGCAGTGCGTCAGGCCGACAAACACCGCATACCGACCAAGGCTCCAAACGGGGACCGGCCTCCTGCCGGCGATGTCCACCTCCAACACCTCAATGCGGCCGGTGATGCCGCCCACTCTGAATAGCTTCTTTGGATTGTAAGCCTCAACGCCGCCGAAGCGCTCCATGCCTCTCCAGTACCGCACCATCAGCATCCTCCCACCGGTGTCACGGACCAGGAGCGAGATTATGTGCTTGCGCAAAATGCCTTTCTTGGCAAAGCAACGGTGGTCAACCACCTCCAGCAGCCGAGGTAGCGGCTGCAGCTCAAGTAGGTAGACCGAACCTTCTGGCGAGCTGATGTAGCAGCGTCCTCCCAGGGACAGCAATGTGTAGAATAATACCTTGCGATCACTGTCGTAAACGGGGTGGGAGCCCCGGCCTGGGCTGACCAGCGTCCAGTGCTCGTCGCCGGGTTTGGCCAAGATGATGGTGGCCAAAGGGCCTCTGAGGCAGAGGATGAGTGTGGGCGGGGAGGTGGAGTCGTCAAAAGCTGCGCCATTGATCACCTTCGGAATAACACGGACGGGATACTGCAACACCGGCGGGAGGTGTTGACTATAGGGGGGGACGGCGACAGCGATGCTGGAGATGGCCGGGAACTCGGTGACGGCGTTGGTGAGTGGGTCGAGGAGGCGAATGGCCTTGGTGGGCTTGTGGAAGAGGAGGAGGAGGCCGTCGACCTCGCAGATGTGGCAGTGGGTGGAGAGCGCCGGGAGGTGTGGACGCCGAGAGAGGCCGCGGTGGCCACGTTGAGTAAGCGGCGGTGAGGCTCGGCGTCGTAGGTGATGGAGAGCACCATCCAGTCGCGGGGGCGGAAGCGGCCGTCCAGGAGGCCTGCTGTGCGCGGGTCGGCGGTGAGTCCGCGCCACGGCCTGCACACAGTACGGAAGCGGAGATACTCTGCCACGTCGAGGGAGAGCAGTCGGCCGGAGATCTCCTCGACGAGGTCCAGAGGAAGCAGGTTGGCCCAATTCCTCCATTCCTGCGGATCGTAGTGGACCTGACGACGCGCTTCTGTCGTCTTCCTCGCCGATGATTCATCTGACGCGCCAAGATCATCGGCCAATCGCTCGCGCTCAGAAGATTCTGCAAGGAGGCAAAGCCGCCGACGCCGCGCTCGTGTCATCATCCCTTCAGATCCGTCCTCACCGGATCCCACAGCCATAGAGGTAACGGCAAGGCTCCGGCGCAGCGGCAGCTGAGATAGATCCTGTTATGAGCGGCAAGGGGTTTGACGGCGGCGGTGGAAGGAAACAGCGAGGAGGCGGCCGTGGGAAACAGCAGCCAGGCAGCACGCGAGTGCTCGCCGCGCATGGGCTAGCCCATTAGCGGGAGTGTACATGGAAGAAGCAGATCTGTTGTCTCAAAAAAAAAAAAGCAGATCTGTTTTAGGAAGCTTCTGAAATTTTCCATCAAAAATAAAAGGAAGCTTCTGAAATCTTCTGTTCGGGTTTTTTTCTCTCTTTTTATTTTCGTATTCTTTCGACCTTTTCTTTTTTCTTCCCTCTTTATTTTGTTTTGTCTTTTCTCTTTAAAATTCATGAACCAACCTTTTTCAACTTCATGCACATCTTTCAAATTCGGGAATATTCTGTCAATTTCATGAATAGATTTTAAATTCACAAACTAAATTTCAAAATCATGGATATTTTTAAATCCACGAACATTCTTTCAAATTTGAGAATATTTTTTCAAAGCACAAATATTTTTGGAAATTATCCAACATTTTTCAGATCTGTAATTGTTTCTTCAAACTCGTGGCCATTTTTTTAAATCCCTGAACATTTTTATGTTTGCAAAGAAAAAGCATGAATATTTTCTAAATTCCTTAAATTTGTTTAAATTCGTGAATATATTTATTTTTAATCCATGAAGAAAAACTTCCTAGACATTTTAAAACTTCAGGATTTTTTAATTTCAAAATAGTGTTTTAATTCCAGATTTTTTTTAATTCACAATGATTTTCTACACGTTATGGTTGAAAAACTGCATAATTTGACAATCATTTGAATACTTAAATAATAATAATAATTCATATCATGCGCTAGTCCAACGGATGTAGCTGCTGATTTGCTTGTTGCGGAGCGACGTGGCAGCTACCACTCGTTTTGTGGCAAGGAGTAGTATCTTTTTTTGTGTGTGTGTTCACTATAGGCGTTACATATGACCATTCACCTCCTAGATGTCCCATCAACACTCGGAAAAAAAACAGGACTATTATCTTCACTACTATTATTTTCATCTTCGTCTTCACTACTATTATCTTCATCTTCGTCTTCACTACTATTAAAAAAGCAAACATAAATTTCTTTAAGGCCACTCAACAAATTGTACACGGAATAACTAGGACCTTCCGATCAAAACGACCGAAACAATTTTCTACTGCCAATATTACCCTAATGGTCTGCAACCAAATCAAATGTTCTGCCAGCGTGGTCTGCCAATCCGCGCGGCCTCGCCCGCAACGACCTAAATTTGTGGACCAATTTCATCCGACAACCCCAGATCAAGAAGGATGGATCCACAACAACCATGCACCCTCGCTCCTCCATTCCCCTCCTCGCGCCGTCCCTTTCCACGCGCCTGCAAGGATGGTCGTCCTCTTCTTCTGCCGCCGCCTCCCTCCCTCCCTCCAGTAGGGACGAAAAAGGAGAGGAAACAGATAGAACTGGGTGCAATCACATTACCCCGAAAATGAATACGAAAACAGATACTACCAAAAACGGACACGAACCGAATACAAAGCGGACATGGAAACAAAAGTGTTTGTTGAGTGGAACTTAAACCCCCTTGAATCATAGAGAAATACACACAAAAAACAAACAAATTAAATGAATTGTTAACATGGCTACAAAATAATATGGTTGTTTTCGCAACTTAGGTTAATATTGTAGTAGTACTGCACAATTCCATATAGGGTCTAGTTGAGTACGTGTGTGGTAGTAGAAGTTGGTTCTTAAATGATCCATTCTGCACATTCGGCTCATTGTGTCATTGTGTGTTGTTTGGTAGTTGGGCTACAAAGCAGCCATAGGCTATAGTGGAAGTAGAAATTTCGTATTCACGGAAACGGAAAGTTCCATTTCCACGTTTGTTCCACTAGAAAACACCGTTCCGTTTTTGTTTCGGTTTCCACGTAAAAAATTCCATTTCCATTTTTGTTTTCCAAATTTTCGTTTCCGTTCATATTTCCTCTTCCTTTCCGTTTTTCCTCTGGAAAAGAAGAAACATTCCACTCCATTTTCATCCCTACCATTCAGTGCCACCGCGCTGCAGCTTCCCTCTTCCTCCTAGGGTCGTTGACGCACCCCCCGCCAAGGTCCCAGCTGAACGGCCGCCCCTACTGTCGGCGTCATTCCTTTCGCCGCCTAAGAGAACTGCTCGCATCCAAGTCCGTCCCACCCCAAGCACGGCCTCACCGCGATCTAATCGCTCCTCCCTCGCCGCAGATGGTGAGGAACCTTAATCCCTAGGCGAGTTTCCTTTTGCCTTTAGTTGATTTGACTGTGTGTGTTTGGGTTTCTACACAGATCGTTTCTATGCTTTGTGTTTTATGGCGATCATGCCTCCAACAGAGTTGCGTTAGCATGAGGCTCTTCTGTAATATGTAGGACTACTTCCAAACAAACCTTGAGATTCTTGAAGATGTCTCCACACGTTCTATTTCCAATATGTAGAACATTAGAAGCCAAGCATATATGCTTTCTGGATCTCTCAAGTATGGAATTAGTCACTACTGCAAGCTTTGTCTACACTTCACAAGTTATATTGATCAAATTAACTTTTAGCAGAATAACATGAGAAATATTGCTTTTGGATGTGTTGAATTAATTTAAATGTAGCATGTTTCCTTCTTGACCAAAAGTTGGGCACGGATATGAGGACTCTCCAGGAGGGTGGCGGAAAAAAAGATGGGAGGAGAGGGAGGCGGAAGATATCTGCCCGCACACTCTGACCGTGCAGCTCTGATGGTGTTGTATGGTCGGTCACGACGGATCCTCGTTGTGGCTGATGTCAAGCGCCTTCTCCTGATATCATGGTTAAAGGTGTGTGGTGACCTTACACAGCCACAATTATGCTACTTGTTTTTCTTGTTCAGAGCATGTGTGTTCAATCTAAGTGCTTAAATGTGAGGTTGCAAGTAGATACTTGTTATTTTTTTCATAGACACTCTAGGAATGGATGAATGCATAGTATTTCTGACCTTTTTATAGTGTTGTGTTTGTGCATCCTCATTTCGCAAGATTTTATTTACTATTCGTCCATGTATGACAGTACTCACACACTACAAAAAAAGACACATCCGTGACATTTTGGGCCGAACGATTTTTTTTCTGTCATACATATGACACTTCTATGACGATAATTGTGACAAAACCTGGTATCATCATAGATGTGGTGGACTCCTACTTCTATGACAAAAAATCATGACAGAAAATGGGCTTTTCGTCCTGGGCGGGCCGGAGACGCAGCTGCATGACATTCTTTGGGCCGTCCATGACGGAAAAAACCATGGTAGAAGCGAGGGGAGGAAAATTTCGGGGAGTTCCTTGCTACGGTGGGAGGTCGGGGGCCGGCGATGCGCTGCTTTCTTGCACACGACGCTGCAGCGTGTGTAGGCGCTGGCGTCTAATCAACCCGAAGCGAGGCGTTGGGCTCTAATCGAACCCGGCGATTGCACCGCAGGCTACGTGTTCTTGAACCGAAGCGATCGGTCGATGGCTGTTAATCAACCCGATCGGCGATTCTTCGCCATCGCCGCTAATCAAGCCGATCGATTGGATGAGCAGTGGCGTTAACGCGGGGAGGGTTTTGGATGAACAGGAGCGGTGGTGTTTGCCTCTGGATGAACAGGACCCGTGGTGTGGAGGGATGGATGAGCGATGAGCGGTGGAGGGGTGGTTGAGCAGACCCCGTGGTGTGGAGGGCTGGATGAGCGATGAAGCGGTGGAGGGGTGGTTGGACAAGAGTCGGTGGAGTAAGCGCCGCAGTGGAGGCCGGATGAACAGGAGCCCGTGGAAGGCTGGAGGAGGTCGACGGTAGCCCGTGGAGGCCGGAGGAGGTCGACGGTGGAGATGAAACGGTATCCCATGGAGTCCCGTTTTGCGGTACGCCACACCTCCCGATGAAAACGGACCCCGTTTAATCAGTAGCGCTCCAACACAAGTCCGTTTAAATCCGTTTTGCGGTACGCCACACCCTCCGATCAGCAGGACCCCCATTTTGACCGTGGGAGGTCCGTTTAAATCCGTTTTCTTGATCGCCACACCCTCGTGATCAACAGGAACCCCGTTTCGACCGTAGGAGGTCCGCTTCCTCCCTTTTGCGATGCGCCACACCCCTCCCGATCAACGGGACCCGTTCGAGCGTGGGAGGTCCGTTTCCTCCGTTATCTCTGATACGCCAGGCCTCGTTTTCATCGCCGTTCCGTCCAAGCCCCCGATGAACACGACCACGAATTCCGTTCCGACTCGGCCGGTTGGCTCCCACCGTTCCGTTGCCTCCCGATGAACACGACGCGCATTCGTTGCCTCCCCATGAACATGGCGCACTCCGTTGCCTCCCCATGAACACGACGACGATGCTGTTTCTCCGTTCGACCCAGCCATGTACACGAGCCCTGGCCGTACGTGTCTTGTGATAGGCGTTCGAGACCCGCCGTATGTATGTACATACGTGGCGTATTCTTTCTTGCATCGGCCGCTATCGTGCGTGTACATGCTACGTCGCGGCGCCTCTACAATGTCGATGTATGCGTACTAGTTCGCGACCAGAATGACAACGCTAAATGCGCTTCGACCGAGTGGGTCCCGGTATCGGGCACTTCCTTGCGTGCGAAGATGTAGCTGGTGGGTCCCGGCCGGTCGAGAAGCGAATCGTTTTTTGCCCGAACGCACTTCCTTGGGTGCGAAGATGTAGCCGGTGGGTCCCAGCCCGATCGAGGCGAATCGTTTTTACTGGCGCACTTCCTTGCGTGCGAAGATGTAGCTAGTGGGTCCCAATGATCGAGAAGCGAATCGTTTTGTTTTTTGCGGACGCACTTCCTTGCGTCGCGAAGGTGTAAATCTTTGGGTCCCAGTGATCGAAGCGAACCATTTTTTGCCGGACGCACTTCCTTGAGTGCGATGGTGTAGCCAGTGGGTCCCGGTCGAATGGGGCGAATCGTTTTTTTCGGACGCACTTCCTTGCGTGCGAAGATGTAGCTAGTGGGTCCCGGCAGATTAGGAAGCGAATCGTTTTTTTCGGACTCACTTCTTTGCATGCGAAGATGTAGCTCTTGGGTCCCAGCGGTCGGGCGAATCATTTTTTCGCGAAATCTGGTGGCCCGTCCGGTGGGTCCCCATTGTCAAGTGGAGGAATAATTATTTTGGCGTAATAAGGAGGCACTTCCTTGCGGCTGCCGTGGACCCAATTTGTCGGCCTCTCTCCACGACTGATCCACGTCCGATGGAAGTCGTTCCTTGACCACGTTGACCACGCCGCGCCGAGAGCACCACGACGGTGGACGACAGCAAGGCCTAGGAAGGGGACGACACGGAGCCAGGGAAGACGCGACAGTGGATGCACACATGGAGAGGAGTACAAGGGTTCACTGGTTCACTCTTTGCCGTCATGCATGAGAATAACGAGGTGTGGGTGAGTGGAGGGATGGCAGCCAGCGGTGGGAAGTAGTAGGGGCGGTGAGGCCTCACAGCAACCGGCCACCAGGAGGCGGGAAGGCGGTAACCACGACCGGCGCTGCTTTGGGCGGCTAGAGCAAGAAGACGAGAGGTTGAAGAAGCACGACCAGACGTTGGATGGACATCGTGCGATCACTGTAGCTAGAATCGTTTATATTGACTAAGTTGACAAATCCTTAGTACGTCAACTTAGTAGGCCCATGTCGACTTAGAAGCAGTGCGCCCCGGATGTCGGGGAGGAATCATTTTTGGCGGGTGAAGCTAGAATATCCGAGATTGAAGAAGAAGCCACGGCATCCGTTGGATGGACATCCAACGCCACTTTGCTACTAGAACCGTGTGTTGACTATAAGTTGACAAAGCCTTGCATACGCTGCGTCAACTCTGCTTTTTAGGGGACGCCGTCAACTTAGTAAGGCCAGAAGTGTGTGGCAGAGAACTTATAGCCCATTTGAGATTTGTAAGAATCGTAGCCCATTTTGAATTCTAATGGAATTTACTACAGCCCATTTACAGTTTGTTAAAAGTACAACTCATTTCAACCAACCGTTCAAAACAGAATTCAATAAAATTTCCCACATTTTGATGGGATCCGAAATATTTTTATCCCGAAATTTCTAGTCAGATTAAATACAATTTCAATATAAATTTATATTACGTAAAATCCAACGAAACATTGCGCTCGCAACAATTAATGAAATTAAAATTTTCAATATCCAAAAATAATAATTTATAAAGTAATCACGTGTTGGGTGCATTTTTTATAGTTACTGCCCAGTTTTACAATTACATCCCATTTATTATTTCTTAAAACCCATTTTCTTGTTAAGACTAAAGCATCCCTCCTAGGAAAGATTTGCAGCCAGTAGCGGAGAATAACAACTTGACCTTGCACAGGTATTCCTAAAAAAAGTATAGCTGGGCTAGCCATTTTCAGCTTGAAAAATTAATATCCGGCTGGATATCGGCACGGGCTAGACGGGCCACAGCCCGCCAAGTTAATACCTGCAGCGATGTTTTCGTTGTTGTTCAGAGGAGAAAAATTAATATCTGGGCTAAACATCAAAATACTCTGCACAAAAAGTCAGTGTGCCACCGTATCTCGTATACTTACTACTCCCTCCGTCTAGGTGTAATAAGTCACGTTAGAAGGTGCAACGGGACCAAGGTGCGTGCGTTTGCGTGTGTGTGTTTAGCAGCATGCGTGTGTTAGAGAGTGCGACGGATCGACCTACTCCCTGAGAGAGATGGTGTATAGTGTATGATTTTAGCCGCGAGTCGGTGCATCCTGTCGCTTCAGGCGTGTCCGTAGGGACATCTTGACAGCCTGCCACGCCCGCCTCCGACCAGCCTGGCCCACCCAAAGCCCTCCATCGTCAAGACGCTTCCACTTGAAAGCAGTCAGCGCCGCTCAAAGAATCGGTGCCGCATTCATGCGGGCAGAGCGGACGACCTCTCACCGGGCGCAAGAGTGATGGTTGCTTCGTTCGTCCAACTTCTTTGTTGGGTCTATGTGATTTAATGACTCATTGGTCTTTATTCTTTGAGGTGGTAGGACTGCTGGATGTCCCGTTTTGGCGTGCTAGATTACAATTTTCTCCATTCTTACAGCGGAGGAGTGCAAGAAGCGGTGAAAACACGCAGGCTCGGTGATTACATGGCCCACCTCACACTATCACCTGCGACACCTAACTCTTTACATAGTACTCCCTCCTTTCCTAAATATTACTAGATGAGTCCCCAGCGTTGCCTTGGAGAACAGCGATATATCTCTCTGCATAAAATTATCGATTTCATAGAACTAAAAAAACTCTCTATAACCGCATGACAAATGTGGTTGCCAAACTAAATAAACTCCCATCATCATTTAGATCATCCCAATGGAAGGAAAAAGATCAGCCAACTCCTCTTGCATAATGGGATTATATTTTTCTTTTGACATGTTAATGGGACTTAAAAGCTCACTTACATGCATGCTACGGTGCACGCTTGCATGCGAGACATGTTGACGTGATTTAAAACCCACTCACATGCATGTGCCACGGTATTTACGCATGCTTGCATGTGGCTTAGTCTTGAGCCTCTCAACGTCTAGATCGAATGGCTATTATGGACTGATTTACTTCATCTAATGGCTACATCAATTTTGATGATGTGGCTCAAGTAGAGGATAGAGAATTCCTAGTAGTGGGGGCTAGCTATTACTAGTAGATAAGTCTTTGTAGAGATTCCACTAGGTGAACTACATACGGAACAAAATGAATGAATCTACACTTAAAATGCATCTATATACATCCGCATGTGGTTCATGGTGAAATCTCTACAAAGATTTATATTTAGGAACGGAGGAAGTACTAGTATAGCACGCATCAGAATTGATCAGTGAGATAAATTTATACAATGCTATGAAGCTTCCACTTGTTACATGTATCTTGCGTCCAAGGTTGCCCGTTGCAACATTTCATCAAATACAAAGGAGACTAACATGCATGCTATTGCATCTCAATGATTTGAGATCATAGCAAATATATACTCCCTCCGTTCCAAAATAAGTGTCTCAACTTTGTGCAAACTTTAGTACAAAGTTGTACTACTACTAAAGTTGACACTTATTTTGGAACAGAGGCAGCTAAAGAAAAAACCGATCCATGCAGTCCCTAGCCCTTGAACCGTGAACCCTGACCAGCCTTCAATTTGCTGCAACGTTCAAGATTCCTAATACATGAAGTTTGCAACCTTTTGACCATCGGATCATTTTGTGAAGTTTTACCAAAATCGAGATGAGCATCCATGAGGCAAAGAAATTGAAGAAGCGTGATTAAAATAAGATTCTTTGGGACTAGTTGATGAGACATAAACTCATCACAAATACGATGACGTAGAAGCCCGATGAGGTATGTGCGGGGCAAAGAAGTAGAGAAATATCCACGAGGAGTGATGTGGGTAGCCGGAGCGATGGTGCAAGCCGGCTGTAAAGGGGTTGTACACGAGGGACGTAGCTCAACCTTGAGGAGGGCGGCGGAGGCGGCAATCGCCCACGTCAGCGGGCAGTGAGCAAGGGACGAAGGCAACCTCACCGGCTTTGTGAGAGAGAACGGCGGGGACCCCTGATCGGGACGTGCCGACAGTGGGTTTTCGCCATCGGTGACGGCCACCGCATCTACACTAAGCATCCACCCCTTCCCCAAGCGGACGTGATCCGCCGGGATGTTAGAGATGTGGCCACGATGCGTTTTGTGCAAGAGAGTGTGAAGAGAGCAAACCCCAATAGCAACCGTGTAGGCTGGCCCGTCCGACTATGTATATAGTGGAGCGGTTTCCTTTTCTCTCCATATGAACCTATCATATTGCGTCGTGCCTTTGAAGAAAAAACTTTATTTATAAATGACGCGGCACCTACTACTCGTTCTCCTATAACCTTGCGCTTGGCATCTCCAAAATATTAACCTTGCGATTGGCTCTTCGCCTCTTGGAAGTCGAGCAATAATTGTAGTCAGTATATATCGTTCTAGCTATATGAGACCGAATGAATTGCTGCACGCCCACCACGTGGGCGAGGTCGAGGCGAGGGAGAGTGCTACATACGGAGCAAAATGAGTGAATCTACACTCTAAAATACGTCTATATACATCAGTGTTTGGAGTATGTACTAGTAGTTCATATTGAAATCTACTAAAGGACATATATATTCAAAACAATATGATATAATCTCTATAACCAAGGTAGTAGGGACGAGGAGTAAACGGAGGGAGTAGTAAATTTTTCTCTTCGTCCTTCGAGCCACCACACGCATGGGCGAGGGAGGCGAGGCGTGAGGCGGAGCAAGCTTCACCTCATCCTGCGAGCCACCGCGCCTGCATGGGAGAGTACAGATTAAGCAAGCTTCTCCTCGTTCTGCGAGTTGAAGGACACATCAAAAGTCTTGCCTCTAAGGTAGGACCCACATGGTTTGCCTCTTTTTTTTAACATAACACGTCAAGTCACAATTTGTTTGTTTACCCGTGGTAGACGATCCTCCCTCCACCAAGTGGACAACCAGTACACGTGCCAAATTACCACGTGGGGTACCTTTTTCGTCTGAAATTGAGCTCCACCGTGTACCAGCAGCGGTGTGGTTGGGAAAGAGGCAGAAGTACGTCTTGCCGTGCATGCACCTCTTCTCTTCTGCCGCCCCCACCTACGTGGGTGTGTGTTAGAGATACAAACCGCGTTCGTGAGTGTTTTTTGTTTTGGGGTGGGGGGTTGATTTCGTGAATTATTTGTGGGAATATGTGTTGATGACATCTCAAAAAAAAATTGCATGCAATGTGTGTGAAATGGAGGCCTATCCATATCATACATAGAGGGTTGGGCAATCCACGAGAAGAGAGGGAGGGGTCATAGCTATCGATAGAGTCAAGAGAGGATCAAGTGGGTGGAGTGCGAGATCGATGAAGAGAGCCATCGAAATTGTGTGTGTGTGCAAGTCAAAGATATAGGGCGACTGGCCTACCGAACGTTCTGAGGCACATGTCAAGTTTGTGTGTGGCGGGGAGACATGACTAGAGCGCTCGATGTATCGGTGTGTGTGGGGAGGGGTGGGGAGGGGTAGGGAGAGGCCTAACTATAGAGGTAGAACGACTTCAGATATGTGTTGAGAAGGAGAGACCCAGCTATGTCTTGAGGGAGATCGGTGGACATCCATACATAACTGAAGGACGGGAAATATGATGGGATGAGAGAGAGAGAGAGAGAGAGAGGGAGGGAGAGGGAGGAGAGGGGTAGAGTCTTTGGATGGGTGATGGAGTTGCTTCTGGAGATGGTGGGAGAGGCCTACTAGACAAAGCCCGAGGGTGGAACTGCAATGTTATCAATAAGAGTGGGGATGTGTTTACATGTGTGCACAATGCGTGATAGATCTGTCGGGGCGCATCCATGGATGATGAAGGGAACCATGTGTTTGGTAAGCAAACCTAACTAGATCGGTAGATCAATTGTTGTTTGTCGGAGAAAGGAGAGACACAACTAATGAGGTAGATCGATCGACGTGTGGGTAAAATCGAGTTATAAGGACCCTAGCTATATGTATGTATAGCGAGAGACCCGGTCGGTGTCGTCCATTTGTTAGGGGCAAATAAGGCCCAGTGAGGCGGATAGACAGAGAATGGAGCTAGGAGGTGGTGCGGGAGGCCCAACTACTAGCTAGATAGGGAGGAGTGTCTTTGTTGTGAGATCGATGAAAAGAGGCGAGAGTTTACACGTGTGTCTCTGGTGTATGAGAGACACGAGGCAAGGACACATAAAGGAGGAGATTGAAGGTGTGTGTATGTTGTAGGCAGGCATCACTTTGGAGGTTTATCAATCGGTGTGTGTAGGAAAGGAGTTGTGGAGACTCAGGAGAATGACCTAAAGAAAAAAATGAATGTGCCCGGTGGATAGAATGCCGAGGGAGGGGGAGGACGAGGAGGGCGTGTGCATGCACGAGAGAAAGTTAGTGGTAGCTACAAAGGTTAGAGGATTGTGTGGGTGTAAGAGACTAACAAAGATCATAATTTGATATTAAAGCGGATTCATATATTTGAACAGAGATCATAGTGTTTTAAACATTGCATGCATGAATATAGCGGTGATACACGTGCTGTGCAGGTGTTATACCATAATGTGATAATGCATGGCGTTTGCAACTCACAACTAAATGCCGAACAATCTAAACCATACTATACATCAAACAGTCTCACATTTTATTTGAATTTGTGATAATGTGCGGCGTTTGCAGCCATAACTAAATATCGAACAATCTAAACAATACTATATATCGAACATTCTCACATTTTATTTGAATTTACGGTAATGTGTGGTGTTTGCAATTCACATCTAAATACTTGTAGGCGTGAGGGGCGGGCACCATACATAATGTGATAAACACATTATACATATGAGACATGGTTTAGATTATGAAGATCTAGCTAGAGCTAGAAATGTAATGTGATTTGAAATCAAAATAAAGTGGATTCAAAAAATCTAGTTCGAGTTCATATTGTACACATAGTTCATATGTAACTCAAGACTAATCATGTGGTGTGCTGTGAAGATAATACACAAACGATGTTTAACTTGACAATAATGATGATTGTAGATCTTATTAAACAGTGAAACGAATTCAAATGCTTTGACTTCACAACAATCATTACTGTAGATCTTATTCAAATAGAGAAACGAATTCAATTTTAGTTCATATTGAAGCGGTAGTATATACGTTTGGAATGCACTAAAACGTTCATTTGAGTAGTAGGTTGCATGCATTATACACGTAGCGGAATATTTTAATTGAACATAACATGACTTCAAAGTTTTGAATGATATTTGTAGTGCGCATTGATTTGGTACAGTACACGTTAGGCTTGTCCGAAATTTCAACCCGCCGCCTTTGTTAGCACGAAATATTTAAGATATATCTTTGTCTCGTTGTGCTCGACAACTCCCTCCATCTCAACCCGGCGCCTTGCTATTCCGAAATTACAACGCGAAAACTCCCACCTCTGTGAAATCCCGACACCTTGAAATGCCCGTGGTACCCTGAACCGAAAGAACCGCCTCAAATCGATGGGGGCTACTTTCAGAACTTACCCCAAATTTCGGACAAGCGCCTCCAAGCCATGGTTCCCCATTGCCATCCCATCCGCCCACCCATTCAGACCACCGAGGCCGCGAAAATCCGCTGTGAAACCCCACACCGCTTCGTCTGGCCACCCACCGAGCCTCTTCCCGACGATGTCGTCCATAGCAACACCTCGACATCCCTCATGCCGCACCCACGGATGAGGATCCATCGTTGATCTCATCGTCCCGCCAGTTCAGCCACCCCGTCCTCCACCTCCAGGGAGCTGCCCTGAAGTTCCCCTCATCTTTCGCGCCACCTCCATTCCCACACCACCGTCTTCACCTGCACCACCGGAAGAGCATCATCATCACCGTTTCCTCGGATGAAGCTGCGGCCTTATCGGCGCCATCAAAGAGTTGTACACTAATTGCCGCACTTTCTTCTTGATTCGATCTCACGGTGCTGCCGGCGCTCGGTCCCGAAACCCGACACAGCAGCTCCATCCACGGCGGCGTCGCCGACCACTTCCTCCACGACGCCATCGCTCCTCGGCGGCGACGTCCACATCGATGGGACACTGCTTTGCTTTAGCTCTCGCTTCATGCTTTGCTGCTCTTGCTCTCGGTCCCTTGCCTGATGCGCTCTTGCTATTGCTCTTGCTGCTCTTTGCTCTCTCGCTCTTGCTCTTGCTTGCGATCTTGCTCGATTAGCTACACTTGATCGACTGAATCGACTTTTGGGTCGATCGATTTTCAGGGGGTGGGGGGCTCATGGGGTGAAGGAAGAACCAGCCCCGCCGGGAGGGGGTCACGAGAAGGTACCCACTATCTATCTTAGGGTTCGAGGATGGGGCGGTGGTGGCCAGTGGCGGTGGGCGTTGGCGAAGCGGTGGCGTGGGGATCGCCGGAGAAAAAGCTTCGGCACATGGGGCCTAGAGGGATGGCCGGGGCGCGGACAGCGGTGGGGAGTGTTTTCGAGGTGGGCGGGCGGCAGACCGCCGGCCGCGCATGAGGGCTGTTGTTTGGCCGGTGGTGGTGGCGGCTCGAGGTGGAGGTTGAAAGATGAACCACGGGCCCTTGATTTCGTATCCAATGGCTGCAAAATCGGTGACCATAGATGAAGAAGTCGATCGACCGACGTGTAACCTCACTTTGCTAGTGCGTTCGATTTGACGGTAAAATTCAGTTTCGACAGCAAAATTCAGTTTTGACGGTTAAGTTCAGTTTCGGCGATTAAGTTCAGAGATGAGCGGCTGATGTATTTTACATCTAGCACTTGTGGTTATGTATTTTACGTCATGTATTGGAGATGCTATTAGAATTCCCACTCGAGTTAACGTTGTTCGTTGTCTCTCTTGTCCTGCTTCAGCCTCGGCGTCGTACAACTCACCGGAGATGCTCCAATGACGAAACCCTCCATCACGGTGGAAGCGGTACCTCGGGCTTCATCTCCAGACGCCAAAGATCTTCTTCCCTCCTCCGACAACAAAAGTCGGTAGGAGCATCCTCACCGCCAACCCAATCATTGAGATCGACATGGCTTCGCCAAAGAGGTTGTACACTTGTTGCATCTCTTTTTACTCTACATGTTATATATATTGTCCATCGAGCACACGAATTTGTTCCTTTAGTGTCTCCTTGAAAGAAAAAAGCGTAGAATTAATTTTCACGTGTCCTCCTTTTCAAATTCCTATTCATGAAGCAGAAGACTAAGAGATAGTAGCATAATAGCATTATAACCGTACATTTTCTTGTGGTTTGACTTAATCTCACCATGCTTCTTTGCATCATGTGATCTTCCAATTGTTGTGAATCAAACACCCAGTTGGCGTAAATCATGTGTTTTAAATTCTCTATTTTGCGTGCATTCCAATCCTATTCTGTCTATTTCCTATCCCTGCATTGTTGGAATCCTCCAATTCAAGCGAGCACTTACATAATTACTTCTCTTCTGAGATAGTTGTCAAAGAAAACCTTGCGTGGTTTGTCCCGCTCCTCGCTGCCGTCGTCCACCCCAGCTCGGTGCTCCAACGGCTGTAAGGGTCTAGCACAACAGGGATCCGGCCTCCAGAATGTCTTTCGCCGCCTCGGATCTTTCTTCCTCGCCACCGGCAGCCTTAAACTGCATTACCATCATCAACCGGCGAGATGACCTCGAGGACTACAGGTCCGCAAGAGAGTTCGCACTCTTCGTGTAATGCCTTCGTTATGCATCGCTTAATATTAGATGCTACTTTATCGTCTGTTCACCGATTAGACTCTGAGTCAGCTCCAAACTAATGGTCAAACTTGAGTTTTTAAATGGTTATGCGGCGGTACATATCGGGGCCGCTATCAATAGTACCTATCTACTATCTGGTTAATCTCCGGTGTCTACTATGAGTTTCATGTTGGGTGGGGAAACAAAGCAGTAAAAAGCCATTATTTGTATTTTTAACCGAAGCCATTATCGCCTGCTATTATTGGTTTTGGGTCTATCCACAGTTGCTACCATCACTCTGGATTTTTGCATGCACTCCTTACATAATCTCACTATGTTTTATTCCTATGCATGACAGTTATTGTAAACAATGGAACTGAACATGTAGAGCAAAAGAGACGAGCCTTGCGTGGCAATAAAATTTCATGCAGACGTCGCTCCATGGTAGGCGCAAAGGCAGCCCCCCTCCATGCATTTCGGATTGTAATCGAGAGGAAGATATACGCTACGAGGGGATTCGAAGGAGAAGACAACTCCTATTTACCCCACGAGGTCTTCGCTCTAACTTGGCATCTTTGATGTTGGTTATATCATGCATATGGTGTCTTGCATTGCTTACTTTATACATCAAATATGTCCTCTCTGCTTAGTTTAGACATCCTTTGTGTGAATGCCATCTGTTTAGTTTATTCATCGTTTATGTTAATTATGCAACGCCATCTTGTTTAGCCAGGCATCATATATGTGAATTTTGCAATGCCATCCTGCTTAGCCATCATCTTATATGTAAATTATATCAGGCCATCCTTTTTTGTGTTACATATTAAATTTGTCAACAATATTAGTACATTCAACTGCTCTTCGTGTGCATCAGCCATTTGACACGGTGATGGAAAATTCTGGAGTGAAAACAAGGTCTTCAGAGCAGACTATGCTATCTGACGAAGCGCATATCTCGTTGGTTACGGATAGCTCCTCAGAGGAGGATTCAGAGACAGATGACCAGTCCTATTCCCCCCCCCCCCCGAGGTGTATGCTCTAACTTGGCAGGGTTATGTTGCTCATATCGTGCGTATGGTGTCTCGCATTGCTATGTCATTTGATTAGTTTAGACATGCTTTGTGTGAATGCCACCTGTTCAGTGTCTAATTACCATATATGTGAATTATGCATTGCCATCTTGTTGCAAGACATTATATATGTGAATTATACAATGCTATCTTGTTGCCAAGGCATTATATATGTGAATTATGCAATGCCATGCTGTTTAGCCAATCATCATGTATGTGAATTATATCATGCTATCATTTTTTTGTATTACGTGTTCCATTTATGCGACAACGTTTGTATATTCAACTACCTTTCACTGTGCATCAGCCATTTAAAGCGGTGATGGAAGTATCTGGAGTGAAAACAAGGTATTGAGGCGAGACAATGCTACCTGTGAAGCGAGACATCTTGTTGGTTCTGAGAGAGCTCCTCGGAGGAGGATTGAATCGATGACTAGTCCTATTCCCCCGAGGTCTATTCTCAAACTTGGCAGGGTTATATTACCCATGTCATGCATGTTATCTTGCACTGCTTAGTTTTTACATCATATATGGATTGCCATCTGCTTACTTGCTTAAAATATAAATCATATATTTGAATTATATCATGCCATCATGTTTACATAGTACATACACATCATCTATCTGAATTATGGCATGGCAACCCATTTAATAAAGACATCATATAGTTATATCATCTCATCCTGTTTAGTGTTTACAAATCATCATATTTTGAATTATGGCATTCTATTTAAGTGAATGTATGTGAATTATGGCATGCCAACCTATTTAATAAACACATTATATAGTTATGTCATGTCATCCTGTTTACATAGTCTCATATTTTGAACTATGTCTTTCCATCTTTTTAGTTAGCCATCATAATGTGAAATTGTGTCATGCTATCCTGTTTAGTTAGCCATCATATATGTGAAATTGTGTCATGCTATCCTGTTTGGTTAGACAACATAAATATGAATTATTTCATGCCCTCTTTTATTCCCCACTATCCATTGCACTGTCTATCATACAATGTCTATACTTTCAATTACTTTTCTTGTTTATCGACCATTTGAATTGGAGAGCGTGATGGCGGTATCTAAGAGAGTAACAACACGGTATTCGGGAAAGATAGTGCTATCGGTTGATGCAGATAGAACCACGGTTGTACTTTCCCAAGGACCAGATCCACCACACATAACCCAAACTCTCATGATTGTACCCCTACCCAGTTGGACGGAGAGAACCAGCTACACCCCTTCTAACCCCAACCCGGCAGATAGTAACCCAGTTCCGATTGACACACACCGTATCCACCACAGGCACCCAAACACGGCGATTAGTAAAGGGAACTACGATTGCCCAAAGCACGAGGACCACCACTCGAATCCCAACTCAACGCTTAAAGGAGAAGAAGATTTGTTCTCGTGTCGAGTTACGTAGCTATTGTTCATACTCCTTTCTTTGTTGCATTCTTGTATTTACTCATACCAACTATTTTCAAATTTGAAGGATGAAATTGAAACTCCAATGGCGCCTTAATGTATGTTTTAAACCTGTTTCTTTAAGCTGGTTTCTTTGTTGTAACCTGCTCTATGTTGATTTCAGTTTCAATTGAATAAACAGTTATGTTCTCATGTCATGCACATTACAAGTGTTGTTATTGCTCTATAGTTACCCACACTTATATTACATCTATTCGCTTTGTCTTGAACAAATAATTATTTGAAGCGTATACGTATCTTGATTTGGCAACAAAAACTAGAATGATATATACCATAAAGTGACCATGGTACATAGATATATGTTTGTTTCATCTTTGTTATCACATCCACTTTACTCTTGAACTCATTTACCAAAATGAGTTTCATATACAACATAGTAAACATGTGATGTGTACCTTGTTTCTCTTTTAGAATGCGAGACAAAATATTGGAGAAACGATGCAGCGTTATCCAATGGTAAAGGAAGTAATGCGTATAAGGTTCAAGATAGTGAGACATCCTGTTGGTCTCCAAGAAAGTCGATAAAAACTATCTTGGCAGCGGTGAGGGAACCCAAAAGTCCTGTCTTGATGTAGTGTTAGGAATTCTTGGCCACTCTTCTTTGGCACAAGCTCTTGAACTTCATTTGCTGAATCGATTCGTCTTCTTGAGTCTCAACTTCAAGTTGAAATACATCGATCGGATGTCTTTTGCGGCAGAAGTCAAGGATCGAGGAAGTCCCTGCGGAATTGATGCATATTTTACGTGCAATGACAAGCTATTTGGAGGATTTAAGCGCCAAACAAGATAAAGTTAATAAGCTTGCTAAGCATCTTGCCGACATTATGGGTCCCAGGATATTGTTTCTTGAGATCTTGAAGTGGTTTCAGATTACGGATTTGTTTTCTTCGTCGTTTATTTGCGCTGATTTGTCGCCAACTTTGACAACCGATGTATATGATATGCTTTGCTTTGTTCCCTATATTTGCACGGTGGAGAACTTTGATGCCCAAAGTGGATGTAATATGTGTAATAATAGTGATAGCCTAGCATAAGTTGCTTGCTTATTTATTTCCTTGGTGTCTTGTTTTTTGTTTGCTTGTAGTCGGTGCAGTTCTTTTCCATGGTTTGCTAGTGGCTGCAATAACCTATTTTTAAAACTAGGCCACAATAACCATGGGCTAATATTCTTTGTAGTAACACTTGGGCCTCCCTACGGGCCGTAGAAAGCGATGGGCCTTCTACGGGCCGTAGAAATAGTAGGCCTTCTACGGGCCATAGAAACAATGGGCCTTCTACGGGCGTAGAAACAATGGGCCTTCTACAGGTAGTATCATCAATGGGCCTTACACGGGCCGTATGATCGATTAATGAACATGGGCCAATAACGAGCCGCATTATGGCCGTAAACGGGCTAGAGTTGGAATCGCCCGTTCATGGGCCGACCATAATGGGCCATCGTTAATAGGCCGTATTTGATGACGCTATGAAAACGGCCCAATGTATTAACGGACCACAAACGGGCCGACTGTAACCACATTTGAATTTGGCCCACAAGCGAAAAATAGCGATGAACGGGCCGTAAGTAAACGAATCTTTGAAATGAGCCCAAGAATAAATGGGCTCGAGAAGGCCGTAAGATAACATGGTGAAGCGGCCCAACTGAATAAAAGGGGCCCTTAATGGGTATAAAGTGGTACATCGTTCATTACGGGCCGCTTCACCATGGGCCGTTAATGGGTGTAAAGTGATACCTTTGTTCATTGAGGGCCGATTTCACCACGGGCGTTAATAGGCCAAGAGTTACATAGGGCCTCATATGGGCGAAAAGGCGTCATGGGCCATACATGGGCGGAAGTGAAAACGGGTGGAGTCATATTGGATGGCCCTGATGGCGCCATCGGGCCTAATTTGGATAGGGCGTATGAGGCCTTGGGTTAGCGGGCTGTAAATGGGCTATATGCTTGAACAGCCGTTAACAGGCTTTCCATGGGCCGGCCCGCCACCTTTTGACCAAGTCAAACGGGCCAACCTTTTCACAGGAATGGGCCTCTGTTGGGCCGTGCCACATGTCGACGTATCATAGGCGCCTTCTGTCCAATGGGTGGATGACATCTGTCCCAACGATGAGCCGACACGTGTTTCCTCCAGCCAATGATGATTTTACACGTGGAAAATCCCCATTGGTCGGGGCTGTTAACGGGTTATCGGATCCAAAACCTGACCCGATAGCTTAACGGCGTTCCATTACGGTGGGTGCCACGTGTCGGTCACCCTTGGCGAAAAGAACTTACGTGACGCGATTTATCGTCATGGAAGTGGACACTTAGTGATGATAATTTTGGTAATGTCATGGAACACTTCTCTGACGACAAAGATGTATGACTATCTTGATTCTGTCATAAAATCGTCATGGATGTTCATGCGTGACAAAAAACGCGACCTACTGTGACAAACACGTATCATCATGGAAGTGTATTTTTTTGTAGTGACATTAGTTGATGCAGAATATGTCTATGTTTTACCAAGGAGTTCTAATGAGACTTTACTCTCAGGGAGCCTGAATCAACACCACTTCTGAGATCTCTCTCGGGGATGCAACATGGAAAGCCGATGGCTGCTTGCAGCCTCACATTCTTCGATCCACACAAGTGGAGTTTTATGTGGCAAAGCTTTTACATTGAGCATATCAAGGGATTGTCATTTTTCTATCTTATCGATTAAGAAATGACGAATCATTTAATGCAATTTGCAACTGGTTCAACTACATATGCATCCAAGATGCGTGTGTTCAACAACACATCTTCTTTCAAGTTCTTTGGGAACATTGCCTGCATTCCGTGACAAGATTATCCACAACATTGGATTCATGCATTTGATGTCCTCTTGGATCCAAATTAGAATAAATTTAAATGTTTCCCTTTAATTTTCATAGTTGCGTGGTTGCTTTCTTTGCAAATAGAAAAAGTGTTCCTTTAATTCGGTGTAGTTTTTTTGTAACCTATCATCCTTTTCTTCTTTCTTTGCACTCAAAACAAAATGCACCAATCAACAAATCTCTTGTGTCACTACTGCCAAAAAAGGATGGAGCATTGGATGTGGGAGATTTTCGGCTAATCAATTTTGTTCATGGTGTTATAAAAATCTTTTAGAAGGTGCTCTCAACTAGACTTGGAGCGGAACTCCCAAACCTTGTAGGAAACCATTGGAGTGCATTTGTGAAAGGAACATATTTGCACGATAACTTTATGTTGGTTCAGTGTACAACATGGTGGCTCCATGCTTTGAGGAATCCTCCAGTGTTCCAGTGGCCTTTGATTCGGTCTTTCAAAGGCCTTTGATTCGGTCCAATGGCCCTTTCTACTTGAAGTGCTGCAACATCTTGGTTTTGGACCTAAGTGGAGATCATGGATATGTGGTTTTCTTTCCACGTTGACTACCAAAGTCTATGGTGAATGGTGATCTAGGCAAAACCATCTACAACTACAAAGGGATGCGTCAAGGGGACTCACTCTCACCTATGTTGTTTATTCTCAAAATGGAGCTCCTGTAATGATTGTTTGAGTTGGCAGCCTACCGTGGGGTGTTTTAGCCCTTAGCTAGGGTGGGTATGAAGCAGAGATTGCCGATATATGCAGACGATGTGGTTTTGTTTGTCAAACCAAGGCCGGTGCATTTGGCAGCACACAAGTGCATTTTTGAGCTGTTTGGAGAGGCATCTGGACTATGCATCAATATGAACAAGTTAGCCACTCTACCGATCGGATGTCCCGAGCGAGCATCACCTTGGAAAGTCGGAGCTCGGCCGTCCGGTGGGCTCATTCGCGATCAAATATCTTGGCTTGCCACTTTACTTGAGGAAGCAACCAGCAACACAGTTACAATACTTGGTGGACCAACACTACAAGAAATATGTCAACTTGTGACTACCACTATTGGTCACTGAAAGGTCATGGTTTTTCATTTGCGACCTTTTTGTGACCAAAAACAAAAGGTCAAAAGCTGGCAGTCGTAAACTGACTATAGCGACCTTTCTTCTGGAATGGTCGTAGACGTTTATGACCAAAATATGTCTATTGTGGCGTTTTGGTCACTAGCAGCCTCCCGAGGCCACGTAGGCATCCGACGTGGCAATCTGATGTGGCACAAGAATCAGCCCGATCCAATTCGGTTTTCTACATGGGCCTAGCCCAACAATACAGCCTTTTTATATTTTTTTTCCTATTAATTTTAGTCAGCCACATGGGCCAAGCCCAACATTTCGGCCTTTTAATCTTTTTTTTCTCCTAAATTATGTTTAACCAAATGAGTCCAGCCCAATATTTTTTAGGCTTTTTCTTTCCTGTCCAATCCACATTCATTTATTTTTGTTTCATTTTTTACCCAAAATATTTGTCCAATATAATTTGATCCTTGGCCTCTTTAAGGTCCAACTCCAGCCCATTTAATCTTGAACATTTTCAAACCAGTTTGAATAACAATATGAATCACCACCAATTAGCTGAATATTACGTAAATATCTCAAAACTCACATTCTACAAATTTCCATCACATACAGATCCAAGCAACCTACAACATTATGTATTCAAGCATTAATTTCTTTGAAATACTCTAGAACAGGAAAGAATAAATAAAACTATCTAGTGCTTCACAACATGAAAACATGTAGTCTGCTTCTTCAAGCATCGCTTCTTCCTTAGCAATGACTGCTTCTTCAAGTAATCGCTTCTTCCTTAGCAATGACAGCTGATGCAAAACATCGGGCATTCAAAAGAGAACAAAAAGTATGTCACCGATATAAGAAATATTACACCGAATACTTTTAAAATAAAAAGAAGGCACATGAGATGGAAACAAGTAATTTGAGATGGAAAGTTAGCCAACAGAATTTATAAAAGATCTTTTTGCAAAGTACAATTATCTTATGTACATATGAATGACACCCAAGTAATTTGAGATGGAACCAAGTACATCTAGCAATCTAACATGTATAGTGGCACCAGCAAAAGAGCACGACACGGAAGAATTTTAGCTTTACATAATGTTTACAAGAACAAGACCACGATACGAGGATTTAGCTTGTCCTCAACACTGTTAACAAGGTCTTGAAAGTAGCTATGTGCATCGACCTCACCAAGTCTTATCATGAATTGGTTGCTTTTAAAAACTATACTTTATTTCTGGACAACAAACTAAATAGACGGCTGCTCTCAAACCGTACATCCAAACAAAGCAAATAAGTACTCTACGGAAACCTTAGAACATGCTTTACAACTCATATGCAGAGGCCAACTTGAAATTATGAGCATAACAAACTCGTTTTTCAGTTAGAAGCTCGCTGTCCAAAACTGTCGGGTAATGCAGTTTTTTAACTGAACCAAATTCAGTTTACACAGAGGTAAGGAACTACTTCAAAAACTGAGGTAAGTAAGGAACTACTTCAAAAACAAAGGTGCTAACTATGTTTACACAGAAAAACCGTACTATATTTCTGGACAGCAAACTAAAATAGACGGCTGCTCTCAAACCGTACATCCAAACGAAGCAAATAAGTACTCTACGGAAACCTTAGAACATGCTTTACAACTCATATGTATAGGTCAACTTGAAATTATGAGCATAACGAACTCGTTTTTCAGTTAGAAGCTCGCTGCCCAAAACTGTCAGGTAGTGCAGTTTTTGAACTGAACCAAATTCAGTTTACACAGAGGTAAGTATGAACTACTTCAAAAATGGAGGTAAGTAAGAAACTACTTCAAAAACAGAGGTGCTAACTATGTTTACACAGAAAAACGAGTACGGTATCTATTTGCCAAACTTGCAGCTAAGAATTCATTCCTCACAGAGAAAAGCAAATCGACCGAGACTATGATATGATTGTCGGCGGCTCACGTTTACGGTATCCTATTAACACAGCATAAAGAAAAGAGAGCATGTCCCGTCGTCATTAGATTAAATTTCTACTAGTACACACGATTGCTAGAATCATACGACCTAAATCCACACGACCTAAATAAATCCCAATCGAACCAAATCACGCAATGTAACCAATCATGGCGGGGCTCACAACATCAAAAGCGAAAACACTAGAACCCCGACCACCGGGCGCCGGAGCTGCAGAATTAACTGTATGTGCCCATGGCCATCTCTCTGGTAGCGTTCTTGACGGCCGTCTCGAAGCGTTCAATCTCATCCACAAGAAAGCGCGTGCACAAGCATCTTGCCGGTGCAATGATTGTGTGGCCTCGAGCTCGGAGGAAACCCTTCTTAGATACTTCCTTGTTAACTTCACTAACTGGATTTTGTTCTGCAGAATCAAGACACTGGACTTGTCAAGCAATGTTGTTTTTGTTCAGAGAAAACAGTGGTGACTGCCACTTGCAGATTATTATGAGCACGTGCCCATGCTCAGCTTCTGTGGCCTATTTATTCAGCTAATTCTACGTATCGGTTGTGTCTTGTCTACAAAAATAAACATTTTGGTACCCCAAAGTTGCGGATCATGTATGATTGCCTAGTTAGGAGCAGAATTCCAATGGAGATAATGCACATGTAGCAGTGCGTAAAGCGACATTTTGCAGGAAGTTTATGAATGAGAATATTAGCCTAGTAGCGATGGCTTTGACAAATGAACAGATATTGGATACACTTGCACATAAGCCAGGATCAACTCAAAATATTCTATCCTACTGAAAATCCATCTGCTACATAAAGAACTATCTAGTATCTAGGACAAATAGTTAGCACGGCCACAGACTGAGAACATTCAGTACTCACGAGAGGAAGAAGAACTATAGGTCCCAGGACTGGGTACCTTTGCTTTGCTTGAGGGCCGGCCATGAAGGGGTCTCCTCTTGCTCTTGGTGTTGATGGAGCGCGCCGTGCCGAGTCCCGTCTCCTCCTTGACGCATAGGTCAGGTCCTGCGACGAACCCGTCCATCAGAGAAGAAGGCGCCGGCAGAGTAAGAGGAGCGGCCAGATCGGTCAGATCTGAGCCGTCTCACAGATAGTAGCACAATGCTACATGCAATCAAGTAGGGATAAAGTAGAGCTTCTACATTACATAGTCAGATATGAAAGACCAAGCAAACTGTCAGCTAAGAATTCAAACCAATCACTCTATTTCAGAAGATGCATGTACATGCATGCAGCTAGCGGACATGTGCCTGAGTGTAGAAAACCTATTCGATCTGTGTTTATCTAGTGCATTCCATTTGCCTTAATCTTAAATCACGGTTTTGTAATGCAGATGCTTTGCAGCTTGGTCATAGCAAATAGTGTTGTGCATTCTTGAAACACAGTCTGGAGTTGGGCATAAAGACCGAAACACAAGCCCATTTTCCGGTATGTTTTGGAATAGGTCATTCCTGGTTTCTAGTTTATCGTATGTAGGTGCCATCTCCATCAAGATGGTTCAAACTACTACTCCGGTACATACTAATAAAACTTGACACGAGGCTAGTTCAAACTACATACTAATAAAACTAGATCAAGTTGGTAGATGGACATCGGATGCTTCTAAACAAGCAAGGGGCATCGCTTCCTACTCCTAAAATGAAGAGAACACACATGTGGCGCTATGATTGATGCAGCAAAAGAAGGCATCCATGCGATCTGTTTCATCCTACCGATTGTGCCGCTTGTGAGGCACCGATTTCAATTTGTAGGCACGCTGGTGTTCTGCAGCTTTGCGAAACCAGAGGAGGAGGCTGAGCAGAGAACCTTTGTTGTCTCCGGCATTGACATTCACGCCAAGCTTCTCGACCGTAGACGCACACCGGCATCCTCCCGTGGCGGCGGCGGCGGCAAAGCGCCCGGATCCTCCGTCCTGGCGGCCTCCACCGCCTCCTTGACGTGGCCCTTCCCGCCGTCCAGCGCGCCCGTGATGCCTGACGGGAAAATATCGCGCCCAAATCAGGATCGAGCCCAAACAAACACCGAAGCGGAAAACCAGCACGGGGAGAGGGAGGCGCGGGCGTATTTCTGAAGCGGCCGAGGTCGCTGGCCGCCACCGCCTTTGAGGAGTGGCGCTGCTTCGCCTGCAGCTGCGTGAGGGAGGAAAGGGGACGGGGTTAGGGCCAATCACGGGGTAGGAGGCTGGGTCGGGGAGGAGGGTGCACGGAGGTGGGGCGCCTGGCTGGTGGGGTGGAGGTGGGTAGGGTTTTGGAGGCCGTCCACTTGTTGGCCGCCTCTGGATGCCAGCCGCCGCCTCCATGCAGGCCGGGCGGCCCAGCGGCGGCAGCCTCCTCCTCCCTGGACGTGGCCGTCGCGTCCGGGCGCTTCTGTGAACATTCCGGCCGCTGGCTGCCCTCCCGCTCCTTGCGCGGCTTTCGTCCATGGGGAAAGGACGGTCGGGCGCGTGCGGGCGGGCGGAGGAGTGAGAGGGAGGACGCAGGAGGTCGGTGGAGGCGGATCGAGACGAATCTGGGAAGCGCATGGGGGAGGCCATGGACGGCGGGGAGCTCCGCCGGAGGGAGGTGGCGGTCGCGATCTGGAAGGGAGGAGGTGGCGGCTGCGATCTGGAAGGGACGAGCGCGGATCCGACCGCAACCGTGGGAGAAGAAGGAGGGAGGGTTGTCGGCCCAGGGGTTGCGGAGAGGAGAGGACGGAGGACGGCGGCGAAGACAGGGTTGTTGGGGATCGAGAGATTGGGACGGAGGAGGAGCGAGAGGGTTGGGGGGTGGAGGCTGTGGGACGAGAGGGGGAGAGTGGATCGGGGAGAGGAGTGGATCGGGGAAGGTAGGGTTTGGGTGAGAGGGTGAGTGGTGAGGGCTGCCGTTGGATCCAGAAGCATCCAACGGTGGTTGAGGTATGATCCGCGTGATATGCCTATGGACCAATCAGAGCGCACCAAACAATTTGAAGATTTTTTGACCATAAAAATTGGTCATGATTGATTACATACAAATTTTTCATTTCATTTTTCAATGCTCAAAATGAGTTTTTTTGTGAAAGACCTATCAAATATTTGTTCAAATGATGTAATATTTTGCACAAGTTTACATCTTAGATTGGCAAACAACATTGACAAAGGGAATTTTTATTTCTTTTGCATGAAAAAACAATTTTCCATTTTTTGAGTGCCCAAAATAAGTTTTTTTGTGAAGGACCTACCAAATATTTGTTGCAAAATTGGACCAAATCATTTTTCTAAAATACTAGGACATATTTAATGCATAATTGACCAAATGGTTGGGTGTAAAAAGTTTTGATCCACCTCTGGTGAAAAAGACAAATTTCCGCCGATTCAGCTGGAAGCGGGTCAAATTTAAACTGCAGCTGCCTTGTAGTTTGGTATTTATTTTTTCCAAAAATCATCTCTAGGTACATAAGTATCTATTTAATTAGAGAAACACCAAAAAAATTATAAGATTCAACCACTAGCTAGGAACGGTCATTCCCGTCGTTTTGACCGCATTTTGAAACGGGCATAAAAAATTCAAAAAAAACAAAAAAAATTGGAAAACCTTCGCATTGTGTCATTATATATGACCAAGTTTCCAGGAAAAATAATAAACTTGTAATGTCTGAAATTATTTTAAAAAGTGTTCTCGTAAATGAGCTATCATGCGTGAAGATTCATGGCTTTCAAGCCAAATGATCAATCTTATGGCCACATTCATGGCATAGTTTTTCAAATGATCTCATATTGTGCACAAGGGTGCATATTGGAATTCCAAACAATGTTGCCTAAGGGAGTTTTCACTTTCATTGCACACAAGAGCCATTTTCCATTTTCCGAAAGTGCCCCAAATGAGGTTTTTTGTGAAGGACCTACCAAATAATTGTTGCAAATTTGGACCTAATCAATTTTATAAAATACTAGGCCATATTTAATGCACAATTGACCAAATGGTTGGGTGTAAAAGTTTTGATCCACCTCGGTGAAAAGACAAATTCCATACCGATTCAGCTAGAAGCGGGTCAAATTTGAACTGCAGCTGCCTCATAGTTTGCTATTTATTTTTTCCAAAAATAATTTCTAGGCACATAAGTATCTATTTAATCAGAGAAACATCAAAAGTTTTCCAAGATTCAACCACTAGCTAGGAACGGTCAAGCCCGCCGTTTTGAACGCATTTTGAAACGGGCGTAGAAAATTCAGAAAAAATCAAAAAATTGGAAAACCTTCGCATTGTGTCATTATATGTGACCAAGTTTCCAGGAAAAATAATAAACTTGTAATACGGTAATTATTTAAAAAAAGTGTTCTCAGAAATGAGCTATCATGCGTGAAGATTCATGGCTTTCAAGCCAAATGATCAATATTAGGGCCACATTCATGGCATAGTTTGTTCAAATGATCTCATATTGTGCACAAGGGTGCATCTTGGAATTCCAAACAATGTTGCCTAAGGAAATTTTCATTTTCTTTGCACGAAAAATTCATTTTTCATTTTCCGAGTGCCCAAAAGGAGGTTTTTTTGTGAAGGAACTACCAAATAATTGTTGCAAAAATTTATCAAATCAATTTTATAAAATACTAGGCCATATATAATGCACAATTGACAAAATGGTTGGGTGAAAAAAGTTTTGATCCACCTCTGGTGAAAAAGACAAATTGCCGTCGATTCAGCTGAAAACGGGTCAAATTTGAACTGTAGCTACCTCATAGTTTGCTCTTTATTTTTTCCAAAAATCATTTCTAGGTACATAAGTATCTATTTAATCATAAAAACACCAAAAAAATTCCAAGATTCAACCAATAGCTAGGAACGGTCAAGCACGTCGTTATGACCGCATTTTGAAACGGGCATGAAAATTCAAAAAATCAAAAATTGGAAAACCTTCGCATTGTGTCATTATATGTGACCAAGTTTCCAAGAAAAATAATAAACTTGTAATACAGTAATTATTTAAAAAAAAGTGTTCTCAGAAATGAGCTATGAAGTGTGAAGATTCATGGCTTTCAAGCCAAATGATCACTCTCATGGCCACATTCATGGCATAGTTTGTTCAAATGATCTCATATTGTGCACAAGGGTGCATATTGTAATGGCAAACAATGTTGCCTGAGGAAGTTTTCATTTTCTTTGGACGAAAAAACCATTTTCCATTTTTTGAGTGCCTGAAATGAGTTTTTTTTGTGAAGGACCTACCATATATTTGTTGCAAAATTGGACCTAATCAATTTTATAAAATACTAGGACATATTTAATGCACAATTGACAAAATGGTTGGGTGTCAAAAGTTTTGATCCACCTCTGGTGAAAAAGACAAATTCCCGTCGATTAAGTTGGAAGTGGGTCAAATTTGAACTGCAGCTGCCTCATAGTTTGCTCTTTATTTTTTCCAAAAATCATATCTAGGTAAATAAGTATCTATTTAATGAGACATACATGGTTTGATGGCGAGACATCGAGGTTTGGACGGTGGCTGAGGGCCCCAACTCTAAAAGCTGCCAGAGCTCAAGATGCCTTGGCCAAGGTGGTCACCGCGTGACCGTGGCGTTGCCATGTGTTCTGGGTGGCCTAGGTATGTCTAGTGGGTTGGGCACTCCCCAGGTAGGTGATAGGAAGAAAATCACAACATAAGATTCTCACGAGGAGACCGATCGATGCTCAAACATGAATAAGCAGCCAAGTGTTTGATTTGCGATACGGGAAATGCACATGGCTAATAGGCGTGAGTTTTGGCTGAGGATGATCAGTTACTAAGAAGACCGTCTTCACAAATTTTAACCTCAAAAGGAGGAGCCTAGGTGGTACTTGCTTTACAAAGTACCACACTGCACATAAATACGAATGTTGAAGCTGGGCTCAAAATAATGAATGGATTGAGCTGGCATTTGGTGGAGGATGGTTATTTGGGCATAGGAAAGCACTGTAGAAAATGGATACCATTTGGACATGCCAAAGTGGTACTTCCTTCACAAAGTGTTTTTCTGAACAGAATAGGAAAATGAATATTTTCGAATTATTTTTGAACTAGGCAAGGAAGGGTTTTACATATTTGATGAAGATATGATCCAAAACATTTATGAGATTTTTTGGGAATTTTGGGAATAATCAAATATAGGTTGCTTCACAACCTAGGGCAAAACCGCCACATGGACATGACACATAGGCAAAACTGATGAGATGGCGCCTAGTCATCACAACCCACCACAATCTACAAGGCTATGACCATCTATATTGGTCATTAACAACTAGAAATAAGGCAGCGGACTAGCCTTTGTTTGCTTTGTGACCATTTCGTGTAAGGAAATTACGACCTTTCTGACCAAAATGGTCGCAATGGTTTAGGTTTGGAGCCCCCTGAACAGCTTTTGACCAATTGGTCTGAAATGGTCATAGATCTATGACCAATTCTTCCAGGGTCACTGACAGAAGGTCACTAGTTGACATATTTCTTGTAGTGCAAATGGCGAGTTGTTTGCCAAAATGGAAGGCGGCGCTAATGCGTTAAAGTGGGAGGTTAACCCTAGTCCAGTCAGTGTTGTGCGCCATGCCGATCCGTGCGATGATGGCCCTGGATCTTCCCATGAAAACGATCGTGGCAATGAACAAAGTGTGGAGAGTCTTCCTGTGGTGCAAGAAGACGGAAGCGAACAGTTGTAATTGTGCCATGGCCTGGGAATCAGTGTGTACTCCAAAGTGGGAAGAAGGCCTCTACATCCCTAATCTATGTTGGATGAATGTTGCCATGCAAGCGCCGGTGGTCGTGGTCAAGCGAACAGATAGGAGTAGGCCTTGGAACGAAGTTCTCAATCCGGGTGGCCGACGAATCCATGCAAAATTTTCGAGCAAAGCAACAAGGACCCACACACCTAAATGGGCACTCCACATTGTTTTTGGAGGATAGATGGTTAGATGAGATGATGATCCATGAGCTGGCACCGGAGTTATAAGGCATGATACCGGCTTGGACCAGGCTGCCTAAGACATTGACCGGAAGTTAGAGGGGTTTAACCGAGGAATATTCCTTTTGTTATGTGTCACGACAAGTCATGCCGACATGCCAGACCAGGTTGGACTGCATGCAATCACACGACACCCTCCCGCCTGCTTGATGTGGGGGACGAGCACCCTACATCATGGACCTTCTTATGCGTGATCGTCCGATTTGTGAGGCAGCTGCCACATCAAGGTTGTGAATCGGTATTTAAACATCACATCGCCCTTTCATTGATATATTCGCCTCACGCAAGCCGGTGCAAGATTCGCCCTCCGTAGGCGGTTTTCGATGTTGCGGCCGTCCGTAGCCCGGACGGTTTCCAACACTGGTATCATAGGCCTCTTATATATGTGGGCATACATACACGATGTAACCTATGCTAACATAATAGCTGAGGGATGCAAGGGGGCCCGGCGGTGTGTGTCAGCACCCGTCCGGTGTGAGGTATTGTGACGGCGTCGCAGGGAGGAGTGCCCATAGTCAGGCCCCGGGGATGTATCCGGATCGATGGATCTGGTTAACAAATCTCGGTGTCGTCCTCGTGTGATTGCTTTAGTCCTCGGTAGATCGACTACGCGTCTCGAATTATTTTAATAGCGATGAATTGGGATCGAAAGTGCGATGGAAACTAGCCTAGACAGAATTGGTGAGAAATATGGGGAAAGAAAAAGGCAACAAGTAATTATAAGTCCAACACACCACTCTAATCATTTTTTGCACTACATATAGTTTGTGCACTGTAAGCCCAGTGCAATTTATCAGGTACCCGGCTTATAGCCACCACGGTCATGTAGCCGTTAGCGGATGACGTGTAGGCCATGTGGTAGTTAAATTTGTCGTGTATGTCTTGTAAGCCGAGTACTTTCTCACGGACCTCATGTTTTATTCAGAAATACACCGAGTATAATATATAAGGCGAATGTCTCCTCAAGTGATATACGGCGTATGTAGACATAAGCCGAGTGGCCTTTTTTCGTCGTGTGTCCTTTCACACATACTCGGCTTATATTCGAATAAGCCGTGAACCCGTGTTTTAACACTCGGCATATGTATCAATACTAGGCGACGTGTGTTTTTTCTGTAGTATAAGAACAGAATAATCATTTGAAAAACACGTAAAAGGCATGTGCATTTGCCGATAAAGAACTTCACAGCAACACGATTTCATCTATACTCGTCTGAGAAGAACAAATGGTTTCTCACCTGTGACTCAGGAAGGACCAATGAATCTGTTCTAAGTTTTTTCCTGCAACAGAAAGAACGAACCATGTATAACTAAATAAGTGCTACACCGTATATGTGTGCAGACTCTTGAGCGGAATCTGCAACGTCAGAGGCATTTCCACTGGAATCGATATTCAGATGTACTGTCAATTAGTGGTTATTAAATTACGCCAAAATGCATACACGTTGTCATTACTACTCCTATATGCAAAACATATGTGTGGGCATACATTCCCTGTTGGTGCATCACACGGTCAGCGGTTGTCCGGTGATATATAGAAATGTAATTAAGTCGCTTGAGAGCATCTCCAGCCGCGCCCCTAAAACAGCCTCCTCAGGCATTTTTTTGCGCCGGCGCCGAAAAAACGGCTCAGTCGCGCATCCAGGACGCCGAATTTCGCCGGCTTGGCCGAAATCAGCGCCGGCGGACCCAGACCGAACCCGGCGCGCAGGGGGTCGCCCGGAGTGCCGGGGTGAGTGGTTTTGGCGCGAAAAACAGCCGCAGGCCCGCCGAGTCAGCGAGACGTGCGCTTCGTCGCCCTCATCACCTCGGTTCCCGCGGGAATCAATGCCAAGGCTGCCGCACTGCCACCGCCGGTCAGCCTTGCCATTGATTCCTCATCACGGGCGGCGCGTCACGGGGCGGCGCGGCGACGCCTCCCCTCCCGCCACGCGTACACACGGGCGCGGCTATATAAGCCGGTGGCCTCCCTCGCCTCTGGGCACACAAGCCCTAGCCGCCGAGCTCTCCCTCTCCCGTGCGCCGCCGCCGAGCCCTCCCTTTCCCTCACTCCGACACCCGATGGCCGCGCATTTCTCCGGCGACGCGGCGGCGGCCAACGGCTTCGGCCGCCGCTCGCTCCACGACTGGGGGTCGTGGCTCTTGTTCGAGGCCAACATCCCGGCGCCGCCGGACATGCGCGCCGGGCCGACGGGGTGGAGGCTCAAAGAACGGGAGTGCCCGTTCCCCGTTGCCCGACGCCGAGGCGCTTCTACTGCCGCCCGAAATCGAAGTCGACGCGTCTTGCGCCTCCCTCACCGACGAGCAGCTTCGCTTCCTCCCGATACGCCGCCGACAACCACGCGGCGTGGGCGGCGTACTTCGAGCGCCGTCAGGAGCAAAGGCCGGCGTCCACCAATGGGGCGCCCGTGGTGCGCGGCGTGAAGAACAGCGAGGGGTGGCGCGTGTGGTGGGGCGCCCCCGGCCGCACGCTCGAGGGTGTGCTGGAGTACCTTGAGGGTGGCAACGAACCGCCGCTGGCATACCCTCCCCGGCAGCCACCCCGGCCCACCGCCGACGCGCCGGGCAATGGATGCCCAGGAGGTTCGGTTCCTCCTCGTATTCCTCCTCGCACTCCTCCTCACGCTCTTCTTTCCACTCCTCTGGCTCTCCGACGTTGCTCGGCGTCAAGGCCGAGCCCGCGGCGGAGACGCCGCCGGCAGCGACTTTTCGCAGCGCCCGGCATCGTCATCAACGAGGCGGCCGGGCGCGCCTGCTCATCGGCTCCTCCGCGCTTCGTCAAGCCAAAGACAGAGCCGGGGCTCGCGGCCGTGAAAACGGAGCCGGGGCGCCCCGCCATGAAGACGGAGCACGGCGACGTGGAGCTCGACGACGAGGCGGCCCTGAAATGGGCGCGCAAGGACTACCTGAAGATGGAGATGGAGCGCCAGTGCGCCGCCCTGCAGCGCTTCGAGCAGCGCCGCCGGGGCCGCGACGAAGGAGGCATCGTCGTCCTCGACGACAGCGACAACGATGACGCGCCGCCGCCGCCACCAGTCCGCCATGGCGACGCCGGGCAGGGGTCCAGCAGGGACGGCCGCGTCAAGGAGGAGAAGGCTGACGACGACGACGGCGGCGACGACGGCGACTACTCCGTGTTCAGCGATTTTTTAAGATAAATTTGCTATGTAAGCCGCGAACATGTCTAATATATGCCAAAGTTTGCCAAATTTTAGCCGTGTTTGACCGAACTTCACCGAATGTTTTTTTTTTAAGATTAGACGCGTCTGGGGGCGGCCCTGGAGCAGGCGACTAGGAACCAACTCGCCACGAGGCCGTTTCTTTGTGCCTGCTCGCCCCTAGGTGGCGAGTTTACGCGCCCCTGGGGGGCCAACGGCTGGAGATGCTCTGAGGTGATCGATGCGGAGTTGCGGACTGGACCTCCTTCCTGGCGCCACTGATTGACGTATATATACCAAACCTGTTCTATGCATATAATCCTATATTTCGACAAACAGTGAAACAACTCGATCAGGAAATTGTATGCCCATTGTGGCAGACGTACAAAACTATTTTTTGTCCCTCTTGGACGGGAGATGTGCATGTGTCTTACGAGCTGACGCGGAGAAAATGATCCATGGGCGGAGGAGAATTCAGGCCCGTAGCATTTGCTATCGCATGCAGGTTGTGATCAGTCATGACTCATGATCGCATGGCGGCTATAAAAACCCACCCCGGCCGGCGCGCTCCTCTATCTCCATTCGCTCAAAGAATCTGCTGCATGCCGCCGCACGTCCACCTCTCCACTCAAGGCTCAAGCCCGCTCGAACGACCGGTTGCCGGCGCTGCACCGCTCTTTCGTGCAATGGAAGGAACTGAAGGACAGGCTGCCGGCGCAGACACCCCGCTCCCCCCCGCAATGGAGGACCGGGCCGCCCCCGCACGTCCACGGCTCCTCCAGGCGCTCCATCAACCGGCGGCTGTCGAAGCACCTCCACCACGTGAGCTCGAAGAACAGGCTGCCCCCGGCGCACGTCCACGTCTCCTCCAGGCGCTTCATCAACCGGCGGCTGTCGAAGCACCTCCACCATGTGAGCTCGAAGAACAGGCTGCCCCCGGCGCACGTCGACGTCTCCTCCAGGCGCTCCATCAACCGGCGGCTGTGGAAGCAGCTTCACCACGTGAGCTCGAAGAACAGACTGCCCCCGGCGCACGTCCACGGCTCCTCCAGGCAATTGAAGGACTGGCTGCCGGCGCACATCCACCGGGCCCCCAAGCAACGGAAGACCCGGCTGCCCCCCCAGCACGTCCACCGCTCCTCCACCCAACGGAAAGACCGGGTGCCGACGCACGTCCACCCCTCCTCCACGCGGTCACCATTAGTTCCTCCGACAACGTCGAAGTGGCGGCCGTGGGTGACGGGCGTGCGTGGCTAGGCACCGCCGTGACGGCGGCGATCCACGGCCTCGCGACCGTCTCTTCGGTCATGATCGGACTCAGTTCCCCCGGAAACTTCCAGGCAGTATTTGTTGAAAGGGAGAGAGAGGATTGGTGGAATGGTCGTTGTATTGCTTGAGCCTCGTGTGCATATATATATGAGTACAATTATCTACTTGGAGTACAAGACAAGCCAAAACAAATCCTAATCTATCTCATCTTTCCTAATAAACATTATACTCGGCAGGGCGGCTATGATTGGCTGCCGCATGGCGCGAGGCTGCCGGGTCGGGGTGATGCAGGAGTCCCGGTCGAAGCATGGCGGTGACGGCTGGCGTAGATCGACGGGCGGGCCATCGCGCGAACGGCGGCGGTGAAGGGCCGTCCCATGACGCGAGGCCGCCGGGTCGGGGCGACCGGCGGGCCGACGCGCGGATGACGGGCGAGGCCGCCGAGTCGGGGCGACCGACGGGCAGACGTGCGGACGACGCGCGAGGCCGCCCGGGTCGGTGAAGAAGCCGGCCAATCACGCCGGTGTTGGAGTAGAGGCGCACGGGGTCGACGGCGGCGGTGGGCGACGCAAACCGGATCACATAGACCGGAAAACCAAAAAGTAGACGCTGATCAAAGCGACCGGCGAGAGAGAGAAAACCCGGATCAAAGGATCGGGAAAAAGACTCTCTAGGGCAGCCGGCCAACACGGCCGGCGGACGAACCCTAGGTACGGGCGGCGCGGCCTCCGGCGGCGGTCATGGAGGCCGACCGCCCCGGGGGCGGTGCGCGGGTGCGGAAGCGGCGTCGGCTAGGGTTTAGAACCCGAAAACTGATACCATGTTAAAAGGAAGAGAGAGGATTGGTGGAATAGTCGTTGTATTGCTTGAGCCTCGTGGGCATATATATAAGAGTACAATCATCTACTTGGAATACAAGACAAGCTAGAACAAATCCTAATCTATCTTATCTTTCATAATAAACATTATACTCAACAGTATTCCCGAGCGGCGTCTCGGTTCTCGTTGCCGGAGTGTGCACTATTGGCATTGTCGAATACCTATCGGTGTGCATGCATAAAAAGGGCACGAAGGAGCTGCCAGTTCTGGAGGTGGCTGCTTCCGCCCTGGCCTTCACCGCCGGGGCTGCGCTACCGCTGCTTGCAGCCGTCCTCGCGCGGGCGTGGGTGTCTAGACTCGTGGCGGTGTGCACCACGAGCGCTGTTGGCCTCGCCGGCTTAGGTGCCGCGAGCGCGTACGTGGGCGGCAAAGACTACCTCCAGTCAGTGCTCCGCGTTCTATTCGGAGGCGGCCTCGCCGTGGCAATAAACTACGGTGCGCAGAAGCTCGTCGCCCCGTATTTATGATCATACTACAGCTCTGCTACAACTACTGTTGGGTATATTCATATACTCAAAGTAGATAAAGTTGTTTTTTTTTAGGGAAGTAGATAAAGTTGTTGTATTTGGTAATATATGTGTGTCTCGTGTAACTGGATAAAGGGATATGTATGTGTTGGGAAATAAATAAAGTTTGTAACTATAAATACCGGCGCGCCTCTCGCACTCAACTGATCCGATCCGTCTCTCGTCGTGTGACACCGACAACGCCGGGGAGCGCGACGCCTCCCTTGGCCGGCCTTTTTCATTATTCTAACCTTTTCAACAAAATTTGTTATAAAATGAACTCGACGTAAAAGTATTTCACGATCGACGCTTTAGCAGCCTTAGCGGTATGCCGTTTCTGCCCAACATAAACGCCGAGGTAGCTGGCGTTTAGAAGAAGAACGCCGTGGTAGCTAGCGTTGCGGATCAGGTAAGAAACGCCAAAGGCGCTGGCGTTGCTGCCCATCATTGAAACGCCAATGGCCATGGCGTTGCTGCCCTTTTTCATGTGCACATGGAATGTGGATGAACAGCCTAACTAATAAGGCTAATTAATTATGACCAAAGAGGGCAGCAACGCCATGGTTCCTTGGCGTTTCAATGATGGGCAGCAACGCCAGCGCCTTTGGCGTTTCTTACCTGGTCCGCAACGCTAGCTACCTCGGCGTTTCTTCTTTGATCAGAAACGCTAGCTACCTCGGCTTTTCTATTTTGGGCAGAAACACCGCTATTGTGGCTGCGTTCTTAAAAAGTCGACGCGAAATACTTTCACGTCGAGTTCATTTTGTGACAAAGTTCGTTAAAAGGGTCAGAATAGTGATTCGGCCCCCTTGGCCGACGCAATATGGCGTGAAGTCTCCATCCTGGCATCGTCTCAAGTTTACTTCAGCCTGCTGTATGTGCATGGGTACGTGCATGTATCCACGTCCAATTATGCTACTGCTGTGGTGCACTACCAGCCACCTATCTCATCGCAAGTTAATGCCACTGGCAGGTCTCCTTCCAGGAAGGTTTGGTAGATTACCTGTGTATTCTTATCATCATAGTCTGGGCATGTATAGATTTTTTTTTGTTTCAGAATGCTTGTAGTAGGAGAGTACGAACAACATCATTTGTGGTGTGAATCATGTGTTCTGCCTTACCGTTTTGTTGGGGGAAAAGGGCGCACCCGTGTATGGGCAAGAAACACGGCAGGTGATGCCATGGTTAGAGATGAAGGTGCGGAGGAAAGTGTTGATGAACTCGCAGCCGTTGTCACATTGCATACACTTGATGATAGTATGGAATTGTGTAAGAATGTAGAGAAAGAAACATTGGAGGGTGGGGAAAGTGTTTGATTTGTCTCGTAGGGGAAATGACCATGAATAATGCGAGTAATAAACAAGTACAATCAGGTAATATTGGCAACCGGAAAAATTTATAACCGGAGAAGTCCAAAGGTCACAATGAACAAGTTGAAAGGGAGTATTAGTAACATTATTTGAAGAAGGGAAGCTAAGGCGAGGTTGTCACCCTAATTGACAATCTAGAAGAAAAGTTTTGGAAGAGTAGCTAGGGAGGCATTGTCCGGATGGCCATGGTGCCGATGCCATAAATCGCCATTGGTGATAGAAAAAGCAGCGTCTCCGGTTGGTGTCTTGCCATAGAAAGGGTACATAGGGCTGGGGCTGCTGGACATCATGAAGAGTCTCTGGTTGGGCAGATCCTTCACACAAAAACCAGATGGGGTAAATTCAACAAGAACTTCGTAATCAGTGGAAAATTTTCGGACAGAGATTAAATCAGTGACTGTATTACGGCAGACTACAACATCATGCAAGGAAAGATTGGTGTGAGTGTGTGGGGGGGGGGGGGGGGGGGGGGGGGGGGGGAAGTATATCCAGTGCCAATTATAGGTAAACGATCCCCATTACCAACAGTAACACTAGATAAAAAATGCTTTGGAAATGGATGCAACGATGTGAGATTACTAGAGTTACCGGTGACGTGAGTGGATGCGCCGGAGTCAAGGATCCAGTTGGCGCCCGATGCATGAAGGCCTTGGTGGCTGTAGGCGTGACGGGTAGGGTGTTGGAGTAGGCGGAGGAGGGTATGACGTCGACGGGTAGGGTGTTGGAGTGGACGACATGCAACGCGAGATCAACCGTGTCGGCCCAATATTAGCACAACTCCTCCGTGTCGTGGCTGCAGCAGAGCTGGAGGTGGCAAAATATATCTCCAACGCCACAGAGCACGCCGAGGAAATCATCCGCGAGGCCGAACACATCGCCGACGAGGCTATCTTGGCGGCGGGCATCAAGATGTCTGCGGTCACGTCGTATTCGAAAGACATGAGCCGACAGGCACTCGCGGAAGTAGACGCCGCAAATGAAGCGCGCTACACCAACGAGGAGGGGGGCAGGGTGTCGACGAGGAGAACGGGGCGGCGACGACGACGACAACAACGATGAGGAGGATGGCTGCGACCATGAGGATTAATTTCAAGTAGTTCTGGTAGGTTTCTAGTATTATGCTTGTTATTTATGCAAGTACTTTTGCTAATACGGTAATGACATTAGTCTTTCTTACTTGTAAAGTTTTCAGTTGATGGTCGTCCGTTCTATTTCAACACCCCATCTCCTCCCACTCTCTCCATCCTGACAGCTGGGCCATCCAGTATCGACGTAGGAGGCAGCACCAAGCGTAATGCTGGGTGGCGCGCCCGCGTGATCGAGCGTACCCGAGCGGCCGTTCGTCCACCGTCCATCTCATCCTCGATCACGCCGCGTGGATGGATAGGTCTGACCACGGCGGAGGCAGAGAGAGCTCCAAAACGCACACCAACCATTCCTCACCACTCCAGGTCCAGGGGGCATCGTCGGCGAGCGCCCGACGACGGCGAGGAAGGCGAGGGGAGCCCGTCCCGGTGACAGCGACCACCATGCAGGGGGAGGCGAGCACCACCAGTTTTGATCGAGCGGCTCGCGAGCGCGATGAAAGAAGTGGAGGGTGAAGGAAGGAGAACCCGCCGGCGACGCGAAGGGGAGGCGGACGACCGGGCGCGGCGAACCGCTACATCTCCGTGGAAAAGAAGGTAACTCGCGTGACGCAGCTCTCTATTTTTTCCGTCTCGCGAACGGGCGCAGGGGGATTTCGCCCACGCGGCGGCATCATTCTTGTCGACGAAGAGGGAAGGGGGATGGGATGCTAGGGTTGCCGGAGACAGGGGAAGGAAATCCACAGCCAGGATCCCTGGAACCGATACGCGCAAGCACTTGCAGCAAAATCTCTCACCCCCGCGCGTGCAATTTCTCACATTGAGGACCTCACGAGCCCGCGATTACTGTGTTCAAGAAATCCAACTAGACTTTTTTAGCGCATCAGCACGCACACGATTTTCCTCACGGTTTTGGGGCAAGATGCTTAGCTGACAACAGCACCAACGTTTTTTAGGCAAGTTATGAGCATTTTGACGCATCATGTAGGCAATTCATTGTACAGACGGTGGGCACTTATGCAGAACCTTTTTTCAGGAATAGACAAGGTGCTTTTGTAGATAAAAGTGTAGGTACAATGTAGTCTATTTTCTTAGGAAACGTAGGGAAAATTGCAGGAGGTATAATGCAGGCACACTTCGTTGTATATAGGCTATTTTTTTCAGGAAATGTAGGAGAGGGACGTAAGCTAGGGGGGAGGGAGGCAAAAATACCTACATATTTTCTGGGGTCAGGCAATACTAGCAATACAAAAGGATATCTCCCAGGCAATAAAGTAGTGTGTCAGCAGTCAAATCCTGTTTCTAATGTTAGCTGAACATCATTTAGGGGAGGGGGAATACTACTAGCAAATAGAACATCATCAATATAAGTAGGCAATACTGCTATCCGGAGGGAATTATTCAGTTTTTACTTCCGCGTACATACTGGATAAAAATGCCGCCATCTACTGTATTTTTTTGTGTAGGAAAAATACACTGCATAAAATGCCCGCCATCTATTGGATATAAAGTACACAGTACTGCAAATGTTGCGGAACATCTATTAAGTGGATATAGGCTCAATTTTTAGAGATAAAAAATGGTTTCCTGTATTTTTAGTGCCAGTGTGAACTTCTTTGCCTACCTTCAGTTTTTAATTTGCCTATGAACCCAACCAGTGTATGCAACCTTGTATGAAACATCATGTTTTATTTGCCTACTTCCAGGTTTTAATTTGCCTATATAATTGACCCCGTTTATGAAACATCATGTTTTATTCGCCTACTTTCAGAGTTTAATCTGCGTACAAACCTGCAACCTTGTGTTATTTGAGTATAATATACTAGTGTCAACGTTTTTGCCTACCTCCAGTTTTTAATTTGCCTACAAACAGAGTCATGTGGATGCAACCCTTTGTGTTATTCGAGCATAATGCCAGTGTCAACGTTTTTGCCTACCTCTAGTTTTTAATCTGCCTACCAACAGAGTCATGTGTATGCAACTCTTGTGTTATCCGAGCATAATACCAGTGTCAACGTCTTTGCCTACCTCCAGTTTTTAATCTGCATAACAACAGAGTCATGTGTATGCAACCCTTGTGTTATTCGAGCATAATACTAGTGTCAAACCTTTTTGCCTAGCTCCAGTTTTCAATTTGCCTATGAGCTGTACCCTGTGCATGCAACCTTGTATTTTTTTAGCCCAATGCTAGTGTCATTTTTTTGTCTACTTCCATGATTTAATTTGTAGTCACACTGAAATCATGTGTATGCATCCTTTGTGTTCTTCTTACATTCGTCTACTTCAGGTTATCAAATTTTTTGGATAACCTGGGCGCAGCTATCTACTGGCTGCCTACTTTTTTTTTCTGAAAATAAGCAGGGGTTAGAGAGGGAGTAGGCAAAAACATGGAGTTGCCCCACCCTGATCGAAAATAAACAGAGGTAAACCAACCGGGAGATGAACTAAATTGCCTTCTTATTCTCCCCACCAAGTATCTCTCTACTAAACACCTCACTAAAGTCGCCGACACACCACTAAATTAATGGCGTAGAGTCGCCTACCATCCCACCACCCCACCACATAGCCACTGCACCGCGGAAAGTGGGGCGGTAGTTTTTCTTTCGTGTTTTTCGCCTAACACGAAAAACATACTTGCCTCCCCCAGTGTCGTAGATCGCCTCACCCGTCGAAACCAAGTCGCCTAAACCATTGTACCCTTCCAAATCGCCTAAGACGGGAAACACACTCGCCTCGCCCTGGTGACCAAGGTCGCCTCACCTGTCGAACCAAGGCGCCCAAATCAACGCACCCTTTCAAATCGCCTAACACGAAAAATATACTCCCTCCCCGGATGACCTAGGTCGCCCCACCAGTCCGACCAAGTCGCCCAAACCAACGTACCCTTCCAAATCGCGTAAGAAAAAAACACAGTTGTCTACCCCCGGTGACCTAAGTCGCCTCACCTGTCGGACCAAGTCGCCTAAACCACTGTATCTTTCCAAATCGCCTAAGACGGAAAGAACACTCACCACGCTCGAAGTGACCTAGGGTCGCCTGTCATCCGACCAAGTCGCTCAAACCAACGCAACCTTTAAATTTTCCTAACACGAACAACATATCGCCTCCCCTCACGACATAGATCGCCTTACTGCTTAACCAAGACGCCTAAACCACTTTACCTTCCAAATCGCCTAAGATAGAAAACACACTCGCCTACCCCCGGTGACCTAGGTCGCCCCACCCGTTCGCCCAAGTCGTCTGAACCACCGTACCCTTCCAATTCGCCTAAGACGGAAAACACACTCGCCTACCCCTAGTGACCTAGGCCACCCTACCTGTCCGACCAAGTCGTATAAAACCACCATACCCTTCCAAATCGCCTAAGACGGAAAACACACTCGCCTACGCCCCGGTGATCTAGGTCACCCACCTGTCCGACCAAGTCGCCCAAACCAACACACCCTTCCAAATCGTCTAACACGAAAAACATACTCGCCTCCCCCGGTGACATAGGTCGCTTCACCCGTCCGACCAAGTCGCCTAAACCACCGTACCCTACCAAATCGCCCGAGACGGAAAACACACTTGCCTACCTCAGGTGACCTAGGTCACCCCACCTGTCCGACCAAGTCGCCTAAACCACCGTATCCTACCAAATCGCCTGAGACGGAAAACACACTCGCCTACCTTGAGACGGAGCTCCCCCCTCCCTTTCTGTTTTTTTTCATGCAAGGGAGCTCCCCCAGCTAGGCCATGGCATGCGGCGGCGGGGGGGAGGGGCCGGACTTCCTTTCTTAGCACAGTGGGGGTCAGATGCGTATTAACTTCCGAAATGGCAGGTCATGAGCATCAAGGCGACGCCGAGATAGCAAAGGCCCATTTCTTCTTCTACTTCCTTCGTCCGATGAAAAATGTATATATAAATTTTTTAGGACAAATTATGGAGTGGAGTAAAAAAATTGCATGAGAAAGGTGCAAGCCACCATCTCTCCTTTTTAATTACCATACCCCCAATGGCCTAAGTGCACGAAAAAAATTAAAAAAACCATGTGTAGAATGCTATTGGTCTTGATTACCATGTGATGAGAGAGAAGCATTTTTTTCTACTTTAATGTGAATTGGGAAGATAGATTTACACACTTTTGTAAACAAATTTGAAAGCCAAAAGTACATTTTTCACCGGAGAGAGTATATAAAAAAGTCTTGCCTACCTCTCTCGAACCTTCTCACCTTCGACCGCCCTGCTCATGGTCCCCACCAATCATGTTTCTCCATGCCGCAGATCACCCCGAATTCCAATCCTTCTCTTCCCTTAGAGCATCTCCAACAGCCGCGGTAAAAGGCGCGCACGCGGTAAACCGAGTCTTTTAGGCATCGCTGGATGTTTAGTAGCGCTCAGTGATGTGGTGGGAAAGTCGCTGAAAAAGCGATAGATCGCGCGCTTTTTTGACGCACCGCCTTCACGCCTATAAAATGCGGGCGCCGCCACGCCGCCTATTCCACACGCTTCTCTTCCTCTTTCGTTGCCACACGCTTCCACCGCTTCCTCGGTTGCTTCCGCCGCCACGCGCCGCCACCGCTTCCAGCAAATACCGCCGAGAGCTGCCGGGTTATCAAGGCGTTCGCCAGCGCTCTTCAACGTGAGTTCTACTGGAGATACGGTCCGCCAACTCCGGCTCGGCCTCGCACCTTCGAGACGGCGCACGTAGGCCGCTTGCAGGCGTCTGACGACGCGGCCCGGCGTGGCGCCTAAGGCAGGCCGCCAGCGCCAGCAGATGAACTTCCACGACGCCCACACGCCGCAGCGGCGCTGACGCCGTCGCCACCGCTTCGTCTTCGCACGACACAAGACCATGCGTATCACGCTGAGCGGAAGAACCGCCTCCTCGTCGCCCATGAGGACGAGCGGGTCATGGCGGAGTGGCGCCAACAACACCCGGAGGACGTCTCCTACGAGCAAGCCTACTGGGCAAGGCGCCGCAAGGAGACGCAGGCGCAAAGGCCGAGCGGTTGGACAGGCGTCGGCGGAAGGCCCTGGCACTATCCCAGTGCGATGTCGTTGAGAATGGTGGTGAGACGATCTTTGCGTCTGACGATGATCGTTGGGAAGACATGTGGCTCGATATCTCGGATCAGACCAGCGAGAATGGCGACGATGACGACGACCACTAGGAGTAGGCTGTAGCTGCACTAGTAGTTTTTATCTATGTCCTTGCACTATCTAAATAGTTTTTATCTATCTATGCTATGGAACTATTTAAAATATCTATGTATCGTATTTTCTATCCATGAATTTTATTAAAAAAATATACACACTGTTTAGCGTGCGCTGCATTTTAACGCTGACGGCCGGAGCTACGTCTTGTGGCGCTCAATTTTGACGCCACTGCTGGAGCCATCGCTGCCGGCGCCAAACCAAAGCAATTGCCACGGCAAATGCCTTTTTTGCGCAAGGCTCAAGGTCGCCATTGTTAGAGATGCTCTTACATCAGTGCTGCCATTCTCAGTAAGTTTCTGTTAGAGTACGTAATGGGCCTTAGTTGGCGGTATAGCCCGTTAGTCTTAGGGTTAATTAGAGATAAGGGTCGCTTGCTTAGGGGTCAAGTAAGCCTTGCTTGGGAGCCAAGTAAACCTCTCTATATAAAGAGAGGAGATGTATCAATCTAATCAAGCAAGAATTAAGAAGAAATCCCTTCCTCTTGCTGGCCTGCTGGGCAAAAAGGCCCCGACGGCCCTCTCGCCTCTCCTTCTAGCAGCGCCATAACAATTTATTATCAGCTAGCTTCGTTCGATCATGTCTTCACCGCCGCTAAGCCCGTCTCTTCCATTGTCGGTCACCATATGCGCCTCCCGGCGACCACCACGACTGTCAAGCCACGCTCGCCTGCCGCCGGATCCTCCATCGCCACCGCTTCGCCGTCCTCACCTGGGAGGAGGTGTCCGGTGGCGCGGACCTAACCTGCAGCGGTCCAGAGATCCATCTATTCTTGGTCGGGTCTCACGGCCGCACCTAGCTACGCCGACCATCGCCGCCTCGCGCCGGGTGCTGCCATGGCAGCCGCCGCGCCAGCGGTTTTCGCCAAGGCTGTCGGGTCAGCCGTAGCCATCCATCACCACCACCGCCGGCCACGGCTGCGATGGCAGCCGCCGCCTCTGGCGGCTCTCCGCCGCGCCGGCGCTTCACACATTAGCCGGCGCTGCCGCTGCGGCTCGGCGACATCGCAGCGAAGAGCAGCCGAAGGGTCAATAGCCACCGCCGGTCAGCCCCACCGCGCCAAAGATGGGATGCCCTACGACGGAGTGCGACGACCTCGTTCCCATCAGCGCCGCCCGCCATCCCGTGGCGTCCCACATCCAGCAGATCAAGTCCCCGCCGTCGCCGTCATCGCTTCCGTCTTGATCGCTACCGCCACGTGTTTGCCGGGCGGCGGTGAGGCTGCACGCGCTATCTTGTGCCTCCTAAGCGCGTCGGCGTGTCGGGAGATGCGTAGTCCTGCAGTACCGTTCCTCCAAGTTGCCCTTTTCACGCTAAATGACCTCGATCTGCGTCCGGCGTCGGGGATCTTGGGCATGCGGTTTCCCCAGGCGGCGGGCATGCTGCTTTCCCCAGGCGGCGTCCTCAAAGTCTGCGGCATCGGCGTTGAGGCGCACTCGCCGCCATTCTCCATCGCAAGCCCTCCACTCTTCCCTGTGTTGTGCAGACCAACAGCAGTCCGGCGGAGAGAAGGCGGGGTGTCACCGACAGGAGCGCACTGTGTAGCACCACTGCTTTCCACCGTCGGCCGCCGCAAGGGCACCTCTGCTGGTCGCTCTTGCGATCACTTCCAGGTGGCAATACACATGCACTCCTTTGGTCCAGGTGGTGTCCATGGGATCCAGGTGGATGTACACGTGCACGTCCGACGTGCGGATGGTGTCCACTTTTTGTTGAGGGGTTCAAAATAAAGCGTCCCAGTCCATTTCAGGTTGAGTCATGACACAAGCCGAGATGTAAAAGGCTTGTTTTTAGGTGTTAGATTTGTGTTGCGTCGAGTTATGGTTATAAGTTGGTTAGGCTGCAGCTCGAGGACAAGCTGCATGTCCAGGTGGGGTGTAGTGTTAGAGTACATAATGGGCCTGAGTTGACGGTATAGCCCGTTAGTCTTAGGGTTAATTAGAGATAAGAGTCGCTTGCTTAGGGGTCAAGTAAGCCTTGCTTGGGAGTTAAGTAAACCTCTCTATATAAAGAGAAGGGATGTATCAATCTAATCAAGTAAGAATTAAGAAGGAAATCCCTTCCCTTTTGCCCGGCCATGGGCTAAAAGGCCTCCGGCCGGTCCTCTCGTGCCCTCCTTCTAGGAGCGCCATAACAATTTCAAATCGCTATGTACGCCGGCCGAATACTTCATCCTCCATCCCTCTCCTTTCTTGTATTTTTATCTCCTCCGGGCTCTGTTTCCTCCACCACGCTCGCTCGCAGTTGCCCGGTTACTCCTGCTGCCGGTGCCGCTCGCTCCCCGTTGCCGGAACGTGGAAGTCGCAACCCTTGATTGCGTGCTCGGTGGCCGTCGCTGGGACTGCATGGAGGTCGCACACCTGCCAGCACGCCCGCTTGCTGTCGCCGTACGCCCGTACCTCTTCTCTCTCTCTGAACCCAACCACCCCGACACCCCCTCTCCTGCGGCGGCCCGTCTCTCCCACGACCACCCCGGTGTCCTCCCTCATCCTTTCGTCTTTCTCCTCTCATGCTGCCTCTCGGCGACTCGGCCCATGATGAACGCATCCAGGAAGGGTTTCCACTGCGGCCACCTTGTCGGCCGGACACTGCCATCCACTGTCAAAGTCTAACCAGCTGCAACCGCCGGCCCTGACCACGCCGCCTCGCTGCCTCCCCTGGTCGGCTGCAGCAGCATCCTGTCCCAACGCCGCCTCCCCGACCAGCTGCAGCCGACCAAGACCCCACGGCCGTCCAGTTCCAGTTGTGTCCCAGCCGTCGGCCTTTCCCGAGCAGCCGACTCCACCTGCAGTGGTTTCCTCCTCCCCGTAATTTTTTCTCTGTTCGCTGCTCACTGCTGGGTTGATGTATGCTGCTTGCTGACGTTGTTGTGCTGTTGCTGCTGATTTCTTCTTGAAGAAGTGAGTTGTTTCCGTAATAAAGATGTCTCCAGACGAAGTCTTTTTTTTTGGCGGGGATCCAGACGAAGTCATTTGTTGTTATGTCTTTTGGAAGAACCAACCAATCGAATAACAATAGCCAACAGCAGGGCAAGGATGGTCCAAGGATGTGGCCAACCAAGTGGGAATAGCGATTTTCTTTCCAACTTCCAAATTCCTAGGAAATAGGACGGCTACAAACTGTTAGTTCTAGAAATACACTAGCCCATATGCCCGTGTGTTGCAATGAGAAAAAATAATATTTTATGCAAGCGTAATGTCTCGTAGCACCGGATTCATTGCGAAGAACATACTGCAATGCATCATCCTTTTACAAAATGAACATAAAAATAGGATGCAATTTATCCGTTCTTTTAATTATTCCACTGATTTACCCACAATCCTTTCTTTAATTTGCCACATCCATTTAGATATCCTATTTAAGCCCACAATCCTTCTTTTAGTTAGCTCACTCGCTTAATTAGCTCGCCCTAAACATGAGGGCTGCTTGAGGGAGTCCTGGACTAAGGGGTCCTCAAGCGTCCTACTCACATATCCATGGCCGGACTGATGGGCTGTGAAGACATGAAGACCGAAGACTGTACCCGTGTCCGGATTAGACTCTACTTGGCTTGAAAGGCAAGCTTGACAACCGACTATGTGGATTCCTTCTTATGTAACCGACTTCATGTAAACCCTAGATCCCCCCGTGTCTATATAAACCGGAGGGGTTAGTCCGAAAAGGATACACACATTACCATAGCCATTACGATCTGGTGGTAGAGCAACTCTTGTAACACTCATATTCATCAAGATCAATCAAGCAGGAAGTAGGGTATTACCTCCATAGAGAGGGCAGAACACAGGTAAACATCGTGTCCCCCATCTCCTCCGTTACCATCGATCCCTGACGCACGTTCGGGACACCCTACCCGAGATCCGCCGGTTTTGACACCGACATTGGTGCTTTCATTGAGAGTTTCACTGTGCCGTCGACAAAAGGTCCGATGACCCCTTCAATCGTCGATAATGACGCTGTCCAAGGAGGAACCCTCCTCCCCGGACAGATTTTTGTTTTCGGGCGGCTTCATCATGGCCAACCGCTTGACCATATCTGGAGCAGGTCGAGCTTACGCCCACGACCATCAGTCAGATTTGGAGGCTTGAACTATGTCACGGATATCCGTGGAGACTTGATCTTCAATGGATTTGAGACCGCGGCGATCGCTCCCCCTCGCTCCGATGAACATGACTTCAATCTGTCATCGGACCACATCCAGGAGATGGTTCCTGTTGTTGCAACGGCCTTAGAACCAGAGCAAATCGCGCCATCCAAAGCCATAGAGTCCACGGCGTTGGAGCCGCACACGGACTCAACACCCTGCAGTATTTGCGTCAACGGAATTTCGGACTCGTCTCCGGCTATAAGTTTCGGACCGTGTACTCCTGCGGACACCGAGCTAGATCGGTTATCGATCTTCGAATTCAGCGCCCAGATGTTTTCCAGCACTCACCTTTGGGCGATGTGCTGAACTCTTTAAAGAATTTGTCCTTAAAGAAGGACTCGCAGCCGAACTATGTTCGGTTCGAAAGTTAGAGGTCGATGATGAAATTTCTCTTCCCACCCGCCACCCACTTCATAGGTACCGCCGAGGACTTAACCAACAAGCTCGATTACGGCTCCGAAGACATCGGCGGTATGGACGACGATGCCGACAAGGAGCAAGGCCAAGACCCGCCATTTATCGGATGTTGATTTCGCCACCTCTTCGTCTGACGTGTACATGGTTGATACACCTAAAGGATCTGGCGGCGACAAAGAAGAGCCAGATGCTGAATAAACCCTTCCGAGACGTTAGCTCAGCGCCGCCCTAAACACGCTCTAAGCCCCGTCGCTCAAAAGATGGCAACACTGGCACCGGAGAAAATAGTACTTCGGGCGACGCCGAAAACAATGAAGACCCTGTTGGAGCTACATCCGAACAGGAGGAGCAACACAACGGGCAAAATAACCCTGATAAACAGGCCGCACCCAACGACCTGGATGACGATAGTTATCGTCCAATCTCCGAGGATGAGGAGAGCCTCGGCAATGAGGAGTTCATCGTGCCTGAGGCACCCCTCGAGCAGGAGCGCTTTAAGCGCCAAATTTCATAGCTATCGCAAGAAGCCTAAAGAAAAAGCAGCGGCAGCTCCATGCGAATCAAGACCTACTCATCGATAGATGGACCGATGTCTGGCAATGAAGAATACGGCCTCAGCGCCCAACCAAGAGTTACCCAAAACGCAGATCGCTACCTCGGTTCGATGAGGAGGCACCGGATCCCATACCTTCCTCACAAGATGTGGACCGACCACCACGTGGTAAGGATAGTCTTGACCGACCACACCATGGTCGGGATAAAAGCAACTCAGCCGAACAACAGCCGCCCCGCCTCGCAAAAACAGGGACATAACAGCTCGGGATCATACATACGACCTTCGACAGACACAAGGCGGTAGAAGCGGGACACACTATATCAATCTACGGATCGCGAGGACGCTTCCCTACTTGGGGTGACAGCTACCTATTTGGATGTGACAAACTTAATCACACCCGGGCTGATAACCGCAGACGGACTTCATCGGAGGTGCACCGTGACGCGGCCCGCTATAGAGGCGCCGCACACCCTCTCTGCTTCACAGATGAGGTGCTGGATCACGAATTCCCCGAGGGGTTCAAGCCCGTCAATATTGAATCATACGACGGAACAACTGATCCCGCAGTGTGGATCGAAGATTTTATTCTCCACATCCACATGGCCCATGGAGACGACCTCCACGCCATCAAATACCTCCCACTAAAGCTCAAAGGGCCAGCTCGACACTGGCTAAATAGCCTGCCTGAAAATTCCATTGGCAGCTAGGAGGACCTGGAAGAAGGCTTCCTTGACAACTTCCACGGTACGTATGTCCGGCCACCCGATGCTGATGACTTAAGCCACATAGTTCAACAACCCGGAGAATCAGCCAGAAAATTCTGGACTAGGTTCCTAACCAAAAAGAACCAGATCGTTGACTGTCCGGATGCCGAAGCCCTAGCGGCCTTTAAACACAGCATCCGTGACGAATGGCTAGCCCGCCACCTCGGCCAAGAAAAGCCGAGGTCCATGGCAGCCCTCACGGCACTTATGACCCGCTTTTGCGCGGGAGAGGATAGTTGGCTGGCTCGCAGTACAAACACAGCCGACGAAGCAGCCAAAGTTATCACCGGCAAACTCCGGCGCAACAAACACAAACGCCGAAGCAATGGCGATAATACCGATGACGCTACAGTTCACGCCGGATTCAGCGGCTCCAAGTCTGGCCAGCGAAAGAAGCCCTATAAAAGGAACGGTGGAAGACCATCCAGCCTGGACCGCATACTAGATCGTCCGTGCCAGATACATGGCACCCGAGACAAACCGGCCACCCATACTAACAGAGATTGCCGAGTCTTTAAGCAAGCCAGCAAAGTAAATATCGGAAACAAGGAAGGGGAATCGCAGAGCGAGGATGACGACGAGGAGCCCCGACAACCGAACACTGGGGGGCAGAAGAAATTCCCGCCTCAAGTCAAAACGGTGAACATGATATATGCTACACACATCCCCAAAAAGGGAGCGCAAAAGCGCACTCGAGTGGACGCTCTATACGGTGAGAGCTGGGCACGCCATTTAAAATTCAACCCATGGTCGTCATTCCCGATCACCTTTGGCCGTGATCATCCAACTAGCATCCGTCAAGGTGGTCCGGCCGCATTGGTACTCGACCCAATCATCGACGAATTTCACATGACACGAGTCCTAATGGACGCTGGTAGCAGCCTCAACCCGCTCTATCAGGATACAGTACGCAAAATGGGCATTAATCCCTCATGAATCAAGCCCACGATAACCACCTTTAAAGGAGTTATACCAGGCGTAGAGGCCCGTTGTACGAGCTCGATCACGCTGGAGGTGGTCTTCGGTTCCCCGGATAACTTCCGAAGCGAAGAGCTAATCTTCGATATCGTCCCCTTCCGGCGGCTACCACGCCTTTGCTCCAGACGAATCCGCGTTCGCTAGATTCAACGTGGTGCCGCATTATGCTTATCTCAAGCTCAAGATGCCCGGTCCATGCGGCGTCATTACAGTAAATGGAAACACGAAACGTTCCCTCCGTACAGAGGAGCATACCGCAGCCCTAGCAAAGCAGGCGGCCAGAGCGCCTCAAGCGGCACCATAATCCGTCCGCCGAGCCCCCGAACATCGTTAAGAAGGTCCGGACTACACTGCATCAGGGCAGCTCTGTTCGTCAAGAGCTGAATTAGTAAATTCAGCCTCCGTCCCAGCCCCGATGAGGAAATGGCATCCGTGCACCGGCAGCATAATTCACGCACTCAAAACCCCATGGGTACTAACGGAGGCATAACTCGCTTGCGATCCACAGTGCGGCTTGACTGACCCTGGGATTACGAGTTCTTTTTCTCTTTCCGAGGTCTATGCGGATGACCCGCTCGCAGAACACACCAAGGAGGCAAGGAGCTCTGGCATACAAGGGAATCCCCATGTGGTCTCTACTAAACGATTGCCATACTTGTTTTACATACCCTCACGCAGCTCGCCCTTGGTTGCGGCATGTTAAATAGCTTTACTTTCTTATCGCATTACTTGCACAATGTACGCCTCGACGTACTAATTACATCACAATAGTGAATAAATGGTGGAGTCTGTTTATTACTTAATTTTCCTCTCTCCTCACCTTTGTATATATTACTTATCGCATGCGTACACCATGGTACGACATTACGCCGAGGGGCTTCATATAATTCTCGCATTACGGCAATAAAAGTCCGAACACTTTTACAGTATAGTTCGGCACCCCGAACTTATAGCATTATATGCATCGGCTCCGAATCTTGTCTTTGGTCAATAGTTGGGTTTCCCGGCTCTTGTGCTTGCTACCTTACGTTCCGCTATATATCGGCTAGGGTAGTAAAGGCGAGAACTATCTGCGATTGTGTTCCGGTTCTTGGACGAGCACCTCGATAGAGAAAGCCGAACTGATGTCATGATGCGGGAGAGCTGGTCGGTATTCGAGAGGTTCCAAATCATTAGAGATTTTTGCGATTCTCATGAAGAATCAGTTCTTCCGATTAGAGTGTACAACGCCCTAGTTCGACCTTTGAATACTAGGGAAGCTTCGCCAACTTTCTTAATTGTCAAACTCCTATGGCTAAGTGAGGCGGTAAAGGCCGCATAGTCCGATTGCCTTGTTAGTTGTGCTAAACACCTCCTTTAAGGACCGAATGTGGAGTAAAGAGTGTTTAGATTTAACCTTCAACACTGCCCCGTACCTATCTACGTGTAGGGTAGGCGACCGACAATGGTCAACCCTCGGATATCATAACGGCATACGGAGGTAAAATATAAATCGCAATCATTATAATACATAACATCACTGTTCCATATTACAGGACAGGATAATACAATTGTTCTCATGGAAATATGACATCCTTCGAACATTGCTCCGCCATAAGGCGGGACCCTCCAGGACACCATCAAAATAGAGCTCGGGTCGACGATGCTCCTTGCCCTCCGGCGGTCCCTCGGTCATCAGCTTCTTGGCATCCACCTTTGCCCAATGCGTCTTGACACGGGCAAATGCCATACGCGCACCTTCAATACAGACCGACCGCTTCACGGCTTCGAGCTACGGATAGGCACTTACAAGCCGCTTAACAAGACCGAAGTAGCTGCTAGGTATAGGCTCGGCGAGCCACAAATGGACTATCGGGTCCTTCATGGCTAGCTCTGCGACCGTGCAACTCGACCAACTGCTTTAGGTCTGGTCATTGAAAGGGCACCGGATGTTCGGGTCCAAGATATTGGGACCGTAATAGCTTCTCCAGAGACATCCCTTCTTCGGCTCTATAATGCTCGGCAAGATCTCGATATCTTTGCGCGCGGATCCGTAAGCGCCCTAGAAAACCCAAATTCGGATAAGTACAAGGAACATTTCTTCTACATACTTGCTTTGCACGGTGAAAGACTTACCGCGCAACCTTCTTGGCACTTTGAATCTCCACGGAGGGCGTTACGCTCGGCTTCGTGCATCTGTGTCGCTCTGGTGGGCCTTCGCTCGATTCGGACTCTTAAGCCTTACATTCGCTCAAAGACTCAAATCTCTCGATCGCGCCACTGAGTTGTTCTTTGCGCCCTCGCCAACTGAGCCTCGTGCTTCTCCTTGTGGCCAAGGCGCGTTCCACAGCCGCTTTGTCCTAGGCCTCTGCTAATGCCTTTTTGAGGGCCGCCACCTCGGTCGTGGCCCCTAATAAAGTTCATGAAACTTTAGTCAGCTTGAACAATTTACTCTTCAATATACACGCAGCAGGTTACCGCATACCTTGGCTATCCTCCAGCTGCTTCTTCACGCGGCCGAACTCTTCCTCGGCCGCTCCGATTCTGCTTCAGTCGAGACCTCCAGCTTGATTTAGCGGTAGGAGGCCCGCAACCCAGGCCTGCTTATTCACATAGACACTTTATGTTAGACTCCTGCGAAAATTGATTTTGATCCTCTGTTCGGCTTTTCTTTCCGGACACCGAACAGAGCATTAGAGTCTACTGTCTACGCTGTGATATTCTTCTTACAATTATGTACTCACCTCAAAGCCTGCTAGAAGGCTAGCGCAGGCTTCAGTCAGCCCATTTTTGACGGACTGAACCTTTTCAATCACCGTACCCATATGGGCACGGTGCTCAGCCATAATGGAGGTGCCTTGCAAACGCCTCCGAAAGATGATCCGGCGCCTCTGGTTGGGCGGGAGGACACTTTGGTAGCACAACCCCTCCTTTCGGGAAGGGGCGTTTGCGGACTCGAGCCGTATAGGTCTCCTGGAATAGAATCCATTTGAGGGTCGAATAGAACTTCGGCCCTTGCGTCTGGTCTCCGTGAGGGATTTTTCCCCATGTATCCGTGATCCGGGAGTCATCTGAGGCGCCCGCCGACGATCTCGAGTCTTCCCGGTCCGAGGGAGGCCCTTGAGGCGCCTCCTCGTCGTCACCCCCTTGGTCGAAGGGAGTAAGCGGCGCGGTGACATCTTTGGCCCTCTCCTTTGGGTCCAAATGAACCTTGATGAAGATAGTGGAGAGCTGTCCGAGCGGACTGCGATAACACGATTCAAACATTGCAAGGCGAAAGGGCGAATGTTGGGCGTGCATAAGGACTTTTGATACATACGATTTGGCTCGAGGCTTGGCCCGGGAAGGCCGCTCCGGACTGCTATCAACATCCCACGCGGAGTTATCCGCGGGGGAGCCTTTTCCCCTCTTGGGCGCCTTCGCCTCCAGGTTCTTAGAGGCCGCCCTCTTCTTCCTCCCCGCCACAGGTGGGGAGTCATCTTCTTCTTCCTCCTCTTTGCCGTCGTCTTCGGCGGACGAAGAGTGAGCCTCGTCTTCGGACTTCATGTCCGAAGCTCCTTTTGGCGAAGGCCACTCCTGGTCCCCTAGGCCACTTTCTTGGCCTTCTTCTCCGGCACGTCATAAGGCGTCGGAAACAACATCTTCGTCAGAAGTGGGAATTCTTGCTCCTCGTGAAGCCCGGAGTCTGGAGATTAATCTGCCCGCCACCTCGATCCGAACTGGCCGAAGTGGGTGGAGATCTTAGAATCCATCCTAAAAATATGCGGTGAAGGATATACCTTGAAAAGCGTTAAAAGACTTACCGAATTGGCACAGGCGCTTTAAGCTTAGCCTGCGTGATCTTGATTCGGTAGGTGGCGTCTCGCCAGCCTTTGAAGAGCGCTTTCAGATATCTTCGTAAATGCGTCGTAGAAAGAGCTCTAGTATTATCTGGTGCTTGGCTGGGTCAGACTCCCACAAATAGTAAGTCCGACGTTAGTTGCGGAAGAATCCGCGAATGAGCATAACCTGATCACATTGACAAGCTTGATCTTCTTGGTTATCATGTTCGACGGGCCATACGTCTGAGCCCTCATTATCTTGTTCGAAGATCCCCGTGTCAGGCCCTTCTCTTGGACAGAAGTGAGCCAGATCGCGAACTCCGGATCGGAATTAAAGGGGCCACTACCCGGTTGGTGTCACGTGGCTCGGTGATGTAAAACCACCCGATTGCCATCCCTTCACCGTCTTCGCAAAGGAGCCTTCGGTCGGGTGACATGGGGCATATCGCTTCACCATGGCACCTCCTTTTCTGCTCTTGTCGACCGCTCACCACCTTCGGTTTCACATTGAAGGTCTTGACCATAGGCCGAAGTGAGGTGGGATGCGAAGAAAGGCCTCGCATTACCCATTTATAAATGCCGAGATATTGAGGATAAAATTGGGAGCCAGATCGTGGAAGTCCAACCATAGTAAAACATCAATCCACGGACAAATGGATGAAGAGGGAATCCCAGCCCACGGACAAAGTGTGTGAGAAACACAACCATCTCATGGGGCTCGGGGGTAGGGACGATTTGCCCTTTTGCCGGGAGTCGGTGAGCAATCTCCTTGGCTAAATATCCAGCCTTGATACGTCCATTTTGCATCATGCTTTTATGTCGATATTTATTGCATTATGGGCTGTTATTACACATTATGTCACAATACTTATGCCTATTCTCTCTTATTTTACAAGATTTACATAAGGAGGGAGAATGCCGGCAGCTGGAATTCTGGGCTGGAAAAGGAGCAAATATCAGAGACTTAGGGCCTGTTCGGGAGCCCTCCCGCTTCTCAACTCCTCAACTCCACGTGAGGAGTGCAGCCGAACGATCCAAATCCTGGTTATGGGCGAGAGAAGCTGGCGAAACTTGCAGTGCAATTTTCACGGAGTCGCGGAGCTAGCAAACTCGAGCTCCTCCAAACAAATGGGTAGCGAGGAGTTGCCAAGAATTACATGTGAGTGCCACCGCCAAGTGAGTTACCGGTTCGATTCGTTTGTAGCAAATATTACAAGTATGTGCCACCGCCAAGGCAAGTTACGGTTAGTTAAGTTACCAGAGCAGGCTTCCCATGCCTATATGGGGCATCACGCCTGATTGGGCCCTCCCGAGCTGCTATTTCTCATAGCTAGGTGGTCATGGCCTGTTTCAACGACGAGCGAGGAGCTACTCTACCGAACGATTTGTAACTCCGGGATTTTAACTGAGAAGCTGGCTGCTGATTTTGGGCTATGGAGTTGAGGATTTTGAGGCTGTGGAGAGCTACCGAACACACCCTTATTCTGCACAACTCCAAAAGTCCCGAAACTCTATGAAAGTTGTTTTTGGAAATAATAAAAAATACCGAGCGGAAGAAATACCAGAGGGGGCCCACACCCTGGCCACGAGGGTGAGGCGCGCCACCCCTCGGCGCGCCTCGCCTCGTCAGGCCTCAGCCCTCGGTGCCCATCTTTTGCTATATGAAGTCTTTCGTCCAGAAGAAAAATCGAAGCAAGCTTTGGGACGAGACTCCTCCGCCACGCAGTGAACCTTGGCGGAACCAATCTAGGGCTCGGCATTGCTGTTCTACTGGGACACTTCCTCGGGAGGGAAATCATCGCCATCGTTATCACCAACGCTCCTCTCATCGGGAGAGGGCCAATCTACATCAACATCTTCACTAGCACCATCTCCTCTCAAACCCTAGTTCATCTCTTGTATCCAATTCTTGTCTCTAAGTCTAAGATTGGTACCACAGGAGGTTTGCTAGTAGTGTTGATTACTCCTTGTAGTTGATGCTACTTGGTTTATTTGGTGGAAGATCATATGTTCAGATCCTATATGCATATTAATACCCCTCTGATTATGAACATGAATATTCTTTGTGAGTAGTTACGTTTGTTCCTGAGGACAAGGGAGAAGTCTTGCTATTAGTAGTCATGTCAATTTGGTATTCGTTTGATATTTTGATGAGTTGTATGTTGTCTCTCCTCTAGTGGTGTTATGTGAACGTCGACTACATGACACTTCACCATTATTTGGGCCTAGAGGAAGGCATTGGGAAGTAATAAGTAGATGATGGGTTGCTAGGGTGAGAAGCTTAAACCCTAGTTTATGCGTTGCTCGTAAATGGCGGTGATTTGGATCCATATGTTTCATGCTATGGTTAGGTTTACCTTAATACTTCTTTTGTAGTTGCGGATGCTCGCTTGCAATAGGGTTAATCATAAGTAGGATGCTTGTTCAAGTAAGAACAGCACCCAAGCACCGTCCACCCACATATCAAATTATCAAAGTAATCTTGAACGCGAATCATATGCACGTGATGAAAACTAGCTTGACGATAATTCCCATGTGTCCCCGGGAGCGCTTTTCTCTATATAAGAGTTTGTCCAGGCTTGTCCTTTGCTACAAAAAGGATTGGGCCACCTTGCTGCACTTTATTTACTTTTGTTACTTGTTGCTCTTTACAAATTATCTTATCACAAAACTATCTCATACCTATTATTTCGGTGCTTGCAGAGAATACCTTGGCTGAAAACCGCTTATCATTTCCTTCGCTTCCTCGTTGGGTTCGACACTCTTACTTATCGAAAGGACTACGATAGATCCCCTATACTTGTGGGTCATCAGGCCTCTCGGAGCTCCTGATGTCCTTCTTCTTGACGGAGGAGGCCATCCACTTGCCTCTAGCTCCGAATCCGGACATGTTTGGAGTGCTTTCTCGAACGAGGAAAAGCTAAGGCTTGGCTACCTGGAGCTCAAGGACGGAAGGACCCAGAAGGAGAGAAAGGGTGTGGGTGAAGGAAGAGAATCCTTATCCCTTATAAAGGCCACGAATATCAAGCGCCCCGCCGCCTCTAAAAACTCGCCTATTCCCAAAGGGCTGTATAAACGACACGGTTGGGTTACCCATGCCCGCATTGATGAGAATCCCGCGATAAGGGGACACGATCTCTGCTTTGACAAGACGTGCCAATGGAAACCGCGTCTCAAAACGCGGACCGGACAGACGTGATGTCGTGTTGTAAAAGGCTGTCAGCGGATAGAACTCGTGTAAAAATACATAGTCTCTGCGGTTATGTATGGGTGTGTGACAGTCCGGATACTATCATCGCATCCAAGACTATCTTGGAGTTCGAAAGGGAACCCGCCTTGCAATGCAGAAGACAATCTGAGCGCCAGACTCCTCGTCATTGAAGCCGGGTTCAAAGCTACTCGAGGAGTCTGGACAAAGGGGTCCTCGGGCGTCCGGCATGTTATCCATGGGCCGAAATGATGGGCTGTGAAGACATGAAGACCAAAGACTGTACTCGTGTCCAGATTGGACTCTACTTGGCGTGGAAGGCAAGCTTGGCAACCGACTATGTAGATTCCTTCTTATGTAACCGACTCCATGTAAACCCTAGATCCCCCTGGTGTCTATATAAACCGGAGGGGTTAGTCCAGAAAGGATACACACATTACCATAGTCATATAGGCAAGACTTCTAGGATTTAGCCATTACGATCTCGTGGTAGATCAATTCTTGTAACACCCATATTCATCAAGTTCAATCAAGCAGGAAGTAGGGTATTACCTCCATAGAGAGGGTCCGAACATGGGTAAACATCGTGTCCCCCGTATCCTGTTACCATCGATCCTAGATGCACAGTTCGGGACCCCCTACCCGAGATCCGCCGGTTTTGACACCGACACTGCTCTCCTTTGTTTTAACCATTAGTTGGTTGATTCCTGAGGCCGCTTGTATATTTACTAGTGGGAACCATGGTAAAAGAGCGAGGTGGGATTAGTAAAAGAGCGAGTGTGGTTGAATTGACAATTCAACTGCTAATACTTGCAAATATTTTTTCGCTCCGCTTGTGTCGAATCAATAAATTTAGGTTGAATACTACGCCTCGAAAACTATTGTGATCCCCTATACTTGTGGGTTGTCGACGACCCATGTTGGAAGGGGCAAAGGTGCTCGCAATGAAAGCGATTACACATGATGGTTCTCTTTTGTGTTGTTGTTAGAGGAGGGCAAAGCCTCCATCCGTCAACAATGATGGCCACCTCGAGTAGCGGTGGTCATGTTAGCAAAGGAGGAAAAGAGTCCATCCGGTGAACAATGATGGCCACCTTTGTGCCCTCAACACTATCCTAGTAGAAAATCCATCTTTAAATATAGAGGCAATTTGAGAGTCCTTGATAAAATCAGGGCCGTGTAAATCACGCACATGGGTCTCACGGCTGCGAGCTGGAGAGTGCACCATCTCCACCCATCACTTCCAATGACCAGAAAGATAAAACCCCTGCTCAGATAAACCAAAGCCTTAGGTAAACAAACTTACCGCCTCTATATGCTTGTAATAGGAGAAGCCGTGAAGAATCGGCTCCTTGATAAGATCCTCTCTTTCCCCCCTTGTAAATGGCCTCCAGTGCAGTTTCCAAGGCTTGATGATTCACGAAACCCTTCTTAATCGCCCGAGTCACGTCATCGGACACATTGTACCTCCATAATGGATGAATTCACTGCTGAAGAAGTTGGACTCCTCGGCTAGCTAATAGATGGGGCCGTCTCCAGAAATTTGGGGTCCCGGGACAAAACTCAAATTAGGGCCCTAAATTTCTACCACCGGGGTCAAACTAATTAATCTTACAACACATACGTGACAATTTTACAAAGCTTCCCACAAAGAAAAATCAAGAACTACCAAGGGCAAACTTAACAATGTCATAACCCCTAGCCTTGTTCGTCCCTTTCCCACCCAATTTAATCAAAACAAATAAATTCTTTACTTGGGAGTGGAGGATCGGATGTGATTGCGCTCTTAGTCGACTGGCCATGTAGACGAACTAGCGCCGTGGTCTGGTGGACGATGGACGGAAGCGGAACTTAATGGAACCGACGGGCGTTGTTGAGGCCTCGACCCTCGGGTAGGAAAAATGGTCGATTGACCATGACCTAATGGGTTGGCTTTGCTAGGCTGAACTAATATGGTGATTTGGGCTGCTGAGCTATAGTTTTTCCTAATTAAACCAACACATAACAGACTAATACGTGGTGATTTAGGGGCCCCGTGCGGTCGCCCACTTTGGCCCCCTCCATCGCCGGCCCTGCTAATAGCCACCGACATCACATTGATGATTGTAAGCTTATCGTGACCAAGGCATCCTACTTGAGCAGCCAGCCTAGTCACCTCGGCGTCTTCGTCTTAGGAGTACATCCTCGGATGCCGGTTGTATCGCTTCTTCAAAGGGCGCAAGATAAGCGGGAGGAAGTCCCTACCGGAAGGATATTTGAGTAGCACATTGGCGATAAGAAACCACTCGGCCGACCATGTCTCAAAGATCCTCCTTGGGGTACCTGGGAGATATCCAGCGCCGGTGATCCTACACATCTTGGCTCCTCCAACTTAAAAAATAGTGTCATCCTGAGTGCGAGGAATCAAGCATAAATATTTGCGCCATAATCCAAAGTGCGCCTTGTAGCCGAGGAAGTCCCTGCAAAGGGCAACAAAGCCCATTATGTGTTGAATAGAATTGGGCGTGAACTGATAGAGTTGGATCCCATTAAACACTAAACGACCCCTAAGGAAGGGGTGAATCAAAAAGCCAAGACCTTGGAATGAAACAAATCTGCTCTAATCCCTGTGGGGTAGGGAATTGTAGTCGTTAAGTGAGGGAAATATGCCCTAGAGGCAATAATAAGGTTGTTATTTTGTATTTCCTTATTCATGATAAAGTTTTATTATTCATGCAAGAATTGTATTGATCGGAAACTTAAATACATGTGTGAATACATAAACAAATATCGTGTCCCTAGTAAGCCTCTACTAGACTAGTTCGTTGATCAAAGATGGTTAAGGTTTCCTAACCATGGACATGTGTTGTCATTTGATAACAGGATCACATCATTAGGAGAATGATGTGATGGACAAGACCCATCCGTTAGCTTAGCATATTGATCGTTCAAGTTTATTGCTATTCCTTTCTTCATGTCAAATACATATCCTTCGACTATGAGATTGGCAACTCCCGGATACCGCAAGGAATACCTTGTGTGCTATCAAAGCGTCACAACGTAATCGGGTGATCATAAAGATGCTTTCTGAGATATCTTGAAGGTGTTTGTTGATTCGGCATAGATCGAGATTAAGATTTGTCACTACAGTATCGGAGAGCTATCTCAAGCCCTCTCGGTAATACACATCATAAGAAGCCTTGCAAGCAAAGTGACTAATGAGTTAGTTACATTTTGATGTATTCTGACACAAGTAAAGAGACTTGCTTAGCAGATTGAACTAGGTATGAAGATCTTGTGATCGAATCTCGGGCAAGTAACATACCGATGGACAAAGGGAATTACGTATGTTGTCATAACAGTTCGACCGGTAAAGATCTTCATGGAATATGTAGGATCCAATATGGCATCCAGGTTTCGCTATTGGTTATTGACCGGAGAAGTGTCTCGGTCATGTCTACATAGTTCTCGGACCCGTAGGGTCTGCACGCTTAACGTTCATTGACGATATAGTGTTATATGATTTGGTGACCGAATGTTGTTCGGCGTCTCGAATGAGATCACGAACATGATGAGGAGTCTCGAAATGGTCGAGAGGTAAAGATTGATATATGGGATGATGATATTCGGACACCGAAAGTGTTTGAGTGTGCTTAGGGTGATTATCGAATCTTGGAGGGGGTGCGGACACCCCGGGAGGTTAGTGGGCCTATTGGGCCATTCGAGGGGAGCACACCAGCCCACAAGGGGCTGGCGCACCCCCCATGGCAGTCTCCCTAGTGGGGAAAGGAAAGGGGGGATTCGGCTTCCCCTTCCTTCCTCTCCCTTCCTTCCCCTCGACAAATATGGCAGAGGAGGCGCGTAAAGGCAGGAGCCCAAGTAGGATTCAGACCTACTTGGCGCCCCTTGGCCTCTCCCCTCTCCCTCCCACCTATATATATGAGGGGGGCGCCTAGTACATCACAACATTGTCTTAGCCATGTGCGGCGCCCCCCTCCACAGTTTACAACCCCGGTCATATTTTCGTAGTGCTAAGGCGAAAACCTGCGGAGATAACTTCACCATCACCTTCACCGCGCCATCATGTCATCTTTAGGAACTCATCGACTACCTCGCCCGTCTTGCTTTGGATCAAGAAGGCGTGAAACGTCACCAGCTGAGCGATGTCTTTGACAGCGGAGGTGTCGTACGTTCGGTACTCTATCGGTTGGATCGCGAAGAAAGTTCAGCTACATCAACCGCGTTGTGAAATGCTTCCGCTTAAGGTCTACGAGGCTACATAGACACACTCTCCCCATCTCGTTGCTATGCATCTCCATGGATAGATCTTGCGTGTGCGTAGAGTTTTTTGTTTTCCATGCAACGTTTCCCCAACAAGGAATCCGAGCCAGGTCTTTGCATAGATGATATGCACGAGTAGAACACAAAGAGTTGTAGGTGGTGATAGTCATACTGCTTACCACCAACATCATATTTTTGGCGGTTTGTGGGATGAAGCGGCCCGGACCAACCTTACATGGCCACGCACATGAGACCGGTTCCACCGACGGAGATGCAACTAGTTTTGCATAAAGGTGGCTGGTTGGTGTTTTTTTCTCCTACTTTAGTTGAATCGAATTTGACTACGGCCGGTCCTCGAAGAAGGTTAAAACAACAAACTTGATGAATCACCGTTGTGGTTTTTGCGTAGGTAAGAACGGTTCTTGCTAGAAGCCTGTAGCAGCCACGTAAAACTTGCAACAACAAAGTAGAGGACGTCTAACTTGTTTTTGCCGGGCATGTTGGTGATGTGATATGGTCAAGACATGATGATACGTTATTGTATGAGATGATCATGTTCTGTAATTTATCGGCAACCGGTAGGAGCCTTATGGTTGTCTCTTTATTGTATGAAATGCATACGCCATGTAATTGCTTTACTTTATCACTATGCGTTAGCGATAGTTGTAGAAACAATAGTTGGCAAGACGACCCTGACGCAACGATGGAGATCAAGGTGTCGAGCCGGTGACGATGGAGATCATGACGATGCTTTGGAGCTGGAGATCAAAAGCACAAGATGATGATGGCCATATCATGTCACATATTTTGATTGCATGTGATGTTTATCTTTTATGCCTCTTATTTTGCTTAGTAACGACGGTAGCATTATAAGATGATCCCTTCACTAAATTTCAAGATAAAAGTGTTCTCCCTGAGTATGCACCATTGCCAAAGTTCATCGTTTCGAAGCACCGCGTGATGATCGGGAGTGATAGACTCTAAGTTCACATACAATGGGTGTAAGACAGTTTTGCACATGTAGAATACTTGGGTTAAACTTGAAGAGCCTAGCATGTACATACATGGTCTCGGGACACCATTGATGACTACCCCATCTCACGTCATTATAGGACATGGGTTAGTTGATTTGGATCACGTATCACTTAGATGACTTGACAAATGTCTATTTAAGTTGAAGTTCATTAGTAATTTGATTAATTGAACTTAATTTATCATGAACTTAGTCTTATAGTTTTGCATATCTATGTTGTAGATCAATGGCCCGAGCTACCGTTCCCCTGAATTTTAATGCGTTCCTAGAGAAAGCTAAGTTGAAAGATGATGGTAGCAACTACACGGACTGGGTCCATAACTTGAGGATTATCCTCATTGCCGCACAGAAGAATTATGTCCTTGATGCACCGCTAAGTGAAAGGCCTGCTGTAGGAGTTGAAGCTGACGTTATGAACGTTTGGCAAGCTCGATCTGATGACTACTCAATAGTTCAGTGGGCCATGCTTTACGGCTTAGAACCGGGACTTCAAAGACGTTTTGAACGTCATGGAGCATATGAGATGATCCAAGAGTTGAAGTTAATATTTCAACCAAATGCCCGGGTTGAGAGATATGAAGTCTCCAACAAGTTCTATAGCTGCAAGATGGAGGACAACAGTTCTATTAGTGAAAACATACTCAAAATGTCTGGGTATTATAATCACTTGACTCAACTGGGAGTTGATCTTCCAGTTGATTGTGTTACTGATAGAGTTCTTCAATCATTGCCACCAAGCTACAAAGGCTTCGTGATGAACTATAATATGCAAGGGATGAATAAAATAATTCCCGAGCTCTTCGCAATGCTCAAAGCTGCGGAGGTAGAAATCAAGAAGGAGCATCAAGTGTTGATGGTTAACAAGACCACTAGTTTCAAGAAAGAGGGCAAGGGAAATAAAGGGAACTTCAAGAAGAATGGCAAGCAAGTTGCCACTCCTAGGAAGAAAACCCAAAGCTGGACCCAAGCCTGAACCGAGTGCTTCTCTTGCCAAAGGGACTGATTCTTTGAAGCGGAACTGCCCCAAATACTTGGCGGATAAGAAGGATGGCAAAGTGAACAAATGTATATTTGACATACATGTTATTGATGTGTACCTTACTAATGCTCGTAATAAAGGCTGCTTCACGATTTGATACTGGTTCAGTTGCTCATATTTGTAACTTGAAATAGGAGCTGCGGAATAAACGAAGATTGGCTAAGGACGAGGTTACGATGCGCGTCGGAAATGGTTCCAAGGTCGATGTGACCGCCGTCGGCACACTACCTCTACATCGACCTTCGGGATTAGTTTTAGACCTGAATAATTGTTATTTGGTGCCCGCGTTGAGCATGAACATTATATCTAGATCTTGTTTATTGCGAGGCGGTTATTCATTTAAATCAAAGAATAATGGTTGTTCTATTTATATCAGTAATATCTTTTATGTTCATGCACCCTTGAAGAGTGGTCTATTCTTGTTGAATCTCGATAGTAGTGATACACATATTCATAATATTGATGCCAAAAGATGCAAAGTTGATAATGATAGTGCAACATATTTGTGGCACTGCCGTTTAGGTCATATTGGTGTAAAACGCATGAAGAGACTCCATGCAGATGGACTTTTGGAATCACTTGATTATGAATCATTTGATACTTGCGAACCATGCCTCATGGGCAAGATGACTAAAACTCTGTTCTCCGGAACAATGGAGCGAGCTAATGACTTATTGGAAATACTACATAGGGATGTATGCGGTCCAATGAGTATTGAAGCATGCGGTGGGTATCGTTATTTTCTAACTTCCATAGATGATTTGAGTAGATATGGGTATGTCTACTTAATGAAACAAAAGTCTGAAACATTTGAAAAGTTAAAAGAATTTCAGAGTGACGTGGAGAATCATCATACAAGAAAATAAAATTTCTACGATTTGATCGCGGAGGCGAATATTTGAGTTACAAGTTTGGCCTTCATTTAAAACAATGTGGAATAGTTTCACAACCACGCCACCTGGAACACCATAGCGTAATGGTGTGTCTGAACGTCGTAACCGTACCTTATTAGATATGGTGCATTCTATGATGTCTCTTACCGATTTACCACTATCATTCTGGGGTTATGTATTAGAGGCAGCCACATTCACGTTAAATAGGGCACCGTCTAAATCCATTGAGACGACACCGTATGAACTATGGTTTGGCAAGAAACCTAAGCTGTCGTTTCTTAAAGTTTGGGGTTGCGACACTTATGTCAAAAGGCTTCAGCCTGATAAGCTCGAACCCAAATCGGAGAAGTGCGTCTTCATAGGATACCCTAAGGAAACAATTGGGTACGCCTTCTACCACAGATCAAAAGGCAAGATCTTTGTTGCCAAGGATGGAACATTTCTAGAGAAGGAGTTTCTCTCGAAATAAGTGAGTGGGAGGAAACTAGAATTTGATGAGGTAATTGTACCTTCTCTCAAATTGGAAAGTAGCACATCACAGAAAACCGTTCCAGTGATGCCTACACCAACTAGAGAGGAAGAAAATGATAATGATCATGAAACTTCAGATCAAGTTGCTACTGAACCTCGTAGGTCAACCAGAGCACGATCCGCACCAGAGTGGTACGGTAATCCTGTTCTGGAAGTCATGTTACTAGACCAAGGCGAACCTACGAACTATGAAGAAGCTATGATGAGCCTAGATTCCGATAAATGGCTTGAGGCCATGAAATCTGAGATAGGATCCATGTATGAGAACACAGTGTGAATTGTGGTGCACTTGCCCGATGATCGGCAAGCCAATGAGAATAAATGGATCTTCAAGAAGAAGATTGACGCTGATGGTAATGTTACTATCTTCAAAGCTCGACTTGTCGCGAAAGGTTTTCGACAAGTTCAAGGAGTTGACTACAATGAGACTTTCTCACCCGTAGCGATGCTTAAGTCTGCTTGAATCATGTTAGCAATTGCCGCATTTTATAATTATGAAATCTGGCAAATGGACATCAAAACTGCATTCCTTAATGGATTTCTTAAAGAAGAGTTGTATATGATGTAACCGGAAGGTTTTGTCGATCCTAAAGGTGCTAACAAAGTGTGTAAGCTCCAAGCGATCCATCTATGGACCCGCAAGAATCTTGGAGTTGGAATATATGCTTTGATGAGGTGATCGAAGCATATGGTTTTATACAGACTTACAGTGAAGCCTGTATTTACAAGAAAGTGAGTGGGAGCTATGTAGCATTTTTGATATTATATGTGGATGACACATTATTGATTGGAAATGATATAGATTTTCTGGAGAGCATAATAGGATACTTGAATAAGAATTTTTCAATGAAAGACCTCGGTGAAGTTACTTATATATTGGGCATCAAGATCTACAGAGATAGATCGAGACGCTTAATAGGACTTTCACAAAGCAGATACCTTGATAAAGTTTTGAAGAAGTTCAAAATGGATCAGTCAACGAAAGGGTTCTTGCCTGTGCTACAAGGTGTGAACTTGAGTCAGACTCAAAGCCCGGCCACTACAAAAGATAGAGAGAGAATGAAAGTCATTCCCTATGCCTCAAATGCATAGGTTCTATCATGTATGCTATGCAGTGTACCGGACCTGATGCGTGCCTTACCATAAGTTTGGCGGGAGGTACCAAAGTAATCCAGAGTGGATCACTTGATAGCGGTCAAGAACATCCTGAAGTACTGAAAAGGACCAAGGATATGCTTCTCGCTTATGGAGGTGACGAAGAGCCGTCGTAAAGGGTTACGTCGATGCTAGCTTCAACGATCCGGATAACTCTAAGTCACAAACCGGATAATGCTTTTATATTGAATGGTGGAGTCATCCGGTTAGTGCAGTTCCAAGCGGGAAGCGTTAATGGCGGGATCTATGTGTGAAGCGGAGTACATAGCTACTTCGGAAGCAGCACATGAAGGAGTTCATATCCGATCTTGGTGTAATACCTAGTGCATTGGGTCCAATGAAAATCTTTTGTGGTAACACTGGAGCAATTTCCTTGGCGAAGGAATCCAGGTTTCGCAAGAGAACCAAAAACACCAAGAGACGCTTCAACTCCATTCATGAAAATGTCAAGGATGGAGACATAGAAGTTTGCAAAATACATACAGATCTGAATGTAGCAAAGCCATTGACTAAGCCTCTTCTGCGAGCAATACATGATTAGCACCAAGACTCCATGGGTGTTAGATTCATTACAATGTAATATAGATTATTGACTCTAGTGAAAGTGGGAGACTCAAGGAAATATGCCCTAGAAGCAATAATAAAGTTGTTGTTTTATATTTCCTTATTCATGATAAAGCACTAGTACGCGTCGGTCCTAAACAAACGGTTTTTAACCCCTTTCCGCGACGGCATTTGGAACCGTCGCCAAGTAAGTGTGGGCGATAGGGGGGTCCTTCCCACACGACCCGTAAACCGTCGAGGATATGCCCTCCTGCACACACGCCGGCAAAATGAGGTCGTAAAGTACCGACGAAGCGCTCAAATACGGAAATACATGCAGTAGAGCTAAAAAAATAAAATTATACGGCAAAATTGTTTCCGGTCACAAGTACAACCCACACAGTCACTCCCCGCTAAACGTTTCCATTCGTATGTACATCCCACACAGTCGCTCCAAGGAAAACGTTTCCGTTCACAGGCACCTCACACACAATTTTTCCCGTTAAATCGTTTGTGATAGTGTTGCCATTGCACACTATATTATTAATTTTATCGTTTGTGTTATTGAATGCATCACACACGGTGCGTAGAAGAAACTGTGTGGCAAAGGCTGTCCATCACACACACTTTTTATGTGGAAACTATGTGGCAAAGGCTGCACAAGGTGGCCTAATGCAAACAGTTTTCAAGAGAAAGTCGTGTGTGCAGTGGAGATTGATCGCACACGTAGTGGATCCTACAAACATTTCTGATCTCCACGTATATCGCAGATGTTTCGCTTTCGCAAACCATGTGCAATGTAATCCCTAATTTAAAAATCACATGTTTTGAATTTGAAAGTAGGCAATCACTTATTTCATATCCAACCATGTTTATTACAAATATAGGTTCAACCACGAATCCATAATTCGATGCACATGTACATATACTAAAGAACTACAGAAGCACCAAGTAAAGAATGATGAACCACAGTTGTACTAAAAACTGTAAATAGAGAGGCGAAGACATTACGGTTGTCGGAGAAGGTGAAGCGGAATGCCCATATTGTGCCCTCCTCCATGCGTAATACGCAGACACGACTCTAGGCCAACCCTTGTGATGGCTGCCCATCCATCCTTCACTTTGCCTTCATTAGGACTTACGATGCTCATTGTAGTCTGGATGAAATACTTTAACCTTCATTGCATGTCCACCAATCATGTACTTTGCGAGGTAATCTTGAGTGAACTGCTTCGAGAACCACTGGGAACGAAAAAGATTCAGACATTATTGTCTAACAACTCATATGGGCAGTAAAAAGAGAAGGCTGCAGAGTTTGTAGTTACCATCCTACAGCTCACCGTTGTGTTGGATAGAGCATAAACAAATAATTTGCTTGCCACCATTCGTATCTTTTTGCTAATAATCCTTATCAGTTTCCTCACTTGATGCTTCATCAATATCTCATTGCCCCATACGCAAAAAGGGTTGATGCGTGGATCCTTGCCAAGGGCATATGTACCTACAAGCAACAAGTCAATATTAGAAGCTAACTAGTGTCCGGGCCTGGATCTATATGCACTACATTATGGAACGATGGGGCGAGTACAAGCCAAGGCATGAAGCTAACCTCGGCGGAAAATGGTGGCCACTCCCGTTGTTGTCCTGCATAAGTAGTGGAAAGGCATGATAAGTACAGCAATCTTAACATCAAACAAATATAGCAAAGGTAAACAACATCATCTCCAAATGATAGCTTGAATGTGTTGGTTTCAGCATGTTGTTAAAGCGAGATATAAATGGAAGGCAATGTTACCGACAAAGAAGCTTAATACCATCAAATATTACAATTCAAACTGGTATTGTTGAAAATGAATAGAACGTAGGTAATTCTTAAACATCACACTGGATAAATGTGTAAAACTGAAATAAAGGGCATGTGTTAACTACACCAGGAATAACTGGAACCAAATATTGCCGTTCAAACTGGTATTGATGTAGTCGAGCGGTACAATTCCGACTTGCACATAATGAACAACACATTGTGAATGATTGAAATAAACAAGGCATAAATGACCAGTATAACAACCAAATATAGCCATTGAAAACTGGACAGAGTCTCACTGCAACTAACCTAACAAGAAAATACAGATAAACAGGGCATAGGCTTGAAAACCGGACAAATGCTCACTGCAACCAACCTAACAACCAAATACAGATAAACAAGGTATCTGCTCGATAACTGAAAAAATGCTCACTCCAGCCAACCTAACAACCAAATACAGATAAACAAGGCATCTACTCACTATAAACAACCAAATATAGCCATCCGTGAAACTAAAGTGGACAATTCATACTTAAACATCACATAGACCTATTGAACAATACATTGTTGCATAATTGAAATAATTAAACACGGCACAGTTAAAGCACTGCACGGCAAATGCTACTACAACAAAGGGTACGGCTTAGCAAGCTAGAAAAGGTAATATTTGCTGATAGAATGTTGCCTCACATTTCATGGACAGGATCCTTCCAGTTGGAAGAGCACAGACCCATGGTGCGCTCTCTGATGTCACAGATGGGCTGTTTCACCTTGGAAGAACCTTTGTGGGTGCCCTCCTCGTGGTTGTGGTCGTGGTCGTGGTCGATGAGATCTGACTTGGCAATTGAGGATCCCAAGCCGCCACCGTAGAACGTGTCCTTCAGAAGTGACAAAATGGGCTCGATGGCGTATGAAGCTCGCAAATCCTTGACCGCTTGGCGGAGGAGATCAGCGACAGGGCCGTCGAAGAGATCGACGACGGTTGAACCAGAGGGGTTGGGGATGGACCACTTAACCTGTGACATGGCCCGCGTGAAGCCGTCGGTGTGGACGAGCTTGATGTCGTAGCCAGCTTTCCCGAGATACAGTAATACACTAGCTAGCTGACATGTAGCCTTCGTCATGGCAACGTAGTCAACATCTTCGCCGGCTTGTGCGGCGACGTGTTGCTCCGGGATCGACAGGTCGGGACGAACGGCGGCCACCTCACCAACGTCCACCGGAGAGGCCATGATAAACCTCTTCTTGGTCGAACGCTCGTCGGGCTCCCCGGGATACGTGGTCGAGCTTAGGGTCAGCGACATTCGAGCAGGGATGTGGATCTGACGGGGAGGGACACCGCAGCCCTCATCTAAAAACTCAGGAGAGTGGGGCGACGGTATGGGAATCGCTGGGTAACCTGGACTTCAGGAGGAACGGGCAGATCGGCAGGGTTAAGCGGCGTTGGTCAGCAGCCGGGCGCCAGCGTGATCAAGCTAGGGTTCGAAGGGGGGGAGAGGGGCGGGTGGGGGACTGTGGAGGGGGGGGGTGGTGTCTGAGGATACCCCGCGGCTACTGAAAATTTTAGTAATGGTGGGTGGAGATGGTGGTAGACGAGGGAGGGCGCGACGGTTCAAATGCCTCGGCTACTGCAATTTTACTATAAGGTCGGTGCTGGAGGAGTGTGGGCGACGGTTGAAGTACGACAGCTACTAAAATTTGGGTAAAGGAATTGATGCGGGGCGGGAGTGCCCAAGATCGCGCACGGTCCAATAACAATATGTGTGTATGATAATAAGGAAAAGTGGCGCGGATCCGCCGATCTTTGCAATGCTCAAGGCGGGTAGTTTGTTTTTTATATTTCTAGGTAGTTGGTCTATCGCACACGGTTCGTCCTAATATCCAAATAAACTTACCCGCCTTTAGCTTGCTGATGTCTACTACACAACCTTCTTCTTGTAGACGTTGTTGGGCCTCCAAGTGTAGAGGTTTGTAGGACAGTAGCAAATTTCCCTAAAGTGGATGACCTAAGGTTTATCAATTCATGGGAGGCGTAGGATGAAGATGGTCTCTCTCAAACAACCCCCGCAACCGAATAACAAAAGAGTCTCTTTGTGTCCCCAACACACCCAATACAATGGTAAATTGTATAGGTGCACTAGTTCGCTGAAGAGATGGTGATACAAGTGCAATATGGATGGTAGATATAGGTTTTTGTAAACTGAAAATATAAAAACAGCAAGGTAACTAATGATAAAAGTGAGCGTAAGCGGTATTGCAATGCTAGGAAACAAGGCCTAGGGTTCATACTTTCACTAGTGCAAGTTCTCTCAACAATAATAACATAATTGGATCATATAACTATCCCTCAACATGCAACAAAGAGTCACTCCAAAGTCACTAAAAGCAGAGAACAAACGAAGAGATATGGCAGGGTACGAAACCACCTCAAAGTTATCCTTTCTGATCGATCTATTCAAGAGTCCGTAGAAAAAGAACATGAAGCTATTCTTTCCGTTTGATCTATCATAGAGTTCGTACTAGAATAACACCTTAAGACACAAATCAACCAAAACCCTAATGTCACCTAGATACTCTAATGTCACCTCAAGTATCCGTGGGTATGATTATACGATATGCATCACACAATCTCAGATTCATCTATTCAACCAACACAAAGAACTTCAAACAGTGCCCCAAAGTTTTTACCGGAGAGTCAAGACGAAAACGTGTGCCAACCCCTATGCATAGGTTCATGGGCGGAAGCCGCAAGTTGATCACCAAAACATACATCAAGTGAATAAATAGAATACCCAATTGTCACCATGGGTATCCCACGCAAGACATACATCAAGTGTTCTCAAATCCTTAAAGACTCATTCCGATAAGATAACTTCAAAGGGAAAACTCAATCCATTACAAGAGAGTAGAGGGGGAGAAACATCATAAGATCCAACTATAATAGCAAAGCTCGCGATACATCAAGATCGCACCACCTCAAGAACACGAGAGAGAGAGAGAGAGAGATCAAACAAATAGCTCTTGGTACATACCCTCAGCCCCGAGGGTGAACTACTCTCCTCTCGTCATGGAGAGCGCCGAGATGCTGAAGATGGCCACTGATGAGGGATCCCCCACGGCAGGTCTTTAACAGGTCCCGATGTGTTTTTGGTGGCTACAGAGGCTTGCGCGGCGGAACTCCCGATCTATTCTCGTTTCCCGAAGGTTTTAGGGTATATGGATATATATAGGCTAAAGAAGTCGGTCGTGGAGCCACGAGGGGCCCACGAGGGTGGAGGCGGCGCCCAGGGGGTGGGCGCGCCCCTGCGTCGTGCCTTCCTCGTTGCTTCCCTTACGCATACACTCCACGCCTTCGGATTGCTTCCGCTCCAAAATAACTCTCTCGAAGGTTCCGTTTGGACTCCGCTTGATATTCCTTTTCTGCGAAACATCAAAACAAGGGAAAAACAGAAGCGGCACTGGGCTCTGGGTCAATAGGTTAGTCCCAAAAATAATATAAAAGTGCATAGTAAAGCCCATTAAACATCCAAGATGGATAATATAATAGCATGAATACTTCATAAATTATAGATACATTGGAGACGTATCACTTGCACATGTGGTGGTTTTACAGCGCACTTGCATCGCACACGGTTATGCCAGTACCTCCACCCTTTGCTCGCGCTATGCTTGCCGTGGTGATTTCAGCGCACTTGCATTGCACACGGTTGAGCCAAGATTACCTCCACCTTTGCTCGCGCTTATGCGTCAGGATTTCAGCGCACTTGCATCGCACACGGTTGAGCCAGTACCTTCACCTTAATTTGCTCGCGCTTGCGGTCGTGGTGATTTCAAATAAGCGACTTGCATCGCATACACGGTTGAGCCAGTACCTCCACCTTAATTCGCTTTCGCGCTTAACGCGGTCGTAGTGATTCACATCGCACTTGTATCGCTGCAGTTGAGCCAAGATTACCTCCACCTTAATTTGCCGGCTATGCTGGTCATGGTGATTCACATCGCACTTGTATCGCACACAGTTAAGATATTATACCCCGTGTCCATTGAGGGTCGTCAGAGTCTTTGCAGCAAAAAATAACGTTAGAGATGGTCAAAAGACAGCCACACCGGCATGTGGCCCAAATATATATGAGTGAAAAGGGTGGTCTGTGATGTTCAAAATTCCAATGCACAACTTTGACCTCAAGGGCCCATGGTTGGTAGCGTCGTTGAAGACCGATGAGAGGGGCCAAGTCAAGAACCACACGGAAGTGGCCAAATATATGTACGAATATTGGGGATGTTTAAAACTTTAAATACACAATGCATAACTTTGGTGGCACCTGCCTCATAGAAACCCGAAAGCACCATAACAACCACCTAGCTAGGATATATATAATGACATAATGTCGTACCTAGCTACGATGCTTGGCCCACCATCTCCCACTTCGTGTCAGCGGGGCGGATACACGTAATGATCGATACTTTGGTCATACATGCTTGTCGCCATGACCTACCGTAAGACGGACCAATGAATCTTTCATTTGGTCAAATGACAGTTGTTGTTGTCGATAAACCGCTTGGGCCAATAGATTGAACCATCATAAAAATCGCAGGAGAGGGACCACAAAACCAAAGACCTCTTGCATGCGGCCCAAAATGATGTAATGCTGGGAAGGGGTGATGTGTGTGTTTTCAATATAGAATAATTTACAATTTAGATGTGGTGCCTACCTCTCGATACAGAAAACAACCATTAAGGCAAGGTAGTTAAGGACGAGATACGTACGCTGTGTTTGATGTAAGTGGAACCCAGCAATCCGAGCATCTGGGAGGGAATCCTGACAACGCATGAGCTCGAGCTTTGGTTGACCGACATTTGACGGTGACCGGCCCTAACACGAACTAGGAGGAATCCATTCATGGCCAACACATACCCCTCATTATCGGTCAAATGGATGATATATATACACTCGGGGAGCCCACAGATATCCATGCGTCACAAAAACCGCCAAGGGAGATGTGGTCGATCAAGACCCCATATACATCTGCATGCGGCCCGAAAATATGTATGGAGTACGATGGTGTATGATGTGTTTAAATCCCAAATGCACAACTTCGATGGGCTATGCCAACTACATTACAAATCGAACACCGTGCATCTCGACTCCAAGCACCGTTCAATACCTATATATGATGTCGGTTGCCAACTTCGAGGCGGTGGCGGCCGAGGGGTGGGTCCCACACATGCGCTCAAACTTTATTTTGTCGAGCATGGGACACACACACACACACAGATATATATATATATATATATATATATATATATATATATATATATATATATATATATATATATATATATATATCGTTGGATGAAGCCAATCCGACCGTACAGAGATGGCAAATCCGAGCACTACTGGCCGTTGGATATCATCTACATTCCACCAGATTCTGCCACATGTACAATCTAGAAGACTCCATGGTTGAACTTAAGCATAATGCACAAACCTCAAAATACAAGCACTTCTCCTTTGTTCTCTAGAATCTTCCATATCTTAATCGCCCAAACCTTTTTTTCGAAATGAATTGTCACCTTTTGCTTTTACCTTTACAATGCACAATTCCATGAATCTTAAAATAGTTTTTTATAAAACTAATTGATTTTGGATGAGATGAACTATAAGAATTAAACGAACATCTACATCATGCATATCTGGGAGAAGAGGCGGGAAACCGGCTGAGAGGAGTGGCGAGAAACGTAGCCTGCTTTGTTTGAATGAACACCTAGTAGAGAAGGAAGCGTGAGCTACCACGATGCATGCGCATGGTGCTTACCCATGTAATCTTTGTGTGCCGCCGAAAGGGCTCGGGGTTGCCGTTCAATCTGGGAGCATCCAACGGTGCACACGTACGATCCGTGGGGTTTGGATTCTGGCGAGTCAGAACACACAACTCATATCGCGCGCGCAGCGGGGGGGGGGGGGGATATCACACGGAAACCAACATTTGGTGGAAACCGGTGAAAACCATGAGAAAAAGATGTTTTGAAGTTTAAAAAAAATTCAAAAAAATGCGGGAGGTTAATAGGATGATGTTTTATTGCCACTCAAAATTTCAAGTTGAAACACATTACGAGATGTGAGCTATGAAAAAGACAAAATCAATGTTGAATAGTGCTGAATAGTAATGTCACTATTCAGGGCGGAATTTGTCTTTTTCATAGCTCACATCTCGTAATGTTTTTCAACTTGAAATTTTGTGTCGCAATAAAACATCACCTTCTTAACATCCCACATTTTTTCAGATTTTTATGAAACTTTAAAATATGGTTTCCACGAAGTTTTCATTGAATATCGGCTTTCGTGAGTGAACCGTGTGCTATTTGAAAACATTTCGTGAGAAGAATCTTGGATTTTAAATCCCCGTTAATCCAAAACTAAGCTGAAAATCGTGAAACCTAGCATGTGTCACGACATCACACTTATATGTCGAGGAATTTTTTCGTCCATTGTGGCGCAAGTTTTATTACAAGCCTCTTACAAAGCAGAGCTTCTCTCAAAGAAGGCTCGTGGTTCCGATAGGGAAGCGTGTCCCCTTTGTGGGCGAAATGTAATCACTGCCTCTTTTCACCTTGTATTTTCTTCTACTGGCAACATGGAACGACAGGATATCCGTGCGGAAATTTAAACTTATTCAGGGTTCGTTTGGCTTTTTTATACACTAATTGAGTTTCCTATGCATTTAATGTCCATAATTCAAATCTAAACTACAAATACATGCTCCAGCTCACCAAAATGGCTAGAAAAATTATACATGTGTCCTTGGGTGCATGTTTAGGTCCCATGCCAGGAATGGGAAAGAATTACAACCGTACCGGTGACATGGCTCGTCCTCAAATATTTCGAATCTCGGTTTTTAAGTCCCCATAAATCCTAAACTCACCGAAAAGTCATCAAAGGTGGCATCGTGTCACGTCATGGCACATATATGTCGTGGTAAAAACATTGTCCAATTTGGGCCAAGCTTTATTACAAACCTCCTACAAAAACTGGAACTTCTCTCAAAGAAGCCTCGTGGTTCTGATAGGGAAACATGTTCCCCTTGTGGGCGAAAGGTAATCACTGCCTCTTTTCGCCTTGTATTTTCTTCCGCGGGCGAGATGGAATGACAGGATATCCGTGCTAAAATTTAAACTTATTCAGGATTTGTTTTGCCTTTTTATACACTAATTGGGTTTCCTAGGCATTTAATGTCCATAATTCAAATCTGAACTACAAATACATGCTCCAGTTCACCAAAATGGCTAGAAAAATTATACATGTGTCCTTGGATGCATGTTTAGGTCTCATGCCAGGAATGGGAATGAATTACAACCGTAATGGTGTCCTGGCTTGTCCTCAAACATTTCGATCTCGGTTTTTAAGTCCCCATAAATCCTAAACTCACAAGAAAGTCATCAAAGGTGGCATGGTGTCACATCATGGCACATATATATCGTGGTAAAAACATTGCCAATTTAGGCCAAGCTTTATTACAAACCTCTTAGAAACCGGAGCCTATCGCAAGAACCCTCGTGGTTTCGATAGGGAAATGTGTCCTCTTGTGGGCCAAACGATAATCACTCCCTCTTCTAGCCTCGTATTTTCTTCTACACGCGACATGGAACAACTTGAGATTCGCGCTAAACTTTGAAATTATTCAGGGTTCGTTTGACCTTTTTTATTCATTAATTGAGTTTTCTAGGCATTTAATGTCCATCATTCAAATCCGAACTACAAATACATGCTCCAGTGCACCAAAATGGCTAGAAAAAACGTACATGTTTCCTTGGGGTGCATGTTTAGGTCCCATGGAATGAATGGGCACGAATTCAACCGTCTCGCCGTCCTGGCTTGGCCACAAACATTGCGAATCTCGGTTTTTAAATGTCTGTAAATCCAAAACTCACCAGGAAATCATGAAACTTGGCATGGTGTCACTACATGGTACATATAATTGTCCAATTTGGGCGAAGCTATATTACAAGCCTTTTACAAACCGGAGCCTGTCGCAACCCTCGTGGTTGTGGTAGGGAAACATGCCCCTTTTGTGGGCGAAACGATAATCGCTGCCTCTTCTCGCCTTGAACTTTGTTTTCTACAGGCAACATAGAATAACAGAGTGTCGGGCTGAAATTTGAAACTCTTCGTGATTCGTTTGGCCATTGTATATATGTTACTAATTACTAAGTTTTCTATGCATTAATGTAGTCCATAATTCAAATTTGAACTACAACCACATGCTCCAGTGAAGCAAAATGGGTGGGAAATCATACATGTGTCATTGGGTGCATGTTTAGGTCTCGTTTAAGGAATGAGAATGAATTAAAACTCGTCGTTGTCCTGAAACAATGAGAATCTTGGTTTTTAAATCCCAGTAAATCAAAAAGTCACCCAAAAAACATGAAACTTGGCATGGTTTCATGACATGGCACATATATGTCGTGGTAAAAAATCGTCCAGTTTTAGAAGAGGCGCACACATTAGTAGCCAACGAAGTCCTTTTTGGAAACCCCTCAAAAAAAGAGAAGTTCTTTTTGAAACAAAAAGCTGACACGTTAATATCGCAAACGGTTGTATTATATTTATCGTGTCGAAATTTAACCACACTCGGTGGCATGCGTGCAGCTGTTTGATTAGACGGGACGAGCGCGAGAAGTCCGCTGCGGCGCAGCTCGACGGACGCCAGGCGAGAAGTCCGGCCACAGATGCTCGACGGGACGCATGCATCCTGTTCACCTCACAGGCTCGACGGGACATGTACGAGCAGCAAGGCCGCCCATGCTCACCGGGAAGAGAGCTCTTTGACCTCCATTCAATAGTTGCCGCACGCCTCGCTTACAACTTCTCCATTAATGGGTTAATTAAAGCACCTGGACGGATAATATGGATAATACGACCACAAATAGGGCAACATTTGCTTTGTTCGTGTTTTAGACTCGTATTCTGCCCTAATTTAAATTGCCACATAGGGAAACGGATAATACGACCACAAATAAAATGGCAACGGATAATACGACGACAAATTTACATTGGCGCAGATAATAATTGTCTGACCTATTCTGGATAATTTAAAATGCCACATGCGGCAAAGCCCGGAAGACACGGGGGCAAGAGAAGAAGGAAATTGCAGACAACGATCTGGGTCACTACTGTCTCTAATCGTCGATGGATCACCGGGCGGCGAAATCCTCCAGCTCCTTCTTCAATTCCTCACGACTTTGCTTGAAAGGAGCCACGGATTCCTCCACCTCCTGCTCGCGCTCGATCCGGAGCTTCCTCAAGCCACCCATCAGTTCCTCGATGACCGCTTTCAGCGTCATCTCAGAGGCACTGCTCTGCTCATGCAGCATCTTCCAGCCGGCGGCCTCCTCCTCCTTCTCGGCGACCAACTTGAGGAGCTTCGCATTGTCATCCATGAGTTGCTCGATGAGGCCGGTCGCCTTGTCAACCGAGGCATCGCTGATCTTGAGCAGCTTCATCAAATGCCGACCAGCTCACGCTGCATAGTGACGCCAAAGAAGAATGTCGTCGTCACCGGCGAAGTACTTCAGGAAAGTCGACTCATCACGATGGTCGACGCCGCGAATGCGCTTGTGAGAGCCCTCGCGTTCCCGTGGGAGCTCGTTCGAGGGCTCCGCGGCGCGCTGGGACATCTGTGCTGCAGGTGCGGCTTTGCGGCGGGACCTCTCTAGTGCTTCCACGGCCTTGGTCTTTGCTGCTTGGTTATATGTCCACCCTAAACTCCTCCTACCGGTCATGGCCGAATGACTTGACAGAAAAAACCAGTTTTGTGGGTGATGAGGAGAGGAACTGTGATGTAATTTTTGAGTGGGTGGTTTTTATAGCCCGGTGCTAAGTGTGAAACATATTAGTTTGATAGTTGTGAACAGATTTGCAATTACTTATTGTGTTGTAATCAGGAATGTGACGAGAAACGAGGTCAAAATTTATTGATGGCAGAAGGTTGACCACGTGGTTGCTCGCCGTTGAGGCGGCCGCGACGCGCTCCACTCTGGCGTCCCTGCGCGGTCTGCTCGCTGTTGAGGCAAAGTTACAATGGCAACTGTTAATAATTCTTAATAATTGTCTTACATATTCAGTATAATCTAAAATGCCAAATGCGGCAAGGCCCGTAACACTCACGACCTACATATGCATACAATTATAATAAAATATAAGCTAAAAGGCTGAGTCATGGCGGCCTTCCGACAATGGTCTTCTCGGACTCCATAATCGCGATAAGCGCCCTTGCGGCCGTTCACTCCAAGTGTCTCGACCCGCCTCCCACGGAGCTGCTGCCGCCGAGGCTCTTGGGGCTCTTTGGGCCTCTTCCGGAAAGAGCTTGATAACAGTAATCAGCGCATGACAACTCCGTGGAACCACTCCATTTCCATGTCTCTGGCCTGGTAGCAAATTCTGTCGATCACCTGCATCCTTAAGATATCACGTTGGCGATGTTCTACTTCGTCGGGGACGTCAACTCCGCCAAGGATGCGCTTGAGCCTGGCCACCACATCATCGGGATCGAGGTTGACACGACCGCCGTGGGAAATGATGAAGCCGTAGGCTGCCTTTGTCTTGACTGAATCGCAGAGGTCCTCTGCGCATTCCTTGCGGGGCATCAGGCTCTCGATGAGCACTGGTGACGGCGGCTCTTCGTGGAGTCGTCGATCATGCCGCCCGAGCAGCTCGGATCTTTTGCATGGTGGATGGCAAACTGCTCATCACACCTCCTCTGCAATATGTCGATTGTGCTCCCAAGGACTGTGACACCGATATCGCTGCCGATGGGCCATGGTGCCTGCACCGGCCGATGAAGCTCTTGCTCCCCGACCTGCTCCGGCTCGTTCTCCTCGCGAAAGATGTAACGCAGGTAGGCGTCAACGTCGAAGCTTTGGTCGTTGACTGGCATGCTTGGAATAAATAATGGTAGATGGGTGAGGACTAGATCTTTGCATAGTGTCGCAGCGGTGCGTTGCCGCCTGGGTTATATGCAGCAAGCCGTTAGCTAGTGGCGGGAAATCGGTGAGGGAATAGGCGTGGATTTTATAATTCACCCATGTGGAGCGCGAGAAGCATTCGCTGGAGCGCGGGAATCATCCGCTGGAGCGCGGGAAGACTAAGTGGAGCACACACACAACCCGAATACCGTATCCGGTGCCACGTGTTATTTATCACACAAGTGTTAACATAAGGAAATGTATGTGTAACTTACTAATCATCGCACATGAGTACTCGTAGATGCATCGTGTGCGATACTCCTAGCCACCGCAAGCAACTAATTTGCATTTTTCAAAGTTTTTTGTACACACGTAATCACACACGAACTAATTGTATTAACCGTGCGTATTTGTAAGTTCTCATCGCAAGCAGTTCATCCGAGTCGCTTTGTTTTCCACGTATCACACACATCTTGTTAAGTTGAACCGCTTTACTATGCTGCGCTAATCGAAAACAGTTCGTCCGAGTGAACCGTATGCCCTATATCACACACACCTTGATCTCGGCTAACCGTTTATGTTGCACTCCGTAATAGCAAACGGTTCATCGAGCGAATCAGATGCCGAGTATCGCATTACACAGATTGATATGGCTGCCCGTTTCTGTTGTTCTGCCTCATCGCAAACAGTTCGAACGGGTTAACCGTGTGCCCTGCATCACACACGCAACTAAAATCTGAACCATGTTTGATGCATCCTCCATCACAAACGTTTTGCACCTTTTTTGACGGTTTTTTACATCCCTGTTTGTGATTAATGCATCGCACACAGTTTTGTCAAAGGGTCTCTGATCGTAGTGTCGCGTTAGCAGCATCTTGCAGTAGTGAAGGTTTATTATTCATGCTAGCATTGTATTGATCGGAAACTTAAATACATGTGTGAATACATAAAAAAATAACGTGTCCCTAGTAAGCCTCTACTAGACTATCTCGTTGATCAAAGATGGTTAAGGTTTCCTAACCATGGACATTGTCATTTGATAACGGGATCACATCATTAGGAGAGTGATGTGATGGACAAGACCCATCAGTTAGCTTAGCATATGGATTGTTCACGTTTATTGCTATTGCTTTCTTCATGTCAAATACATATTCCTTAGACTATGAGATTATGCAACTCCGAGATACCAGAGGAATACCTTGCGTGCTATCAAACAACACAACGTGAATCGGGTGATCCTTAAAGATGCTCATGTGTATCTCCGAAGGTGTTTGCTGAGTTGACACAGATCGAGATTAGGATTTGTCACTACGAGTATCGGAGAGGTATCTCTGGGCCCTCTCGGTAATACACATCATAAGAAGCCTTGCAAGCACAGTGACTAATGAGATAGTTACAGGATTATGTATTACGGAACGAGTAAAGAGACTTGCCGGTAACGAGATTGAACTAGGTATGAAGATACCGAAACGATCGAATCACAGGCGCAAGCAACATACCGATGGACAAAGGGACTTACGTATGTTGTCATAGCGGTTCGACCGATAAAGATCTTCATAGAATATGTATGAGCCAATATGGCATCCAGGTTCCGCTATTGGTTACTGACTAGAGAAGTGCCTCGGTCATGTCTACATAGTGCTCGAACCTGTAGGGTCCGCATGCTTAACGTTCGTTGACGATATAATGTTATATGAGTTATATGATTTGGTGACCAAATCTTGTTCGGAGTCCCGTATGAGATCACAGACATGACGAGGAGTCTCAAAATGGCCGAGAGGTAAAGATTTATATATAGACGATGATATTCGGATACCGGAAGTGTTTCGGAGTGTACCAGGTGATTATCGGAGTACCGGACACCCCCGGGAGGTTAGTGGGCCTATTGGGCCATAAGAGGGGAGCACACCAGCCCACAAGGGCTGGCGCACCCCCCATGGTAGCCACCCTAGCGGGGAAAGGAAAGGAGGGGGGGATCCGGCCTCCCCCTTCCTTCCTCTCTCCCCTTTCCTTCCCCCTCCGACAAATATGGCGGTAGCCAAGCGAGAGCCCAAGTAGGATTCAGACTTACTTGGGCGCCCTTGGCCTCTCCCTCTCCCTCCCACCTATATATATATATATATATATATATATATATATATATATATATATATATATGGGGGGGGCGCCTAGGACATCAGAATATTGTATTTGCCATGTGCGGCGCCCCCCTCCACAGTTTACAATCCCGGTCATATTTTCGTAGTGCTTAGGTGAAGCCCTACGGAGATAACTACACCATCACCGTCACCACGCAGTCGTGCAATCGGAACTCATCCACTACCTCGCCGTCTTGCTGGATCAAGAAGGCGCGGACGTCGCCGAGCTAAACGTGTGCTGAACGCGGAGGTGCCGTACATTCGGTACTCGATCGGTCGGATCGCGAAGAAAGTTCAACTACATCAACCGCGTTGTGAAACACTTCCGCTTACGATCTACGAGGGTACGTAGACACACTCTCCCCCTCTCGTTGCTATGCATCTCCATGGATAGATCTTACGTGTGCGTAGATTTTTTTTGTTTTCCATGCAACGTTTCCCAACATTAAGAACCCCATTGTCTACGGCTACTAGGCTAGGAGGGTCCACACGAACTCTGGATTGGGCAAGTACCCTTGAGTTGTGAGTTGATTTAGCTACCCTTGCGTGACCGAGCAACCTTTTCAGTCCCCTTTGATTGGGCCGTTGGGGCGATTCGTCGAGCTAAGGATGTTCGCCATTGCATTGGAGCTTGCTACTTGTAATAGTGTTGGGATTACCCTGAAGAGGAAGGGTGATGTAGTATAGTAGCAGATAGTATTTCCCTTAGTTAAGAACCAAGATTTATCAAAACAATAGGAGATGGCACACAGACAACATTGATAGTACCTGTCGTGGATTTGTCACGGCAGATGTCCTTAGTGTCAGGACTTAGTCGCGAGGCCAACGCATCTATGTGGTAGCTTGAGAGGGGTTGAGCGGAATCGAGGGACGCAACTCAAGACAAGGATTTAGACAGCTTCGGGCCCCGGGAAACATCATCCGGTAATAACCCTACATGCTATTTGTGGCTAGGTCTCATTACGATCACGAGGGAGTCGCCGTAAGCCGGCTCTCCTCTTTGTGTCTAGCCCTAGATATTGTTTCTCGTCCCTCCCTTGGGGTGCCCTGCCCCTCCTTATATAAGTTAAAGGGGCGGGTTACATGTGGAGTCCTAGTAGGACTAGGACTAGTCTATCTTCTCTTACAAGTTGATTACAAGTCCGGGTCATGCTTCCTCGTAAAGGAAATATTCGTCATCCCTTTCCTCTTAATCCGGCCCATCATAACGTGAGGCGGCCTTCTGGGCTTTGGGCCTTGTTGTCCATCTGACACCCCTGCCGGGTCACCATGTAAATGCATCTGACCCGCCCACCGGTGACCATGTAAGTCGTGATGTTCAGGCGGGTTGCCCATAAATCGCCAGGTCCGGCCGGGTGTGGGTCGCCAAGCTTCCGCCAGGTCATACATCCGGCCGGGTCATACCACGGGGTATATCCCCGACATTAGCCCCGAGTTTAATTTGGATGTATCCCTGCTAACTGATCCTGCAAAACAAACACCCAAACAACTTTGACAGGTTGTGCTCCGGGTTAAAAATTCCTGTAAGCCGGCACCTGATCATCTTTAAATCCTTGTCATTTCCTTCTTGATACATGCCCATGAACTCATAGCAAATCTCCTTTAGTAGATATGTTCAAACTTTGTGAATGCAAAAAATCCAGATACTTCTTTTGAGAAATCCGGGTCAATAGGCCAACTTCAGAGTCAATTTGCTGGCATTGGTCTCTTGTAGAGAAATATTGTAAGAAATAATTCACTTGCACCGACTTCCAAAGCACCGGCTTAAAACATATTGGTCTTGAAATACTCATATGACTTTCAGCCAGCTTGAAGAGGTAAAACTTACCGGTTTATCATAACCAGAATTGCCGGCTTGTAAATATTGATAGCACCGGGTCATAACTATAGCCGACGCCGGGTCATAATTATTGGTGACACCGGATCATGATTGTTGCAAACACCGGGTCAATCTGATCTGCTCAAAACTGAGAATTTGAAGATCTTTCCCTTTATATGTATATCACCTGTAGACCCAAAGTGCCGGGTTGTCATGCTTGCAAAGAACAGGACTTATAATTGCCTTTATGCTCATAAAACTTCAACCAGTGTAGCTCCCAAGGGCCGGGTCATTATGCAATAATGATCAGGGACTTTGTAAATATTATCATGTAAACTGGAGCAGCAACGTGTAGCCCCCAAGGGCCGGATCATTACGACGTGATGAGTCGGGTCTTCAATGAGGTGAACAAAAATGACATTGCATTAGCCCCCAAGTGTCATGGTGCATGCTTGCAGCAACATGAGACTTGCATATTTGATGTGACCACAATTTGAATAGTGTAGCCCCCAAGTGCCGGGTCGTACGCCTGCAGCGACTCGGGACTATTCCTTCCATTGTAGAATAAATCATATCCGTTGACAAAAATAATAGCCGTTGCGCTAAAGCGACTTTGAAAACCTCAATCATAACACTGGTTATTGATAATCACAATAGAAATCCAGCCATGTTGGCTATTCAAGATTTGAATAATATAATAATCCGCATGAAAACCTCAATCATTCAATATCATCATGAAAATCCAGCCAGTTTTGGCTATTAAATATCTGAATACCTCATCGTATGACAAGTAAAACTGGAGTTTAAATACCCTACAACTCTTGGCTGATGGCGATTTAATACGCCTTCATTGTAAGCCGGAATTTTTATAACCCGGCGGCTTATAGCCTTTGAGAAAAATCCAGAACGGATAATCATTTTGAAGCATCAACTTTGGTAATGAGCTTGAACTTAATCATTTATATGTCATAGTTCTGCAAATCCTGCACAGACTTTAAACAACATATGCCCTGGCGACTTAACGTCAAAAGCCAGGGCGGGTAACCACCCAAATGTAGTCTTACCCTGCACACAAATAGATCACAAGAACCCTTGGCGGTTTGCCGCAGGGCGGGTCATATAAAAAACCCGAAAAGAATCATAAATAGACAAGCCGGTTATCAATCATGATGTTAAGACACAATTGATGTTATCATACTTATGATCCTTTGGATGATACCACCGGTTTACGTGACCCGGAGGGTGAAGTTGATAACTCAATCCTGTAAAAGCCGGGACATATGATATTTGTGACAACTCAAATACTTGTGATTGTATAAAAAGCAGATAATATTTTTTGAGGCTTCTGATTCGAATACGACCAGTAAACCGTTCCAAAGGGGTTAAGCTAAGATTCGAATACGACCATATAGCCCCGAGCGTTGGCGTTACAATCAAAGTGGGTATCGACTACTATGTTCTCTTTGGTTCGAATACGACCTATGTTTGAACAGAAGCCCCAAATGACCTTAAGAGTTGTTTAGTGACGCTGATTGAATACGATCCACGTCGATTCCCAAAGGGTTGAGCTATGATTCGGATACGATCAAGAAGCCCCCAAGTAGGTTCAGCAGTTTGCTAATCAAAAGGGTATCGACAGCTATGTTCTCTTTGGTTCGAATCGACCTATGTTTGAACAGGAAGCCCCAAGTGACCATATAAATTTTGGCATTGTGCCGATCAAGAGGGTAATCATAGCTATGCCCGATGAGCGAGGAAGCCCCAAGTGACCATAATAAGATAAGCCGTAAGGCAGGATACCTATGTTTGAACCGCGCATCATGGCAGCAAGTTCTTTTTGGCAACCTTTAATTTTCTTAGAACTCGAACTTGCGAGAGATTAATTCTTTTTAAACCGGAACTTTAAACCGGATTTGAAAGCTTCAAAAATTTGTGAGGGACAAATTTACCTTGAGCCGGATTTTGAACCGGATTTGAGAGCTTCAAAAATTTGTGAGGGACAAATTTACCTTGGGCCGGATTTTGAAGCGGTTTTGAGAGCTTCAGTGCTTTGTGGGAGAAAGATGTCTCTTGAACCGGATTTTAAACTAGAATCCTTATTTTGAGCCGGAAATCTTCTGACGGCCTTTAAATTTTCATCGATCTAGCAGTAATCTCCGGTGCCGGGTTATTTTTCCCTTCAATGACCCGGAGTTCTTGAATTTATTGAAACCGGCTAATTTTGCCGAGTCATACCATTGTAGCCCCCGAGTCTCAAGACGACTCGAGGAGTTGGCTTGAGATTCTCCATATTTGACCATAGCGAAGGTGTATATCATCGGCGCATTGATAGCATCGATGTGAACCCACAGAAGGTTGAGGTGACTGCGGCGGGTTATACATGATCCTGTATGAGCCGTGTCAGCAACTCGGCCAATGGCTCCTTCTGGTTGTTCAAAGCTAACCAAACTGTAGTGGCGGCGACTCGTGCACCTTCCCATTGAACCATCTAGTGCAGACGGCGCCTGATAATATATGATAATTTGCCTCCAGTTTGTTGGAAGAAAACCGGGCTTCCCAAGTAGTGACTTGCTCATACTCAATAAACAGCTCATCCAGACAAGTGCGGCCTGGTGTGTTGATGTAGACCAGGCTGCGAGAGACGGATTGTAAAGATGACCGTAATATCGTGAGGCGCGCACATGCATGAATCGGCGTGGCATTGTAAGACGGTGCGGACGGGCGATTTGTCCTCCTTGTTGTAAGCCGGCGTGGCCGCGAGAGATGGCCACGGCGTTGAAGCCGGTGTGGGAGCCCGTTGCGTAATGATGACCACCTGTGCCAAAAGATGTTGGCGTGCCTCAGTCACCACTGTATAATATCAACTTTTTGTCATAAATAATTGCCCTGCATAAACAATATTGCAGACCACGGCAAAGATAAACTTGTTTTTTTGACAAAAATAACATGTGCTAATAAAACAAACTTGGATGGATATCACCTGATTTGTTTGGACGACGGATGATCCGTTTATCGCGACAGAGGTGGCTCAGGCAGACCAGCGACTCAATATAATTTCGGTGGCTCAGGCAGACCAGTGACTTAATATAATTTCGGCGGCTCAGGCAGACCGTCGACTTAATATAACCCCGGCGGCTCAAAGTAGCAGGGGCGGCTCAACGCGGTTCCGGCGGGTTGATTTTGATTAAGCTGTACGGGCGGCGACTTGTGCACACCTGTTCCAACAGTAAGCGGGCACGGACGCCGGTTCATGACGATGCTGACGCACACTTCATAGGCACAACATGACACCACCTTTGCTGATTCGCACGGACAACAGATGAGTCGGCCACGACGTTGTAAGCCGGTGCGGTCAGGCCATTCAACAGCAGGTGGGCACGGCTGCCGGTACACGATGATGCTAACACGCATTTCATAGGCGAACCATGATACCACCTTTGTAATGAATCCTTGTCCTGCACAAAAAATATTGCGGACCAGAGTAATTGTTCTCAAACAATTTAATACGTATTGATAAAATATATAGAAAGAATAGCACCTGGCTTTTTTCTATCGGATGAACGTGGTTATTTAGGGACCAAAAATATGTTCTGATATGTCCCTAGCACCGTAGCCCATGTTCCTTTATATGATGACAAACCGATTGCAGCACGTGTACTAGTGGATTATGTGAATAATAGCAGGAATAGCCAATTAAACTTTCCTCTTCCCACTGCCGCGTTGGTTTTCTCGTGCAGCAGTCTTCGGGAGGCCGTGGCGTAAATTGTCGTCTTTTTCCTTTGACTAACCCGGGACGCCCAGGGAGCAGGTGCAGCGACTTGGCGTCTTTGTCAGGCATTTGCGCGAGGTAATGGTTGACATCAGATGGTCCGCCTGCCGCGGGGATAATCCGGCGCAACGGCTCATGGCAGCGGCGGATCTGCGATGTGATGAGGTCGCGGAGGAAGCAAAGTGAGCCGGCAACCTGACGCTGCTGCGGCGGCTCGACAGGATCCAGCCATGGCGAGCTCGGTGGCGACTCTTGGACCAGCAGCGCGGTGAGGCGGCCGCGGTAATGAAAACCGGCCGCGGCTCGGTTGCGAAGGTCTGGTGTGGCTCAACATGGTGTGTTTTTTGGTAAGGCGAGGGCAGCTTGATTCGAAGCGGCCCAGCACAACGGGCGAACACGACAGCCAGCCCAGAGGCAAGCACAGCAGGAGTGGGCAGCGAGCTGGCGGCTTGCAGGCCGCGGCAACAGAGGCAGTGTGGGGTCGGTTTGACCCGGAGGTAGCGCGGCGCGGCCGGCTCGGGATCGGAACGGCAGCGGAGGCGGGCGTCTCGTGGCGAGGGCGCGTGCTCGGTCGATGAACGAGTCCGGGTCATGGCCGGCTCTGTTTCCGATTCATAGGAATCTTTAGAAAATTCCCCTCCGAGTCTTTGTCATAGTCTTCTTTCCTTCTTTCTCCTTTTGCTGTTTCCTCAACTTTGGCAATTCTCGTGGAGAACCTGGCATGGCACCGGCGTTTCACGGTGAAAATGACTCATGGTAGAAACCAACAGTGGAAACAACTCACGGCGGCGGCTTGGAATAACTTGTCCTTGTGCATGTTGATGATTTGCACCCATCGGATTTCAGCGTACTAATATGGAACCAAACGAAACCTTCACGATCTTTTCTGATAGTCTTGCCAATCGCCCGGGTAACTTTCATTAATCTTTAATTTCCGATCTTGATCAAAGCTGATGTAGATCCTTTTAAACCTTTCTCGGGAAATTTGCAAACTTCTCGAAACCTTAGTTAAGATCCCTTCAAGAACTCAACACCACCGTGCGCAGCCCCACGGTGGGCGCCAACTGTCGTGGATTTGTCACGGTAGATGTCCTTAGTGTCAGGACTTAGTCGCGAGGCCAACGCATCTATGTGGTAGCTTGAGAGGGGTTGAGCGGAATCGAGGGACGCAACACAAGACAAGGATTTAGACAGCTTCGGGCCCCGGGAAACATCATCCGGTAATAACCCTACATGCTGTTTGTGGCTAGGTCTCATTACGATCACGAGGAAGTCGCCGTAAGCCGGCTCTCCTCTTTGTGTCTAGCCCTAGATATTGTTTCTTGTCCCTCCCTTGGGGAGCCCTGCCCCTCCTTATATAAGTTAGAGGGGCGGGTTACATGTGGAGTCCTAGTAGGACTAGGACTAGTCTATCTTCTCATACAAGTTGATTACAAGTCCGGGTCATGCTTCCTCGTAAAGGAAATATTCATCATCCCTTCCCTCTTAATCCGGCCCATCATAACGTGAGCCGGCCTTCTGGGCTTTGGGCCTTGTTGTCCATCTGACACCCCTGCCGCGTCACCATGTCGTCTGTCTGACCCGGCCACCGGGTGACCATGTAAGTCGTGATGTTCAGGCGGGTTGCCCATAAATCGCTAGGCCCGGCCGGGTGTGGGTCGCCAAGCTTCCGCCGGGTCATACATCCGGCCGGGTCATACCGCGGGGTATATCCCCGACAGTACCTGCACACACACACACACAAAGTAAATGATTGCACCCAAGAATAGGCAAGGGGCGCCACTCCCCTTGTTCTTGCCAATTGCGAGTGTCACATCTGGTAGTGATAGATATAATAAATAAATAAATAACAGTGAGGAATTATAAGATTTGTTTTAATATAGAAGTGGTTGGACTCGGGGGCCAAAGCGCTCACTAGAGGCATCTCTCTCATAAATAGCATCGGTGGGTAAACAAATTAATGTTGGGAAATTGATAGTAAAGCGCGTACTTATGATGATCATTCATGGCATAATAAATATATAGGCATTACGTATGTGACGAGTAGACCGTTAAACTTACTGACGCCTACTACTATTACTCCACCCCAAGAGCGCTATCCAGCATGCATCTCAAAGTATTAAATTCATGACAAACAGAGTAACGCAGTAAGCAAGATGACATAAGGTAGACATAGTAACATCATGCAATATGTTCAAACTCCATCGTTTTACGCTTAATAGCAACAATATAATACGTGCCTTGCAACTCCTCATGTCACAGAGTAAGGACGCCGCAGGATTGAACCTACAACTATGAGCCACTCCCTCTGAATATCTAATCATCAACTTGGCCAAAGAAAACTCATAGATTGGAAAGCATAAATAGATATAAAACTACACATAAATAAATCTCAGAAAAGACTCAAATACTTTTGATGAATAATCTGATCATAAACCCACAATTCATCGGATGCCAACAAACACACCATACAAGTTTACATTGGATTGATCTCAGACGAGATCGTTGTATCTAAGAGAGAGAGAGAGAGAGAGAGAGAGAGAGAGCTAGAGAGAGCCATCTAGCTACTGCTATGAACCCATAGGTCATGTGGGAACTACTCACACATCATCATGGAGGCAACATGGTTGACGAAGATTGCCTCCCCAATGGCCCCCCTGGCAGAGTATCGGCGGAGGCCTCCACATAGGGTCACGGTAGAAGAATTGTTTTGGGTTTCGCTTTGGGGGTTTAAGATTATTATGGAATTCATAGGCAAGGAATTAAGGTAAACGGACCCATGAGTGGGCCACAAGGCACTAGGTCGCGCCCCTGCCTTGTGGCTCCCTCGTGCATCTTCTGGTCTCCTCCTGAAGCTTCCAGGGTCTCTTTATGTCCAGAAAAATCATCAAAAAGTTTTGTCGTGTTTGGACTTCGTTTGGTACGGATTTCCTGGAAAACAAAAAACATGCAGAAAACATGAAATCACACTAGGCACTGAGTTAATAGGTTAGTCCACGAAAACAATATAAAATGGCATATATACTATACAAAAGTGATAATATAATAGCATGAAACGATCAAAAAATATACCTAGGAGACGTATCAGAGCTCTAGAAGCAAAAAATGGAGGGAGAAGTTGCGCAGGAGCAAGGAAGAGGTGGAAGGGGTGAGGGACAGGTTGCCTCCACCCTGTTTTTATATATACGATGATTGGTCGTGTTACGATGGGACATTTTAGTCCTTGGTGTTTAATCTGCATGTTTGCTAGGCATCGTGTGTTGTGTAGGCGCATGAATCGAAGGAAAGTAACTAAATAGGTGCCATTAAAAGGGGAACTAGGGGCCGCTACAACTCCCTTGATTGGGCATGTCAAAGTGTGGAGCCACGGAACTCCCAGAAATTTCCAAAGGTCCTCGCAGAGTATACTTTGACTTTAAGGAATCAATCTCAGTACAAAAGACTTCGAATACAGAGTCCTCGGACAGAAGTCTACTCGAAAAAGAGTAGAATGTTAAGAACTCACCTACGAAGTCGGCGACTAGAAGTTGAAGATGTATCAAGGAAAAGGTCAATGTCCTCAACTTGAAGACCAGTTCAGGGTCTACTAAGGGTGTCCTAGATTAGGGAGTTCTCACCAAGTCGGCCAACCATTCAGGGGCTGGGCCGAGGACATGTCGACAACCAAAGAATGGGCAATGATTGCCATGACCCTCGGCATACTCAAGATGGAACTTTCTGAAGACTTGGCGCACACTTCAAGGCATATTCAAATATTTGGCATTGCTTATCTATGGATGTAATAGACCATGTGTAATCCTAGGTACCCCCTGACCCCTATATAAGCCAAGGGGTTTAGTTAGTAGAGGCAAGACTTCTAGACTCATTCATACGATCTCCAGGTAGATCACTTGTACTTTGTACACCATCCACAAAATATAAACAAGAGCAGGAGTAGGGTATTATCTATTCGAGAGGGCTCGAACTTGGGTAAACATTGTGTCCCTTTTCTTCCTGTTACCATCTAGCCTAGACCACCAGCTCGGGACCCCCTACCCGAGATCTGCCGGATTTAGCTCCGACACCGCCGGCTTCTCGGCGGCACCGGAGGAGAGGAGGAGGTGCCCGTCCTACTTCTTCTTCCTTGGCCTTCCAGTGAGACTGGGAGCTCTCCCCTAGATTAGAACATGGTGGAGCAATTTTCTGGCTCACGGGAATCTAAGTCCCCTTCACCTTTAAATAGGCCACGAGAGATCTGTGATTGCTAAAATCATGAAACATTTATGTCAGCTCCACAACCTCCATTCCAAGATATGCAGAAGTATCATTTAGTATTTTCTTTCACAGCCCCTTTTTTGGCGCAAAAATCTGGTCATATCTTCCTCCGCAATTTATTTTCATACTATGCAATCTGATAAAATCTATGATTTTAAAGGCGGTTTAAAACTTCCTTCTTAAGCCTCCAAAAAAACTCGAGATTTTATCAGCTCAGAAAATACAATAAAAATTGCGTCTTTTTATCGTGGAAAATTCCTGAAAAGCCCCAAAACACTAGAAAACAGAAAATATCTTTTGGCACTAGATTAATATGTGTTCAATTAAAATAATATAAAAATGCACCAAAAACATCTATAATTTATGTGAATACAACATGAATATGATGACCCACAAATATTAATACCTGACTCTTTACCTTCGTCGAGTTCCGAATCTTTAGAGTTGCGTTTAATTATTTCCAAAAGTTCCAATCTAAATTCAATAGTCTTCTTCATAAAAGAACCAGTACAAGAACTATCGAGCATGGATTGATCATCACAAGAAAGCCGAGCACAAAATCTATGAATAATAATTTCTCTCAAGAGCTCATGATTAGGGCATGAATATAACATTGACTTAAGCCACCCCAAAGCTAGAGCGATACTTTCTCCTTCACAAGGCCAAAAAATATATATATATAATTCCGATAATGATGAACTAGATGCACTGGATAATTTTTTTGGTGAAATTCCAATTTCAATCAATTCCAATTCCAAGATCCAATATCATCGCATAGCCTATACCATGCCTATGATTTTCCCTTCAAATATAAAGGGAAAACCTTCTTCTTAGCTTCACCTCTAGGTAAACATGCAAGCTTAAATAATCCACAAATTTCATATACATATATCAAATACATATCAGGATGTTCGGTTCCATCTGCTGCATAAGGATTAGCTAGCAGTTGTTCTATCATACCCGAAGGAATTTCATGACCAAAATTATCAGTAGGTGCAGTATGTTGAGGGGTAACTAATTGTGGTTCCGGTCGAGGTGAAGATACCCCGAACAAACCCCTCAATGGATTGTTCTCCGTAGTAATAATTTTTTCCTTACCAAGAGCGCTTCACTCATCGGCAACGGCGCCGAAAAAGAGTCTTGAGGACCCACAAGTATGGGGATCAATCGTAGTCCTTTCGATAAGTAAGAGTGTCGAACCCAATGAGGAGTAGAAGGAAATGACAAGTAATTCTCAGCAAGGTAATTTTCTGCAAGCACTGAAATTGTTGGTAACAGATAGTTTGATAGCAAGATAATTTGTAACAAGCAAGTAACGGTAACTGCAAATAATATGCAGCAAGGTAGCCAAATCCTTTTGTGGCAAAGGACAGGCCAAAACGGTCTCTTATGATAAGCAAAGCGTTCTTGAGGGTACACGGGAATTTCATCTAGTCACTTTCATCATGTTGATTCGATTTGTGTTCGCTACTTTGATAATTTGATATGTGGGTGGACCGGTGCTTAGGTGCCGTTCTTACTTGAACAAGCCTCCTACTTATGATTAACCCCCTCGCAAGCATCCGCAACTACTAGAAAAGTATTAAGATAAAATCTAACCATAGCATTGAACTTTGGATCCAAATCGGTCCCTTACGGAATAGCGCATAAACTAGGGTTTAAGCTTCTGTCACTCTAGAAACCCATCATCTAATAACTAATCCACAATGCATTCCCTTAGGCCCAAATATGGTGAAGTGTCATGTAGTCGACGTTCACATGACACCACTAAGGGAGTCACAACATACATACCATCAAAATATCGAACACATATCAAGTTCACATGATTACTTGCAATGTGATTTCTCCGTGACCTCAAGAACAAAAGTAACTAGTCACAAATGATAATCATGCTCAAGATCAGAGGGGTATTAAATAGCATAATGTATCTAAACATATAATCTTCCACCAAATAAACCATATAGTAATCAAGTACAAGTTGTAATCAACACTACTTGTCACCCACAACAAGCACCAATCTAAGGTTCAGTAGAAAAGATAGCTAGGGTTTGAGAGGAGATGGTGGTGTTGAAGATGTTGATGAAGATTTCCCTCCCCAAGATGGGAGAGTTGTTGGTGATGATGATGATGATGATTTCCCCCTCCGGGAGGGAAGTTCCCCCGACCAAATCACTCCGCCGGAGGGCAAAAGTGCTCCTGCCCAAGTTCCGCCTCGAGACGGCGGCGCTTCGTCCCGAAAGTCCTCTCCTTTTTTTCTGGGTAAAAATGACTTATATACCAGATGAGGGGCACCAGAGGTGGGCCGACGAGGGCACAACCCACCAGGGCACGCTTGGGCTCCCTGCCGCACCCAGGTGGGTTGTGCCCACCTAGTGGGCCCCCACTGGTGGTTATTTGCTCCAATATTCCTCATATATTCCAAAATAATTCTCTGTAAATTTTCAGCTCATTTCGAGATGTCCCGAATAGGTAACTCTGACGTAGCTATTCCAGTTTCAGAATTCCAGCTATCGGCATTCTCCCTCTTTGTGTAAACCTTGCATATTATGAGAGAAAAGGCATTAGAATTACTCCGAAAAGCATTATTATGCAATAAAACATAGTAAATAACAAGAGGGTAAACATGATGCAAAATGGACGTATCGTAATACTTCATAAATTATAGATATGTTGGACACGACGTTGCTCGCCTGTGCCCACCCTCAAACCAACTCTAGCAGACCCCTTAAAATCGCAAACTATAAAACTAGGATACGGATCAAAAAATGCATTTTAAGGGTTCATTTTAGCTACGGCCGAAAAATACTATAAAGCAAACTGTAAAACTGGGATAAAGAGCTCCTTCCTCCAGTCCGGCCGTTCCTGCCCCTTCCCCCAGCCGGCCACGCCGGGCGTGCTCAACCCCATCGGCCGCGTTCGTCGCCCGCCGGCCGTGCCTCATCGCCCGTCAGCCACGACCCATCACCACGCCAGCCATGCCCAGCCTCGCCGGCCACGCCTCGTCGCCTCCGTCGTCCCACCATGCTCTATTGCTAGTCGCACCAGCCGAGCTGTGCCCCTTTCCCTGCCGCACCATGAGGATTCCGGCGGCCAGGCTGAGGTCATGGGAGGCCACTACGATGTCGAGCTCATCCAATTTGAACCAGCGGCGATCGATTGCGGCGTCTATCGACCTTTTCCGGTGTGCAGTGATGAATTCCGGCGAGTTTAGGGCGGATTTCAGCAAACTCCACGGCGGCGTGTTTGCTCCGATGAGGTTTGACCAGTATACGGGGCCCCCTAGATTCGGCCTTCCAACCTCTGAACATAAGGGTTTCGGGCATGCATTTTTGGTGGCCCTTAAAAAATTTATGGTTGGACCACTTTTACGATTTCTGTTCTGGACACTTTTTTCACCAAAACTGTAAAACGCAAAAATTATAAGGGTTTGACCCCTTATACAGGGTCTGGTAGAGATGCTCTCTGCATCCATCTAGGCAAGCCCCCAACCCGTCTGTGCAGGACCAGTGGCCGAAACAAATGACTTTGGCACATGTATTGACCAAAACTCCTAACAAGATGGCCCCACGCGCGAGCTGGTGCTGCAGGTGCAAAGCAGGACCCAACTGGCGTGAGCGATCCATCCTGGCATGGGACCAATAGTGTTGACAGGCAGCCCCATGCGAGAGCCGGTGCTGCGGATGCAATGCAGTCACCCTGCTGGCGTGAACAAACCAACCTGCACGAGCCAGTTGGCCACACGCAAGCCGGCGTCATAGGTGCGACACAGACCCTGCCTGGCGTGAAGTAACCAGCCCGAGGAGGGCCGAATCACCGACATGCTGGTCCAACCTTACGATCATGTACGGGATAGCGTGCGAGACTATGCACGCGGGCACCCCACAAAACACACCATGATTTCGGACCCAAGCATGGCCGCGCCACCTGTCATGGACCCGGGAGGCCACCTGGCAGGGTGCGTGCCGTCCGGCAGATCAAGAACCCTAGGAGGTTCCACAGGGCACACCAGCGTGAAATGGACGGTGCGGAGGTTGTCCATGCCCGCGGAGGCTCCTAGTAGGAGGGTACTCTATCATACTTTGCATGAGTAATATTCGTGTGTCTACCATTGTATCAACTTCTGCCATTGTTCATCCTTAGTTATTCTTCCTCCATAGTTATTCTTACTTCATAATCTTAAGCCAAAACACAAGGAACATTTCGTAATGTATCGACTTCTACCATTGTTAATCCTTAGTTATTCATACGCCATAATCTTATTATTTGTTACATCACATTAGAGGATAGTTGCAAGAAATCTATCTTTAGCAGTCTTTCTTGCAGAAACAAAGTATCAAAATCGGTCTAAAGCTGATAATGTTACACGCCCCTTCATCATAGCCCTCATTGTGGCAGGCCTCAGCACATCGTTCCCGAATGCATGTGGAAGGGGGGTATGTCGTGCTCATATTGTGCAAGTCTTGGCTTCGTAGCCTACAAAACAATGGACACAATATGGTGTATGACAAAATCAAACCTTATGGTGTTATCAAAAGAAATATATGGAAAGATAAGTCATTGTACATAGAATTCACATATGACTAGCAAATAGTTAGAGCATGAATTAAAGATGTGCCTTGTTCTATAGTTGAGATTGTTATCCAATGCTTACTAGGAACAAAAAGGAGTGACATCACAAGTAGAAGGCATAACATGTTTCCAAGCTTGAGGGCTCCCATATCTTTAGGAAGAAATGGTCAAAAAGGTGGGCAAACGAGCAATGATTATCTGAACTCCAAATAGACAACACAACCTTTTATAGCCATGGATGATTAGGGCTAGAGAAAAATAAATGCCAAAGGTAAGATTGTGTTATCCTATCTAACAGATATGCATGATGCATTAATGATGATATTCTATCCAAAAGATGAGGCTCTATCTGCGTGATGCAATTATGTGTTGCATTTATTGGACGTGCATAGCACGCGACCATTCCCCCAAATTGTTGATGCATGATGTAACATACGCGTAAGCATCAAGCCCACTAAGCATGCTTAGTGCATGGAGCGCAAGCCCTGCAAACAAATGGGTCGGGAGCTCCTGTTGCTACTATCACAAACAAAAAAAGAAACAAGAACCACAAAATGCCACTAGCAAGTGAAGTGCCTAGCTAGAACCCAAAAAATCATTGGAAAAACTTAAACTTTTTGCCATATATTATTTATATATATAGGGTAAACTGTGTCTATCATAGCTTACCACAGAAGTAGTTAAGGCTTGATAAATATTTAACGGTTTAAAAGCTACTAAAAATATGAAATAAATAGGGGGCCTCATTCTAATATAATAAGATGATCCAACGGTGTGATTGTGAAAAATATGCATTTATGTGTCCTCGGCGAAAAACAAGCATTTCAGCTCACTGTATGATCAATATATATTGAAACATTTGTTCTTTTTGTCCAGGACACATCTAGTCATATTTTTTTAATCCCCCCGTTGGATCATGTTATGTTATAGGTGTGTTGGTTCAGTATATTTTTAGGATTTTTGAGAACTTTTACACCGTCAAAAACCTTAACTTTTCGGTGGCAAGCTATTATAGGTGTGTTGGATCAATATATAGAGGTGTCTGGGCACCTTGCCTAAAATCCGCCGGATTATACTGAGATGTGTGCAAGTGTAACTAGTACTAGAACTAATGGGCGAAGTCTTTATTAGGAAATAATTATTGCTGATTAATTCTTGATATGGGCGCACTTTTTATTAGGAAGTAATTATTTCAGATTATTGCTTGATATGGACGCAGTTATTATTAGGAAACAATTATTGCTTATTATTGCTTAATATGGACGGACTTATTATTAGGAAATAATTAGGTATATCATAACTGTGGAGTATAATGGTATGGTTACCTTTGGTATGGCTTCGTGGAAAATACTCATGTATACCTTGTTCAAAGTAGAAACTAGATACCGCCTTATATAGTTAGGAAACAAAACTAAAATATAATATTTTGAAAAATAAATTATTGGGTATATGCATATCTATGTATGTACATAATTACGTTAGTAGGACGTAATAGAAAATATAATCACCGTAAAAATATTTTATGGTAAGTAAAATTACGAACGTAAAACATAGTGTATAATATACAAAAATGCAATTTTTCTGGTCTTATGATCTTTTTTTTCTTATGCCAAATTTTACGTAGTGAATAAATATGAATAACTATTAGTATTCCAAATGTAATTTACTTATAAGTGATCATGAGATTACCTCGGGTGGAGAATAATTTATTCTCCACCCTTGGTGATGAATAATATATAGGGAAAATACATCCTACCACCCGGAGTAGTTACCCCACATGTCTCATATACTATCATGTGGTATTATATATACTAATTTATCATTGTAATTATGTTCATATATTATGTATAAGATAATCCAATGTATTCAAAACGCGGTCCGTGCAGTAGTTGAACTGGATGGTGTTTTCAGATCGAACTACTCTCTAGTATCTTATTTGTAAGTCCTCAACCGTTTGTCGGAATTGCGCAAATGACACACCTTTGGAAAGTTGTTGAAAATGCAAAAACTTTGATTGTTGATATTTTTTTTTCAAATTCCCCAAGTTTGAAAGAACATTTTAGTGCAAGAAACTTGTTTCAAACGAGTACACCAAATATTTGAATCGTTTATCAAAATAGATCATAAGATATACCATTGAAAATCTTATAACAGAAGCAAGTTAAACGTAGACATACTTTCAAACTCGTTTTTGTTTATGAGGAGTTTTAAAAATGACAAACATAATGTTGTTGTCTTTTTGATTTTCGAACATGCAAATCCTAGGTCTTTATAAACTTAGAACTTCCCTCTTCTTTTAATTTGAACTTATTTTTTGCTCCGAGTAAAGAACTGTATTTCAATTTCAAATAAACGTTGAACTGTTCCATTTTTTAAATGTGAACTTCTTGGTTTTAGTCTTTAATCACGAGTAAATCTGAGATTTTTTATAAAGATCAAATTGCTCCATTTTTAATTTGAATTCTTAGTTTTATTGCTTACTAATGGGGAAAAATACAAACATAGAACCGCTCCATTATTTTAATTTGAACTTATAGTTTTCTTATTTTTTTGTAATTTCCCTTTTTTATTTGAACTTCTCTCATTTGTCAACAAATGGGAAAACTTCGTTTTTATAACCAACTTTTAACCTCTTTATTTATTAAAACCTCTTTCTCAATTTTTTTAATCTTCTACCTTTGTATTTTAGATATTTAGGAAATAAGTGTGATCTTTTTTTGTATATTCATAACATAAAAGCAAATTTGATATTTTAGAAACAATGAAGTGTGGTAATTTTTTAATTTGAACTTATTTTTAGAAACTTTCAAACCATTTATCGGAAGAACCTTTATGACATATCGTTGGAAAGCTTTTGAACAGAAGCAAAATTTTAAATACTTTGTCGATTGTGAGCAATTTCAAGAATGCAAAAAACTCCATCAATATTTTTTGGTTTTGGACATGAAAATCGTAGGTTTATATAAACTTCGAACTTCTCTTTTTTTTATTTGAACTTCTTAGTTTTGTTCGTAGAAAATAAGAAAAAATGATTTTTAAGTAAACATCAAACCACTTTTTTTTAATTGAACTTCATAGTTTTCTTCTAGAAACAGGAAAATGTTGAGTTTTTTATATACATCAAACTACTCCATTTATTTACATTGAACTTCGTGATTTCATTCTTTACTAACGAGGAAGATTTTCGTTTGTTTTAAACACAGAAATGCTGTATTTGTTTAATTTGGATTTCTTGGTTTTATTACTTCTAGTAACAGAAAGAATCCTCGTTCTTTAAGAAACATCAAACCGCTTCGTTATTTTAATTTGAACTTCTAGTTTTTAGGGAGAAAATCATTTTTATAAACTCTTTTGCAAGTCAAAGCTGACCCCAGATCTATAGGACCTCAAATTAATGACTTAGAGAGTTTTATAACTCAAATTGCAGATTTTTGTTTTGTTTTATGACTAACTTGGCACACCTTCAACGGTTCTAGGACTAACTTGGCAGACCTTCAACAGGTTTAGGACTTACAATCCATTTTATTGTCTTGTTCATAATCATGAAAAATATGTTTTTCATTACAAATCATCGAACTCCTCTGTTATTTTAACTAGATGGTATCCCGCGTATTGTAGTGGAAACATGCGAAAATTAGTTACAATATGTCATTTTGAGAAGATTTGGTTGCCATGAATTTGAATATGAGACAAAAGATTAAAAATACATACGATTTGTTGTATTTGATTCTTGTATAGTGATAAAATCTTTATTGAGTAGTATTTCTCATGCATGTTGAGAGAAATAAAATTAACAAGGTTAATAAAGTGGGATGTGTGCATGTTGGGAGAATTATTATAAGTGGCATGCGTCTCCCTTTATATCGGAACTTATCGTTTTCTCAATTTTAACTCCTTTTTTTTCTCCTCTGTTATTTCAATTTGAAGCTCCTTTTTCTTTCGTAAAGATAAAATATTAGTTTTAAATAAACATCGAACTTATCATTTTGCTTAATTTGAACTTCTTTATTTTATTCTTTAGTAACTTGAAAAATCTGAGGTTTGTAATAAACATCCAACCCCTCCATTATTTTAGTTTGAAGTTCTAGTTTTTTAGGAACGTGGAACATGTGACGTTTATAAAAAAAGAATAGGCTCACTACATTTATTTTTAATAGCACTAATTTTCTATATGTGAACTTGTCCTTATTTTTATATTCGAACTTCTCACATGATTCCTATGTGATCTAGAGAAAGTAAGTGGTTGAAAAACACTATAAAAACTCTTTTGGCCATTTTCTCGCACACATGTAGACACACCGTTTTTAACGCACAAACCCTTTGAACTCCTCGGATGTCTGCCTTTGAACTATAGCACACGATGAAGTGGAACTTCTCAATCATATTGTTTTTTCTCTACTCTGTAGTGCTTCTCTTGAACGTTTTTGTAATTAACTGCAGCCATGCTATGACCAGATTATGATGAAATTTTTTTACAGAGGCCCAAATACAAACAGACGGTGTACACTGTATAAGTGACTATTGAAGGAAATATGCCCTAGAGGCAATAATAAAGTTACTATTTATTTCATGATAAATGTTTATTATTTATGGTAGAATTGTATTAACCGGAAACTTAGTACATGTGTGAATACATAGACAAACATAGTGTCACTAGTATGCCTCTACTTGACTAGCTCGTTAATCAAAGATGGTTAAGTTTCCTAACCATAGACATGAGTTGTCATTTGATTAACGGGATCACATCATTAGGAGAATGATGTGATTGACTTGACCCATTCCGTTAGCTTAGCACTTGATCGTTTAGTATGTTGCTATTGCTTTCTTCATGACTTATACATGCTCCTATAACTATGAGATTATGCAACTCCCGTTTACCGGAGGAACACTTTGTGTGCTACCAAACGTCACAATGTAACTGGGTGATTATAAAGGTGCTCTACAGGTGTCTCCGAAGGTACTTGTTGGGTTGGCGTATTTCAAGATTAGGATTTGTCACTCCGATTGTCGGAGAGGTATCTCTGGGCCCACTCGGTAATGCACATCACTATAAGCCTTGCAAGCATTGTAACCAATGAGTTAGTTGTAGGATGATGTATTACGGAACGAGTAAAGAGACTTGGCGGTAATGAGATTGAACTAGGTATTGAGATACCGACGATCGAATCTCGGGCAAGTAACATACCGATGACAAAGGGAACAACGTATGTTGTTATGCAGTTTGACCGATAAAGATCTTCGTAGAATATTTGGGAGCCAATATGATCATCCAGGTTCCGCTATTGGTTATGGACCAGAGACGTGTCTCGGTCATGTCTACATAGTTCTCGAACCCGTAGGGTCCGCACGCTTAAAGTTCGATGACGGTTATATTATGAGTTTATGTGTTTTTATGTACCGAAGGTAGTTCGGAATCTCGGATGAGATCTGGGACATGACGAGGAGTCTCGAAATGGTCGAGACGTAAAGATCGATATATTGGACGACTATATTCAGACTTCGGAAAGGTTCCAAGTGATTCAGGTATTTTTCGGAGCACCGGAGAGTTACGGGAATTCGCCTGGGAGTATATGGGCCTTATTGGGCCATACGGGAATAGAGGAGAGAGGCCAAAAGAAAGGAGGCGCGCCCCCCCCTCTGGTCCGAATTGGACAAGGGGTGCAGCCCCCTTTTTCTTCTCCCTCTCCCCCTCTTTCCTTCTCTCCTACTCCGAAAAGGAAAGGGGAATCCTACTAGGACTTGGGAGTCCTAGTAGGACTCCCCACACTTGGCGCACCCCCTCTAGGGCCGGCCTCTCCCTCCATCCTTTATATACGGGGGCAGGGGGCACCTCTAGACACAAAAATTGATCATTGATCTCTTAGCCGTGTGCGGTGCCCCCCTCCACCATAGTCCTCCTCGATAATATCGTAGCGGTGCTTAGGCGAAGCCCTGCGTCGATAGAACATCATCATCGTCACCACGCCGTCGTGCTGACGGAACTCTCCCTCGAAGCTCGGCTGGATCAGAGTTTGAGGGACGCCATCGAGCTGAACGTGTGCAAGAACTCGGAGGTGCCGTGCTTTCGGTGTTTGATCGGTCAGACCATGAAGACGTACGACTACATCAACCGCGTGGTGCTAACGCTTCCGCTTTCGGTCTACGAGGTACGTGGACACACTCTCCCCTCTCGTTGCTATGCATCACCATGATCTTGCGTGTGCGTAGGAATATTTTTGAAATTACTACGTTTCCCAACAGTGGCATCCGAGCCAGGTTTATGCGTAGATGTTATATGCACGAGTAGAACACAAATGAGTTGTGGGTGATACAAGTCATACTGCTTACCAGCATGTCATACTTTTGTTCAGCAGTATTGTTGGATGAAGCGGCCCGGACCGACATTACGCGTATGCTTACGCGAGACTGGTTCTCACGACGCGTGCTTTCCACCGCAATTGGCTGGCGGGTGTCGATTTCTCAACTTTAGTTGAACCGAGTGTGGCTACGCCCGGTCATTGAGAAGGTTAAAACAGCACTAACTTGACAAACTATCGTTGTGGTTTTGATGCATATGTAAGAACGGTTCTTGCTCAGCCCGTAGCAGCCATGTAAAACTTGCAACAACAAAGTAGAGGATGTCTAACTTGTTTTTTCTGGGCATGTTGTGATGTGATATGGTCAAGGCATGATGCTACATTTTATTGTATGAGATGACCATGTTTTGTAACCGAGTTATCGGCAACTGGCAGGAGCCATATGGTTGTCGCTTTATTGTATGCAATGCAATCGCCCTCTAATTGCTTTACTTTATCACTAAGCGGTAGCGATAGTCGTAGAAGCAATAGTTGGCGAGACGACAAAGGTTGCTACGATGGAGATCAAGGTGTCGCGGCGATGACGATGGTGATCATGACGGTGCTTCGGAGATGGAGATCACAAGCACAAGATGATGATGGCCATATCATATCACTTATATTGATTGGATGTGATGTTTATCTCTTTATGCATCTTATCTTGCTTTGATTGACGGTAGCATTATAAGATGATCTCTCACTAAATTTCAAGATAAAAGTGTTCTCCCTGAGTATGCACCATTGCCAAAGTTCATCGTGCCCGAGACACCACGTGATGATTGGGTGTGATAAGCTCTCGTCCATCTACAACGGGTGCAAGCCAGTTTTGTACACACGAATCACTCGGGTTAAACTTGACGAGCCTAGCATATGCAGATATGGCCTAGGAACACCGAGATCGAAGGTCGAGCGTGAATCATATAGTAGATATGATCAACATAGTGATGTTCACCATTGAAACCTACTCCATTTCACGTGATGATCGGTTAAGGTTTAGTTGATTTGGATCACGTGATCACTTAGATGATTAGAGAGATGTCTATCTAAGTGGGAGTTCTTAAGTAATATGATTAATTGAACTTAAATTTTTCATGAACTTAGTCCTGGTAGTATTTTGCAAATTATGTTGTAGATCAATAGCTCGCGTTGTTTCTTTCATATGTTTATTTTAATATGTTCCTAGAGAAAACTGTGTTGAAAGATGTTAGTAGCAATGATGCGGATTGGATCCGTGATCTGAGGATTGTCCTTATTGCTGTGCAGAAGAATTATGTCCTTGATGCACCGCTAGGTGATGGACCTATTGCAGGAGTAGATGCGGACGTTATGAACGTTTGGCTAGCTCAATATGATGACTACTTGATAGTTTAGTGCACCATGCTTAACGGCTTAGAATCGGGACTTCAAAGACGTTTTGAACGCGTCATGGGCCATATGAGATGTTCCAGAGTTGAAGTTAATATTTCAAGCAAATACCCGAGTTGAGAGATATGAAGTCTCCAACAAGTTCTATAGCTAAAAGATGGAGGAGAATTGCTCAACTAGTGAGCATGTGCTCGATTGTCCGGTACTACAATCGCTTGAATCAAGTGGGAGTTAATCTTCCAGATAAGATAGTGATTGACAGAGTTCTCTAGTCACCATCACCAAGGTAGTAGAACTTCGTGATGAACTATAGTATGCAAGGGATGACTAAAACGATTCCTGAGCTTTTTCATGACGATGAAATCGATGAAGGTAGAAATCAAGAAAAAGCATCAAGTGTTGATGATTAACAAGACCACTAGTTTCAAGCAAAGGGAAAGAAAGGGAACTTCATGTAGAATGGCAAGCAAGTTGTCACTTCTATGAAGAAGCTCAAAGCTAGACTAAAGCCAGAAACTGAGTGCTTCTACTGCAAAGGAATTGGTCACTGGAAGTGGAAATGCCCTGAAGATTTGGTGGATAAGAAGGACGGCAAAGTGAACAAGGGTATATTTGATATATATGTTATTGATGTGTACCTTAGTAGTGTTTATAGTAACCCCTGGGTATTTGATACTTGTTCGGTTGCTAAGATTAGTAACTCGAAACAGGAGTTACAGAATAAACAGAGACTAGTTGAGGGTGAAGTGACGATGTGTGTTGGAAGTGGTTCCAAGATTGATATGATCATCATCGCACACTCCCTATACTTTCGGGATTAGTGTGGAACCTAAATAAGTGTTATCTTGTTTGCGTTGAGCATGAATATGATTTGATCATGTTTATTGCAATACGGTTATTCATTTAAGTTAGAGAATAATTGTTGTTCTGTTTACATGAATAAAACCTTATATGGTTACACACCCAATGAAAATGGTTCGTTGGATCTCGATCGTAGTGATACACATATTCATAATATTGAAGCCAAAAATATGCAAAGTTAATAATGATAGTGCAACTTATTTGTGGCAATCGTCGCTTAGGTCATATTATGTAAAGCGCATGAAGAAACTCCATGCCGATGGGCTTTTTGAATCACTTGATTATGAATCACTTGTTGCTTAAGTAACCATGCCTCTTGGGCAAGATGACTAAAACACCGTTATCCGTAACAATGGAGCGAGCAACAGTTTGTTGGAAATCATACATACCGATGTATGTGGTCCGATGAATATTGAGGCTCGCAGAAGTATCGTTATTTTCCGATCTTCACAGATGATTTGAGCGGATATGTGTATATCTACTTGATGAAACATAAGTCCGAAACATTTGAAAAGTTCATATAATTTCAGAGTGAAGTGGAAAATCATTGTAACAAGAAAATAAAGTTTCTACGTCGATCATGGAGTAGAATATTTGAGTTACGAAGTTTGGTCTTCAATTAAAACAATGTGGAATAATTTCACAAACTCATGCCACCTAGAACACCACAACGTAATGGTGTGTCTGAACATCATAACCGCACTTTATTAGATATGGTGCAATCTATGATGTCTCTTACTGATTTACCACTATCGTTTTGGGGTTGTGCATTAGAGACAGCTGCATTCACGTTAAATAGGGCACCATCGAAATCCGTTGAGACGACGCCTTATGAACTGTGGTTTGAAACCAAAGCTGTGGTTTCTTAAAGTTTGGGGTTGCGATGCTTATAAGAAAAAGTTTCATCCTGATAAGCTCAAACCCAAATTGGAGAAATGTCTCTTCATAGGATACCCAAAGGAAACTGTTGGGTACACCTTCTATCACAGATCCGAAGGCAAGACATTCGTTGCCAAGAATGGATCCTTTCTAGAGAAGGAGTTTCTCTCGAAAGAAGTGAGTGGGAGGAAAGTAGAACTTGATGAGGTAACTGTACCTACTCCCTTATTGGAAACTACTTCATCACAGAAATCAGTTCTAGTGATTCCTACACCAATTAGTGAGGAAGCTAATGATGATGATCATGAAGCTTGCATCAAGTTACTCTTGAACCTCGTAGGTCAACCAGAGTAAGATCCGCACCAGAGTGGTACGGTAATCCTATTCTGGAGGTCATGTTACTTGACCATGGCGAACCTACGGACTATGAGGAAGCGATGATGAGCCCAGATTCCGCGAAATGGCTTAAGGCTATGAAATCTGAGATAGGGTCCATATATGAGAACAAAGTATGGACTTTGGTTGACTTGCCCGATGATCAGCAAGCCATAGAAAATAAATGGATCTTCAAGAGGAAGACGGACGCTGATAGTTGTGTTACTATCTGCAAAGCTAGACATGTTGCGAAAGGTTTTCGACAAGTTCAAGGGGTTGACTACGATGAGACTTTCTCACCCGTAGCGATGCTTAAGTCTGTCCGAATCATGTTAGCAATTGCCACAATTTATAAAATCTGGCAAATGGATGTCAAAACTGCCTTCCTGAATGGATTTCTGGAAGAAGAGTTGTATATGATACAACCAAAAGGTTTTGTCGATCCAAAAGGTGCTAAAAAAGTGTGAAGCTCCAACGATCCATCTATGGACTGGTGCAAGCATCTCGGAGTTGGAATATACGCTTTGATGGATTGATCAAAGCATATATTTTTATACAGACTCGCGGTGAAGCATGTATTTACAGGAAAGTGAGTGGTAGCACTACAGCCTTTATGATTACTATATGTGAATGACATATTGTTGATCAGAAATAATGTAGAATTTTCTGGAAAGCATAAAGGAGTGTTTGAAAGGAATTCTTCAAAAGAAAGACCTCAGTAAAGCTACTTACATATTGAGCATCAAGATCTATTGAGATAGATCAAGATGCTTGAGAAGATTTTCAATGAGTACATACCTAGACAAGATTTTGAAGTAGTTCAAAATGGAATAGTCAAAGAAAGAGTTCTTGCCTGTGGTGCAAAGGTGTGAAATTGAGTAAGACTCAAATCCCGATCATGGCAGAAAATAGAAAAAGAATGAAAGCCATTCCCTATGCCTCAGTCATAGGTTCTATAAAGTATGTTGTGCTGTGTACCAGACCTATTGTATACCTTGCTCTGAGTTTGGCATGGGAGTACAATTTCGATCTAGGAGTAGATCATTGGACAGCGGTCAAGAATATCCTTAGTGAGGACTAAGGAGATGTTTCTCGATTATGGAGGTGATAAAAAAGTTCGTCGTAAATAGTTACATCGATGCAAGCTTTTACACTAATACAGATGACTCTAAGTCTCAATCTGGATACATATTGAAAGTCGGAGCAATTAGCTAGAGTAGCTCCATGCAGAGCATTGTAGAGATAGAATATTTGCAAAATGCATATGGCTCTGAATGTGACAGACCTGTTGACTAAACTTATCTCACGAGCAAAACATGATCATACCTTAGTACTCTTTGGGTGTCAATCACATAGCAATGTGAACTAGATTATTGACTCTAGTAAACCCTTTGGGTGTTGATCACATGACGATGTGAACTATGGGTATTAATCCAATACAGATGTGAATATTGGTGTTAAATCACATGGTGATGTGAACTAGATTATTGACTCTAGTGCAAGTGGGAGACTGAAGGAAATATGCCCTAGAGGAAATAATAAAGTTATTATTTATTTCCTTATTTCATGATAAATGTTTATTATTCATGCTAGAATTGTATTAATCGAAAACTTAGGACATGTGTGAATACATAGACAAACATAGTGTCACTAGTATGCCTCTACTTGACTAGCTCGTTAATCAAAGATGGTTAAGTTTCCTAACCATAGACATGAGTTGTCATTTGATTAACGGGATCACATCATTAGGAGAATGATGTGATTGACTTGACCCATTCGGTTAGCTTAGCACTTGATCGTTTAATATGTTGCTATTGCTTTCTTCATGACTTATACATTTTCCTATAACTATGAGATTATGCAAATCCCATTTACCGGAGGAACACTTTGTGTGCTACCAAACGTCACAACGAATCGGGTGATTATAAAGGTGCTCTACAGGTGTCTCCGTAGTTATTTGTTGGGTTGGCGTATTTCGAGATTAGGATTTGTCACTCCGATTGTCGGAGAGGTATCTCTGGGCCCACTCGGTATTGCACATCACTATAAGCCTTGCAAGCATTGTAACCAATGTGTTAGTTGCAGGATGACGTATTACGGAACGAGTAAAGAGACTTGCCGGTAACGAGATTGAACTAGGTATTGAGATACCGACGATCGAATCTCGGGCAAGTAACATACCGATGACAAAGGGAACAACGTATGTTGTTATGCGGTTTGACCGATAAAGATCTTTCAGAGAATATTTGGGAGCCAATATGAGCATCCGTGTTCCGCTTATTGGTTATTGACCGAAGACGTGTCTCGGTCATGTCTACATAGTTCTCGAACCCGTAGGGTCCGCACGCTTAAAGTTCGATGACGGTTATATTATGAGTTTATGTGTTTTTATGTACCGAAGGTAGTTCGGAGTCCCGGATGAGATCGGGGACATGACGAGGAGTCTCGAAATGGTCGAGACGTAAAGATCGATATATTGGACGACTATATTCGGACTTCGGAAAGGTTCCAAGTGATTCGGTATTTTTCAAAAATTTGAGAGTTACCTTTGGAATTCGTGGGGAGTATATGGGCCTTATTGGGCCATACGGGAATAGAATAGAGAGGCCAAAGAAAGGAGGCGCCCCCCTCTCCGGGTCCGAATTGGACAACGTGTGCAGCCCCTTTTCCTTCTCCCTCTCCCCCTCTTTCCTTCTCTCCTACTCCGGAAAGGAAAGGGTAATCCTACTAGGACTTGGGAGTCCTAGTAGGACTCCCCACACTTGGCGCGCCCCCTCTAGGGTCGGCCTCTCTCTGCATCCTTTATATACGGGGGCAGGGGGGAACCACTAGACACAACAATTGATCATTGATCTCTTAGCCGTGTGCGGTGCCCCCCTCCACCATAGTCCTCCTCGGTAATATCGTATCGGTGCTTAGGCGAAGCCCTGCGTCGGTAGAACATCATCATCGTTACCACGCCATGCGTCGACGGAATCCCCTCGGCTTCCGGCTGGATCGGAGTTCGAGGGACGCCATCGAGCTGAACGTGTGCAAGAACTCGGAGGTGCCGTGTCTTGATTGCTTGATCGGTCGGACCGTGAAGACGCACGACTACATCAACCGCGTTGTGCTAACGCTCGCTTTTCGGGTCTATGAGGGTACATGGACGTACTCTCCTCTTGTTGCTATGCATCACCATGATATAGCGTGTGCGTAGGAATTTTTTTTAAATTACTACGTTTCCCAACAACTATATCAACCATAACTTCCTTTTGACTCCTACAGAAAACAATGAGCCAAAGTAGTTTAGTTTGACAACCAAAATGGCGCAAGGACACAACTAAAACAGTGCCGTATTCAATTTTCACATGTCGCGGGTAGCCCCATAGCTCACCACTAGGTAGTACCAGGGTAAGTACTCGTACCTACTACTTTTTCAGCTTTGCACGCATTGTACTGATGTACTTACATCACTCAATAGGGCTGGTTTTTTCCTATTGTTTTTACTAAATGACTACTAGAATACATATATGCGTGTGTGTGCGATGTGTCAATGATAAACTGCCCCCACATGTCATTGTGTTTTTTTTTTGAGAAAATGTCGGCTCTTTATTAATCATGCAATATACTTACATAGTATAAGTGCATCTAGTGCCACCCCTAGTTGGTTTCGGAGTATTGACGACAAACATTGTTGAGGGACTAATGTGTTTGTGAGAATTGCAGGATAACACAGGTAGTAGTCCCTCATTGATTCGGTTTACCTACAAGAGATGACCCCTAAAGATGTTAGAACACATTGAAGACAATGGTGGTTCGTGAAAACATTCACGATGAAGATAATGACTTGTGAAGACATTCACTTGAAGACTATGGAGTGCGAAGACATAGTTTCTTTCGTAGTTTCCTTTTCTTCTTTCTTGAGTCATAGGAACCACCCGTCTTTGTTAAGTGGGGTCCAAGTGAACAAAGTCAGATGACTGAAGTGATGCTCAACCAAAATCGTATGTCTTCGAGCGAAGACAATGAGAGCAAATCTTATCCAGAGTTGGATGAGTCAGCTTTGCTTGTAGCTAGCCCAAGCCAAGCTGCCACGTGTGTTTGAAATCCAACCATTGGACACATGTTGGTTCCTTAGTGACCCAGGGTCATTTCGGACATATCATGTCGGGTTGCCTCCTGGCTATAAATAGCCCACCCCCTACACCATAAATTGGTGGCTGCTCAGTGTTAGTGCACGGCTTCTGTCGTTTGAGAGCAACCCACCTCTGAAGCCTTTGAGAGAGAGATCCTTGCGAGGACAAAGCCCAAAACACCCAGAGCCAAACAGTGTTAGGCATCACTAAAGTCGTTCTATCCGCGTGACCTGAAGACTTGTTACATATGAGGACTGTGCATCCTCCAGCCGGTTAAGCGTCATGTTCTGAGCATCCAAGAGTCATTGTGGATCGCCAGTGAACGGATTCTGTGAAGGTTTGGAAGTCTACCTTGAAGACTTACCAGAATGATTGGGCGAGGACTGGGTGTCCTTAGCTCAAGGGGAATAAGGTGAAGACACAGCCTTCTCGAGTTCAATCTCAGCCTCCCTAATTCTAGACGACAGCTTGTCGTAGAGCAATCGAACCGGTCTACCAAATCCTTGTCTTCACCAAGCTACCGGGTTCTATCCTTACCTTCTTTACTTTTCAGTTTGTCTTCGTGAAGTCATTGCTTGCTTGCACGATCTGTTTGACTTCACCGTATAAGACTATTACCGCTTAGCTTCACACTTTCTTCCATTCCGATCAATACACTACAAAAAAAAGACACATCCGTGACATTTTGGGCCGAACGAAAATCTTTTCTGTCATACTTATGACACTTCTATGACGATAATTGTGACAAACCCGGTATCATCATAGATGTGGTGGGGTCCTACTTCTATGACAAAAAATCATGACAGAAAATGGGCTTTTCGTCCTGGGCGGGCTGGAGACGCAGCTGCATGACATTCTTTGGGCCGTTCATGACAGAAAAAACCGTGGTAGAAGTGAGGGCGCGGAAAATATCAGGGAGTCCCCGGTTACGGTGGGGGTCGGGGCGGCGATGCATCGCTTCTCACGTGACGACGTGTGTGCGGCGTTGAGCTCTAATCGAACTCGAAGCGAGGCGCTGGGCTCTAATGTAACCCGGCGATTGCACTTCGTCTACGCGTTCATCGAACCCGGCGATTGATCGATGGCTGTTAACTGAACCCGATCGAGCGATTCCTTCGCCACTGCTGCTAACTGAAGCCGATCGATGCTGCCTATAGATGAATAGTGAGCGTTTCTGGGGGGTTTGAATGAATAGTTCCCGGTGGGGGTGGATGAACAGGACCCCGTGGCGTTGCCTCTGGATGAACAATGAGTGTTGCTGGGGGGTTTGGATGAACAGTTCGGTGAGGGTGGATGAACAGACCCCGATCGTTTGAGCCGGTTGGGGCTGGATGAACAGACCCCGTGGAGGGCAGGATGAACAGGACCACCCGTGAAGGGCGGGATGAGCGATTAGATGGTGGAGGCGGGATGAACAGAAGCCCGTGGAGGGTAGTTGAACATGAGCCCGTGGAGAGGGCTGGTTGAGCGATGGCGAGTAGCGCCGGTGAAGGCTGGATGAACAGGAGCCCGTGGATGAACAAATGTAGGTGGAGGTTGGAGGAGGTCGGCCGTGGATGAGCGATGAGCCCGTGGAGGTTGGAGGGGGTCGACGGTGGATATGAACAGTATCCCGTGGAGTCCCGTTTTGTGGTACGCCACACCCCTCCCGATGAATAGGACCCCCGTTTCGACCGTAGCGCTCCAACACAAGTCCGTTTCCTCCATTTTGCGGTACGCCACACCCTTCTCGATCAACAGGACCGCCGTTTCGACCGTAGGAGGTCCATTTCCTCCGTTTTGCGGTACACCAGACCCCTCCCGATGAACAGGATCCCGTTTCGAACGTGGCCGGTCGAACACAAGGCCGTTTCGTCTGTTCTGGTGATAACGACAACGCATTCCGTTCCGACCCAGCCGGTTGGCTCCCCATGAACACGACGATGACGCTGTTTCTCCGTTCCGACCAAGCCATGTACACGAGCCCTGGCCATATGTATGTGCGAGTAGGCGTTCGAGACCACTGCCGTATGTGCGTGCACGTGGTCAGATTTTCTTTCTTGCACCACGGCCGTTGTATGCGTGGGTGTACATGCTCCGTGCGCGCCTCTACTACGTCATGTGCGCGCCTCTACATCGACCCGGTAATGTGCGTACCGTTCGCGACTGAATGACAACACTACATATGCTTCGACCCGGTGGGTCCCGGCCGAGCACTTCCTTGCCTGCGAAGATGTAGCTCGTGGGTCCCAGCAGTCCGGGGGGCGAATCATTTTTTTTGCCCGGACGCACTTCCTTGAGTGCGAAGATGTAGCTCGTGGGTCCCAGCAGTCAGGGGGAAAGGTTTTTTTCGCGAAATACGATGGCCCGTCCGGTGGGTCCCTGCTGTCAGGTGGAGGAATAATTATTTTCCACGTAATAAGGAGGCACTTCCTTGCGCTGCCGCCGTGGACCCGGTATGTCGGCCTCTCCACGGCATTACTCTTCCGATGGAAGTCGCTCCTTGACCACGTTGACCACGCCGTGCCGAGAGCACCGTGGCGGTGGACGACGGCGAGGCCCTAGGAAGGGGACGACACGGAGCCGGGAAGACGCGGCGGTGGATGCCCACGCGGAGAGGAGTACGAGGATTCACCGTTCGGCTACGGTGTGAGGCTGCCGCCGCTCTGAGAATAACGGGGTGTTGGTGAGTAGAGGATGCCTGACGCCAGAGTGGGAGTAGTAGGGGGCGGTGAGGCCTGCACGGGAGGCGGGAGCAGGCGGTACCGCCGGCGCTGGATTTGTTGGCTGTAGCAAGAAGATCAGAGATTGAAGAAACACGACGGACGTTAGATTGACATCCAACGGTTACGTCTGCTAGAATCGTTTGTTGACGTATATAATAACTAAAAAAGTCTTGCATACACGTCAACTTAATAGGCCCATAAGTCAGACCATTCCCTCTTTGTTTTAATAATTTATATATAGCAAATTGCGACTGCTTATGCAATTTATTGCAGTCCGTTTTTTGGTTGGCCAGTGTCAGGACCCCGATTCCAAGTCACATCGATCTAGCATGTAACACCTCATATCACTTTGCGGCCTCATGCATGGTATTCCCACGGGTGTCGCCTTACCTGGCCCGGGACCGTTTCGCCTTTTGGCTCACGTATATGATAGTGTCGCTAGCATCCATATGACAGAGAACCCGGGCCAACATGACTAATCGTGAACCCAAAGTGGCACTAACTTATAGGGACTGGCATACATGTATCAACATCGAGCATGTTGGTCGAAGCGTCTTGGTCGGGCTGTAGCACTGGCTAACAGGACTCCGGGAACCCGGGCTGTAGCAGAGCTAGGCAGGACTCGAGATGTCACAGCGTGACATTTTCCCGAAAAGACACGGAACCAGAACGGCAGTGAATCACATGCCAGCCAGTCAAGTGTTCCAGAGCGGTAGTCTTTGCGCTAAGCGAGACTCCGGTGAACCGGGCTGTAGCGGACTACTATGGCTCAAGGAAGCAAAAGACTACATTTCCCCATAAGAGAGGCTACCAAGGATAAATAACTAGGTTGTCGGATCCCACACATACCAAGCATTTCAATCATACACAGAATATGCTCGATATGTGTAAATACAACATGGCATCACAACATAACTCTACGACTCAAGTATTTATTCATTAGGCTCCGAGGAGCGAGATATTACAAACATGGGTCTCATGACCCAACATTCAGAGCATACAAATCAAAGCACATGCGGAAGCTTAACATATATGAGTACAGACATCTACAAATGAAAAAGGCTTAGAAGCCTGACTATCTACCAGATCCTGCAGAGGGCACAAGATCGTAGCTGAGGTATCAAGCTAAACGTCGAAGTCCACACGGAACTACTAGCAAGACTGACATCTCTCTGCAAAACATAAAATATCCAAACATGAGTACAAATGTACCCAACAAGACTTACATCAGAACTATCTACATATGCATCGGTATCAACAAAGGGGGTGGTGGAGTTTGACTGCAGCAAGCCAGGTTTGACTCGGTGGCTATCCTGAACTACTATTGCAAGTAACTCTTTAAAGGTGGCGCACACGAGTCCACATATTCACCATATCAATACACCTCTATGGATCCGCTCCCGTCTCCCTACGTGAAGGCCATCCATAGCACTCACGCTTATCTTGCGAGTTTTAGAGTATCCACTTTCACATGTTTATGAACTGTACAGACAACCCAGAAGTCCTTTACCGTGGACACAGCTATTCGAATAGATGATGATAACCCTGCAGGGGTGTACTTCTTCACACACGCTCTCACCACTTATCGCCGTTTACACGACGTGTACTCGGCAACCTTCAAGTGGAAGCCCAGCGAGAGTGTCGGCCACGACCTACCTAAACACTCAAGTCTCTAGTCCAGGTTATCACCTATTCAGGTTCCATCCACAGGGAGTCCGGCCGAGGTTTCCACATACAGCCCCGAACGACATGTACAGGGTTCCGCGACACCAAACGGGCGCCCGGCATACCCGGCCACGTGCCTACCGCATCACAGCCCACCCCTCGGTCAAGATCGCCCACCGCCTCCAAAGATACTACAAACACCGCAGCAGAGAGGAAACACAATCAATGCAATGCACAATATGATGCATGATCATGACATGTCAATATCTTGTGTGTTGGACTAATGCAACTAAAACCGGTGGTTTGAGCTTATTTGAATCAAAGATTCAAATACATGCCTAAACTATGAACTCATATAAGTGCATTATCATGTTTCATCTAAACAGCAAGGTTAAATTGTTCTAACATGCATGAAACGAGTACAGATGGATAGAATGGATTTTTCTGATCATTTTTCATATATAATTTGTTTGATTTGGAGCTAAGGTTGATTTTCTATGATCTTTAGAAGTTCCGGCTATTTTCTGGAATTTCCTGTAAAAGAATAAATCCAGAAAATGAGTTATTGCGTCAGCACTGCGTCACTGTGACGTCAGCTGGTCAACAATGCCTAACCAGAGTCAAACCTAGCAACGGGACCCATATGTCATTGACTCAGCTAATTAATATTGTTAGTTAGCCTTAAGCTAAAACTAACTAAAATGTCAGTGGGGTCGGGGCCCATATGTCAATGACCCAGGGGGGGTCAAACCCCTGGTCAACCCGGGGCTAAACCACCGGCGTTTAGCCGCCGGCGGCAGCAGACGCGGCAGAAGGGCTCGGGATTGCTCCTCCGGCCCAATCGAGCAAAGGAGGAACGCAGGAGGCCGGGCTCGCCCGCATCCAGAGCGGCATGCAGCAGCAGCGGGGACGGTCGGAGCTCGCCAGAAACAAGCTCGGGGCAGCGCCGGCGTTCGGGTGTTTGTGGCTATGGGGCTGCAGCGGCCGTGGCAGCGCGTTCATGGCACCTACAGAAACTACGCGAGGCGGCGAGCATGTTGGACACGACGCCCGGGCCGTTTGGTTGCAGGGGCCGCGTCGGCGGCGGGCACAAGCGGCGGCGGGTGTGGTCGAGCTTGGTGCGGTCGCTACGGCATGCGAGGAAGATAATGGAGAGGGGGGAAACGGCCAGCAGCTTACCACGGTCACGACGAGCGGGTCGGCGAGGTCGGGGAGGAGCTGATGAAGACGGGAGGTCGCCGGCGATCTCGGCGGCCGGACGACGAAGACGAGGTCGGGGCGGCGCTTCGGGGCGTTTGGCGTCGCGTGAGTCGACAGAGAGGCGTAGGCGACGGTGGCGGAGCTCCTGGGCATGTCGGAGAGGCGAGGGGGAGGCGGTGGCTGCGGTGGTGGCGAGCGGCGGTGATGAACCCGTTCGGGTGGGTGAGAGAGAGAGGTCCAGGGGAGGGAATGAGCACGGGGGAGAGCGGGAGGGGTCGAGGGGAGCGCGTGGCGTCTCCGGGGCGATCGAGGAGAAGCGGCAAGGGAGGTGGCAAGGCGCGTGGGCGGCGCACGGCAGTGACCACCGCCTCTCGTCTTGGCGAGAGGTGGGAGTTATTGGCCCAGCGGTCTTTGGGCTGGGCGGCAGGTGGGCGGCCCCGGTGGGCTGCGACATGTGAGACCAGGTAGGTTTCCTTTCTCTCTCTTTTTTATTTGTTTCTGTTTTCTAATATTCCGTAGTCTTTAGGGCTTTATTAAAAATACTTAGACACTTCCAAAAATCATGAAACTACTCATGATCACTGTTGGGAATATATCCCACAGTAAACATTTTAGTTTATGATTATTTGAGAATTTAAAATATTTAATAGCATTTAAATGCCCAAATGCAAATAGAGTAAGATTTGATCCAGAGCCCAAATATGTCATGGAAAAATGTGCATCACCTCTGTTCTTGTTTCAAAGATTTTCCAAGAATGATGAACATTTTGAAAGCCATTTGGATTTCTTTGGAAATATTTTGGTTGAACCTAGTGAATTCCTTTAATGCTAGTGTTTAGGCAATCCCCATTTCAAGTTTCTTTCAAAGTTTAAACATGATGCACACATGAAGTTAGCCTAGTGCAATGCCAGAGGCTAGGGATGTGACTACTCACCCCCACTAAACAAGAATCTCGTCCCGAGATTCAAGTCGTGAGGTAAGAAGACAGAGGGACACAAGCTAACACAATCTTCACGATCCAGATGTCTTTTTCGAGGATGTTGATTCATTGCATCACCTTGATCTCGACTTCTTGCTTTGAGAACTACATCCAACATGACAACGAGTAGAAAGGGAGAATTTTAGAAGAATCATTCTTCCTGAGGTTCGAGCAACTTAGGATCATCTTAATGATCACAAGATCAACTCATGGAATGAGACATAAAAACATCTCTGGAACTGAGAGGCAAAACATGCATCAGGAGGGACGGAAGAAACAATTTTACGAGGGTTTCAATGTAGCGAGGGAAATTGCCATGCTTCCAAAACGGGGCATCTCAGGGAAGGTGACTCTAAGAATTATTCCCTTAAGTGGCAAAAATAATTACTTTTGATACAAAGATCATTGAAACTCTTTATACCAGCTTAAGGCAAATCATAATCGATCATTTGAAGGAGTCCGGATGAATGACATTCCCGGACTAGAAAGGATGATGTGGACTACCTTGTTAAAGACAACGCGTTGGATGATTTTTCTTACCATCGGAAATGGATGGGACCCATGGTAGGACCACTTTTGAAGATGATCCTAAACAACAATTCTTGAGAGGGCAGCCCATGGGAATTGGCACAATGGCGGTGCAAGCTGGGAACAAAATGCTAATCTGGGAGATGTTCCAACCATCATATCTGCACGAGATTCAGATCTGGTTGGTGTCGGGATATTCCGTGACTCATCAAGTCTAGAAAGAAAAATGAAGGTTTGCAACACAAATCGACGAGATGACGTTGCGAGATTCTCGGGGAGTGAACTACGATAGCAAGCTCTAAAGCATGAGCTGGTTCTGCTACATACATGTGAACACGCTGTCCCAGACAAGCATGACAAAATAGTAGTCTTACAACAAAACACTGCCGAGTTCTGGTTGGGAACCATCATTGCGGAGAGCGAAGCCCTTGCATAAGTCATATGATTAGCTCTTATGAAGGAACTTCTTCTCCTTGAACAAGTCAATCAGTGGCTTGGTGTGCTAGGAACACATATGGAGTGGAGGCGGCCAACCTATGAAACCATAGGGCACTTTGCACGTGCATGACTAACTTGGGATGATTCCAGAGGAAGTAAAAACAAACTTTCTCAAATTCACGGCGGTAACTTACATCAAATGCACGTGAATTAGAGGAAGTCACTCATTTCATCCAAACGTATACCTCATGAGCGGAACATGAAGGCCATGCTTATAAAGTTTCCAACACTAGCTTAGATGTTCAACACAAATCATGGAGGAGACAAAATGTTGCTGATGGGCTCAACAGCAACTCATCGGAATTTCCATATCACTGGACTTACACCATCATGTGAACACAGTGATAGCATTGGTCAGACCAAAAGATGTAATGGTGTATGCTCGAGGGATCAACCACGAGTAAGACAACATTACGAACATCGTTGGTTCTGATTTGACTTGACGATAGCCCATACTCAAGTCAAAGTTTTGACAAGGCAATAGATCCAACAATTGATCCCAAGGACCAATCGATGGAGATATCATCTTTCTTCAACACACACTCAAAAGGATATCCCTTAAAATGAACTAAGTCGGACAAGATTTTATCTTCCAACTCTCCAAGTTGTTGTTTGGCTTAACCAACTAGCTCAGGGGTATCCAACACAGATTCTTGGAGAATGGGTGGTTTGGAGAAAAGCAGCATGATCACGAACTCAACATAGCGGTCAGGTGACAACCTGGTAATACTTCCGAGAAGATATCCGGAACATCACAAACCACTGATATGTTACTAAGCTCAAGAACAATCTTGCTTTTCAGAGCAAGACGATATGAACAAATAAGCAAGGGATTGAATAATCCTAACTCATTGATCGAAGAGTGCACCGGAAATAAGGACTAGCTAGCACAATCAATCTTAGGGTGATGATTCAATAATCAACTCGCTAAGGATGATGTTATTGTCCATTTAACTACCAAGCAACAGAGTTGCTAGGAGTATTGATTTCACACACCACGATTCACTTGTCAACATTCCGGTTACAATAACACGGAAACCGAGGAATGAACAATGATGGCCAGAAGTATCAACCGCATCAAGAATTCATAAGAGATAGTGCAATTCTCATGAAGATCCTGACGTAAAGAGGGTAACACTTCAGAGTAGAACGGATCAAAAGCTTGATTGCATTTTGATCTGCGGAGTACAACTGCTTTGACCCAATCCTGGATATGGATGAGGCACTGGAGTTTGTTTCTCCTAGTCATTCCGGAATAGAATGGCTTGATGAATCACAAGAGTAATAGGCATCGATAACACGAGTGCACGACTACTCCTGACTAACAATTGACAAACGAGGGTCGGAATACAACTAAAGAGGGTCAACTCAAGGAACGTATAACTTTCTGAGTTGTGGATGCATAGGTTAGTATGTCGAATCAAGTTCAACAGGTTTCTTCCGGATAACCCATGCAAAAGGTAGAACTGGCAGAGTCACAATATGAATGGAGTACTCCTCAAGAGCACCCTGGTTGTGATCTTTTGATCCAACAAACTTCTGCCATAAGTGGTTCATGGTATTGGAAGAATGAGATAGCACGGACCTCGAGGACTGTCGCAAGGTTACTAATATCCTAAAGGAACTAGCAAATACTAACCGCATGAAGTAGGGTGAATCTCGGGTTCAAGAACCCAGGAATAGAATGCCTACTAACTAATAACATCAGGGATGCTTTCAAGAATAATGGCGTAATCATCACACCGGGATACAAAAGCATTAGTAAATTATGAGTGGTTCTCAAGACACCTAGGGTCATAATACTAACTCCAACATACATGTCAAGGCAACGGAGTACCTCAACAGACCGATTAGTGTGCTTAATCTGGCCCAAAGGAACATTGAGAACAGGAAGAAGGGATTTACAAATGCATCAGATTGTTTAGAAACCTGGGATGACTCGGACAGCATAACGGTCGTAAATGCTCAAAAAGAGTTGAGACCTCCTGCAAAATGGTGGCATAACCACTTAACATCGCAATATCAAGGTTCTGAGATCAACTGTCAACACACAGAAGTAGTAGGAACTGAACTGAGGCCTGGAACCAACAATCCTATAAGTCTATCATAGTAACTCGTCATCCTAATAGATAGATGAGAAGGTCTAGTTCTTAATCCCCGTAGAAAAGAAGAGGGTGACTCAGATCAGAAGGGCATAAGGTGTAAGGAGTAAAAAGAGCCTTACGTTCCCTTCCACAATCAATTCCCTTATATAACTCACTACTAGGAAAAGGCATGCTAGTGGCGCACCAGTTTTGCCTACTAATGGCGCACCACTGGTGCGCCACTAGCATCACGCCATTAGAATTAAATTCTAATGGCGCACCACGGGTGCGCCATTAGTATCTGGTGTTCTAGTGGCGCACCGCGTGGTGCGCCATTAGTATATCTCAGAGTGCGCCATTAGTATGCCTCCCAGGGGGCCATATGTACCCATGTGCTTTGGCATACTAATGGCGCACCAGTGGGTGATGCTCCATTAGTGTGATTATCACAGTGCGTCATTTGTGTCTTGTGTGGTGCACCACTAGTATGAATATGAGGGATTCTTATTCTTTTCTGATATTGTCACAGGTTACAAAATATATTATTGGAAAAAATTTAGACAACAGCACACAGCAACACCAGATTCATCGAATACAATATAAGATTAGTCTCCGAATACAATTCATCATATTAGTCTCCGAATTCAATAGACCGAACAAAGATAGAACATTACAAGTCTCGAGACCGCGAGTAGTGAGTTTGTCTTCACATTACAAGTCGATATCGATCATCGACACTACCATCACATAGAAGAGAGCTACGGTCATCACGATGAGCATCATTGCGATGAAACTGGTCTTCATCCGGTTCCTCCAACGCTCCTCCTCTCTCCTCTAGATAGCAAAGCGAGCGTATCTAGATTCCGCCTCCGCCCTAGTGGTGTACCCTTTGTAATGCTATTACAGCTGAAACGGTGAACCTATCTCCGACACTCCTCCCGACCGTCAGAGACTCCGGGAACCTTACCCTTGTACCACGACATACGATGGCATCTCTATGCACAAGCCAAACAATGCATAATACATAAGCAATATATAAGTATGCAACAAAAGGATCTAAGAGAAAAGCAAGACATTTATAGCACGATTCATGCTCTTACTAATAAATAGCATCGATTACATCTAAGTTGAACGACTGTCCAACCCAAAGAGACATACAAGTTCATTAAAGTTTAATTACAACACGAGTCAATCAATGTTTCAGAACTACACATAGCATCACTACTCTCGACTTGACTCATGGGACCGGAGCATGGATGAAGCCACCGTCTGTCGTGATGGTCATGAAATCACGGGCGTTATCAGCCTGCATTTGTAGCGTTGTGTCTATCTCACTGTTGGACGGTTGATGTCTGAGGTAGAACTGCCCCGAGCTACGAAGGACATCTTGATGGATAATTTCCGCAAACTCGGACTGGATGCGAAAAGAATTCTTGTCGATGCCAGCGTCTGGATTGCCGACAAGCTCGCGGCCCAATCTTTGAGATTATCTGGTAGCGTAAGGTGATGATGGTCCCGCACGATCGCCCGCATGTGATGGAGGCGTAGTAGGCATCCTTCGACCGCCGGTTGCTTGACGCAGGAGAACTTTTGTATTGTGGGGAAAAACACGCGGCGCTACCGCATCACTTACTAGCTGGCTTGGCGAAGGTGCCTCCAGATTTGGCGTGGCAGGAGAACATCATCAAGAACTTTCTTGATATTTGTGTAGTCTATCTTGGAGTCACGGTCCGGTCGAAATACGTGGCCATGGAATATTTCGGGCTTAAGAGGATGAGTGTGCAATGTGTGTCACCGCACGTAACACGGAATTAGAAAAAAAAAGAACGATCGAAATCTAAGAAATCATATGTTACGGGCGGTGAGGGATGACTTACTCGGGAAAGTAAGGAACGAGAAAGTTATCCTTATCTGGTTTGCCGTAATGACGCCTTCGAGGTAAGAACTTGCAACTTGCGGTCCCCCGCTGCCCAAGATCTTGGCATGCATGTAGAAGGGGTCGACTATCACGATGTCCCGGTCTTGTCTCTAATGATCTGCATCTCCATACTCGGTGAAAATAGCCAAACGAAGGTGTAGTGCAGCGGATGAAGGTTAAACATAGCAAAGATGTCATCAAACCGCAGGACAATCGTACCCCCGATGGCGCCATCCACAAAGCCCTTGCCCTCTGGCACCTTGGCCACGAAAACCGGGTATGCCACATCATTCTCTCTGAGACGCCGCTTCTCCAAAGAAGGAACAACATCATGCACTCCGCATAGCACCGGTTGCAGCATTGAGCATATTTGTCGGTAGCATCGCCCAACCCGCCACATGCAACCCTCCTCGAGATATCCTTAGGTGAAGGTGGACCGTCCCGAAACACGGATCGCATTTCGGTGCGGCTGGCTCGCACCTTGTTACTCTTTCTTTTCCGTCCCTTCTTGATCTTCTGTTGTAATGGGACCGAGTTACGCTCTGCAGACCGCCTTCTTGAGTGTGTTGGGGCTGATAATATTTGGCACCTCGGCTATCTCGAGGGTCGGTGAAGTCGGCAGTGGGCGTCTCTCGAGAACCGAACGCCCATTTACCGGCCTTTGTTGCAACTGGGTTTCTCCGCCGTACCAGCTAGACCGCGGTCGTCTTGGTTGGGTTCTTGAGAAAGAGGCCCGCAGAATTCATCATCGTACCCATGTTCGGCAAAGTACATATCAACGTTGCTAAATGTACGACCGTCGTCGTTGTCGTCGTTGTCCAGATCCTGTGCCATATGCATGTTCGGATCCTGTGCCATAGGGATGTCCGGCATGTCCGGTAGCGTTGCGGCGGTCTTGCCATGGCTTGGCGCCGCACGGCGGGCGGTGTTGTCTTTGGGGTGGTGTCCCTCGCCCCCAAATGAATCTGGCTCTTCGCCAAAGCGAGGGCCAGCTTAGGCAAAGCGGTAGGGTCATCGAGATCATCTTCGCCGGCCCCGGCAGGTCGAATCGAGGTAACAACTTCGTCGCAGCCGGGCAGCACCGAACAAGTTGAACCCTATAGACGGTGGGTGGCATCGGTTTACCATGGAACACGGGTTGCCGGTTGAATGATTTTGCCCTTGGCGACATCGACCAACTGGTCGTTCACGAAGTGCGGGGAGAGTGCACGGAACGTCGGCGGCACCCTCGCGAAAACATGTAGGCGTCGAGGATGCCCGATCAAGGCAAAAGGAGATGAAGTCCTTGGCCGAGAGGCTTAATTAGTTACCGTGATGATGGCGTCGAGCTCGGCTAATGTCGAGAGCACCGCCAGCAATGACGTCTCTGGCCAACAGAGGGGACGCTTGCTAGCGAGGTGCCGACCGGCCTACACCCGGGTGCATTAAGCTCCAATGCCGGCCGTGCCGGCGTCGGAGACACCAATAGCGCCGCCGCCGGAGACAGCAATGGCGCCGCCTGCGCGTTGTCGTTCAGCCGTTAAATTTGGGACTCGGGCGGCCCCTATTGGCCACCCGCAATCCACGTCGTCGACCCATGAATCAAGGTAGGCATAATGCCGGTGAGCGTCGATCCCGCTTGTTGGTGCACTTGCTCTTGGACAATCTCAGGAATCCGCGCCACTTGTGCCTTTGAGTTCTTGAACCTCGCGCTGACCGGGCTTTCCGAGCTGGTCTTTTCTCCTTTCGCCCACCAAATGTGGTATAGTATGACAACCATTTTGTGAACAAGCCTTTGCCGGCCACACGACCAGCTGACGACGGCTTACTGAGCTTATCCTTGTTTTCCATTATGTTCAACGCCCTATTTAGAGTGTTGTCCCAAGCAGGGGTGCTCTGAGACAACCACGCGCTACTGCTTTCAGTCTCCTTCGCCAGAAGAAGCTCAAGCGCCCTGGTCTTCGGATCCGTGGTAAGCTCCTTTGTTATCGGGTCCTCCTTGTACCGGGACCTGACATAGTTACTGGTCTGCTTGTCACTGCTGTATTTCTTGAAGCGGGGGCGGTAGGCCTTGCTCGGCACGCTCCGCATCCTCCTTGTCCCATATAGGCTCCGCCACTCTGTAACCGTCGGGACCGAGTTTGTGTTCCCCTAAGTTCAACTCACGCATTTCTTTCCCCAATCGACTTGATTCGGAGGTTGTGACCGCTCTCGCACTTGATCTTGAACTCCTTGTAGTCCTCTTCACGATCGAAGGATTTTTCACCTTGATCTTCTCATAACTATCACCTTTCTCAATCATTCTCTTCACCACGCTTCTCCAAGTAGGCAGGCGTGCTCATCCTCGTGAGGGCTGTACTGTTCACTTTATTCCCTGAGAGGCGTGTGTTTTCAAATTCAGCGGGGAACTTGTATCGTTCGTGCAGCTTCGTGAAGAGTAAGTTGCGCAAATTCCCTCGGTCCTTAGGCCTAAGGTTCTCGGTGTTGATCGAGATGGTGCTCCGGAGAATGCACCCGAGCTGAACCGAAAATTCTTGACTATATGTTTGGGCTCCGTTGGATTCCCGTCGGAGTCCACTTGAGTAAATTCCTCCTTGACGATGCGGAGCGCGTTCGGGCGCCGGTCCTTCCGTTGCTTCTTCGGTTGGCTGCCATCTATGCGTGCGTCGCCATCATCAGTGGTGGCATCCTCGGCGGCTTTCATCGGTGGTGGGATCCTCGGCGGCACCATCACAGGTGGTGTCATCCCGACTCCACTAGGGGTTGTGTAGTCGATCGGTGTCTTCCATGGTGTCCTCATAGCGGTGAGGTTGTTCCTCCATCTCTGGGACAGCTCCTGTAATTGCTTGCCACCGAACCGCCGACCTCATCGTTGTGGGCCATGTTTCGCTCTAAATAGGAAAAAAGTTTGGTCAAAAAGTTGTTTGTTGTCAAGGAACAAGATCATGGTCTCATCATTTAGGGTTTGTCGACACCGAGGCATCCTAAAAGCTAAGCTTTTATTATTTAGGGTTTGTCGACGCCGATGCATCCTAAAAGCTAAATGCTAAGTTAAGTTTTCATCATATAGGGTTTATCGATGCCGAGGCACCCTAGGTTGGGCCTAATCACTTGGCACTAATCACTTGGCTCTATTGCCACCTATGGTTTAATGCAGCAAGAATAAAGGGCAGTTGATCCTCTTGAACTAAGTACAAAGATACCCCGGCCCATGCATTAGTAGCAAGTACCCCATATGTCCGATTTTAGCAAAGTCATGCTAAAATTCACGAAAAATTTCAGCATGACCTTTGCTGAAAATAGGACATATGGAGTACCCGAATTCTTAGGAGCGGAAGTTAATCAACATTCCGGCAAACTCAAGGGCCTCTCGAGGTACCTGCAAAATCATTATCCCCACGTAATGAAGTCGCCAATGGGTCATTTCAGAAGATCACAAGTAGCATCATCACAAGTACAACATCATCACAAATACAAAGGCAGCAGAGTGAATACGAGCATAACAAAAGAAAAACCGACTTGATGTTAATGAACAAAGTGGCTAAAGATATATAAAACTCCATTGCAAATGTGCCATGTCAATAAAACAACTCATGGAAGTAAACTACTAGTAGGCTCAAAAGTCAAGTAAACTGTAGATTATGACAGCTTGCAAACACAGGACCATGTCATTATCATGGTAGTCCACTATATATTTTTATGACAAAATACATCATTATCAGGGCACATTATGGCCATTTTCTTACATGATGCTAAGCGTACCTAACTAATTTTTGACAAGAGCTCAAGTTTTTCTGATAGCTCCTCACCTGCATGTCAGCCTCGCAACACTTTTTATGCTAGCAGCTCAAGTTTGTGCCATTGGAGCAAATAAGCAGGAACCAACATATGTAAGGTTTCAACAAGACTCATCATCAATATATATAAGCGGGATGTTTGTAAGCAAGCGAACACTAAGAGCAGAATGTTCTTGCAACAAACATTATTGTGTGACATCGAAAGGCATCACTCGCTTAAAGGGAAGGATGACTTAAGTGGCGGATGTATATTATTGCACCACTTGATCTGCACTTCTCTATATTATATGATGTCTTTGAAGAACTTGAGCAAAAAAGATAAATAGGAACATATTTCTCACCTTGGAGGTGTTCTTAACTGCTGCCTTTCTGAACTTCACTTCCTTTACCTCCTTGGAAACCTGAAATATGCAGATGTTAGAAAGGTTCTAATTTGTATATGATGATTCTAAGAAAAGGGAAAAGGTGTTTCAAGAACAGATTCACATGTCTGGCTATTAGCCATTACAAACTTAAATTTATCTATTTCTATATCTCACAAACTATCATAAATGAATAATAGTACACTTAGGAGCTCACTGAAAAGCAATGACATATTCATGATCTAGTTTAGCGGCGAGGTTGCAATATTCCCCTAATTGCAAGATGCATCATTTCCTAATTAATTAGGAGAACCTACCTAGCGAGTCTCTGATTAGTTTATACCGTCAATAAAAAATTCTACAAGAAAAAAAAGGCAGGCCAAATACTCATGTCACTTCCATTAGGGCATTATCTTCCTACAACTACTCATCTTCAAAGACATGATATCACTTTCGTATCTAATACAACAACATGACACTTGTTATCAGATCTCATGTTCCTACAACTATCAGATTCACAACAGTAGCACATGATCTTGCTATCTGTATCTACAACTACAACTACTACAACAACATAAAACTACTATGCATCATCTTCCTACTATACTTGCTACTCATCTTGAGAACCAAACGGCAAAAACATGATCATCTTACTAAACAAGTTCAGAAAGGCCGATCGGTTTCAATACGGTGCAAGAAACCACAAACCCAGCCTAAATGGCACACATCACTCAAGTCATAACTTGTTTACAAATGAACAGACAAATAAAATTTGACAATGGTAAGACCAGAGTAAGTAGATTTAGGGGATTTAGGGATCTGCCTCGTGTCTCTATTGGGCTTTGAAATCAAGAATTGGCTTTGGTTTTATTCAGATGACCCTACCTGCCACTTGCGATCGAGGGGAGGGAGGGAGGGAATGGGGAATGGTGGAGAGAGGGAGGAAGGAGGAAGGAGCAGAGGTACCCGGTCGCCGGAGGGGTCGGGGTCGGGGTCGGCGAAGGGGTTGGGGTCGGGGTCCGAGCTCGTCCGGGTCCTCGCTTGCCACGGTCGAAGGAGAGCAGAGGCCGGTGGCGGAGGACGGCAGGGGAAGGCAGGGTGGGCGTGGGGCTGGCCACGGGCTGCTTCAGGGGCCGGAGGAGGCCCTCGCCGTCGGAGGGAGGAGGAGAGGAGAGGAGGCGGCGGCGCTGCCGGCCGATCCCTGCTCGGGTGCGAAGGGCGGCGGGGTGGAGTCTCGCTGGGCGTGGGCGGGCGCGTTGGGCAGCGCAAGACCACACTGGCGGCGTCACCGACGGCGTGCAAAGGCCAGACGGAGGGGCGGAGCAAGGGCGGCGGCGACGGTTGGGGTCGAGTGGATCTGGCGAGGGAGGGAGGAGGCCACGGTCTGAGGGAATAGGTGGAGTGGGGAGGGTTCTAATGGCGCACCTCCCCTAGTGCGCCTATAAGTACGACGATTCTAATGGCGCACCTCGCCTGCGCGCCATTAGAATTTTGTTTTATTTACTAGCCCCATTGGTCAAGGTTATATTCCACCTAACCCCCACTCCATCGTAACACGCCCACTAGCCCGATCGTCAAAGACGCAAAGACACACACCAGAGGTCCAGGTTCGATTCCTGTGCTCCCCAATTTTTGTATTTATGCATTTAAAATGCTGTTTGATATTTATTTGTGTTTAAATATGTTCAAACTTGTTTAAATCATAACAGTAATATTTTTTATAAAAACGGTAATAATTTTTTTAAAAATATCACCAAATTTGTTATTTGAAAATATTTATGAATATGAAAAAATGTCATCAAATTTATTATTTGAAAATATCATCAAATTTTTTATTTGAAACTATAATCAAATTTGTTTTTTTTCAATTTTAGTTGCATTCATTTGTGAGGGTGGAGCGGGCTGGGGTGGGTGCGGGGAGAGGGTGCGGTGGTCGCTTGGTGGCGGTGGAGTGGGGAGGTGCGGGCGGGTGGCGGCCGGTGGAGCGGGGAGGTGCGGTGGGGTCGGCAGCGCAAGTGGAGTGGGGAGGTGCGGGGGTCGGCGGCCGGTGGAGCAGGGGGTCGACCCTGGTTACTAATGGCGCACCTGCTTCTGGTGTGCCATTAGAAGTTTTGCAAAAAAATAAAAAAGTATATATATTCTAATGGCGCACCGTGGCACGGCGCCATTAGTAGTTTTGCAAAAAAGAATAAAAATAAACAACAGTAGTGGCAAGATTGTGTGGCAGTCGCCATTACTAGTTAGCACTAGTAATGGCGCACTTAGAGCCATGATGCGCCATCAAGATGTTTGGAAAAATTAAAAAAATTGTTACTAGTGGCGCACCATGTTCACAGTGCGCCATTAGTGTCTTCCACATTAATGGCACACCAAAACATGGTGCGACATTATTATATACTATGGGCGCACCACATGACAGGTGCGCCATTAGTGTCCATCCCATCTATAGCCCTTTTCCTAGTAGTGACTAAAGCATTTCTAGACTCAACTTCGACCAGTTTGGCTTCGTAATCCTACAGGCAGTCAGGCTCTGATACCAAACCTGTCAGGACCCCGATTCCAAGTCACATCGATCTAGCCGGTAACACCTCATATCACTTTGCAGCCTCACGACGGTATTCCCATGGTGTTGCCTTACCATGGCCAGGACCGTTTTGGCGCCTTTTGGCTCACGTATATGATAGTGTCGCTAGCATCATATGACGTAGAACCCGGGCCGACATGACTAGTCGTGGAACCCAAAGTGGCACTAACTTATAGGGACAGGCATACATGAATCAACATCGAGAATGTCGGATTGAGACATGCGAATCCGTGTCAGAAAGAGCTAACAGGACTCAGGGAACCCGGGCTATAGCAGAGCTAGGGCAGACTCGGATGTCACCGCGTGACATTTCCCGAAGATGCAGAACGAGAACTAAGTGAATCACATGCCAGCCCAGTCAAGTGTTAGGAAGCGGTAGTCTTTGGGCTAGCGAGGACTCGGTGAACCGGGCATAGCGGACTACTATGGCTCAAGGAAGCACAAGACTACATTTGCCCATAAGAGAGGCTACCAAGGATAAACAACTAGGTTGTCAGATCCCACACATACCAAGCATTTCAATCATACACACAATATGCTCGATATGTGTAAATACGACATGGCATCACAACATAACTCTACGATGCAAGTATTTATTCATTAGGCTCCGAGGAGCGATATATTACAAACATGGGTCTCATGACCCAACATTCAGAGCATACAGATCAAAGCACATGGGAAGCTTAACATGTCTGAGTACAGACATCTACAAATGAAAAAGGCTTAGAAGCCTGACTATCTACCAGATCCTGCCGAGGGCACAAGATCGTAGCTGAGGTATCAAGCTAAACGTCGAAGTCCGCACGGAACTACTAGCGAGACTGACATCTCTCTGCAAAACATAAAATATGCAAACGTGAGTACAAATGTACCCAGCAAGACTTACATCAGAACCATCTACATATGCATCGGTATCAACAAAGGGGGTGGTGGAGTTTGATCACAAAGCAGCCTACTTTGACTCGGTGGCTATCCTGAACTACTATTGCAAGTAACTCTTTAAAGGTGGCATTACACGAGTCCACATATTCACCATATCAATACACCACTATGGATCCGCTCCCGTCTCCCTACGAGAAGGCCATCCATAGCACTCACGCTTATATTGCGAGTTTTAGAGTATCCACCTTCACCTGTCTAGGAACTGTACAGACAACCCAGAAGTCCTTTACCGCGGACACGGCTATTCGAATAGATGATGATAACCCTGCAGGGGTGTACTTCTTCACACACGCTCTCACCACTTATCGCCGTTTACACAACATGTACTCGGCAACCTTCAAGCGGAAGCCCAGCAAGGGTGTCGGCCACGACCTACCTAAACACTCAAGTCTCTAGTCCGTGTTATCGCCTATTCAGGTTCCATCCGCAGGGAGTCCGCCGAGGTTTCCACATACGGCCCCGAACGATGTGCACAGGGTTCCGCTGACACCAAGCAGGCGCCCGCATACCCGCCACGTGCCTACCGCATCACAGCCCACCCTCGGTCAAGATCGCCTTACGGCCTCCAAAGATACTACAAACACGTAAACTACTTGCAACTCCCCGGACAGAGGACAAGGGTGGTTAAGAAGCCGAGAGAGTCAATTAAGGATCCCAATGTGTGGTAGTAGCTGTTTCATGGATCACAAACACGTAACTCAGTTCGAGGATGGCTTCAATGAGACAACCCACCATGTACTCCTACATGGCCTCTCACCGCTACTGCTACCAAATCGTGTTCACACACTTAGCTCTCAACAAGAGGGACATGTTCACACACCTCCGATTCATCCCCGATGAATCAGACCTGACACAACTCTTAGCAATAGCAGGCATGACAAACAAGCATGAATGAGTAGGCACATCAGGCTCAAACAACTCCTACTCATGCTAGTGGGTTTCATCTATTTACTGTGGAATGACAGTCATGCAGAGGATAAGGGGTTCAACTACCGCAGCAAGCAATGTGATGAATCGCTGTTGTCCTAATGAAGTAAAAGAGAGCAGGAGCGAGAGAGTGGGATTGTATCGGAATGAACAAGGGGGTTTTGCTTGCCTGGCACTTCTGAAGATAGTATAACTCTTCATCAGTGTCATCGATCTCAGCGTCGGAATACGTCTATCGAGAGGGGACAACCACCGGCAACAGAGCGGAAACACAATCAATGCAATGCACAATATGATGCATGATCATGACATGTCAATATGCTGTGTGTTGGGCTAATGCAACTAAAACCAGGGTGGTTTGAGCTTATTTGAATCAAAGAATCAAATACAAGCCTAAATTATGAACTCATATAAGTGCATTATCATGTTTCATCTGAATAGCAAGGTTAAAGTGTTCTAACATGCATGAAACCAGGACAGATGGATAGACTGGATTTTTCTGATCATTTTTCATATATAATTTGTTTGATTTGGAGCTACGGTTGATTTTCTATGATTTTTAGAAGTTTTGGCTATTTTCTGGAATTTCCTGTAAAAGAATAAATCCAGAAAATGAGTTATTGCGTCAGCACTGCGTCACTGTGATGTCAGCTGGTCAACAGCACCTAACCAGAGTCAAACCTGGCAACGGGACCCATATGTCATAGACTCAGCTAATTAATATTGTTAATTAGCCTTAAGTTAAACCTAACTAAAATGTCAGTGGGGCCGGGGCCCACATGTCAGTGACCCCGGGGGGTCAAACCCCTGGTCAACCCGGGGCTAAACCACCGGCGTTTAGCCGCCGGCGGCAGCCGACGCGGCGGAAGGGCTCGGGATTGCTCCTCCGGCGCCCAATCGAGCAGAGGAGGGAACGCACGGGGAGCTGGGGCTCGCCCGCATCCAGAGCGGCATGCGGCAGCAGCGGAGACGGCCGGAGCTTGCCGGAAATGAGCTCGGGGCGGCGCCGGCGGTCGGATGTTTGTGGCTACGGGGCTGCAACGGCCGTGGCAGCGCGTTCATGGCACCCTCTGTAAACTACGCTTAGGCGGCGAGCATGTTGGACACGACGCCCGCCGCTTTAGTTCTTGGGGCAGCTGCGGGCGCAAGCGCAAGCGGGTGCGGTCGAGCTTGGTGCCGTCGCTACGGCATGCGAGGAAGAGAATGGAGAGGGGGGAACGGCCAGCAGCTCACCACGGTCACGACGAGCGGGTCGGCGAGGTCGGGGAGGAGCGGATGAAGACGGGAGTTCACCGGCGATCTCGGCGGCCGAATGACGTAGACGAGGTCGGGGGCGGAGCTTCGGGGCATTTGGCGTCGCGTGAGTCGACAAAGAGGCGTAGGCGACGGTGGCGGAGCTCCTGGGCATGTCGGAGAGGCGAGGGGGAGGCGGTGGCCACGGTGGTGGCGAGCGGCGGCGACGAACTCGTTCGGGTGGGTGAGAGAGAGAGAGGTCCAGGGGAGAGAATGAGCACAGGGGAGAGCTGGAGGGGTCGAGGGGAGCGCGTGGCGTCTCCGGGGACGTCCAGGGAGAAGCGGCAAGCAGGAGGTGACCGGGGCGCGTGAGCGCGCACGGCGGCCACACGCCTCTCGTCCTACTGGCGAGTGGTGGGAGATGACTGGAAACGGCGCTGGGCTGGGCCGGCCAGCAGGGCTGCGACAGGTGAGGCCAGGTAGGTTTCCTTTCTCGCTTTTTTTATTTGTTTCTGTTTTCTAATATTCTATAGTCTTTAGGGCTTTATTAAAAATACTTTGACACTTCCAAAAATCATGAAACTACTCATGATCACAGTTGGGAATATATCCTACAGTAAGCATTTTAGTTTATGATTATTTGAGAATTTAAAATATTTAATAGCATTTAAATTCCCAAATGCAAATAGAGTATGATTTAATCCAGAGCCCAAATATGTCATGGAAAAATGTGCATCACCTCCTGTTATCAAGCTTCAAAGATTTTCCAAGAATGATGAACATTTTTGAAAGCCATTTGGATTTACTGGAAATATTTTGGTTGAACCTAGTGAATTCCTTTAATGCTAGGGTTTAGGCAATCCCCATTTCAAGTTTGTTTCAAAGATTAAACATGATGCACACATGAAGTTAGCCTAGTGCAATGCCAGAGGCTAGGGATGTGACAACTCACCCCCACTAACCAAGAATCTCGTCCCGAGATTCAAGTCGTGAGGTAAGAAGACAGAGGTAGGGATGAAAATGGAACGGAAACTTTCCGCTTTTCCGGCAAAAAAACGGAAACGGAGAGGAAAAACGAAAATGGAAACGGAATTTTGCAAAACAAAAACAAAAGTGGAATTTTTTATGCGGAAACAGAAACAAAAATGAAACAGTGTTTTCCGGCGGAACAAGTGCGGAAATGGAATTTTCCTTTTCCGTTAATATGGAACTTTCCGCTTTTAATACAAGCAAATGTCTATTTTATAGCCCAACACATAATAAGACCCTACAGAGTTACATAGTAGAATAATAGCCCATGGCCCAACTTTAGCATAACAATACACCAGGCACCGCAACAAGGCAAGCAGAATCCCTAATCTAATCCCCAATCACCGCTCAAAAATAATCTATCCTTAATCGAGCAGACGAGCACGCCGCCACCGCCGCTGCCCTCGCATCTTCGGTCGGCCTGCCTAGACTTGAGATGGCGCCGTCGGACGCCGTTGCCATCTAAAGCCGCCATGGGACGCTGCCGTCCTCTGAAGCTGACGTTCGACGCCTCTGTCCTCTCAAGCCGCCGTCCGACGCCTCTGTCCTCTACGCCCCTCTGAAGCCGCCTTTCCGACGCCTCCGACCGCTACGCCCCTCTAACACGATCGAATCCCTCTGCAGTTGCACCCCTCTCCGTTGCTGACGACACCTTTGTTGGAAATATGTCCTAGAGGCAATAATAAAATGGTTATTATTATATTTCTTTGTTCCTGATAATTGTCTGTTATTCATGCTATAACTGTGTTATCGGAAATCGTAATACACGTGTGAATACATAGACCACAACATGTCCCTAGTAAGCCTCTAGTTGACTAGCTCGTTGATCAACAGATAGTCATGGTTTTCGACTATGGACATTGGATGTCATTGATAATGGGATCACATCATTGGGAGAATGATGTGATGGACAAGACCCAATCCTAAGCATAGCTCAAAGATCGTGTAGTTCGTTTAGCTAGAGCTTTTCCAAATGTCAAGTATCATTTCCTTAGACCATGAGATTGTGCAACTCCTGGATACCGTAGGAGTGCTTTGGTGCGCCAAACGTCCACAACGTGAATCGGGTGACTATAAAGGTGCACTACGGGTATCTCCGAAGTGTCCGGGCGTTGGCACGAATCGAGACTGGATTTGTCACTCCGTATGACGGAGAGTTAACTCTGGGCCCACGCGGTAATGCAACCTCATACTGAGCACAATCGGACCACCGATCACACGGGATCATGCATTATGGTACGAGTAAAGTGACTTGCCGGTAACGAGATTAAACGAGGTATTGGGATACCGACGATCGAGTCTCGGGCAAGTAACGTACCGATTGACAAAGGGAATTGTATACGGGATTGATTGAATCCTTGACATCGTGGTTCATCCGATGAGATCATCGAGGAGCATGTGGCAGCCAACATGGGTATTTAGATCCCGCTGTTGGTTATTGACCGGAGAGGCGTCTCGGTCATGTCTGCATGTCTCCCGAACCCGTAGGTCTACACACTTAAGGTTCCGTGGCCTTGTGGTTGTAGAGATATGAGTATGCAAGAACCCGAAAGTTGTTTGGAGTCCGGATGAGATCCCGGACGTCACGAGGAGTTCCGGAATGGTCCAAGATTAAGAATTATATATAGGAAGTGCAGTTTTCGCCATCGGGAAAGTATCGTCACCAGTATTATCTGGGGACCACCGGAAGGGTCCCGGGGGTCCACCGGGTGGGGCCACCTATCCCGGAGGGACCCGTAGGCTGAAGTGGGGAGGGGAACCAGCCCCTGGTGGGCTGGTGCCCCCCCCCCTTTGGGCCCCCCTGCGCTTAGGGTTGGAAACCCTAGGGTGGGGGCGCCTCCACTTGCCTTTGGGGGCAAGCCTCCCCCTTGGCCGCCGCCCCCCCTTGGAGATCTCATCTCCCGGAGCCCCCGCCCCCCCTAGGGGGCCTATATAAAGGGGGAGGGAGGGCAGCTGCACCCATGCTCTTGGCGCCTCCCTTCCCCCTTGCTACACCTCTCCCTCTCGTAGAAGCTCGACGGGCTTCTCGCCGAGATCACTGCTGCATCCACCACCACGACGTCGTGCTTCTGGATCTCCGTCAACCTCTCCTCCCCCATTGCTGGATCAAGAAGGAGGAGACGTCTTCCCCAACCGTACGTGTGTTGAACGCGGAGGTGCTGTCCGTTCAGCACTAGGATCATCGATGATTTGGATCACGACGAGTACGACTCCCTCAACCCCGTTCTCTTGAACGCTTCCGCTCCATGATCTACAAGGGTATGTAGATGCACTCCTTTCTCTCGTTGCTAGATGAACTCATAGATTGATCTTGGTGAAAGCATAGAAATTTTTTATTTTCTGCAACGTTCCCCAACAGTGGTATCAGAGCTAGGTCTATTCGTAGTTCTATTTGCACAAGTAGAACACAAATTTGTTGTGGGCGTAGATGTTGTCAACTTTCTTGCCACTACTAGTCTTATTTTTCTTCAGCGGTATTGTGCGATGAAGCGGCCCGGACCGACCTTACACGTACGGTTACGTGAGACAGGTTCCACCGACTGACATGCACTAGTTGCATAAGGTGGCTAGTGGGTGTCTGTCTCTCCCACTTTAGTTGGAGCGGATTCGATGAAAAGGGTCCTTATGAAGGGTAAATAGAACGTAGGTAAGAAAACGTTCTTGCTAGAACCCTATTGCAGCCACGTAAAACATGCAACAACAATTAGAGGACGTCTAACTTGTTTTTGCAGCATATGATTTGTGATGTGATATGGCCAAAAGTTGTGATGAATGATGAATGATATATATGTGATGTATGAGATCATGTTCTTGTAATAGGAATCACGACTTGCATGTCGATGAGTATGACAACCGGCAGGAGCCATAGGAGTTGTCTTTATTTTTATGACCTGCGTGTCATTGAGAAACGCCATGTAAATTACTTTACTTTATTGCTAAACGCGTTAGCCATAGTAGTAGAAGTAATAGTTGGCGAGCAACTTCATGGAGACACGATGATGGAGATCATGGTGTCATGCGGGTGACGAAGATGATCATGGAGCCCTGAAGATGGAGATCAAAGGAGCTATATGATATTGGCCATATCATGTCACTATTTGATTGCATGTGATGTTTATCATGTTTTTCATCTAGTTAACTTAGAACGACGGTAGTAAATAAGATGATAACTCATAATAATTTCAAGAAAGTGTTCCCCTAATCGCGTGCACCGTTCACGAAGGTTCGTTGTTTCAAGCACCACGTGATGATCGGGTGTGATAGATCCTAACGTTCGAATACAACGGGTGTAAGCCAGATTTACACACGCAATACACTTAGGTTGACTTGACGAGCCTAGCATGTACAAACATGGCCTCGGAACATGGAAGACCGAAAGGTCGAACATGAGTCGTATAGAAGATACGATCAACATGGAGATGTTCACCGATGATGACTAGTCCGTCTCACGTGATGATCGGACACACGGGCTAGTCGAGTCGGATAATGTATCACTTAGATGACTAGAGGGATGTCTAATCTGAGTGGGAGTTCATTAAATAATTTGATTATATGAACTTAATTATCATGAACTTAGTCTAAAATCTTTACAATATGTCTTGTAGATCAAATGGCCCACGTTACCCTCAACTTCAATGCGTTCCTAGAGAAAACCAAGCTGAAAGACGATGGCAGCAACTATACGGATCGGGTCCGAACCCGAGGATCATCCTCATAGCTGCCAAGAAAGATTATGTCCTAGAAGCGCCGCTTAGGTGAAGCACCAATCCCAGAGAACCAAGACGTTATGAACGCTTGGAAGTCTCGTCTTGATGATTACTCCTCGATTCAAAGGTCGGCATGCTTTACAGCTTAGAACCAGGGCTCCAAAAGCGTTTTGAGCAACACGGAGCATATGAGATGTTTGAAGAGCTGAAAATGGTTTTCCAAGCTCATGCCCGGGTCGAGAGACATGAAGTCTCCGACAAGTTCTTCAGCTGTAAGATGGAGGAAAATAGTTCTGTCAATGAGCACATACTCAAGATGTCTGGGTTGAACAACCGCTTGACTCAGCTGGGAGTTAATCTCCCGGATGACGCGGTCATTGATGTAATCCTTCATCGCTGCCACCGAGCTACAAGAGCTTTGTGATGAACTTCAATATGCGTGGGATGGAAAAGACCATTCTCGAGGTATATTCAATGCTGAAAACAGCGGAGGGAGAGATCAAAAAGGAAAATCAAGTGTTGATGGTGAATAAAACCACTAAGTTCAAGAAAGGCAAGGGTAAGAAGAACTTCAAGAAGGACGGCAAGCGAGTTGCCGCGCCCGCAAGCTAGTTACCGGAAGAAGTCAAACAATGGACCCAAGCCCGAGACTAAGTGCTTTTATTGCAAGGGAAGTGGTCATCGAAGCGGAACTGCCCCAAGTACTTAGCGGACAAGAAGGCCGCAAAACCAAAGGTATATTTGATATACATGTAATTGATGTGTACCTTACTAGTGCTCGTAGTAGCTCCCCGGGTATTTGATACCGTGTCGTTGCTCATATTTGTAACTCAAAGCAGGAGCTGCGGAATAAGCGGAGGCTGGCGAAGGACGAGGAGGTGACGATGCGCGCCGGAATGGTTCCAAGGTCGATGTGATCACCGTCGGCACGCTACCTCTACATTTACCTACGGGATTAGTTTTAAACCTCAATAATTGTTATTTAGTACCAGCTTTGAGCATGAACATTGTATCTGGATCTCGCTTTAATACGAGATGGCTACTCATTTAAATCCGAGAATAATGGTTGTTCTATTTATATGAGAGATATGTTTTATGGTCATGTCCTGATGGTCAATGGTTTATTCTTAATGAATCTCGAACGTGATCTTACACATATTCATAGTGTGAATACCAAAAGATGTAAAGTTGATAACGACAGTCCCACATACTAGTGGCACTGCCGCCTTGGTCACATTGGTGTCAAGCGCATGAAGAAGCTCCATGCTGATGGACTTTTAGAGTCTCTCGATTATGAATCATTTGACACATGCGAACCATGCCTCCTGGGCAAAATGACCAAGATTCCGTTCTCCGAAACAATGGAGCGAGCAACCAACTTATTGGAAATCATACATACTGATGTGTGCAGTCCAATGAGCGTTGAGGCTCGTGGAGGATATCGTTATGTTCTCACTCTCACTGATGACTTGAGTAGATATGGGTATGTCTACTTGATGAAACACAAGTCTAAGACCTTTGAAAAATTCAAGGAATTTCAGAATGAGGTAGAGAATCAACGTGACCGAAAGATAAAGTTCTTACGATCAGATCATGGGGGAGAATATTTAAGTCACGAATTTGGTACGCACTTAATGAAATGTGGAATCGTTTCACAACTCACGCCGCCTGGAACACATCAACAGAACGGTGTGTCCGAACGCCGTAATGTCGCACTTTTATTGGATATGGTGCGATCTATGATGTCTCTTACCGATTTACCGCTATCATTTTGGGGATACGGTCTAGAGACAGCTACATTCACTTTAAATAGGGCACCGTCTAAATCCGTTGAGACGACACCGTATGAATTATGGTTTGGAAAGAAACCTAAGTCGTCGTTTCTAAAAGTTTGGGGATGCGATGCTTATGTCAAGAAACTCCAACCTGAAAAGCTCGAACCCAAGTCGGAAAAATGCGTCTTCATAGGATACCCTAAGGAAACCATTGGGTATACCTTCTACTTAAGATCCGAAGGCAAGATCGTTGTTGCCAAGAATGGGTCCTTTCCGGAGAAAGAGTTTCTCTCGAAAGAATTAAGTGGGAGGAAAGTAGAGCTTGATGAAGTACTACCTCTTGAAACGGTAAGTAGCGCAACTCAGAAGATGTTCTGTGGTGCCTCGCACCGACAAGAGAGGAGGTTAATGATGATGATCAAGATACTTGGATCAAGCTCCTCTTGAACTTCAAGGTCCACAAGGACACGCTCCGCACTGTGAGTGGTAATGACAACCCTGTCTTGGAAATCATGTTGTTAGACAACGGTGAACCTTCGAACTATGAAGAAGCGATGGCGGGCCCAGATTCCAAAAATGGCTTGAAGCCATGCAATCCGAGATAGGATCCATGTATGAAAACAAAGTATGGACTTTGATGCACTTGCCCGATGATCGTGAGCAATAGAAAACAAATGGATCTTTAAGAAGAAGACGGACGCGGATGGTAATGTTACCATATATAAAGCTCGACTTGTCGCTAAGGGTTATCGGCAAGTTCAAGGGATTGACTACGATGAGACTTTCTCTCCCGTAGCGAAGCTTATGTCCGTCCGAATCATGTTAGCAATTACGCATACTATGATTATGACATATGTCAAATGGACGTCAAAACCGCATTCCTTAACGGCCATCTTAAGGAAGAACTGTATATGATGCAGCCGGAAGGTTTTGTCGACCCTGAGAATGCTAACAAGGTATGCAAGCTCCAGCGATCCATTTATGGGCTGGTGCAAGCATCTCGGAGTTGGAACATTCGCTTTGATGAGATGATCAAAGCGTTTGGGTTTATGCAGACTTATGGAGAAGCCTGTGTTTACAAGAAAGTGAGTGGGAACTCAGAGCATTTCTCATATTATATGTAGATGACATACTTTTGATGGGAAATGATATAGAACTTTTGGACAGCATTAAGGCCTACTTGAATAAGTGTTTTTCAATGAAGGACCTTGGAGAAGCTGCTTACATATTAGGCATCAAGATCTATAGGGATAGATCGAGACGCCTCATAGGTCTTTCACAAAGCACATACCTTGATAAGATATTGAAGAAGTTCAATATGGATCAGTCCAAGAAAGGGTTTTTGCTCAGATTGCAAGGTGTGAGATTGAGCTCGGCTCAATGCCCGACCACGGCAAAAGATAAAGAAGAGATGAGTGTCATCCCTATGCCTCAGCCATAGGGTCTATTATGTATGCCATGTCGTGTACTGCATCTGATGTAAACCTTGCCGTAAGTTTCATAGCAAGGTACCAAAGTAATCCCGGCAAGGAACACTGGACAGCGGTCAAGAACATCCTAAAGTACCTGAAAAAGACTAAGGATATGTTTCTCGTTTATGGAGGTGACGAAGAGCTCGTCATAAAGGGTTATGTCGATGCTTGCTTCGACATAGATCTGGATGACTCTAAGTCACAGACCGGATACGTGTATATTTTGAATGGTGGGGTAGTAAGCTGGTGCAGTTGCAAGCAAATCGTCGTGGCGGGATCTACATGTGAAGCAGAGTACATGGCAGCCTCGGAGGCAGCGCATGAAGCAATCTGGGTGAAGGATTTCATCACCGACCTAAGAGTCATACCCAATGCGTCGGGGCCGATCGCACTCTTCTGTGACAACGCTGGAGCTATTGCACTTGCCAAGGAGCCCAGGTTTCACAAGAAGACCAGGCACATCAAGCGTCCCTTCAACTCCCTACGTGAAAATGTTCAAGATGGAGATATAGATATTTGTAAAGTACATACGGAACTGAATGTAGCAGATCCGTTGACTAAACCTCTCCCTAGAGCAAAACATGATCAACACCAGAACGCTTTGGGTGTTTGATTCATCACAATGTAACTAGAATATTGACTCTAGTGCAAGTGGGAGACTGTTGGAAATATGCCCTAGAGTCAATAATAAAATGGTTATTATTATATTTCTTTGTTCATGATAATTGTCTGTTATTCATGCTATAACTGTGTTATCCGGAAATCGTAATACACGTGTGAATACATAGACCACAACATGTCCCTAGTAAGCCTCTAGTTGACTAGCTCGTTGATCAACAAATAGTCATGGTTTCGACTATGGACATTGGATGTCATTGATAACGGGATCACATCATTGGGAGAATGATGTGATGGACAAGACCCAATCCTAAGCATAGCTCAAAGATCGTGTAGTTCGTTTAGCTAGAGCTTTTCCAAATGTCAAGTATCATTTCCTTAGACCATGAGATTGTGCAACTCCGGACACCGTAGGAGTGCTTTGGGTGTGCCAAACGTCACAACGTGAATCGATCACTATAAAGGTGCACTACGGGTATCTCCGAAAGTGTCTGCTATTGGGTTGTACGAATCGAGATCGATTTGTCACCCGTATGACGGAGAGGTATCTCTGGGCCCACTCGGTAATGCATCATCATAATGAGCTCAATGTGACCAAGTGTCCGTCACGGGATCATGCATTACGGTACGAGTAAAGTGACTTGCCGGTAACGAGATTAAACGAGGTATTGGGATACCGACGATCGAGTCTCGGGCAAGTAACGTACCGATTGACAAAGGGAATTGTATACGGGATTGATTGAATCCTTGACAACGTGGTTCATCCGATGAGATCATCGAGGAGCATGTGGGAGCCAACATGGGTATCCAGATCCCGCTGTTGGTTATTGACCGGAGAGGCGTCTCGGTCATGTATGCATGTCTCCCGAACCCGTAGGGTCTACACACTTAAGGTTCGGTGGCGCTTAGGGTTGTAGAGATATGAGTATGCAGTACCCGAAAGTTGTTCAGAGTCCGGATGAGATCCGGACGTCACGAGGAGTTCGGAATGGTCCAGAGGTGAAGAATTATATATAGGAAGTGCAGTTTCGCCATCCGGAAAGTTTCGGGTCACGGTATTGTCACGGGACCACCGAATGGTCCCGGGTCCACCGAGTGGGGCCACCTATCCCGGAGGGCCCTGTGGGCTGAAGTGGGGAGGGAACCAGCCTGGTGGGCTGGTGCGCCTTCCCCCCCACCTAGGGTTGGAAACCCTAGGGGGGGCGCCTCCACTTGCCTTGGGGGGCAAGCCTCCCCCTTGGCCGCCGCCCCCCCTTGGAGATCTCATCTCCCAGGGCCGGCGCCCCCCTAGGGGGCCTATATAAAGGGGGGAGGGAGGGCAGCCGCACCCATGCTCTTGGCGCCTCCCTTCCCCCTTGCTACACCTCTCCCTCTCGTAGAAGCTCGTGAAGCTTCTGCCGAGATCGCTGCCGCATCCACCACCACGCCGTCGTCTTTCTTTGGATCTCATCAACCTCTCCTCCCCTTGCTTTGGATCAAGAAGGAGGAGACGTCTTCCTCAACTGCACGTGTGTTGAATGCAGAGGTGCTGTCCGTTCAGCACTAGGATCATCGGTGATTTGGATCACGACGGTACGACTCCCTCAACCCCGTTCTCTTGAGCAGCTTCCGCTCGCGATCTACAAGGGTATGTAGATGCACTCCTTTCTCTCGTTGCTAGATGCACTCATAGATTGATCTTGGTGAAAGCGTAGAAATTTTTTATTTTCTGCAACGTTCCCCAACAACCTTCACGGCTGCACCTGCAGTCCTGGACTACTGCACATATAGAGTAAGATCACCAAGCAAGATAGCTTATGAATGTTCATGCAGATCTTGCGAAAATCCATGATACACACTATGTTGAATTGCCTGTAGCCCTGCACATATAGTAAGTCTATCGAATCTAATATTGGGATCCTTGTGCTTTCACAATGCGCTAGTGGGCTAGTGGTACAGCTTGTATTTAGCTTGCTTATACATAATTAATTAATGTGTTAGCATGTTACGTGTCCGTCAGTAGTGTTAGTGCACCGCCAAGTGCCAACCTGCAATGGATGATTTTTTTACGGCAAGTAGCAGGTGCAAGTGTAAGCGCAACATCTCCGATTGTGCTTGAATCATCGTCGAGCAACCTCCCAATGCTACTAATACAAGTGCAACAGCTGCAAGTTCAGATACAGACCAATGGAACTCAAGATGTAGCCCTGATGTGAAGAGATGTAAGAAGCTCACCTCTGATGTTTGGGAACATTTCACCAAGTATGAGATAACGATGATGGATAAGGATGGTAAAAAGGTTGTAGAGAAATGGGCTAGATGCAATAGCAAAGGGTGCACTTACAAGGGCCCTCGTACTAATGCTCGAGGCAATCGAGGCACAACAGCTTTTCAAGTCTCATTTGCGTAACAAGTATCGATCATTCTTTGGACAAAGAAAAATTTGTACTGAATAAAGTTGAAGGCAATGAGTCCATGGTAGCACCTGCGACCTTTAGGTATGACGAGTCTACCAGTTTGAAGAAGTTTTATTTCTCAATTATAATGCATGAGTACCCCCTTCAATATTGTTGACCACGAGTACTTGGTGGACTTTATCCATTCTTTGCGTCCAACTTTTCAATTAAAAGTCGCCCTACTGTGAAGAAAGACATAGTCAACATATTTAAAGAGGAAAAGAAGAAATTCTATGAGTACTTCAAAACAAAGGCAAAGGCCGATTTAGTGCCACCATGGAGATGTGGACATCTGGACAAACCAAAGGATACATGTGCATCACTGTTCATTGGATAGATGAAAATTGGTGCATGCAAAGAGGATTATCAAGTTTAATCATGCACGAAACCATTCAGGAAAAATCTTGGCTTACACTTTTATGATTGCATAGTCGATTGGAATCTTGACAGAAATTGCTTTCACTCAGTTTGGACAATGCTTCAGCCAATGATAAGTGTGTTGAGGGGCTAGTAACCAAATTCAGTAAGAATAGTCTAATCTGTGATGGCATATTTTTTCATGTAAGATGTTTCAATCACATCCTAAACCTAGTCGTTCAAGATGGTTTGAAGACAATTGCAACATCTATTGCAAATATTAGAAATACAATATCAATTGTGAGGAATTCTCTACAGCAGAAGGAAGAGTTTGAGAAGTGTGCTTCAGAATGTGACTTGAATCCAAAATTTGAACTGATCTTGGATGTTCCTACCCGGTGGAATTCCACGTATGATATGCTGCAGAAGGCACTTTACTTTAGAGATGCTTTTGATAGGCTTTTTCTTCGGCATAAAAAGAAGTATAAGAAGTGTGCTCCAACTTCAAGGATTGGATTATGGCATTGAAGATATGTGATCACCTGAAGATTTTCAAGGATGCTCTTGTGTTGTTCTCTCGAACTACATATCCAACTGCAAATAAGTTTTTTATCACCTTTTGCAAGTTTAAGATTGCAATTGATGGCTGGTGTGCTAGCTCTGATAAAGCAATGAAGTCTATGGCACGTTCCATGAAACTTAAATATGATAAGTATTGGGAGAAGTCCAACATGGCACTTTCCGTGGCAGTCTTGTTTGATCCTAGATACAAGAGAAACGTGATAGAATACTATGCACCAACCATTTACCCCACCACCCATGACCAACAGATTGAGAAGTTTACAAAAGTTGTTACCCAGTTGTTTGAAGCTTACGTCTCTACATCAAAGAAGACAACCTATAACAGTAGTGATACTAATATGTGTGAAACACCTTCTGTTGATCTTGATCTAGATGATGGTTTAGACTCGTTCTTGAGCAGCAGAAATCAAAAATCAGACCGTGTTCTCAAAACTGAGTTGGAAGTATACATGGAGCAAGAGTTACAATCTAGAAAAGATTCGAATTTTGATATACTATCATGGTGGAAGGTTAATCAAGTTGAGTTTCCTATTCTGTCACGACTTGCTCGAGATATCTTATCTATGCAAGTGTCGAAGGTTGCCTCGGAGTCGGCATTCAAAGTCTTTGGTGGGCGGGTTGTTGACCCATTTCGTTGTCGCCTTGAACCTAAAAACCGTCAATCTTTTAATTTGTACTAAAAATTGATTGGAGCATCAAAAGGTAACCTTTTAAATTTTATCTCAACTTCATGTGCACCCTGTGACATAATCATACTAATAATTATTATTATCAATCATTCAGGTAGTGACATTGCATCTGTTGACAAAGACATGGACATGCCAAGCTTGGAGGAACGTTTTACAACTTTGGTGCACATGGTTTGCATTTTATCTATTTTTTTGACTTGTATTATGTGTAACACTCATATTACAGAACTTGAAATCTATTTGTATGCTTGCCTATGTAGTTGGAGGAGCCACAAGAGGATGATAGTGATGATGACCTGGAGGACTTCATGGATGAGGAAATGGAGGATTGAATGCTGTAGTGCTGGAATGGAACTGATAGTTACTATATTTAAAGTTTCAAATATTTGCATCATGGATACTTTTCTTGTTGAGTTGAAGTGTGTACTACAGTACTAGTACTATTATTCAAGTTGAGCACTATTGTGATTTGAGCTGCGATGTTTGGTTGTTGGATGGCTTCCAAGTTTTTTTGTTGCAAAAGTTGAATATTTATGCACAAATGAATATCTAATAATATATCCACAATATATCATAATATTTTATAATCATCTTATCTTTGGCAGCTTTGTTCATTTCATTGTGTTTTTTTCTACGGTTCAAGGGTTCTTTGTACCGGTGAACATCTGCTTCCGTCTCCGTTTTCGTGTCGTATTCGCTCCGTTTCTGTTTTCGGTAGTATCTGTTTCCGTATTTGTTTCCGAGGTTTCTGTATTCGTTTCCATTTCCGGAAAAAAAATATGAAAACAAATATGATAGCACCCAGTTCCGTCCGTTTCCGCTCCGTTTTCATCCCTAGACAGAGGGACACAGGCTAACACAATCTTCACGATCCAGATGTCTTTCTCGAGGATGTTGATTCATTGCATCACCTTGATCTCGAATTCTTGCTTTGAGAACTACCTCTAACTTGTCAATGGGTAGAAAGTAAAATTTTAGAAGCATCAATATACCTGAGGTTCGATCAACTTAGGATCTTCTTAATGATCACAAGATCAACTCATGGAATGAGACATAAAAACATCTCTGGAGCTGAGAGGCAAAACATGCATCAAGAGGGACGGAAGAAACAATTTTACGAGGGTTTCAAAGTAGCGAGGGAAATTTTCATGCTTCCAAAACGGGGCATCTCAGGGAAGGTGACTCTAAGAACTATTCCCTTAAGTGGCAAAAAAAATTACTTTTGATACAAAGATCATTGAAACTCTTTATACCAGCTTAAGGCAAATCATAATCGATCATTTGAAGGAGTCCGGATGAATGACATTCCCGGACTAGAATGGATTATGTGGACTACCTGGTTGAAGAAAACGCGATGGATGATTTTGCTTACCATCGGAAATGGATGGGACCCATGGTAGGACCACTTTTGAAGATGATCCTAAACAACAATTACTGAGAGGGCAGCCCATGGGAATTAGCACAATGGTGGTGCAAGCTGGGAACAAAATGCTAATGCTGGGAATGTTCCAACCATCATATCTGAGATCTGGTTGGTGTCAGGATATTCCAGACTCATCAAGTCTAGAAAGAAAAATGAAGGTTTGCAACACAAATCGACGAGATGACGTTGCGAGATTCTCGGGGAGTGAACTACGATAGCAAGCTCCAAAGCATGAGCTGGTTCTGGTACATACATGTGAACACGCTATCTCAGACAGGCATGACCACATAGTTGTCTTACAACAAAACACTGCCGAGTTCTGGTTGGGAACCATCATTGCGGAGAGCGAAGCCCTTGCATAAGTCATATTATTAGCTCTTATGAAGGAACTTCCTCTCCTTGAACAAGTCAATCAGTGGCTTGGTGTGCTAGGAACACATATGGAGTTGAGGCGGCCAACCTATCAAACCATAGGGCACTTCGCACGTGCATGACTAACTTGGGATGATTCCAGAGGAAGTAAAAACAAACTTTCTTGAATTCACGGCGGCAACTTACATCAAATGCACGTGAATTAGAGGAAGACACTCCTTTCATCCAAATGTATACCTCATGAGCGGAACATGAAGGCCATGCTTATAAAGTTTCCAACACTAGCTTAGATGTTCAACACGAATCATGGAGGAGACAAAATGCTCATTGATGGGCTCAACAACAACTCATCGGAATTTCCATATCATCGACTTCCACCATCATGTGAACACAGTGATAGCATTGGTCGTGGACCAAAAGATGTAATGGTGTATGCTCGAGGGATCAACCACGAGTAAGACAACATTACTTAACATCGTTGGTTCTGATTTGACTTGACGATACCCCTTACTCAAGTCAAAGTTTTGAAAATGCAATAGATCCAACAATTGATCCCAAGGACCAATCGATGAAGATATCATCTTTCTTCAACACACACTCAAAAGGATATCCCTTAAAATGAACTAAGTCGGAAAAGCTTTTATCTTCCAACTCTCCAAGTTTTTATTTGGCTTAACCAACTAGCTCAGGGGTATCCAACACAGATTCTTGGAGAATGGGTGGTTTGGAGAAAAACCAGCATGATCACGAACTCAACATAGCGGTCAGGTGACAACCTGGTAATACTTCCGAGAAGATATTCGGAACATCATGAACCATCGATATGTTACTAAGCTCGAGAACGATCTTGCTTTTCAGAGCAAGACGATATGAACAAGTAAGCAAGGGATTGAATAATCCTAACTCATTGATCGAAGAGTGCACCGGAAATAAGGACTAGGTAGCACAATCAATCTTAGGGTGATGATTCAATAATCAACTCGCTAAGGATGAGGTTATTGTCCATTTAACTACCAAGCAACGGAGTTGCTAGGAGTATTTATTTCACACACCACGATTCACTTGTCGACATTCCGGTTACAATAACACGGAAACTGAGGAATGAACAATGATGGCCAGAAGTATCACTGCATCAAGAATTCATAAGAGATACTGGAATTCTTATGACGATCCTGACGTAAAGAGGGTAACACTTCAGAGTAGAACGGGTCAAAAGCTTGATTGCATTTTGATCTACGGAGTACAACTGCTTTGACCCCACTACTAGGAAAAGGCCTACTAATGGCGCACCGGTTTTGCCTACTAATGGCGCACTACCGGTGCGCCATTAGTAGCACTATTGGTATACTAATGGCGCACAAGCGATGCGCCATTAGTATGTAACTCCATGCGCCGATTAGTATATGCCTCAGAATCATATGTAACCATGTGCTTTGGCATACTAATGGCGCACTCACTTTGATGCGCCATTAGTATGAATATTTGGTTTTTTTGCTTTTCCGATTTTTGCACAGGTTACAAATTATATTATTGGACAGAATATAGACAAAGAGCACACATCAACAAAGCAGATTCATCGAATAAATTAGAAGATTAGTCTCCGAATACAATTCATCATATTAGTCTTCGAATTCAAAAGACCGAACAAAGATAAAACATTACAAGTCTCAAGACCGCGAGTATCGAGTTTGTCTTCACATGACAAGTCGATATCGATCATCTAAACTACCATCACATAAAAGAGAGCTGCGGTCATCACGATGAGCATCATCGCGATCAAACTGGTCTTCATCCGGTTCCTCCAATGCTCCCTCCTCTCTCCCGCTAGATAGCGGGCGTATCTAGATTCGCCTCCGCCCTAGTGGTGTACCTTTGTAACTGTTACCGCTGAAGCGGTGAACCTGTCTCCGACACTCCTCCTGGGCCGTCGTGAACTCGAACCTTACCCTTGTACACGACATAAGACGGAATCTCTATGCACAAGCCAAACAATGTACAATACATAAGCAATATGTAAGTATGCAACAAAAGGATCGGAAGAGAAAAGCAAGACATTAACAGACGATTCATGGTCCTACTAATAAATAGCATCGATTACATCTAAGTTGAACGAATCGTCCAAAACCAAAGAGACATACGAATTCATTAAAGTTTAATTACAACATGAGCCAATCAATGTTTCAGAACTACACATCACTACTTTCGACTCGACTCATCGGACAGGAGCGTGGATGAAGCCGCCGTCTCTCGTGATTGTCATGAAATCGCGGTCGTTGTCACCCTGCATTTGTAGCGTTCCATCTATCCCATTGTTGGAAGGTTGATATCGAGGTAGGTAGAACTGCCCCGAGGTATGAAGGACATCTTGATGGATGATGTCCGCAAACTCCAATTGGATGCGAAAAGAATTCTTGTCCGAGGTCCGCGTCACGGGTTGCCGACAACCTCGCGGCCCAATCTTTGAGACTATCTGGTAGCTGAAGATGATGATGGTCCCTTACGATCGCTCGCATGTGATGGAGGGCGTAGTAGGCATCCTTCTGACCGCCAGGCGGCTGCTTGACGCAGCAGAAATTAAACAGTGTGGAAGGTGTGCTTGCCGTGCATTTACTTAACTGCCCTGGTGAAGGTGCCTCCATATTTGGCGTAGCCGGGGAGAACATCATCAAGAACTTTCTTGATATTTGTGTAGTCTATCTTGGAGTTACGGTTCGGGTCGAAATACGTGGCCATGGAATATTTCGGGCTTAAGAGGATGAGTGTGCGATGTGTGTCACCCACGTAACACCTAAATGTTAGAAAAAAAGAACGATCAAAATCTAAGAAATCATATGTTACGGGCGGTTAAGGGATGACTTACTGGAAAGTAAGCCACAAGGAAGTTATCCTTATCTGGGTTTGCCGTAATGACGCCTTCGAGGTGTGAACTCGCAACTTGGCGGTCCCCGCTGCTCAAGTGCTTGGCACACATGTAGAAGGGGTCGACTATCACGATGTCCGGGTCTTGTCTCTAATGATGCGCATCTCCATACTCAAATAAAACAGCCGAACGAAGGTGTAGTGCAGCGGATGAAGGTTAAACATAGCAAAGATGTCATCAAACCGCAGGACGATCGCATTACCCCGATGTCGCCATCCACAAAGCCCTTGCCCTCCGCACCTTGGCCACGAAAACTGGGTATGCCACATCATTCTCTCTGAGACGCCGCTTCTCCAAAGAAAGAACAACATCATGCAGACTCCGCATAGCACCGGTTGCAGATTCATTGACATATTTGGCGGTAGTATCGCCTCTACCCGCCACATGCACCCTCCTCGAGATATCCTTAGGTGAAGGTGGCCCGTCCCCGAGCACGGATCGATCTCGGTGCCGGGCTGGCTCGCACCGGCGCCCTTGTTAGTCTTTTCGCTTCCGCCCTTCTTCTTGATCTCTGTAATGGGACCGAGTTACGCTCACGCATCGCCTTCTTGAGTGTGTTGGGGCTGATAATATTTCGCACCTCAGCTATCTCGAGGCTCGGTGAAGGCGGGAGCTGGGCGTGTCCCGAGAACTGAACACCGTGACGCACGATGTTGCAATTGGATTTCTCCGCCATACCAGCTAGATCGTGGTCGTCTTGGTTGGGTTCTTGAGAAAGAGGCCCGCAGAACTCGCCGCACCCATGTTCGCAAAGTACTTATCAACTTTGGTAAATGTACCGTCGTCGTTGTCGCCGCCGTCCGGGATCCTGTGCCATAGGGTTGTCCGGATCCCGTGCCATAGGGATGTCCGGCAGGTCCGTAGCGCGGCGGCGTTCTTGACATGGCTTACGCCGCACGACCGGGCGGTCTTGTCTGTGGGTGGTGTCCCCGCCCCAAACGAATCTGGCTCTTCGCCAAAGCGAGGGCCAGTTCTAGGCGCCGAGGGTCATCTCATCTTCTTCGCCGCCCCGGGTCGAATCGGAGGTAACAGCTCGTCGCAGCCTGGCGGCACCGAACCAATTCAACCCTATACACCGTGGGTGGCATCGGATTACCGTGGAACATGGGGTTGCCGGTTGAACGATTCTGCCCTTGGCGACATCGACCAACTTCGGCGCCCACGAAATGCGTAAGAGTGCAAGGAACGCCGGCGGTGCCCGCGAAAACATGTACAGGCGTCGTGGATGCCCAAATAAAGGCAAGGTGATGAAGTCATCGGCCGAGAGGCTTAGTTATCGTGATGCCGACGAGCTCGGCTAATGTCGAGGCACCGCCAACGGCAGCGGTAACCGACGGGAGGGGCGCTTTGGCGAGGTGCCGCCGGCGTACACCCGGTGCATTAAGCTCCAATGCCCATGCCGGGCGCCGGAGACACGAATCGCCTCCGGGAGACACCAATGGTGCCGCCGCCGGAGACACCAATAAGCGTCGCCGGAGACACCAATGGTGCCGCTGCCATTGTCTTGAAATTCTTTGGCCGTGAAAAGAGGAACCGGGAGGCCCCTGTTAGCCGCCCCATAATCCACGTCGTCCGACCCATGAATCAACGTGAGGCACCATGGCGTTGAGCTTCGTTCCCAGCTTGTTGTTCCACTTGCTCTTGGACAAGCTCCTAATCCGCGCGCCACTTGTGCCTTTGAGTTCTTCAACCTCGCCCCGGCTTTCCGAGCTGGTCTTTTCTCCCTCCGCACACCGGTATAGTATGACCCCATTTTGTGGACAAGCCTTTGCCGCCACACGACCAAATTGACGCCGGCTTAGTGAGCTTATCCTTGTTTTTCATTACGTTCAACGCCCTATTTAAAGGGGTGTCGAAAGGGAGCTCGAGGCGACCCTTCGCCATCGCTTTCGGTGTCTGCGAAAGGAACGTGAACCATTTAGAAATATTGGGGATTAATTAGAGTGCAACCATATGTAGCTAATTACGCGGGGGTGTATTCCTTACCAGAACAAGCTCAAGCGCCCTGGTCTTCGGATCCGTGGTAAGCTCCTTTGTTATCGGGTCCTCCTTGTACCGGCCCCGACATAGTTCCTGGTCTCGCTTGTCACCGGCCAGTATTTCTCGAAAGCGGGCGGTAGGCCTTGCTCGGCACGCCCGTGTCCTCCTTGTCCCATATAGGCTCCACCACTCAGTAACCGCCGGGACCGAGTTTGTGTTCCCTAAGTTCAACTCCCGCATTTCTTTCCCCACCGACTTGATTCGAGGTTGCCTTTGCTCTCGCACTTGATCTTGAACTCCTTGTACTCATCTTCGCTCATCAAAGGATATTTCGCCTTGATCTTCTCATAACTATCACCGTTATCAATCATTCTCTTCACCACGCTTCTCCAAGTAGACAGGGCCGTGCTCATCTTCGTGAGGGCGGGACTGTTCACTTTATTCCCTTAGAGGCGTGTGTTTTCAAATTCGGCGGCGAACTTGTATCGTTCGTGCAGCTTCGTGAAGAGGAGGTTGCGCAAATTCCCTCGGTCCTTATGCCTAAGGTTCTCGGTGTTGATCGAGACGGTGCTCCGGAGAATGCACTCGAGCTGAACCGAAAATTCTTGACTATATGTTTGGGCTCGTTGGATTCCGCCGGAGTCCACTTGAGTGAATTCCTCCTTGAGGGCGCGCCGTCCTTCCTTTGCTTCTTGGTTGGCTGCCATCCGTGTGCGCCGCCATCATCGATGGTGGCATCCTCGGCGGCACCATCGCTGGTGTCATCCCCGACGCCACTAGGGGTTGTGTAATCAGGATCGGTGTCTTCCGCAGCGTCCTCATAGCGGTGAGGTTGTTCCTCCATCTCCGGGACAGCTCCCAGAATTTCTTGCCGCTTTGAACCACCGGCCTCATCGTTGTAGGCCATGTTTCGCTCTAAATAGGAAAAAAGTTTGGTCAAAAAGTTGGTTATTGTCAAGGAACAAGATCATGGTCTCATCATTTAGGGTTTGTCGACACCGAGGCACCCTAAAAGCCTAAGCTTTCATCATTTAGGGTTTGTCGACGCCGAGGCACCCTAAAAGCCTAAGCATACCTCATTTAGGTTCTCATCGACACCGAGGCATCCGGGGCAGCCAAGTTAAGTTTTCATCATTTAGGGTTTATCGATGCCGAGGCACCCTAGGTTGGGCCTAATCACTTGGCTCTATTGCCACCTATGTTGGTTTATCATCTAGGGTTTATCGATGCTAAGGAGAATTCTAAGTTGGGCCTAATCACTTGGCTCTATTGCCACCTATGGTTTAATGCAGCAAGAATGGCAGGCAGTTGATCCTACTTAACTAAGTACTAAGATACCCCAGCCCATGCATTAGTTAAAGTACCCCATATGTCCTATTTTTAGCAAAGTCATGCTAAAATTCACGGAAAATTTTAGCATGACCTTTGCTGAAAATAGGACATATGGAGTACCCAATTCTTGGAGAACGGAAGTTAATCGACATTCCGGCAAACTCAAGGGCCTCTCGGGTACCTGCAAATTCATCACGACACAATGGTCGGAGACAAAACCCAACAAACTAGCAAGATGATCATCATCTTTGCAAGGCAGTAGCTCAAGTTTTGACAAGTAGCCTCACAGAAGAAAACAGCATTGCAACATTCAAGTTCAGACATACACACTTTGAACATTTGACCTCATACCTCTGAAGAAAAATATACGCCGACTATTGGACACAAAGAAAACAGCTATTGTAAACATTAAGTCATGGTAGTGTCTTGGCTGAAGCAATTACAGTATAGGAACAACAACACAACGATAGCAAATACAAGTCCTCGATAAGTGTAAGAGAAGTGTACTAGATACGTAAATAGACTTAAAAACCCACATGATGTTATAACTGTATACACTGAACATGATGATACCAAATGGGAAGGAAAATTGTATCACTCTAGATTAGTGTAGCCACTATCTAACAAAACCAGAATGTTAACAAAATTACACCATGATGATACCAAATTCTTGAAGAAGTACAATGAGTTCATAGGATAAAAAAATCATCCACATTCACCAACCCAAACTGGTGGAGATCTGATAAACCAGAACCTCCTGTGTTTACGCCATTTTATTTTCCCACCAGTATATGTTTTTTGATTCATGTCATGGTACTTGCCGTCACAAACCAAGTATTTTCTTTCTACATAATCTGGAAGTTTCCTTCTTCTTGTCTCACTATCTTACTATCTCACTACAAAAACTAGTATGCTTAGTTGAGACTAGTATGCTTAGTTGCATTATGACAGGCAAAGTGTCACGATTCAGACAACGGATCAGCTAAGCATAGCAAGTGGATAGTTTAGTCAGTATACTAGTACTCTTTAGAAAGCATGAGACATATATTACACGGAGGAGACTTACGTGGGAGAGTTGCTCGTGAATTGAAAATACAAGGAGATCAGCAAAGGACAAGATGATATATACTGAAATTATCATAACAAAATGCCAGCTACTGCCATGGTCAAAGAATAGATTATGATAGTTGGACAAGTACAAGTCAAACTAGATAATTTTCAGAACCGGTTTAACCACATGAGGATAAAACAATGCATCCAAGACTGGGCTTAGACTAATATCCTCATAGCATAATCGACATCAAGCAAATATTATAAGAACGGTGAAAATGTATGTTCACTTTGCCAAATGAATACGGACCAAGTGTTCTCATTAACTACTTAAAGAATTAGTTCCATATTGTTGCATGAGAATTGTAGAGAGAAAAGATACATGGTTCTACTTCTGGGGTTGGTTACATCTCTTATTTTTCACATTCTTGTCAAAGGACTTTAACCATTAATTATCAGAAGAACTAATGCTCATTTAAACACCCTGAATCCGGAAGAAGTAATACAACACTACATAGTACCTCTGTAGTTTCCATGCCAAACTTTGGGTGATATCAAACCATTAGAAAGCATGATCATGAGAACAACATCAGTTTGAAAGATATTGTAACCCCTCACAGTAACAAATATTCATCTACTCATTTGTAGATACCTAGGAGTAACAAGACTGCACTTGCTAATAATGTTTTATTTATGCTTCCCAAGGACCAACTCCTAAGCGAACACAAAAAATGTGTGCACATCTGCATGTTGTAGAAGGAAAAGGTGCAACACTAAAAAACTATCAAACTAACAGATCCATTAATCAATTATGGACTTCTTACATGTTACATCTATCATTAGTGGCCGGTAAAGAATAGTAATTAATGTTTCATATTGTTGCATGAATCCAAACTCACTGGAAAATTCACTAATTGAGCCTAGTATCCTCTAAAATGCATCTAAATGCAAGATCAGAGATTTGAACATTTGGAAAACCCTAGCTACTTAATTCTCCAATCCCCTTTCCTTGTCCAAATTTCTACAACCCCCAACCCTAGAACACATCAGAAGGAAATAAAGAGGGGGAAGAGGGGGAAGCGGCTCGGGTGCTCACTTGGGAGGTCAAGGCGACTCAGGGGCAGCCGGAGCTAGTCGAGTGGCCTTGGTCGGCGTCGAGCGGTGGCGGTCCTCCTGGCAGGCCGCTGAGGTCGAGGGCGTCGAGCGGTGGCAGTCCTCCTGGCGTCCGAAACTCGTCCAGGTCCTCGTAGTCAAGAGGGAAGACGGCGGCGGTCCTCCTGGGCAGGCCGCGCGGTGTTGGATGGCGAAACGCCGAGGGCGCATGCGGGCCATGAGGGGGCGCTTAGGCGGGAGGACGTCGAGGCACTCGGCTCGGGACGGCGCGGGAGGCGGCGCTGCCTCGGGACGGCGAGGGAGGCGTGGCGAGGAGGCCTTCAGCCTGGGTGGACTCAATGAAGGAGGCGAGGCGGCGAGGGGATGGCGAACACGGGGCAGCAGGTGAGATCGATGAGGCGGGGAGAGATCGAGAGATTGGGGATTTAGTGTGGGGAGCTTTCTAATGGCGCACCACCCCTCGCGGCGCCATAAGTACGACTATTCTAATGGTGCACCACCCCTCGGTGCGCCATTAGAATTTTGTTTTAATCTAGCCCACTAGCCCTATCTACAACCTAACCCTATCTACAACAAAACCCACCCACTAGCCCGACTAGTAAGCACGCAGCACACACACCGGGGAGGTCTTGGGTTGATTCCTGAGCTCCCCAATATTTTTTTATGCATTTTAAATGCTGTTTTTATATTTATTTGTGTTTAAATATGTTCAAACTTGTTTAAATCATAACAGTAATATTTTTATAAAAACAGAATAATTTTTAAAAAATATGTTCAAATTTGTTACTTGAAAATATCATCGTGGCGGAGGCGGGAGCGGGAGGGTGCCGGGTGCCCGCGGCGGTGGAGCGGGAGGGTCTTGAGGCCGGGTGCTCGTCGGCGGTGGAGCGGGGAGGGTTGCGGTGGTCGTCGTCATGGTGGAGCTAAGCGGGGAGGTGCGGGTGGGATCGAGATGGAGGGGGATCGAGATCGAGAGGGAGGGGGAATCGAGATCGAGATGGAGGGGGTCGAGATCAAGTGTCCTCATGAATTCAAAAAGTGCCCATGAAATTTAAAAATATTCATGATATCAAAAAGTGCCCATGAAATACAATCGAGAAACGAAGACTACGATTTAAATACAATCGATCTTAGCTAGCTATCTGTTCACAATCTTCTTGCCCTGCTTTTTCGCAAATGGAGTTCTTCTGTGGAACGGACGTCCTTTAGGTAGGGTGGTCCTGCTTCTTCTTGTGGTGTGTGCCGTACTTGTCGAAGTCTTGCTCATTCGCTACTCCATCCATTCCGATGATCTTCCTTTTGCCTCTCCTCACGACAACACGACTGGGCTTTGATGGGTCGGTAATGAAGAAGCATTGGTCCACTTGGGAAGCTGGTACCCATGGCTCATTTTTCGCGGTGACGTTTGCGCCCACGGTCTTGGATTTGGCTTCGGGTATAACCATGGTGGTGAAATACCGGTCTTCTTTTAGGACACTCTTGGCCCATCTGACACGGAACATCGGGACCTTCTCTCCGGTAGCTCAGCTCCCATATCTCCTCGATCCTTCCGTAGTATCTCGTCCTTGTCGTTGCGGTGTAGGATTCCATCGTTACCCCAGTTACGATAACCATCGCTCTTCATGTCCTTGTTCTCGTGTAGAATGTGTAGCCCTTGATATAAATGCGCCTCATAGGTCATCGAGGTTGTGCTCGGCACCCGTGACAAAGGCGAATATGAGTTGTTCTTCCGCGGAAGAATCCTCATGTAAACGGGTAATGACGAAGCTTACTTGCTTGAACCAACGCGTGAAACATGAGTTGTGCTCTTTGATTATATCTCCGTCCGTCCTCTGTTGGCCTCTCGGTCATTGTAATGCGTCTTCTCAATAAAGGTTTTGTGCTCTACCACCCAAGGATCGACCACGTCTATGTGTTGTAGCGACTAGGTTTGCTCTTTCAAAGTCGTGAGTCGACCTCAAAGTCGACATGCATTTCGCGGCGACCCTCACGGTGACCCCATCCGGCGAGCTTTGCCGATGTGCTCTGTTGACAGCGGACCAACGGGGTTCTCGATGCCTAGATAATTCGTGCGATGGGAGATGACTCTTGATTCGAAAAGCCCCTGGCTATACTTCCCTCTGGGCGTGACATGTTTCGAACGTATCCTTTGATGACACCATTCATCCTTTTCGAGCGGCATCATCTTTGTGCGAGAACGTCGGCCCGAGTTGGATGATATCCTCCACGATATGGACCAGCAGATGCACCATAACGTCAAAGAATGCGGGCGGGAAGTACATCTCAAGTACGTCTATTTCCTCGCCGCTCCTCGTACACGGGCGTTTTCGGGGTTCGGTTTCACCATCGAACAGATCCTTGCGCTTCCTCCACGGGTCATCGTCGCGAAGCCACCTTCGATGTCCCATGAACACGGTTTTCGAAGACCGGGATCTCTATCTAGCTGGCGATACGTTGTGTCATCCATGCACCTTACGCATCCGGAAAATCCGTGGACTACCTGCCCCATGAGATATCCGTAACCGAGATAGTCGTGGCACCGTCGTGAGTGGCAGTGTGGCTCTCATAGGGAAAAATTCTTCTCTGTGGCGTCCCATGTATTGGTGGCGTTTTCCAGCGTGTCTAGCTCCTCCTTCACCAGCCCGGATACAGATTGATGTCGTTCCCACGGTTGTTTCGGCCCTTCAATTAGCATATACTCATGTGAATGTACTTCCGCTTCATGCACAACCAGGGGAAGGTTGTACATCCACACAAACACAGGCGGTGCTATGTGTGCTTCTCTGGCTGCCAAAGCGGATTGACTCCGCCGGTGCTCGCGCCCAACCACGATGTTCCTTGGATCCTTCCCAAATTCTGGGTATTCAAGTTCAACGCTTGCCAGCTGGCTCGCATCCTTAGGGTGACTCGCATCTTGTCTTTTTATTTATCTCCGGATCATTTCCGTCATCTTCCTGCTTCTTCTCCTCCCTATCCGGCGTGCCAACGAGGAGCTTTGCTACCTTAGGGTCCATGAAATACAGCTGCAGACGAGGAGTGATCGGAAAGTACCACACCGATTTTCGAGGAGCTTTCTTCCTCTTCTTGTATCGAGTGACGCCAAGCCCACGGACATATGGTAGACTCGCGTGCTCGTCCCGATAAATGATGCAATTGTTCATGCACACATGGTATTTCACGCGTGCGGTAAATCCGAGAGGACCTACGATTTTCTTCGCCTCCTCGAAACTGGTGGGGCACTTGTTCCCCTTGGGAAGGCGTTCGTGCGAATGACATGTTCTCGTCGAAGCAAGCGTCGGTCATTTTGTGTTTTACCTTCATCTCCGAGCCATGAGCGTTACTTTCAAAGTAGTATCCTCGGCCTGCATCCTTCATACAATGGAGTAACCGCGTCTATCTCCAGTTAATCCAGCTTGGCTTTCTCTCGGCGGCAGCTCTTGCGTTATCCGTCTGCAGCGAAGCGGCTCTTGAATATGAGGTCCTGCACCCAGCCTCCATCGCCGTCTGCTCCGGCATCTTCATCTTCATGATCATGCCCTTCGTCTTGATCTTCCTCATCATCATGTCGACATCTTCTACATGATGACTGTATACAACATCACCGCCGTGATCATGTCCACGGAGATTCTTCGTCTTCTCGCCCGCCCTACGCCCAGCGGTGGTACTTGTCTTGTTGCCCTTCCTCATTTCTTGCCCGGCCCCCATGGGCGACTTCATAGTCATCTACATCACCTTGCCAGCGATAGCCATCCGAGGAAACCACGTAGAGCAGGTGGTCCGCACCTGCCGGAATCCGGAGTCCGCAATAAGGCTCTTGACTTGCATCTTTGACACGGACATCTTATCTCCGTCTCGTTCTTTTGAAGCATCTCGGCCTTCGAAGCTCAAAAACCTATTCCACGATGCCTTCGGTCATCGTGCGGACCATCAGTGGCCTGCGGGGTAGAGCAAATCGATATTTTAGAACTAAGAAAAAATTTGGCATGACCTTCCCCAAAAATAGGACCAAAAAGAATGCATAGTGCCAAAATTCTCGCCGAAACGGAAATGAATCAACATTCTGGCAAAATATTGGCAACTATCGCATTTCAAATACCGGTACCTGCAAACACAAACATATATGCAACACCACAAACACATGCAACACCACAAACATACATAGATCTAGCTAGGCCACAAAAAGTGCATGTGCACGTTGTTGGAGCGAGCTAGGGAGAAAAAGAGTAGATCTACATCATGAAGATAGCTTTCCCCTTACTTACCTATCAAAAAAGGTAATTTCACCACTTAATTTTGATGAATCTATGGTGGAAATGAGGTGAGGAGGAGGATGCACGAAAGCTTGGAGAAGGAGGTGGAGGGAATGAAGTGGGGAAAGTGAGTGGGTAGGTATGTGGCTGTCCAAAATATCTTGTTGGGGTCCCGAGGTTACTAATGGCGCACCACTAGCAAATGCGCCATTAGTAACCCTGATTACTAATAAGCGCACTGCAGGTGGTGCGCCATTAGTAGTTTTGAAAAGTAAAAAAATATATATATACTAATGGCGCCTTTGTGGCAAAAGTGCGCCATTAGTAGTTTAAACTAGTAATGGCGCCTTTGTGACACAGTGCGCCATTAGTAGTTTTAAAAAAAGTAAAAAATATATATACTAATGGCGCCTTTATGCGCCCGGTGCGCCATTACTAGTTAGAACTAGTAATGGCGCGCCACACGATGCCATTAGTATGTATGGAAAAATGGAAAAAAATTAATACTAGTAGGCGCACCGAGTGTATGATGCGCCATTAGTGTCTTCCACACTAATGGCGCTTCAAAGAACCGTGCGCCATTAGTATATAGTAGTGGCGCACTACTTACCTGGTACGCCATTAGTATCAATCCTATCTATAGCCCTTTTCCTAGTAGTGCCCAATCCTGGATATGGATGAGGTACTGGAGTTTGTTTCTCCTAGTCATTCTGGAATAGAATGGCTTGATGAATCACAAGAGTAGTAGGCATCGATAACACGAGTGCACGACTACTCCTGACGAACAATTGACAGACGAGGGTATGAATACAACTAAAGAGGGTCAACTCAAGGAACATATAACTTTCTGAGTTGTGGATGCATAGGTTGGTATGTCGAATCAAGTTCAACAGGTTTCTTCCGGATAACCCATGCAAAAGGTAGAACTGGCAGAGTCACAATATGAATGGAGTACTCCTCAAGAGCACCACTGGTTGTGATCTTTTGATCCAACAAACTTCTGCCATCAGTGGTTCATGGTATTGGAAGAATGAGATACCACGGACCTCGAGGACTGTCGCCAGGTTACTAGTATCCTAAAGGAACTAGCAAATACTAACAGCATGAAGTAGGGTGAATCTCGGGTTCAAGAACCCAGGAATAGAATGCCTACTAACTAATCACATCACGGGATGCTTTGAACAATAATGGCCAGAATCATCACACTGGGGATACAAAAGCATTGCTAAATTAGGAGTGGTTCTTGAAGACACCTAGGGTCATAATACTAACTCCAACATACATGTCAAGGCAACGGAGTACCTCAACAGACCGATTAGTGTGCTTAATCTGGCCCAAAGGAACATCGAGAACAGGAACAAGGAATTTACAAATGCATCACATTGTTTAGAAACTTGGGATGACTCGGGCAGCATAACGGCTGTAAATGCTCAAAAAGATTTGAGACATCTTGCAAAATGGTGGCATAACCACTTAACATCGTAATATCAAGGTTCTGAGATCAACTGTCAACACACAGAAGTAGTAGGAACTCAACTGAGGCCTAGAATCAACAATCCTATAAGTCTCTATCATAGTAACTCGTCATCCTAATAGATAGATGAGAAGGTCTAGTTCTTAATCCCGTAGAAAGAAGAGGGTGACTCGGATCGAAGGGCATAAGGTATAAGGAGTAAAAAGAGCCTTACGTTCCTTCCACAATCAATTCCCTTATATACCTAAAGCATTTCTAGACTCAACTTGACCAGTTTGGCTTGGTAATCCCTCTGATGATCGAGCTCACGATACCAAAGCTATCAGACCCGATTCCAAGTCACATCGATCTAGCCGGTAACACCTCCATATCACTTTGCGGCCTCACGCACGGTATTCCCACGGTGTCGCCTTACCATGGCCCGGGACCGTTTAGCCTTTTGGCTCACGTATATGATAGTGTTGCTAGCATCCATATGACAGAGAACCGGGCCGACATGACTAGTCGTGAACCCAAAGTGGCACTAACTTATAGGGACAGGCATACATGAATCAACATCGAGCATGTCGATTGACGTGCGGTCGAATCCGGGCTGTAGCAGGCTAACGGGACTCCGGGAACCCGGGCTGCGAGCTAGGCGAGACTCCGGATGTCACCGCGTGACATTTCTCCGAAGGGACAGAACCACAGAGGCAAGTGAATCACATGCCAGCCGATCACGTGTTAGGAGCGGTAGTCTTTGAGCTAGCGAGGACTCCGTGAACCGGGCTATGGCGGACTACTATGGCTCAAGGAAGCACAAGACTACATTTCCCCATAAGAGGCTACCAAGGATAAACAACTAGGTTGTCGGATCCCACATATACCAAGCATTTCAATCATACACACAATATGCTCGATATGTGTAAATACAACATGGCATCACAACATAACTCTCTGACTCAAGTATTTATTCATTAGGCTCCGAGGAGCGAGATATTACAAACATGGGTCTCATGACCCAACATTCAGAAGGATACAAATCAAAGCACATGCAGAAGCTTAACATGTCCGAATACGTACATCTACAAATGAAAAAGGCTTAGAAGCACGACTATCTACCAGATCCTGCCGAGGGCACAAGATGCGTAGCTGAGGTATCAAGCTAAGCGTCGAAGTCCACGGAACTACTTGCGACTGACATCTCTACGCAAAACATAAAATATGCAAACGTGAGTACAAATGTACCCAGCAAGACTTACATCAGAACTATCTACATATGCATCGGCATCAATAAAGGGGGTGGTGGAGTTTGACTGAGGCAAGCCAGCTTTGACTCGGTGGCTATCCTGAACTACTATTGCAAGTAACTCTTTAAAGGTGGCGCACACGAGTCCACATATTCACCATATCAACACACCACTATGGATCTGCTCCCGTCTCCCTACGAGAAGGCCATCCATAGCACTCACGCTTATCTTGCGAGTTTTAGAGTATCCACTTTCACTTGTCTATGAACCGCATGCGAGACAACCCGGAAGTTCTTTACCGCGAACCACGGCTATTCGAATAGATGATGATAACCTGCAGGGTGTACTTCTTCACACATGCTCTCACCACTTATCGCCGTTTACCACGACATGTACACGGCAACCTTCAGCGGAAGCCCGCCGAGGGTGTCGGCCACGACCTACCTAAACACTCAAGTCTCTAGTCCAGGTTATCGCCTATTCAGGTTCCATCCATGAGGAAGTCCGGCCGAGGTTTCCACATACGGCCCCGAGCAGCGTGTCTGAGGGTTCCTTGACATCAAATGGGCGCCCGGCATGATACCCGCCACGTGCCTACCGCATCACAGCCTACCCTCGGTCAGCACTTCCCACGGCCTCCAGCATACTACAAACACCAGAAACTACTTGCAACTCCTGGACAGAGGACAAGGGTGGTTAAGAAGCCGAGAGAGTCAATTAAGGATCCCAATGTGTGGGAGTAGCTATTTCATGGATCACAAACACAGAACTCAGTTCCTGAGGACGGCTTCAATGAGACAACCCACCATCTACTCCTACATGGCCTCTCACCGCTACCTTTACCAAATCGTGTTCACACACTTAGCTCTCAACAGTAGGACATGTTCACACACCTACGATTCATCCCCGATGAATCAGACCTGACACAACTCTAAGCAATAACAGGCATGACAAACAAGCATGAATGAGTAGGCACATCAGGGCTCAAACAACTCCTACTCATGCTAGTGGGTTTCATCTTTTCTTGTGCAATGACAGGTCATGCAGAGGATAAGGGTTCAACTACCGCAGCAAGTAACAAATGAATCGATGTTGTCCTAATGCAAGAAAAGAGAGCAGGAGGCGAGAGAGTGGGATTGTATCGGAATGAACAAGGGGTTTTGCTTGCACAGCACTTACGAAGATAGTATAACTCTTCATCGGTGTCATCGATCACATCATCGGAATACGTCTATCTAGAGGGGACAACCACCGGCAACAGAGAGGAAACACAATCAATGCAATGCACAATATGATGCATGATCATGACATGTCAATATGATGTGTGTTGGGCTAATGCAACTAAAACCAGGGTGGTTTGAGCTTATTTGAATCAAAGATTCAAATACAAGCCTAAACTATGAACTCATATAAGTGCATTATCATGTTTCATCTAAACAGCAAGGTTAAAGTGTTCTAACATGCATGAAACCAGTACAGATGGATAGACTGGATTTTTCTGATCATTTTTCATATATAATTGTTTGATTTGGAGCTACGGTTGATTTTCTATGATTTTTAGAAGTTTTGGCTATTTTCTGGAATTTCGTGTAAAAGAATAAATCCAGAAAATGAGTTATTGCGCCAAAGATGCCACCTTGTGACGTCGGTCAATGGTCAGCGCTAACCAGAGTCAAACACGCAACGGGACCCTTATGTCATCGACTCAGCTAATTAATATAGTTAATTAGCCTTAAGTTAAACCTAACTAAAATGTCAGTGGGGCCGGGGCCCACATGTCAATGACCCAGGGGGGTCAAACCCCTGGTCAACCCGGGGCTAAACCACCGGCGTGTAGCCGCCGGCGGCAGCAGACGCGGCGGAAGGGCTGGGATTGTTCTCCGGCATGTCGAGCGAAGGAGGGAACGTGTGAGGCTGGGGCTCGCTTCGCATCCAGAGCGGCATCTGGCGGCAGGGACGGCCGGAGTCATGCGGAAATGAGCTTCGGGCGGCCCGGCGTTCGGGTGTTTGTAGCTCTGAGGCTGCGGCGGCGTGGCGCGCGTTCATGGCACCCTCTGAAACTCTGGCAGGCGGCGAGCATGTTGGACCACGGCCCGAGCCATTTGGTTGCCGGGGCCGCTTGGCGTGGCGCAAGCGGCGGCGGAGTCGCGGTCGCTTCTGACATCACGAGGAAGAAAACGAAGAGGGGAAACGGCCAACAGCTCACCACGGTCACGACGAGCGGGTTGGCAAGGTCGGGGAGGAGCTGATGAAGACGGGAGGTCGCCGACGATCTCGGCGGCCGAACGATGAAGACGAGGTCGGGGCGGCGCTTCGGGGCGTTTGGTGTCGCGTGAGTCGACAGAGAGGCGTAGGCGACGGTGGCGGAGCTCCTGGGCATGTCGGAGAGGCGAGGGGGAGGCGGTGGCCGTGGTGGTGGCGAGCGGCGGCGACGAACCCGTTCGGGTGGGTGAGAGAGAGAGGTCCAGGGGAGGGAATGAGCACGGCGGAGAGCGGGAGGGGTCGAGGGGAGCGCGTGGCGTCTCCGGGGACGTCTAGGGAGAAGCGGCAAGTAGGAGGTGGCCGGGGCGCGTGGGCGCACACGGCGGCCACACGCCTCTCGTCCTACTGGCGAGAGGTGGGAGATGGCCCAGCGGCCCAGCCCAGGCTGGGCGGCCGAGGTGGGCTGGCCAGGTGGGCTGCGACAGGTGAGGCCAGGTAGGTTTCTTTTATCTCTTTTTTTATTTGTTTCTGTTTTCTAATATTCTGTAGTCTTTAGGGCTTTATTAAAAATACTTAGACACTTCCAAAAATCATGAAACTACTCATGATCACTGTTGGGAATATATCCCACAGTAAACATTTTAGTTTATGATTATTTGAGCATTTAAAATATTTAATAGCATTTAAATGCCCAAATGCAAATAGAGTAAGATTTGATCGAGCCCAAATATGTCATGGAAAAATGTGCATCACCTCCGATTCTTGTTTCCAGCATTTTCCAAGAATGATGAACAGTTTGAAAGCCGTTTAGTTCTTGGTAATATTTTGGTTGAACCTAGTGAATTCCTTTAATGCTAGGGTTTAGGCAATCCCCATTTCAAGTTTCTTTCAAAGTTTAAACATGATGCACACATGAAGTTAGCCTAGTGCAGTGCCAGAGGCTAGGGATGTGACAACTCACCCCCACCAAACAAGAATCTCGTCCCGAGATTCAAGTCATGAGGTAAGAAGACAGAGGGACACAAGCTAACACAATCTTCACGATCCAGATGTCTTTTTCGAGGATGTTGATTCATTGCATCACCTTGATCTCGACTTCTTGCTTTGAGAACTACATCCAACATGACAACGAGTAGAAAGGGAGACATTTAGAAGAATGATTCTTCCTGAGGTTCGAGCAACTTAGGATCATCTTAATGATCACAAGATCAACTCATGGAATGAGACATAAAAACATCTCTGGAGCTGAGATTCAAAACATGCATTAGGAGGGACGGAAGAAACAATTTTACGGGGGTTTGAAAGTAGCAAGGGAAATTGTCATGCTTCCAAAACGGGGCATCTGAGGGAAGGTGACTCTAAGAACTATTCCCTTAAGTGGCAAAAAGAATTACTTTTGATACAAAGATCATTGAAACTCATTATACCAAATTTTAAGGCAAATCATAATCGACCATTTGAAGGAGTCCGGATGAATGACATTCCCGGACTAGAATGGATTATGTGGACTACCTTGTTGAAGACAACGCGATGGATGATTTTGCTTACCATCGGAAATGGATGGGACCCAATGTAGGACCAGTTTTGAAGATGATCCTAAACAACAATTACTGAGAGGGCAGCCCATGGGAATTGGCACAATGGCGGTGCAAGCTGGGAACAAAATGCTAATGCTGGGAATGTTCCAACCATCATATCTGCCTGAGATTCAGATCTGGTTGGTGTCAGGATATTCCAGACTCATCAAGTCTAGAAAGAAAAATGAAGGTTTGCAACACAAATCGACGAGATGACGTTGCGAGATTCTCGGGGAGTGAACTACGATAGCAAGCTCCAAAGCATGAGCTGGTTCAAGCATGAGCTGGTTCTGCTACATACATTTGAACACGCTGTCCCAGACAAGCATGACCACATAGTAGTCTTACAACAAAACACTGTCGAGTTCTGGTTGGGAACCATCATTGCGGAGAGCGAAGCCCTTGCATAAGTCATATGATTAGCTCTTATGAAGGAACTTCTTCTCCTTGAACAAGTCAATCAGTGGCTTGGTGTGCTAGGAACACATATGGAGTGGAGGCGGCCAACCTATCAAACCATAGGGCACTTTCGCATGCGTGCATGACTAACTTGGGATGATTCCAGAGGAAGTAAAAACAAACTTTCCCGAATTCACGGCGGCAACTTACATCAAATGCACGTGAATTAGAGGAAGTCACTCCTTTCATCCAAACATATACCTCATGAGCGGAACATGAAGGCCATGCTTATAAAGTTTCCAACACTAGCTTAGATGTTCAACACGAATCATGGAGGAGACAAAATTCTGCTGATGGGCTCAAAAGCAACTCATCAGAATTTCCATATCACTGGACTTCCACCATCATGTGAACATAGTGATAGCATTGGTCAGACCAAAAGATGTAATGGTGTATGCTCGATGGATCAACCACGAGTAAGACAACATTACGAACATCGTTGGTTCTGATTTGACTTGACGATACCCCTTACTCAAGTCAAAGTTTTGACAAGGCAGTAGATCCAACAATTGATCCCAAGGACCAATCGATGAAGATATCATCTTTCTTCAACACACACTCAAAAGGATATCCCTTAAAATGAACTAAGTCGGACAAGCTTTTATCTTCCAACTCTCCAAGTTGTTGTTTGGCTTAACCAACTAGCTCAGGGGTATCCAACACAGATTCTTGGAGAATGGGTGGTGTGGAGAAAAACCAGCATGATCACGAACTCAACATAGCGGTCAGGTGACAACCTGGTAATACTTTCCGAGAAGATATTCGAACATCCACGTAACCACCGATATGTTACTAAGCACGAGAACAATCTTGCTTTTCAGAGCAAGACGATATGAACAAGTAAGCAAGGGATTGAATAATCCTAACTCATTGATCGAAGAGTGCACCGGAAAGAAGGAATAGGTAGCACAATCAATCTTAGGGTGATGATTCAATAATCAACTCGCTAAGGATGAGGTTATTGTCCATTTAACTACCAAGCAACGGAGTTGCTAGGAGTATTGATTTCACACACCACGATTCACGTGTCGACATTCCGGTTACAATAACACGGAAACCGAGGAATGAACAATGATGGCCAGAAGTATCACTGCATCAAGAATTCGTAAGAGATAGTGCAATTCTCATGACGATCCTAACGTAAAGAGGGTAACACTTCAGAGTAGAACGGATCAAAAGCTTGATTGCATTTTGATCTGCGGAGTACAACTGCTTTGACCAAATCCTGGATATGGATGAGGTACTGGAGTTTGTTTCTCCTAGTCATTCTGGAATAGAGTGGCTTGACGAATCACAAGAGTCATAGGCATCGATAACACGAGTGCAAGACTACTCCTGACTAACAATTGACAGACGAGGGTCGGAATACAACTAAAGAGGGTCAACTCAAGGAACGTATAACTTTCTGAGTTGTGGATGCATAGGTTGGTATGTCGAATCAAGTTCAACAGGTTTCTTCCGGATAACCCATGCAAAAAGGTAGAAGCTGGCAGAGTCACAATATGAATGGAGTACTCCTCAAGAGCACCACAGTTTGTGATCTTTTGATCCAACAAACTTACGCCATAAGTGGTTCATGGTATTGGAAGAATGAGATACCACGGACCTCGAGGGTATCGCCAAGGTTACTAATATCCTAAAGGAACTAGCAAATACTAACAACATGAAGTAGGGTGAATCTCGGGTTCAAGAACCCGGGAATAGAATGCCTACTAACTAATAACATCACGGGATGCTTTCAAGAATAATGGCCAGAATCATCACACTAGGGATACAGAAGCATTGCTAAGTTATGAGTGGTTCTCGAAGACACCTAGGGTCATAATACTAACTCCAACATACATGTCAAGGCAACGGAGTACCTCAATGCAGATTAGTGTGCTTAATCCGCCCCAAAGGAACATCGAGAACAAGGAACAAGGGACTTACACATGCATCAGATTGTTTAGAAACTTGGGATGACTCCGGACAAACATAACTTGACTGTAAATGCTCAAAAGATTTGAGACATCTTGCAAAATGGTGGCATAACCACTTAACTTCTCAATATCAAGGTTACGAGATCAATCATCAACACACGTAAGTAGTAGGAACTCAACTGAGGCCTAGAACCAACAATCCTATAAGTCTCTATCATAGTAACTCGTCATCCTAATAGATAGATGAGAAGGTCTAGTTCTTAATTGTCGGTGTTCTGGGAACGGGGGTACCCAGACTTGCCTGCCTGCGGCCTGCGGCGTGGCTCAAGGGGTGGCCCAGTACGGCCCATCTTCATCAGCACAAGCTCAAGACCCTCGCGAGGGGCCAAGCCTCGCGAGGCGGACGACAGGAAGCTTCCTCAGGCACGGCCTCGTCAGGCTGGCTCGCGAGGAGGCGGAGAGATCAAGGCGGGGTACCTCACGAGGTACCCATGACGGAAGCCATGAAGACCATAGGCGCCAGCCAGCCAGATTATCCTCATTTCCTCTTTAGGCAAAGGAGGCAAGCGCAGGGAGAGAGTATCAAGCAAAGGCAATCATTTGATTGCAACAAGACCAAGACAAACACAACTGTGGCCCGGGGAAGGAGGTCATCGTGGAGCCCAAGCCGGGCGTCATCGTCGAGCCTTTGGCAAGCGAGGACCAACTTTAAAATGCGGATAAGTGTACTAGATGTTCCCCTTCAAAATGGCCAAGTGTTGGCGCCCTTCCCGCTCAATATTTGGGAAGAGGCCCAGGGCCTTGGCCTAGAAATAGGACTAGCCACCCACAGGGTAGGAGGATTCGGAATCGAGAACAGAGCTAGAGAACAACCAATCTAGAGAGAGAGAGAGAGAGAGAGAGAGAGAGAGAGAGAAAGAGAGAGCGACCGAACTCCCCCTAGCAGTTCGTCGCACCGGCCAAGAACAAACCCTCACGAGGGTGTTCTTCCTTGTACTGTTCATCATCGGCCCCTGAGGCAATCCACCACACCACACACTGGAGTAGGGTAGTACACCACAATGGTGGCCCGAACCAGTATAAACCTTGTGTCCCTTGTGTTGCTCTTTGTGTAGCTTAGATCCTTGCGAGGTGACGAGGTGTAGGTAGGTAGGAGGTGAGATCTCCGCGTGCACCCCAGAGTTCGAACCTAGAGGGTCTGCCGGAACCCGAAATCCGACATTTGGCGTGCCGGGTAGGGGTGCACCGGAATCCGTCTTGCGCCGTACTGTTCTTCGCCGCCCATCGAATCCATGTCTGACGCTCGTCGGGCCCGCGCAGTGCGTCGGGCCTCTCTCGCCACTCGCGTCGCCCAGACGGCCCCCGTCGGCGGCCGCCCCCGCCGTTCCCCGTCGCCTGCCGTCAACGCCGCCATCGGCCCGGCGGGAACGAGCACAAGCGTCCGCCCCGGCATCCATCCGTGAGGCGAGGCGGCCGCACTCGCTACTCCTTCACTCGCCCAGCTGGTTTCGCCGTCTCGCGCTCAGCGCTACCATGGAGGCTTGAGCGCTGGCCATCGTGGCAAGCGAGCTCTGCGCTACCGCCCGTCGGCAGCGTCTACGAGTGGCTCGACTGCACCGCAGGGCTCCCCAGCGCCGTTCTTCTCACAGACCGCGCCCGCCTTCTTGGCAGCGATGAAGCTCGGGCGCCTCGGCCGCCTCCCCTCAAGAAGGCGCCTTGGCCCCAAAGCGCGCGGCCCCCAAGCGGAACCAGCTCCGTCCGACACCGGTAAGCAGAAGAGCAGAGCTGCCAAGAGGTCCCTCGCCCCAAGAAGCTGCCCGAGTGCTCCACTGCCGGCCACACGACAGCTCCTGTTCCGCGCCAAGACCCAGCTGCTGCTCAATGACGGCTGCCGAGGATCCGCATCAAGCCGCCTTCGTCACCAAAGGCCTCCGTGTAGCCCTTCGGCTGCCGCGCCTTCACCGTCGAGCTACAGCGGCGTCGCGTGGCCCGGCAAGTTCAAGCAGACACGCCTCCCTCGCTATGACGACACGGCCGACTCCGCGAGTTCCTCCAGCTCTCTGAGCTGGGCATCAGCCGCCAACGGGACGAGAAGGTCATGGCGAACTGGTTTCCCATGGCGCTCAAAGACGGTGCTCCCGCACTTTTGCTCTGAACACAGCTCCTGCACGATCTCCTCACAGGATGAGATGCGCACCCGCTTCATCGCCAACTTCCAACGCACTGCCGACCAGCCTCCTGCCGTGGCGACATGCGCCGCATCAAGTAGCAGCCAGGAGAGACCCTGCGAAGTACATCCAGCGCCTTGACAACGCACGCCTCAAGATTCCCAAGGTGGCGAGGAGGCCATCATCTCAGCCTTCTCCGACGGTGTGCGTGACGTCAAGATGAAGGAGGAGCTGGCGATGCATGAAGACCTTGTAGGACCTTGAAGTATGTCTAGAGGGGGGGTGATTAGACTACTTGACCAATAAAAACTTAACCTTTTCCCAATTTTATAGTTTGGCAGATTTTAGCTATTTTTAGGACAAGTCAAGCAATCATCACACAATTCAAGCAAGCATGCAAAGAGTGTATAGGCAACGGAAATTAAAGCATGTAACTTGCAAGAAAATAGAGGGTAGGGTTTGGAGGATTCAAACGCAATTGGAGACACGGATGTTTTTGGCGTGGTTCCGATAGGTGGTGCTATCGTACATCCACGTTGATGGAGACTTCAACCCACGAAGGGTAGCAGTTCTGTGAGTCCACGGAGGGCTCCACCCATGAAGGGTCCACGAAGAAGCAACCTTGTCTATCCCACCATGGCCGTCGCCCACGAAGGACTTGCCTCACTAGCGGTAGATCTTCACGAAGTAGGCGATCTCCTTGCCCTTACAAACTCCTTGGTTCAACTCCACAATCTTGTGGAGACTCCCAAGTGACACCTAGCCAATCTAGGAGACACCACTCTCCAAGAAGTAACAAATGGTGTGTTGATGATGAACTCCTTGCTCTTGTGCTTCAAATGATAGTCTCCCCAACACTCAACTCTCTCTCATAGGATTTGGATCTGGTGGAAAGAGGGTTTGAGTGGAAAGCAACTTGGGAAGGCTAGAGATCAAGATTCATATGGTAGGAATGGAATATCTCGGCCTCAACACATGAGTAGGTGGTTCTCTCTCTAACCGGTAAGTTGGAAGTGTAGGTTAGTTACGATGGCTCTCTCCACTAATGAAGAGGAGGTGGAGGGGTATATATAGCCTCCACACAAAATCTAACCGTTACACTCAATTTACCAAACTTCGGTGGGACCAGATCGTTAAACTTCGGTCGGACCGATTTAGTAAACCTAGTGACCGTTAGTGATTTTTGGTGGGACTGACATGCATCTCAGTGAGACCGATTCGGTTAGGGTTAGGGCATAACGTAATCTCGGTAAGACCAATTACACAAACTCGGTGAGACCGATTTGGTAATAAGCTTTCTAGAGAGTTGGTCAGGGAAACTCGGTGGGACCGATTTGCTCTTTTCGGTGAGACCGAAATGTTACAAAAAGGAAATAGAGAGTTTACATTGCAATCTCGGTGGGACCGATCCGCTCTTTCGGTGAGACCGAAATGTTATGAAAAGGAAACAGAGAGATTGCAACCCTTCATCTAAGTGAGACCGAGATCCGTATCGGTATGACCGATTTGCATAGTGTTTGTGGCAGTGGCTATGACTGTTGTAATCGGTGGCGCCGGATAGAAAGAATCGGTGTGACCGATTTTGGCTTTAGGTTTAGGTCATTTGTGGATGTGGGAAAGTAGTTGAGGGTTTTGGAGCATATCACTAAGCACATGAAGCAAGAGGCTCATTAAGCAACACCTCATCCCTTCTTGGTAGTATTGGCTTTTCCTATAGACTCAATGTGATCTTGGATCACTAAAATGTAAAATGAAGAGTCTTGAGCATTTGAGCTTGAGCCAATCCTTTGTCCTTAGTATTTTGAGGATCCACTTTCATCATCCATGCCATGCCATTCATTGAGCTTTTCTGAAACAATAGTCTTGGAATGGCATTAGCTCAATGAGCTATATGTTGTTATGAATTACCAAAACCACCTAGGGATAGTTGCACTTTCAGTCTCCCCTTTTTGGTAATTGATGACAACATATAGATCAAAACTTCGACAAATGATAATAAAATTTAAAATAACATCGTCGCTTTGAGAAGTATGTGATAAGCAAGAGCTCCCCTAAATTTGTGCATAGTTTTAGATTTGCTTTGGACTGCAAATGCACAAAGAATTAGACTCATGGGTTACTCTTCCATGTCACATACATCCTGGTGGAGCGCTCAAAATAATAAACAATGAATACATGCACTCATCACCAAGCATAGTGAGTGATCACATAAGATAGATAGGATAATATATCAAGCATGCAAAAGTGTAGCTTATGATCAAACACATGATCATCAATGTCTCACAAGCATAGTATCTCAACCAAAAGCAAACAAAGATTGAAAAACCACCAAATAAAGCAAGAGAGAACAAAAGCAACAATCTCTCTCTCTCGAAGCCTATGATCTATACATTTTCTCCCCCTTTGGCAACAAGTTACCAAAAAGTTCATAGAAAATGCATAGTGCTAGATCAACTCTCAGGCTTGATCTTCTGGTGGTGGTGTCCTGATGACTCCAAGGACGAAGGCTTCAGTTGATGTAGAGGGTGCTGGAGTTGGTGTTGAAGCTGGTTGCCTTTGGAGCTGAAGGCGATGGTGGTCTTTGAAGAAGTTGCTCTAGTGTCGTAAACCGGCACAGGTGATGACCTCTGGGCTCTAGGCACTCTGGCAAACACATTTGTTGTTGTCTTGCCCTTCCTCTCCTGCATGTCCTCTTGTAGCTCCTCCACTGCAGTCTGAATCTCGATTACTTTCACATCTAAGTTATAGAACTTTTGTTCTATGATTTTCTCAAGCTCTCCCGATTTTGAGTTAGGGTGGTCAATCCCTTCTCAATCCTCAAGGTTGATGCTATTAAGTAACCAAGCTGCTCCTGCTTGTTCTTCAAGAAATACTCAGATGCCTCCTCTTGAGTTGGCATCTTGGCAGCCTTCTCCCTCTTTGCCTTCTCCTTCTTTGAGTTTATCAATTGATAAAGTGGAAAGTGTTCCTTATCCAACTGATATTTTCCTGTGCCCATCTTTGAGTTTATCAATTCTTGAATCTGAGGTGCATATCCACAGCTCCTCTTCTGATCTGCTGCAGTCCTCTTGATAGTTTCAATGATCAGGCTCATGACTTTAAACTTTTGTGGCACATCAAACACATGCAACATGTTGATGGCATGCCCTCCGATCATGTTATGGTCACTGACTTGGGCAATAAAGTGTGCCTCGTAATCCAATTTATGGTTGGCAACCCCTGATGCTAGATAGTGAACAGATCCAAACTTGTGAGTTGCTAAAGCCTTGTTTGGAATTTCCTTGTACATGTGAGCCATTGAATTGTGATCCTTTTTCTTCTTTGCATAGATGTCTTAAGTCATCCTCATTCTCCTCTGGGGCATTTATCAGACATGCCCATTCCTCAACAGTTGATTCGTACCTTGTACCTTCAGACATCCAAACTATTCTTCCATCTGGGTAGAAGTGTGCTGTGGAGTAGAACTGCATGATAAGCTCATCATTCCAGTTGGTGAACTTTTGTCCAACAAAATCTGCAACTCCACAAGCAACAAAGCTTTCTTGCACTCCAGGATAGTGCTGTTCATTTTATTTGATGAAATTCCAGTCAACCCACCTCATGTCACAGACTATGGGCTTTTTGTCCAATAGAATTGTTTCATAGAAGTCCTGCTGTTCCTTTGTGTGGAACCTGTAGTCAACAACAGTTCTTCTTCTTGAAGCATATGGATCTACCATTCTCCACAGTCTCACCACAAATCCTTCACGATTCTCATGTCCTCGACCCACGGGATGGGCATCATTGTGGTCTCAGTATCTTGGGCTTGAGCTTTCTTAGAATCATCCTTCTTCATCTTCCTCATCAACCTCGAACCTTTGGGGCCTTATTCTTCTCGAGTCGGAATACTCCTAGTATTCCTCTTTGGTGTAGATTTGGCCTTGGGGGCAGCTTTGGGTGCTTCCTTGGGCTTAGATGTTGCAGCCCTAGATTTAATAGCATCACCCATAAGCTTTGGTGCCTTTGGTGCTGGTGCAGTAGGCTCTTACTCCTCTTCCATCATGGAAGGCTTCCCTATAACTCTGGCCATGGTCTTCTTGACCGATTCCTTCCTCTTCTTGCTCTCAGCAACTGGCTCTTTGGGATCAGGATTTTCAGGTAGTTGAGTTGATGTTCTGGCCTTAGACATTGGTTGTCTTCCTGCAGTCCTTTTGGTTTTCATGACCCTTTCCTTCTTGAGCACCACTTTCTTTGAAGTTGCCTCATCTTCCTCGACCACAGTAATCTTCATCCTCTGAATCTGAATTTCTTTTCCTCCTTTGCCTAGTAGCAGCCTTAGGCAAATTGCTAGGAGTACTTCGCTCCCTTCATCTGGAAGTTGAGGGACTAGTGCCCTCACTCAAGTTTATCTGCTCTTCGACCTATTCTCGTCATCACTTTGATCGGACATACGCAAAAAGTCGATCACGACCTCGTGAAGAGTTTATAGATGAGATAGAAAAGATGAGCATCACAAAATGCAGAGGTTTTTGCAAAGAATGACTCAAAAGTTCAGTTTTAGTTTTCCATAGAAAGCATTTCGGATCCACCGATTTTCAAACTCGGTGATACCAAGCAGTTTTGGAACCTAAAGCGATGATCTCGGTTGGACCGAGTTTCAGTTCGATTGGTACCGAGACCGCTAGGGTTTCACAGAATCCTCAAATCGGTTGCACCGATTAGTAATTCTCGGTCGGGCCGAGAGTCACTAGTGCAATGGCATAAGCCAAATCGGTGAGACCGAGTTTTTCAACTCGGTGGGTCCGAGATGGTTTTCGTGAAACCTAAACCTAAAATTCGAATCACAACTAATCTATGAACTACTTTGGCTGGATAGATGAGTTGCAATCGTGGCAAGATTCAATGTGAAAACAATGTACTAGGAATCAGATGTGGATAGCACAAAGATCAAGTCCATACCCTAACTTGGCGGTGGACTTGCTACAGCGGCAACGGCGGGGACGAAATCGGTTGACGGCGGCGAAGACCAGCGACAGGAGGCTGATGGCAGAGCGAGCTGTTCACGGGTGAAGGGTGTCGGAGAAATTTCCAAAATTTTGCCCGTAGCTATATATAGCCCGACCACATCGGTGTGACCGAAAGTGGAACAACTCGGTGGCACCGAGATGCATAACTGTGTTCAGTTACAGCAACTCGGTGTGACCGAAAAGTTCAAATCGGTTGCACCGAGATTGAAAACTCAGATCAACTTAATGATCTCGGTAGGACCGAAATGGTAGGATCGGTCAGACCGAGAATCACAAAGAGGTTTTGGAAGTTTAAGTCTATGACGAATCGGGGACTCCGAGTGCTCCTCACACAGAGTGGTTCGAATCTGACTTGATCAAATTTTTTGATGTAGCATGAATAGAGTTTGAGACGAGAAAATCATAGGTAGCTAAAGAAGGTTCTTAGGCATTCTTGTCCATCCACTTGGCCAAAAGAAGAGAATCCAAACAAACAAAACAACAAGTGGATGTCCTTGAATGAGTAAAATATGCACCAACATGCTCACACAATAAGATGGCAATTGAAATATGTGGCAAAGCATGCACAACCAATTTTAGCATCTATCAAGCAATTGGCGATGACTAAGTCATCTATATATGAGTATATTGACTTGGGAGTCAAATGAGAACATTTGATCATAGGTCATACTCATCGTTTAAGCTCAAGTGGGGTTACCACTTTTACATAATGCATTAATGTGTTCACACCATTAGAGTTGCTCTCGACTCAATTCTTAGAGTTAAGCTCCCCTAGATGTGAGATCCCCCCTTAGAGGGATGAACTAACCTTGGGTTTTGTCGAGGATGACTTCATGTAGGTGTTGAAGATGTAGATGCTCAATGTTGATGTAGATCATTTGGAGCAATCCTTTGGAGTGAGTTGCACTTTCAACTTGCCTACATGGGTTAGTCCCACAAGGAACAAACAAGAATATCCATAGACATAGAGTCATGCACACACAAGATGATGTCCATGAAAACTTTAGGTTACCTTGTCCCTTGCCTTACCAACAAGAGGGTTTGTGACTCCTTGAACTAGTGCAAGATGTGAAAGTTGATTGCACTTGTTCTTGCCAAAATGATTTGAGTGAAGAATGTTGGCGGAGTCACCCTCAAGAACTCTCTAGTTCTTCTTCTTGGGATCCACATCATCTTGATGGGAATCCTTGGAGTTGTTGTTGTACTTGATGAAGTAGAACTTGACGTAGTCTTGGGGACCCAACTGAACGAGGCTTTAGGTGCTTCTTCAAATGCATCAATGTTTTCTTGAAGCTTGTCCTTGCCTTTGTTCTTGTGGTCTTGTGGTGGAAGATCATCTTGAGCTTGTGTCCCCTTGAAGGAAGTAGTATCATACGTCTCTTGTTGAGGAACAAACTTTGTCTTGGGGTATTGATCTTCTTCCCACTCAACCCCATTGGCGTTGAACTTTCGTTCAAAACCAACACCTTGATTCTTCCGGTGTCTTCCTTGCTTGCGTACAATTTCCTCGAATTGCTTACTCCCGGCAAGGCTCTTGTAAACACCTTTCTCTATAATTCCCTTCAATAAACTATTTTCTTGCTCAAGTGTAACTTGGCTAAGAGAATCATTAGTGGAATCAAGAGAACTACTAGAAGTAATAACATTGGATTTGACCTTATTATTGTTACCACTAGAGGAAGTATCTTTCTTGTTCTTGTTACTAGACTTGACTTGAGGCATGTAAGTAGATAAGAGTAAACGCTTGGCAATGTAAGAAGAACTTTTCTTGCGGAGATCATCATTGATTGCCTTTAAGAACTCATGCTCTTGCTCAAGATTGAGCTTTTCAAAGCGTAACTTCTCATGAGCCCTTAAAAGTTCTCGATGATCTTGAAGATAGTTTCATGAGCCAACTTTAGAGTGTTTAGCTCTTTAGTTAGAAGCTCAATTTTCTCCTTATCATTGTCATTCGCTTGATTAGCATGATTAATTGACGTTTCATCATAGTATTCATCACTAGAGTTGTCAACAAGTAAATCATCATCCACAAGCAAGTCATCTTCATCACTATTGAAATCAACATACTGGATGTGTTACCTTTGGACCTTTGGCCATGAAGCATCTTCCAATTCCTTCATTTGGTGATTCAAATATGTCGTAGGAGTCGGTTGACACTAGTGCTAGACCGGCAACACCTTCATCTTGAGTATATTTGGAGTCGGAGTGATAGCTTCTCTCGGAGTGATTGTCGGAGTCGGAGGCCGGATACCCATTCACCAACATGAGCTTGATGTCTTCGTTTTGTGTAGCTCCTTGATGACTTGTCCTTCCTTTTCTAATCCTTGCTTCTCCGTGAGGGTCTTCGTTCATAACGATCATCTCTACTCCTCCTATCTCTTGGTGGTGATTCTTCTCTTTTGCTCCTTCTTCTTGGAGAATCTTCTCTTCTTTTGTAGAGTGCCGTACACTCATTGGAGTAGTGTCCGGGTCTCCCACAATTGTAGCAATTTCGCTCTCAACTAGAAGATCTCTTGTCATGATAAGACCTTGACTTGGAGCTTCTTTCTTTGCTTCTACTCTTGTAGAATTTGTTGAAGTTCTTCACCATTAAGCTCAATTCTTCATTGAAGGTTGGTTTCTCACTTGATGACGTGGGGGCTTCACTTGAGGCTTTGTAAGAACCACTTGAATTGTTGTGAAGTTCCTCCTTATCCTTGAGTGACATCTCATGAGCAACAATCCTTCCAATGACTTCCGTTGGCTTGAGATCTTTGTAGTTTGGCATCATTTGGATCAATGTGCACACTGCGGTATCATACTTTCCATCCAATGCTCTTAGGATTTTCTTGATGATGAATTTGTCGGTCATCTCTTCACTCCCTAAGCCCGGCAATCTCATTTGTGATGAGAGCAAGCCTAGAGTACATTTCAGCGACACCTTCACCATCCTTCATTTTGAACTTGTCAAGTGACTTTGGAGCACATCCAACTTGGAATCCTTGACGGACTCGGTACCTTCATGCATATCAATCAAAGTATCCCATATTTCCTTTGCATTCTCAAGATGGCTGATTTTTTGAGTTCTTGAGGCACAATCCGTTGAAGATGATATCACAAGCTTGAGCGTTGTATTGCAGCATCTTCAATTCTTCGCATTTGCTTCACGGTTCAGTTCTCTCCCATCAAAGAATTCACCTTGCAAGCCAATACAAATAATTGCCCAAACGGCGGGGTTATGTCCGAGAATATGCATTTTCATCTTATGCTTCCAACTAGCAAAATTAGTACCATCAAAGTAAGGACCTCTACGGTGATAATTTCCCTCACTAGACGCCATACTCTCCTAGGTTGTGAAACCAAGGCTATGACCACCAAAAGCTATGGAAATCAAAGCAAATGGAGACCGAAGCTACGATACCACTTGTAGGACCTTGAAGCACGTCTAGAGGGGGTGATTAGACTACTTGACCAATAAAAACTTAACCTTTTCCCAATTTTATAGTTTGGCAGATTTTAGCTATTTTAGGACAAGTCAAGCAATCATCACACAATTCAAGCAAGCATGCAAAGAGTGTATAGGCAGCGGAAATTAAAGCATGTAACTTGCAAGAAAGTAGAGGGTAGGGTTTGGAGGATTCAAACGCAATTGGAGACACGGATGTTTTTGGCGTGGTTCCGATGGGTGGTGCTATCGTACATCCACGTTGATGGAGACTTCAATCCCACGAAGGAGTAGCAGTTGCCTTGAGTCCACGGAGGGCTCCACCCACAAAGGGTCCACGAATTAGCAACCTTGTCTATCCCATCATGGCCGTCGCCCACGAAGGACTTGCCTCACTAGCGGTAGATCTTCACGAAGTAGGCGATCTCCTTGCCCTTGTCGGAGGCTCCCAAGTGACACCTAGCCAATCTAGGAGACACCACTCTCCAAGAAGTAACAAATGGTGTGTTGATGATGAACTCCTTGCTCTTGTGCTTCAAATGATAGTCTCCCCACCACTCAACTCTCTCTCTCATAGGATTTGGATCTGGTGGAAAGAGGGTTTGAGTGGAAAGCAACTGGGAAGGCTAGAGATCAAGATTCATATGGTAGGAATGGAATATCTTGGCCTCAACACATGAGTAGGTGGTTCTCTCTCAGAATGGTAAGTTGGAAGTGTAGGTTCGTTTCGATGGCTCTCTCCACGAATGAAGAGGAGGTGGAGGGTATATATAGCCTCCACACAAAATCTAACCGTTACACACAATTTACCAAACTTCGGTGGGACCGAATCGTTAAACTTCGATGGGACCGATTTAGTAAACCTAGTGACCGTTAGTGATTTTCGTGGACCCATATGCATCTCAGTGAGACCGATTCGGTTAGGGTTAGGGCATAACGTAATCTCGGTAAGATCGATTACACAAACTCAGTGAGACCGATTTGGTAATAAGCTTTCTAGAGAATTGGTCAGGTAAACTCGGTGGGACCGATTTGCTCTTTTCGGTGAGACCGAAATGTTACAAAAAGGACACAGAGAGTTTACATTGCAATCTCTTTGGGACTGATCCGCTCTTTCGGTGAGACCGAAAAGTTACTGAAAAGGAAAGCAGAGATTGCAACCCCATCTCGGTGAGACCGAGATCCCTATCGGTAAGACTGATTTGCATAGGGTTTGTGGCAATGGCTATGACTGTTGGAATCGGTGGCGCCGGATAGAAAGAATCGGTGTGACAGATTTTGGCTTTAGGTCTAGGTCATTTGTGGATGTGGGAAAGTAGTTGAGGGTTTTGGAGCATATCACTAAGATCATGAAGCAAGATGCTCATTAAGCAACACCTTATCCCTTCTTGATAGTATTGGCTTTTCCTAGAGACTCAGTGTGATCTTGGATCACTAAAATGTAAAATGAAGAGTCTTGAGCATTTGAGCTTGAGCCAATCCTTTGTCCTTGGTATTTTGAGGGATCCACTTTCATCATCCATGCCATGCCATTCATTGAGCTTTTCTGAAACAATAGTATTGGAATAGCATTAGCTCAATGAGCTATATGTTGTTATGAATTACCAAACCCACCTAGGGATAGTTGCACTTTCAGACCTGTGCACATCCCTGGAGTTGTTCAAGTTGGCGACCAAGTGCGCCAGGGCTGAGGAAGGACGCCTCTCCCTTCTTGAGCTGCCAGCTGCCGACCCAGAAGAGAAGAAGCCCAAGGTCAAGGACGTGAAGCGCAAGGGGGCTGCCGTGCTCATGGCGAGAACCAGATACTCAAGCGAGGCAGGATCAGCCCGAGTCTTCCAAGGGCAGCCAGATACTGCGTGTACCACGACCTCCACACCCACAACACCAACGTAATGCCAAGAGCTGAGGCCGTGCGAGAAGGGCGAATCGGTCGGCCTTGACCCTTGTGATCGAGGCTACGGCAGAGGAGGAGGAAGAAACGCATGACGTTGGGAAGACCGTGGCCCTCGCCAAGGGTGGCGTGACCGACCTCGCGAGGACCGTTGGCAGGATCGGCCTCGCGAGGGAGGTTGGAGGGACCCGCCTCACGAAGGAGGCTGGAGGGATCAGCCTCGCGAGGATCGCCCATGAGGCAACGCAGCCTCCCTCCTCTACCACCGCAGCCAAGGAGAAATGAAGACCATCATCGGGCCGAGGGGCTGGAGGCTTCCCAGAGCCACGCGGAATCGCTTGCATCTGGGCGGAGCTCAAGCCCTAGCCTCTCAACGCATCTTCAAGCAGTTAAACTCATGAAGTGAACGCAGTCCTCCCAAGCTCGAGCCACGCACCCTCTTAGGTGGTCGGCATGCGCCATCACGTTCAGCTCGGCGGATCAACTCAAGTCTTGCGCAGATATCTGGAGTCCTCCCGATGCTTTGTTCCCCAATCATCGACAACGTGCAAGTCACCGGGACCCTCATCGATGGCGGAGCAGGGGCTCAATGTCACGTCCGTCGAGACATTCAACAATCTCCAAGTGCCGTACAATCAGTTTTCAACCAACCAAGCCTTTCTCCGAGTCAGCAGTGGCTCCACGGTTCCGATTAGGCAGGTCCCCTTCTGTCACCTTGAGTGCGCGACAACTACCGCGACCGAGCTCATCGACTTCGGCGTCGCCCACATTAAGCCCTACCGTACAATGCCATCCTCGGGTACCAGCTCGGCCAAGGTCATGGCGTGACCCATCACGGCTACAATGTCCCTCAAGATGCCAGGAAGCGGCGGAGTCATCCACGGTGCCTTGCGAAGAGAGAGACGCGAAGTGTTCCACAGGAGCGTGCTTTTCAAGCTGCATCAATTGAAGACCCGAGATCACAGGAGCGGGAGGCTCACCGAGGCTGCTCTTAAGAAGAAGAAGACGTTGCCTTGCCCGACCCCTCGGGAGCAGGCCCCTCAGGGACCGCGCCCGTTCAGGGGGCACCTCCTTCTGTCGCATAGGAAGGCACGCCCGGAGCCCTCCTCGAGCAAGGCTCGAGGGCTCTCTCCTGGAGGGCCACAGACTTTGCTAAGATCACGAGGGAGGTGCTTGGGCACCACTTGGAGGCGTGTTCCAAAGCACGCTTCCCTCGGGGAAGGAGGCGAGGCAAGGAGGGCCAAACCCTCGGGAGTTCGTCGGCAAGATCATTCAGAGCTGCAGGATCCAAGAGTCATGTGTGGCAGCCCGCCGCCACCACCGTAGCTCCCCATCCAGGCCGAGATGGAGGCTGCTGCGTGCATCGACATGCAGGCTCAACCGAGCCGCCTCTGAGGAGCGCCTCTGGCCCTCACGCGTAGGGCGCTGTGAAGGTCCACCCCACATCTACGTTCGCATGCCTTACGGTTTGCCGAGCGCGGCTGCCACTAGCCTGCGCCTCATGAGGAGCATCCTGGAGGCTCCAGTGGCCAGGCGTTCCGCAGTCCTGGCGGAGATGGAGATGGTCCGCGAGGAGCCACCAGCGCCTCCGGAGCCTCCCGAGGCTCCTGGGCCTGGGGGCTTGTGAAGATCGGCTTCCGCAGCGCACGGCGTCCGCTCATCTTCAACATTATCAGCCGCCCGCTCGATTGACACCAACTGATGGAGCTGCTCCCTAACGGCACGACGCTTGCGCATGGGTCCGTCCCTGCAACGCCAACAAACCTGAATGGATGAGCTCTGGCCGCGGCAGCCCAGCATGGCGCCACCTCGTCAAGCCTTCAGTGCCTCGTCACCCCTCCGGAGCTACCTGACGCAACGGACCTTGCCGGAAAAGGAGGAGGAAGCGGAGCGTGTGGCGCGGCAAGCCACGGCGTACTGCATCAGGGATGGAGAGCTCTATCGGAAGCGACCAAATGATGTGTCCCTACGTTGCCTTTCCAGGGAGCAAGGGAAGGAGCTGCTGGCCGACATACACGGTGGAGACTGGGCATCATCATTAGTCATCACGGACCCTCGTTGGCAAAGGCGTTCCGTAGTGGGTTCTATTATTGCCCATCGGCTCAATGATGCCGTGGAACTGGTGAAGGCTTGCGAGCCTTCCGGTTCCATGCCAAGCGAATCCATCAACCGGCGGAGGTGCGCAAACTATACCCTCTCGTGGCCATTATTCGCACGGGGCTGGATATCCTGGGCCCGTTTCCTCGGGCGCCAGGAGGCTATCGCTACCTCTACATCGCCGTGGACAAGTTCACCAAGTGGGCTGAAGTGGAAGCCGTCCGCACCATCCCCGCAGGTTCTGCAGTCAAGTTCATCAAGGGCATCATGAGCCGGTTCGGTGTGCCGAACCGCATCATCACCGACAACGGTATGCTACACTTCGGTAGCGCACCCACGGAGCAGTGGTCGGTAGGCCGGGCCAGCTAACGCAGAGGTCCCTGAGGGCCTCAAAACCAGGACATTCAAGAAGAAGCTGGAGGCTGCGGCGGAAGGCTGGTACGACGAGCTCCACTCCGTGTTGTGGTCCATCCGCACGCGACCGCGACCAAGCCGATGGCGAGACCCGTTCCTCCTATTCTATGGAGCTGAAGCGGTCCTCCCTCACGAGGTCGACGTTGTTCCGCGACGGGTCTGGCGTTCGACGAGGCGCAGATGGGATGCCATGCGGGACGGACCTCGCTGGGAGGAGTATCGTCGAGAAGCCGCGCACGAAAGCGCGTAGGTACCAATGTCAAGCACCGCGGGGCGATACCACTGCCGCAACATTCGCCTGTAACTCTTGAGGTAGGGGACCTCGTGCTTTCAGACGGGTTCTCTCCGGGAGGACTGCATAGCTCTCTCCCATGTGGGAGGGCCCGTACAAGGTTGTTCATGTTTCGTGCCCGGCTCCTCGCTTGGAGACTCGGGGAGGTGCCCGCCCGAGAACGCTGATGGAACGTCCAGTGCACTCTCAGGAGGTTTTACCCTAAAAAGGCCGGTGCACGTGAAGAAGGCGAACGCCTGTGAATCTTAACTTTCTAAGAAAGGCCCAGAGCCTGTGAAGAAGGCGAACGCCGTTGAAGTTTATCTTTCTGAGAAAGGCCCGGTGCCTGTGAAGAAGGCAAATGCCTGTGAAGTTGTTGCGTTTTGGAAAAGGTCCAGAGCCTGTGAAGAAGGAAAATGCCTGTGAAGCTTATCTTTCTGAGAAAGGCCCGGAGCCTGTGAAGAAGGCCAATGCCTGTGAAGTTCGCTTCCCCCAGAAAGGCCGGAGCCTGTGAAGAAGGCCAATGCCTGTGAAGCTTCACTTGTAGTGACACTCTCATGTAATATGAGTTGGGGCTGTACACGCCCGAGTCTCGTGGAGCGCCCGGCCTCGAGCCCTGGGCTCCCTCCCACGCCAGTGGCAGCACTTAGCTCCAAGCCTTTGGTGAGAAGACGTCGAAGACTAGGTTAGGTGCCGGACGCGGCTTTTTCATTTGCTTTCTGCAGTTGGCTTGTTCATCCCCATTTGAAGTTTCATTGAAGTTGTTGCCGTCTTTGGCTTGTGAATCTTTGCCTTCTTCGCTCTCCTGCCTCGATTTCTCTCGCACGAGTCTCGCGAGAACAATGAGCACCCTGAAAGTGTTTTCTGCCCCTATGGTTTGAGGTTTCCCTAACCGGTCCACTACGGGAGCGCCCCTCCAGTCCGCGGCCCCACGGGCACCGCGACGCCAACACAGTGACCCGGGTCGGTTACCTCCACAACCGAGGCCTAAGCTACCTCTCTGGCTAATCTTTGCAGGGCATGAAGCGTTCATCGAGGCCTCGGCCTCGGGAGGACCGCGAACATGACAGTCGCCCCAAACTAAGTAATTTCTGTGAGGCATGTGGCATGAAGCCTAATACGAGAAATAGAGGAAGCGATGATAATTAACAGCAATAGTCCAAGCACGCCCCCTTGGGACCCTACATTCTTGTCTCTTTGCGCAGAAAAGGAAAGAACAAAACGAGCGCGGCTCGCTTGACACCAACTTCGCGGGCGAAGGCTCGAGCGCCTCCCGGAGTTCGGCGGACTCCCTCTCAGCGCTTCACCGAGGCGCACGGCGGCAGACCCGCTACCCTCCAGTGGCGCTGGCGGCGCTGGGTCGGGTATGGCCACCATTGGAGGAGCCACCGTTCACGAAGAAGAGTCGCCGGCTCGACGAACCCCCGAAGCGCCACCGACCACGCTGCCACATCATCTTCATCCCGATCATCTCCGAGGCTAGGCCCATGGCCGCGGGTCGTCGCCTCGGGGCAGCACCGGTGGCGGCGACCGTCTTCCCGAACACCCTCACGTGGGGGTGGCATCGCTGTCGAACTTGAAGTGCAGGGTGCACCTCCGGCTCGAGACCGCAGCGAACAAGCGTTGCCGGTACCGTGGGTCAGAACCACGCCTCGGCGGCAGTAGACCTCCAGTGAAGCGGGAGGCCCGGCTGCGGCAACCGTCTGCCTTAGAGCGGAGGCCGCACATGGGCGCCGCCGGAAGTTCACCTAAAAGGAAGCGAGGAAGCTGGAGCCGGTGTTGGTCAACCGCCCGACCACCACGACAAACTCCGGCAGCACCTCTGCCCGAGTGGAAGCGGCGGCCTGGGGTCAGCGGCCGTCAGAAGCGCCGCCCATCAACGGCCTGACGCCCGTCATCATGCGGGAGATCGCCTCAGCGGCAGCGAAGCTGCTACGGGAACCACAGGTGGTGCTGCGAGGGCGTCCTCGACCGCGCTTGGCCGGGGAGAGTCAGGCTCCACTGGGCTGGCCTTTCCTTTCTCCGCGCCGAGAACCTCTTGGTGAGCCATGGAGAAGAAGGAGAAGCAAGAAGAGATGGACTGGAAGGGCACGCGCCGTTCCGTTACTTATAATAGCCGGGAAGGCCAACCGTCGACCTCCACGATCACACGGTAATCATGACCCGCTTTGCATGCGAGGACTTGTCAATTGCGTCTTGCGTTGCCGAGGTGTCGTGGGGAAGCAGGGGCGCCCACGTCTAATCAACCGCCACGCGACGCCCAAGGCCGCAGGCTGTTAGGGCCCGCGGCGCTTCGCACTTGCCCCTTTGCTTCTCCGCTAAGCTAAGTTCGGGCGTGCCTCTGGCCCGGGGCTACTGTCGGCGTTCTAGGAACGGGGGTACCTAGACTTGCCTGCCTGCGGCGTGGCTCAAGGGGTGGCCCAGTACGGCCCATCTTCATCGGCCTGAAGCTCAAGACCCTCGCGAGGGGCCAAGCCTCATGAGGCGGACGGCTGACAGGAAGCTTGCTTGGGCACGCAGCCTCGTCGAGCTGGCTCATGAGGAGGCGGAGAGATCAAGGCGGGTACTTCACGAGGTGCCCATGGCGCAAGCCATAACGACCAAAGGGCGCCCGGTGAGGCGTAGCCCCAGCATGATGTCCTCATTTCCTCTTTGGTGCAAAGGAGGCAAGCGCAGCCGAGTATCAAGCAAAGGCAACCATTCGGTGCAACAAGACCAAGACCAACACAACGGCAGGAAGGAGGTCATCGTGGAGCCCAAGCCAAGAGCGTCATCGTCGAGCCTTTGGCAAAGCGAGGACCAACTTTAGTCGAGATAAGTGTACTAGATGTTCCCCTTCAAAATGGCCAATTGTTGGCGCCTTCCCGCTCAATATTTGGGAAGAGGCCCAGGGCCTTTGCCTATAAATAGGACTAGCCACCCACAGGGTCGGAGGATCCGGAATCAAGAACAAAGCTAGAGATCAAGCAATCTAGAGAGAGAGAGAGAGAGAGCGACCGAACTCCCCCTAGCAGTTCATCGCACCGGCCAAGAACAGACCCTCGCGAGGCTGTTCTTCCTTGTACTGTTCATCATCGGCCCCTGAGGCAATCCACCACACCACACACTGGAGTAGGGTTGGTATTACACCACAATGGTGGCCCGAACTAGTATAAACCTTGTGTCCCTTGTGTTGCTCTTTGTGTAGCTTAGATCCTTGCGAGGCGACGAGGTGTAGGTAGGTAGGAGGTGAGATCTCCGCGTGCACCCCCAGAGTTCGAACCTAGAGGGTCTGGCGGAACCTGAAATCCGACATTAATCCCCGTAGAAAAGAAGAGGGTGACTCAGATCAGAAGGGCATAAGGTATAAGGAGTAAAAAGAGCCTTACGTTCCCTTCCACAATCAATTCCCTTATATAACTAAAGCATTTCTAGACTCAACTTCGACCGGTTTGGCTTGGTAATCCTACAGTCGTTATCGGGACCACGATTCCAAGTCACATCGATCTAGCCGGTAACACCTCATATCACTTTGCGGCCTCACACACGGTATTCCCACGGGTGTCGCCTTACCATGGCCCGGGACCGTTTGCGCCTTTTGGTTCACGTATATGATAGTGTCACTAGCATCCATCTGATAGAGAACCCGGGCCGACATGACTAGTCGTGAACCCAAAGTGGCACTAACTTATAGGGACAGGCATACATGAATCAACATCGAGCATGTCGATTCAAGAGCGCATGAATCCGGGTTGTAGCACTGGGCTAACAGGACTCAGGGAACCCGGGCTATAGCGAGCTAGGCAGACTCCGGATGTCACTGCAGTGACATTTCTCCGAAGGACAGACACGAGGAGCAAGTGAATCACATGCCGCTACCAAGTGTTCCAGGAAGCGGTAGTCTTGGGCTAGCGGGACTCCGGTAAACCGGGCTGTAGCGGACTACTATGGCTCAAGGAAGCACAAGACTACATTTCCCCATAAGAGAGGCTACCAACGATAAACAACTAGGTTGTCGGATCCCACATATACCAAGCATTTCAATCATACACACAATATGCTCGATATGTGTAAATACAACATGGCATCACAACATAACTCTACGACTCAAGTATTTATTGATTAGGCTCCGAGGAGCGAGATATTACAAACGTGGGTCTCATGACCCAACATTCAGAGCATACAAATCAAAGCACATGTGGAGGCTTAACATGTCTGAGTACATACATCTACAAATGAAAAAGGCTTAGAAGCCTGACTATTTACCAGATCCTGCCGAGGGCACAAGATCGTAGCTGAGGTATCAAGCTAAACATCGAAGTCCACACGGAACTACTAGCGAGACTGACATCTCTCTACAAAACATAAAATATGCAAACATGAGTACAGATGTACCCAACAAGACTTACATCAGAACTATCTACATATGCATCGGTATCAACAAAGGGGGTGGTAGAGTTTGACTGCAGCAAGCCAGCTTTGACTCGGTCGCTATCCTGAACTACTATTGCAAGTAACTCTTTAAAGGTGGCGCACACGAGTCCACATATTCACCATATCAATACACCACTATGGATCCGCCTGCCTCCCTACGAAGGCCATCCATAGCACTCACGCTATCTTGAAGTTTTAGAGTATCCACTTTCACTTGTCTATGAACTGTACAGACAACCCGTAAGTCCTTTACCGCGGACACGGCTATTCAAATAGATGATGATAACCTGCAGGGGTGTACTTCTTCACACACGCTCTCACCACCACTTATCGCCGTTTACGACATGTATTCGCAACCTTCAAGCGGAAGCCCAGCGAGGGTGTCAGCCACGACCTACCTAAACACTCAAGTCTCTAGTCCAGGCTATCGCCTAGTCAGGTTCCATCCGCAGGGAGTCCGGCCGAGGTTTCCACATATGGCCCCGAACGATGTGTGTGGTTCATGACACCAAGCAGGCGCAAGCATACCCGCCACGTGCCTACCGCATCACAGCCCACCCTCGGGTCAGCCTCGCCACGGCCTCCAAAGATACTACAAACACCGTAAACTACTTGCAACTCACCGGACAGAGGACAAGGGTGGCTAAGAAGCCGAGAGAGTCAATTAAGGATCCCAATGTGTGGTAATAGCTGTTTCATGGATCACAAACACGTAACTTCAGGTTCCGAGGATGGCTTCAATGAGACAACCCACCATGTACTCCTACATGGCCTCTCACCGCTACCTTTACCAAATCGTGTTCACACACTTAGCTCTCAACAAGATGGGACATGTTCACACACCTCCGATTCATCCCTCATGAATCAGACACGACACAACTCTAAGCAATAGCAGTGCATGACAAACAAGCATGAATGAGTAGGCACATCAGGGCTCAAACAACTCCTACTCATGCTAGTGGGTTTCATCTATTTATCGTGCCAATGACAGGTCATGCAGAGGATAAGGGGTTCAACTACCGCAAAGTAGCAATGTATGAATCGCTGTTGTCCTAATGCAAGAAAAGAGAGCAGGAGCGAAAGAGTGGGATTGTATCAGAATGAACAAGGGGGTTTTGCTTGCCTGGCACTTCTGAAGATAGTATAACTCTTCATCGGTGTCATCGATCTCATCGTCGGAACACGTCTATCGAGAGGGGACAACCACCGGCAACAGAGAGGAAACACAATCAATGCAATGCACAATATGATGCATGATCATGACATGTCAAATGCTGTGTGTTGGGCTAATGCAACTAAAACCAGGGTGGTTTGAGCTTATTTGAATCAAAGATTCAAATACAAGCCTAAACTATGAACTCATATAAGTGCATTATCATGTTTCATCTAAACAGCAAGGTTAAAGTGTTCTAACATGCATGAAATCAGTACAGATGGATAGACTGGATTTTTCTGATCATTTTTCATATATAATTTGTTTGATTTGGAGCTACGGTCGATTTTCTATGATTTTTAGAAGTTTTGGCTATTTTCTGGAATTTCCTGTAAAAGAATAAATCCAGAAACTGGTTATTAAGGCCAAGATCACACATCGCATGGACGTCGACCGTCAATGTCACTTAACCAGAGTCAAACCTAGCAACGGGACCCATATGTCATTGACTCAGATAATTAATATTGTTAATTAGCCTTAAGTTAAACCTAACTAAAATGTCAGTGGGGCCGGGACGCACATGTCAATGACCCAGGGGGGTCAAGCCCCTGGTCAACCCGGGGCTAAACCACCGGTGTTTAGCCGCCGGCGGCAGCAGATGCGACGGAAGGGCTCGGGATTGCTCCTCCGGCGCCCAATTGAACAGAGGAGGGAACGCGCGGGGAGCTGGGGCCCGCCCGCATCCAGAGCGGCATGCGGCACCAGCGGGGACGGCCGGAGCTCACCGGAAACGAGCTCGGGGGGCGCCGGCGTTCAGGTGTTTTTGGCTACGGGGCTGCAGCGGGCGTGGGAGCGCGTTCATGGCACCTACAGAAACTACGCGAGGCGGCGAGCATGTTGGACACGACGCCCGGGCCGTTTGGTTGCCGGGGCCGCGTCGGCGGCGGGTGTTGGGGATATACATAACAGGTAGGCCCACGAAGGGTCGAAATATCATGAAGCATGGGGTCCATACAACATGTGGGTCCAGGTAAATTTCATACAGACATATACCATCCACTCGACCAAGCAGCGTACCATCCACTCGGATGACAGCTCACCACTTAATTTGCACGACTCACTTGGATATGCGTAGACCAGCAGTCGACAAGGCACTTGAAGCATCATCCTAGTAGTAGGCTGAGTTATAGCATTAGCGCCCCCACTTGTAACATAGAAGTTGAGGGGGTGGCGCACTCTATATAAGCCACCCCCACCACTAAACTAGGGGGGTTCTTGTCTTCCACCTCTCTCTCTTTTCACCATTAGTCTCAGGACTTAGCTCAGGCATGGGGATCCGTTCCTCTCTCTCACACACACATTGTAATCTCCGGAGATATACTCAGATAAAACAAAGCCTCTCGGGAGCACGAGACGTAGGGTTGTTATCTCCACCGTGAGAGGCCCGAACTCGCTAAAACCACCGTGTCACCCATATGCATCTCGATTGATCATGCTCCGTTATCCTTCCCCTCTCTTCTTTGTTTGAGACGTTCCATGGACGAATAAGCGCCCACCGTGGGGCATGGCGCTCATCGAGCCATGATGCAAATGGTTTTATTTCTTCGATCTTCGTCCGTCGATCAACAATCATCAATGGAGGGTTTGATTCAGGATGTTCCGGACATCACTCCATTTACAGGAGGATAAAATACTCCTAATCATGCGAAAGGATCAGGGAGTTGCTCATCTCACCTTTTCCTCTTCTATAATCAATCATTGATCTAACGATTGTTTGTTCTTCTTCTGTATGCACACGAGCTCATACAAAAGGATGCCTCCCTTTGCTCCAATTGAGGACTCGGTTCTCCGGATGATGAAGGGTCATGTCCGCCTCGACGCCATCTGCGATAAATGCCGCCGGCGGCTATGCACGCAACCGCTAACACTCGGCCTGGTTCCTCGGTCATGGCGGACAACGACGATCGGGCGGGCGAACTGCTTCCTCAGCGACAAGGCTCGGCTACTAGCACTCGGCCTAGCTCATGGCGTCGAAGCGCGACTTCCAGACCGGTGCAGAGCTCGACAACCGAGGTGTGAACGCGGCAGCAGCGGTGCTCAGCGTCGACCTCACCTTCACTCGCCCGGCCTGCGTGTCCGGTCTTTGTGCTGCAACCCGCTGGTCCTCTTCGTCGCCACCTCTAGCTGCCGGCGATTTCGCCAGACCGCAGCGGTTCAACTGCAGCGGAGCTCTCCGAACTCCAAACTGCATCCATGACTCTCCTTCTAACCCTTAATTCCTGCTCATTTATTCCTTAAATTCCTCTCATTTATTTCCTGCATGCAGGGGTAAATAACCGTGGGAAAAAGGAAACTTCCCTACATGCATGAACGGTTTAAATCTTCCTTATCAATTAACGTTAACACCATCTCGCATGCGTATTAATTGGCGTTGGGCGTGGGTAACTCCGCTGCATCGCTTTGGATCAGGCCCGTTCAACGCTTGTGCGGTCGTGGGCACATCCACGTCCGGACCTCACCGGCGCCCTCCAGGCCCGGCCCTCCACATCGGCCTTGCCTAGCCAGCTCAGAACGATCGGATCCCAGCCTAGCTGCGGTTCACTCGGACGGGCGGGAGCACTCGGACGAGGAGTCCGCTTGGATAGGGCCCACTCAGCCGTGAGGTTGCTGGATTCACTCGGCCGGTCCTCCACAGCAACGACCATGACCACTGCAGTCAACTCGTCTGCGGCTCTACTCCATGCAGCGAACACACTCGTGGATTCATCTCCTTCGATGAACAGCGGCGGCAGTCGTATGCGACCCTCGACTGCGACAACTGCTTCTTCTCGCTCAACCTTCCCATGAAGTTTCACTCGACCACTACGTGCTTCATATTGGTTGAACACGTCTACATCATCCGGACTTCCCGCGCGTCGTCACTCCGCGGCACGCGTCTATTTCACCCGGATGCCTTGCGCGTCACCACTCTGCGGGACGCGTCCACATCACTCAGATGCCCAGCTCGTCACCATTCCGCGGGACGCGTCTACATCGCTCGGACCCCACGCGCATCGTCATTCCGCGGGACGCATCCACATCACCCAGACACCCCGCGCATCGTCACTCCGCGGGACGCGTCTACTACACTCGGACGCCCCGCGCATCGTCAGTCCGCGTGACCAGTCTACTCCACTCGGCCGCTCTGCGCGTCGCCACTCGGTTGGTCACCTCATCACCACTCGACCGCTCTGCGCGTCGCCAATCGGTTGGTCACCTCATAACCATTCGGTCGCCATGCGTCGTATCGGTTGGTCACCTCATCACCACTCGGCCGCCCGCTGCCGCCACTCGGTTGGTCACCTCATAACCACTTTCGGCCGCCCTGCGGCGTCGCCACTTGGTTGGTCACCATAACCGCCGGGCTGCCCAGCAGCGCCGCCACTCGGTTGGTCACCTCATAACCACCGGCCGCTCTTCGTCCGCCACTCGGTTGGTCACCTCATCACCACCGACCGCTCTCTGCTGCCGCCAATCGGTTGGTCACCTCCATAACCATTCTACGCCCAGCGTGCCGCCATCGGTTGGTCACCTCATCACCACTCGGCCGCCCAGCGCGTCGCCCACACGGTTGGTCACCTCATAACCACTTTCGGCCGCCATACGTGCGTCGCCCTCGGTTAGTCACCTCATAACCACTCGGCCGCCCAGCGCTTGTCGCCACTCGGTTGGTCACCTCATAACCTCTCGGCCGCCTGCGCGTCGCCACCGGTTGGTCACCTCATAACCACTCGACGCTCTGGCGTCTCGCCACTTTCGGGTTGGTCACCTCTTCACTACTCGGCCGCCCAAGACGTCGCCATCGCCAAAATCCCCGATGGGTGACTTAGCTGCAAATCTGTTTAGCCTAAGTTCAAGAAATCCCTACCGAGTGGAGAGCAAACCTCCCACCTGGGGCTTAGCTGCGATCCGATGCTACGCCTAAGTTTGAAAAATCGCATCTGAGTGGAGAGCAAACCTCCCACTCGGGGCTTAGCTGCAGTCCGATGCTAGCCTAAGTTTGAAAAAATCCCACCGAGTGGAGAGCAAACCTCCCACTGGGGCTTAGCTGCAGTCCAAGATGCTACTAAGTTTGAAAAAATCCTACCGAGTGGAGAGCAAACCTCCCACTCGGGGGCTTAGCTGCAGTCCAAGACTACTAAGTTTGAAAAAATCCTACCGAGTGGAGAGCAAACCTCCCATTCGAGGGCTTAGCTGTAGTCCAGTACTCGCCTAAGTTTGAAAAAATCCTACCGAGTGGAGAGCAAACCTCCCACTCGAGGGCTTAGCTGCAGTCCAGCACTCGCCTAAGTAACCAAAATCCGACTGAGACAAGAGCAAACCTCTAATTCAAGGAGCTGCATCACAAGTATAATGTGCGCTCCATCCCTATCCGCAAGGACACCGAGACGAAGGTCGACTGTCACCATCGCCTGTCACCACTCGGCCACTCGCTTGCCTTCAGACAGCTAAGTCATTTTACATTCTGTTATTTCCGTCTTTCCGAGTGTCCTGTAATTCACACATCACGTTCACTCGGAGGCCACGCCACCGAGTGTACCTCTACGCTCGGTTGTTTATTTTCACATACTTGCTTAGTACTGGTTATGTGACTCCCGAGTCCAACTTCCATTATTTCGCATACATCATTCACGAACACCATGTGTCGTTCTTCATTTCGAGTTTGCATCGGTCCTCCGGGCTGCAACTCAGTCGAAACACTACACTTCCGTTTTATTTTAGCCACTATTCCAACGAGTTCAGTAGGATCTCTCGCTTCGACAAGTTCGAACGAATCCTTCGCTCTTTTAGACTTTTGCTGGTTAACCAGCAAGCCCCTTTGCACTCCCAGCGGGTGTCTATAGGTGCTATTCACACAAATCATTTCAGCACACATCAAATTTCCTCAAGAAATTGTTTTGTTGGCTTGTGTCATTTTTTTACACAAGTTACGCGATCACTCGACAGCCCTATGCGCCAACTTCATCGCTGCTCGGACTCGGTCTCCATACGGGTCCCAGCGCACCTAACACCGACCTTGTCGCTCTGTTGACTTCAAACACATCTAGCCGACTCTTCTGAGGAATCCTCTTCAACGTATCAATGATACAGACCTCGTCAGACAAGAGAGAAATAAGTCCCATATATAATTAAACTACACACTACACTCTAATGGGAGTTTGACACTATCGAGCATCACTCGAAGCTTCTCCTCATCTTTTCCCAAGTCCGACTCAATGAATTGCAAATCATCCATTCAAAACTATATTTCTCGTATTCCGACATGTCCGTTGTCGGCCTGTAATGCAGCTGGCTACGCCGCACCCGGGGCTGCATCTCATTTGGAATGACACTCTCTGAAAGTGGTCGAGTACTTCATCACCGGTCGGATCATTCACTTCAACAAGTGCATTTGATCCGCCACTTTGACAAGTTTAGTAATCACCAGACGCCTGCACACCATCTTCATTCCTACTCGAATCAGTTGGCACACCGGTCTTCTCGCGCCGCAACCACGTTACAATGACCTCGTCACTACATAAGCTTCAAAGCATTCGACTAAGTCCTCCGAGGACCATTTTCGCCGCCCCGTGGCACACGACTTACTTAGCCGCCCAAGACCGCCACTCGGTTGTGCACGTCTTCACCACTCGACTGCCCCGCACATCTTCACTTGGCTAGATATGTAGTCCTACATTCGACCACTTCACACGTCATCACCATTCGACCGCTCTGCGCGTCGCCACTCTGTTGCGCGCGTCTTCACCACTCGACCGCTCTGCGCGTCGCCACTCTGTTGCGCGCGTCTTCACCACTCGACCGCCCCGTGCGTCGTCACTCGGTTGTACACATTATCGCCCCTCTGCCGCCTCGCGCGTCACCATCAGTTGGACATGTCTTTACCTCTACACCCCCAAGACAGGAACGACTAAGTTACTCATATGGTCAAACCTCATATCACACTCTGTAGCAAGCTTACCTCCTTCAAGCATCACTAGGGGGCTACGCACGACAGTTGGCCATGTCACCCTCAGGGGTTACGCCCATTTGGCCAACCTATTGATCACATCAGGAATATTCTTCTGACCTTACATGCTCGGTTCGCCGAAGATCTATAAGTGAAGCACGCCCACTGACAAATACCCCTTTCACGCCAAAGGGTGAAAACGAAGCTCTACGGATAAAATATACTCTTGCAAATACCCCTTTCACGCCAAAATCTAACGGTCAATATAAAGAAGCACTACTAGAACGATTACTCCACAGGTGTCGAGCTTTTTTCTACAAATCGGCGATTTCAAGGCGAATTCATTCATCTTGTCGAGTGCACAAAGATCACTTGATTGATCCAGTTCCTGTGATTGAATTTATTTACAAAGGTGCCAAGTGCACGAAGATCAGTCCCCATCGACTTAGCTCCAAGCTGAGCTTATTTACCATGCCAAGCGCTTGAAGATCCTTCCGATTGACTCAATTTCAAACAAAGATGTTTACCGTGCCGACTGCATGGAGGTTCACCGAAACTTAAACCCTCTGCCGCAGACTCATCTAGTCCGGCTGCAGGCTCGAGGATTACACCCAAGGGTGCACTCAGCGTGCCCCCACCGGAAGAGAACTCGAGAAAGAAACATTACGCTGGATGCAAAACCAGCTCCGGAAGTACTCGACCTCCGAATGAGAGAAGAACACGTTCGATCAAGACCAGTAAGAAGATTTTAGTTCTCTCAGACCCCTCCGACCGCCTCAATGACGGCGGTCTCGAGGACTACACTCTAGTGTGCACTCAGCGTGCCCCACCGGAGTAATCTCCACTCGGCACGGCTCGACCAGTCTGAGTGATGAACAACAACAAAAAAGACAGGCTCTAAGATTCCTCCGACCGCCTGGCAGCCGACGCCTCGGGGATTACACCCTGGTGCACTCAGCGTGCCCCCAATCGGAATGGTATCCACCCGGAACGGTCCGCCCGGTCCGAGTGACGGCCAAACAACAAAAAGAATACACGTTCCAGGCGTGAAGAAATTCCGAGTAATCAGTTACTCGATGCAGGCCCAACTCGTATTGACGTTCCTCCGGGATAAGAATGGCATCTCTCTAAGAGAGCAGTCCATGTGTCAATCGGGTTGCATGATTTAATGACACACACATACTCAGATCACGAGTTAACCTCTTCCGAGATGAACGAATGTCACCAAGTTGCTCCTCACGCACACTTACCTCGATCAACAGAAGCGTGGTGCCGAATCCATTGAAATTTTGTTCAAACCTTGGTTGTCCGAAAGCGCGACGACATGTAAATTTAGTATTTCTGTAATCACTCGGACAAAACTGCGTCTTACACCAACTCGTTCTGCAAAATCGCAATCGATTCGGGGGCTAATGTTGGGGATATACATAACAGGTAGGCCCACGAAGGGTCGAAATATCATGAAGCATGGGGTCCACACAACATGTGGGTCCAGGTAAATTTCATACAGATATACTATCCACTCGACCAACAAGCGTACCATCCACTTGGATGACAGTTCACCACTCGTCCGTACGACTCACTCGGATATGCGTGAGACCAAAGCAATGACAAGGCACTTGAAGCATCATCCTAGTAGTAGGCTGAGTTATAGCATTAGTGCCCCCACTTGTAACATAGAAGTTGAGGGGGTGGCGCACTCTATATAAGCCACCCCCACCACTAAACTAGGGGGGTTCTTTTCTTCCACCTCTCTCTTTTCACCATTAGTCTCAGGACTTAGCTCAGGCATGGGGATCCATTCCTCTCTCACACACACATTGTAATCTCCTGATATATACTTAGATAAAACAAAGCCTCTCCTAGCACGAGACGTAGGGTTGTTATCTCCACCGTGAGAGGCCCGAACTCGCTAAAACCACCGTGTCACCCATATGCATCTCGATAGATCATGCTCCGTTATCCTACCCCTCTCTTCCTGTCGGAGTCGTTCCCACGACAGCGAGCGCAAGCGGCGGCGGGCGCAAGCGGCGGCGGGTGCGGTCGAGCTTGGTGCGGTCTCTACGGCATGCGAGGAAGAGAACGGAGAGGGGGGGGAACGGCCAGTAGCTCACGATGGTCACGACGAGCGGGTCGGCGAGGTCGGGGAGGAGCTGATGAAGACGGGAGGTCACCGGCTATCTCGGCAGCCGAACGACGAAGAGAAGGTCGGGGGCGGCGCTTCGGGGCGTTTGGCGTCGCGTGAGTCGACAGAGAGGCGAGGGCGATGGTGGCGGAGCTCCCTGGGCATGTCGGAGGCGAGGGGAGGCGGTGGCCACGATGGTGGCGAGCGGCGGCGACGAACCCGTTCGGGTGGGTGAGAGAGAGAGATGTCCAGGGAGGAATGAGCACGGGGAGAGCGGAGGGGTCGAGGGAGCGTGGCGTCTCCGGGGATCGCCCAGGAGCAGCGGCAAGCAGGAGGTGGCCGGGCGGCGTGGGCGCGCACGGCGCCACACGCCTGGCCCCATCTTGGGAGAAGTGGGAGATGGTGGCAGCGGCTGGGCTGGGCCGGCCAGTGGGCCTGGCCCTGGCTGCGATAGGTGAGGCCAGGTAGGTTTCCTTTCTCTCTCTTTTTTTGTTTCTATTTTCTAATATTCTGTAGTCTTTAGGGCTTTATTAAAAATACTTAGACACTTCCAGAAATCATGAAACTACTCATGATCACTGTTGGGAATATATCCCACAGTAAACATTTTAGTTTATGATTATTTGAGCATTTAAAATATTTAATAGCATTTAAATGCCCAAATGCAAAAAGATTAAGATTTAATCCAGAGCCCAAATATGTCACCGGAAAAATGTGCATCACCTCAGTTATCTTTGTTTCAAAGATTTTCCAAGAATGATGAACATTTTTGAAAGCCATTTGATTTCATCGAAATATTTTGGTTGAACCTAGTGAATTCCTTTAATGCTAGGGTTTAGGCAATCCCCATTTCAAGTTTCTTTCAAAGTTTAAACATGATGCACCCATGAAGTTAGCCTAGTGCAATGCCAGAGGCTAGGGATGTGACAGCCAGAGCCAATTTCACATATTTCTGTGGGTTCCAAACTATTTTTAATACCGAAATGTCGAGCCAGATTTAAAGTACTTTGAAGATATATTTAAATTAGGTTAATGCACAGTGAAAAAGGAATCTGAAAATGTGAAAAAAAATCAGAAATTATAAAATAATTGCCAATTTGTCATCTGTTTTTATATTTACAACCCATTTCATATTACTTTCAAGATTTGCAGGCGTCTTGAAAGAGTTTCAGCCACCGTATGTAGAAACATAAGTAGGCCTCGATTGGGTATTCTTCGTAAAAATAAACTGGGCTCATTTTCCAAAAGAAAAAATAGCTGGGCTGGTCACATGGTGAACATAAAATATAAACTGGGCTAGACGGGCCACAAGACAGTTCAAACCTGCCCGCCTCAACAATAACAAAAAATACTGCTCGAGCTGCTACGTCCAGGTGTCACCGATCTTGTGTTGTTCTCTTGTCTGTTGACTATATACGCTCACAATGTCGTGGGTCACAGATGTCAGGAAAACACTAGGAGGAAGCATTTTATTTCCATACGCTGACATGGTGGGCCCTAATGTCATCCTCTCCATGTACTTCTGCCGATTCCTGTTGTTTGTTGACCATGTTGACAATGCGAGAGGGCGGCGCCGCGGCGAGCGCACCAAAGCGTCAGTGAGGACGGCAAGAAGGCCTTGGACGTCGGGCGTTAACGACTTAGGAGACGGTGGGCGGCGATGCATGCGCCGAGGCCTTGACCCAAATGGGAGGCGGAAGGTGTGGCCCTCACTGGCGCTGGTTTGGTTTTTGGTGGCTGGAGGAAGACAGGATCAAGAAACATGACAGATCAGTAAAAGCAGGAGTACTTAACAACCTTAATCGAAACCAGCAGGGGCACTTAACAACCATAGCTGACAGCAGTATGAGTACTTATACAGGTTCAAACATACAAAGCACGCCTTAAATAGTGCTACTTTGCCTACAGTTAACCAAGGGTGAGGCCGCCAAGCCCCAGGACAAGGCCCAGGCGCCACCCCGCGCATCCACAACCTTCTGAAAGCGGCTTCATCTCGCAATGTGGTCAATAAACAGGATATTCACTTTAGATCCATGGAAAAGCAGGAACATAATCTTCTGTCCTATTCTCCAAGATGGACGGGCCTTCATTATTTGAGACCACCCATGAATAAGTATCTTTTTCACCTCCAAGGGAAATGGAGTAGGTCGACATAAACATCATGTTGTGACCAATCGCAAGTCGACCGACCATGGTCGCATCTGTATAGGAACAATAGAACTGGCAGTTTCGCTTTCAAGAAGATCACAGTCAGCAAACTGTGTATAAGCAATAGTTTATGAACAACATATATAACAGAAAATAGCTCGTACCATAAGTTTCTCAACACAGTTGGACCTTTTCAACGAGTGCAGCAGTGGCACACATATCCCACGTGGCCTTCCACCATTGAAATGCCCCACAAGGACCTCAAGACGATCAATAAAGTGTAGGAACTTGTGGATGTTGTCCCCGATCAACTTCAAGGTGCCATCAAGAATGAGTTGTTACGGAATCAACAAACGAGCAGCCTCGCTTAACTCTGAAAAAACCTACATGAGCCACAAATTATAAGAAAATATTAGTTAGAAGTAGCATCTTCGTGAGAGATTTGTTGCTATTTCTAAAGTTAAATTGTGATCAGTTAGACAGAATAGGTGGATTAATAAGTAATCAAGGAAACAAGCAAGAACCAGATACAAAACTAACATGGATGAACAATTGGAACGACGTCGGGGTGGAAGATCGCAGTGAAGATGAGACCAGGTTCTGCTATTTCCATCAACATTTGTGCGCCAACTTTCAGTCCGTAACACTTGAGAAAGTTTATCCAAGTTCGGCCATAAAAAAAGCAACGATCTTCTTGGTTCATGAACCCAACTCGAAACTTATATCCATGGCTGAAAGTGCTAGTTATCGACTAGAGGGGGGGGGTGAATAGGTGATTTTTATGGAAGTCTTCAAAACAAGGGAGTTTTGAAGACAAACAATGGAAATGAACCTATTAACATGCAGCGGAAGGTAGACTGCACTAGACAAGCCATAGTCAAGCAAGTTTGAAGCAGAAGCATGAAGACTAATAGCAGCTAGGTAGCAAGGATCAGGATGGAAGACAGTATGAAACCAATCGTAACAAGTAGTCACACAAAGGAAGTCAAACAGGTAGAGCAATCATGCAATGACTTCACGAAGACAAATTGTAAGTAAGGGAGAGTGAGAGATAGAACCAGTATGTCGGGAAGACAGTGATTTGTTCGAGAAGTTCCAGTTGTTGTGACAAATGTACGTCTGGTTAGGGAGGCTGAGGTTCAACTCAGAAGACTGCGTCTTCACCTTATTCCCCTCGAGCTAAGGACACCTAGTCCCCGCCCAATCACTCTGGTAAGTCTTCAAGGTAGACTTCCAAACCTTCACAGACTTTGTTCACCGGCAATCCACAATGACTCTTGGATGCTCAGAACGCGACGCCTAGTATAACAAGTCTTTAGGTCACGCAGACGGAAAAGACTTCAAGGATGCCAAACACTCTTTAGGCTCTGGTGTTTTGGGCTTTGTTCTCGCAAGGATTTCTCTCTCAAACTCTTCGAGGTGGGTTGCTCTCAAACGACAAAAGCCGTGCACTAACTCTGAGCAGCCACCAATTTATGGTGTAGGGGGTGGGCTATTTATAGCCACTAGGCAACCCGACCTAATTTGTCCGAAATGACCCTGGGTCACTAAGGAACTGACACGTGTCATAACGGTTAGATTTCAAACACACGCGGCAGCTTGACTTGGGCTACAAGTAAAGTTGACTCATCCGACTCTGGATAAGATTTTCTCTCATTGTCTTCACTCGAAGACATAGGATTTGGTTGAGCATCACTTCAGTCACTCTGACTTTGTTCACTTGGACCCCACTTAATAGTACGGTAGTTCCTATGACTCAACAAAGAAGAAAATGAAACAACAAAACAGCTAAGTCTTCGCTCTCCAAAGTCTTCACGCGATGTCTTCTCACGTCATAGTCTTCAATGTGAATATCTTCACATACCACCATTGTCTTCAATGTCTTCATAAATTTTTAGGGGTCATCTTCGTAGGTAAACCCGAATCAATGAGGGACTACTACCGTGTTATCCTGCAATTCTCACAAACACATTAGTCCTCAACCAGGTTTCTCGTCAAGACTCCAAAACCAACTAGGGGTGGCACTAGATGCACTTACAATCTCCCCTTTTGGTGATTGATGACAAACTGGTTGAAGTTTTCAACGAGGATAGAAGTATGTGAAATTGTAAGGATTTAGGTATTGTCTTCATAAGTAGCAAAAGGCTCCCCCTGAAGATGTGCATATAAGTATTTTGCTTTTGGAATGCAAATGCACATGGCAGGTTGTACTTGTGGAGATCCTCTTCAACTTATGAAGGCAATTCATCATGCATTATATCATATAGCGAAGATAATGACATGCATAATGAAAAATGGACGTCTGCAATATGACTTCATGCGGGATTTATCATCGCATATGCGGAATTTATCATCGCATCACAGAATAGCAGAAAAACATAGCAGATGACCATCAAGTTTAAGTGTTACAACTCAAAGAACCAAATGTATCAAAAAAATGAGAGTTGTAAGCACTGGGCAAAAGTATAGCAACCACCCATATGGACCCGCTTGAAGACTATCAACATATGCTTCTCCCCTTTTGTCGGTAAAGACCAAAGGTTTGAAGACATAGTCTCTACTGCTCCCATGAGGAGTAGGTGAGGCAGGGGTCGCTGTTGAGGTTTGGTGGTGCGATTTAACTTGGTGCAGTGTCGACACGCGCTGACGATGGAGGTGGTGAAGTAGCATCGTCTTCATCATCGATGACTCTGGCATTTACTGTCGCAGCAGAGAGGCGTACTCAGAGTCTTCAAGGGATGGAGTTCGTCGCAGTACAGCCTTTCTGGGAGTTGTCGTGTCAAACTTGAATCGTTCAGAGAAGCCATCATGTTGAAGATCATCTGCAGAACACATTAGAGTCAGACCCTTCCATGTCCACCGATAGGTTTCATGAGAGACAAAGGCATTCTTGGTGGCAAGGATGCGAATCCTGTTACATCCACCAAGAGGCTTTTCATCCGCGCTCAGCCAGTCATGATGCTTATCCTGTTTCTGATGAAGGGCAATGAGAAGCTCTCGGTCGTTGAGAACACGAGATCGCTTCCGAGGCCGTTGAGCAATAGTGCTTTCAGTGGCTTCAGTTTGGGCACGGTGAGGTGCACGTGTAGTACCAGCCAAAGGAAAAACATGAGTGGCAGCCAGAACTCCTTCAATGGGTTGAGTGAAGCTTTGGTGATCAGCATTGTGAAGATAAATTGGCTCCTTGGCAGGCTCTGGGTAGATGGCTTCAACGGACATATCAACCTCTGGCAAAAAGACAATATGGTTGCATGCAAAGGGCTGATAGTTGAAACCAGAGTGGAGCTTGATCGACGCATAACCTGTGGAGCATAGAACTTCGCACCAAAGATGTCGGAGCCTGATGCAGCAAGTTGGCGGATAAAGAAGTCTTGAGCATTGAAGCATTTGCCATGGAGAATATGGAAGACCAAAGTCTTCATTGCACCTTCAAGCTTTGCATTTGGAGAATGTCCTTTGATGGGCCAAAGAGTTCGCCGTATGATGTGGTAGATGGTGCGTGGCAGATACTCAAGGTCTTCAACAAAAAACTCCTTAGGATACTCAAGGTATCTGGAGGCAAAGGCTTCATCATACTGAGCATCTGGCTCATGTTGGGTTCAGGCTTCTGGAAAATGCTCTCCAAAGCATCACGGTGAAGCTGACAACCAGGTTCAAACAGATCACCTGGAGTGGGCATGCCAGTGAGCTCAATGATATCAAGAGGTTTGGCTTCATGATGGACATTGCCTGTCATCCACTCAAGGACCCATGTCTTCGGATCCCTGTTGTAGCCACGAATATGGAAGGTGGCATAGAATTGGAGCGGCGGTTCTTCATTCCAGTGTTCCTTGTCAGTGACAAATTGCAACATGCCAGCTTCTCTGAAGCAATCCAGCGCTTCTTCCAAACAAGGCAGGCCAGTTATGGCTTCAGAGTCAAGACGCATATGTGGGAGTATGCGACCTTGATTGTATAGAATGCATGAGTAGTAGCTGCGCTGCTGATAGCTCCAGAACCGATCAGATGAAATCTTTGGCTTGGTATAGGGGTTCTTTTCGCTATCAAAAAAGGTGTTGTGTGCAATGAAGCCATTAATATTGAACGATCCTGGTGCAGATGCAGTACCTCGAAACCTTGGCAACCTCGGCTTTGGCTTCTAAACCTTAGGCCTGTGCTCCACATGATAGTCGAACTGAGGTCCGGGAGCAGGCGAAGGAACCAGAATTGGCCATCTCACTGTGACAAGCTCGCCTTGGTAGAATGCTTGCTCAATGGTGTGTGGCCTTGGAGGCGGAACAGGAGCAGTGGCATTCGTAGGGGCATCTGGCTGCTCATTTGATGCAGGTGCATCATTGGCTTCATGCACAGTGTTCATTGCAGGCTCCACATTGTCTTCAGCCATGACAACGTCATTGGCTTCAGTAGTGTTATTGGTGGCCCTCAGGATACTCAACCTCCACTTGAGTAGCTAGAGGGTCGGGCATAGACACGTTCTCTTCGAGAACAACTTCTTGGGTGGTAGGCGGAGTAGTAACACGCTCTTTTCTCCTTGTCTTTCATCGGCTGATGCAGCCGGATTATCTTCAGAAGCATTAGCTTCAGACACTGGAACCGTCACAGAAGGATTATCTTCAGGGAACACTTGACGTGCCCCTGAGCTGGACTGGTTGGAGTCTTCTTCTGTGATGGTTGTCATGGAGACGGATGGCCTTAGGCCTTTGCGTAGCCGTTGCAGTTTCTTCAGCTTCAGGAGCCTCTGTGGAAGCAGGCTCATGAACTATCAACTGACGCTCTTGATTTCAAGTTGCAGGATGAGCAAAAGCAATGGGTCCGACAACAAGGGACTCTTTGGGAGCAGCCCGATCTCTCTTCTTGGTCTTTCTCTTCTTGGTGGGAGGTGCATTATCAGTGGTGTTCTTGAGTTTGCGCTTTCTGGCGTCGGCTTCAGCTGCCTTGGTTCTCTTTTGTTCTGAAGCCACTATGGGGACTTTAGGCTTCGAGCTCATTATCTTTGGTACTGGGAAGACAATGTGAGGTTCTTCCGCCTTGGAGCTTCGATTGGGGCCATAGTTGACTTCTTCTTCCTTTTGGCAGCCATCGTGGGGTGAATGCCTGGACGCCCAAGTGCCTTGTGCTTCTTAGCTTCGTCGTAAGCTTGAACACACTTGGCAGCAAGATTCTTCATGTGCTCTCTTGAACCTTTGGCTTCTTTGCGGTTCTTACAAAATGCCTCCTTGAGATCATTCAGCATCAGCTTGAATTTCTGAACATCGGCCACACTAAGCTTGGCCACATGCTTCTTGAACTGCTCTTTCTCCAAGTAAATCTTGTTCTTCAATTCAACAATTCGCTGAGCCAGATCCAGCTCAGGAGCAATTGCGCCTTGGAAGGCGACGCTGATGCCAATGGGGAGCTGAAGATCATCAAAGCTGAGATCTTGATTGTCAAACCACTCATCAATGAAATTTTCCAAAATGTTCACATCGAAGAGGTGCAGATCATTGAAGATCTCCGCCCCTTGCTTGCTCTTTATCAGCTGCTCAAGAGCATCGTTACCAAATTCCTCATCTGAAGACAGATCAATGGCTTCAGATTCGTTCCTCAGAACGGCAGCTGGTGTGAGTGCTTGACTGGATCTTTGAACAGTTTTCTGTGGCTTCTCGCGCTTCTTGGACATGCGAGAGAGATCTTGAGAGGTGTTACTTGGAGCAAGAGGGGCAGTGGCCAATGGCTTCACTCGAGAAGCTTTTGGGGCATCAGTTGGTTTTGAAGCCTTACTTTCTTTTGCTTAGACGGCTTAGGAGGAGGAGCTGGAGCATCATCAGTGTCAGCGTCATCATCAGAATGATCCACTTTTGCTCCTTGAATGGCAATGTGAGTGATGAGGCCATCGAGGTTGTAGAAGGGTCCGATCCTGTTTTCATTGGCTTCACGGGTCCCATCTTCCCGAGGAGCAGATGGACCAGGGTTGAAGTCACAGCCGAATTCCTTCTTGTTCTTTACGCAGCAGTCTTTTGCAAATTGGTAGTTGCGCTTGAAAAGATTGTCTTCACGGCACCATAGCAGAGAAGAAGGGTCAGAATTCTCTGGCTGTGGTCCGCGCACCATGCATGGATAGAATCCTTGCTCAATAGCTTCAGCCTGAGTCCTGGGAGGAAGATTTTTGTACAGAATATCACCCCAGGGTGCCTTGATGGCATTCTTCTCTGCATACTCTTCTGTGACGAATCGATACTTGGCTGAAGCTAAATATCTCCGAATCCATTGGATTCAATTCTTGCGTCTAGTATAGGTTTCCTCTAGGTTTGTTTTGTATAGCTCGTGCAAATCTGGAGGCAAATCCTTGGAAGTGTTCCCACGGTGCTGTCTGCCACCCTTTCTTGCTGATTTTTCGGTGGCCATGAAGCTTAATCGGAAAGGCTTCAGTACTTGCAAGGGCTTCCGACGACTGGTCAGACAAGAACTGGCTTCGTGAGAAGTGATGTGACTCAGTAAGAATTCTGAAAACGAATGCAGACTATGAGAACCAAGGGATTCTCCCACGGACATGTACCTGTGACGACATTAGAGGTGCGAGGGAAGGGGAAGAGGTCATATGCATTCTCAGAAGATTTTGAAGATAAATCAGTTTGAAGACATTGACCTCGCAACGCGAAGACATTCACTTATTTGATGAGAGTTGGTTCCAGATTTGTACAAATCCAAGAATAAGTACAAGTGAGGAATCTAACTTGTAAAGAAGCATAAGTGAATAGACTAGGCATTGTATGAGATGCAAAAGGAGATAGATTCAACTTTGGAGATCTAGAAACCACTTTTGGTAAGGAAGGATGAATCTATTAGATCGAAAAAACGGTAAAAAGTGAATTTTAATTACGACACGAAGAACTGCTAGCCGGAGCGAAGTTGGAGGCTGAGCAGTTCGATCTTCCGTGCCCTAACTTGGCGACGGAGGACACCTACGGCGATGGCGGAGAGGTCGAGGTCCGCGGCCGGCGTGAGGACAGCGTCGGAGAAGTCGCGGCAGCTAAGCGCTTCGTCGCCGGCGTCGTCGAGAGCTAGCAGAGGCACTAGGGTTTGCGAGAGGTGGCAAGGTGGAAGAAGAATTTTTGACCGAGATGTGATGGGTATTTATAAGGAAAGGGACGACACAGCGCAATTTCGCAGGTGCCCCTGGCGGTTCACATCTGAAGGGCACATGGCAAGCATGCAACCCTATGGGAGTTGTTCCATGTTCCCACGCGCGCCTGGATTGTCGGGGTGGTCATTCCGAATTCTCCGGTTTTCAGGCAAAAGGATATATCATTAAAAATAGATATAAATGTTTGTCAGATTGACTTTAGCTGACAAGGTCTCAGTGAAGACAATCGACAGTTTTCAATAGAATGCATATGATTTGGACAGATAGAGTTGAGGTAGAAGCATAGATAGGTTAGGGTCCAATCACGTTCACTTAGATCAAAAGTTTCAGCATGAAGTCATAGCTATAAGTGAATGCTGTAGAGGACAAAACACAAAAATATATATAACTAGTATAAGGTCAAATCGACCAATTTAAGATAAACTTGAATATAAGCCAGGGTTGAAGATAAATCAAATATGAAGACTTAGCAAATATGAAGCCAAGAGAAACACTTCAAACAAAACTTTGGTGGTGGCGTTACCCACCGTATAGGAAGTATTAGACCCAGACACGGCGCACAATTATCGTGGCGCTCTGAAGTCAAATTCCGCATTAATGTATTCACACTTGGAGTGTATGTCTTCATCGATTGAAGATATACATTACTTCGTGTGTTGCACATCTAAGTCATCAAAATGCATAAGTGTTAGGATGTGTGCCTAATCACAGGACATTTGTGGATGCCAAGATATTTAGCTCACACCGCAACTTGCAAAACCTTTTCTCATCCAAGGGCTTTGTGAAGATATCAGCCAACTGCTCTTCGGTCTTGACGTGAATGATATCAATATCTTCCTTCATAACATGATCTCTGAGAAAGTGATGACGAATTTCAATGTGCTTTGTCTTAGAGTGCTCAACTGGGTTGTTTGCAATCTTGATAGCGCTTTCATTGTCGCAGTAGAGTGGCACATTCTTCAGATGGATGCCATAGTCCTTGAGAGTTTGTTTCATCCACGTAAGTCGAGCTGCAAAGAAGATCCAAAGAAAGAATGTATTCGGATTCAGCAAAGGAGAGAGATACACGATTCGCTTCTTTGAAGACCAACATACAAGAGATCGACCCGTAAAGTGACATGTGCCCGATGTAGACTTCATGCGATCCACCTTGTCACCAAAGATAATCGTGATCCAAAATCCAACTAGATCAAACTCTGAGCCCTTTGGATACCATAATCCTAGTGTTGGGGTGTAAGCCAAATATCGAAGAATTCGCTTCACAGCTAAGTGATGCGATTCCTTTGGTGCCGCTTGGAATCAGGCACACATGCAAACACTAAGCATGATATCTGGCCTAGATGCACATAAATAAAGTAAAGAACCAATCATGGAGCGGTATACCTTTTGATCGAACTCTTTACCATTGACGTCGGGACTTAGATGACTTTTGGTTGGCATTACGCCGTGTAGCCTTTGCGCCTTGCATTCCAAACTTTTTTCAGCAGTCTTTGAGGTATTTTTCTTGAGATATGAAGATGCCATTGCTTTGCTGATGAATTAGAAGACCGAGAAAGAACTTCAGCTCGCCCATCATGGACATCTGATATTGCTCTTGCATCATGCGACCAAACACATCACTGTATTTCTTGTTGGTGCAGCCGAAGATAATGTCATCCACATAGATTTGCCACACAAACAGTTCACCATCATATGTCTTTGTGAAGAGAGTGGGATCTAGAGAACCAAGTCTTTGAGTGTGTCATACCAAGCACGAGGGGCTTGTTTGAGGCCATACAGTGCCTTGTTGAGCTTGTATACCATATTAGGATGTTTTGGATCTTCAAACCCAGGCGGTTGTGGAACATACATTTCTTCTTCAATCTTTCTGTTGAGAAAGGCACTCTTCACGTCCATTTGATATAGAAGGATGTTATGATGATTTGCGTAGGCTAGCAGTATGCGAATGGCTTCAAGCCTAGCCACTGGAGCAAATGTTTCATCAAAGTCAATTCCTTCAACTTGAGTATATCCTTGAGCAATGAGATGTGCTTTGTTTCTGACAACTTGACCATGCTCATCTTGTTTGTTGCGATATATCCATTTGGTGCCTATTATGTTGTGCTTTATGGGGTCGTGGACGCTTGACCAATTCCCATACATTGTTCAGCTTGAACTGTTGAAGCTCTTCTTGCATGGCTTCAATCCATTCAGTTCCATAAAAGCTTCAAAGAACTTTCTTGGGTTCGTAGATTGAGACAAATGCAAAGTGCCCATGTAAATTTGCTAGTTGTGTTGCTCTTGAACGAGTGAGTGGACCAGGTGCATTGATGCTATCAATTATCTTCTCAATCTGTACTTCATTTGCAACACAATAGGGCTTAAGATTTTGCTCTTGGCTGAACATTGTCTTCATTTTGAGAATTAGCTTCAGACTGAGCATTGTCTTCAGGTTGATTAGGAGCAGAAATGATCAGTTCATCTTCAGCCTGTGCCTCAGACGGTATGATTTCTCCGACTCCCATTTGCTTGATTGATTCACTAGGAGGTACTTCATCTAGCATAGTTGGCAGGTGCTCTCTTTCTTTGAGCCGTTAGTCTCATCGAATCAAGACATCCACGCTTTCAACCACTTTATAGTGAAAGAGGTTGAAGACTCAGAGGAGTGCGAATCCTTTCCATACCCAAGCATAAAACCTTCATGTGCTTTCGGTGCAAATTTTGAAGTGTGATGTGGATCCTTGATCCAGCACCTAGCACCAAATACTCACGAAGTAGTCGACGCTTAGCTTCTTACCGGTTAGAAGCTCATAGGATGTTTTCTTCAGAAGCTTGTGAAGATAAACACGGTTGATGACATGGCATGCAGTATCAATGGCTTCAGGCCAGAACTTTCTTGGAGTCTTGTACTCATCAAGCATCGTCCGAGCCATCTCAATAAGGGTTCTGTTCTTGCGCTCCACGATGCCATTCTGCTGAGGTGTATAAGGAGCAGAGAACTCATGAGTGATGCCCAAGGTATCAAGATAAAGGTCGAGGCCGGTGTTCTTGAACTCTGTGCCGTTGTCACTCCTTATGTGCTTGATCTTGACGCCATAGTTGTTCATGGCACGGTTGGTAAGCGGCCCGAAGACATCCCGCACTTCGGGTCTTGAAGAGAATTATATGCACCCAAGTATATCTTGAATAATCATCAACAATGACGGTTTGCCATAGAGACAAGCAGAAAGCGGTGAGAGTAGAGTAGTGAGTAGGACCGAGTAAGTCCATGTGAAGTAGCTCGAAGGGTTGAGATGTAGTCATGATTGTCTTCGAGGGGTGCTTGGCCCTTGTCATCTTCCCCAGCCTTCACAGCACCACATAGATGTTCTTTCTTGAACTTGACGCCCTCGATGCCTATGACGTGTTTCTTCTTTGCGAGAGTGTAAAGATTCCTCATGCCAGCATGCCCTAGCCTCCGATGCCAGAGCCAGCACTCTGAACCTTTTGCTAGAAGATATACGGACATCTGTGGTCCTGCTGAGAAATCTACCATATACAGATCATCTTTCCGATACCCTTCGAAGACTAGAGATTTGTCAGATTCCATTAGTACAAGGCAACGATATTTTCCAAATAGCACAATCATGTTTAAGCCACAAAGCATTGAGACAGACATTAAGTTGAAACCAAGGGATTCAACAAGCATCACTTTATCCATGTGCTGATCCCTTGATATTGCAACTCTACCTAGACCCAATACCTTGCTTTTACCAAAGGTCGTCAATGTGATGTGACTTTTATCAGATGGACGTAAGGTTGAGTCCATGAGAAGACTTCGATCACCAGTCATGTGGTTAGTGCATCCACTGTCCATAATCCATTCTGAAGACTTTGGTGTCATGCCCTACAGTAGAGTTAGGGGGATAGGCTTCACCAAGAGTGTTTTGAAGCATAAACATTTGACGGATAAGAAAATTATCAAAGTTCAGATCAAGGTTAGAACAGATGGGATAAATGGGAGTTGGCTCATAAACAAGATCACATAGCAAGTTCATTTGGGCATTTTATCTTGCGCCCTACAAGAGGTTTTAGGTCCCCAGCAATAGCATCGGACGCCTTTGATTTTCGGCTGGAGACCATTCCCTGCAGAAGAGAGTTAATTCTTCTTAACCACCCACATTTTCAGGGGTCTCTTCAAAGCAATGAGTCTAAGTGCAGCATCTGAGAACTTCGGCTTTGGAGCCCTAGCAAATAGCCTTGCAGGAGGTGAATAACACTCATATGAATAAGCAGAAAAGTTCTTAGTTTTATGAACATAGCGGTTTGAAGAAACACACTCATATTCATACATATGAGTATGATTTCCCTGCAAAACATTGGCGTTAGGGTGACTTGGGTGAGTCATTTGTGTGTATGAAGCCTTTGGACCATATGAAGCCTTAGGTCTGGAGTTTGTCTTCTTCCCTTATGGTGTCATGACCACATTCACAGGAAGATTCTCAAGACAACTTTTAGGCACCCAGATCTTCTTCATAGGTGGTCCATTCCTGCAGTTAGTACCAATATATCTGGCAAACACTTCACCATTCTGATTCTTAAACAGTTTATAGTTTGCATCAAAGGATTTATCAATGATGACAAGGTTAGCACAAGTGAAACCAGATAAAGTGGATGGATCCACTGAAGGTTCCTTTGCAGCAACCCATTTGGTTTCGGGGTACTGCTTTCGTGTTTCCGAGATGAACCATCAACGTTCATTTTCCTCTCGAACCCAACACCCTCTTTTCTAGGGTTTCGGTCCAGAATCTGCTTTTTGAGGACATCACATAGTGTCTGATGCCCTTTGAGACTTTTGTACATCCCTGTCTCAAGCAATGTCTTCAACCTAGCATTTTCATTAGCAATAACAGTGGGATCCTCAGCAGAGAGGTTAGTTACCACATGGACAGTTGAAGATATTGCAACAGTAGCAGTAGAACATTCAACAATGTAATTAGCGTTATCACGCCAAGACATTTTAGACATGGTGGTTCAAATCCTTCCGAGTGGGACTGATCTCGCTGGCCAAGTGACTCATTCTCTTTTTGAAGATCTTCATGAGCCGCTCTCAACTTTTCAAGTTCTTGCTTCCTTTGAAGATAATCATAGGAAAGCTTCTCATGGGTTGTTGAGAGTGTTTCATGACGACCTTCAAGTTCCCGATACTTAACATGAAGATATTTTATGTCTTCAATTAAGGACTCGTGATCGAGTCATTTCAAATATTCAATGTGATCATCGCTTTTGTCTCACATTTTTGAATATGTTCCATAGCTGTTCTATTGTTCGCTTGCAATTTTAGCAAGTGTTTTGTAGCTGGGCTTGGATTCACAATCGAGTTATCTTCACTAGATGTTTGAAAGAAAGCATCGCTGTGAGTTTACCTTGTGGCACCACGTGCCATGAAGCAAGAGGGTGGGAGTGGAGTCGTCCTTGTCATTAGCATCAGCGTTGGTGACGGATCGATTGTCTTCGGTGTTGAAGATGGACTTGGCAACGAGGGCTGAAGCTAGAGCCGACTTGCAACGCCAGAGTCGATTCCTCCTCGTGACACCACCTCTGCCCCTCGTATAAGACTCCTCCTCTGAATCCATCTCCTTTCCAACAAAAGCACGAGTCTTGCCGGATGAATTCTTCTTATGTGATGAAGACTTGGAAGAGGACTTGGAAGAAGACTTTGAGAATTTCTTCTTCTTCTTGTCATCTGAATCATATTCTTTGTTCCTCTTCTTCTTCTTCTCATTGTCCCACTGTGGACACTCAGAGATGTAGTGACCAGGTTTCTTGCATTTGTGGCATGTTCTCTTCTTGTGGTCTTGAGCTGGAACGTGAAGACTTTCTGAAGCCTTTCTTCTTCACAAGCATAGCAAGTTCCTTTCCAATGTCTTCAGGATCATCAGAACTGCAATCAGATTCTTCTTCTTTATGAGGAAACAACCTTTGCCTTCAAAGCGCGAGTTCGGCCATAGTTGGGGCCATAGATATCTCTTTTCTCAGATAGCTGGAACTCATGTGTGTTGAGCCTCTCAAGTATGTCAGATGGATCGAGTGTCTTGAAGTCAGGGCGTTCTTGGGTGTCAAATGAGCTGTCAAGAGATCTCAGAAGCGTCTTGACGATTTCATGCTTGGTGATCTCAGTGGCGCCAAGAGGATGAAGCTCATTTGTGATGTCAGTGAGGCAATCAAACGTGAGCTGTACATTCTCATTTTCATTTCTCTTGAAGCGGTTGAAGAGGTTGTGAAGGACACTAATCCTTTGATCTCTCTGAGTTGAGACGCCTTCATTGACCTTGGAGAGCCAGTCCCGCATCAGCTTCGACGCTTTCCAGAGCACTCACACGGCCATACCGCCTTTGGTTAGATGACCACGGATGATGTTCTTCGCAGAGAATCAAGTTGAATGAACTTCTTGACATCGTGAGGGGTGACACCTTCACTGTGCTTGGGAACGCCGTTCTTGACGCATATACCACATATCGACATCAATGGCTTCAAGATGCATGCGCATCTTATTCTTGGCAAAGAGGGGTAATCGGTGCCATCAAGACAGGCACGAGCGGAGACTTTGATTATCCCTGCAGTCGACATAGCTAAAACTCCAGGTGGTTAAACCGAATCACACAAAACAAGGTAGTACCTTGCTCTGATACCAATTGAAAGTGCTAGTTATCCACTAGAGGGGGGGTGAATAGGCGATTTTTATGGAAGTCTTCAGAACAAGGGAGTTTCAAAGACAAACAATGTAAATGAACCTATTAACATGCAGCGGAAGGTAGACTACACTAGACAAGCCATAGTCAAGCAAGTTTGAAGTAGAAGCACGAAGACTAATAGCAGCTAGGTAGCAAGGATCAGGATGGAACACAGTATGAAACCAATCAGAACAAGTAGTCACACAGTGAAGTCAAACAGGTAAAGCAATCAGGCAATGACTTCACGAAGACAAACTGTAAGTAAGGGAGAGTGAGAGATAGAACCAGTATGTTGGGAAGACAATGATTTGTTCGAGCAGTTCCAAAGCTTGTCGTGACAACTGTGACGTCTGGGTTAGGGAGGCTGAGATTCAACTCGTAAGACCGCTGTCTTCACCTTATTCCCTTGAGCTAAGGGCACCTAGTCCCCGCCTAATCACTCTGTAAGTCTTCAAGGTAGACTTCCAAACCTTCACAAAGCTTCGCTCACCTGCAATCCACAATGACTCTTGGATGCTTAGAACGCGATGCCTAACTGGGCCGAGGATTCACAGCCCTCAAGTGTAATAAGTCTTCGTGTCACGCATGTAAAGACTTCAGTGATGCCGCATAACTCTTTAGGCTTTGGGTGTTTTGGGCTTTGTCCTCGCAAGAATTTCTCTCTCTCAAACTCTTCGAAGGTGGGTTGCTCTCAAACGACAAAAGCCGTGCACTAACTCTGAGCAGCCAACAATTTATGGTGTAGGGGGGGGCTATTTATAGCCACTAGGCAACCCGACCTAATTTGTCTGAAATGACCCTGGGTCACTAAGGAACTGACATGTGTCACAATGGTCAGATTTCAAACACACGCGCCAGCTTGACTTGGGCTACAAGTAAAGCTGACTCATCCGACTCTGGATAAGATTTTCTCTCATTGTCTTCACTCGAAGACATAGGATTTGGTTGAGCATCACTTCAGTCACTCCGACTTTATTCAGTTGGACCCCACTTAATAGTACGGTGGTTCCTATGACTCAACAAAGAAGAAAATGAAACAACGAAACAACTAAGTCTTCGCGCTCCAAAGTCTTCACGCGATGTCTTCTCACGTCATAGTCTTCAATGTGTATATCTTCACATACCACCATTGTCTTGAATGTATTCATACATTTTTATGGGTCATCTCCCGTAGGTACACCGAATCATTGAGGGACTACTACCTGTGTTATCCTGCAATTCTCACAAACACATTAGTCCCACAACCAGGTTTGTCGTCAATACTCCAAAACCAACTAGGGGTGGCACTGGATGCACTTACAATGGATTGTCTTCACTTTTACCATTAAACTGGTGGATTCAGTTATGGCAAGGCCGAGCATCTTGAGTACATGTGTTCTGGCAGAGCAAGGAATGCAATCGCAGGAAAAATAATATGAGAACACAATGTATTCCCTATATCCAAATCTAGAAATACTTTCCTCCTTCACGTCAAGTTGACCATGGTACTAGTACCTTTTATCCAAATATAGCAATCCAAATTTCCAAATTAGTCAACATCATGTTCAAGAAACCCCACCCTCCCAGATAGAAAAGAGGATTCTAGGAACATATTGTGCGCGTTTTAAAATCCTGTGTTAGGATGAGAAGGAACAAGTGTATGCCTCACCGAGGGAGCAGAAACCTGTAGGGTCCTCGCACTTTAGGCAATCGCAAATGAAACACACTAGATTCAAGAGGGAAGAAAAATGCATCAACCGTGGCGGCTGCCATCCTAGGAGTACCCACGCACCAAGGGACTTGGATTTATCGGGATGGATGAAGAATTGCATTAAATTCTCCACGAGAAAACCCTATGCAATCGTCGAGCGGGGTTTTCTCCGAACAAGGCATAAGGAGAAGGGATTCAGCCGAGTGAAATATTGCCGCTTCGTCTGTCTACCATCAAGCTAAAGCTGGAAAAGGTGGGGTTTTGTGATTTGACGGCTCATTTGGGCATTAATGCAGCGCTACAACCGGGGTGTGTCTACACTGCGCTTGTGCACTCTAATTTGGTGCATATGGCATGTGGACCTCATGTTGGATGCCCCACATATCAGTCATAAGGAAGTAGAAAGACAGGAGTAACTAGTTATTACACATAAATATATTTTTGATAGAGAGATATTCCCTCTGTAAAGAAATATAAAGATCTTTTATATCACAACTTTATACATAAGAAAAATCAAGGAGAATATATATAACATATATAATTATAAAAAACAGAGTTTTTTTAACACGATATAGACGAGTTGGTGATGATGGTATGCCTGTCATCCTGCAATATAGGCCGTCCGATTTATATCTGACGGATAGGAAGGAAACTATGGCGATTTTGCAAAAAGGTACCCACACACCTCTCCGCATTTGCAAATAAGGCCTTCCCTCGTTCATCCTTTTCTCTCACAAGATAAAATACTCATACAAATGCATGTTGATGTTACGTGCAACGCACGGGCATTATGGGGGTTCAGCCGAGAAATACTCGACATGTGCTCACGGTTCTCGACTTTGGGCCATAGGCCGATGGGCCCTGCATGTTTGGGGGGCCCATGTGTTCTACCTCGCCGCTTTTCATATTCCAAGTGGTCAAGACGGGCGCTGGTTTTAGATGTCACAAGGCGAATAATACACAAAATTGAATAAAGCACAAGAATTGCTGGAATGAAATCAAACGACAGCTCCTAACTAGCAATCGAGTTGCAATTCTACCAATGATACTGTCAGATTACTTATACACACAGACACTTGTTTCACCATACCGTAGTATTACATCAAAATCTCTCGGCGGATAGATCAGTTCGGCAGTACTGAAGAATTTCAAAGTTGATTTGAACCAGCTCTCCTTGCCGAGAAAGTTCGATTTTGACATAATCCCCTACCGCAAGATATGATTTAGATTTGAACCTTGACCATCCTTTAGCATCAATCATCATCCGACCATCCTTTGTACTTACGGTATATTGAGCAGGTTCATTCACACCAAGGCTGCGCATGGTAAGAGAAACTTCGCCGCTGTCGCCTGGATTGTTGAATGACTCCCTCGTTGCTCTTGGAATTCTCTGTTTGCAAACAAGAAGAAATACCCAAACAGTTAGATCAACACTGTGAATCATGCGAAACAACATGGAAATAAAAAAGAACGAAACACTTGGGCGGCCAATGCTTACCAAGAAGGTGGACATGTGGGTTTTTGTAAGGACTTCGGTATATGAAGTGCGAATCGCAGCCCGCCTGTTGCGGTGCAAGTAACCGCTCGTTTTGCCAGCGCTGCACGGGCCGGAGCAGATGCAAGTGCAAGTTTTGGTGCAGTGTAAGCCACCGCTGCTGCCGGAGATGGTGCTCCTTGTAGAGCTGGTGCCGTGTCGAGCAGTGCCGTGTCGATGTCCGATCCTTCGTAGATCAGCCGATCCGCCACGTGGTCGGTGCCCAATCCTCAGCTGGATCAGACTGAGCTGCTGCCGCTGTCAGTGCTAGAGAAATTTCCGGTGCTTGATCCGTTGGTGAAGGTGGTACCGATGTGCAAGACAACGGCAATCGTGTCTGGTCTGGTATTATCAGCTTTCTAACTTGACTAGGCTTCGTGACCGTGATCCAGTTTTTCTCTCCATTTCTTTTAAACGCGAGAAGGACTAATTGTGGCGTTTTTGTTAAACCAAACTGCAGTTCATCATTGGGATTCAGCTTGTTCTCGCATAATGCATCGATCCAATTTTTTCCAAGAATATAAGTGATGGACAAGGCCTTCAAGTATCGACACAACATAAGAAGTGAAACCTGCAAAAATAGCCATCGAGAGCAAACCAAACGGTTTATTCTATGATGAATGTCACATGGCAAAACCTGCATCGTAAAATTGCAGGAAAAGAAAGAAAACATGACATTAAATCAATAAGATTTAGACAAGAAATCAATAAGATTTACTTGATGTGACACGCAGTGAATCCTTACCAGAAATCACTATGTTGAAGTACTAAATGTAAGATTGATCGTCCAACTACGGGTGGCATGCAGGGGCCCCGCTTACTCCCACAAGGTGACAGTCCAAAGGTCGTGGACAAATCGTATGGACCGAACATCCAAGGACCGGAAATCTCGTGGGTGCGATAAACCCTGCAATGCATACAAATATTGAGTGTAACCATAATTGATTAACCGTCCTCACAAAAAGATGATCTGGATACTTCAAAATATACAGACTGAATTGAGTGGATGACATTAACATAGACCATTCTCGTGGACTGACCACACACCAAAAGCGGCAGATCGATAAACAATACAGGGTTCACAAACACAAATCAAGTACTGAACAATAGTACTTACTACAGACAAGCAAAGTTGCACTAATTAAAATCTACAGACCATTCTTGCCACCGATCTACGGGATTAACCCTGCATAACTGACTAGGCCATGGACTTCGTGAGAGATGTCTACATGCACCATCACCATCTTGTCAACCTTGGAGAACCTAACAGAGTGGTCTTTCCACTCATAAGCATGATAGATTTGTTGGGAAGCTTTACAAGAACCACACCCTTTGTAATCGAAGGCACAGCCAGGAAATTGTTGTGGTCAAGTACAGACTCGAGAACACGCCTGACAACAATGATACAGGAAAACACTAGTTCAGGACACGTGGCGACAAGGACACATCAGATGGATAGTTTAGCAGTAGAACTCATCCTCAGGTCTTCCAGTTCACACGGCATGGCTTTGAGAACTTCATCTCCACCACGGACCTGGTTCTAATTCAAACAGAAACCATATTTTATTACTACCTCCGTTCAGAAATATAAGATGATTTTCGATATTATACTCCATATATGACTACACATATGCATAGAAATGAGTGAACAAAGACACTAGAACATGTCTTCAAAGGCATGAGAGCAATGGATTACTTGCAATATCCATTACACAAGTTATCGAGGCAAATATGCCCTCTCCAAAGGTAGCATTGATGTTCATAGTATTTCCTCCATCCCAAAATTCTTGTCTTAGATTTGTCTAGATACGGATGTATCAAGTCACATTTTAGTATTAGATACATCCGTATCTAAACAAATCTAAGACAAGAAATTTGGGACAGAGGGAGTAGCTGAAAGTAATCTATAAGAAATCAGTGTCAACCTCTCGCATGTTTTGGTCAAAAGTGGAATTTAGAACCGTCATTTGGCACACCAAAATCACATGCAAGATCACCCAGAAAGTTGTACTACTAGTACTAGTATCATGCGTGTTAGATGAAAAAACACGATCAAGATCAAGAAAAGATCGTCAAGAAGAGATATTACCCGGACTTGCTTAATGAGGGATCCTGAGAGGGGGATTGACAGTATGATGGCTTTGAGCTTGTCTCATGTATTCTCAAGGGTGCTTGTGCTTCTTCGCACCATGAGCCTCAACGGTTTTGGCGAGCCATAGACATCACTTCGGCCGATGCTCCAAAGGTCCATCAAGAAACTGTCACAATAGAAATAAAAGAAAAGAAACCATAATCACAAACCCAAAAGAAGAAAAAGAGAGGGAGTTATAGGATCAGTCTCGAGGTTGCAAGACCGGCCTTGGCTGTAATCAACACCATCGATGCGCCACCTTTCCTTCTTTGGGGGAGAAGAACAATGGTAGAAGCAGGTCGGGGTTTTCTTGAAGAAATGATGAACAAGATGAGGGAGAAGCGAGGGTTGGGTAGAGAGGAAGCTGAGAGAGAAGAGTGAAATGATGGTTGCTACGTCCGTCCAACTTACTGCTGGAAAGGAGGGGGTTTTGTGATTTGACGGCTCATTGGGCATTACTGCGGCACTTTGATCCGGGTAGTCTACCATCACTCTACTACGGAGTAATTTAGTGCATGGCTGGTGGACCACGATGCTGGCTGTCCCACACGTCGGTGAAAGTGAGTAATTTAGTGCATGGATGGAGGAGGATCCGCACGGTAGAGCGAGTCAACTGTTTTTATGAAGAAAAAAATGATTACAGCAAGCGTTTCCACTCTTACGACGGAGGATTGCGAAACATGGCAGCCACTTGAACATACACAGTGCTCCTACTACTAGGCATGTGTAGTGGTTCATACGTCAGCACTACATAATCTAGTTGCTAGTGTAGTAAAATATGATGACGACAAATGATGTTGTGCACATGTCAACTATATGAACAGTAATGTAGTAACATAGTACCGCTTTCTCGACTGTCCGGTCGAGAATGAACGGTGAGATCAATGTTAATGTAACTAGGTCTACAAACAAGACGGAGAGTACGGTGCTACAATACTCCACTAAACATGAACCATATGAAGCACCTAATAGTGTTAGGCAGGTGTATGAAGGGTGCACGGATGGGAGCAAAGTTCCCTTCTCGACCTAGTTTTGGGTGTTTGGCGAGTGCATGAAGGGTGCATGAGTCCACACTAGTAGGTTAACACAAATACACGAAGAGGAAACAACCACTCTGCCTAGGTGTGTAAGTCATCTTACGTTGTGCACTACGACCAAGGCGGAGAGGAAAACGAGAAAACTTAATGTCTTTTTGCTAATTAATAGCATTGCATGCAATGAACTAACCACTGCATGTCATGTTTATTAGTCTCAGTCATTGTTGAGGAAATCGTTAACTGGTAGCTGCTCGGTTGGCTGGCGAGTAGGGGACTAATAGGCTAATCAGCAAGTTAATCGGCCATTTAATCAATTAATTAGACGATTTATTAGTTTATCAGCTACTCAGTGACCCTACGAGTAGGGATTAATCGGGAAGTTAACTGGTTAATCGGATGAATTCTTGAACAGGGGTCTTAGTCATTGAAAGCATGCACGGCCCACGTCTCTTATTAGTTGATATGTCACAAAACAAGAAACAGATACGGAGTCAATGTACCGTGCCTAAGTGTTTTGGGATTATTTGGTTTTCGTAAGGTGACTTACACACTATATTGAGATGAGAATGCAACCAAACACACCCACACGCTTTGTGCTACAGTGACTGATCTGCACCGTCTGAGTTTGATCCAACGGTCATGTTGCGCCGCGACATGGACATGCCCATGCAAAGGGCGCCTAAACACCACCGAAGTCCCTCTGCTTCTCGAGGCGCACGGCGTTGGTGATGCAAGGGGCGAAACGGCTGAAAGGCAATGCAATCTACGGGAAGGCGGAGGGAGCCAGCCGAGGAGCGGGGAATCTTTTGGTCTTCACCATCGTAAAACACCAGTCGACGACTTCTCACATCAGGGAGTAGTGGGTTTTACAGGCAGAGTCATCGTGACTAATTGCTGCCGCTACCGCCTCCCGCCAATCAAAAATTAAAAATCCTGCCGCTACTTGCTCCGTCAATCAAAAATTAAAAATCCCGCCGCACTCAAACACCGCAGCAATGCCGGTGGATGTTTAAATTTACCTTCCGCAAGTAGATAAAAAGGGGTGAAAAAAAAAATGTGGCGGCGGCTCAGCTTAATCGGTCGAACTAGCCCAACTAGCTAGCCACCGTGCTTCACTCATGTACTCGGCGGGAAAAGTGGTCTTTCGTGATTTGATGACTCATTTATTTACTTGCTTCGGCGAAAACGCGTGGTAGGGCGTCCCACGTCAGAAGGAATATATGCGTGCACCACCCGGGAGGACCCCGAAATGGCGCGGTAGGGTGTGTTATGTCTCGTCACAGAGGAAAAATGTGCGTGTAAAAATTTACTGTATCAGATGTAGTACCTATGGTTCGACCTGGGACCCGGCCAGTCGGTCGAAAACACCCCACTAGCCAGTATGGAGGATAGGTGTGGTTAGCTCCGTCTCGACCAGCCACAACGTCTCTTGTTCTAGGCGATTCTTCTATTTTCCAAGCTTTTTTTAGTTGTCATAACACCACGGCAAGCTAGCGCCGCTCTTCGTGTGTGCCCGTGCAAAGGTTAGACGATGGAGAGAACAGAGAGATCGCAGACCTGGGACCCACCAGTAAGTGAGTCAACGGTCATGCACGTGTAGACGAGGCACTCCCTCTACTCTACTCAACGTAATACTGTATGAAATCAAGTTATGGGACAAAGCCAACAACGTTGTTGTTTCAGGCTATCGACTTATCCTTTTTAGTCCAAAGTTGCCGCCTCGAATCTCGCCTTTCAGATTTGTTAGTTTTAGGTCCAAATTTGATTAATGACAAGTGGGACCCCGTGTGTTGTTCCGATATTTCAGTTGTAGGATGGTTTTTTTAACAAACACTTTGCGCTGTTAGACAAGTAACGACACAAGTTACACGTATTTTGCAAGTTTATGAACAAAATGACAGCGGCATAGAATATCACATCCACCCCGCAGCTTAGATGCTATGGTGATACGAAGTTTTACACCGCTGGAAGTGAGATCCAATGGCTTGGGAGTAGTCTTTGTAATTATGCGCAATTTCCAAACTCTCCAAAGGTTTTTTGCAAATAAAACATTCAGGCCTCGTAAAGCATCGCATCTTGGATCCAACGGCTCCGGTTGCTCATATTAGGTGCTCCCAATAGCTTCATTACCCGCTACGGTGATATGAGCATCTAGGTCGTATGATCGCGATCGATGGCACATGCATCGCATTTGTACTTTCAAGCAATTCCCAAACTCTCTCAGCCGTATATTGCAAAAACATTCAAACCTCCTACTGTGGGCTGTTAGATCTCCGTGAACTCATATCACCATAGAATCTACGATGCGGGAGCACATTATATTCTCCCGTGCAAGAAAACATAAGGCGCTCTCGCAGCTTGGATGCTACGGTGATACGAGCTTCGATGTCTTTTGATCTGAGATCCAATGGCATCTGAGCAGTCTTTGTGCTTGTAAGTAGTGGTCGAACTCTTTGGGGGCTTTTCTGCAAAAAACCATTCGAACCACCGAGGAGGCGCGGTCAAAATCCAACGGTTGAAGAGATTAGAGTCACCAAGGCATCTAAGGTGTGGTAGCACATGATATTCTTACATACAGGAGAATATGATGTCCTCCTTCATCTTAGATGCTATGGTGATACAAGCTTCGAGGTCGTTTGATCCGAGATCCAATGGCATCTGAGCAGACTTTGTGCTTGTAAGTAGTGGCCGAACTCTTTGGGGGCTTTTCTGCAAAAAACCATTTGAACCACCGAGGAGGCGTTGGGTCACAAATCCAACGGCTCCGAAGAGCTTGTATCACCAAAGCTTCTAAGTTTTTGTAGCACAAGATATTCTTACATACAGGAGAATATGATGTCCTCCTTCATCTTAGATGCTACAAAGGATACTAGCTTCGAGGTCGTTGGATATGGGATCCAAGGGCATCTGAGTAGTTTTTGTACAAATTGTGTGCAATTCTCAAACTCATCAAGGTTTCCTGTGAAAATATTAGGACACCATGTGAGCTGCTATATCTTAGATCTACAAGCTCCAAGCAACTCGTATCGGCATATAACATCTAAGGTATGGGGGCACATGATATTCTCCCGGGGAGGAGGGGTGGGGGTGCACAACCAATCGGGTGGTTGGGAGGATGGGGACAAATATAATCTAAACAACCCTAAGCAGAGCTTCACAATTTTATCTAAGGTCGAGGGGTGACCCCCGACAATCATAGCTCCACCTAATTAAACACAACATTTGCATGTACTGTAGTACTAGACTTAATATTAATGTTTTAGTTTCATGTTCGTGTCGGTGGAGAACGACACCTATGGGACCAACGAGGATCCCTACTACGGTTGCGGGGCGCTGGAAGTGGTGAGGAGAGCAGGATCAATAGTCAGTGCAAACACGAGGGTCGTTTACCCAGGTTCAGGCCGCAGAGATGCGTAATACCCTAGTCCAGCTTTGGTGGTTGTATATCTGTGTTCTTGAGGAGCTCGAACTAGCTACAGGAGCGTGAATTTGTCCAAGGGTCCTAATCCTTCTCCTGGATGCCCTGGGTCTCCTTTTATAGGCAAAGGGATTGCTACAGTGGCACCAGGAGGTGGCATCGGGGTACTGTGGCTATGCTTATCGCTAGTCATTACATGACAAAACACATTAAATGCGCCCTCGACGTGTCCCCCTCGCTTTACTGCCGCTTCGCCTCGTCTTGACACGCGCCTGGGCCAGCGAGGCGGTGGTGCCATGTAGAAGTCAAGCAGCTGAGGTGGCGCGGTGGTGGAGCCTTCAGGAAGATCTGCATGCCACCGCGTAGGCATGTGCTGAGTTGGCGGAGGAGCCCCGCGTTGACACGCAGGTGCCTGCCCGGCTGGTGGGCTGGCAGCTGCATGGATTTGGCGGTGGAAAGCTTGACGGGTGTGGGCCTGGCTGTGGCCCCGCGGATGCTCCCGGCAAGGGCCTTGCCGGGGCCCCGACAAGGGTCTTAGCGTGGCGTTGCGGTCGTCCCCGGCAAGATCTGGGCTTCTCGGCAAGGATCTTGCCGAGGCTTATCATATCTCACTCTTCTGATTAAGAGTGTTATTTTTGTCTTCACAAAGATCTGCATACCACCATGGAGGTGCCTCCCGAGCCCTGGCCCAACGCAGTTGATGGTGTTGGAAACCGTGGGCTCAAGGGTGGCTCGCTCCGTTGGTGTTCGGGCGGGCTGCCCCGGCAAGGGTCTTGCCGGGGCCGCAGAGGCCGCCCCGGCAAGGACCTTGCCGGGGAAACCTGCTCCGTCCCTCTGTTCTCTGCGTCTTGGCCTTGGCGTCGCTTTGCTTTGTCTTGTTCTTCTGGTTCCACCTTGGTTCACCTCCCTTGCCTTGCCAAGTGTAGCCGCGGCGTGTGCCTCCGAATGCCCGTGCACAAGTAAAGGGGCAAAAAGGAGAGCCCCTACTTTTGTACACCGACAGGAGCCCCCGGGCCTGGGCCACACATAAGCGCAACACGTTGATGGGCCAGGCCCAGAACGATGCGCGGGCAGGCGGGGCGGTTTTTTACCGTGGCCGTCTGCTGCGCTTCCCCACGACCCGTGCGCGACGTGGGGGTCGTGCATGACGTGGGCGTCATGCGTGGGGCGGTTCCCGCACGCATGCATCACGTCACAGTTAATGGAAAAGGAGGCGGCCCGCGCCTTCCCCGCGAAGGGGGAGGGGCACAAAGGCGCGGCCCATTTACTTAGTGGGGCCTGGTCACGGTCTTCAAGGCGTCCATACCCCACGATCACGGGGCCGGGAAGGGTCGCTTCACCTGTCCCCTCGATTCTGCACGTTCGCCACGCGTCCTCCATGCGCTTGAGGTGTCAAGCGGTGGAGGTGGGAAACTGGGTTGTTGCTGGTTGGAGCAGCGGGTCGGTCCCGATTCCCTGCGCTCTTGGTGGCTTGGATTGGCCGAGCGGGGCGGCCGAGCCCCGATCCCACCCCTTTATAAGGAGAGGGAGGGGGATGGCATTCCGCACTCTTCCATCTTTGCCTTTCCCTGCTTCTGCTTCTTCCTCTCACCTGTCATCGAGAAAGGGAACCCCGGTCCTTCAACGGTGGCGGCGAGGGTCGCCGCTCGACAGCGCGTCCCTCCTTCCCAAGAGCCCGTGGTGGCTGAGTCAACCGTGAGGGGAACGGAAATGGGGCGAGGCCGTGGTCGTCGTGGTGCTTGGGGAAGAGCAGGAAGGGGCAGCGCTTCGGCCTCTCCTCCGCCAGCGGCCCCTCCTCCGGTGGAGGGCCATATCAGGGACAATCCCCGCGAGTTCTTCATCAGGTTGCGCCATTCACCTCGCCGTCGTCTTCGACTTCCGATCCCATTCGCACGGGAGATGGAGCTGAATCCGCCCTTGCAGCGCCAAGCTGCACACATGAGGGGCTGCGAACAGCGCACGGGCGGACATCGAGTTCCCCGCCCCTCATGTCATGTATCTTCGTCGAGGGTGGAAGACCTTTGCTCGTATCCACAGCCTGACGGAGGGGCTCACCATCCAATTCAAGTTAATGGAGGGTGGCCTCCTCTCCGTCAGAGCCTTTGGGCACTTCGGGACTCGCGTAAGGTGCTGCGTGGAGAGCTCCTCCGATGGCGAAGACTCCTCCTCGAGCGAGAGTGAAGAGGAGGGCAGCGGCAGCGACGATGAGGGTTGCGGGCGGCAGGATGACGGGTCCGACTAGGTGTCGGGCGCGTCGCGCCAGGGCGGGTGCGGCAGCAGCAGCATCTGCACCTGGCCGCTCCTCCGGTGGAGTTTGCCGGGGGAGGGGCCAGCTCATTGAACTTCTCCGGGCCGTCTCCTTGGGCGGCTGGCGTTGGGAGGTTGCGGAAGAGGAAGAGGGCAGGCGGCAAGGTTGTCAAGTCGGAGTACGCGGGCACCGACGCCTTCGTCGCGTATTGCTGGTCCTGCCGCCTCGTCTTCGAGCTCTTCCTCTGGCACCGTCATCACTGGCCAGCCTTCGGACCACTACTGAGACATTCTCTTGGTGCTTTCTGGCGCCCGTAGCTCACATAGGCGCTCCTTTTGCCCCTCTTTGCTTGCTTGACCTACCTCCTGAGGAGAGGGACAAGAAAGGGATTACGGGCACCTTGTCTTTTTTCGACTTGTAAGCCTGTGCGCATTAGTAGAATTTAAAGCTTGTAATCCCCCTTGCCCATGTTTTTCATTCCGTATGAACTGTACCTGTATGGGATATTTTTTTAATGAAGAAGGGATGTTTGCCGGGTTTTTCGTTCATGGGTAAAACCCACGACAAGGAGCGAATCCTTGTTATTATTTAATGATAAATGTTTTTCGCCCGGCAACAGGCCTTGCCGGCCCCCCACTTCGCTCGACCATTTTCACTCCCTTGGCGGAGGCAGGGATGAAGCGGGGTTAGGCTCCTCGTTCCATTTTCTGGCTACCGCGGTTACAACCAAATCCGAACCCAGGAGATAAACCTTGGGTATAGGAAGACGGGACCATGGTAGTCTAGAAATAAAATGAAGCTTCATATATCCCAGTTCCATACCGAAATGCATGATAGAGGATAATAGACTTATCTGGATCTGCAGCCCCCGGCAACCTTTGGCTTGTCGTGGTTGGATCTCAGACTTTGCAGCCCCGGCAACTTTGGTTTGCTTAGGGGCTGTGGTGCAGTTCGTCCTCCTTCTTCCAAGTAGCTCGGCAGAAGTGCCCATGTGCCCTGCGAACCAAAGTAAAGAACAGAGAGATGCGCACTCGACCCCTAAGCTAGGGGTTAGCCGCTGCTAAGCACTATCAATCCTAACCGAGGAAGATACTCGACCTAGCATGCATGCTATAACTTAGGGCACCATCGCTTCATTTATTTATGCTCAGGGTCTGCGCCTGGCTTTGTACCAAGGGTTACATGCCTTGCCGGAAAGGCTTGTACAGAAGGGTGGCTTGCCGGGAGGCCTGGCAAGCCGCGCCTTATGGGTAAAACTTGCGAAGATGCTCGATGTTCCAGGAGTTGCTCACTGGAATGGCATCTTTTCGCCTCCAGCTGATCGCGCCAGTGCCTGGTGACTCGTGTTACCCAATAAGGTGTTGGGGAACGCTGCAGAAAATAAAAATTTCCTACGGTTTCACCAAGATCCATCTATGGGTTCATCTAGCAACGAGTGATCGGAGTGCATCTACATACCTTTGTAGATCATGAGTGGAAGCGCTCAAGAGAACGCGGGGGTTGAGGTAGTCGTACTTTGCCGTGATCCAAATCACCGATGACCAAGTGCCGAACGGACAGCACCTCCGCGCTCAACACACACATATGGAGCGGATGACGCCTCCTGCACCTTGATCCAAAGCAAGGAGGAGGGAGAGGTTGATGAAGATCCAGCAGCACGACGGCGTGGTGGTGGATGCAGCAGGACTCCGGCAGGGCTTCGCCAAGCAACTACGGGAGGAGGAGGTGGTGCAGCAGGGGAGAGGGAGGCGCCAAAGCTTCAGGGGTGCGGCTGCCCTCCCTCCCCCTCCTTTATATAGGCCCCCAGGGGGGGCGCCGGCCCTGGAGATTCAATCTCCCAAGGGGCGGCGGCCAGGGGGGGTGGAGTGCCCCCCAAGGCAAGTGGTGCTTCCCCCCACCCTAGGGTTTCCAACCTAGGCGCAGGGGGGCCCAAGGGGGGAGGCGCACCAGCCCACTAGGGGCTGGTTCCCTCCCCACTTCAGCCCACGGGGCCCTCCGGGATAGGTGGCCCCACCCAGTGGACCCCCGGGACCATTTCGGTGGTCGGTCCTGACCGTGACCCCGAAACTCTCCCGATGGTCAAACAGCACTTCCTATATATAATTCTTTACCTCCGGACCATTTCGAACTCCTCGTGACGTCCGGGATCTCATCCGGACTCCGAACAACTTTCGGTTTGCTGCATACTCATATTCATACAACCTTAGCGTGAATCAACCTTAAGTGTGTAGACCCTTGCTGTGTTCGAGACATGCGAGACATGACCGGACAGCTCTCGATCAATAACCAACAGCGGGATCTGGATACCCATGTTGGCTCCTACATGCTCCTCGATGATCTCATCGGATGAACCACGATGTCGAGGATTTAAGCAACACCGTGATACAATTCCCTTTGTCAATCAAGACGTTATTTGCCCGAGATTCGATCGTTCGGTATCCCAATACCTCGCTCAATCTCAAGCACCGGCAAGTCACTTTACACGCATCAGAATGCATGATCCCGTGACCGGACACTTGGTCACTTTGAGCTCATTATGATGATGCATTACCGAAAGTGGGCCAGAGATACCTCTCCGTCATGCGGAGTGACAAATCCCAGTCTTGATCCGTGTCAACCCAACAGACACTTTCGGAGATACCTGTAGTGCACCTTTATAGTCAACCAATTACGTTGCGACGTTTGGTACACCCAAAGCACTCCTACGGTATCCGGGAGTTATACGATCTCATGGTCAAAGGAAAAGATACTTGACATTGGAAAAGCTCTAGCAAAACGAACTACACGATCTTGTGCTATGCTTAGGATTGGGTCTTGTCCATCACATCATTCTCCTAATGATGTGATCCCGCTATCAATGACATCCAATGTCCATAGTCAGAAACCATGACTATCTCGTTGATCAACCAGCTAGTCAACTAGAGGCTCACTAGGGTTATATTGTGGTCTATGTATTCACACGTGTATTACGATTTCCGGATAATACAATTATAGCATGAATAAAAGACAATTATCATGAACAAGGAAATATAATAATAATCCTTTTATTATTGCCTCTAGGGCATATTTCCAACAGTCTCCCCACTTGCACTAGAGTCAATAATCTAGTTACATTGTGATGAATCGAACACCCATAGAGTTCTAGTGTTGATCATGTTTTGCTCATGGAAGAGGTTTAGTCAACGGATCTGCGACATTCAGATCCGTATGCACTTTGCAAATTTCTATGTCTCCATCTTGAACATTTTCACGAATGGATTTGAAGCGACGCTTGATGTGCCTGGTCTTCTTGCGAAACCTGGTCTCCTTGGCAAGTGCAATAGCTCCAGTTTTGTCACAGAAGAATTTGATCGGCCACGACGCATTGGGTATGACTCCTAGGTCGGTGATGAACTCCTTCACCCAAATTGCTTCATGCGCTGCCTCCGAAGCTGCCATGTACTCCGCTTCACATGTAGATCCCGCCACGACGCTCTGCTTGCAGTTGCACCAGCTTACTACTCCACCATTCAACATATACACGTATCCGGTTTGTGACTTAGAGTCATCCAGATCTGTGTCGAAGCTAGCGTCGACGTAACCCTTTACGACGAGCTCTTCGTCACCTCCATAAACGAGAAACATGTCCTTAGTCCTTTTCAGGTACTTCTGGATATTCTTGACCGCTGTCCAAAGGTTCCTTGCTGGGATTACTTTGGTACCTACCTACCAAACTTACGGCAAGGTTTACATCAGGTCTGGTACACAAAGATGGCATACATTATAGACCCTATGGCTGATGCATAGGGATGACACTCATCTCTTCTATATCTTACGCCATGGTGGGACATTGAGCCGGCTCAATTTCACACCTTGCAACAGTGCAAGAACCCTTTCTTGGACTGATCCATTCTGAACTTCTTCAATATCTTATCAAGGTATGTGCTTTGTGAAAGACCTATGAGGCGCCTCGATCTATCCCTATAGATCTTGATGCCTAATATGTAAGCAGCTTCTCCAAGGTCCTTCATTGAAAAACTCTTATTCAAGTAGGCCTTAATGTTGTCCAAAAGTTCTATATCATTTCCCATCAAAAGTATGTCATCTACATATAATATGAGAAAAGCTACAGAGCTCCCACTCACTTTCTTGTAAACGCAGGCTTCTCCATAAGTCTGCATAAACCCAAACGCTTTGATCATCTCATCAAAGCGAATGTTCCAACTCCGGGATGCTTGCACCAGCCCATAAATGGATCGCTGGAGCTTGCATACCTTTTTAGCATTTTTAGGGCCGACAAAACCTTCCGGCTGCATCATATACAGTTCTTCCTTAAGATAGCCGTTAAGGAATGCCGTTTTGACGTCCATTTGCCATATCTCATAATCATAGTATGCGGCAATTGCTAACATGATTCGGACGGAGTTCGCCTTCGCTACGGAGAGAAAGTCTCATCGTAGTCAACCCCTTGAACTTGCCGATAACCCTTAGCGCATAAGTCGAGCTTTATAGATGGTAACATTACCATCCGCGTCCGCCTTCTTTTTTAAAGATCCATTTGTTTTCTATCACTCGCCGATCATCGGGCAAGTCTGTCAAAGTCCATACTTTGTTTTCATACATGGATCCTATCTCGGATTGCATGGCTTCAAGCCATTTGTTGGAATCTGGGCCCGCCACCGCTTCTTCATAGTTCAAGGTTCACCGTTGTCCAACAACATGATTTCCGTGACAGGGTTGCCATACCACTCTGGTGTGGAACGTGTCCTTGTGGACCCACGAAGTTCAAGAGCAACTTGATCCAAGTACCTTGATCATCATCATTAATTTCCTCTCCGATGGGTGTAGGCACCACAGAACATTTTCTTGAGCTGCACTACTTTCCGGTTCAAGAGGTAGTACTTCATCGAGTTCTACTTTCCTCCCATTTACTCCTTTCGAGAGAAACTCTTTTCCGAGAAAGGATCCGTTCTTGGCAACAAAGATCTTGCCCTCGGATCTAAGGTAGAAGGTATACCCAATGGTTTCCTTAGGGTATCCTATGAAGACGCATTTTCCGACTTGGGTTCGAGCTTTTCGGGTTGAAGTTTCTTGACATAAGCATCGCATCCCCAAACTTTTAGAAACGACAGCTTAGGTTTCTTCCCAAACCATAATTCATACGGTGTCGTCCTCAACGGATTTAGACGGTGCCCTATTATAGTGAATGTAGCCGTCTCTAGAGCGTATCCCCAAAATGATAGCGGTAAGTTAGTAAGAGACATCATAGATCACACCATATCCAATAGAGTGCGATTACGATGTTCGGACACACCGTTATTTACCGAGGTGTTCCAGCGGCGTGAGTTGTGAAACGATTCCACATTTCCTTAAGTGTGTACCAAATTCGTGACTTAAATATTCTCCTCCACGATCCGATCATAAGAACTTTTATTTTTCGGTCACGTTGATTCTCTACCTCATTCTGAAATTCCTTGAACTTTTCAAAGGTCTCAGACTTGTGTTGCATCAAGTAGACATATGCATATCTACTTAAGTCGCTCCTGTGAGAGTGAGAACATAACGATATCCTCCATGAAGCCTCAACGCTAATTGGACCGCACACTTCGGTATGTATGATTTCCAATTAGTTGGTTGCTCGCTCCATTGTTCCGGAGAACGGAGTCTTGGTCATTTTTCCCATGAGGCACGGTTCGCATGTGTCAAATGATTCATAATCGAGAGACTCTAAAAGTCCATCAGCATGGAGCTTCTTCATGCGCTTGACACCAATGTGACCAAGGCGGCAGTGCCACAAGTATGTGGGACTATCGTTATCAACTTTACATCTTTTGGTATTCACACTATGAATATGTGTAACATTACGTTTGAGATTCATTAAGAATAAACCATTGACCATCGGAGCATGACCATAAAACATATCTCTCATATAAATAGAACAACCATTATTCTCGGATTTAAATGAGTAGCCATCTCGTATTAAACGAGATCCTCATACAATGTTCATGCTCAAACTTGGCACTAAATAACAATTATTGAGGTTTAAAACTAATCCCGTAGGTAAATGTAGAGGTAGCGTGCCGACGGCGATCACATCGACCTTGGAAACATTCCCAACGCGCATCGTCACCTCGTCCTTCGCCAGTCTCCACTTATTCCGCAGCTCCTGCTATGGGTTACAAATATGAGCAACGTCACCGATATCAAATACCCGGGGAGTTAGTAATGCAGTCGGTAAGGTACACATCAATTACATGTATATCAAATATACCTTTAGTGTTGCCGGCCTTCTTATGCGCTAAGTATTTGGGGCAGTTCCGCCCGGGACCCTTCCCTTTGCAATAAAAACACCCGGTCTCAGGCTTGGGTCCATTGCTGACTTCTTCTCGGCAAGCGGCTTACTAGGCGCTGCAACATCCTTGCCGTCCTTCTTGAAGTTCTTCTTACCCTTGCCCTTCTTGAACTTAGTGGTTTTATTGACCATCAACACGTGATGCTCCTTCTTGATTTCTACCTCTGCTCACTTCAGCATTGAAAATACTTCAGGAATAGTTTTCACCATCCCCTGCATATTGTAGTTCATCACAAAGCTCTTGTAGCTCGGTGGGAAGCGATCAAGGATTCTGTCAATGACCGCCTCGTTCGGGAGGTTGATGTCCAAATTGGACAAAGCGGTTGTGCAACCTGCACATTTTGAGTATGTGCTCACCGACGTAACTATTTTCCTCCATCTTACAACTATAGAACTTGTCGGAGACTTCATATCTGTCGACCCGGGCATGAGCTTGGAAAACCAGTTTCAGCTCCTCGAACATCTCATATGCTCCGTGTTGCTCAAATCGCTTTTGGAGCCCCGGTTCTAAGCTGTAAAGCATGCCGCATTGAACGAGGGAGTAATCATCAGCACGAGACTGCCAAGCGTTCATAACGTCTTGGTTCTCTCGATGGGTGCATCACCTAGCGGTGCTTCTAGGACATATTGTTTCTTGGCAGCTATGAGGATGATCCTCAGGTTCCGGACCCAGTCCGAATAGTTGCTGCCATCATCTTTCAGCTGGGTTTTCTCTAGGAACGCGTTCAAGTTCATGGTGACATGAGCGTTGGCCATTTGATCTAAAAGACATTTTGCAAAGATTTTAGACTATTGTTCACGATAATAAAGTTCATCTAATCAAATTATTTAATAAACTCCCACTCAGATTTGACATCCCTCTAGCCATCTAAGTGTTACATGATCCGAGTCGACTAGGCCGTGTCCGATCATCACGTGAGACGGACTAGTCATCGCCGTCGGTGAACATCTCCATGTTGATCGTATCTTCCATACGACTCATGTTCGACCTTTTGGTCTCTTGTGTTCCGAGGCCATGTCCATACATGCTAGGCTCGTCAAGTTAACCTAAGTGCTTTTGCATGTGTAAAACTGTCTTACACCCGTTGTATGTGAACGTAAGGATCTATCACACCCGATCATCACGTGGTGCTTCGAAACAACGAACTTTAGCAACGGTGCACAGTTAGGGAGAACACTTTCTTGAAATTATTATAAGGGATCATCTTATTTACTACCATCGTTCCAAGTAAACAAGATGCATAAACATAATAAACATCACATGCAATTATATAGTAGTGACATGATATGGCCAATATCATATAGCTCCTTTGATCTCCATCTTGAGGCTCCATGATCATCTTGACACGGCATGACACCATGATCTCCATCATCATGATCTCCATCATCGTGTCTCCATGAAGTTGCTCGCCAACTATTACTTCTACTACTATGGCTAACACGTTTAGCAATGAAGTAAAGTAATTTACATGGCGTTTCTCAATGACACGCATGTCATACAAAAATAAAGACAACTCCTATGGCTCCTGCCGGTTGTCATACTCATCGACATGCAAGTCATGATTCCTATTACAAGAACATGATCTCATACATCACATATATCATTCATCATTCATCACAACTTTGGCCATATCACATCACAAAAACACTTCTTGCAAAAAACAAGTTAGACGTCCTCTAATTGTTGTTGCAAGTTTTACGTGGCTGCAATAGGGTTCTAGCAAGAACGCTTTTCTTACCTAATGCGGAAAGCCTGACAACGTGATTTGTCAACTTCTATTTACCCTTCATAAGGACCCTTTTCATCGAATCCGCTCCAACTAAAGTGGGAGAGACAGACACCCGCTAGCCACCTTAAGCAACTAGTGCATGTCAGTCGGTGGAACCTGTCTCACGTAAGCGTACGTGTAAGGTCGGTCCGGGCCGCTTCATCCCACAATACCGCTGAAGCAAGATAAGACTAGTAGCGCCAAGAAAGTGGAAAACATCTACGCCCACAACAAATTGTGTTATACTCGTGCAATAGAGAACTACGCATAGACCTAGCTCATGATGCCACCCTTTGGCTAGGGGAACGTTGCAGAAAATAAAATTTTCCTACGGTTTTACCAAGATCCATCTATGAGTTCATCTAGCAACGAAAGTGATCGGAGTGCATCTACATACCTTTGTAGATCGCGAGCGAAGCGCTCAAGAGAACGGGGTTGAGGTAGTCGTGACTGCCGTGATCCAAATCACCGATGACCAAGTGCCGAACGGACAGCACCTCCGCTGCTCAACACACGCATGAGCGAATGACGCCTCCGCACCTTGATCCAGCAAGGAGGAGGGAGAGGTTGATGAAGATCCAGCAAAGACGACGGCGTGGTGGTGGATGCAAGAGACTCGGCGAGGCTTCGCCAAGCAACTACGGAGGAGGAGGTGGCAGCAGGGAGAGGGAGGCGCCAAAGCCTGTGGTGCGCTGCCCTCCCTCCCTCCTTTATATAGGCCCTCAGGGAGGGCGCCGCCTGAGATTCAATCTCCCAATGGGCGGCGGCCAGGGGGGGTGGAGTGTTGGGGAACGTTGCAGAAAATTAAAATTTTTCCTACGGTTTCACCAAGATCCATCTATGAGTTCATCTAAGCAACGAGTCAAGGGAGTGAGTTTGCATCTACATACCACTTGTAGATCGAAAAGGAAGCTGCTCAAGGGGATGGTGATGATGGAGTCGCATCGCCGTGATTCTCGATCACCGATGACCAAGTGTCGAACGGACAGCACCTCCAAGGCTCAACACACGTGACGCATTTGACGGGACGCCTCCTCCGCCTTGATCCAAAGCAAGGAGGAAGGAGAGGTTGAGGAAGACAGCTCCAACGGCAGACGACGGAAGGCAGTGTTGTTGGCAAAGCAAGATTCTGCTGTGGCTTCGCCAAGCACGTGACGGAGGAGGAGAGGTGTTGGGAGGGAGGGCTGCGCCTTGGCTTGGGGTGTTCAGCCCTCCCTCACCCCTCTATTTATAGGGGAAGGGCAAAGTGCCGCCCCTCTAGATGGGATCTAGAGGGCGGCGTGCCAAGGGAGGGGAAACTTGCCCCCAAGCAAGGGCGCCCCTTTAGGGTTTCCCCCAACCCTAGGCGCATGGGCCTGGGGGCGCGCCCAGCCCACCAGGCTGGCTCCTGCCCCACGCAGCCCATGTGGCCCCCGGGAGGTGGCTCCTCGGTGGACCCCGGAACCCTTCCGTGGCCCCTGCACAATACCGATATGCCCCCGAAACTTTCCGGTGTCCGCTTGACAACTTCCCATATATAAATCTTTACCTCCGGACTATTCCTAACTCCTCGTGACGTCCGGGATCTCATCCGGACTCCAACAACATTCGGTAATCACATACAAGTCTTCCTAATAACCCTAGCGCCACCGAACCTTATGTGTAGACCCTACGGTTCGGGAGACATGTAGACATGACCGAGACGGCTCTCGTGTCAATAAGCAACAGCGGGATCTGGATATCCATGTTGGCTCCCACATGCTCCTCGATGATGTCACCTGGATGAACCACGATGTCAAGGATTCAAGCAACCTCAGATACTATTCCCTTTATCGACGGTATATTTTACTTGCCCGAGACTCGATCGCTTGCAGTATCCCAATACCTCGTTCAGTCTGGGCCTGCATCGACAAGTCACTTTACTCGCATCAGAATGTATGATCCCGTGACTGCATACACTTGGTCACTTTGAGCTCATTATGATGACGCACTACCGAAAGTGGGCCCAGTGATACCTCTCAGTAACACGGAGTGACAAATCCCAGTCTCGATCCGTGTCAACCCAATGTACACTTTCGGAGATACCAGCAGTGCACCTTTATAGTCACCCAGCCATTTGTGACGCTTTGGTACACCCAAAGCCCTCCTACGGTATCCGGAGTTACACGATCTCATGGTCTAAGGAAGAGATACTTGATATTGGAAAAGCTCTAGCAAAACGAACTACACGATCTTGTGCTATGCTTAGGATTGGGTCTTGTCCATCACGCCATTCTCCTAATGATGTGATCCCGCTGTCAATGACATCCAATGTCCATAGTCGAAATCGTGACTATCCGTCAATTACCAACGAGCTAGTCAACTAGAGGCTCACTAGGGACATGTTGTGGTCTATGTATTCACACGTGTATTACGATTTCGGATAATACAATTATAGCATGAATAAAAGACAATTATCATGAACAAGGAAATATAATAATAATGCTTTTATTATTGCCTCAGGGCATATTTCCAATCTGTCTCCCACTTGCACTAGAGTCAATAATCTAGTTACATTGTGATGAATCGAACACCCATAGAGTTCTCGTGTTGATCATGTTTTGCCCATGGAAGAGAAAGTTTAGTCAACGGATCTGCGACATTCAGATCCGTATGCACTTTCCAAATTTCTATGTCTCCATCTTGAACATTTTCACGGATGGAGTTGAAGCGACGCTTGATGTGCTCGGTCTTCTTGTGAAACCAGGCTCCTTGGCGAGTGCAATAGCTCCAGTGTTATCACGTAAGAGTTTGATCGGCCCCGACGCATTGGGTATGACTCCTAGGTCGGTGATGAACTCCTTCACCCAAATTGCTTCATGCGCTGCCTCCGAGGCTGCCATGTACTCCGCTTCACATGTAGATCCCGCCACGACGCTCGCTTGCAGCTGCACCAGCCATCGCTCCACCATTCAACATATACACGTATCCGGTTTCGACTTAGAGTCATCCAGATCTGTGTCGGCTAGCGCCGACGTAACCCTTACGATTTAGCTCTTCGTCACCTCCATAAACGAGAAACATGTCCTTCGTCCTTTTCGTGTACTTTAGGATATTCTTGACCGCTGTCCGGTGTTCCTTGCGTGGATTACTTTGGTACCTTCCTACCAAACTTACGGCAAGGTTTACATCAGGTCCGGTACACAAAGATGGCATACATAATAGATCCTATGGCTGAAGCATAGGGATGACACTCATCTCTTCTTTATCTTTTGCCGTGGTCGGGCATTGAGCCGAGCTCAATCTCACACCTTGCAATACAGCAAGAACCCCTTCTGACCGATCCATTTTGAACTTCTTCAAAATCTTATCAAGGTATGTGCTTTGTGAAAGACCTATGAGGCGTCTCGATCTATCTCTATAGATCTTGATGCCTAATATATAAGCAGCTTCTCCAAGGTCCTTCATTGAAAACTTTTTATTCAAGTAGGCCCTAATGCTCTCCAAGAGTTCTATATCATTTCCCATCAAAAGTATGTCATCTACATATAATATGAGAAATGCTACAGAGCTCCCACTCACTTTCTTGTAAACGCAGGCTACTCCATAAGTCTCTGCATTGAACCCAAACGCTTTGATCATCTCATCAAAGCGAATGTTCTAACTCCGAGATGCATGCACCAGCCCATAAATGGATCATGGAGCTTGCATACCTTGTTAGCATTCTTAGGATCGACAAAACCTTCCGGCTGCATCATATACAGCTCTTCCTTAAGATAACCGCTAAGGAACGCTGCTTTTGACGTCCATCCGCCATATCTCATAATCATAGTATGCGGGAATTGCTAACATGATTCGGACGGACTTAAGCTTCGCTACGGAGAGAAAGTCTCATCGTAGTCAATCCCTTGAACTTGCCGATAACCCTTAGCGACAAGTCGAGCTTTATAGATGGTGACATTACCATCCGCGTCCGCCTTCTTCTTAAAGATCCATTTATTTTCTATCGCCGCCGATCATCGGGCAAGTCATCACAAAGTCCATACTTTGTTTTCATACATGGATCCTATCTCGGATTGCATGGCTTGAGCCATTTGTTGGAATCCGGGCCAGCCATCGCTTCTTCATAGTTCAAGGTTCACCGTTGTCTAACAACATGATTTCCGTGACAGGTTGCCGTACCACTGCTATGCGGAACGTGTCCTAGTGGACCCACGGGTTCAAAGGTAAGCAACTTGTACCAAAGTGCCTTGATCATCATCATTAATGTCCTCTTCAGTTGGTGTAGGCATCACAGGAACATTTTCCTGAGCTGCACTACTATCCTGTTCAAGAGGTAGTACTTCATCGAGTTCTACTTTCCTCCCACTTACTTCTTTCGAGAGAAACTCTTTTTCCGGAAAGGATCCGTTCTTGGCAACAAAGATCTTGCCCTCGGATCTTAAGTAGAAGGTATACCCAATGGTTTCCTTAGGGTATCCTATGAAGACGCATTTTTCCGACTTGGGTTCGAGCTTTTCAGGTTGAAGTTTCTTGACATAAGCATCGCATCCCCAAACTTTTAGAAATGACAGCTTAGGTTTCTTCCCAAACCATAATTCAAACGGTGTCTACTAAACGGATTTAGACGGAGCCCTATTTAAATTTAATGTAGTTTTCTATCGAGAGTATCCCCACAATGATAGCGGTAAATCGGTAAGAGACATCATAGATCGCACCATATCCAATAGAGTGCGATTACGACGTTCGACACACCGTTACGCGAGGTGTTCCAGTAGGCGTGAGTTGTGAAACGATTCCACATTTTCTTAAGTGTGTACCAAATTCGTGACTTAAATATTCTCCTCCATGATCTGATCGTAAGAATTTAATCTTTCGGTCACGTTGATTCTCTACTTCATTCTGAAATTCCTTGAACTTCTCAAAGGTCTCAGACTTGTGTTTCATCAAGTAGACATACCAATATCTACTCAAGTCATCTCGTGTGAGAGTGAGAACATAACGATATCCTCCGTGAGCCTCAACACTCATTGGACCGCACACATCGGTATGTATGATTTCCAACAAGTTGGTTGCTCACTTCATTGTTCCGGAGAACGGAGTCTTGGTCATCTTGCCCATGAGGCATGGTTCGCATGTGTCAAATGATTCATAATCTAGAGACTCAAAAGTCCATCAGCATGGAGCTTCTTCATGCGCTTGACACCAATGTGACCATAGGCGGCGATGCCACAAGTATGTGGGACTATCGTTATCAACTTTACATCTTTTGGTATTCACGCTATGAATATGTGTAACATTACGCTCGAGATTCATTAGGAATAAACCATTGACCATCGGAGCATGACCATAAAACATATCTCTCATATAAATAGAACAACCATTATTCTCGGATTTAAATGAGTAGCCATCTCGTATCAAACGAGATCCTGATACAATATTCATGCTCAAACTTGGCACTAAATAACAATTATTGAGGTTTAAAACTAATCCCGTAGGCAAATGTAGAGGTAGCGTGCATCGGCGATCATCACATCGACCTTGGAACCATCATCCCCCGACGCCGCATCGCCACCTCGCCCTTCGTCACCTCCGCTTATTCCGCAGCTCCTGCTGTGAGTTACAAATATGAGCAACGGCACGGTATCAAATAACCCGGGAGTTACTACGTAGTAATCGGTAAGGTACACATCAATTACATGTATATCAAATATACCTTTAGTGTTGCCGGCCTTCTTGTCCGCTAAGTATTTGGGACAGTTCCGCTTCCGATGGCCCTTCCCTTTGCAATAAAAGCACTCTGTCTCAGGTTTGGGTCCATTCTTTGACTTCTTCCCGCAACTTGCTTGCAGGGCGGCAACCTCCTTGTCAGTCCTTCTTGAAGTTCTTCTTGACCTTGCCCTTCTTGAACTTAGTGGTTTTATTGACCATCAACACTTGATGTTCTTTCTTGATTTCAACCTCTGCTGACTTCAGCATAGAGAATACTTCGGTAATGGTCTTCACCATCCCCTGCATATTGTAGTTCATCACAAAGCGCTTGAAGCTTGGTGGGAGCGACCAAGGATTCTGTCAATGACCGCCTCGTCCGGAGGTTTATGTCCACTGGGACAAAGCGGTTGTGCAACCTAGACATTTTGAGTATGTGCTCACCGACAGAACTGTTTCCTCCATCTTACAACTATAGAACTTGTCGAGACTTCATATCTCTCGACCCGGCATGAGCTTGGAAAACTAGTTTCAGCTCCTCGAAAATCTCATATGTCCGTGTTGCTCAAATCTCTTTGGAGCCCCGGTTCTAAGTTAAGCATGCCGCACTTTGAACGAGGGAGTAATCATCAAGACGAGACTGCCAAGCATTCATAATGTCTTGGTTCTCTAGGACGGTGCATCACCTAGCGGTCCTTCTAGGACATATTGTTTCCTGGCAGCTATGAGGATGATCCTCGTGTTCCGGACCCAGTCCAGATAGTTGCTGCCATCATCTTTCAGCTTGGTTTTCTCTAGAACGCGTTGAAGTTCATGTTGACATGAGCGCTGGCCATTTGATCTACAAGACATATTTGCAAAGGTTTTAGACTAAGTTCATGATAATTAAGTTCATCTAATCAAATTATTTTAATGAACTCCCACTCAGATTAGACATCCCTCTAGTCATCTAAGTGTTACATCGATCCGAAGTCGACTAGGCCGTGTCCGATCATCACGTGAGACGGACTAGTCATCGTCGGTGAACATTCTCATGTTGATCAGATCTTCCATACGACTCGTGTTCGACCTTCGGTCTCCGTGTTCCGAGGCCATGTATGTACATGCTAGGCTCGTCAAGTTAACCCTAAGTGTTTTGCATGTGTAAAACTGTCTTACACCCGTTGTATGTGAACGTAAGGATCTATCACACCCGATCATCACGTGGTGCTTCGAAACGACGAACTTTAGCAATGGTGCACAGTTAGGGAGAACACTTCTTGAAATTTTTAAGGGATCATCTTATTTACTACCGTCGTTCTAAGTAAACAAGATGCATAAACATAATAAACATCACATGCAATTATATAGTAGTGACATGATATGGCCAATATCATATAGCTCCATTGATCTCCATCTTCGGGCTCCATGATCATCTTGTCACCGGCATGACACCATGATCTCCATCATCATGATCTCCATCATCGTGTCTTCATGAAGTTGTCACGCCAACGACTACTTCTACTTCTATGGCTAACGCGTTTAGCAAAAAAGTAAAGTAATTTACATGGCGTTCTTCAATGACACGCAGGTCATACAAAATAAAGACAACTCCTATGGCTCCTGCCGGGTTGTCATACTCATCGACATGCAAGTCGTGATTCCTATTACAAGAACATGATCTCATACATCACAATATATCATTCGTTATTCATCACAACTTCTGGCCATATCACATCACATGACAATTGCTGCAAAAAAGTTAGACGTCCTCTAATTGTTGTTGCATCTTTACGTGGCTGCAATTGGGTTCTAGCAAGAACGTTTTCTTACCTACGAATAACCACAACGTGATTTTGTCAACTTCTATTTACCCTTCATAAGGACCCTTTTCATCTAATCCGCTCCAACTAAAGTGGAGAGACAGACACCCGCCAGCCACCTTATGAACTAGTGCATGTCGTACCGGTGGAACCGGTCTCACGTAAGCCGCACGTAAGGTTGGTCCGGCCGCTTCATCCCACAATACCGCTGAAGCAAGATAAGACTAGTAGCGGCAAGCAAGTTGACAAGATCCACGCCCACAACAAAATTGTGTTCTACTCTGCGGCAATAGAGAACTACGCATAGACCTAGCTCATGATGCCACTTTGGGGAACGTTGCGAGAAAATTAAAATTTTTCCTAAGGTTTCACCAAGATCCATCTAAGAGTTCATCTAAGCAACGAGTCAAGGAGTGAGTTTGCATCTACATACCACTTGTAGATCGAAAGTGCTAAGCCGCTCAAGGGGATGGTGATGATGGAGTCGTACTTCGCCGTGATTCTCGATCACCGATGACCAAGTGTTGAACGGACAGCACCTCCGCTGCTCAACACACGTGACGGTGCGGACGATGTCTCCTCCGTCTTGATCCAGCAAGGAGGAAGGAGAGGTTGAGGAAGACAGCTCCAACGGCAAAGACGACGGCGTGGTGTTGTTGGTGCAAAGAAGATCTCGGCTGGGGGCTTCGCCAAGCACGACGTGCGGAGGAGGAGAGGTGTTGGGAGGGAGGGCTGCGCCTTGGCTTGGGTGTTCAGCCCTCCCTCACCCCTCTATTTATAGGGAAGGGCAGGGCGGCCCCTCTAGATGGGATCTAGAGGGGGGCGGCGGCCAAGGGAGGGAACTTGCCCCCAAGCAAGGGGCGCCCCTTTAGGGTTTCCCCAACCCTAGGCGCATGGGCCCAAGGGGGGCGCCCAGCCCACTGTGGCTGGCTCCTGCCCCACGCAGCCCATGTGGCCCCTCGGGAGGTGGCCCCTCCCGGTGGACCTCGGAACCCTTCCGTGGCCCCAGACAATACCGATATGCCCCGAAACTTTCCGGTGTCCGCTTGACAACTTCCCATATATAAATCTTTACCTCCAGACTATTCGAACTCCTCGTGACGTCCGGGATCTCATCCGGACTCAACAACATTCGTAATCACATACAAGTCTTCCTAATAACCCTAGCGCCACCGAACCTTAAGTCTCAGACCCTACGGGTCCGGGAGACATGTAGACATGACCGAGACGGCTCTCAGGTCAATAACCAACAGCGGGATCTGGATACCCATGTTGGCTCCCACATGCTCCTCGATGATGTCATCGGATGAACCACGATGTCAAGGATTCAAGCAACCCCGTATACTATTCCCTTTATCAGACGGTATGTTACTTGCCCGAGACTCGATCGTCGGTATCCCAATACCTGCTCAGTCCCATACCGGCAAGTCACTTTACTGCAGACTGCATGCATGACCCCGTGACTGCACACTTGGTCACTTTGAGCTCATTATGATGATGCATCACCGAAAGTGGGCCCAAGGATACCTCTCCGTAACACGGGTGACAAATCCTGGGCCTCAATCCGGTCAACCCAATGACACTTTCGGAGATACCAGAGTGCACCTTTATAGTCACCCAGCTTACGTTGTGACGCTTTGGTACACCCAAAGCACTCCTACGGTATCCGGGAGTTACACGATCTCATGGTCTAAGGAAGAGATACTTGACATTGGAAAAGCTCTAGCAAAACGAACTACACGATCTTGTGCTGTGCTTAGGATTGGGTCTTGTCCATCACGTCATTCTCCTAATGATGTGATCCCGTTGTCAATGACATCCAATGTCCATAGTCAGGAAACCGTGACTATCTGTTGACCAACGAGCTAGTCAACTAGAGGCTCACTAGGGACATGTTGTGGTCTATGTATTCACACGTATTACGATTTCTGGATAATACAATTATAGCATGAATAAAAGACAATTATCATGAACAAGGAAATATAATAATAATGCTTTTATTATTGCCTCCAGGGCATATTTCCAACATGGAGTGCCCCGCAAGGCAAGTGGTGCGCCCCCCCACCCTAGGGTTTCCAACCTAGGCGCAGGGGGGGCCCAAGGGGGAGGCGCACCAGCCCACTAGGGGCTGGTTCCTCCCCACTTCAGCCCACGGGCCCTCCGGGATAGGTGGCCCCACGGTGGACCCTCGACCATTCCGGTGGTCCCGCACAATACCGGTGACCCCGAAACTCTCCCGATGGCGGTCAAACAGCACTTCCTATATATAATTCTTTACCTCCGACCATTCCAGAACTCCCTGCGGACGTCCGGGATCTCATCCGGGACTCGTAACAACTTTCGGTTTGCTACATACTCATATTCATACAACCCTAGCATAACCGAACCTTAAGTGTAGACCCTACGGGTTCGGGAGACATGCATATGACCGACGGCTCTCGGTCAATAACCAACAGCGGATCTGGATACCCATGTTGGTCTCTACATGCTCCTCGATGATCTCATCGATGAACCACGATGTCGAGGATTTAAGCAACCCCGTATACAATTCCCTTTGTCAATCGGGTAATGCACTTGCCCGAGATTCGATCGTCAGGTATCCCAATATCTCGCTCAATCTGCTATCGCAAGTCACTTTACTCAGACTGCATCGTAATGCATGATCCCGTGACCCTGCATAATTTCTGGTCACTTTGAGCTCATTATGATGATGCATTACCGAAAGTGGGCCCAGTAGATACCTCTCCGTCATACGTAGTGACAAATCCCAGTCTTGATCCGTGTCAACCCAATGTACACTTTCGGAGATACCAGTAGTGCACCTTTATAGTCACCCAGTTACGCTATGACGCTTGGTACACCCAAAGCACTCCCTACGGTATCCGGGAGTTACTCGTTCTCATGGTCAAAGGAAAAGATACTTGACATTGGAAAAGCTCTAGCAAAACGAACTACACGATCTTGTGCTATGATTAGGATTGGGTCTTGTCCATCACATCATTCTCCTAATGATGTGATCCCGTTATCAATGACATCCAATGTCCATAGTCAGGAAACCATGACTATCTGCTGATCAACGAGCTAGTCAACTAGAGGCTCACTAGGGACATATTGTGGTCTATGTATTCACACGTGTATTACGATTTCCGGATAATACAATTATAGCATGAATAAAAGACAATTATCATGAACAAGGAAATATAATAATAATCCTTTTATTATTGCCTCTACGGCATATTTCCAACATAAGGGCCCTCCCACTTTGGCGTCAACTTGTTGGAATTCTTGGCCGACTGAACATGCCGAAGAACAAGGTCGCCTTCCTCAAAGCTCCGGGCATGAACCTTGCGGCTATGGTAGCGGCGCCAAGGTTTGCTTGGTAGCGTGCTGCCCTCACAACCGCCCGGAGACGCATCTTTCCTCAAGGAACGCTATGCCATCTTGCCGCCGCAGCTCTTGCTCAAGCTCATCATAAGCGCAGCACTCGAGGTGACCCGTATATGAGTTCCGTGGGAGAGCTGCTTCGCCTGCAGACTGCAGGCAAGCGGTGTCTGCGCCGGTGGCTCGATTTGGCGTCGTCTGATCGACCAAAGAACCGCCGGCAACTCATCAATCCAGCGCCCCACTCTTGCGCGAGCTCGTCAAAAGCCTTTCGCCTTAAGCCTCGCAGTACTTCAACATTTTCTCTCTCCGCTGGCCGCTGTTCGCAGGTGTGCCACGGAAGCAAAATAGACCTTGCCGCCGAGATCCTCAATGTACTGCATGAAGGCGTGGCTTATGAACTATGTGCCGTTGTCGGTGATAATCCTATTGGGTACACCAAAACGGCAAACTAGTCATTTGATGAACTTGATAGCTGACTGCGCTCTCACCTTCCTTACCGCTTCCACTTCTGGCCACTTTGTGAACTTGTCGATTGCAACGTACAAGTACTCAAAGCCCCCTATGGCACAAGGGAAGGGGCCCAATATGTCGGTCCCCCAGACTGAGAAGGGCCAGGAGAGAGGGATCGTTTGAAGGGCTTGCGCTGGTTGATGAAGCATCTTTGAATGGAACCGGCATGCTTCACACTTGGTTACTAGTGCCGTCGCATCCTGGAGGGCAGTGGGCCAGAAGAAACCTTGCCGGAAAGCCTTGCCGGCAAGGGCCCTCGACCCTGTGTGGGAGCCACATATACCTCCATGTATCTCTGCCAGCAGCTCTAGTCCTTCCTCCCGGGAGATGCATTTCAATTTCACCCCATTCGGCCTTTTTCTGTACAAGACGTTGTCAACGAATTGGTACAGAGCAGACCGGTGGGCTACTCTTTCTGCCTCTTCCTGCTCCTCGGGAAGTTCTCCTGTCTGGAGGAATTGGACGATGTGCTGTGCCCATGCCGGAGCCTGTGGCTCGACGACAAGGACTAAAGGCATCTCTTCTGCCACGGGAGCGACTGCCTCTACGGCCATGGCTCGGGCCTCGCCGGTCGGTCGCCTGCGGCGTGATCGGCATCCACGGCAACATCTTCGCCACGTGCCCGTGGAGCTTCGGTGGGGAAGTACTTGCCGGGTCTAGCTTCCTCCACTTGTTCAGCCCAAATGATGGTCGACGGATGGTTGAGAGTTAATCAAGCACAAAAGTACTCGGTTCCATTGTAGCTTGAGGGCAGCACGCTTTGACAGGTAGTCGGCAATGTCGTTCTCTGCCCTAGGGACATGCTCTGCTTGGATACCGTCAAAGCGCTCCTCTAGTCTCCTCACTTCATCCACGTAAGCCTCCATCAACGGACTTTGGTAATCTTTGTTGATCTGCCTGACGATGAGCTGCCATTCGCCCCTGACGATGAGCTTTCTGACCCCGAGGTCTGCCGCGATCCTGAGACCGGCAAGCAAACCCTCGTACTCGGCAGTGTTGTTAGTTGACATCTCCCGGGGAAAGCGCATTTGGATGACATACTTGAGGTGCTCTCCGGTGGGCACAACAGCAGTACGCTAGCACTGGCGCCTTGAAGCGAAAAGGCCCCGTCAAAGTACATGATCCAGCTGCGGCTCGTTTCCTTGCCGGGGAGAGGGGTCTCCTGTACCTCTTCGTCCGGCGTCGAGGTCCATTCTGCAACAAACTCCGCCAAGACTCTGCTCTGAATCGTCGAGGTGCTTTCGAACTTCAAACCGAAACTTGACAGCTCCAGGGCCCATTCCACGATCCTCCCCGTTGCGTCTGGGTTATGCAGTATCCGTTGCAACGGGAGGCGGGTGACCACGGTGATCTCAAGGCCTTGAAGTAATGGCGAAGCTTCCTCGAGGCCATAAGGAGGTCAAGAGCAGCTTCTGCACACCTGAGTACCTCGACCTAGCTCCCTGCAAGAGGGAGCTGACGAAGTAGATTGGGTGCTGCACCATTTTCTTCTTCTGCGCTACTTCACCTAGTCGCGCGGTCCCTGTTGTTCTGGCGTTAGCCTCTACCGGGGACTCAGGTTTGCCGGGACCGAGCCCTGCCGGGGAGGGTTCCGGTTTGCCATCCGTTGACTCTGCCGCTACCGCTGCTTCTTTGTCGATCTCTCTCTGCGCCACTAGTGCGGTGCTAACCACTTGATTCGTTGCCGCTAGGTACAACAACAATGGTTCTTATGGTTTAGGTGCAACCAGCACTAGGGTAGAGGAGAGGCATTTCTTCAAATCTTGCAGCGCTGCCTCGGCCTCCGAGGTCCACTCCATTGGGCCCGCTTCTTCAAGATCTTGAAAAAGGGAAGGTCATGCTCCGCGGACTTGGAGATGAATCTGCTCATGGCGGCAACATAGCCAGCGAGCCGACGCACGTCTTTGATCCGCTTGGGTGCCTCAATCTGCTCGATGGCCTTGATCTTATCTGGGTTCGCCTCAATCCCGCGCTGCAACACAAAGAACCCGAGAAGCTTGCCGGAAACAACACCAAAAACACACTTCTCAGGGTTCAGCTTGAGGTTGATCTTGCGCAGGTTTGGAAACGTCTCCTCCAGATCTTGCACAAGTGTTGCTTTGTCCTTGGTTTTGACCACTATGTCATCCATATAAGCTTCCATATTTCTATGTAGCTGGGGCTCAAAACCAATTTGGATTGCTCTTGCAAAGGTGGAGCCAGCACTCTTCAACCCGAAAGGCATCCGTAAAAAGCAATACGTACCACATGGGGTGATGAATGCTGTCTTTTCCTCGTCTTCTTTTGTCATGAAGATCTGGTGGTACCCTGAGTAGGCGTCAGATCACACCCAGCCGTGGAGTCAACAATCTGGTCGATGCGCGGCAACGGGAAGGGGTCCTTGGGACAAGCCTTATTAATATCTCATGTAATCGATACAGCCTCCACTTCCCATTCGCTTTTGGCGCACCACTACCGGATTGGCCAACCACGTCGGGTGGAGCACTCCTCTCACTAAGCCTGCTGCCTCCAATTATCTGATCTCCTCTGTGATGGACTTCTGCCTTTCCAGAGCTTGCTTCCTGACCTTCTGCTTGACGGGCCGTGCATGAGGACAGACAGCAAGATGGTGCTCAACCACTTCCCTGGGAACGCTGGGGATGTCAGAGGCTTGCCATGCAAACACATCAACATTCTCCCGCAGGAAAGTGACGAGCTCGCTTTCCTATTTGCTTTTGAGGGTGGAGCTTATGGTGAAAGCCCCTCCCGTGCCATCCTCCTTGACGGATACATTCTTGGTTTCTAGTGGCACAGCTCTGGATTTCTTGCTCTTGCCGGTGGAGCTCTCTGGCACGTCCTCGACGGTAGCACCACACTCCGAAGAGGTGCGCTTGCCGGAGTGGGTGCAAAAGGTCTTGCCGGTCTTTTTCTTCCCTCTCGGGGCTTCAGCGGCAGGAGCAAGTGCCTTGACGGCAGCTGCTGCAACTGCTTCCCGGTAGAGTAGGTCGGCGCAGATCAGCGCATCTTTCTTGTCGGAGGGGACGGTGATGATGTTCATCGGCCCGGGCATCTTCAGCGTGTTGTAGGCGTAGTGAGAAGCCGCCATGAACTTGGCTAGTGCCGGGAGGCCGAGGATCCCGTTGTAGGGCAAGGGGATCTCGGCTACATCAAAGAAAATCCTCTCCATCATGTAGTTCAACTCACTTACAAATGTCACAGGCAATGTGACCTTTCCCTTTGCCTGGCTCCTTCCCAGGTTGACCCCCTAAAACGTGCCCGTTTCCTCGAGGTCTCCGTCAGGAATCTACAGCCTCCTGATCACAACAGATGTTATTAAGTTCAGGCCGGCCCCGCCGTCGGCCAGCATCTTGTTCACCTTGAGGTTGCGTATTGTTGGTGAAACCAACAACAAACACCCGACCGCTGCCATGCGGTCCGGGTGATCCTCGGTGTCAAAGATGAGGGGCGTGCTAGACCACTTCAGCAGCTTCTGGGCGTCGAACGAGGGCTCCGCTGCTGTAATCTCACGCGCCCACTTTTTGAGCTGGCGGTGGGAAGCATGCAGCGAGGCACCACCGTCGACGCACATGGCCTTTGTTGCCTTCTGGAACTCTTGCTCACCGGACTCGTCGTCCTCGTCATGATCATCACCTTCTTGCTTCTTGTCACGGCCCCGAGCGGGCCTCTCTTGTTGGCTATCCTTTCCGCGGCGACCCTCTTGGCCGCCACGCGCCTTGCTGGACCCTTCGGCACCCTCTTGACCCTTTTCTTTATCCCGCCGTCAGATTCGGCTTTCGCTTTCAAATGAAAGCAGCTCTACTTGGCGGCAGTTCTGGAGGTCATGGCCCTTGGTGCGGTGGATCTTGCAATACTACTTGTCAGAGCCCCCTGGTTTGTCGGCAGCCGCCAAGGCCCGGCAAGCGGCACACCCAGCAACCTCTTTGCCGGGGTCGCTCGCCTTAGCTTTCTTGGTGGCGCCGGTGTCATCGGACCCCTTGATGGCAAGCACGGTCTTGCCCTTGCGCTTCCTGTTAAGGCGCCGGCCCCTCTTCGCCGGGGTTGTGGTGTCATCCATGGAGTCAGTTTACGCGCCGGCGTCTTCGCCGGGGTAGTTCCTTCCTTCTTCAGCTCGAGCGGACCGACCGGCCAGAACATAAAGCTCGGCCACATCTTTGACCTTGTTCATCGCCAGCTCCTCGCGCATCTTGCGGTTGCACGCTGCGATGGAACGCTACCGATCAAAGGCGGCGGGATGAACATCGGGATGTTATATCGCGACTCGGCTGAACCTCTAGATGTACTTCACGGGGTTTCTCCATCCTTCCGGGAATGATATGCAATCACTGCTCGGGCCATGAGTTTGGTGGCCTCCGGTGAAGGCACCAACTAACTCATGACACAGTGTCCGACCAAGAAGAAATGGAATCCACCGGCAAGTGCATCAACCAGGACATGATGTTAGGCTTCAGCGCCAACGGAAGTAATTGGCAAGCACCTTGTCGTCGCGGGCCCCAGCAGCCTACATCGTGATGGTGTAAATGCTGAGGAACTCCGATGGATGAGTCTTGCCGTTGTACTTCTCACCGACATCAGGCTTGAACGTGCGATGGGATGGCCACTGGAACTGCCGCAGCTCAAGGGTAAAGGCTGGACAGCCCACATCATAAGGTAGGCCGCCGGGGCCTCCTGGAGCCGGAGGGTCCGCAGCGGGCCCTACCCGCTTATCCGACTGGCGGCGTGTATCGTGCCGGCACTCGATGGTGGTTCGAGCGTCTTCCTGAGCTCGCTCGCGATGAACTTGGTGCTAGTCGCGGTGGGTTCACGGGTCGGACGATGCTATGGAGATATTATCACAAGCGTCATCACGACGGGCTGACGCCCGCGGTGGCTGGCGTGGAGGAGGAGAGTGCACCGTGGCCGCAGCACCTCCAGTCCTTCCTCCACTAGCATGTGGTGGCTCGACGGAGCGCCGACCCGAGGGCCCCGTTGGTCGTGGACCGTCTTTGTTGGCGATGGCAACGAGGCTCCCGATGGTGGCTCTCCATTCGTCAAGCTTGTCCGCAGCAGGAGGGAAGTCGTGGAGCAGCTGTGCACGCGCCAAAGCTTCTGCTGGCGTGGGTGGTGGCGAAAGCTGTGTGGACCGTGGGGCGCTTCGACTTCTAACCACGTTAGAAGGAGCTCCGTCACGGCCCAACGGTTGCGTGCCATTTTCGCCAACGCTTCGGCGGGCACGTAGGCCTCCTCCGTCTCGTGGATGGAGCACAGGGCTCTTCCCCTGACGGCGTCCAGCGTCACCAGCGTGGTGACGCTGCTCGTCGTGCACACCATGGGAAGAGCACGCTGTGGGCGCCGGGATGGGCGTCAAAGAGGTCGCTGCGCCACCCGTGGGCGGCACAGCAACGTTCTTGGAGGGGCCCGCGCCGCCTGCGTGGGGCCTGCCCCCGTCTTGGGATCTGGCGGCGCGCGGCTCGTCGTTCGGCGTACGAACAACACCGCTCATCAGGCTCCGACCGCCAGAGTGAAGCTGATGCTCGCGGGCTGCGGCTCGAGTTCTGTCCGCGACCGGTCCGCTGCTCGCCCGCACCGGATCGGGCCGCTTGGCTCCTGACGAGCCGATCGCCGTGGCCGCCTTCTTCTTGGGAGCCATGGTGATGAAGAACTGTGCTATTGGCTGTAAAACCAGATGCTCACTACTGCACCCCCTACCGGGCGCACCAAAGATGTCGGTGGAGAACGACACCTATGGGACCAACGAGGATCCCGACTACGGTTGCGGGGCGCTGGAAGTGGTAAGGAGAGCAGGATCAACAGTCAGTGTAAACACGAGGGTCGGTTACCCAGGTTCGGGCCACAGAGATGCGTAAAACCCTAGTCCTGCTTTGGTGGATGTATATCTGTGTTCTTGAGGAGCTCGAACTAGCTACAGGGAGCGTAACTTGTCCAAGGGTCTGAATCCTTCTCCTGGATGCCCTGGGTCTCCTTTTACAGGCAAAGGGATTGCCATAGTGGCACCAGGAGGTGGCATCGGGGTACTGTGGCTATGCTTATCACTAGTCATTACGGGACCAAACACATTAAAGCGCCCCCGACGTGTCCCCCTTGCTTTACTGCCGCCGCATTGCCTCTTGACACGCTACCGGCCGCCGAGGAGTTGGTGCCATGTAGACAGCAAGCAGTCGAGGTGGCGCGGTGGTGGAGCCTTCAGAAGATTCGCATGCCACCGCTGTGAGGGCACGCGGCCGAGTTGGCGGAGGAGCCCCGCGTTGACACGCAGGTGCCTGCCCGGCTGGTGGGCTGGCGGCTGCATGGATTTGGCGGTGGAATGCTTGACGGGTGCGGGCCTGGCTGTGGCCTCACGGATGCTCCCGGCAAGGGACTTTCCGGGGCCCCGGCAAGGGACTTTCCGGGGCCCCGGCAAGGGTCTTGCCGTGGCGTTACATGCGTCGCCCCGGCAAGGATCTTGCCGGGGTCTCAGGGCTTCCTCGGCAAGGATCTTGCCGAGGCTCGTCATCTCTCACTCTTCTGATTAAGAGTGTTATTCTTGTCTTCACAAAGAGAGCCCCTACTTTTGTACACCGACAGTTCGTTTTAAATATTGAATTGAGGACCATGCATGTGTTACATTTTACTCCCTTCGTGCCTAAATAGTAGTCTTTTTAGAGATTTCAACTGGACTGGCACATACAGATGTATATAGACATATTTTAGAGTGTAGATTCACTCAATTTGCTCGTATGTAGTCGCCGTTGAAATCTCTAAAAGACTAATATTTAGGAAACGTATGAGTATTTTGAATTCGTGTCATACATGCATGGTTTGGAAAAATAGATGCACTATACTTATTGGATTGTTGTTGTGTTCGTGTGTGGTGTCATTTGCATTGAAAAACTTAGCAGGATACCATGAAATGTGAAATCCACGTTGAGATCACTATATCACAAACTCACTCTAATTCAACAACTCGTCATAAATCAATTACCACGTTGAGATTACTATTTGCGAGGAAAATACTGGCATTGTAATACACATAGATTCGTTCGGCAACTTAAAAGGTTCCTATCGTATTCTCGAATGGTAGGACCCAACGGCATACCAGCCAGAAATTGGCTCGTGTTGATCCTAAAAAAATAAAAAATAAAAAAAACCGGGCTCGTGTCCTTCTGGTGGCGTGCGTGGTACGCACATTAGGCAACCCCAACCAGTCGAGCCTCCGCATTTCGAGTCGAAATATCTGGCTGCCGGAATTCCAGCCCTAGGAAATTCACCTCATGTCCCCGGTCCATAATGACTACCGATGAACAACGGAGGGATGCTTTAGTAACTAGACAACATTGTGTTAAAAAAAAGTAACTAGACAACGTTACTTACCGTGCCGAGCACGGTTCAATTCCCTCGGTCGCCGCTCGCCAAGGTCACCCATCAACTGCATTGCCTAGTAGTAGTACTACTACTACACCAGGATGAGCATAGAATTGAGCCCGTTTGTTTGTGCCTAGTACTTGAGTTAATATATCAGGAAATGCACTGGTATAGAGGGATTATCCTTTTGCTCTGCATATATAACTTGTCTGAAGTCTAACTAAGCAAAATGTTTGACCAAATCCTTTCTTAAGAAATACAACAGGACAGATGTATGGCTTGAAAATTCCTTGCATGATGCGGGTTATGATATTGTTTCGAATCCTGGATCTTAAATTTCAGAAAATCCAAAAGTGACCATTAATTCTTGAAACTGAGCATGGTCACGTGATATGGCACAAATATTACTTCGTAATGTTTTTCTTCAATTTGAGACAAGCTGCTTATGACAAGTTGCACAAACGAAGAGCCAAGGTATTTTGGAACGAAGACCTGTCACGTTAAGGCGAACACTTTCACTATTGAAACTGTATGCGTTTACGTCGCCATGAGTCCCGCTTCTCATCAAGCGAGGTGCCGTGAAAGCAAGCGTGTGAGTCGACGGAGGCGAGTGAGCAGACCACGGTGCTTGGCCGATGTGGGAGGCGGCGAAAGCAGATCATTGCAGTGCAGGCTCACCGGGAGGCGAGCCCTTTCACGAGGCTCCGCCGCCCACCTTCGTCCCAGCTGCTCCCACTTTAAATGTCGCCGGCGCCGCAGTTTAAAATCAACCCCGCACTACCCGGTATCGCTACAATCTTCTCTCTTCCTCTCGGATTCTCCTATCGTCTACCCCCAACCAGCCTGACCTAAACGTACGCCATGCCGCATCACGATGGTCTGCCCTTACTCTTCCAGTTTCCTGAGGAAGACACTCAGCCGGAGTCTCAAGAACATAAGGCGCTTTGGGACGAGCTTGAACTGCCTTAAGCGGGAAGGCGCCATACTCGCCTCGCCCTCCCGCTCTCGCTCCCTGCCGCTCGATCGCACCAACGCCCATCCCCGCGGGCATTGATGGGCTGGGAGCCGCACATTGTTGCCGAGCTTGATGCCACGAGGTTCCACGAGGTCCCCTCGCAAACTTTCACGCAGCGCCGTGCACCTGCCCAAAGTCGCCTGCGCCGTCTGCAGCGCGACACATGCCGGTGCCCGTTCGCACTGCCAACAAGATATGCATGGCGTGCAGACCGACGCGGCGTGTTCGCAGCGGTGCCCGTGCACACGAATGTCTCCGCTGCGCCATTGATAACGCCGCCCCTCACAGAAAGTGCCAAGGCCCTCAGCCGCATGGATGGTCAGCCGTTGCCGACCGCTTGCTGCACCAACGCCACGCCTCCTCCCGCCAGCTGACTTCGCTCACGGAGACCGAAGTCCGTAACATTGTGGTTTTCCTTGAAGCAAGGGCCAACATCCACGAAGTACGCCAACAACGGCGCCAAGACGCCGCTGCCGCCATTTGGTCGCTGGCCCGACGACACACGTAGCACGGCAGAGGAGCCGCTTCCACCGCAATACGCCGCCGCCGCTGCATCTAAATTTGAAGATGAAAAAACGCTCGATTGCCATGCTTAAAATCCGAACGTTTATCATTTCCATTTATTTTAAATCGATCGTCGTATAATTTAAAGTTGGAGTCAGACTGAATGAAATCTATGGTTTGATTGATTGAATGTTCTGCTAGAACCGTATCAAACTAAATATAAAACGTCATCAAGACACATATATTCATTGTCATCCAACGACCTAGACTGCTTCAATGTCGAGCACTCAACACGCTTAGCGTGCGATTAATTTCATGCCAAAAATAGTGCTAATCACATAATAACACGCAAATAATATCCAACTTAATATCCGCATGCACTTAATATACTTCCAAATTAACGCGTGCATTGCACGTACACACCGACTAGTGCTGCTAGCACGTGAAACCTGGTGATGTAACTTATGAATGCGTCCATATATGGTCACCAAAGAATATCGCCGTCATGAAGTTCTTCGTAGTATGCCCATGCGCCTAAACGCGTATGGGGAGGAGAGAGAGAGAGCACACATGGAACCCACCAGTAAGTGAAGGCTAATAGTACTAAAAATAATATTACATGTTATCAATTAAATAGGCTGTGGTAATATAAAAACATTACGTGAACAAAGGGAGGTACAACAAACATTGATGTTCTACTTATGTTGCCCTATTGACGTCTTGGCTTGAAGGCCCTGATCGCATGTTCGATCCTCGCCCTTATTTTTTAATTTGTATATGGGTCCAAATTTGTTTCATGACATGTGGGCCCCTCGATGTGTAGTTTGTAGCACTTTAATTTGTGGGTCCAAATTTGTTCCATTCCAAGTGGACTATCGGTGTGTAGTTTTGTAGCTTATTTATAATAATTAAAGAAAACAACAGAGTTTTTTGCAACAATACCATGGTGCGACGTTGAAGCCGAGAAAGGACGTGCGAGAGAGCGATGACCGAGCCAGAGGGAAATCAACTAGGGGAGTTGCGGAGGTTGCGACGGTGTTTCGAGTAGTTGTGGGCCGAATGCTACGAAAATATAATCTAAACCGACCGGAATAAATGCCTACACAAATTAATCCAAGGTTGGAGTGCCCTCGCAATGTAAATATCTCCGGCTTTGCGAGGGATGGAGAGGTAGCTTCAATGTGTGGAAGATACGGCGTGAGAAAGCAAGGTCAATCGAGAGACATATAGATAGAGAGACAAAGTGAGTGTGGTCCTCGACATTCATTGAACGTAATATATATGCTCGGAGAGATATTGTCCGATTGAACTTTTGGCAAGGGTGAGGGCTGTAAGATAGAGCTTGAGAGATGATCCAGTCACAGACGTGTAGATGTATTTTGTGCGTGGGAGGAAGCAAGGTCGATCGATCACATAGGGTCGCCGTGCGATTGAAAGAGTGAGACGGGTTGGAGAGAGTGACCTAGATAGACAATGTGCGTGAGAGAGTATACAATGTTAATAAGTCGAATTGGGCTCAAACATGGTGATATATCGTTTTTGTCCGAGAAAGAGCGAGGTCAATAGACATACAAAGAGAGAGAGAGAGGGAGAGAGAGAGCGAAAGCGTGGGCCCGCCATGAGGTCGAAAGAGTGGGGCGGCTTGATGTAATCGACCTAGATTGACAATCTGTGTGAGAGAGTATAGAGTGTGTCGATTGAGGCCCGAACAGGGAGATATATCATTTGTGTGTGAAAGAAAACGAGGTTAAATGAGACTCAGATAAAGAGAGCGAGATTGAGCGAGTGTGGCCTGCCGTGCGAAAGAAAGAGTGAGACTGTCTCGAGGGAGTGACCTAGATAGACAACGTGCGTGCGTGCGCATGAGAGGTTGGGGGGCTAGATAGGCAATGCACGTACTTAGCGCGAGAGGGTGAGAGGGAGAGGGAGAGAGAGAGCTCGGCATGGGGTGCAATGGCGGGTGTGTTGGAAATATGCCCTAGAGGCAGTAATAAAAGTATTATTATTATATTTCCTTGTTCATGATAATTGTCTTTTATTCATGCTATAATTGTATTATCCGGAAATCGTAATACATGTGTGAATACATAGACCACAATATGTCCCTAGTGAGCCTCTAGTTGACTAGCTCGTTGATCAAATGTATAGTCATGGTTTCCTGACTATGGACATTGGATGTCATTGATAACGGGATCACATCATTAGGAGAATGATGTGATGGACAAGACCCAATCCTAAGCATAGCACAAGATCGTGTAGTTCGCTTGCTAGAGCTTTTCCAATGTCAAGTATCTTTTCCTTTGACCATGAGATCGTGTAACTCCGGATACCGTGAGGAGTGCTTTGGGTGTACCAAACGTCACAACGTAATCGGGTGACTATAAAGGTGCACTACGTGTATCTCCAAGCGTCTGTTGGGTTGACCGCGGATCGAGGCCCATCGGATTTGTCACTCCGTATGACGGAGAGGTATCACCGGGCCCACTCGGTAGTGCATCATCATAATGAGCTCAAAGTGACCAAGTGTTTGGTCACGGGATCATGCATTATGGTACGAGTAAAGTGACTTTGCCGGCAACGAGATTGAACGAGGTATTAGGATACCGACGATTGAATCTCGGGCAAGTAACATACCGTCGACAAAGGGAATAGTATACGGGTTGATTAAATCCTCGACATCGTGGTTCATCCGATGATATCATCGAGGAGCATGTGGGAGCCAACATGGGTATCCAGATCCCGCTGCCGTTATTGACCGGAGAGCCGTCTCGGTCATGTTCGCATATCTCCCGAACCCGTGAGGGTCTACACACTTAAGGTTCGGTGGACGCTTAGGCTTATTAGGAAGACTTGTATGTGATTACCGAATGTTGTTCGAGTCCCTGATGAGATCCCGGACGTCACGAGGAGTTCCGGAATGGTCCGGAGGTGAAGATTTATATATGGGAAGTTGTCATACGGACGGACACCGGAAAGTTTCGGGGCATATCGGTATTGTACCGGGGCCACTTGGGAGGGGTTCCGGGTCCACCGAGGGGCCACCCCTCTCGGAGGGCCTCATGCGCCGCAAGGGACAGGGAACCAGCCCCCGAGTGCTGGGCACCCCCCTTTGGGCCCATGCGCCTAGGGTTGGGGGAACCCTAGTGGGGCGCCTGCTTGGGGCAAGCCCTCCCTCGTCAGCCCCTCTAGATCTCATCTAGAGGGGCGCCCCTTCCCTTCCCCTATAAATAGAGGGCGAGGGAGGGCTGAACACCTGATCCAAGGCGCAGCCCCTCCCTCCCAACACCTCTCCTCCGCTGAGTGCTTGGCGGCCCTCGCTTGAGTATCTGCCTCTCCACCAACACCACGCCGCCGTCGTGCTGCTGCTGGAGCCTTCTTCCTCAACCTCTCCTTCCCCTTGCTGGATCAAGAAGGAGGAGACGCCATCCGCCTCCGTGCACGGTGTGTTGAACGCGGAGGTGCTGTCCGTTCAAAGACTTGGTCATCGGTGATTTGGATCACGTACGAGTAATGACTCCATCATCCCCTGCTCTATTGAACGCTTCCGCACGCGATCTACAAGTGGTATGTAGATGCAATCTCTCTCCCATGACTCGTTGCTTAGATGAACTCATAGATGGATCCTGGTGAAACCGCAGGAAAATTTTTAATTTTCTGCAACGTTCCCCAACAGTGGCATCATGAGCTAGGTCTATGCGTAGTTCTCTATTGCACGCAGTAGAACACAATTTGTTGTGGGCGAGATGTTGTCAACTCTCTTGCCGCTACTAGTCTTATCTTGCTTCAGCGGTATTGTGGGATGAAGCGGCCCGACCGACCTTACACGCATTAATTTACGTGAGACAGGTTCCACCGACTGGCATTCACTAGTTGCATAAGGTGGCTAGCGGGTGTCTGTCTCTCCCACTTTAGTTGGAGCGAATTCGATGAAAGGGTCCTTATGAAGGGTAAATAGAAGTTGACAAATCACATTGTGGCTTTCACGTAGGTAAGAAAATGTTCTTGCTAGAACCCTATTGCAGCCACGTAAAACTTGCAACAACAATTAGAGGACGCCTAACTTGTTTTTGCAGCAAGTGTTTTAATGATGTGATATGACCAAAGTTGTGATGAATGATGAATGATATATATGTGATGTATGAGATCATGTTCTTGTACTAGGAATCACGACTTGCATGTCGATGAGTATGACAACCGGCAGGAGCCATAGGAGAAGTCTATATTTTTGTATGACCTGCGTGACAATGAGAAACGCCATGTAAATTACTTTACTTTATTGCTAAACGTGTTAGCCATAGTAGTAGAAGTAATAGTTGGCGAGCACCTGCATGGAGTCACGATGGGGGCGTTCATGATGATGGAGTTCATGGTGTCATGCCGTGACAAGATGATCATGGAGCACCGAAGATGGAGATCAAAGGAGCTATATGATATTGCCATATCATGTCACTACTATATAATTGCATGTGATGTTTATTATGTTTATGCATCTTGTTTACTTAGAACAACGGTAGTAAATAAGATGACCCCTTATAATAATTTCAAGAAAGTGTTCTCCCTAATTGTGCACCGTTGCTAAAGTTCGTCAAGCTTCAAGCACCACGTGATGATCGGGTGTGATAGATCCTTACGCTCACATACAACGGGTGTAAGACAGTTTTACACATGCAAAACACTTAGGTTAACTTGATTTAGCCCTAGCATGTACGCATGGCCTCCGGAACACAAGAGACCGAAAGGTCGAACATGAGTCGTATGGAAGATACGATCAACATGGAGATGTTCACCGACGATGACTAGTCCGTCTTCACGTGATGATCGGACCACGACCTAGTCGACTGGATCATGTAACACTTAGATGACTAGAGGGATGTCAAATCTGAGTGGGAGTTCATTAAATAATTTTATTAGATGAACTTTATTATCATGAACAATAGTCTAAAATCTTTGCAAAATGTCTTGTAGATCAAATGGCCAACGCTCATGTCACCATGAACTTCAACACGTTCCTAGAGAAAACCAAGTTGAAAGATGATGGCAGCAACTATTCGGACTAGGTCCGGAACCTGAGGATTATCCTCATAGCTACCAAGAAACAATATGTCCTAGAAGCACCGCTAGGTGAAGCACCCATCCCAGAGAACCAAGACGTTATGAACGCTTGGCAGTCTCTTGGCCGAGGATTACTCCCTCGTTCGATGCGGCATGCTTTACAGCTTAGAACCGGGCTCCAAAAGCGCTTTTGAGCAACACGGAGCATATGAGATGTTCAAGAGCTGAAACTAGTTTTCCAAGCTCATGCCCGGGTCGAGAGATATGAAGTCTCCGACAAGTTCTGGGTTTGTAAGATGGAGGAAAACAGTTGTCACAAGGAGCACATACTCAAAATGTCTGGGTTGCACAACCGCTTTGTCCCAGCTGGACATCAACCTCCCTGGACGAGGCGGTCATTGACAATCCTTCAGTCGCTCCCACCGAGCTACAAGAGCTTTGTGATGAACTACAATATGCAGGGGATGGTGAAAACTATTCCTGAAGTATTTTCAATGCTGAAGTCTGCAGAGGTAGAAATCAAGAAGGAGCATCAAGTGTTGATGGTCAATAAAACCACTAAGTTCAAGAAGGGCAAGGGTAAGAAGAACTTCAAGAAGGACGGCAAGGATGTTGTCGCTACCGGTAAGCCAGCTGTTGTGAAGAAGTCAGCAATGGACCCAAGCACGAGACCGAGTGTTTTTATTGCAAAGGAAGGGTCACCGAAGCGGAACTGCCCCAAATACTTAAAGCGCATAAGAAGGCCGACAACACTAAAGGTATATTTGATATACATGTAATTGATGTGTAATTTTACCAGACTGTAGTAACTCCTGGGTATTTGATACCGGTGCCGTTGCTCACATATGTAACTCACAACAGGAGCTGCCGGAATAAGCGGAGACCGCGAAGGGCGAGGTGACGATGCTGCCGGCAATGGTTCCAAGGTCGATGTGATCGCCACGTCGACACGCTACCTCTACATTTACCTACGGATTAGTTTTAAACCTCAATAATTGTTATTTAGTGCCAAGTTTGAGCATGAACATTGTATCGTGATCTCGCTTTGTCTGAGATGGCTACTCATTTAAATCCGAGAATAATGTTTGTTCTATTTATATGAGAGAAATGTTTTATGGTCATGCTCCGATGGTCAACGGTTTATTCTTAATGAATCTCGAATGTAATGTTACACATATTCATAGTGTGAATACCAAAAGATGTAAAGTTGATAACGATAGTCCCACATACTTGTTGCACTGCCGCCTTGGTCACATTGGTGTCAAGCGCATGAAGAAGCTCCATGCTGATGGACTTTTAGAGTCTCTCTATTATGAATCATTTGACACATGCGAACCATGCCTTATGGGCAAAATGACCAAGACTCCGCTCTTCGAACAATGGAGCGAGCAACCAACTTATTGGAAATCATACATACCGATGTGTGCGGTCCAATGAGCGTTGAGGCTCATGAGGATATCAAGTTATGTTCTCACTCTCGCTGCATTTACTTTAAGTAGATATGGGTATGTCTACTTGATGAAACACAAGTCTCGAGACCTTTGAAAAGTTCAAGGAATTTCAGAATGAGGTAGAGAATCAACGTGACCGAAAAATAAAGTTCTTACGATCGATCGTGGAGGAGAATATTTAAGTCATGAATTTGGTACACACTTAAGGAAATGTGGAATCGTTTTCACAACTCACGCCGCTGGAACACCTCAACAGAACGGGTGTGTCCGAACGTCGTAATCGCACTCTATTGATTATGGTGCGATCTATGATGTCTCTCACTGATTTATCGCTATCTTTTGGGGATACGCTCTAGAGACAGCTACATTCACTTTAAATAGGGCAACCGCCTAAATCCGTTGAGAGACGATTAACCAGATGAATTATGGTTTGGGAAGAAACCTAAGCTGTCGTTTCTAAAAGTTTGGGGATGCGATGCTTATGTCAAGAAACTTCAACCCGAAAAGCTCGAACCCAAGTCGGAAAAATGCGTCTTCATAGGATACCCTAAGGAAACCATTGGGTATACCTTCTACCTTAGATCCGAAGGCAAGATCTTTGTTGCCAGAACGGATCCTTTCTCGGAAAAGAGTTTCTCTCGAAAGGAGTAAGTGGGAGGAAAGTAGAAATCAATGAAGTACTACCTCTTGAACCGAAAAAGTTGTGCAGCTCGTGAAAATGTTCCCGTGGTGCCTACACCGACCGGAGAGGAAATTAATGATGATGATCAAGGTACTTCGGATCAAGTTGCTACTGAACTTCAGAGGGTCCACAAGGACACGCCCGCTCCAGTGGTGTACGGCAACCCCTGTCTTGGAAATCATGTTGTTAGACAACGGTGAACCTTCGAACTATGAAGAAAAGATGGCGGCCCAGATTCCAACAAATGGCTTGAAGCCATGCAATCCGAAGATAGGATCCATGTATGAAAACAAAGTATGGACTTTGACAGACTTGCCGATGATCGGGCCAGCGATAGAAAACAAATGGATCTTTAAGAAGAAGACGGACGCCTTGGATGGTAATGTTACCATCTATAAAGCTCGACTTGTCGCTAAGGGTTATCGAGAAGTTCAAGGGTTGACTACGATGAGACTTTCTCCCGTAGCGAAGCTGAAGTCCGTCCGAATCATGTTAGCAATTGCCGCATACTATGATTATGAGATATGGCAAATGGACGTCAAAACGGCATTCCTTAAGGGCTATCTTAAGGAAGAACTCAGATATGATGCAGCCGAAGGTTTTGTCGACCCTAAGAATGCTAACAAGGTATGCAAGCTCCAGCGATCCATTTATGGGCTGGTGCAAGCATCTCGAATTGGAACATTCGCTTTGATGAGATGATCAAAGTTGCTTAGTTTATGCAGACTTATGGAGAAGCTTCATGCTACAAGAAAGTGAGTGGGAGCTCAGAGCATTTCTCATACTATATGTAGATGACATACTTTTTGATGGGAAATGGTATAGAACTTTTGGACAGCATTAAGGCCTACTTGAATAAGAGTTTTTCAATGAAGGACCTTGGAGAAGCTGCTTACATATTAGGCATCAAGATCTATAGGGATAGATCGAGACGCCTCATAGGTCTTCCACAAAGCACATACCTTGATAAGATTTTGAAGAAGTTCAAAATGGATCAGTCCAAGAAAGGGTTCTTGCCTTTTTGCAAGGTGTGAAATTGAGCTCGGCTCAATGCCCGACCACGGCAAAAGATAAAGAAGAGATGAGTGTCATCCCCTATGCCTCAAATGCATAGGATCTATTATGTATGCCATGCTGTGTACCTGCATCGATGTAAACCTTGCCGTAAGTTTGGTAGGAAGGTACCAAAGTAATCCCGGCAAGGAACACCGGACAAGAGTCAAGAATGTCAAGTACACGAAAAGGACAAAGGACATGTTTCTCGTTTATGGAGGTGACGAAGAGCTCGTCAGAAGGGTTACGCCGACGCTAGCTTCGACACAGATCCGATGACTCAAAGTCACAAACCGGATACGTGTATATGTTGAATGGTGGAGCAAAGAAGCTGGTGCGGCAAGGCGAGCGTCGTGGCGGGATCCACATGTGAAGCGGAGTACATGGCAGCCTCAGAGGCAGCGATGAAGCAATTTGGGTGAAGGAGTTCATCACCGACCTAGGAGTCATACCCAATGCGTCGGGGCCGATCAAACTCTTCTCAGGACAACATCGGAGCTATTGTGCACTTGCTAAGGAGCCCAGGTTTCACAAGAAGACCAGGCACATCAAGCGTCGCTTCAACTCCATTCGTGAAAATGTTCAAGATGGAGACATAGAGATTTGCAAAGTGCATACGGATCTGAGTGTCGCAGATCCGTTAACTGAACCTCTTTCACGAGCAAAACATGATCAACACAAGAACTCTATGGGTGTTCGATTCATCACAATGTAACTAGATTTTGACTCTAGTGCAAGTGGGAGACTGTTGGAAATATGCCCTAGAGGCAATAATAAAAGTCTTATTATTATATTTCCTTGTTCATGATATTTGTCTTTTATTCATGCTATAATTGTATTATCCAGAAATCGTAATACATGTGAATACATAGACCACAATATGTCCCTAGTGAGCCTCTAGTTGACTAGCTGCTGATCAACAGATTGTCATGGTTTCCTGACTATGGACATTGGATGTCATTGATAACGGGATCACATCATTAGGAGAATGATGTGATAGACAAGACCCAATCCTAAGCATAGCACAAGATCGTGTAGTTCATTTGCTAGAGCTTTTCCAATGTCAAGTATCTTTTCCTTTGACCATGAGATCGTGTAACTCCGGATACCGTAGGAGTGCTTTGGGTGTACCAAACGTCACAACGTAATCGGGTGACTATAAAGGTGCACTACATGTGTATCTCCAAAAGTGTCTCGCGGTTGACACGGATCGAGACTGGATTTGTCACTCCGTATGACGGAGAGGTATCACCGGCCCACTCGGTAGTGCATCATCATAATGAGCTCAAAGTGACCAAGTGTTTGGTCACGGATCATGCATTACGGTATGAGTAAAGTGACTTGCCGGCAACGAGATTGAACGAGGTATTAGGATACCAAGCGATCAATCTCTCGGGCAAGTAACATACCGTCGACAAAGGGAATAGTATACTGGGGTTGATTAAATCCTCGACATCGTGGTTCATCCGATGATATCATCGAGGAGCATGTGGGAGCCAACATGGGTATCCAGATCCCGCTGCTTTGGTTATTGACCGGAGAGCCGCCTCATGGTCATGTCTCAGATATCTCCCGAACCCGTAGGGTCTACACACTTAAGGTTCTGGTGACGCTTAGGGTTATTAGGAAGACTTGTATGTGATTACCGAATGTTGTTCGAGTCCGGATGAGATCCCGGACGCCACGAGGAGTTCCGAATGGTCTGGAGGTGAAGATTTATATATGAGAAGTTGTCATACGGACACCGGAAAGTTTCGGGGCATATCGGTATTGTACCGGGGCCACCGGAGGGGTTCCGGGTCCACCGAGGAGGCCACCCTCCTGAGGGCCTCATGGGCCACAAGGGACAGGGAAGCAGCCCCTGGAGGGCTGGGCGCCCCCCCCTTTGGGCCCATGCGCCTAGGAATGGGGGGAACCCTAGTGGGGGCGCCACCCTTTGCTTGTGGGGCAAGCACCCCTCCCTGGCGGCCGCCCCCCCTCTAGATCTCATCTAGAGGGGGCCGGCCCCCTTCCCCCTTCCCCTATAAATAGAGGGGCGAGGGGAGTGCTGAACACCTGATCCAAGGCGCAGCCCCTCCCCTCCCCAACACCTCTCCTCCTCCGTTGAGTGCTTGGCGAGGCCCTGTCGGAGTACTGCCTCTCCACCAACACCAGCCTTCGTGCTGCTGCTGGAGCCTCCTTCCTCAACCTCTCCTTCCCCCTTGCTGGATCAAGAAGGAGGTGACGTCATCCGCTCCATACGTGTGTTGAACGCGGAGGTGCTGTCCGTTCAAGACTTGGTCATCGGGTGATTTGGATCACGGCATTTACGACTCCATCGTCCCCGTTCTATTGAACGCTTCCGCACGTGATCTACAAGTGGTATGTAGATGCAATCTCTCTCCCATGACTCGTTGCTTAGATGAACTCATAGATAGATCCTGGTGAAACCGCAGGAAAAATTTTAATTTTCTGCAACGTTCCCCAACAGGGTGTGTGAGGTAAATACATTTCATAACAGAGTGGAAAAAGGGGGTTGTGTAGTTGAGAGAGTTAGAGATCGAAACATGGAGAGAAAGAATGGATGTGTGTTGGAAACCGATAGCTTCCTAAGGTGGTTAGGAGAGGAAGATTGACCGATACAGGAAGTATTTAGCGTGTGTGCGGTGGGGGGGGGCCTAAAAACAACATTTGAATGTAGATAGTACGAGACTTAATATCGATGTTTCAATTTGGTGTACACTGTAAGATTTGAACTGAGGACCATGCATATGGGTAATTATTTCGAATTCATGCCATACTAGGTTTCGAAAAGTTGACATTGACTCGGTTTGTTGTGCTATTTTGTAGGTCATATGTTTGAATCCATCCCAAAATTTTCTCACTACCATGGTGTTCATCATATACATATGAATTTGTATTAAAAAGTAGCATGGATACAGTGAAATGCGAAATCCACGTTAGAATTGGAGATCGCTATGTGACACATACTCTAATTCAAATAACTAATTATGTGACACACACTCTAATGCATGTTAGCATGGATACGGTTTCGTTTTTTTTCAAATAACTCCTCATTAATTAATTTATAGTATCTCGTTTTGAATGACTTATCATTGCAAGGAAAACACGGGCATGGTAATACATACAGATTCGTTTGCAAATGAAAGAGGATTCGTTTGCATTCTCAAATGTAGGTGCACCAGGGTCGTGTCGTGGTGGTCGCGTGTGTCGGACGGATGCGTAGCACCCAGCCACAAACCCAAGAAAAGGACGACGACAAAATAAGTTCGTGCTTCCACGTTTCGGATTGAAATATCTGGCGGCCCCAATTCCTGCCCTGCAAAATCTCCCTTCACTGTCCCCTTCCGCGCCCAGATTGCTCAAATCCCTAATTCGCCGCCAACCTAAGCAAAGTTCGAATCGCCCCTCCTCTCGTCTCTTTCCCCACCTCCGTGCTGTGACGACGACGAAGACGATGGTCGCTTCACCACCGCACCGGAGCTACCTCATCTACGCCTCGCCCACCGCAGACCGGGTGGTCCACCGACAACATCGGCCGCTGGCAACCGACGTGCCTCTCACGTACACCGACTTCCACCGCATCAAAAGCGCTTCACCGACGCCGCCTCCCAGCTCACTGGGCTACTTCACCGAGCACATCGTCGCGCCTCCGCTTCGAGGTCACGGGCCTTCACCAACGGTCTCGTCCATCAGATCGTGGCGCTCACGGCACTCAAGATCTGCATCCGTGCGCGGCCAGCCAACGCCAGCGCATCACCCTCAATGGCTCTGAAGTGACCCACACTCTAGCTAGGCGAGCATGCCCAAATGCCATCCCGAACTAGCTATCCACACATCACTCCCTTCACTGTTCCGACGATGTTTGGATATCGTTGCACTGCTCTCTTAGCTTACACACCTATCCAACTCTGACTTTAACTCTTATTTCTTCTGGAGACATCATCTGAAACAAGCAAATCCAATTTTTAGCGAAGCATGACGGCGCTTACAGATCTGGGTACACATCCTGCACAATCCCGTGATAACTCAGTATCTGTCTCTCTGCATACAACAGCAAGGTCGATTCCTATTATTTGATCAGCCATTCGCCGTGTCAAAAATGCAGAGGGGGGTGCAAGGAGCACAAGGCCTGCACATCCAAGCAAGTGGTAACATGGACTTGTACATGGAACATCCCAAGCGCAAGCAGAGCTGCAGTGAGCCTCGCATAACGAGCTAGCGTAAGTCCACGCATTTCATTGAATTTGTACCGCATTCGTGTATGATTTGTGTGCGTATGATCCACTAATTCAAGTTACCAGAAGGCGAACGCTTAACTTAAAAATAATGAAGCCACTTGCACTCGGAAATCAACATAACTTGAGAAATGTGAAGCTACATGCAATTTGAAAACCAGCTAATGATCCAAAGTAGTTCAGATTATAAACACTAAATGATGCAAGCACCAAAAAACACAAAATGCAACATGGTGTAGAAGGACTACAAACATGGTCTGTACCTGCTTGAATTATTCGTCTCTGGCTGAAAATATCGATGTGTAATTGCACCTATAACCAGTGCGCAAACTGCATATCAGCATATCTATCCTGCACAAGTATGCCAATAGTTTCAAACAACTGATTAGAAAAGTATTTATGCTACGTTGTCATGATACGGGGACTTTCTGGTAGATTGCCTCGACGATTCCCCAAGCCATGAAAATGCACTATAATTTGCTTGTCATCAATGCCTGCAAATCTCTATGTCTCTCTCAACATAGCAGATCATCATTAGACACTAAATCCTTCAATGGGAGCTTGCAAAATGCTTGCATTAGATGCCTCATTAGACACTATATGTTCATCACCAGGAGCATGTAAAATGATTGCATCAAATCCTTCATTAGCAGTCTGTTCATTAGACACTTCAGGCTCAAGAACAACATGAGCGTGGATGTTTGCACCAGAAACTTGATTAGATACATCATATTTAGTCAGTTCAGTATTGATTGGGGGAGTTATAAATTAAGTAGAAATTTGTTTCATTTTCTCATAGATTCCCTACATACCCGCAGTTTTACAACACCGTTAGGTTTAACTATTGGCCAGAAATTGAAGAGTTGAATTAGATATAATCAGGCTGTGATGTACACCTTTCGTCACGCATGCTACTCTTGCAAGCTCGCGACCGTCTGGCTTCAAGCAAGCTCGATGCCATGCTCGTGCTACCGCTTGCTGCCTCCCACGCATCTACACCTGTGGTTGGATCTTCATCTTCTTGTCCTTCCATTCGCTTGAAGCCCAAGCACGCCCTCCAACAAGGGCGCGAGGAAGTGCTTTGTGTCGGTCTGTCAAATGACGGCTAGGTTAGGAGTGAACTGAGACTAGAGGTCGGAGCGGATGAATTGGGATTTTCCTCTGTTGTCGATCGATATGGGAGGCGCTTCGTTTAGTCAGCGAGCCTGCTATAGGGCCTGCCTTGCACTTATGTTATTGGCCTATCCAAAGTGAAACATTTTTTCTTCATTTTTACATTGCATGCTCGTTACGCTGGGACGAACAAAACTAACTCTGGGCCAACCTGGACGACTCAAACTAGGTGCACACTTTCGAGCCAATTCCGAGGCGTGTCACCATACCTAGCGCCTTTATGGTGGCGCCGCCTTATGCGGTATGATAGGGGTAGTGAAAAATATTCCAGTGGCGCTTTTAATTTACCCACAGAATGGTTGAATTGCTTGTTTCTATGAACTGAGTTCTCCAATAATGTGAAGGATACCAGTCTTTTCATAAAATTGAAGGTTGCTTAGATCTCGATATGTCAAAAGTAATCGCATGAAATATACAGTAAAAGCCGAATGATGTGTGTGGCTACAACTAGTCTAACTACACGTCCTCATATAACATATCAAGGACGCACCATCTTACCAGATTAACCATTTGACTTACCAATGCAGTGTGGGAAGAAAGAACTATTGGGACTGCGTATCCAAGCAATTGATGCCATGGACTCATTTGTACAACCTTGAAAGCGAAAAAGAAGTTGCAGTGTGCCTGTACAAAGAACTAGCGTAAGTTCAGTTACCTGCTTTCTCGGAATTTTAGTTAGCCACTTATTGCAAAATTGTTCAATTACATTGCTTGGCTTAATTTAGCTTGCAACTTATTACATAATGCCACAACATGTTAATCCAATTATAGACGGCACCTATCTATGTGTTTGATACTTACTGTTAAGAATTACATGTTTGCCTGAATTTAAATAGCTACTTGTTTGTTTAACTGCTTGTCGCCGCAACAACGGGTTACAATGATGTTAATAACTACTTTTCAAAGCATCGAATTGAAACTCTTTAATTCCTTTTTGTTTAACTGGTTTGTCGTTATAACTCCCAGCTTGAGATGTTTTGATAACTTCAACTTTTCCAATCCAATCGGGCTTTAATGGCAAAACAAAGTTAGCCCAAGATCAAAGAGCGAGGTCCCCATGGACGTTGTATCATCCCACAGCAGCAAAGGGCAACCGCCCAATCGTGTATTATGAATTGCCAATCTTGATGCTCTAGAGGCTAAACTAGTAGTAGAAAGAGATTTTGCTTCAAGCACTTAGATATGAAGTTGACATGTTGAGGAAGCAAACAACACAATCGAGTGATACTCAAGACAACCATTAAATATTTGGTGGATTTCAAAACGAAGAAGCAAGCTGAGACTCCACCACATTGTTAAGGTCCCTGAAGGAAAAAAGGAAATTAAATTCCACTTGGTAAATCATAGGTGAAATGTTCTTTCCATCGTTGAATAACCTTTGTGTTGTTTGTTCATGTAATGAATCAAACCATTTGTTTTAGAGACCATGTAATAATTGTTTTTTGTTTTTTGTTTTTTGGTTTGTAATTTTATTTGAGAACAAGTCTATATTAATTGATAAGACTCAGAGACATTTCATTTTGATTGTTGTGCTAGACCTACAAATATGCCAATCGGGCTGAATGTGCATTCAACAATAATAGTAGTATAGATGGACCATAAGTACAGCGGCATGGCTTATGTATGTTAGTTGATATTATTGATCCATATACTCTATAAGTGTTTATATGTCTGTTAGTTCTGTACATTCTTCGTTGATTCACTCAGTATTTGAATCTTCATACATCGCTTGTGTACATATCTAAATGGTAGTACACATTATGCTGCGTGTGACATTTGAGTTGGACATGAAGTGTTAAAAATATTTGAATTCACCTTAAACTGGATTCTAGCTTCTGAATTTGAGTATCGGCATTGGTAAACCATATTCATATATGACAAATGTTGTAATACATCTTTGTCAGTCCTTTTGAAGATATATAAAAACACATAGAATGATTTGTAAAGATTCGTATAGGAATACAAAATGGATTCGAATTTAGTTGCTAGGGTAAACATGGATGCTTATTGTCCCAAAATTTGAAAGAAGCGGCAAAATGTCCACTCCCACGTCGGCTGCCCGAAGCCAAGTGTTTGGGAGATAGAAATTACTATCTACCCATTACACGGACAATCCATCGGCCCGGTTTCCACTGTTCTAAATAGAGGTAGGATAGTAACTTCAATAAGACGTGACACGACCGCCTCTGAGCCCATTCCGACACGGTGGGCGCCAAACATGGGAGGCAAAACACATTTGATTCAAGCCCGTCCGAAAGATCTCTGTTTCTCCCTCCATTTCCCCATTCATACACGGTGGGCGGCAAAACAAACTCGACTCGGCCGAAATCGATGTAGGCAAATATTTTCAATAGGGGCAGGTTTGTAACTTCACTCAAACGTGACACAACCGCCCTACCTGTTAGCCCCATTCATACACCGTGGGCGCCAACCATGGGCGCCAACCACCCTCTCCTCGCCCGAAATCGCTCTGGGAAAATATTGGCGAGATGCGAGATTACCGTCAGATCCCCAACCGAATTTAGACGTCCAAATTTTAAAAGGGGGTGAGTTCGTAACTTTCCCATATTTCAGACAGGCGCGTCCCAAAAACATGGTTCCTCATACCCCTCCCTCCATTTTCCCATTCATACACCGTCCGCGCTAGAACACCATCCCCGCACCAGCCTCCGTCCGCCACCCCATCCATCGCCGCCGTCCTCCACCACATCCATCGCTGCCTTACTCCACCACATCCATCGCCACCGTCCGCCACCATGCCAGAACGCCTACCAAGACCGCTTCGTCCACTGCTAGAGATGGACGTTTCTCTTCCACAGCGACGGACCAAGAGCCTTGCATCACGTCCTCTCACTTCATTGGCGACGTCGTCCTCTTTGTCGGGGCCGCTCACATGACCTTCTCCTCCACCGCAACGGGACTTATCCACTGATGGACCCGTCTATAGTCACAGATCTGCTTCCACGTCACCGACAGCCATCGCGCCCCCGATGCCTACATGGCGCCGCAAGAGCGGTGGTACTTCATATCTCCTCAACTTTTTGATCTCAACCAGAAAATAGATCTTAACTTGGTTACTCTACTTTCTTTTCAGCTCTCAGAATTTAGTTCTTAGTTCAAAGCAAACAATGGCTGCTAAATATCATTTCTCCGGTTTTCCCCTTTTATGATCACTATATGATCAGAATACGTGCTTCGTGTCATAATAGCACTGCTCGACCCATCAAGCTAAACAAGCTTAGTTGTTCAAATACAAATATAATATTATTAAAACAGATTCGTTTAATTGGTCAGCTAAATGTTCCTAAATTAGTTTCAAAAATGCATGTTCGCCATTCGGTGTGTATCTCTCTGAGGTGCCCACGGTGGGCCGCCCACCCTGGGATTTTGGGTCGCCCCAGCCCCGATTCCCCTCTCTGTTCTCTGCGTGCTTCCGATCTCTACTCTCCCCAACCGCTTTGCCTGCCGGCGACTTGCCATCCCCGGACGGCATGACTCTAGGAGGAGACGCCGGACTAACAGGAGGTCAGGAGAAACTCGCCCAACAGCGTCACCGCTGCCCAGACGCGCCGTCGTGCCTACCATCGCAGTCTGTTCAGGGCTCAGGCGTGCAGCACCCACTAAGCCAACCCAATTTATCCTGAGATAAGTCCTCAACACTCAGCAGCCACTCCTCATCACCCATTTTCTACTTGAGTCATTACTCAATAGGCCGGACTGTCATTCCGGTTTGTTGTGTGCTCAGTGCTACCTACACTTAATGGTTCGTATGTATTTCGGTAATCTTTAGTACCGAGAAGTTCACAGGGTTTTCAAAATTCGCCCTAGGAATGCATACACTAGTCATTTTGGATTGTTGGTCGAGTGACATTGACCTGATTACTCTTGCAAGCCAGGTTTGTTGAAAATTTTACTTGTCTTTCTTACTCATTCGATATAATATCCAATTATTCACATCGATTAGTTGCAAACAATAAGTGCTAGACAAAATTCTTGATTCAGATTTTGGCCGGTCTCTTACTGCAGTTACAATTCTGCATACTTGTCCTGGTGAGCTCACAAGTAAATTATTGATTCACTACATCTATGCTTGCCTTGTTATATTTGTTGTCAATATTCTTTTAGGGTGGACCACCCTGTTTCTAAATACTTAATCGTGAGACATGAGTGAATAGTATTTCTCTATGTGATCTCTTCCATCATGTGTGGGCAACGAACACCCATTGTATAGAAAGAAAGTGTCATTTCAAGCTTTTACATAGGCTTCGATCTTTTACAGGAATACAATCTGCCTACTTGCTTTGTGTCACACTACCAACACTCCACCCTTGAAGCTAAACATTATGCCACTCATAATTCCTTAGTTTATTTGTTCAAATACGAATTTCATATAATTCTAATGTTCCTACTTCAGTTTTGAAATGTGTGTCTGCCTGTTATAGAGACATAAGGGGTTTGTATTTCTGTGTGTGGTCTGGACAGCATGGTTGGGGGTGAACTTTGCATATGTAGGGGTTTATAGGGAGACACTCTTCGAGTTGAATCCTCAATGCATTCCATAGATAATTTGACTAATTTTTATGTTTTCATGAATCTCAGATTCTGAACAGCATCATAGTGATTTTGAGCTTGCGCGCATGAAAAGAATAAAGCAGAACAATACCATGGCTGTCAAACTTGGCATTAAGGGACTGAAATCAAGTCTGGATGCAATGCAATGCAAACGCTCTCCACCTACAGATTCATGCTCAGAATATGATCCTAACAGTGATTCTGGGCTAGAGGGAGGCCTAAGTCAATGTAGCTCCCTAGTGGAGGAGTCAGAGGAAGATGCCCTATCTTATTCACCCATCAAGGTGCTTGCTCTAACTTTCCAAGGTTATATTTGTCGCACATATCTTGCAACTAATGCTTTGCATTGCTTCTACTTTGTGGAACTGCCATTAGCTTAGTTTACACATCGTGTATGTGAATACGGCCTGCCTATCCATTTTCAGTACATATTCCATCTGTCATCATACCATATTTATCCATTCAAATGATGTTCTTGTGTATCAGACGTTCAAAAGGAAGAGGGCGATTGCTGATCCTGGAGGAGCGCAAGCAAAGTATTTGGAAAAGGTAGTGGCACCTGATAAATCAAATAGCCCATTAGGTGTAGTTGCAATATCACCCACCCACAAAACACCCCAACTCTAGCAGACTCTAGCCCTAATACACCGGGTCATTTCGATGCCCCAACTCAACAGACCCCAACCGCAACAAACATTATGATTATGCCATTGACATAGCACCAGCTCTCTGACATAAAAACCCCATTCCAAAGAAAGAGTACACCAAATCCGGTTGCCAAATCCCTTTTCGCACTGAGAGCGCCTAATTGCAGCAAATAGGACCCTGTTCCATTTCTTTCCCAGCTTTAGAAGACAAAGCTTATATTGTTGTCGAATCATGCGCATCTTTCCTTCATGGAAAGATTATACCGCATGAACCGCATGAACAATTTCCAGTCTTCCTCCGCTACTTACGCGTAAGTAATGTACTAATGTTATTCATGGTCATTATCGCATATGTTTACCTGATGTAAGACACAAGATTTCATTCTTTTAAATAGGCGAGGACCAAACTGGATTGTGAAGACGAGCAAGGGTTGGTTGCGCTTTTCAAGCACTCGTTGATGAAGTATCGTTCCTACGAGGCAAGCGCACTTCGATGGCAAGCCTCTAAACGAAATTTCAGTAAAGTCCCTTTGCTACATTTATCCGACGGTGACTGGAATAATCTTGTTACACATTGGTCTTGGCTGCACCATAAGGTACTATCTATGATATCACATCACAATTTGAACTACATTTCTGCATTCGCCTTAACTTCTCACTTGTAATGGTAAATTAAATAGCAGGAGAACATTACGTTCTCAAGGGACCATAGAATCTACGCACTATACTGCGACACGGCATTGCTCTTGTGAGTACCTCTTGCCCTGTATGACCATACTTACTTTCATAGTTGTTTGATTATGTAGCATCACTGCACATGTTAGCCTCGTTATCATCCATCTGGTGGACATTATAAGATCCGTATGGACTCTTACATAAATTTAGAATCAACCCAATGCTTTTGAAGACGTTTAGCTCTGCAGTCCTCTTCTAAGGACTGAACATCGTCTATGACTGTACTTACATTAACAGCTACTCCCTCCGTCCCATAATATAAGAACGTTTTGTATAGTACACTAGTGTTCAAAACACTCTTGTATTATGGGAAGAGGGACTGGTTCATTGTGTAGCATTCTGCATCTTATCTCCCTCGCCCACCATTTACAAAAAAAGATCAGATCTATATTTAATATTACCAAAAAGTAGAATACACAGAAAATGCCAGTGCAGAAGTGTAGCCCATTGCTCTTGTCAGTACATTTTGTCCTGTAATGCTTGTACTTCCAGGGATTGGTAATTGATTATGTAGCATCAATCTACATCTTATCTTCATTATCCTCTATCCCTTCCAAGATTATCATATCTATAATTACTCTCTACAAAATGTAGAGTACAGGCAATGCTTATGAAGAAGATTACGTGCTAAAATTCTTGAGTTATCCTTCCCTTGACATGGAGAAGGGCATTATAAAGCCGGTGTTAATCGCTAATGTAAGTCATTCCTTCTAAAGCCTTTATCCTCAACTGCTGTTTAATTTGCTCATACTCCCTATTGTTTATCTTTGTTTAGTTTGCTGTTTCTACCAAAATGCATGTTCGTAAGAACCGTAAGTTCTAAGTTTTACTTGTAAAATCAAATTCCTTATTCATACCATGCACATTACTCAATACTCCCTATATGTATGCTTGTTTTTGTGGATCTCTAATCCAAAGGTGTGGTGAAGCAGCCCACGCTTGCACCTTGTCATCTCCTGTTTTATCTTACTAATGTGGTCGATGATATGAACAACATGCCATGCACATTAACCAAAATAGATACAATGATTTTCTTTGCCCTTCATCTATGCTTGTTATGTTGACATGGTAATCCATTAGTGTGGTGAAGCTCCCCGCATTATAAACAATGCCAAATTATGCTATTGATATTTTGAACTTACTCTTCATTTTCTAATTTGAAATTGCATGGAATTGACAGCACAGTTATCATCTTTGTTTATACACAAGCAAAACCTGTCATCTCACTGCTTTGTTTCAGGGTGATATGCCTGATGGCATGCACAAGTCTGCTGAAGGTTGTGCGACAAACCCAACATATATTGCAGCAAAGAAAGAAGGCGAGACAACCCCAAAGTCTTGTCTTGATGCAAAGTTGTTCAAGTTACTTGAGACTACCGGTCGAGACAAGCTCACGTAATTAGCTTGTTCGAATCAGTTCGACTTCTTCAAATTCCAAGTTCTAGCGTAAAGGCATTCTGCAACTCAACTTCGACTTGAAGTCCTATCTCTAAGAAAGATTGCGGAGAACACCAATGAGAACCTCATCGCTAAACAGCTACACACTGAAGCTATGACCGACATGCTAGGTCGGTCTCATAGCCTTGCTCGGCTGACTTAGCATGGCAGTTCCTCATAATGCTAACCTTTCTTGAACTGTCTTGGAAGTGGGCTCGGTTCAGTATAATTTTGTTACGCTGCAATGGTGCCTTGTTTTTGTAATCTGCTTCTTCGTTGCGCTTTATGATCACTGGTGGCGAACTTCGATGCCCAGTGGATGTAATATACCATAAATCCTTTATTGTATAGTGTAGGTTTATTCTTAGTTACTATGCCGTAATTTCTTTATTGTATAGAGTAGGTTTGTTCTTAATTCCTACTAATTACTGCCATCATTCGCTATCTGAAAAAAATCACATGTAGTTGACCGGGCCGAAATATTCGCCCCTAACGGGCCTCGTGTTTAGCGGGCCACAATTGGGCCGGCCTGCATCATTCTTGGGCCCGAATGATTGGGGCCTTCACACTTTCTTGTGAGGCCCACAACTTACACCGCCTATATTTTAGTTGGGCCTTTTGTGGACCAGCGCTTAGTTTGGCCCAAGTAGCGTTGGGCCATTAACGAGCTGATTTTTGTAATCGCTTTATTACAGCCGAATAAAACCATGGGCCTTTAGCAGGCGAAATGCATATTGGGCCTCAATTTTCACCGATTGTCGACGGGCCCTCAAAGAAGTCGAGATGTAAACCGGCCTTTTGGGCCAGTTATATCACGCGAGCTACCGGGCGAAACATATCTCGGCCTTAGTTATTCCATCGATATCATGGGCCTTTAAGAGGCCGAAAGCTTAGTACAGACATCAACGGGCCGAATTATGCCACAGGCCTTTAACAGGCGCAAAGTCACGTTGGGCTTAACAGTTGCCACCTTTATCATGGGCCATTAGTGGGCCCGAGGTGCCGTCGGACCATATATGGCCCATGGGCCACGGGCCATTCCTGTGCCGAGAGTCACACCGGCTAAATGGGCCCATGTTCACATCGGGCCTCTAACGGCCGAAAGTCACTAGGCTATAATTGGGCCCAAATATTCGGCAAACAATTAACGGGCTAGATCTGGCTTCGGGCCGTAAATGGGCCCAAATATTCGACGAACAAGTAACGGGCCAGATCTGGCTTCGGGCCGTAAATGGGCCTTTATTAAGCAGGCCGTTATTGGGCTGGCCCACTAGTACCTCAGTAAGTACTACGGGCCTTTGACTAGGCCGGCCTTTTAACCTATATGGGCCTCTTTGGGATGTGCCACGTGTCGACGTATCATAGGCGCTCTGGGTCCAATGAGTGGATGACATCTGTCCCAACAAAGGAGCCGACATCGTGTTTCCTCCGACCAATGATGATTTTACATGTGGAAAATCCCCTTTGGTCGGGGCTATTAACGGGTTATCGGATCCAAAACAGGACCCGATAGCTTAACGGCGTTAAGATTCGGTGGATGCCACGTGTCGGTCACCCTTGATGAAAGCACTTCTATGACGCACGATTTATCATCATGGAAGTGGACACTTCCGTGATGATAATTTTGGTAATGTCATGGAACACTTCTACGACAGCACAGGTATGACTATCTTGATTCTTTCATAAAATCGTCATGGATGTACATGCATGACAAAAAACGCGACCTACTGTGACAAACACGTATCATCACGGAAGTGTATTTTTTTTGTAGTGATACTCCCTAGCTGCTATTAGTCTTCATGATTTCACTGTATTGCTTACCTGACTATGGCTTGTCTAGTGTAGTTCATCTTCCGTTGCATATCACATAGGTTCATTCTTACCGTTTGTCTTCAAATACCTCGTGTTTTGAAGACTTTCATAAAAATCGCCTATTCACCCCCTCTAGTCGATAACTAGCACTTTCAATTGGTATCAGAGCAAGGTCTCCTTGTTCTGTGTGATTTGGTTTAACTACCTGGAGTTTTACCTATATCGAGTGCAGGGATAATCAAGGTCTCCGCTGCGTGCCCAGTCTTTGATGGCAGTGACTACCCCTACTGGAAGAATAAGATGCGTATGCATCTTGAAGCCATTGGCATCGACCTCTGGTATGTCGTCAGGACAGGCGTTCCCAAGGTCGGTGAAGGTGTCACCGCTGCTGATGTCAAGAGGTTCACGCAATTGGACTCGACTGCCAAGAACATCATATGTGGTCATGTGAAGAAAGGATAGTATGGCCATATGACTGCTCTGGAAACTGCGAAGCTAGTCTGGGACTGGCTGTCCAAAGTCAACGAAGGTGTCTCAACACAAAGAGACTCAAGGATTGATGTTCTTCGCAATCTCACCAACCGCTTCAAGAGAAACAACAATGAGAATGTCCAGCTCACGTTTGATCGCCTTACTGATATCACCAATGAGCTTCGCGCACTCGGTGCAACTGAGATCACCAGGCATGAAATTGTGAAGAAGTTATTGAGATCACTTAACAGCTCATTTGACACTTTGGCCCTGATGATTCAAGAACGCACTGACTTCAAAGATCTCGATCCGTCTGACATACTTGAGAGGCTCAACACACATGAGTTCCAGCTATCTGAGAAGAGAGATATATATATGGCCCCAACTATGGCCAATCCCGTGCTTTGAGGGCAAAAGCTATTTCCTCATCTGAAGAAGAATCTGACTGCAGTTCTGGTGATCCTGAAGACATTGGCAAAGAGCTAGCAATGCTTGTGAGAAACTTCGAAAAGTTCTCTAAGAAGAATCACTTCGGAAAGTCTTCAACATCCAGCTAAAGAAATGACGAAGCGTCCTCTCGCGACCATAAGAAGAGAACATGCCACAAATGCAAGAAGCGAGGCCATTACATATCTGAGTGTCCTCAATGGGACAAGGAAACTAAAAAGAAGAAAAAGAGCAAGGGATATTATTCTAACGACAAGAAGAAGAAATCTTCAAAGTCTTCATCAAAGTCTTCGTCTCACAAGAAGAGCTCATCTGGCAAGGCTCATGCGTTCATTGGCAAGGAGATGGATCTGAGAGGAGGAGTCTGCCTTCGAGGAGGCGGAGGTGGAGTCTGAGAAGGAGTCTGATTCAGGTGTGGCGAGCCTGGCTCTACCTTCGTCATTTGTCGCCAAGTCCATCTTCAACACTGAAGATAATGGTCACGTCGCCGATGCTGAAGCCGATGATGAGGACGACTCTACTCCAACCTACTGCTTCATGGCACGAGGTGCCAAGGTAAACTCACGCGGTGCTTACTTTCAAACCTCCAGTGAAGATGACTTTGAGTGTGAATCCAAACCTAGCTATAAAACTCTTGCTAAAATTGCAACTGAACAACAAACTGCTATGGAATAGATTCAAAAGTTGCTAGACAAAAGTGATGACCTATTGGACGTAGAAATGAATCGAACTCAGTCCTTAATCAAAGACATAAAAAATCTTCGTGTTAAGTACGAGGAACTTGAAAGTCGTCATGAAACCCCCTCAGCCACTCATGAGAAGCTTTGCTACGATTATCTTCAAAGGAAGCAAGATCTTGAGAAACTGAGAGTGTCTCATGAAGATCTTCAAAAGGAGAACGATTCACTACTCTCCCAACAAATCAGTTCCGCTCAGGAAGATTTTGTGCCACCATGTTAAAAATGTCTTGAGCGTGATAATGATGTCTCTGTTGCTGAATGCTCCACTGCTTCTGATGTTGCAATATCTTCAACTGCTGATGTGGTAACTAACCCCTCTACTGAGGATACCACTACTATTGTTGATGAGAACTCTAGGTTGAAGACATTGCTTGAAACATGCATGTACAAAAGCATCAAAGGGCATCAGACACTATGTGATGTCCTCAAGAAAAGCATTCGAATGTAAAACCCTAGGAAAGAGGGTGTTGAGTTTGAGAGGAAAATGAATGTTGATGGTTCTTACTGGAAGCCTGAGCAGTACCCCAAAACCACGTGGGTTGCTGCACAGGGCCCTTCACTAGACCCATCCACCTTATCTGGTTTCACATATACTAACCCCATTATCATTGATGAATCCTTTGATTCAAATTATAAGCTGTTTAAGAATAAGAATGATGAAGTGTTTGCCAGGTTTATTGGTACTAACTACAAGAATGGGCCACCTTTGAAGAAGATCTGGGTGCCCAAAAAATTTCTTGAGAAGCTTCCCGTAAATGTCATCATGACACCACCTGGGAAGAAGACAAACCCCAGACCAAAGGCTTCATATGGCGCAAAGGCTTCATACAGACAGAGGACCTCACAAGGTCACCCTAACGCCAATTTTTTGCAGGGAAACCATCATCATACTCATGAATATGAGTGTGTTTCTTCTAACCGCTATGTTCACAAATCAAAGAACTTTTCTGCATATTCTTGTGAGTATTATTCACCTCCTGCAAGACTATTTGCTAGGGCTCCAAAGCCAAAGTTCTCAGATGCTACACTTAGACTCATTGCTTCTAAGCCACCCCTGAAGATGTAGGTGGTTAAGAAGAATTAACTTTCTCTTGCAGGGAAAGGTCTCCAGCCGGAAATCAAAGACATTTGACGCCAATGCTAGCGACCTAAAACGTCTTGTGGGACGCAAGTGTAAGTGCATCTAGTGCCACCCCTAGTTGGTTTTGGAGTATTGACGACAAACCTGGTTGAGGGACTAATGTGTTTGTGAGAATTGCAGGATAACACAGGTAGTAGTCCCTCATTGGTTCGGTTTACCTACCGGAGATGACCCCTAAAAATGTATGAAGACATTGAAGACAATGGCGGTATGTGAAGATATTCACATTGAAGTCTATGACAAGAGAAGGCATTGCGTGAAGACTATGGAGCGTGAAGACTTAGTTGTTTTGTTGTTTCCTTTTCTTCTTTGTTGATTCGTAGGAACCACCGTACTGTTAAGTGGGGTCCAAGTGAACAAAATCAGACTGACTAAAGTGATGCTCAACCAAATCCTATGTCTTCGAGCGAAGACTATGAGAGCAAATCTTATCCAGAGTCGGATGAGTCAGCTTTGCTTGTAGCCCAAGTCAAGCTGCCGCGTGTGTTTGAAATCTGACCGTTGTGACACGTGTCAGTTCCTTAGTGACCCAGGGTCATTTCGGACAAATCTGGTCGGGTTGCCTAGTGGCTATAAATAGCCCACCCCCTACACCATGAATAGGTGGCTGCTCAGAGTTAGTGCACAGCTTTTGTCGTCTGAGAGCAACCCACCTCCGAAGGGTTTGAGAGAGAGAAATCCTTGTGAGGACAAAGCCCAAAACACCCAGAGCCGAAAGAGTGTTTGGCATCACTGAAGTCTTTTCTCGTCCGTGATCTCAAGACTTGTTACACTTGAGGACCTGTGAATCCTCCACGGTTAGGGCGTTCGTCTGAGCATCCAAGAGTCATTGTGGATTGTCGGTGAATGAAGTCTGTGAAGGTTTGGAAGTCTACCTTGAAGACTTACGAGAGTGATTGGGCGGGGACTAGGTGTCCTTAGCTCAAGGGGAATAAGGTGAAGACACGGTCTTCTGAGTTGAATCTCAGCCTCCCTAACCAGCCGTTTGTCTTCATGAAGTCATTGCTTGCTTGCATTATCTGTTTGACTTCACTGTGTGACTACCTGTTCTGATTGGCTTCATACTACCTTCCATCCTGATCATTACTACCTAGCTGCTTATAGTCTTCATGTTGTCACTTCATTGAATACTTCACTATAGCTTGTTTAGTGTAGTCTACCTTCAGCTACATACGAATAGTGTTGTTTCTATTGTTTGTCTTCAAAACTCCCATGTTTTGAAGACTTTCATAAAAATCGCCTATTCACCCCCCCCCTCTAGTCGATAACTAGCACTTTCAATTGGTATCAGAGCCAGGTACTCCCTTGTTCTGTGTGATTTAGTTTAACCACCTGGAGTTTTAGCTATGTCAACTGCAGGGATAATCAAAGTCTTCGCTACGTGCCCTGTCTTCAATGGCACTGATTACCCCTACTGGAAGAATAAGATGCGCATGCATCTTGAAGCCATTGATGTCGATCTATGGTATGTCGTCAAGAACGGCGTTCCCAAGACTGGTGAAGGTGTCACCCTGCTGATGTCAAGAAGTTCATTCAACTTGATTCAACTGCGAAGAACATCATCTGTGGTCATCTGACCAAAGGACAGTATGGCCATGTGAGTGCTCTGGAAACGTCGAAGCTGGTCTGGGACTGGCTCTCCAAGGTCAATGAAGGCGTCTCAACTCAGAGAGATCAAAGGTTAGTGTCCTTCGCAACCTCTTCAACCGCTTCAAGAGAAATGACAATGAGAATGTCCAGCTCATGTTTGATCGCCTCACTGACATCACAAATGAGCTTCATGCTCTCGGCGCCACTGAGATCACCAAGCATGAAATCATCAAGACGCTTCTGAGATCTCTTGACAGCTCATTTGACACCCTAGCCCTGATGATTCAAGAAGGCCCTGACTTTAAGACACTCGACTCGTCTGACATACTTGAGAGGCTCAACACACATGAGTTCCAGCTATCTGAGAAAAGAGATATCTATGGCCCCAACTATGGCCGAACTCGCCCTTTGAAGGCAAAGGCTGTTTCCTCATCTAATGAAGAATCTGATTGCAGTTCTGATGATCCTGAAGACATTGGAAAGGAGCTTGCTATGCTTGTGAAGAAGTTCCAGAAGTTCACAAAGAAGAAAGGCTTCAGAAAGTCTTCACGTTCCAACTCAAGAAATGATGAAGCATCCACTCATAACCACAAGAAGAGAACATGCCACAAATGCAAGAAACCTGGTTACTACATCTCTGAGTGTCCATAATGGGACAATGAGAAGAAGAACAAGAAGACCAAAGAATATGATTCTGATGACAAGAAGAACAAGAAATCCTCAAAGTCTTCTTCCAAGTCCTCTTCCAAGTCTTCATCACACAAGAAGAGTTCATCTGGCAAGGCTCGTGCTTTTGTTGGCAAGGAGATGGATTCATAGGAGGAGTCTACTTCTGAGGAGGCAGAGGTGGAGTCTGAGGAGGAATCCGACTCTAGCGTTGCAAGTCTGGCTCTAGCTTCAGCCTATGTTGCCAAGTCCATCCTCAACACTGAAGACAATGGATCCGTCACCAACACTGATGCTAATGACAAGGACGACTCCGCTCCCACCTACTGCTTCATGGCACGCGGTGCCAAGGTAAACTCACGCGATGCTTACTTTCAAACATCTAGTGAAGATGACTCTGATTATGAATCCAAACCCAGCTACAAAACACTTGCTAAAATTGCAATTGAACAACAGAAAGCTATGGAACATATTCAAAAATTGTTAGACAAAAGCGATGATCTGTTGGATGCTGAAATGACCCGATCTCAGTCCTTAATTGAAGACATAAAAAATCTTCATGTTAAGTACCAGGAACTTGAAGGTCATCATGAAACACTCTCAACAACCCATGAAAAGCTTTCCTATGATTATCTTCAAAGGAAGCAAGAACCTGAGAAGTTGAGAGCGGCTCATGAAGATCTTCAAAAAGAGAATGAGCCACTTCAAGCTCAATGCATCAGTCCCACTCGGGAAGGATTTGAACCACCATGTCTAAAAATGTCTTGAGTGTGACAACGCTTAATTCTGTTGCTGAATGTTCTATCATTGCTCTTGTTGCAATATCTTCAATCGTCGATGTGGAAACTAACCCCTCTGCTGAGGATGCCGCTGTTATTGCTGATGAAAATGTTAGGTTGAAGACATTGCTTGAGACAGGGATGTACAAAAGTCTCAAAGGGCATCAGACACTATGTGATGTCCTCAAAGAGCAGATTTTGAACCGAAACCCTAGAAAAGAGGGTGTTGGGTTCGAGAGGAAAATGACCATTGATGGCTCATACTGGAAACCTGAGCGGTACCCCGAAACCAAATGGGTTGCTGCAAAAGAACCTTCAGTGGATCCATCCACTTTATCTAGTTTCACTTGTGCTAACCCTGTCATCATTGATGAATCCTTTGATGCTAACTATAAACTGTTTAAGAATCAGAATGGTGAAGTGTTTGCTAGGTATATTGGTACTAACTGCAGGAATGGACCACCTATGAAGAAGATCTGGGTGCCTAAAAGTTGTCTTGAGAATCTTGCTGTGAATGTCATCATGACACCACAAGGAAAGAAGACAAACTCCAGACCTAAGGGTTCATATGGTCCAAAGGCTTCATACAGACAAATGACTCACCCAAATCACCCTAACGCCAATATTTTGAAGGGAAATCATACTCAGATGTGTGAATATGAGCATGTTTCTTCAAACCACTATGTTCCTAAAACTAAGAACTTTCCTGCTTATTCATATGAGTATTATTCACCACCTGCAAGGCTATTTGCTAGGGCTTCAAAGCCGAAGTTCTTAGACGCTGCAATTAGACTCATTGCTTCGAATCAAACCCAGAAAATGTGGGTGGTTAAGAAGAATTAACTCTCTTTTTGCGTGGAATGGTCTCCAAATTAAAAATCAAAGGCGTCTGATGCTATTGCTGGGGACCTAAAACATCTTGTAGGGCGCAAGATAAAATGCCAAACTGAACTTGCTATGTGATCTAGTTTATGAGTCGACTGCCATTTATCCCATCTATTCTAACCTTGATCTGAGCTTAGATGATCGTCTTATCCGTAAAATGTTTATGCTTCACAACACTCTTGGTGAAGCCTATCCCCCTAACTCTCATCAGAGGGCATGACACCAAAGTCTTGAGAATGGATTATGGACGTTGGATGCACTAACCACATGATCGGTGATCGAAGTCTTCTCATGGACTCAACCTTACGTCCATCTCGATAAAAGCCACATCACATTTGTCTTGACCTTTGGTAAAAGCAAGGTATTGGGTCTAGGTAGAGTTGCAATATCAAGGATCAAGCACATGGATAAAGTGATGCTTGTTGAATCCCTTTGTTTCAACTTAATGTCATCTCAATGCTTTGTGACTTAAACATGATTGTGCTATTTGGAAAATATCGTTGCCTTGTACTAATGGAATCTGACAAGTCTCTAGTCTTCGAAGGGTATCGGAAAGATGATCTGTACATGGTAGATTTCTCAGCAGGACCACAGATGGTCGTATGTCTTCTAGCAAAAGCTTCAGAGTGTTGGCTCTGGCATCGGAGGCTAGGGCATGCTGGCATGAGGAATCTTTACACTCTCGCAAAGAAGAAACACGTCGTAGGCATCGAGGGCGTCAAGTTCAAGAAAGATCATCTATGTGGTGCCCGTAGTTGGGAAGATGACAAGGGCCAAGCACCCCTCGAAGACAATCATGACTACATCTCAACCCTTCGAGCTACTTCACATGGACTTATTCGGTCCTACTCACTACTCTACTCTCACTGCTACTGCTTGTCTCTATGGCTTCGTCATTGTTGATGATTATTCAAGATATACTTGGGTGCATATAATTCTCTTCAAGACTGAAGTGCAGGATGTCTTCGTGAGGCTTCGCCAACCGTGCCATGAACAACTATGGCGTCAAGATCAAGCACATCAGGAGTGACAACGGCACAGAGTTTAAGAACACCGGCCTCGACCTTTACCTTGATACCTTGGGCATCACTCATGAGTTCTCTGCTGCTTATACACCTCAACGGAATGGCATCATGGAGCGCAAGAACAGAACACTCATTGAAATGGCTCGGACAATGCTTGATGAGTACAAGACTCCAAGAAAGTTCTTGCCTGAAGCCACTGATACTGCATGCCATGTCATCAACCGTGTTTATCTTCACAAGCTTCTGAAGAAGACGTCCTTCGAACTCCTAACTGGTAAGAAGCCAAATGTCGCCATTTCAACAGATTTGGAGCCAAGTGCTGGATCAAGGATCCTCATCACACTTCAAAATTTGCACCGAAAGCACATGAAGGTTTTATGCTTGGTTACGGAAAGGATTCGACTTCCTACGTAGTCTTCAACCTCTTTCACTATAAAGTGGTTGAAACTGTGGATGTCTTGATTCGATGAGACTAACGGCTCGCAAAGAGAGCACACCGCCAACTGTGCTAGATCAAGTACCTCCTTGTGAATCAATCAAGCAAATGGGAGTCGGAGAAATCATACCATCCGAGGCACAGGCTGAAGATGAACTGATCATTTCTGCACCTAATCAACCTGAAGACAATGCTCGGTCTGAAGCTAATTCTCAAAATAAAGACAATGTTCAGCGAGAGCAAAATCTTTGCCAAGTTCATCCTCGTGTTGCAAATGAAGTACATATTGAGAAGATAATTGATAGCATCAATGCGCCTGGTCCACTCAGTCGTTCAAGAGCTACTCAAAGAGCAACACAGCTAACCAATTTCTATGGGCATTTTGCATTCGTCTCAATCTCAGAACCCAAGAAAGTTGATGAAGCCTTCTTGGAACCTGAATGGATTCAAGCCATGCAAGAAGAGCTTCAACAGTTCAAGTTGTACAATGTATGGGAACTAGACAAGCGTCCAGACCCTCGCAAGCACAACATAATAGGCACCAAATGGATATATCGCAACAAACAAGATGAGCATGGTCAAGTTGTCAGAAACAAAGCACGACTCGTTGCTCAAGGATATACTCAAGTTGAAGGAATTGACTTCAATGAAACATTTGCTCCAGTGGCTAGGCTTGAAGCCATTCGCATACTGCTAGCTTCCACAAATCATCATAACATCCTTCTGTATCAAATGGACGTGAAGAGTGCCTTTCTCAATGGAAAGATTGAAAAAGAAGTGTATGCTACACAACTGCCTGGCTTTGAAGATCCAAAACATCCTGATAAGGTATACAAGCTCAACAAGGCACTGTATGGCCTCAAACAAGCCCCTCGTGCTTGGTATGACACACTCAAAGACTTCTTGAAGAGAAAAGGCTTCAAACATGGTTCTCTAGATCCCACTCTCTTCACGAAGACATATGATGGTGAACTGTTTGTGTGCCAAATCTATGTGGATGAAATTATCTTCGGCTGCACCAACAAGAAATACAGTGATGAGTTTGGTCACATGATGCAAGAGCAATATTAGATGTCCATGATGGGAGAGCTAAAGTTCTTTCTCGGTCTTCAAATTCGTCAGCAAAACAAAGGCATCTTCATATCTCAAGAAAAGTACCTCAAAGACTGCCTGAAAAAGTTTGGAATGCAAGACTGCAAAGGCAACACGACGCCAATGCCAACCAAAAGTCATCTGAGTCCCGACGCCAATGGTAAAGAGATTGATCAAAAGGTGTACCGCTCCATGATTGGTTCTTTACTTTATTTATGTGCATCTAGGCCAGATATAATGCTTAGTGTTTGCATGTGTGCCCGATTCCAAGCGGCACTAAAGGAATCGCATCACTTAGCTATGAAGCGAATTCTTTGATATTTGGATTACACCCCACACACTAGGATTATGGTATCCAAAGGACTCAGAGTTTGATCTAGTTCGATTCTCAGATGCTGATTATGCTGGTGACAAAGTGGATCGCAAGTCTACATCAGGCACGTGTCACTTTCTGGGTCGATCTCTTGTATGTTGGTCTTCAAAGAAGCAGAACTGTGTATCTCTCTCCACTGCTGAATCCAAATACATTGGTGCCGGATCTTGTCAAGGCCAAATTCGTGTGGATGAAGCAAACTCTCAAGGACTATGGCATCCATCTGAAGAATCTGCCACTCTACTGCGACAATGAAAGCGCCATCAAGATTGCAAACAACCCAGTTCATCACTCGAAGACGAAGCACATTGAAATTCGTCATCACTTCCTCAAAGATCATGTTATGAAGGAAGATATTGATATCATTCACGTCAAGACAGAAGAGCAGTTGGCTGATATCTTCACAAAGCCCTTGGATGAGAAAAGGTTTTGCAAGTTGCGGTGTGAGATAAATATCTTGGAACCCTCAAATGTCCTGTGATTAGGCACACATTCTAACACTTATGCATTTAGATGGCTTAGATGTGCAACACACGAAGTAATGTATATCTTCAATCAATGAAGACATACACTCTAAGTGTGAATACATTAATATGGAATTTGACTTCGGAGCGCCACGATAATTGTGCGCCGTATCTAGGTCTAATACTTCCTATACGGTGGGTAACGCCACCACCAAACTTTTGTTTGAAGTGTTTCTCTTGGCGTCATATTTGCTAAGTCTTCATATTTGATTTATCTTCATCCCTGGCTTATATTCAAGTTTATCTTCAATTGGTCGATTTGACCCTATACTAGTTATATACATATTTGTGTTTTGTCCTCTACAGCATTAACTTATAGCTATGACTTCTTGCTTGAAACTTTTGATCTAAGTGAATGTGATCGGACCCTAACCTATCTATGCTTCTACCTCAACTCTATCTGTCCAAATCATATGCATTCTATTGAAAATTGTCGATTGTCTTCACTGAGACCTTGTCAGCTGAAGTCAATCTGACAAACATTTATATCTGTTTTTAAATGCTACATCCTTTTGCCTAAAAAACTGAGAATTCGGAACGACCACCCCGACAATCCAGGCACAACTCCCGTAGTGTTGCATGCTTGCCACGTGCCTTTCAGATGTGAACCGCCAGGGGCACCTGCGTAATTACGCTATGCCGTCCCTTTCCTTATAAATACCCATCACATCTCAGTCAAAAAATTCTTCTTCCACCTCGCCACCTCTCACAAACCCTAGCGCCTTTGCTAGCTCTCGACGACGCCGGCGACGAAGCGCTTAGCTGCCGTGACTTCTCCGACGTTGTCCTCACGCCGGCCGCGGACCTCATCCTCTCCGTCGTCGCCGTAGGGGTCCTTCGTCGCCAAGTTAGGGCACGGAAGACCGAATTGCTCGGCCTCCAACTTCGCTCCGTCTAGCAGTTCTTCGTGTGGTAATTAAAAATCACTTTTTAGCGCCTTTCCGATCTGATAGATTCGTCCTTCCTTACCAAAAGTGGTTTCTAGATCTACAAAGTTGAATCTATCTCTTTCTGCATCTGATACAATGCCTAGTCTATTCACTTATACTTCTTTACAAGTTAGATCCCTCACTTGTACTTATTCTTGGATTCGTACAAATCTGGAACCAACTCTCAAAACATATAAGTGAATGTCTTCGTGCTATGAGGTCAATGTCTTCTAAACTCATTTATCTTCAAAATCTTCTGAGAATGCATATGACCTCTTCCCCTTCCCTCGCACCTCTAATGCTGTCACAGGTACATGTCCGTGGGAGAATCCCTTGGTTCTCATAGTCTGCATTCATTTCCAGAATTCTTACAGAGTCACATCACTTCTCCTGAAGCCAGTCCTTGTCTGACCAGTCGTCGGAAGCCATTGCAAGTACTGAAGCCTTTCCGATTAAGCTTCATGGCCACCGAAAAATCAGCAAGAAAGGGTGGCAGACAGCACTATGGGAACACTTCCAAGGATTTGCCTCCAGATTTGCACGAGCTGTACAAAACAGACCCAGAGGAAACCTATATTGGACGCAAGAATCGAATCCAATGGATTCGAAGATATTGGGCAGAGGAATGGTTCAAGTACAGATTCGTCACAGAAGAGTATGCAGAGAAGAATGCCATCAAGGCACCCTGGGGTTATATTCTGTACAAAAATCTTCCTCCCGGGACAAAGGCTGAAGCTATTGAGCAAGGATTCTATCCATGCATGGTGCACGGACCACAGCCAGAGAAACGGACCACAGCCAGAGAATGCTGACCCTTCTTCTCTGCTATGGTGCCGTGAAGACAATCTATTCAAGCGCAACAACCAGTTTGCAAAAGACTCTGCTGTAAAGAACAAGAAGGAATTCAGCTGTGACTTCAACGCTGGTCCATCTGCTCCTCGGGAAGATGGGACCCGTGAAGCCAATGAAAACAGGATCGGCCCCTTCTACAACCTCGATGGCCTCATCTCTCACATTGCCATTCAAGGAGCAAAGTGGATCATTCTATGATGATGCTGACACTGATGATGCTCCAGCTCCTCCTCCTAAGCCGCAGAAGCAAAAGAAAGCTAAGGCTTCAAAACCAACTGATGCCCCAAAACCTTCTCGAGTGAAGCCATTGGCAACTACCCCTCCTGCTCCAAGTAACACCTCTGAAGATCTCCCTCGCATCTCCAAGAAGCGCGAGAAGCCACAGAAGAAAACTGTTCAAAGATCCAGTCAAGCACTGACACCAGCTGCCGTTCTGAGGACCGAATCTGAAGCCATTGATCTGTCTTCAGATGAGGAGTTTGGTAGCGATGCTCTTGAGCTGCTAATAAAGAGCAAGCAAGAGGCGGTGATCTTCAATGATCTGCCTCTTTTCGATGTGAATATTTTGGACAATTTCATTGATGAGTGGTTTGACAATCTAGATCTCAGTTCTGATGATCTTCAACTCCCCATTGGCATCAGCGTCGCCTTCCAAGGCGCAATTGCTCCTGAGCAGGCTCTGGCTCAGCGAATTGTTGAATTAAAGAACAAGATTGACTTTGAGAAAGAGCAGTTCAAGAAGCATGTGGCCAATCTTAGTGTGGCTGATGTTCGTAAATTCAAGCCGATGTCAATGATTCAAGGAGGCGTTTTCAGAAGAAACGCCAAGAAGCCAAAGGTTCAAGAGAGCGCATAAAGAATCTTTTGCTGCCAAGTGTGTTCAAGCTACAACGGCCGAGAAGCGCCAAGGCACTTGGGCTGCCCAGCATTGACCCCACGATGGCTGCCAAAAAGAAGAAGAAGTCTACTGTGGCCTCAACTGAAGCTCCAAGGCGGGAAGAACCTCACATTGTCTTCCTAGCCAGCTTGACAGGCTCGAAGCCTAAGGTCCCCACAGTGGCTTCAGAACAAAAGAGAACCAAGGCAGCTGGAGCTGACGCCAGGAAGCGTAAACTCAAGAACACCACTGATAATGCACCTCCCACCAAGAAGAGAAAGACCAAGAAGAGAGATCGGGCTGCTCCCAAAGAGCCCCTTGTTGTCGAGCCCATTGCTTTTGCTCATCCGGCAACTGAAAATCAAGAGCGTCAGTTGATAGTTCATGAGCCTGCTTCTACAGAGGCTCCTAAAGCTGAAGAAACTCCAGCCGTTGACCCCATCACGGCTGAAGACATTGGTCCCCACGACAATGTTGAAGATGATGAAGTCCTTCCTCAAATTGAGAGCCCAACCGTATCATCGCCTGTTCTCACGAATAGCGAGCTCATCAGTATTGGTCGTCCCTTGACGCCAATCTCACAGGATGCCTCATGGGATGATCGCCCCCAACCAACAACTCCAAGCCAAGACTCACCAAGTACACCCCGTCCTTCACCTGTGCCAGTCATCAGCCAAATTGAGAATGACAACAACTACATGGAGACAACACCGTCACCAAAAGCGTCGCCCGTGTTCCAATGGCTTCGCAAAGGCCTAAGGCCATCCGTCTCCATGACAACTATCACAGAAGAAGACTCCAACCAGTCCAGCTCAGTGGCACGTTAAGTGTTCCCAGAATATAATCCTTCTGTGACGGTTCCAATGTCTGAAGCTAATGCTTCTGAAGACAATCCGGCTGCATCAGCCGATGAAAGACAAGGAGAAGAAGAGCGTGTTGCTACTCCCCCTACCACCCAAGAAGTTCTTCTTGAAGGGAACGTGTTTGTGCCCTACCCTCCAGCTACTCATGTGGAGGTTGAGAATCATGAGGCAGCCACCAATAACACTACTAAAGCCAATGACATTGTCATGGCTGAAGACAATGTGGAGCCTGCTATGAACACTGTGCATGAAGCAAATGATGCACCTGCAACAAATGTGCAGCCAGACGCCCCTACTAATGCATTGAGCAAGCATTCTATCAAGGCAAGCTCGTCACAGTGAGATGGCCAATTCTGGTTCCTCCGCCTGCTCCCGGACCTCAGTTCAACTATCATGTGGAGCACAGGCCTCAGGTTTAGAAGCCAAAGCCGAGGTTGCCAAGGTTTCCAGGTACTGCATCTGCACCAGGATCGTTCAATATTAATGGCTTCATTGCACACAACACCTTCTTTGATAGCGACAAGAACCCCTACACCAAGTCAAAGATTTCATCTGATCGGTTCTGGAGCTATCAGCAGGGCAGCTACTACTCATGCATTCTACACAATCAAGGTCGCATATTCCCACATATGTGTCTTGACACTGAATCCATAGCTAGCTTGCCCTGTTTGGAAGAAGTGCTGGATTACTTCAGAGAAGCTGGCCTCTTGCAGTTTGTCATTGACAAGGAACACTGGAATGAAGAACAGCTGCTCCAATTCTATGCCACCCTCCATATCCGTGGCTACAACAGGGATCCGAAGACATGGGTCCTTGAGTGGATGACAGGCAATATCCATCATGAAGCCAAAGCTCTCGATATCATTGAGCTCACCGCCTGCCCACTCCAGTGATCTGTTTGAACCTGGTTGTCGACTTTCACCGTGATGCTTTGGAGAGCATTTTCCAGAAGCCTGAACCCAACATGAGCCAGATGCTCAGTATGATGAAGCCTTTGCCTCCAGATGCTGAATATCCTAAGGAGTTCTTTGTTGAAGACCTTGAGTATCTGCCACGCACCATGTACCACATCATAAGACGAACTCTTTGGCCCATCAAAGGACACTCTCCAAATGCAAAGCTTGAAGGTGCAATGAAGACTCTGGTCTTCCATATTCTCCATGGCAAATGCTTCAATGCTCAAGACTTCTTTGTCCGCCAGCTTGTTGCATCAGGCTCCGACATCTTTGGTCTGAAGTTCTATGCTCCCTGGGATATGCATCAAGCTCCACTCTGCTTTCAACTATCAGCCCTCTGCACGCAACCGTATTGTCTTTTTTCTAGAGGTTGACATGTCCGTTGAAGCCATCTACCTAGAGCCTGCCAAGGAGCCCATTTATCTTCACAATGCTGATCACCAAAGCTTCACTCAGCCCATTGAAGGAGTTCTGTCTGCCACTCGTGTTTATCCTTTGGCTGGTACTACACGTGCACCTGACCGTGCCCAACAGAAGCCACTGAAAGCACCATTGCTCAACGGCCTCGGAAGCGATCTCGTGTTCTCAACGACCGAGAGCTTATCGTTGCCCTTCATTAGAAACAGGATAAGCATCATGAGTGGCTGAAGTGCCAGATGAAAAGCCTCTTGGTGGATGTAAACAGGATTTGCAACCTTGCCACCAAGAATGCCTTTGTCTCTCATGAAACCTGTCGGCGGACATGGAAGGGTCTGACTCTAATGTGTTCTGAAGATGATCTTCAACATGATGGCTTTTTTGAGCGATTCAAATTTGACTCAACACCCCCCCAGGAAGGCTGTTCTACAACGAACTCCATCTCTTGAAGACTCTGAGTACTCCTCCTCTGCTGCGACAGTAAATGCCAGAGTCATCGATGATGAAGACGATGCTACTTCACCACCTCCATCGTCAGCACGTATCGACACTGCACCAAGTTCTTCTGCACCGCCAAACCCCGACGCCGACCCTGCATCTTCTCCTACTCCTTCTGGGAACGAGTAGAGGCTCTATGTCTTCAAACCTTTTTGGTCCTTACTGACAAAAGGGGGAGAAGCATATGAGTTGATAGTCTTCAAACGGGTCCAAATGGGCGGTTGCTTTATATTTTGCCTAGTGTTTACAACTCTCGCTTTTGATACAGTTGGTTCTTTGAGTTGTAACACTTAAACTTGATGGCCGTCTGCTACTTGTTTGCTATTCTGTGATGCGATGATAAATTCCACATGTGCGATGATAAATCCCGCACGAAGTCATATTGCGGACGTCGATTTTTCATTATGCATGTCATTATCTTCATTTTATCACATCATGCATGATGAATTTGTCTTCATAAGTTGAAGAGGATCTCCACAAGTACAACCTGCCATGCGCATTTGCATTCCAAAAGCAAATTACTTATATGCACATCTTGAGGGGGAGCCTTTTGCTACTTATGAAGACAATACCTTATCCTTTACCATTTCACATACTTTTATCCCCGTTGAAAACTTCAACCAGTTTGTCATCAATCACCAAAAGGGGAGATTGTAAGTGCATCTAGTGCCACCCCTAGTTGGTTTTGGAGTATTGACGACAAACCTGGTTGAGGGACTAATGTGTTTGTGAGAATTGCAGATAACACAGGTAGTAGTCCCTCATTGATTCGGTTTACCTACTGGAGATGAGCCCTAAAAATGTATGAAGACATTGAAGACAATGGTGGTATGTGAAGATATTCACATTGAAGTCTATGACAAGAGAAGGCATTGCATGAAGACTATGGAGCGCGAAGACTTAGTTGTTTCGTTGTTTCCTTTTCTTCTTTGTTGAGTCGTAGGAACCACCGTACTATTAAGTGGGGTCCCAGTGAACAAAGTCAGAGTGACTAAAGTGATGCTCAACCAAATCCTATGTCTTCGAGCGAAGACTATGAGAGCAAATCTTATCCAAAGTCGGATGAGTCAGCTTTGCTTGTAGCCCAAGTCAAGCTGCCGCATGTGTTTGAAATATGACCGTTGTTACATGTGTCAGTTCCTTAGTGACCCAGGGTCATTTTGGACAAATCTGGTTGGGTTGCCTAGTGGCTATAAATAGCCCACCCCCTACACCATGAATTGGTGGCTGCTTAGAGTTAGTGCACGGTTTTTGTCGTTTAAGAGCAACCCACGTCCGAAGAGTTTGAGAGAGAGAAATCCTTGCGAGGACAAAGCCCAAAACACCCAGAGCCCAAAGAGTGTTTGGCATCAACAAGTCTTTACGTCACGTGATCTCAAGACTTGTTACACTTGAGGACTGTGAATCCTCCACCGGTTAGGGCGTCGCGTTTGAGCATCCAAGAGTCATTGTGGATTGCCGGTGAATGAAGTCTGTGAAGGTTTGGATGTCTACCTTGAAGACTTACCAGAGTGATTGGGCGAGGACTGGGTGTCCTTAGCTCAAGGGGAATAAGGTGAAGACGCGGTCTTTTGAGTTGAATCTCAGCCTCCCTAACCAGACGTATAGTTGTCACAGCAACTGGAACTGGTCGAACAAATTCTTGTCCTCCTAAAGCTACTGGTTCTATCTCTCACTTCTCTCTACTTACCGTTTGTCTTCGTGAAGTCATTGCTTTGCTTGGATTATCTGTTTGACTTCACTGTGTGACTACCTGTTCTGATTGGCTTCATACTATCTTCCATCCTGATCATTACTACCTAGCTGATTCTAGTCTTCATGTTGTCACTTCATTGAATACTTGACTATAGCTTGTCTAGTGTAGTCTACCTTCCGTTTCATATGAATAGTGTTGTTTCTATTGTTTGTCTTCGAAACTCCCATGTTTTGAAGACTTTCATAAAAATCGCCTATTCACCCCCCTCTAGTCGATAACTAGCACTTTCAGCAAGATAAACTGCCAAAATGGTCTTACCATATATTTCATCACAGGGTTTCTTGACAAGCATCCTATCTTACCTAACAAGAATCTAAACTTTGATAGTATGCTTGTTCGTCAAATGTTTGCGCTTCACACTTCTCTTCGTGAAGCCTATCTCCCTAACTGCACTATAGGATACGTCACTGAAAGTGGCTGAATGGATCATAGATAGTGGATGCACTAACCACATGACTGGTGATCAAAGTCTGCTAATGGATTCAACCCTACATCCATCCACTAAAAGCCACATCACGTTCGACGACACTAGTAAAAGCAAGGTATTGGACTTAGGTAGAGTTGCTATCTCAAAGGATCAACACATCGGTAAAGTGATGCTTATTGAATCCCTTGGTTACAACTTAATGACTGTCTCAATGCTTTGCGGTCTCAACATGATTGTGATAATTGGAAAATATCGTTGCCTTTTGCTTACGAATCCCTAGTCTTCGAAGGTTATCGAAGAGGTGATCTGTATATGGTAGATTTCTTCGCAGGACCACAGCTTGCCGTATGTCTTCTAGCAAAAGCTTCAGAGTGTTGGCTTTGGCATCAGAGGCTAGGACATGCGGGCATGAGGAACTTGCACACTCTCGTGAAGAAGAAGCATATCATTAGCATCGAGGGCTTCTAGTTCAACAAGGATCACCTATGTGGTGCTTGTGAAGCCGGCTAGATGACTAGGGCCAAGCATACACGAATGACAATGATGACTACATCATGTCCCTTCGAGCTGCTACACATGGACTTATTTGGCCCTACTCACTACTCTACCCTTACTACCAATGCACATGTCTATGGCTTCGTCATTGTTGATGATTACTCAAGATATACCTGGGTGCATATAATTCTCTATAAGACTGAATTGCAGGATGTCTTCAAACGATTCGCCAATCGCGCCATGACAAATTATGGAATCAAGACCAAGCACATCAGGAGTGACAATGGCACTGAATTCAAGAACACCGGCCTTGACACTTATCTTGATACATTGGGCATCACACATGGGTTCTCTGCTCCATACACCCTTCAGCAGAACGACATCTTGGAGCGCAAGAACAGAACCCGCATTGAGATGGCACGGCCTATGCTTGATGAGTACAAGACTCAAAGAAAGTTCTGGCCTGAAGCCATTGATACTGCTTGCCACATCATCAACAGAGTTTATCTTCATAAGTTCTTCAAGAAGACATCCTATGAACTCCTAACTAGTAAGAAGCCAAACGTTAGCTATTTCAAGGTCTTTGGTGCCAGGTGCTGGATCAAGGATCCACATCACACTTCAAAATTTGCACCGAAAGCACATGAAGGTTTTATGCTTGGTTACTATTGGGGAAATAACTATTGAGTATAAACCGCCCAGGAGGAGCCGGGTTATGCTCAGGACAGTTTACCAGTATTGAAGCCCATGAAGACATAGAAGATGGCGACTTACGAAGGAGACTTAGTAAGAAGGCCCAAAGCCCAAAGGCGGGTCAGGGCCCATAGATATAAACCGCCACTGATGCATGACTTGTACTGTAAGAGAGGAAAGAGTAGATACCGAGCCGGACATGTTATGAGCCGGCCGGGATTCTATGAACTGTGGGGCGTCAACCTGTGTATATAAAGGGACGACCCGACAGCGCTTTAGGGACAAGAAACAACAACTCAAGAGCCAGGCAAAGCGTATTCGCTCCCTGGTCATCAAAACCCTAGCAATACCAACCTCAAACTGGATTAGGCTTTTACCTTCACCGCAAGGGGCCGAACCAGTATAAACTCCCCGTGTCCTTTGTCCTGCTTAACCCCTTTAAGCTAATCTCGTTGCGATGGCTCCACGACTAAGTCCTCACACTAGGACATCTTCCATGACAATTCCACGACGGTTAGCGCCCACCATGGGGCCAGAGGACGTAGGTTTCGAGTTCTTAAAGGGCAGCTTCGAAGGGATCAAGGGATACTTCATGGGCCGGATGACCAAGAGTCGTTGCGGCAAGCTCTACATCGATGACGCAGGCTGGGGCCCCGAGGCCGGCTCAGTTGAGTGCGGGTACCGGCCGGGTCCCTTTTAGTGGAATTCACGTCTTCATCGGCAAGATTGGCGAGCCGGGCCCTGAGCCGGACATCTGCACCGACACCATCGAGACGGCTCAGCGTGCGAGACCCGCACGAGTTCAGCCTGCCATGAAGCGTGCCTTCGTGGGATCCATCCATGGAGAAGAATACGAGAATAGAGCGGTATCTGGTGAGGAGATGGTCGTCTACTCCGATGGCGAGTCCTCCACCAGTGAAACCGAGTCATTGTATCCACTGCAAGATGGCCGTCTTAGGGGCTGTTCCGATGGCGACAGCATTCCAGACCCCTACGAGCCGCCGAACCGGGTTGCAATCTTCATGGCTGGTACACAGCCAGTGCTGAATTCCTAAACTGCGGCGGTGTTGATTTCCGGGTCAGCAGTGGGGACGGCAGCCGGGGCAGGAGGCCCTGCGCGCCCGCCGGCTCAAGTCTTGTCCGGTTTACTTAACGCTTTAGCAACGCTGATGACGGCAGAGGTTAACTAGGCAAACTAAGATCAACATAATGCGGAGGTCGCAAAGTTGAGAGATCAGATAGCTCAAGCCAAGGAGGACCTGGCAGCTGAGGATGTGAGGATGGCCACGGTGCGGGCTGAGTTGGATGTTCAGGCACAACGGATTCAATCGGAGGCTTACCGGCTCATGCTAGATCAAAACGCTTCAAATTACGTCATGAGGAGAAGGTATCAATCTCGCCGGCCGCCGATTTACGATGCAAGGAATCTCTTTAACACGCCAGAGCAGGAACTAGTAACTCGCCAAAGGGTAGACCGGGTTGAAGCACACAGGGACGGAGCGCCAGTTCGGCCACGCATGACGGATCCGCCTCGACAGAACAATATCCCGCCACAACACGTGCCAACACCACCGGGTCATTATTCTAACCCCTTGGATAACATGGTCGCTGCGGCGTCACGATTAGCGGCTATCCCGATTGAAGGCGAGTCTCCAGCGGCGGTGGAGACGCAGAAGGCTAGAGAGCTCCTTCAGACAGCATTGGCTCAGCAGCAGGCTTATTCTTACAGTCGTGAAAGGATTCATTCCACCCTCGCCTAAGCCGGAGCTACAGCAGTATATCGATGAGCCGGTTTGTGTCAAGCGATCGTGGAACCGTAACCCGCCTCATGGACATAACCCGACGGGCGGTGGTGCTGATGCTCAGGATGTAGTGGATCAAGGTAGAGCACGTCGAGAGGCCGAGCTGGCGGCGCAATACACGGACCGTCAACCCACTCCGGTTCGTCCGACAACTTCGATGGAGCCAGGTGTGACTTTCAGGACTCTGGGTGTGCTGTGTTTGGTTCCGGCTCTGCGTAACGTACGATTGCGCAAGGATTTCAAAGGTCCCCGTAAGGTGCCCAACTACACTGCCGATTTATCCCCCGAAGCATGGGTTGAGAGTTATGAGATGGCGATGGAATTGCTGGATGTTGATGAGGCTGCATGTGCTAAGTACTTCACCATGATGTTGGAAAGAACGGCTCATACTTGGTTGAAGGGGTTGTCAGCCAACTCCATTCGATCATGGGCCGAGTTAAAAGCCAGGTTTATCCAGAATTTTAAGGATACATGCAAGCAGCCCATGTCAATTGTGGATTTAGAATCATGTGTCCAAGAAGATGGTGAGTCAACAACCCATTGGGTGTGCCGGGTCTCAACAATCCTGCACTCATCAGATCGCATCAATGCCGATTCAGCGGTCTTGACGTTGGAAAACAATTGTCGGTTCATGCCCACTGAAAGCGAAGTTAGGGGCGGACTTAAAGCGTCCTTTGCAATGACATGGGGAAACTCATGGCGTCTCTGGTTAAGTATGATGACTCTGATGGTACCAAGGACCCCGAGTCGGACGATGAAAAGCCGGGAAAGGTAAAGAAGTGTAGCAGCAGAACCAGAGGGCAGCAGCATAATCCGGCAAGCCATGGAAACACGGTAAGCGCAAGGCTAACAATAGTTTGGACTTTGTGGCTGACACCAATACGCAGAATAATGGTCAATCTCGCAAGGGTAAACCGCCCCCACAGACTGGAGGATCAGGCATCAATATTGAGCACCTGCTAAACCAGCCCTGCCCAAGATATGGTACGCGAGAAAGACCATCTGGTCACCTCTGGAAGGATTGCTTCATTATGAAGGAGTACAAAAATCCAATCTATTTCAAGGAAATCATGGACCGGGCGGCGGTTCGGGACCCGGCTCCCACGAACTGAGTTAGGGCGGTGGCGGTTCAAGTTCTGGATTCCAAGGCAATCAGGGCAATCAAGGCAGTCAGGGTGGTTACAATCAGCAGAATAATTAGTGGAGTCAACAGCAATAACAGTCGGGTTATCAGAGCAACCCGAAGCAAGCGGTTGAATAGTGGATGATCATGTCTTCACCACTAGCTTATGCAAGCGCGACCAGAAGCTTCATAAGAGTGTGGTGAACTCCGTTGAACCGGTAGTTCCCTGTTATTTACGTTGGTCTGAGCAGCCCATCATGTGGAGTCGGGAAGATCACCCGCCCCGGGTTGATAATACGGGTCGCCTGGCGTTGGTAGTGGCACCTCAGGTTGGAGGGTCTAAGTTCACCAAGGTACTCATGGATGGAGGGAGCAGCATCAATATTCTCTATTATGAGACTTTCTGTCGCATGGGGTTGACATATAAAAATCTTAAACCGTCGAACACTGTTTTTCATGGCATGGTGCTGGGTAAGTCAGCATACCCAGTTGGTAAGATAGCTCTGGAAGTTGCTTTTGGAGATGATCATGACTCTAGATCAGAGACCTTGACCTTTCAAGTGGTGAAAATTAAGAGCCCTTATCATGCTTTGTTCGGACGGACGGCTTATGCTAAATTCATGGCCAGGCACTATTATGTTTATCTGCAGCTCAAGATGCCGGGTCACAAGGGGACCATCACAAAGACACGGAGCCGGAAGATAGCCTTGGAGGGTGAAGAGGGTGATCGACTTACGCCGAGTCGGTTTGTGCAACAGATGAGTTGAAGTTTTACAAGGACAATCTTGATCCGGCGGATATGACTTCTTTGAAAAAGCCAACTACGGAGCATGATCCGTCCTTGAAGTTTAAATCAGCTGATGAGACCAAGCTAGTTGATTTCGTTCCTGGCGATTCATCCAAGCAGTTCAGCATCAGCTCTAATCTGGATTCGAAATAGGAAAGCGCGCTCATCGAGTTCAACCGTGAGAACCGGGACATCTTTGCATGGAAACCTTCTGATATGCCAGGTGTACCGAGGGAACTCGCTGAGCACACTCTCAATATTAATCCCAAGTTTAAACCGGTCAAGCAATTTCTTCATCGTTTCAATGAGGAAAGGCGTAAGGCCATTGGTGAGGAGGTAGCCCGGCTCTTGGCGGTTGGGTTTATTGTTGAAGTTTTTCATCCTGGGTGGTTGGCTAACCCGGTCTTTGGTACTTAAGAAGAACGGCATGGCGCATGTGTGGATGTCACAACCCTAGAATTGCTTGTATTTAGTTGCATCTGTGGAGCATCCATGCATCATGGTTAAATTTATGAAATTTGAATTGGGGATGATCAAACCCCTAGCACCACAACAATGCTAATAGGTTCAACCTAAAAATATTTTTCCAATGAACCCAAATTGTCCTGCAAAATGTTCATGATTTATGGAAAAGGGTGAAAACCATATCCAGAGATGATGCATATTTTTCCAGGACATCTTTGGTATTTGAATTAACACAATACCTATTTGAGTTGGAGCAAATAAATCCTATTAATATATTTATTGCTCTAAAAATTCTGAAACTTGAGGTGGGGCCCTGTAATAATATGGTTTGCACCCACAAACAATTTCAGGATTTATGAAAATGGTTTAGTGCTTGAACTAAATCAAAATAGATTGAAATAAATAGAAAACAGGGAATAAAAGAAAGGAAAAAGAACGGAGACTCACCTGGACCCTTACCTACCTGGCGCCACCAACTGGCCCAGCTGCTGGATGGCCAAGTGCTATGCAGCCCAGCTGCCAGTCGTCCTCCTCCTTGGGGATGTATGAAGGACGCCAAGGCGTGTGCCTCACTGTCACCACGCCGCCTGCCACCTCCTCGCTTCCCGCCTCCCCGACGTTGCTTTGGATGCCACGCACCCCCCTGGCCCTCTCCTTCTCTCTCCCGTGGAGATTTCCCTCTCTGTCCCTCTCACCCGTGACCATCCGCGAGCGCCCGAGAACACCGGCGAGCTCCACCATGGCCACAGCCACTCCCTCGCTCCCTCTCCGTGTCCCCGAGCTCCGCCACGACCCTGTGGAGCTACACACCCGACACACGCGACCGGAGGAGGCCCCAGTCAACCGGAGCGTCGTCGTCTTCATCTCCGGTGCTCGGAGATCGACACCGTCGATTCGCCGACGCAGAAGCTTCCCCGAGCCTGCTGAGCTGCTACTCCGACCCCTGTGAGCTCCTGCTTCCTCTTGCCCTCCGCTACTCCTCACGCCCGTCCCCTAGGCCGCAAACCCGCCGTGCCCGTGAGCTCCTCATGGCCGTGTTTGTCATTGCCGTCGATTGAGCTCGCGTCCGTCGTGCCCGAGAACGTAGCCGAGCTCCTCACATCGCCAGTAGCTCTACAAGCCCCTTATCTGGCCTCCCCATGCTCTACAGCCCCGCGTCGCTCGAGGCCGCAGTTCAGACGCCGCCGTGAGCTAGCTTCCGGCAAGCTCAAGCCTCCCCGCGCCCTCCTGTGGCCTCCTCTGGATGCGGCCGACTGTGGGCTACGCCTCGGTGCCCTTGCACGCCGCTCCCGTGGCCTTCTGGCGCCTTTCCACCGTGCCCAGTGGCCACTGGCGGTTAACCGCCGGCGTGGGCGGTCATTAGGGCCTAACCACCCTGCTAACCAACACGTAGAGTCACTAACAGGTGGGCCCTAATGTTTAATTAACCTGGCTAACTAATTAACTACGTCAATTAAGCTTTGTTAAATCGCCATGCAGTGCTGACACATGGGTCCCACGCCACGAGTTGACACCGTCAACCCTGTTGACTTGTCGACATCACACAGCGTCATCTTGTCGACGCCAGTAAAGTATTGTTGGGGAACGCTAAGAAAATTAAAATTTTTCCTAACGGTTTCACCAAGATCCATCTAGGAGTTCATCTAGCAATGAGTCATGGGAGAGTGATTGCATCTACATACCACTTGTAGATCGCGTGCGGAAGCGTTCAACGGAACGGGGATGATGGAGTCGTACTCGCCGTGATTCAGATCACCGATGACCTAGTGCTGAACGGACAGCACCTCCGCTGCTCAACACACGTGACGGAGCGGATGACGCCTCCTCCTTCTTGATCCAGCAAGGGGAAGGAGAGGTTGATGATGATCCAGCAGCACGCAGGCGTGGTGGTGGATGCAGCAGAACTCCGGCAGGCTTCGCTAAGCAACTACGGGAGGAGGAGGAGGTGTAGCAGAGAGGGAGGCGCCAAGGGCTTGTGGTGCGGCCACCCCTCCCTCCCTCCCTTTATATAGGTGCAAGGGAGAGGGGAGGGCGCAGCCTTGCCCCTTCCTCCAAGGAAGGGTGCGGCCAAGAGGAGGGGAGGAGTCCATCCTCCCAAGGCACCCTGAGGTGCCTTCCCCTTTAGGACTCTCCTCCCCAAGTCTCCTTGGCGCATGGGCCTTTTTGGGGCTGGTGCCCTTGGCCCATATAGGCCAAGGCGCACCCCTACAGCCCATGTGGCCCCCGGGCAGGTGGACCCCCACCCTCCCTCGGTGGACCCCGGACCTCTTTCGGCACTCCGTTGCATAATACCGATAAAGTGCGAAACTTTTCCATGCGACCAAAATAAGACTTCCCATATATAAATCTTTACCTCTGGACCATTCCGAACTCCTCGTGACGTCCGGATATCATCTGGGATTCCCAACAACATTCGTTTGCTGCATACTCATATTCATACAACCCTAAGCGTCACCGAACCTTATGTGTAGACCCTCACGGGTTCGGGAGACATGCGCATATGACCGAGACGGCTCTCGGGCAATAACCAACAGCGGGATCTGGATACCCATGTTGGCTCCCACATGCTCCTCGATAATCTCATCGGATGAACCACGATGTCGAGGATTCAATCAACCCCGTATACAATTCCCTTTGTCAGACGGTATGTTACTTGCCCGAGATTCGATCGTCGGTATCCCAATACCTCGTTCAATCTCGCATCGCAAGTCACTTTACTCGCATACCGTAATGCATGATCCCGTGACCAAACACTTGGTCACTTTGAGCTCATTATGATGATGCACTACCGAGTGGGCCCAGTGATACCTCTCCGTCATACACGGAGTGACAAATCCAGCCTCGATCCGTGTCAACCAATGCCAGACACTTTCGGAGATACCTGTAATGCACCTTTATAGTCACCCAGTTACGCCAGGACGCTTTGGTACACCCAAAGCACTCCTACGGTATCCGGGAGTTACACGATCTCATGGTCTAAGGAAGATATACTTGACATTGGAAAAGCTCTAGCAAAACGAACTACACCGATCTTGTGCTATGCTTAGGATTGGGTCTTGTCCATCACATCATTCTCCTAATGATGTGATCCCGTTATCAACGACATCCAATGCCCATAGTCAGGAAACCATGACTATCTGTTGATCAACGAGCTAGTCAAAGAGGCTCACTAGGGACATATTGTGGTCTATGTATTCACACGTGTATTACGATTTCCGGATAACACAATTATAGCATGAATAAAAGACAATTATCATGAACAAGGAAATATAGTAATAATACTTTTATTATTGCCTCTAGGGCATATTTCCAACAAGTATTTCTGGAATTAAAATAAATCAGGAATGATTTAAGAATTTCAGTAATTACTCAAAACTTCGTAAATTCATAGAAAATTATCTATAACTCCAAATAAGATAAATTATATATGAAAAATGATCAGAAAAATGCAATCTATCCATCTGTACCATTTTCATGCATTTTAGAACAACTTATAACTACTGTTTAGGACAAATCATGTAAATGGCATTTGAATTTCCACATATGGAGTTTTAACTGAATCTTGGATTCAAACCAACTTCATTTAACCTGTTGTTAGTTGCATTAGCTCAAATCACAGCATATTGCCATGTCATTAGCATGCATCATATTGTGCATTGCATTGATTGTGTTTCCTTCTCTACATTTTCGTAATTGTCCCTCTCGATAGACGTGGTTTCGACGATGAGTTCGATGACACCGATGAAGAGCTATACTATCTTTAGAAGTGCCAGGCAAGCAAAACCCCCTTGTTCATTCTGATACAATCCCATTCTCTCGCTCCTGCTCTCTTTTACTGCATTAGGACAACAACAATTCAACTATTACATGCTGCGGTAGTTGAACCCCTTTTCCTTTGCATGACCTGTCATTGCCACAGTAAATAGATGAAACCCACTAGCATGAGTAGGAGTTGTTTGAGCCCTGATGTGCCTACTCATTCATGCTTGTTTGTCATGCCTGCTACTGCTTAGAGTTGAGTCAGGTCTGATTCATCGGGGATGAATTGGAAAGTGGTGAACATGTCCTACTGTTGAGAGCTAAGTGTGTGAACACGATTTGGTAAAGGTAGTGGTGAGAGGCCATGTAGGAGTACATGGTGGGTTCTCTCATTAAAACCGTCCTCAGAAACTGAGTTCCGTGTTTGTGATCCATTAACAGTTACTACCACACATTGGAATGCTTAAGTGCCCCTCTCGACTTATTAATCAACCTGATCTCTGTCCAGGAGTTGCAACTAGTTTCGTGTTTGTAGGTAGTGTTAGTAGTCTACCAAGTGGCACCCGATGCAGGTGGGCTTGGGACAGACTAGGCACCGTGGCGGGTATGCCAAGCGCCGCCCTTTTGGTGGGCTTGGAACCTGCCACATCAAGTTTGGGGCGTGAGCGACACCCCCGCCGGATCTCCTTGCGGATGGAACCCGAATAGGCGATAAACCCGGAAGAGAGACTTGTGTGGTTAGTCGGGTCGTGGCCGACTCCTCGCCAAAGCTTCCTCTTGAAGGTTGCCGAGATACACGACGTACATGGTGGTAAGTGACGAGAGCGTGTGTGAAGAAGTACACCTGCAGGGTTAACATCATCTATTCGAATAGCCGTGTCCATGGTAAAGGACTTACGGGTTGCTGTACAGTTCATAGATAACTTGAAGTGGATACTATAAAATGCGCAAGATAAGCGTGAGTGCTATGGATGGCGTTCTCGTAGGGAGACGGGAGCGGATCCATGGTGGTGTATTGATATGGTGAATATGTGGACTCGTGTGCGCCACCTCAAAAGACTTACTTGCAAATGTAGTAAAAGATAGTTACCGAGTCAAAGCTGGCTTCTTTGAGTTAAACTCCACCACCCCCCTTTGTTGATACTTATGCATAGGTAGATAGTTCTGATGTAGGTCTTGCTAGGTACATTTTTACTCACGTTTGCTTAATTTATGTTTTGCAGAGAGACTTCAGTCTCGCTAGTAGTTCCGCGTGGACTTCGACGTTTAGCTTGTTACCTCAGCTACGATCTTGTACCCTTGGGAGGGTTGGTAGATAGTCCGGCTTCTCGGCCTTCTTCATTTGTAGTTGTCTATACTCAGACAAGTTAAGCTTCCGCATGTGCTCGTTGCTTGTATGTTTCAGATGTTGGGTCACGAGACCCATGTTTGTAATACTTGGCTCCTCGGAGCCTAATGAATAAATACTTGAGTCGAGAGTTATGTTGTGATGCCATGTTGTATTTACACATATCGAGCATATTGTGTGTATGATTGAAATGCTTGGTATGTGTGGGATCCGACAACCTAGTTGTTTATCCTTGGTAGCCTCTCTTATGGGGAAATGTAGTCTTGTGATTCCATGAGCCATAGTAGTCCGCTATAGCCCGGGTTCACTGAGTCCCTGCTTAGCCCAAAGACTACTCGCCTCCTAACACCTGATCGCCATGTGATTCACTTCTTGCTCCTGTGTTTGTCCCTTCGGGAAATGTCACGCGGTGACATCCGAGTCCTGCCTTGCCTCGCTATAGCCCGGGTTCCTGTAGTCCTGTTAGCCTGCTACAAGGTTACAGCCCGGATTCGCACTGTCAATCGGCTATGATCGATGTTGATTCATGTATGCCTGTCCCCGTAAGTTAGTGCCACTTTGGGTTCACGACTAGTCATGTCGGCCCGGTTCTTCATTCATATGGATGCTAGCGACAAGATTCATATACGTGGCCAAAAGGCGCAAACGGTCCCGGGCCATGGTAAGGTGAAACCCGTGGGAATACCGTGCGTGAGGCCGCAAAGTGATAGGAGGTGTTACAGGCTAGATCGGTGTGACTTAGAATCAAGGTCCTGACAGCTTTGGTATCAGAGCCTGACTGCCTGTAGGATTACCAAGCCAAACTGGTCGAAGTTGTGTGTAGAAATGTTTTAGTTATATGTAGGGAATTGATTGTGGGAGGGACGTAAGACTCTTTTTACTCCTTTACCTTATGCCCTTCTGATCTGAGTCATCCTCTTCTCTTCTACGGGGGTTAAGAACTAGGCTTCTCATCTCTTTATCAGGTTCACATGTTAATAATCTGTAGAATCTTAGGATTGTTGGTTCCAGGCCTCAGTTCAGTTTCTACTACTTTTAGTATGTTGTCAATTGAACCAGAACCTTGATATGATGTTATTAAGTGACTATGCAAATCCTTGTGAACGTCTCAAATCGTTTTCTAAGCATTTACAACCGTTATGCTGTCCGAGTCATCCCAGGTTTCTAAACAGTCTGATGCATTTGCAAATCCCTTCCTCCCATTCCTGATGTCCTTTTGGGCCAGATTAAGCACACTAAACGGTCTGTTGAGGTACTCTACTGCCTCGACATATAAGATGGAGCTAGTATTATGACCCTAGGCATCCTGGAAATCACCCAGTAATCTAGCAATGCTTTTTATTCCCAGTGTGATGATTCTGGCCGCCATTCTCGAAAGCATCCTGTGATGCCATTTAGTAGTAGGTATTTTACCCCTGGGTTCTTGAGCCGAAGATTCACTCTAGTTACCTCGTGTTGGTAGTGTTTTCTCGTTCCTTTAGGATATTAGTAACTTTGCGATAGTCCTCAAGGTCCGTGGTATTTCCTTCTTCCAAATACCATGAACTGGTTATGGCAGAAGTTCCTCACATAACCGAAAGATCACAACCAGAGTTCTCTTGATGAGTCCTCCATTCATAGTTGTGAATCTGCCAGTCCTTCCTCTTCAGCATGGGTTATCCGGAAGTAATATGTTGAACTTGTTCGACATACTAACCTATGCATCCATAACTCAGAAAGATATATGTTCCTTTGAGTTGTCCCTATGTAGTTGTATTCCGATCCTTGTCTATCAGTTGATAGTCAAGTTTATGTCGTGCATTCGTGTTCTTTGACGCGTGCTATTCTTGTGGTCCGTCAAGCCGTCCTATTTCAGAATGAATAGGAGAAACAAACTCCAGAACCTCATCCATATCTAGGATTGGGTCAAAGCAATTGTATTCCGCAGACCAAAGTGCCAATCCAGCTGTTGCTCTCTCTACCTTGGAGTGTTACCACCTTTATGTCAGGATTGTCATGAGAATTGCACCACCTCTTATGAATTCTTGATTTAGTGATACTCCTCGCCATCATCGTTCATTCCTCTGTCTCCGTGTTATTATAACCGGATTACCGACAAGTGAATTGTGATGTGTGAAATCAATACTCCTAGCAACTCCGTTGCTTGGTAGTTAATGGACAATACCTCATTCTTAGCGTGTTGATTGTTGAATCATCACCCTAAGGCTAATCGTGCGACCTAGTCCTTATTTCTGGTGCACTCTTCGATCAAGAGTTAGGATTGTGTCAATCCTTGTTTAATTGATCACATCATCTTGTCTCGAAAGCAAGATTGTTCCCGAGCTTAATAACATATCGGTGGTTCGTGATTTTCCGAATATCTTCTCGTAAGTATCTCTGTGTTGTCCCCTGGCCGATTACGTTCAGCTCGTGATCAAATGGTTTTCCTATAAACCATTCTTTCTTCAAGAATCTGTGTTGGATACCCTGAACTAGTTGGTTGAGCTAAACAACAACTTGAAGAGTTGGAAGATAAAAGTTTTGCCTAACTTAGTTCATTTTCAAAGGGATATCCTTGTGTTTGTGTGGTTGTCGAAGAAAGATGATATCTTCATCAATTGGTCCTCGTGATCAGTTATTGGATCTATTGTCTTGTCCAAACTTTGATTTGAGTGTGGGTTATCCTCAAATCAAATCAGAACAAACGATGTTCGTAATGTTGTCTTACTCGTGGTTGATCCCTCGAGCATACACCATTACATCCTTTGGTCTGACCAATGCTATCACCGTGTTCACTTAATTGTGGAATTCCATCTATATGGAAGCCTGGATGGGTTGTTGTTGAGCCCATTGACAATATTTTCATCTTGTCCATGATTCATGTTGAACATCTAAGTCAGTGTTGGAAACTTTTTGAAAGCATTTTCTTCGTGCCATCTCATGTAGGATATGTTTGGATGAAAGAAGTAACTTCCTCTAATTCACGTGTATTTGATGTAAGTTGTCGCCTTGAATTAGAGAAAGCTTGTTTTTTCTTTCCCTGGAATCATCACAAGTTAGTCATGCCTATGTGCGAAGTACTCTATTGCTTGATAGGTTGGCCGCCTCCAATCCATATGTGTTTCCTAGCACACCAAGCCATTGACTGATTTTTTCAAGGAAGAGAAGTCTATGCTTGGGATCTAATCCATGGACTTGCGTAAAGACTTCGATATCCTCGATGATGGTTCCCTACCAGAACTCGGTAGTGTTTTGTTGTAAGACTACTGTGTGGTCATGCTTCTATGGGACGGCAAGTTCACGTGTCTTTAGCAGAATCAGCTCATGTTTTTGAGCTTGCTATCGTAGTTCATATCCAGAGAACCTCGCAACGTCGTCTCGTCGATTTGTGTTGCAAACCTTCATGTTTCTCTCTAGACTAGATGAGTCTGGAATATCCTGACACCAACCAGATCTGAATCTCAGGCAGATATGATGGTTGGAATGTTTGCCAAGTACTATAATATTGGTCTCTCTATAACCAGAAAATTGGATGTCGTGGCCAACACACCCAGCCGGAAGACCTATTATTGTAGTATCTTGATTGAGGACGTTGGCCACCTCCCCATAAGGATTCCGTAGAATTTACTTCCGTAGTTATTCCTTATGGATTCTTGCGCTCCCGAAGTCCGACCTTCTACTTGATGTTCTAGATACCAAACCATATCTATAAATTGGTTACGCTAGCACATCAAGGAGAACATTAGAAGCGGAGTGCTAAGTGTCTCTCAAGCACGTATGTTGGTAAGACCTTGATGAGTATGGAATTGCTCAAGTTCTTGAGAGCACACTCAGTCACTAGGTTATATCCTCGGCATCATCTGGAATGTATTCTCCGCTTGCTGAGTTGTCTTGTAACTCTAGTTTCCTTCCAAACTGAGTATGCCATTTCTCCGAATTCCTTCAAACGATCGTTTGGGAATTGCCTTAGGCTGGTATAGATAATTTCAATGATCTTTGAATCAAAAGTAATTCTTTTTGCCACTGAAGGGAATATATCTATGAGCCACCTTCCCTAAGGTGCCCTGTTATGGAATCATGGCAATTATCTCCTCGCAACTTTGAAACCATGCACCATCCTACTCCAGCGTGGGATTGTTGCCCACCAAATTGAACCTCCGTCATCTCTTTCTTCCATCCCTCTTAATGTGTGTTTTGTGTCTCAGCTCAAGATATGTTTCAATGTCTCATTCCGTGAGTTGATCTTGTGATCATTAATATGATCCTAAGTTGCTCGAACCTCAAGAAGATTGATTCTTCTAAAACTCTCCTTTCTTCTCATTGTCATGTTGGATGAAGTTCTCAAATCAAGACGTCGAGATCAAGATGATGCAATGGATCAACATCTTCGAGAAGGACAGTTGGATCATGAAGATCGTGTTAGTTTTGCATCCCCTCTCTCTTCTTACCTCACGTCTAGAATCTCGGGACGAGATTCTTGTTTAGTGGGGTGAGTTGTCACAACCCTAGAATTGCTGTATTTAGTTGCATCTGTGAGCATCCATGCATCATGGTTAAATTTATGAAATTTGAATTGGGGGATGATCAAACCCCTAGCACCAAAACAATGCTAATAGGTTCAACCTAAAAATATTTTTCAATGAACCCAAATGGGCCTGCAAAAATGTTCATGGTTTATGGAAAAGGGTGAAAACCATATCCAGAGATGATGCATATTTTTCCAGGACATCTGTCGGTGTCAAAACCGGCGGATCTCGGGTAGGGGGTCCCGAACTGTGCATCTAGGCGGATGGTAACAGGAGACAAGGGACACGATGTTTTTACCCAGGTTCGGGCCCTCTCGATGGAGGTAAAACCCTACTCCTGCTTGATTAATATTCATGATATGGGTAGTACAAGAGTAGATCTACCACGAGATCAGAGAGGCTAAACCCTAGAAGCTAGCCTATGGTATGATTGTTGTTCGCCCCACGGACTAAAACCCTCCAGTTTATATAGACGCCGGATAGGGTTAGGGTTACACAGAGTCGGTTACAATGGTAGGAGATCTACATATCCGTATCGCCAAGCTTGCCTTCCACGCCAAGGAAAGTCCCATCCGGACACGGGACGAAGTCTTCAATCTTGTATCTTCATAGTCCAGAGTCCGCCAACAGTGATAGTTCGGCTATCCGGACACCCCTAATCCAGGACTCCTCAAGAGCCCCTCAACTAGGCTTCAATGACGCATTTAGTCCGGGCGCATATTGTCTTCGGCATTGCAAGGCGGGTTCCTCCTCCGAATACTTCATAGAAGATTTTGAACACAAGGACAGTGTCCGGCTCTGCAAAAATAATTTCCAAATAACAATCAGTAGAGAGAATAATATTTACACAAAATCAATCTGGCGACGATTCAGCAGCGTGCCGTCACGCCACGGCCAAGTCTTCATTCGAATCGTTTTTACTGTACCACCTCAGCGCGTTTAGCGAGGCGGTTTCCTTGGCACGTCTTGTCAAAGCAGAGATTGTGTCCCCCTTATTCCTGGATTCTCATCAATACAGATGTGGGTAACCCAACCGCGCCATTGATTACGGCGCTTGGGAGATAAGCGAGTTTTACCAGGCTGGTGGGGGACGCATAGCTTCATCCGTCCATATAAGGGGATAAGGATCCACCCTTTCACCTATGCCTTCTTCCTCCTTTGCTCATCCATTTCACAAGACTCGAGCTCCAGCGCCCAAGTCCGCACATCCCACCTCAACCTTCTCCAACTATGTCCGAGCGGGAGGCAAGTGGATGGCCTCCTCCACACGGAGGGGCACATCAAAGGCTGCGGGAAGCCGGATACTTGTCCCATGACATCACGTGTCGGCTCCCCGACAAGGGCAGCTCCTCCCCACCCCAGGCCCCATGAGAGGGTGGTGTTCCTCACCCACTTCCTCCGCGGACTAGGTTTTCCACTTCACCCATTTGTCCGGGGGCTCATGTTCTACTACGGCCTGGATTTCCATGACCTGGCCCCAAACTTCATCCTCAATATCTCGACGTTTATCGTCGTGTGCGAGGCTTTCCTCTGCATCCAGCCCCACTTCGGTTTATGGTTGAAGACCTGTAGCGTCAAGCCGAAGATAGTGGGCGGCCGACAAGGCGAAAGGCTTGAGGCGCCATGGCGGCAGGATGCCCAACGTTACATGGCTTGAGGGCTCCTTCGTGGAGACCATAAAGGGGTGGCAATCGGGGTGGTTCTACATCACCGAGCCGCGCGACTCTAAATGGGCAGCGGCCCCCGAATTCAGATCTGGCTCCCCTACACGGCTCACCTCATGGAAAGAGACGGGCCTGACGTGGGGTAATTCGGAAGAGCTGACCGGACTTCAAACCTGCGTCCAAAATCTGGTGAACAAGAATCTCAAGCTTGCCAACGCAGTCCAGGTCATGCTCATCCACCGGATCCTCCCATGCCAGCAACGGGCCTTCAATTTGTGGGAGTTTGATCCGGCACAGCACCGAACCTTGAGCCGGCTCTTCGACACTACGTACGAAGATGCCTGGAAGGTGCTGTTCAAGGGCGCCGAAGCTCCCGCATCCGCTACCGAAGATCGCGGATTCAGCTCGCAGCGTCAAGCCAGCGAGGTGAGTTATTTTACGCTTTATGGGACTCTTGTTTTTCATAGTCTGACTCTATATGGGATCTAAACTCCCTTACCTTTGACAGGATTGGCAGAAGACGGCCGGACAGATTAGTTGTCCGGCTCCCTTGCCGGAAGACCCAACGGATGCCCATTTGACGGGGCTGCTGGTCCCGGCACCTCACGTGGTGCCGGAGAAGAAGGCCAAGAAGCAGGCCACGGGAACTCGAATGAGCTCCAGACGCCAGGCGGTGTCGGACTCACCGTCTGACGACTCCGAGGTGGACTCCTCCCGTGAAGACGAGGAGGAGGAAAAAGAAGCCTCTCCCCCAGCGGGGAGAGAGAAGAAAAGGAAGGCCGCCCCGACTGGGGAGGCCGGAGGGTCCAAGAAAGGAAGGACCCTTCCTCCGGACTTCTCCACCAACACCGACAACGACAAGGAGGAATGGCCACCAAGGGCCAAGCCCCTGGCGAGATCGTGGTGTCCTGACTCGAATAGCTCATGACTTTTTATTTGTCGTGCATAGTGTCTTCTAACGCCGAATATAACCATGTAGCCCGCCTAAGGACGGCAGGCTCGCCGCTTGCCGAGCGGCTCCTCGGATTCGCTGGATGTGAATAGCACTTCACTTCCGACCGCCTCCTCTCCTCGTGGACGCAGACGACACCGCCGTGGAGTCCCAAAAGGGCCCAACCAGGAGGAGGTGGTCCCGGAGGCGCCAGCAGGCGACCTCCCTGACTCCGGCGAAGGGGGGCAAACCCCGGAGGGCTCTAAGTCCGGCCCTGTGCCGACTCTACGATGGTTCCGAAGTCCGGCAGCGGCCCCTTCAGAAGAAGGGCAAGATCGCGACGCCGGTGAACTCCGGCCCAACCGAGGCACCGGATAGCTTGCTGGAGGCGCTTAACGGCGCCTCCATCGATGAGGAGCACCGCACTATCATGAGTGCGGTGATCCGTAAGGTTCAAATTCGCCAAGAGCGGGCTGATCAAGCCTGCATCAGCCTTCTAACAGGCTTTGAGGTAAGTTTAGAATATGTAAAAATATTACCGCATAGACAGTAGCCCCTGATGCTTAGTTTGGTGTTCGGGAAGAAAAGCCGAGCTGAGGATCTAAAAAGATATACGCAGGAGTCTAACATAAATATGTCAATATGGGAATGCAAAGGCGCTGGCCGACCTCTGCCCAGACCGGGACCATGGAGGTCCATGCATTGAAGCAGAGCCTCGAGCGATCCGAGAACGAGCTCGGCCTTGCCAAGAAGCAGCTCGAGGACCAGGAAGGTGAGTAATACCTTATTAAAGTAATACCTTATAGAAAGGATTTGGTTGCAAAAATGACAGGAATAACGTGGGTATTGTAGGGGCCCACGAACGAGGTGGCAACCCCGAAGGAAGCGGTGTCCACGGCCGAAAGCAAAGCGGCCAAGGAGCGCACCTGCGAGAGAAGCAGGAGGAGGCGGGTGGCGGAGGTGCGGCAAGAGCTCCGTGCCTCGTGGAAAAACACGAGAGTTTGGAGCGTGACTCAAGACTCGAGAGTCCGAGCTCACTCGGCTCTTGAGAGTGCTAAAGCCGCTAAGGCGAAGCCCAAAAAGCCCTCCAGAAATTGAATCATTAAAGAAGATAGTCAGCGGGTAAGGCATTCTTTATGCAAAGCAAGCATGTAAAAGTGAATTATCTATTACTTACCCGAATCCGGAGCTCTCCAGAGCATTCGCAGATCTGCCCGTAGGTGTCCGATGCTTTGCCCGCCGTTCTCTACCGCAGGAGGGGAGCTCGAAAAAGGTGTTCGGTCTCGATATCTTTGAGGCCGGACATCAGTGCCTCTCGAGCGACCAGCTGAAGCAGCTAGTCGAGCTCCACAAGGTCGACGAACAGGCCATGAAGGGCCTCATAGTTCGGCTGTGGCCTACGGAAGCCATGCCTGGGAGCTACTTCGGGCTAGTGCGGCGGCTGGTGGACACCTGTCCATGGATTGAAGTCATCAAGTGCTGCGTCTACATTGAAGGTGCCCGTAGGGCCGTTGCCCGTGCTAAGGTGCACTGGGGCAAGCTGGACGCTGAGAAGCTTGTGAAGGACGGACCACCACCGGGCAAGGAGCATCGCAAGCCCGAAATGTATTATGAGGGCGTCCTGAATGGTGCCCGCCTTATAGCGGGTGAATGCTCCAAAGATGTAATTTTTGAATAGACTCGCATTTGTTATCCTGTACGCTGAAAACTTTTTTCATATGCGCTTAAGCAACGCTTGTGAATTTAAAATATTACCTTCTCGTATGGCTGTTTATCAAATTTGAGAGATGGCAAGTCGTTGGCTTCAACCCCCATGCCACGAAAGTGTCTTTGGGGTGTTTTGGGATAAACTTGAGCGCTCTTGTTCCCATTCTTGGGTCCTTCGAGGGAGGCGCTCAACACAACGAACAAGGCAACCGGACTATAGTTCTTGAACACTCTCACTTAGCCATAGAATTCTATAATTTTAAATTTCGGCGAAGCCCCTAGTATTCGGAAGACTGAGTTCAGGCGCTATCCACGCCTTTGGCTCGGACAATGCCGACTCCTCGCTCTAAGCGGCATAAGTCTTTAGGGACCTGAAAAAACTCTCAAACAGCGACCGGCTCTCGCCTCTATCATGACGGGTCAGTTTTAGCTTTCCACCGAGGTGCTCAACCCAGCTTAACCGGGGCACAATCGCAGTGGTTCTCCCAGCTACCTTAGCCGATGTAACGGAACGTAAGGTACCAAAACACGGAGCCGGGCAAACCCAACTATTGACCCAAGACATGATTCGAGCCGATGCATATAATGCTATAAGTCTGGGTGCCGCACTTGTGAAAGTGTTCAGACTTATCACACCATATTTTTGGGGTACTTAAGCCCTCGGTGTATTGACCGTACCAAGTTGTAATGGTGCAACATGTCATAGATGAACATATATGGAAAAAAGGAATGCAATATTAAGCGTAAGCTATGTATTGTTTATTCAAAAGATACTGCAATGAAAGCGTAACGATACAAATAGTGCGATAAGCAAGGGATGGGACTATTTAACATGTCCCCTCCAGGGAGTAGGTGCGGGATGGTATGTAAAACAGGTATAATGCTCGTAGTAGAGACCACCGGACATTCGACGTAAGCCGCTTCCCTGGCTGTTGCATCGTGAGTTCGGCAATTCTAGTGTCGGACAGGACTTCTGGAAAACGGAGTCCTAAAAGTAAGAAAAAAAGAAGAAAGAAAAAGAATGGCACAATCGGGAGCCCCTGGTGCGGTTTAGCCGCATTCTGGGCGTGCCGTGGTCGTGCCCTCCCCTTGTGCCCATGGTATCTCCAGAGCGTAGTTATGTACGCCAGAGTAATCGCTTAGCGATTTCGCGAGGGCTGGGGTTGGGGCCGCATTGCTACGGCGATGCTCGGAACGTGCCTGTGGTCTTGTTGTAGGTTACTCCGGCCGCGCCTGACGGTGTCCGGACATTTAGTAGTCGGACTCGAGAATTGCCTTAGAAGGCTGCTTTGTACTTCCGCCGCTAGGGCTGCCGTATGCTCCTCCGTTCGGAGAGAGCGTTCTGTGTTTCCATTGACTGTGATTACTCCTCGAGGGTCTGGCATCTTGAGCTTGAGGTATGCGTAGTGCGGCACCGCGTTGAACTTTGCAAATGCGGTTCATCCGAAAGCAAAGGCGTGATAACCCGCCATGAACGGGACTATGTCGAAGATTAATTCCTTGCTTCGGAAGTTATCCGGGGATCCGAAGACCACTTCGAGTGTAACTAAGCCTGTACAGTTGGCCTCTACACCTGGTATGACGCCTTTAAAGGTCGTTTTATGGGTTTAATCCTGGAGGGGTCTATGCCCATTTTGCGCATCAGATCCCGGTAAAGCAGGTTCAGTTGCTGCCGCCATCCATCGGGACTCTAGTGAGGTGAAATCCGTCAATGATTGGGTCAAGAACCAATGCGGCGAATCCGTCGTGGCGGATGTTAGTTGGTGGTCCTTTCGATCAAAAGTGATCGGGCAGGAGGACCACGGGTTGAACTTTGGGGCGACTGGCTCCATCGCATATACGTCCCTTAGTGCACGCTTCCGCTCCCTTTTGGGTATGTGGGTTGCGTATATCATGTTCACCGTCCGCACTTGTGGGGGGAAGCCCTTTTGTCCTCTATTATTCAGCGGCCGGGGCTCCTCCTCGTCATCTCTATGCAGCCCCTTGTCATTGAGTTCGGCATTTAACTTGCCTGCCTGCTTGAACACCCAACAATCCCTGTTGGTGTGGTTGGCTGGTTTTTGAAGTGCCATGTATCCGCACGAGCGATCGAGTATTCGGTCCAAATTGGACGGGCCCCGAGTATTTATTTTGAACGGCTTTTTCCGCCGATCAGGTTTAGAGCCTCTGAATCCGGCATTGACCGCCGTATCTTCAACATTATCTCTGCACGCGGCGCTTGTACTTGTTGCGACGCCGACCGCCATTGATGTCCTTGGTATCCAAACTACCGTGGTTTTTGGTTAGGTTGTTACTGCGAGCTAGCCAGCTGTCATCTCCGTGCGCAAGCGGGTCATAAGTGATGTGAGGGCTGCCATGGATTTCGCTTTTCCTGTCCTAGGTGCGGGCAAGCCACTCGTCGCGGATGTTATGTTTGAAGGCTGCAAGGGCCTCTACATCCGGACAATCAACGATTTGATTTTTCTTGGTTAAGAACCGTGTCTGTAATTGTCCGGGCCGATTCATCTGGCTGCTGAATTATGTGGCTTAGGTCATCGGCGTCTCGTGGTCGCACATATGTGCCCTGGAAGTTATCAAGGAATGCGGCTTCCAGGTCTTCCCAACAACCAATTGATTCTGCTGGCAAGCTGTTGAGCCAATGCCGAGCTGGTCCTTTGAGCTTGAGTGGGAGGTATTTGATGGCGTGTAGATCATCACCGCGGGCCATGTGGATGTGAAGGAGATAGTCCTCGATCCAAACCGCAGGATCTGTTGTGCCGTCGTATGATTCAATGTTTACGGGTTTGAAACCCTCGGGGATTGGATGATCCATTACTTCGTCTGTGAAGCATAGTGGGTGTGCGACGCCTCTGTATTGGGCTATTGTCACATCCCTAGTTCTGGTATGCACTAGGCTAGCCCTTCATGTGAGCATCATGTTTAAATTCAAATGAAATTTGAATTGAGGAATTTTCAAAATCCTCAGAAGACCTCTAAAAATAACCAACTTTAAAATCTTCTCAAATGAGTCCAAGAAAATGTTCCTTTTAGTCTCTGAAAATATTGGCAAGAGGTAAAATTCAAACCAATATTTTTGGTATCTCAGAAACTATTATTTTGGGCCTTTGAATTAAACCAATAAATATTTGAATTGGATCTATATTTATTATATCGTAAATATATGTTCAATAATTCTGGAAATTGTTGTGTAGCTTTGGATAAGTCCATTTAGTTCACACAATTATTTTCATGAATTTTAAAAATGGTTTAGTATTTCTATTAAACCAAAAAAATGTCAGAAAAATAGAAAAGAAACAGAAATGGAAAATACCTACCTGAGCTTACGGGCCATCGCTGGCTTTGGCATTGTCTTGCAGCCCGTGGCCTTGGGCCAGTCAGCCCCTACCTCGCGCTGTATAGGCAGGGAGTGCGTGCTCGCCACAAGACTGCCACGCGCCCCTACCTCACGCTTGCCGCTCTTCCTCGACGCTCTGGACGCCCTAGACGTCGACACGCAACCTCCCCGACCGCCCTCACTCTATCCCGAGCTCTTTCCCTCCTCTGCTCTCTCTCCCTCTCATGTCCGAGCGCAGCCGACGCCATTCGCCGCAGCCACCGCCTCCCCCTCGACCCCTCGCCGTGCCTGCGAGCTCCGCCTCGACGTCCCCGACCTCCTCGGCGACCCACGAGGCCCGGACGCTGCCGCAACGCCGCCCGTTGCCGTTCCCTCGTCGGCGCCGGAGATCCCTCTCGCCGCCCGCTTCGCTCGGTGCTTCCCGAAGCACGCCCGAGGCCACCTCTGCACTCGCGGTGAGCTCCTCACCGATCCCCCTACTCCCATGGCCATTAGCTCATCGTAGCCCCTCGTTTCCCGTCGGGGACCGAGACCTCACCCGGCGCGGACTTGTCGCGTCGTTGTTTTGGTACGCCTCGTCCAAAGCCCAGCGCGTCTTGCACTTCAAGGTACCCCAGGAGGCCGTAGCACCCCTCCTTGCCACCTGCAGTGCTCCCTAACACCGAACCCGAGCACGCTCGAGCTCTGGCCACCGCTTCCGAGCTCATGGTCGTCGTCTCCGGCCACCCCAGCTCCCGCCGCTCCATCACCGCGTCTGCAAAGCAGCTCTTCGTGCGCCTCCCACGCCCAAAACCATCGCCTGTGGGCGATTTCCAAGCTCCTCCGCCATCTCTGTCGCCATCGCCGGGCGATGAGCCCTTGACCGGTCCTGGGTTTGACCCGCTTGACCAGGGTTTGACTTTTCCCCCGACTCATCGGCGTATGGGCCCTGTGCCACTAACTAAACTAGGATTAGTATTAGCTTAACTCTAGCTAAATTTAGTTAGTTAACTAACCACGACCAGTGGGCCCCACTTGTCGAGTTTGACCAGACTGGTCGAGTTGATCGGCCGACGTCACCACGGACGCCAAAGTTAACGTAGTAATATATTTTCTGGATTTAAAATAACCAGGAAAAATCCAGAAAATGACTTAAACTTCAATAAATCATAGTAATTCAACCGTAACTCCAAATTAAATAATTTATATATGAAAATGATCGTAAAAATCCAATCTATCCATCTGTTGCATTTTCATGCATGTTAGAACAACTTTTGTTCACTGTTTAGGTCAAATCAATTAAATGGCATTTAAATAACCACATGTGGAGTTTGAATTTGAATCTTAGATTCAAACCAACTTCACTTAACCCGCTGCTAGTTGCATTAGGCCAAATCACATCATATTGCCATGTCATGATCATGCATCATATTGTGCATTGCATTGATTGTCTTTCTTCTTTGTTTGTCGGTGCTTGTCCCCTCTCAGTAGACGTGTACCGACGATGTGATCGATGACACCGATGAAGAACTATACTATCTTCAGAAGTGCTGTGCAAGCAAAACCCCTTGTTCATTCTCGATACAATCCCACTCTCTCGCTCCTGCTCTCTTTTATTGCATTAGGAAAACATCGATTCAACTGTTACATGTCTGCAGTAGTTGAACCCCTTCCTCTCTGCATGACCTGTCATTGCCACAGTAAATAGATGAAACCCACTAGCATGAGTAGGAGTTGTTTGAGCCCTGATGTGCCTACTCATTCATGCTTGTTTGTCATGCCTGCTATTGCTTAGAGTTGTGTCAGGTCTGATTCATCCGGGATGAATCGGAGGTGTGTAAACATGTCCTACTGTTGAGAGCTAAGTGAGTGAATACGATTTGGTAAAGGTAGCGGTGAGAGGCCATGTAGGAGTACATGGTGGGTTGTCTCATTGCAGCCGTCCTCAGGAACTGAGTTCTGTGTTTGTGATCCATGAAACAATTACTACCACACATTGAGCTCCGGGCACTCCAAGCTCTTTCGGCTTATTAATCGCCTCGATCTCTGTCCAGGAGTTGCAACTAGTTTCTGGTGTTTGTAGGATATGTGTTGGAAGCCGTGCGTAGCGCTGACCCTAGGGGTGGGCTATGATGCGGTAGATACACAGTGGCCGGTGTACGAACGCCCGTTTGGTGTCTCGGGAACCCCTGCACACATCGTTTGGGGCCATGAGCGACACCCGGCCGGATCTCCTTGCGGATGGAACCCGAATAGGCGATAAACCTGGACTAGAGACTTGTGTGGTTAGTCAGGTCGTGGCCGACTCCCTCGCCAGGCTTCCGCTTGAAGGTTGTCGAGATACACGACGTGTACATGGTGGTAAGTGGCGAGAGCGTGTGTGAAGAAGTACACCCCTGCAGGGTTAACATCATCTATTCGAATAGCCGTGTCCGTGGTAAAGGACTTACGGGTTGCTCATACAGTTCATAGACAAGTGAAAGTGGATACTCTAAAATGCGCAAGATAAGCGTGAGTGCTATGGATGGCGTTCTCGTGGGAAGACGGGATCGGATCCATAGTGGTGTATTGATATGGTGATTATGTGGACTCGTGTGCGCCACCTCAAAAGAGTTACTTGCAGTCGTAGTTTAGTATAGCCACCGAGTCAAAGCTGGCTTGCTGCAGTCAAACTCCACCACCCCCTTTGTTGATACTGATGCATATGTAGATAGTTCTGATGTAAGTCTTGCTGGGTACATTTGTACTCACGTTTGCTTAATTTATGTTTTTGCAGAGAGACTTCCGCCTCGCTAGTAGTTCCGCATGGGCTTCACGTTTAGCTTGATACCTGAGCTACGATCTTGTGCCCTCGGCGAGATCTCAGTAGATAGTCGGGGCTTCTCACCTTTTTCATTTATAGATGTCTCGTATTCAGACATGTTTAGCTTCCGCATGTGTTTGACTTGTATGCTTTCAATGCTGGGTCGAGAGACCCATGTTTGTAATATCTCGCTCCTCGGAGCCTAATGAATAAATACTTTGAGTCGTAGAGTTATGTTGTGATGCCATGTTGTATTTACACATATTGAGCATATTGTGTGTGTGTTTGAAATGCTTGGTATATGTGGGATCCGACAATCTAGTTTTTTATCCTTGGCAGTCTCTCTTATGGGGAAATGTAGTCTAGTGCTTCCTTGAGCCATAGTAGTCCGCTACAGCCCGGTTCACCGGATTCCTACTAGCCCAGCACTACTGCTCTGGACACTTGATCTGGCGGCATGTGTTTCACTTCTGCTCGTGGTTCTGTCCTTCGGGAAATGTCACACGGTGACATCCCGAGTCCCGCCTAGCTCACTTTCTGCCCGGGTTCCCGGAATCATGTTAGCCCTGCTACAGCCTCAGATTCACACGCTGGCAATCGACATGCTCGAAGTTGATTCATGTATGCCTGTCCCCATGGGTTAGTGCCGCTTTGGGTTCACTACTAGCCATGTCGGCCCGGGTTCTCTGTCATATGGATGCTAGCGACACTATCATATACGTGAGCCAAAAGGCGCAAACGGTCCCGGCCATGGTAAGGCGACACCCGTGGAATGCCGTATGCGTGAGGCCGCAAAGTGATATGAGGTGTTACCGCCTAGATCGATGTGACTTGGAATCGGGTCCCGACAGCTTTGGTATCGAGCCCTCGATCGTCAGAGGATTAGCAAGCCAAACCGGTCGAAGTTGTGTCTAGAAATGCTTTAGTTATGTAAGGGAATTGATTGTGGAAGGAACGTAAGGCTCTTTTTACTCCTTATACCTCATGGCCTTCTCGATCTCGTGTCATCCTCTTCTCTTCTACGGGATTAAGAACTAGGCCTTCTCATCTATCTATCAGGATGACGTGTTACTAATCCATGGACTTATAGAATTGATAGTTTCAAATCTCAGTTCAGTTCTTACTACTTCCGTGTATTCATAGTTGGTCTCGGAACCTTGATATTGTGCTTCTGAGTGGTTATGCCACCATTTTTGCAGGATGTCTCAAATCATTTTGAGCATTTACAGCCGTTATGCTGTCCGAGTCATCCCAGATTTCTAAATAGTCTGATGCATTTGCAAATCCCTTCTCTTCGTTTCTAATGTTCATTTGGGCCAGATTAATCACACAAATTAGAGTGTTGAGGTACTCCGCTGCCTCGACACATATGTTGGAGCTATTATTATGAACCTAGGTGTTTTAGGGAGTCACCTAGTAAACTAGCCATGTTTTGTGTTCCCGGTGTGATGATTTTGGCCACCATTCTCAAAAGCATCCTGTGATGCCATTTAGTAGTAGGTATTCTATTCCTGGGTTCTTGAACCCGAGATTCACCCTACTTACCTCCTGTTGATAGTGTTTGCTAGTTCCTTTAGGATATTAGTAACTTTGCGATAGTCCTCGAGGTCCGTGGTATTTCCTTCTTCCAAATACTATGAACCGCTTATGGCAGGAGTTCCTCGCTGAACCGAAGGATCACAATCAGAAAGTACTCTGAGGAGTTCTCCATTCATAATTGTGAATCGCCAGTTCTACCTTTCCGCATGGGTTATCCGGAAGAAATGTTGAGCTTTCACATGACATACTAATCTATGCATCCACAACTCAAAAAATTATATGTTCCTTTGAGTTGCTCTTTTTAGTTGTTTTCTGACCTTCGTCTATCAATTGATAGTCAAGAGTATGCGTGCATTCGTTTATCGATGCCTATTACTCTTGTGGTCCGTCAAGCCATTCTATTCTGGAATGACTAGGAGAAACAAACTCCAGTACCTTGTCCATTTCTAGGATTGGGTCAAAGCAATTGTATTCCGCAGATCAAAATGCCAATCCAACTTTTGCTCTGTTCTACCTTGGAGTGTTACCATCTTTATGTCAAGAGTGTCACGAGAATTGCACCACCTCTTATGAATTCTTGACGCAGTGATACTCCTCACCATCATTATTCATTCCTCGGTCCCGTGTTGTTGTAACCGGAATGCCGACAAGTGAATTGTGGTGTGTGAAATCGATACGCCTAGCAACCCCCTTGCTTGGTAGCTAATGGACAATATCCTCATTCTTAGCGTGTTGGTTATTAAATCATCATCCTAAGATTGATCGTGCTACCTAGTCCTTATTTCCGATGCACTCTTCGATCAATGAGTTAGGATTGTGCCAATCCCTCGCTCTTTTGATCATATCGTCTTATGCCTCGAGAAGCAAGATTGTTCTCGAGCTTAGTAGCATATCGGAGGTTCGTGATTTTCTGATTGTCTTCTCGGAAGTATCACCAGGTTGTTCCCTGACCGCTATGTTGAGCTCGTGATCAAGTTGGTTCCTTGTAACCGCCCCCTTCTCCAAGAATCTGTGTTGGATACCGCTGAGCTAGTTGGTTAAGCTAAACAACAACTTGGAGAGTTGGAAGATGAAAGCTTGTCCGACTCAGTTCATCACTAAAGGATATCCTTGAGTGTGTGTGTGCGTGTGTGTTGAAGAAAGATGATATCTTCATCGACTGATCCCCGTGATCAGTTGTTGAATCTATTGTCTTGTCCAATCTTTGATTTGAGTATGGGCTAACGTCAAATCTAATCAGAACCAACGATATTCGTAATGTTGTCTTACTCGTGGTTGTTTCCTCGAGCATACACCATTATATCTTTGGGTCCTGACCAATGCTATCACCTTGCGTATGGTATGATTGTTGATGTCCTACGGACTAAAACCCTCCGGTTTATATAGACATCGGATAGGTTAGGGTTACACAGAGTCGGTTACAATGGTAGGAGATCTACATATCCGTATTGCCAAGCTTGTCTTCCACGCCAAGGAAAGTCCCATCCGGACACGGGACGGAGTCTTCAATCTTGTATCTTCATAGTCTTGGAGTCCGGCCGTGACGATAGTCCGGCTATCCGGACACCCCCTAGTCCGGGACTCCCTCAGTAGCCCCTGAACCAGGCTTCAATGACGACGAGTCCGGCGCGCATATTGTCTTCGGCATTGCAAGGCGGGTTCCTCCTCCGAATACTCCATAGAAGGTTTTGACCACAAGGATAGTGTCCGGCTCTGCAAAATAAGTTCCACACAACACCGTAGAGAGAATAATTTTTGCATAGATCTGCTGACGTATTCCGCGGCATGACATCACACCACGGCCAAGCCTTTATATGAATCATTTTTACTGTTCCACCTCAGCGTGTTTAGCGAGGCAGTTTCCTTGGCACGTCTTATCAGAGCATATATCGTGCCCCCCATATTCCTGGATTCTCATCAATACGGACGTGGGTAACCCATCCGCGCCATTGATTACAGCGCTTGGGGAATAAGCGAGTTTTACCAGGCTGGTGGGGGACGCATAGCTTCGTCCGTCCATATAAGGGGATAAGGATCCACCTTTTTGCCTACGCCTTCTTCCTCCTTTGCTTATCCATTTCCGTGCACTCGAGCTCCAGCGCCCAAGTCCACACATCCCACCTCAACCTTTCCCCAACTGTGTCAGGAGCGGGAGGCAGGTGGATGGCCTCCTCCGTCAGGGAGGGTCACATCACCAAGCTGCGGGAGGCCGGATACTTGTCCGGCAACATCGCGTACAGGCTGCCCGAAGTGAGGCAGCTCATTCCAACCCCCGAGCCCCATGAGACGGTAGTGTTTCTACCCCACTTCCTCCGCGGATTAGGTTTTCCAGTTCATCCTTTTGTCCGGGGGCTCATCTTCTACTACGGCCTGGACTTCCACGACCTGGCCCCGAATTTCATCCTCAACATTTCAGCGTTTATCGTTGTGTGTGAGGCCTTCCTCTGCATCCAGCCCCACTTCGGCTTATGGCTGAAGATCTTCAACGTCCGGCCAAAGGTAGTGGGCGGCCGTCAAGCGGAGTGCGGAGGCGCCATGGTTGGCAAGATGGCCAAGGTCCTATGGCTCGAGGGGTGCCTTTGTGGAGACAGTAAAGGGGTGGCAATCGGGGTGGTTCTACATCACCGACCACGCGACCCTGAATGGGCGGCGGCCCCCGAATTCAGATCTGGCTTCCCCACACGGCTCTCGTCATGGAAAGAAACGGGCCTGACGTGGGGGGATTCGGAAGAGCTATCCGGACTCCACACATGCGTCCAAAACCTGGTGGACAAGAATCTCAAGCTTGTCGACGTAATCCAGGTGATGCTCATCCGCCGGATTCTCCCATGCCAACGACGGGCCTTTAATTTGTGGGAGTTTGATCCGGCACAGCACCGAACCTTGAGCCGGCTCTTCGACACTACGTACGAAGATGCCTGGAAGGTGCTGTTCAAGGGCGCTGAAGCCCCAACATCCGCTACCAAAGATCGCGGGTACAGCGCCACGGCGTCGGCCGGCGAGTAAGATTATTTTACCCTTTACAGACTCTTTTTCATAGATTGACTCTATGCGAGATCTAAAACTCCCTAAATTTTTGACAGGACTGGCTGAAGACAACCGGACAGATTAACTGTCCGGCTCCTTTGCCAGAAGACCCGGAGGACGCCCGATTGATGGGGCTGTTGGCTCCGGCGCCCCATGTGGTGCCGGAGAAGAAGGCCAAGAAGGAGGCCACGGAACTCAAGGAGCTCCCGACGCCTTGGTCAGGTTCTGAAGCAGAATCTTCTCCGGAGGACGAGGAGGAAGAAGAAGAAGCTCCTCCCCCAGTGAGGGAGGAGAAGAAAAGGAAGGCTGCCCCAACGGGGGAGGCCGGAGGGTCCAAGAAGGGAAGAACCCTTCCTCCGGACTTCTCCACCAACGTCGATGACGACGAGGAGGACTGGTCAACAAGGGTCAAGCCCCTGGCGAGATCGTAAGTGTCCGGATACCCATGGCTTTTCATAATTGCATAGTGTTCTCTAATGCCGAACAATCATGTAGCCCGCCCAAGGGCGAGCTCGCCAATTCATCAAGCGGGTCCCTAGGTTCGTCGGAATGGAGAGTGCCTCGCTTCCGGCCGCCTCCTCGCCTCACGCCCTTGGACGACACGCGGTGGGGCCCCAAGGGGGGCTTGGTCAAGAGGAGGTAGCGGGCAGAGGCGCCGCCAAGCGACCTCCGGACTCCAGCCAGAGGCAAGACCCCGGGGCTCTAAGCCCGACCCTCGTCTGACTCCATGCCGAACCATCAGCGGTTTCAAATGCAGACAGTGGATCCTTCGCAAGAAGGGTATGACGCCGGTGTCCTCCATCCAACCAGAGGCACCGGATAGCTTACTGGAGGCGCTCAACAGCGCCTCCATCGAGGAGGAACACCGCACTGTTATGAGTGCGGTGATCGATTCGATCCGCCAAGAGCGGACTGACTGAAGCTCTGTACCAGCCTTCTAACAGGCTTTGAGGTAAGTTTAAAACATATAAAAATGTTACCGCATAAACAGTAGCCCACGATGCTTAGTTCGTGTTCGGAAAGAAAAGCGGATCGAGGATCTAAAAGATATACGAGGAGTCTAACATAAGTATGTCAATATGGGAATGCAGTCAAGGCTGTCGACCTCTGCCTCCTTGATCATGAGGTCAATACATTGAAGCAGGACCTCGAGCGGTCCGAGAACGAGCTTCGGACAAGCCAAGAAGCAGCTCGAGGACAAGGAAGGTAGGAAATACCTTAATAAAGAAATACCTTATGGAAAAGGTTTTGGTTGCAAAAAATAACAGGAATAACATGGGTACCGCAGGGGCCACGAACGAGGTGGAGACCCTGAGGGAAGCGGTGGCCGTGGCTGAAAACAAAGCGGCTGCGGAACGCACCGAGCGAGAGAAAGGGGAGGCGCAGCTGGCGGAGGTGCGGCAAGAGCTCCAGATTCTCGTGAAAAAACACGAGGGTTTGGAGCGTGACTCGAAGACCCGAGTGTCCGAGCTTGCCTCGGCTCTTGAGAGTGCCAAAGCTGCTAAGGCCGAGGCCCAAAAGCCCTCAAGAAATCAAGCACTAAAGAAGATAGTGGCGGGTAAGGCATTCTTTATGCAAAGCAAGAATGTAAAAGTCAATTACCTATTACTTACCCGATTCGGAGCTCTCCAGAGCATTCGCAGATTTGCCCTCAGAAAAGTGCGTCCCGATGTCGCCAAGCATTCTACTGCGCCCTAAGAGGGGAGCTCCACGGAGAAGGTGTTCTGGTCTCAAGATGTCTTGAGGCCGGACATCCGGTGCCCCTAAGCGACCAGCTGAAGCAGCTGGTCGAGCTCCATTAAGGTCGCTGAACAGGCCATGAGGGGCCTTATAGAGCGGTGTGGCCATTGGAGGCCATGCCGGAGCTACTTGGCTTGGTGCAGCGGCTGGTGGATGCCTGTCCGCGGCTTGAAGTGATCAGCGCTCCGTCTGCATCGAAGGGGTCCGTCGGGCCCTTGCCCGTGCTAAAGTGCACTGAGGGCAAGCTGGATGCGGAGAAGCTTGTGACGGACGGGCCACGAAGGGCCATGAGCATCATACGCCCGAAATGTACTATGAGGGCCTCTCAAGGGTGCTTTCGCCCGAATAGCGGATGAGTGCTCCAAGGATGTAATTTTTGAATAGACTTCGCGTTTGTTATTCTGCAGACACCGAAAACTTGTTCATATGCGCTAAGCAATGCTTATTAATTTAAAATATTACCTTAATATGCGGCCGTTTATCAAATTTGAGAGATGGCAAGTCGTTGGCTTCAGCCCCCATGCCACGAAGTCTTTGGGGTGTTCGGGATAAACTTGAGCACTTTTGTTCCCATTCTTGGGTCCATCTAGGAGGTGCTCAACACAATGAACAAGGCAACCGGGCTTATAATGCTTGAACACTCTCACTTAGCCATAGAATTCTATAATTTCAAATTTAGTGAAGCCCCTAGTATTCGGAAGACCGGGTTCGGGGCGCTATCCATGCCTTGGCCGGATAATTCCGGTTCCTCGCTCTAAGCGGCATAAGTCTTTAGGGACCCGAAAAAACCTCTCGAACAGCGACCGACTCTCGCCTTATCATGACAGCTTAGTTTTAGCTTTCTCCATCGAGGTGCTCGACCTGTAATAAGCTGGGGCACAATCGTGATGGTTCTCCAGTGCTACCTTAGCCGATATAAGCGGAACGTAAGGTACCAAAACACGGAGCCGGGCAAACCCAACTATTGACCCAAGACATGATTCGGAGCCAATTCATATAATGCTATAAGTTCGTGGTGCCGCACTTGTGAAAGTGTTCGGACTTTATCACACCATAACTTTGGGATACTCAAGCCCCTGGTGTATTGGCCGTACCAAAGTATACGGTTGCAACGTGTCGTGAAATGAACATGTGTATATATATAAAGGAAGTAAAGCAATAATAAGCAAGAGCTATGTATTGTTTATTCAAAAAGGTACTGCAATAGAAAAAGAACGATACAAATAGTGCGGTAAGCAAGAGATGGGACTATCTAACATGTCCCCCTCCAGGGGTAAGCTGCGGGATGGTATGTAAAACAGGTATAGTGCTCGTAACAGAGACCACCTGAGCACTTGACGTGGCTTTCCGCTTCCCTGGCTATTGCATCATGAGTTCGGCGATTCAAGTGCCGGACAGGACTTCTCGAAGACGGAGTCCTGATAGTAAAAAGAAAAGAAAAAAGGAAAAAATAAAAAGAAATGACACAAACGGGAGCCCCTGGTGCGGTCGAGTCGCATTCTTGGCGTCCCGTTGTCTTGCCCCTCCCCATATGCCCATGGTATTTCCAGAGCGTAATTATGTACGCGTAATACTAGTTTGGCAATTTCACGAGGGCTGGGGTTGGGGCCGGATTGCTACTCGTGCTTGAATCATGCCAGGTGGTCTAGTTGCAGGTTAGTCCGGGCGCGCTTGGCGGTGTCCGGACGCTTAGTGGCCGGACTCGAGAATTGCCGTGAGAGGCTACTTTGCACCTCCGCCGCGAGGGCCGCCGTATGCTCCTCCGTTCGGAGAGAGCGTTCGGTGTTTCCATTGACCGTGATTACTCCTCGAGGGCCTGGCATCTTGAGCTTGAGGTATGCGTAGTGCGGCACCGCATTGAACTTGGCAAATGCGGTTCGTCCGAAAGCGGTGCATGATAGCCGCGGAATGGGACGATGTCGAAGATTAACTCTTTGCTTGGAAGTTATCCGGGATCCAAGACCACTTGAGTGTAATCGAGCATGTACAACTGGCCTCTACACCGCTTCTGACGCCTTTAAAGGTCGCCTTTGTAGGTTTAATCCTTGAGGGGTCAATGCCCATTTTAACATCGTATCCTGATAAAAGCAGGTTCGAGGCTGCTGCCGCCGTCCATCAGGACTCTGGTGAGGTGAAATCCGTCGATAATTGGGTCAAGAACCAATGCGGCGAAGCCGCCGTGACGGATACTAGTGGGGTGGTCCCTTCGATCGAAGGTGATCGGGCAGGAAGACCATGGGTTGAACTTCGGGGCGACTGGCTCCATCGCATATACGTCCCTTAGTGCACGCTTCCGCTCCCTTCTGGGTATGTGGGTTGCGTATATCATGTTCACCGTCCGCACTTGCATAGGAAAACCCTTACATCGCCTTTATCGTTACTGCGGCGGGGCTCTTCCTCGTCATCGCTATGCAGCCCCTTGTTATTGAGTTCGGCACTTAACTTGCCTGCTTGCTTGAACACCCAATAGTCCCTGTTGGTGTGATTGGCTGGGTTTTCGGGGGTGCCCTATATCTGGCACAAGCGATCTAGTATTCGGTCCAAGTTGGACGGGCCCTGGGTATTTCTTTTGAATGGCTTCTTCCGCTGACCGGGTTTAGAGCCTCTGAATCCGGCATTGACGGCTGTATCTTTAGTATTATCGCCGTTAATGCGGCGCTTGTTCTTGTTGCGAAGCGACCTGCCATTGTTGTCCTTGGTATCCGGACTATCTGGATGTTTGGCCAAGTTGTTGCTTCGAGCTAGCCAGCTGTCCTCTCCCGCACAAAAGAGAGTCATGAGGGTTGTGAGGGCTGCCATAGATTTCGGCTTTTCCTGTCCTAGGTGCCGGGCAAGCCACTCGTCACGGATGTTATGTTTGAAGGCTGCAAGGGCCTCTGCATCCGGACGATCAAGGATTTGATTTTTCTTTGTTAGGAACCGAGTCAGAATTGTCCGCCGATTCATCCTGGCTGCTGAATTATGTGGCTAAGGTCATCGGCGTCTGAGTGGTCGCACATAGGTGCCCTGGAAGTTATCAAGGAATGCGGCTTCCAGTTTTTCCCAACAACCAATTGATTCTGCTGGCAACCTGTTGAGCCAATGCCGAGCTGGTCCTTTAAGCTTCAGGGGGAGGTATTTGATGGCATGTAGATCATCACCGCGGGCCATGTCGATATGGAGGAGATAATCCTTGATCCAAACCGCAGGATCTGTGGTACCATCGTATGATTCGATGTTTACGGGCTTGAAGCCCTCGGGGATTTGATGATCCATTACTTCATCCGTGAAGCATAGTGGGTGTCTTGGCGCCTTTGTATTGGGCTATATCACAACGCAGCTCATATGAGCTTTGTCTACTGTGTTTGGCCCGGCCGGTTTTGCTGTATCCGGCGCGACGGTAATCATCCCGTCTTGCTGGGCGCCCACGCGATCTGTAGATCGATCTTGTATGTTTTGCCTTATCCTCCTATATATCTACTTAAGTCCGCACGTTTTCCCTTGCCTTGGTACTTTTTGAGCGGCGTCGGGTGTGGCTTGAGCAGACGGCGAGAGGCTTCTCCTGTCATGACCGCAGGGGTGGCGGTCTGCCATGTCGTCTTGTTGGTGACTTGGGTGCTTCCTCCTCTAATCGAGGCAACGGCCTGCGTTTGGGGTAGCTTTTGGAAGCAGTTCATACTCTTCGGCTGCAAGGACTTCAGTCCATCTGCCGCCTAGCAGGTGTCTTGATCAGCTCTAAGTCATGTTGCTGTTTTTCTTGAGGCTGCTTGCCGTGGCTATAAGCCTGCGTTTGAAAGCGCTCACTGTTCGGTGGGATCCTCGTGCACGACAAATTCATAAATCGTCACGAGGCTTGCCTCATCTTGGAGGGAGGCGCATAATTATCGTCCTCGACCTCTCTTTCTGCCGCCGTCGTGCGGACTTGCTTCTCCCTCCTCCTCGCTACCGAGTCCCGATGGAGGGGTTCTCTTGACACTATCACGAGTGCTATTATCTCCCGTGCGGAATCACCGCTTTTTATTGTGAGGGATTTAGAGCGGCACCGCTGGCGTCGACGCCGGCTGTTTCTTGGAGGGGTCGTCCTCCGTTGTTCCATCGTCGTTCCCATCTTCGGGATGTCCACCATGTATATGTCATATGACGAGGTGGCCTTCCGATTATACAACAGAGTCTTGGGTCTTGGTTGTCTCCAGCATTAAATGCGTCCATACCGTCGATGTCTTGAGTCATAGTCTAGCATGTCGGTTAAATCATCGGCGGTGGCTACAAAGTGGGTGGTGGGTGGGCGTTGAATTTCTTTTGTCGTCCGCATCCCAACCTTCCCCTGTCCAGTAGTCCGGCCAGGCTCTCCAGATAAAGAGAGAGACTTTAGTGAATTCAGCATGTCGCCAAAGGGCGAGTGCTTTGAAAGATGTCCGCGGCAAGGAACTCCATGATGGCGCCCAATCGGATTCGATTGGCGGCGCGGAGGGTTCGAAGTCCCGGAGAGGAGTCCGGCACCACAGGTCGAGGTCTTCGCCAAAGGACAGGGATGGAGTTCGGCTCGATCACCGTAGAGATTGTGCAGCCCCGGTGGTGTCCAACCACCCGTCCTCGATCGAGGAATCCGGCTCGGATTAAGGGTCGGGCGGATCTTTAGTGCGGCCTCGAGGGCCTTTGTTCGGCTGCAGAGCGAGATCATGCCCATCGAGACAAGTCGCAACGCTTGGCTGCGGCTCGAATCCATCAAGATCAAGTCTCCGCGGATATCGGCCGTGTAGTTCAAACTTCCAAATCTGACCTGATGGCGGGCGTAGCTTCGATCTGCTCCGGATGGCCAAGCGAATTGGCCCACGATTGCAAAAGCCGCCGAACACGAAGATCTGTCCGGGGAGAAAAGTCTCACCCTGGACCGCGTCGTTGTTGATGATCGAAGGAGCCATCGAGCCTATCGGTGACGACACAGAGGAACTCTCAATGAAAGCACCAATGTCGGTGTCAAAACCGGCGGATCTCGGGTAGGGGGTCCCGAACTGTGCGTCTAGGCGGATGGTAACAGGAGACAAAGGGACACAATGTTTTTACCCAGGTTCGGCCCTCTCGATGGAGGTAAAACCCTACTCCTGCTTGATTAATATTGATCATATGGGTAGTACAAGAGTAGATCTACCACGAGATCAAGGAGGCTAAACCCTAGAAGCTAGCCTATGGTATGATTGTTGATGTCATACGGACTAAAACCCTCCGGCTTATATAGACACGGGATAGGTTAGGGTTACACAGAGTCGGTTACAATGGTAGGAGATCTACATATCCGTATTGCCAAGCTTGCCTTCCACGCCAAGGAAAGTCCCATCCGGACACGGGACGGAGTCTTCAATCTTGTATCTTCATAGTCTTGGAGTCCGGCCGTGACGATAGTCCGGCTATCCGGACACCCCCTAGTCCGGGACTCCCTCACCCATCAGCAACATCTTTATCTTCTCCATGATTTTGTTGGACATCAAGCTAGTGTTGGAAACTTGTGTAAGCATTTCTTCGTGTTTCGTTCATGAAGCATATGTTTGGATGAAAGAAGTGACTACCTCTGGTTCACGTGCAATTGGTAAAAGTTGCCGCCGTGAATCCAAGAAAGTTAGTTTTGCTTCCTCTGGAATCATCCCAAGTCAGTCATGCATACGTGCAAAGTATTCTATGGTTTGGTAGATTAATTACCTCCACTCCATATGTGTTCCTAGCACACCAAGCCACTGACTGATTTGCTCAAGGAGAAGGAGTTCCTTCATAAGAGCTAATCCGGACTTATGAAAAGACTTCGTTACCCTAGATGATGGTTCCCCGCCTGAACTCGGTAGTGTTTTATCATAAGACTACTATGTGGTCATGCTTTTCTGGGACAACGTGTTCACATGTGTGTAGCAGAACCAGCTCATGTTTTGGATCGCAACGTTATCTCGTCGATTTGTGTTACAACTCTTCTTTTTCAGACATGTGAGTCTGAAGTATCCTGTTTCTAACTAGATCTGAATCTCAGGCAGATATGATGGTTGGAACATTCCCAACAGTTGCATTTTGTTCCCAGCTTGCGCCGCCATTGTGCCAATTTTCATGGGCTGCCCTCTCAGTAATTGTTGTTTAGGATCATCTTCAAAAGTGGTCCTACCATGGGTCCCATCCATTTCCGATGATAAGAAAAATCATCCATTTGCGTTGTCTTCAACAAGGTAGTCCACATCATCCATTCTAGTCCGAGTATGTCATTCGTTCGAACTCCTTCAAATGGTCGATGGTGATTGCCTTAGGCTGGTATAAAGAGTCTCAATGATCTCTATATCAAAAGTAATTCTTTTGCCACTTAAGGGAATATTTCTGCGGGTCACCTTCCTTAAGATGTCTCGTTATGGTATCATGGCAACTCAACTCCTCGCTACGTGGACAATCGTTCACCACATTTTTAAGTGTGGAATTGTGTCTACGTAGTGAATCTTCAATCATCTGTTACACTCCATCCCTCTGGATGTATGTTTCATGTCTCATTTCGAGAGATGTTGCTATGTCTCATTCCGTGAGTTAATCCTAAGTTGTTCGATCCTCGAGAAGATCGATCCTTCTAGAGTCTCCTTCTCCTCTCATTGTCATGATAGCTGGAGTTCTCAGAGCAAGACGTCGAGACAAAGATGGTGATCGAATCAACAACCTTATGAGGTGCAACCTGGATCGTGAAGATTGTGTTGGTCTTGTGCCCCTCTGTCTTCTTACCTCACGTCTTGAATCTCGGGACGAGATTCTTGTTTAGTAGGGGTGAGCTGTCACATCCCTAGTTCTCGTATGCACTAGGCTAGCCCTTCATGTGAGCATCATGTTTAAATTCAAATGAAATTTGAATTGAGGAATTTTCAAAAGCCTCAGAAGACCTCTAAAAATAACCAACTTTAAAATTTTCTCAAATGAGTCCAAGAAAATGTTCCTTTTAGTCTCTGAAAATATTGGCAAGAGGTAAAATTCAAACCAATATTTTTGGTATCTCAGAAACTATTATTTTGGGCCTTTGAATTAAACCAATAAATATTTGAATTGGATCTGTATTTATTATATCATAAATATATATTCAATAATTCTGGAAATTGTTGTGTAGCTTTGGATAAGTCCATTTAGTTCACACAATTATTTTCATGAATTTTAAAAATGGTTTAGTTTTTTTATTAAACCAAACAAATGTCAGAAAAATAGAAAAGAAACAGAAATGGAAAATACCTACCTGAGCTTACAGGCCCTTGCTGGCCTCGCCTTTGGGCCAGCCCAGCCGCCAGCCAGCGCCAATCACCCCCTACTCGCGCCCGAGAAGGCAGGGCGCGTGCTCGCAGGCTACTCGCCACTCGCTTGCCGCTCTTCCTCGACGCCTCTGGGCATACGGATGTCGACATGCAACCTCCCCGACCGCCTCACTCTCTCCCGAGCTCTTTCCCTCCTCGCTCTCTCTCCATCTCATGTCCGAGCGCAGCCACTGACGCCATTCGGCCAAGCCGCCTCCCCTCGACCCTCGCCAGGCTCATGCGAGCTCCGCCTCGACGTCCCCGACCTCCTCGACGACCCACGAGGCTCCCCGGACGCGCCTGAACGCCGCTCCGTCGCCATTTCCCTCGTCGGCCGCCGGAGATCCTCTCGCCGCCCGCTTCGCTCCGGTGCTTCCCAAGCACGCCGAGGCTACCTTCGCACTCATGGTGAGCTCTCTACCGATCCCCTACTCCCATGGCCATTAGCTCATCGTAGCCCTCGTTTCCGTCGAGACCGAGACCTCACCGGCGTCGGACTTGTCGCCATCGTCGTTTTGGTACGCCTCCGTCCAAACTGAGCGCGTCACTACACTCAGTGCACCCCCAGGAGGCCGTAGGACCCCTCCTTGACACCTGCCGTGCGCCCTAACGCCGAACCCGAGCACGCCCGAGCCCGCCACCGCTTCGAGCTCGTGGCCGCTGCCTCCGGCCACCCGGCTCCCGCCGGCCGCTTCCATCGGCTGCAGCGCTTGGCGGCAACTCTTCGTCGCGCCTCCCCACGCCCAAAACCATCGCCTCGTGGGCGATTTCTAAACCCTCCGCCATCTCTCGTTGCCGGGCGATGAGCCGTTGGACCGGGTCCGGCGGGTTTGACCCAGCTTGACCAGGTTTGACTTTTCCCCTCGACTCATCGACGCGTGTGGCCCTGTGCCACTAACTAAACTAGGATTAGTATTAGCTTAACTCTAGCTAAATTTAGTTAGTTAACTAACCACTGACCGGTGGGCCCCACCGTCGAGGTTTGACCAGGACTGGTCAGTTGACCACGACGCTACACTGACGCCAGTCGATTTAGTAATATATTTTCTGGATTTAATAAATCATAGTAATTCAACCGTAACTCCAAATTAAATAATTTATATATGAAAAATGATCAGAAAAATCCAATCTATCCATCTGTAGCATTTCTCTGCATGTTAGAACAACTTTTGTTCACTGTTTAGGTCAAATCAATTAAATGGCATTTAAATAACCACATGTGGAGTTTGAATTTGAATCTTAGATTCAAACCAACTTCATTTAACCTGCTGCTAGATGCATTAGGCCAAATCACATCATATTGCCATGTCATGATCATGCATCATATTGTGCATTGCATTGATTGTGTTTCTTCTTTGTTTGTCGGTGCTTGTCCCCTCTCAGTAGGCGTGGTAATTTATCGATGTGATCGATGACACCGATGAAGAACTATACTATCTTCAGTAGTGCCAGGCAAGCAAAAATCCTTTGTAAATTCCGATACAATCCCACTCTCTCGCTCCTGCTCTCTTTTACTGCATTAGGACAACATCGATTCAACTGTTACATGTTGCGGTAGTTGAACCCCTTCCTCTGCATGACCTGTCATTGCCACAAGAATAGATGAAACCCACTAGCATGAGTAGGAGTTGTTTGAGCCCTGATGTGCCTACTCATTCATGCTTGTTTGTCATGCCTGCTATTGCTTAGAGTTGTGTCAGGTCTGATTCATCCGGGATGAATCGGAGGTGTGTAAACATGTCCTACTGTTGAGAGCTAAGTGAGTGAATACGATTTGGTAAAGGTAGCGGTGAGAGGCCATGTAGGAGTACATGGTGGGTTGTCTCATTGCAGCCGTCCTCGGGAACTGAGTTCTATGTTTGTGATCCATGAAACAAAGCCATTACCACACATTGGGCTCCGGGCACTCCAAGCTCTCTCGGCTTATTAATCGCCTCGATCTCCGCCCGTGAGTTGCAACTAGTTTCGGTGTTTGTAGGATATGTGTTGGAGGCCGTATGTAGCACCGACCCTAGGGGTGGGCTATGATGCGGTAGATACACCGTGGTCTGGTTGTACCGAGCGCCCGCTTGGTGTCTCGGGAACCCCGCACACATCGCTTGGGGCCATGAGCGACACCCGGCCGGATCTCCTTGCGGATGGAACCCGAATAGGCGATAAACCCGACTAGAGACTTGTGTGGTTAGTCAGTCGTGGCCGACTCCTTGCCGAGCTTCCGCTTCAAGGTTGCCGAGATACACGACGTGTACATGGTGGTAAGTGGCGAGAGCGTGTGGAGAAGTACACCCCGCAGGTTAACATCATCTATTCAATAGCCGTGTCCGCGAAAAGGACTTCTGGGTTGCCTGCATACAGTTCATAGACAAGTGATAGTGGATACTCTAAAAATGCGCAAGATAGCGTGAGTGCTATGGATGGGCGCTCGTGGGAAGACGGGATCGGATCCATAGTGGTGTATTGATATGGTGATTATGTGGACTCGTAGCGCCCACCTCAAAAGAGTTACTTGCGTCGTAGTTTAGTATAGCCACCGAGTCAAAGCTGGCTTGCTACAGTAAAACTCCACCACCCCCTTTGTTGATACTGATGCATATGTAGATAGTTCTGATGTAAGTCTTGCTGGGTACATTTGTACTCACGTTTGCTTAATTTATGTTTTTGCAGAGAGACTTCAGTCTCGCTAGTAGTTCCGCGTGGACTTCGACGTTTAGCTTGATACCTCAGCTACGATCTTGTGCCCTCGGCAGGATCTGGTAGATAGTCGGGCTTCTCAGCCTTTTCATTTAATAGATGTCTCAGCTCGTACATGTTTAGCTACCGAATGTGTTTGACTTGTATGTTTCAATGCTGGGTCGAGAGACCCATGTTTGTAATATCTCGGCCTCGGAGCCTAATGAATAAATACTTTGAGTCGTAGAGTTATGTTGTGATGCCATGTTGTATTTACACATATTGAGCATATTGTGTGTATGTTTGAAATGCTTGGTATGTGTGGGATCCGACAATCTAGTTGTTTATCCTTGGCAGTCTCTCTTATGGGCAAATGTAGTCTAGTGCTTCCTTGACCCATAGTAGTCCGCTTACAGCCTCAGCCACCGGAGTCTCCGCTAGCCCAAAGACTACTGCTCTCCGACACTTGACTAGCCGGGCATGTGTTTCACTGCTCGTGGTTCTGCCCTTCGGGAAATGTCACGCGGTGACATCCGAGTCCTGCTTAGCTCATGTACAGCCCGGTTTCCCGGAGTCCTCATAGCCTGAAGCATACAGCCCGGATTCACACGTCAATTTCCGACATGCTCGGGTTGATTCATGTATGCCTGTCCCCATGGGTTAGTGCCGCTTTGGGTTCACGACTAGCCATGTCGGCCCGGTTCTCATTATATGGATGCTAGCGACACTATCATATACGTGAGCCAAAAGGCGCAAACGGTCCCGGGCCATGGTAAGGAGACACCCATGGGAATGCCGTGCGTGAGGCCGCAAAGTGATATGAGGTGTTACCGGCTAGATCGATGTGACTTGGATTCGGGGTCCTGGCAGCTATATCACGACGCAGCTCAAATGAGCTTTGTCTACTGTGTTCGGCCCGGCCGGAATTGCTGTATCCGGCGTGACGGTTGTCATCACGTGTCATGGGGCGCCCACGCGATCCGTAGATCGATCTTATTTGCCTTGCCTTGTCCTCCAATATGTCTCGCAAGTCCGGGCGATTTCCCGTGGCTTTGTATTTTTCACATGCGACGCTGGGTGCGGCTTTAGTGGAGGGCCTAGAGGCCTCTCTTCGTCACAAGGCATGAGGTGGCCGGTCGGCCGCTGGCCATGCACCGGTGATGTAGGTTTAGGTGCTTCCTCCTCTAATTGGGGTAGCAGCCTGCATTTTGGGTAGCTCTTGGAGGGGCGATCGAGTTCAGTACTCTTCGGTGCAAGGACTTCGTCCATCTGTCAGCCTAGCAAGTCTTGGTCAGCTCTAAGTCAGGCCGCTTTTCTTGAGGCTGCTTGTCATGCGGCTATAAGCCCGCGCTTTGAAACACTCTTGTTAGACGGGATCCTCGGCACGACAAATTCGCCATCGCCGAGGCTTGCCTCGCCTTCGAGGGAGGCATATAATTATCGTCCTCTACCTCTCCGTCTGTAGCTCTATCATGAGGGATGGCTTCTCCCTCCTCCGTGCTAAATCCTGCCGAGGGGTTGTCTTCGCAATCGCTCGGGGTGTTATTATCTCCTGCGGAATCACCGGGTTTTGGCTGTGGCGGGATTTAGAGCGGCGCCACGACGCCAAGCGCTTGGCCTGTTCTTGGAGGGGTCATCCTCCGCTGTTCCATCGCCATTCCCATCTTTTGGGTGTCCACCATGTATATGTCGTATGATTTAGGTGGCCTTCCAAAGGCCTCAGAGGCGCCGGGTTCTTGGTTATCTCCTGCATCGTCAGCCCATACCGCCGATGTCTTCGAGTCGAAATCGAGCATGTCGGTTAAATCATCGGCTGGCTACAAAGTGGGTGGTGGGTGGCGTTGAATTTCTTCGCCGTCTGCGCATCCCGCCTTCTCCCGACCATAGTCCGCCAGGGCTCTCCCGATAAAGAGAGAGACTTTAGTGAATTCAGGATGTCGCCAAAGGGCGAAAATGTAAAGATGTCCGCGGCAGTAGGAACTACATAACCGGGCGCCCAATTGGATTCGATTGGCAAGGTGGGGCGCTGGAGGGTTCTGAGTCCGGAGAGTAGTCCGCACCTTGGAGTCACGGGTCAGAGAGATCGAGGCCCCGAGGCGGTGTCCAGCCACTGCCCTCGATCGTCAAGTCGGGTTCGGAAGCTAAGGGTCGGGAACGGATGTCAGTGCAGCCTCCAAGGCAATTGTTCGGGCCAGTAGCTAGATCGCATTCCATCAACAAGCGGTCAGGGCGGCGCTATCAGGCTCAACCCGTCAAGATTAAGTCTACGCGAATGTCGGGCCGCGGTAGTTTAAACTCCCAAATCTGACCTGATGGCCATGAAGGCGTAGCTTTCGGGATCCTCCAGATGGCCAAGATAATTGGCCCTGAAGGCAAAGCCGCCGAATACGAAGATCTGTCCGGAGAAAAGTCTCACCCACCTGGACCGCGTGCTGTTGATGATCAAGGAGCCATCGGGCCTAAAGGTGACGACACGGAGGAACTCTCAATGAAAGCACCAATGTCGGTGTCAAAATCCCGCGGATCTCGGGCAAGGGGTCCCGAAATGTGCGCCTAGGCGGATGGTAACAGGAGACAAGGGACATGATGTTTTACCTAGGTTCGAGCCCTCCCGATGGAGCCAAACCCTACTCCTGCTTTGATTAATATTGATGATATGGGTAGTACAAGAGTAGATCTACCATTTAGATCAAAGAGGCTAAACCCTAGAAGCTAGCCTATGGTATGATTATTGTTGTTCGGCCCCACGGACTAAAACCCTCCGTTTATATAGACGCCCGGATAGGGTTAGGGGTTACACAGAAATGGTCAAGTTACAATGGTAGGAGATCTACATATCCGACATCGCCAAGCTTGCCCTCCACGCCAAGGAAAGTCCCATCCAGACACGGGACGAAGTCTTCAATCTTGTATCATCATAGTCCAGGAGTCCGGCCAACGGTGATAGTTCGGCTATCCGGACACCCCCTAATCCAGGACTCCCTCAACATCTTTGGTATTTGAATTAACACAATACCGATTTGAGTTGGAGCAAATAAATCCTATTAATATATTTATTGCTCCAAAAATTCTGAAACTTGAGGTGGGGCCCTGTAATAATATGGTTTGCACCCACAAACTATTTCAGGATTTATGAAAATGGTTTAGTGCTTGAACTAAATCAAAATAGATTGAAATCAATAGAAAACAGGGAATAAAAGAAAGGAAAAAGAACGGAGACTCACCTGGACCCTTACCTGCCTAGCGCCACCAATCGCCTAGCTCTGGACGGCCCAAAGTGCTATGTAGCTCAGCTGCCGCCGGCCCTCCTCCTTGGGGGATGAAGGACGTTTCAAGTGCCCTCAGAGACGCAGCCACGCCGCCTGCCACCTCCTCGCTTCTCGCCCGCTCGACGTCATGGACGCCACGCACCCCCCTGGCCATCTCCTTCTCTCTCCTGTGGTGATTTCCCTCTCTGTCCCTCTGTCCGCGACTGTCCGCAAGCGCCCGAGAACACCGACGAGCTCCACCATGTCCACAGCCACTCCCTCGCTCCCTCTCCGTGTCCCCGAGCTCCGCCATGACCCCTTGGATCTACAAACTCGACAAGACGACTGTGAGAGGAGGGCCTGGGCCAACCGGAGCGTCGCCTGCTTTCATCTCCGGCAGTTTCGAGATCGACTCCGTCGATTCGCCGACGCAGAAGCTTCCCCGAGCCTGCTGAGCTGCTACTCCGACCCCTGTGAGCTCCTGATTCCTCTTGCCCTCCGCTACTCCTCCCACCCGTCCCCTAGGCTGAAAACCCGCCATGCCCGTGAGCTCCCTGTCGCCGCTGTTTGTCGTTGGGTTGCCGATTGAGCCAAGCGTCCGTCCCGCCGAGAAACGTAGCCGAGGAGCTCCTCATATCGCTTATTAGCTCAGCAGGCCCTTGTCTGGCCTCCCTGTGCTCTGACAGCGTCCCTTGAGGCCGTGGTCGTAGTTCTATTGTCAGTGAGCTCGCTTCCGGCGAGTCAAGCCTCGCCCTCTCAACCCTCCTATGGCTCTCCTCCCTAGATGCGGTGATCAGGCTACGCCCCGGTGCCCTTCCCCGCCGCTCCCGTGGCCTTCATGCGCCTTTTCACAGGCCTAATGGTTGCCGTAGTGATTAACCGCAAGATGGCTACCATTAGGGCCTAACCACCCTGCTAACCAACATGTAGAGTCACTAATAGGTGGGCCCTAATGTTTAATTAACCTGGCTAACTAATTAACTACGTTAATTAAGCTTTGTTAAATCGCCGTGCAGCTGACACATGGGTCCCACGCGTCAGAGTTGACACCGTCAACCCTCAAGTTGACTTCATTGACGTCACATTGCAAAGGCCATGGTGACAATAAAGAAGTATTTCTCGAATTAAAATAAATCAGGAATGATTTAAGAATTTCAGTAATTACTCAAAACTTCTAAAATTCATATAAAATTATCTATAACTCCAAATAAGATAAATTATATATGAAAAATGATCAGAAAAATCCAATCTATCCATCTGTATCATTTTCATGCATATTAGAACAACTTATAACTACTGTTTAGGACAAATCATGTAAATGGCATTTGAATTTCCACATATGGAGTTTTAATTTGAATCTTGGATTCAAACCAACTTCATTTAACTGTTGCTAGTTGCATTAGCTCAAATCACAGCATATTGCCATGTCATGAGCATGCATCATATTGTGCATTGCATTGATTGTGTTTCCTTCTGCTATGTGTAATTGTCCCTCTCGATGAGACGTGGTTTCCACGATGAGTCTGGCGACACCGGCGAAGAAAGCTATACTATCTTCGTAAGTGCTGTGCAAGCAAAACCCCTTGTTCATTCTCGATACAATCCCACTCTCTCGCTCCTGCTCTCTTTTTAATCGCATTAGGACAACAACGATTCAACTATTACATGCTGCGGTAGTTGAACCCCTTTTCCTCCGCATGACCTGTCATTGCTACGAAGAAATAGATGAAACCCACTAGCATGAGTAGGAGTTGTTTGAGCCCCTGATGTGCCTACTCATTCATGCTTGTTTGTCATGCCTGCTACTGCATAGAGTTGAGTCAGTCCGATTCATCGGGATGAATTGGAACGTGGGTGAACATGTCCTATTGTTGGGAGCTAAGTGTGTGAACACGATTTGGTAAAGGTAGAAGCGGTGAGAGGCCATGTAGGAGTACATGGTGGGATGTCTCATTGAAACCCTCCTCAGGGAACTGAAGTTCTGTGTTTGTGATCCATGAATAATAGCTTACTACCACGCATTGGAATGCTTAAGTGCCCCTCTCGACTTATTATTCAACCTGATCTTTGTCTAGGAGTTGCAACTAGTTTCTAGTGTTTTGTAGGTAGTGTTAGTAGTCTACCAAGTGGCACCAGTGCAGTGGGTTTGGGACAGACTAGGCACCGTGGGCTTGCTATGCCAAGAGAGTCACTGCTTGGTGAGCTTGGAACCTTGTACACATCGCTTGGGGTCATGGAGCGACACTTCGCCGGATCTCTCATGGATGGAACCCGAATAGGCGATAAACCCGGACGGGAGACTTGTGGTTAGTCGTCGTGGCCGATTCTCTCTACGCCAAAGCTTCCACTTGAAGGTTGCCGAGATACACGACGTGTACATGGTGGTAAGTGGCGAGAGCGTAGTGAAGAAGTACACTCTGCTGTGGTTAACATCATCTATTCGAATAGCCGTGTCCATGTAAATGACTTCCTTGCTCGTATGCCTCATAGATAACTTGAAGTGGATACTCTAAAATGAGCAAGATAAGCGTGAGTGCTATGGATGGCGCTCTCGTGAGGGGAGACGGGAGCGGATCCATAGTAGTGTATTGATATGGTGAATATGTGGACTCGTGTGCCCACCTCAAAAAAGAGTTACTTGCAAAATGTAGTACGTGATAGCCACCGAGTCAAAGCTGGCTTGTCAGCAGCTTAAACTCCACCACCACCCTTTGTTGATACTGATGCATATGTAGATAGTTACGATGTAAGTATTGCTTTGGGTACATTTGTACTCATGTTTGCTTAATTTATGTTTCGCAGAGAGACTTGATCTCGCTAGTAGTTCCGCGTGGACTTTAATGCCTTATCTTGTTACCTCGGCTACGATCTTGTACCCTTGGGAGGTTGGTAGATAGTCAAAGCTTCTCGACCTTCTTCATTTGTAGTAGTTCAGATTTCTGCATGTTAAGCTCCGCATGTACTTGTTGCTTGTATGCTCAGAGTGTTGGGTCACAAGACCCATGTTTGTAATACTTGGCTCCTGAGCCTAATGAATAACTACTTGAGTCGTAGAGAGTTATGTTGTGATGCCATGTTGTATTTACACATATCGGCATATTGTGTGTGTATGATTGAAATGCTTGGTATGTGTGGGATCCGACAACCTAGTTGTTTATCCTTGGTAGCCTCTCTTATGGGGAAATGTAGTCTTGTTATTCCATGAGCCGTAGTAGTTCACTACCTTGCCGGTTCACCGGAGTCCTGCTAGCCCAAAGACTATCGCTCGGAACACCTGACTGGGCCGGGCCATGTGATTCACTTCTTTCTCGGTTCTGTCCCTTGAAATGTCATGTGTAGTGACATCCGGAGTCCTCGCTTAGCTCGCTACAGCCCGGGTTCCCGGAGTCCTGTTAGCCCAGTGTTTCTGACCGGATTCATGCGCTTATTGACCCGACATGCTCGATGTTGATTCATGTATGCATGTCGCTGTAAGTTAGTGCCACTTTGGGTTCACGACTAGTCATGTCGGCCCGGGTTCTCTATCATATGGATGCTAGGGACACCATCATATACGTGAGCCAAAAGGTGCAAACGGTCCCGGGCCATGGTAAGGCGACACCCGTGGGAATATCATGCGTGAGGCCCTAAAGTGATATGAGGTGTTATAGGCTAGATTGGTGTGACTTAGAATCGGGGTCCGGACAGCTTTGATATCAGAGCCTGACTGCCTGTAGGATTACCAAGCCAAACTGGTCGAAGTTGTGTCTAGAAATGTTTTAGTTATATGTAGGGGAATTGATTGTGGGAGGGACGTAAGGCTCTTTTTACTCCTTTACCTTATGCCCTTCTGATCTGAGTCATCCTCTTCTCTTCTACGAGGGTTAAGAACTAGGCTTCTCATCTCTTTATCAGGTTCACGTGTTACTAATCCGTAGAATCTTAGGACTGTTGGTTCCAGGCCTCAGTTCAGTTTCTACTACTTTTAGTATGTTGTCAATTGAACCAGAACCTCGATATGATGTTATTAAGTGACTATGCAAATCCTTGTGAACGTCTCAAATCTTTTTTTGAGCATTTACAGCCGTTATGCTAGCCGAGTCATCCCAGGTTTCTAAACAATCTGATGCATTTGCAAATCACTTCCTCTCGTTCCTGATGTACTTTTGGGCCAGATTAAGCACACTAAATGGTCTGTTGAGGTTCTCTACTGCCTCGTCATATAAGATGGAGCTAGTATTATGACCCTAGGCATCCTGGAAAATCACCCAGTAATCTAGCAATGCTTTTTGTTCCTAGTGTGATGATTCTGGCCGCCATTCTCGAAAGCATCCCGTGATGCCATTTAGTAGTAGGTATTCTACTCCTGGGTTCTTGAGCCCAAGATTCACTCTACTTACCTCGTGTTGGTAGTGTTTGCTCGTTCCTTTAGGATATTAGTAACTTTGCGATAGTCCTCGAGGTCTGTGGTATTTCCTTCTTCCAAATACCATGAACTGCTTATGGCAGAAGTTCCTCACATAACCGAAAGATCGCAACCAGAGTGCTCTTGATGAGTCCTCCCTTCATAGTTGTGAATCTGCCAGTCCTTCCTCTTCAGCATGGGTTATCCGGAAGTAATATGTTGAACTTGTTCGACATACTAACCTATGCATCCACAACTCACAAAGATATATGTTCCTTTGAGTTGTCCCTCTGTAGTTGTATTTCGATCCTTGTCTATCAGTTGATAGTCAAGTTTATGTCGTGCATTCGTGTTCTTCGATGCGTGCTATTCTTGTGGTCCGTCAAGTCATCCTATTTCAGAATGACTAGGAGAAACAAACTCCAGAACCTCATCCACATCTAGGATTGGGTCAAAGCAATTGTATTCCGCAGACCAAAGTGCCAATCCAGCTTTTGCTCTCTCTACCTTGGAGTGTTACCACCTTTATGTCAGGATTGTCATGAGAATTGCACAACCTCTTATGAATTCTTGATTTAGTGATACTCCTCGCCATCATCGTTCATTCCTCATCTCGCGTGTTATTATAACCGGATTACCGACAAGTGAATTGTGATGTGTGAAATCAATACTCCTAGCAACTCCGTTGCTTGGTAGTTAATGGATAATACCTCATTCTTAGCGTGTTGATTGTTGAATCATCACCCTAAGGCTAATCATGCTACGTAGTCCTTTTTTTTGTGCACTCTTGGATCAAGAGTTAGGATTGTGTCAATCCTTGCTTAATTGATCACATCATCTTGTCTCGAAAGCAAGATTGCTCCCGAGCTTAATAACATATCGGTGGTTCGTGATTTTTCGAATATCTTCTCAGAAGTATCACCAGGTTGTCCCTTGACCGTTACGTTGAGCTCGTGATCATATGGTTTTCCTATAACCATTCTTTCTTCAAGAATCTGTGTTGGATACCCTGAACTAGTTGGTTGAGCTAAAAAACAACTTGGAGAGTTGGAAGATATAAGTTTTGCCTAACTTAGTTCATTTTCAAAGGGATATCCTTGTGTTTGTGTGGTTGTCGAAGAAAGATGATATCTTCATCAATTGGTCCTTGTGATCAGTTATTGGATCTATTGTCTTGTCCAAACTTTGATTTGAGTGTGGGTTATCCTCAAATCAAATCAGAAAAAATGATGTTCGTAATGTTGTCTTACTCGTGGTTGATCCCTCGTGCATACACCATTACATCCTTTGGTCTGACCAATGCTATCACCGTGTTCACTTAATTGTGGAATTCCATCTATATGGAAGCCTGGATGGGTTGTTGTCTAGCCCATTGACAAAATTTTCGTCTTGTCCATGATTCATGTTGAACATCTAAGTTAGTGTTGGAAACTTTTTGAAAGCATTTTCTTAGTGCTATCTCATGAAGGATATGTTTGGATGAAAGAAGTAACTTCCTCTAATTCACGTGTATTTGATGTAAGTTGCCGCCTTGAATTAGAGAAAACTTGTTTTTGCTTTCCCTGTAATCATCCCAAGTTAGTCATGCCTATGTGCGAAGTACTCTATGGCTTGATAGGTTGGCCGCCTCCAGACCATATGTGTTTCCTAGCACACCAAGCCACTGACTGATTTGTTCAAGGAAGAGAAGTCTATGCTTGGGATCTAATCCATGGACTTGCGTAAAGACTTCGATATCCTCGATGATGGTTCCCTACCAGAACTCGGTAGTGTTTTTGTTGTAAGACTACTGTGGTCATGCTTCTATGGGACGGCATGTTCACGTGTGTTTAGCAGAATCAGCTCATGTTTTGGAGCTTGCTATCGTAGTTCATATCCCGAGAACCTCGCAACGTCGTCTCGTCATTTGTGTTGCAAACCTTCATTTTTCTCTCTAGACTAGATGAGTCTGGAATATCCTGACACCAACCAGATCTGAATCTCAGGCAGATATGATGGTTGGAATGTTTCCCAAGTACTGTAATATTGGTCTCTCTATAACCGGTAAATTGGATGTCGTGGCCAACACATCCAGTCGGAAGACCTATTATTGTACTATCTTGATTGAGGAAGTTGGCCACCTCCCCATAAGAATTCCGTAGTTATTCCTTATGGATTCTTGCGCTCCCGAAGTCCGACCTTCTACTTGATGTTCTAGATACCAAACCATATCTATAAATTGGTTACGCTAGCACATCAAGGAGAACATTAGAAGCGGAGTGCTAAGTGTCTCTCGGCACGGATGTTTGTAAGACCTTGATGAGTATGGAATTTCTGAAGTTCTTGAGAGCACACTCAGTCACTAGGTTATATCCTCGGCATCATCTGGAATGTATTCTCCGCTTGCTGAGTTGTCTTGTAACTCTAGTTTCCTTCCAAACCGAGTATGCCATTTCTCCAATTCCTTCAAACGATCGCTTTGGAATTGCCTTAGGCTGGTATAGATAATTTCAATGATCTTTGAATCAAAAGTAATTCTTTTTGCCACTTAAGGGAATATATCTATGAGCCACCTTCCCTAAGGTGCCCCGTTATGGAATCGTGGCAATTATCTCCTCGCAACTTTGAAACCATGCACCATCCTACTCCAGCGTGGGATTGTTGCCCACCAAATTGAACCTCCGTCATCTCTTTCTTCCATCCCTCTTAATGTGTGTTTTGTGTCTCAGCTCAAGATATGTTTCAACGTCTCATTCCGTGAGTTGATCTTGTGATCATTAATATGATCCTAAGTTGCTCGAACCTCAAGAAGATCGATTCTTCTAAAACTCTCCTTTCTTCTCATTGTCATGTTGGATGAAGTTCTCAAAGCAAGACGTTGAGAGCAAGATGATGCAATGGATCAACATCTTCGAGAAGGACAGTTGGATCATGAAGATCGTGTTAGTTTTGCGTCCCCTCTCTCTTCTTACCTCGCATCTTGAATCTCGGGACGAGATTCTTGTTTAGTGGGGGTGAGTTGTCACAACCCTAGAATTGCTTGTATTTAGTTGCATCTGTGAGCATCCATGCATCATGGTTAAATTTATGAAATTTGAATTGGGGGATGATCAAACCCCTAGCACCAAAACAATGCTAATAGCTTCAACCTAAAAATATTTTTCAATGAACCCAAATTGGCCTGCAAAAATGTTCATGATTTATGGAAAAGGGTGAAAACCATATCCAGAGATGATGCATATTTTTCCAGGACATCTTTGGTATTTGAATTAACACAATACCAATTTGAGTTGGAGCAAATAAATCCTATTAATATATTTGTTGCTCTAAAAATTCTGAAACTTGAGGTGGGGCCCTGTAATAATATGGTTTGCACCCACAAACAATTTAAGGATTTATGAAAATGGTTTAATGCTTGAACTAAATCAAAATAGATTGAAATAAATAGAAAACAGGGAATAATGAAAGGAAAAAGAACAGAGACTCACCTGGACCCTTACCTACCCGGCGCCACCAACTGCCCAGCTCACTGGGCTGGCCAGTCTTGTGCAGCCCAATTTGCCGTCCTCCTCCTTGGGACAGAAGGACGCTGGGCGTGTGCCCCGCGCGCGGCCACGCGCCTCGGCCACCTCCTGCTTCTCGCCGCCTCCCCGACGTCGCTTTGGATGCCACGCACCCCCATGGCCCTCTCCTTCTCTCTCCCGTGGCGATTTCCCTCTCTGTCTCTCTCTCCCGCGACCGTCCGCGAGCGCCCGAGAACACCGACAGGCTCCACCACGGCCACAGCCACTCCTCGCTCCTGCTCACAGAGCCGAGCTCCGCCATGACCCCTGTGGAGCTACACACCCGACGACGCGACTGTGAGGAGGCCCAGTCAACCGGAGCATCGCCGTCTTCATCTCAGGTGCTCGGAGATCGACTCCGTCGATTCACCGACGCAGAAGCTTCCCCGAGCCCGCTGAGCTGCTACTCCGACCCCTGTGAGCTCCTGCTTCCTCTTGCCCTCCGCTACTCCTCCGGCCCGTCCCCTAGGCCGCAAACCCATCGTGCCCGTGAGCTCCTCGTCGCCACGTTTGTCGTTGCCGTCGATTGAGCTTCGGCCCGTCACGCCTTTGAGAACGAGCCGAAGCTCCTCACATCGCCAAGAGCTCAACGAGCCCCTTTATCTCGCCTCCCGCGTTTCTACTTTCGCCGCCGAGGCCGCAGTTCGGCCGCCGCCGTGAACTCGCTTCCGGCGAGCTCAAGCCTCCCCGCGCCCTCCTCTGGATACGACCGACCGTGGGCTACGCCCCGGTGCCCTTCCCCGCCGCTCCCGTGGCCTTCTGGCGCCTTTCTGCCGTGCCCAGTGGCCACCGGCAGTTAACCGCCGGCGTGGCCGGTCATTAGGGCCTAACCACCCTAGTAACCAACACGTAGAGTCACTAACAGGTGGGCCCTAATGTTTAATTAACCTGGCTAACTAATTAACTACGTTAATTAAGCTTTGTTAAATCGCCGTGCAGCTGACACATGGGTCCCACGCGTCAGAGTTGACACTGGTCAACCCTGTTGACTTACTAACGTCACACAGGCGTCATGCTGACGCGGTAAAGTATTTATGGAATTAAAATAAATCAGGAATGATTTAAGAATTTCAGTAATTACTCAAAACTTCTAAAATTCATAGAAAATTATCTATAACTCCAAATAAGATAAATTATATATGAAAAATGATCAGAAAAATCCAATCTATCCATCTGTACCATTTTCATGAATGTTAGAATAACTTATAACTACTGTTTAGGACAAATCATGTAAATGGCATTTGAATTTCCACATATGGAGTTTTAATTTGAATCTTGGATTCAAACCAACTTCATTTAACCTGTTGCTAGTTGCATTAGCTCAAATCACAGCATATTGCCATGTCATGAGCATGCATCATATTGTGCATTGCATTGATTGTGTTTCCTTCTCTGTTGGCGGTAATTGTCCCCTCTCGATAGACGTGGTTTCCACGATGAGTTCGATGACACCGATGAAGAGCTATACTATCTTCAGAAGTGCCAGGCAAGCAAAACCCCCTTGTTCATTCTGATACAATCCCACTCTCTCGCTCCTGCTCTCTTTTCTTTGCATTAGGACAACAACGATTCAACTATTACATGCTGCGGTAGTTGAACCCCTTTTCCTCCTGCATGACCTGTCATTGCCACGATAAATAGATGAAACCCACTAGCATGAGTAGGAGTTGTTTGAGCCCTGATGTGCCTACTCATTCATGCTTGTTTGTCATGCCTGCTACTGCATAGAGTTGAGTCAGGTCTGATTCATCGGGGATGAATTGGAACGTGGTGAACATGTCCTATTGTTGGGAGCTAAGTGTGTGAACACGATTTGGTAAAGGTAGCGGTGAGAGGCCATGTAGGAGTACATGGTGGGATGTCTCATTGAAACCCTCCTCAGGAACTGAGTTCTGTGTTTGTGATCCATGAACAGTTACTACCACGCATTGGAATGCTTAAGTGCCCCTCTCGACTTATTATTCAACCTGATCTTTGTCTAGGAGTTGCAACTAGTTTCTAGTGTTTGTAGGTAGTGTTAGTAGTCTACCAAGTGGCACCCGGTACAGGTGGGCTTGGGACAGACTAGGCACCGTGGCCGGTTATGCCAAGAGCCGCCTGTTTGGTGGGCTTGGAACCTTGTACACATCGTTTGGGGCCGTGAGCGACACCCCGGCCGGATCTCCTTGCGGATGGAACCCGAATAGGCGATAAACCTGGACGGGAGACTTGTGCGGTTAGTCAGGTCGTGGCCGACTCCCACGCCAGGCTTCCACTTGAAGGTTGCTGAGATACACGACGTGTACATGGTGGTAAGTGGCGAGAGCGTGTGTGAAGAAGTACACCCCTACGTGGTTAACATCATCTATTCAATAGCCGTGTCATGTAAATGACTTCTGGGTTGCTGTGGGTTCATAGATAACTTGAAGTGGATACTCTAAAATGAGCAAGATAAGCGTGAGTGCTATGGATGGCGTTCTCGTAGGGAGACGGGAGCGGATCCATAGTAGTGTATTGATATGGTGAATATGTGGACTCGTGTGCGCCACCTCAAAAGAGTTACTTGCAAATGAGTGCGGGATAGCCACTGAAGTCAAAAGCTGGCTTGCTGCAGCTTAAACTCCACCACCACCCTTTGTTGATACCGATGCATATGTAGATAGTTACGATGTAAGTCTTGCTGGGTACATTTGTACTCACGCTTGCTTAATTTATGTTTTGTAGAGAGACTTGGTCTAGCTAGTAGTTCCGCGTGGACTTGACGCTTAGCTTGTTACCTCAAATTTACGATCTTGTACCCTTGGGAGGGTTTGTAGATAGTCGTGCTTCTCACCTTCTTCATTTGTAGTTATGCGTACTTTCGGACAAGTTAAGCTTCCGCATGTGCTCGTTGCTTGTACGCTCTGTATGTTGGTTCACGAGACCCATGTTTGTAATACTTGGCTCCTCGGAACCTAATGAATAAATACTTGAGTCGTAGAGTTATATTGTGATGCCATGTTGTATTTACACATATCAAGCATATTGTGTGTATGATTGAAATGCTTGGTATGTGGGATCCGGCAACCTAGTTGTTTATCCTTGGTAGCCTCTCTTATGGGGAAATGTAGTCTTGTGCTTCCATGAGCCATAGTAGTCAGCATACCAGCCGGTTCACCTGAGTCCTCGCTAGCCCAAAGACTATCGCCTCCTAACACCGACCGGGTCGGGCATGTGATTCACTTCGTTCCTGTGTCTGTCCCTTCGGGGAAATGTCACGCGGTGACATCCGGAGTCCTTCCTAGCCTGCTAGAGCCCGGGTTCCCGGAGTCCTGTTAGCCCAGTGCTACAGCCCGGTTCGCACGTTGTTGATCGACATGCTCGATGTTGATTTATGTATGCCTGTCCCCGTAAGTTAGTGCCACATTGGGTTCACGACTAATCATGTCGGCCCGGGTTCTCTGTCATATGGATTCTAGCGACACCATCATATACGTGAGCCAAAAAGGCTTAAACGGTCCCGGGCCATGGTAAGGCGACACCCGTGGGAATACCGTGTGTGAGGCCGCAAAGTGATATGAGGTGTTACAGGCTAGATCGATGTGACTTAGAATCGGGTCCTGACAGTGGACTACACGGATTTAAACAAAGCTTGTCTGGTTGATCCTTTTGCTCTCCCTCGTATTGATCAGATTATTGATGCTATGGCGGGTTGTGAGCGTTTGAGTTTTTTGGATGCTTATTCTGGTTATCATCAGATCAAGATGGCAGTTAAGTACCAAGAGAAGACAGCTTTCATAACTCCCTTTGGAGCCTTCATCTATGTGTCTATGCCTTTTGGGCTCAAGAGTGCCCAGGCGACTTACCAGCGATGTGTGCAGAATTGCCTTCATAATCAGATTGGGCGTAATGTTCATGCTTATGTGGATGACATTGTGGTGAAGTTCAGAAAGGAGGAGACACTGATAGACAATTTGAAGGAAACCTTTGATAATCTCCGGGTTTATAAGATGATGCTTAACCCGGCCAAATGTTTTTTTGGTGTACCGGCAGGCAAGCTCTTAGGCTTTCTGGTGTCTAACAGGGGTATTGAAGCTAATTCAGAGAAGATCAAGGCCATTACTTCTCTGGCTAAACCGGCGTGTGTCAATGATGTGCAACGTCTGGCGGGTCGCATTGCGGCGTTAAGCCAGTTTATAAGCCGGTTGAGAGAGAAGGCTATCCCTCTCTATCAGATGATGAAAAAGACATATAATTTTGTCTGGAGTGATGCCGCTAACGCAGCATTTGAGGACTTGAAGAAACAGCTGGCTGAGCCACCTGTTCTTGCTGCACCTATTGATAAGGAGTCGTTACTATTGTATGTGGCTGCTAACGCCTGTTGTCGGCCAGAGCCATTGTGGTGGAAACGGAAGGAAGCAGGAAAGGAATATCTGGTTCAAAGGCCGGTTTACTACATCAGTGAGGTGCTTATCGAGTCCAAGCAGAGGTATCCGCACTGGCGAAAACTTGTATATGGGGTATTCATGGCCAGTCGGAAGCTAAAGCAATATTTTTTGGGTCATCCCATCAAAGTGGTTGGTTCTGCTCCTTTGGAGGATATCATTCAGAATAGAGAGGCCACGGGTCGGATAGCCAAGTGGGCCATTGAACTTGGTCCTCATGGTTTGAAATATATGCTTCGCACGGCCATCAAGTCTCAGGCGCTGGTGGATTTCATCAATGACTGGACAGAGCTGCAGATGTCTGAAGAAAAGCCAGATAACACATATTGGACTATTCATTTTGATGGGTCCAGGCAATTGGAGGGCTCGGGGGCTGGAGTTGTGCTAGCTTCCCCTCGAGGTGATAAATTTTGTTATGTTTCTGGATGATGTTTCCTTGTACTAACAATGCAGCTGAATATCAGGCCTTGCTCCATGGTCTTCGGATTGCTAAGGAGATGAACTTAAGCCGTGTAAGGTGCTTTGGTGATTTAGATTTGGTGGCTCAACAAGTCTCTAGTACTTGGGATTCTAAGGATCCACTTATGGTGGCTTATCGACGGGAGGTGGACATTATTGCTGGTCACTTCAAGGGTTATCAAGTTGAGCATGTTGATCGTAGGGAAAATGAAGCGGGTGATGCTTTAAGTCGGCTGGGTTGTCAACGTAAACCGGTGCCGCCTAAAGTTTTCCTTGGCGCTTTGCATAACCCGTCGGTCAAGTTACCTGCAGAGGAGGATTTGCCTATTCCTGACCAGGAAGCTCAGTTGGTGGCGGCTATTCATGCCATCCCGGATTGGACAGTCCCTTATTTGGCTTATATGACCCTTATATGAAGTTACCAAAGGATGAAACCTTAGCCAAACAGATAACCCGGCGGTCTAAGTCAATGATAATTGTCAATGGAGAACTGCATCACTGTAGTGTTACAGGGGCTTTTCAACATTGTGTTTCAAGAGAAGAGGGCCGTGAAAGCCTGCGTGAGATTCATGAAGGAGACTATGGTCATCATGTCGGTTCAAAGTCTCTCGTGGCTAAAGCTTTCCGTCATGGATTCTATTGGTGATGGCTCATCTTGCCGATGTCAAGACACAGTTAGTAGGTGTGATGGGTGTCAGAAATTTTCATGACGAGCCCATGTGCCGGCTCAAGAATTGAGGATGATTCCAATTACTTGGCCGTTTGTAGTTTGGGGGCTTGATATGATTGGACCTTTTAATAGGTCCAAGGATAAGAAGACCCACCTTTTGGTGGCGGTTGACAAATTTAAAAAGTGGGTTGAGGCCGAGCCGGTCAGTAAGTGTTATGCAGCCACGGCGGTTCAATTCATGAAGAAGGTGATCTTTCGTTTTGGCTTTCCACATAGCATTATAACAGATAATGGAACTAACCTCTCCAAGGGTGCTATGAAAGAATTTTGTCAACATGAGCATATCCGGCGTGATGTGTCATCGATCGCCCACCCCCAATCTAATGGTGAAGCTGAGAGAGCCAATCAAGAGATCCCGCGAGGCATCAAGCCCCGGCTTATGGTTCGTTTACAGAGGATGCTAGGTTGTTGGGTGGAGGAGTTACCTTCCGTGTTATGGAGCATTAATACCACCCCCAACAGATCCACGGGTTACATGCCTTTCTTCATGGTTTACGGAGCAGAGGCGGTTCTCCCTAGTGACATCCGTCATGATTCACCTCGAGTGGCGGCTTATGTTGAAGCTGACAATGAAAAGGCACGTCAGGAAGCACTTGACCTATTAGATGAGGAGCGTGACATCACAGCGGCTCGTTCAGCGATTTATCAGCAGGATCTGCGCCGTTAACACAGCCGCCGGGTTAAAACCAGAACTTTCCAAGAAGGCGATTTGGTGCTCCAGCTTATCCAGGATCAAACTGATATGCACAAGTTTTCCCCACCTTGGAAAGGACCTTTTGTGGTCAGTAAGAATCTCAACAATGGGTCCTACTATCTTATCAATGTTCGAGAGCACAAAGACTCGCGTAAATCGGAGGAGGAGACCCACCGCCATGGAACATTGCTCATCTTCGCCCTACTATACGAGCCACCGGCTCTTCCGATGTACATATTTTGACAATGTATATATTATTATCAATATAATAAACCAGCATCCCTGTTAAAACAGGGCCTCTGTCGTTTGCTCTTAAATAATGAGTTTTTGATCACTTGGGGCTTCTGCTTTATAGAACAAAGTTATGATTACCCTTTGATCCAGCTTATAATCCAATTGAAAAAAAACAAATTTTTGGGGGCTTGCTACCCAGGTTAAAGGCACCAAAGAGAGTCTGTTGCAAAAGCACAACTCAAACATAGGTGCCCATTGAGCATAGCTCAGAAGTATTGCCTGGCTTTTGTTCTAAAAGCCAGGCTTGGAAGCCAGGTGTATTTACCTAAAACCCCGGGTTATCCTGCCTTTTTAAGTAAGCCACTCCGCCCAGGTATTCCTGGTATGACCCGCCGAACGTTTGACAAGTCAATCTTATGCAGACCCTGAACTTGTCAAAGTTAAAATGACGATTGGTTAAAGTGAGGTCCATCTTATAAGTATTGTAAAACGGTTTAACTCAGTGGCCTGGCAGCCCGTGAAAAGCCTCAATTTTTTGGCATGGCAGCCCATGAAAAGCCTCATTTTTGTGTGTTTTTATTTTGACAAGTCTTTTGAGGTTTATTCGATAAAGCTTATAAGGTTTTATTATCACACTTCGCCGGTGTTTATTAACCCGGCTTGGCTTTCGACTATAAGTCGTCAGTACATGATAAATTATGATCCGGTGTTTATTAACCCGGCCTGGTTTCTAACTATAAGTCGCCATTATGAGATAACATAATATCCGGTGTTTATTAATCCGCCTGGCTCTCTTCATAAGCCGCAATATATGATACATTACCAGTATTCAAAATTTGGGTTATCACCCTTACTACACTGGCTTGGTAAGCCAACCGTGTGATCCAATATCACAGGTACGATATATTTTAAATTATATGTGTAGCGACCCGACTCGGTAAGAGTCGAAGTCTCTGTGCTTACCGTGCTAGTCCCTGGATCGACTTGCTAGCACACACACGATTTTCGATTGAATAATGTAAATAACACACATCTCTTTATTACATCGATAATCCAGGAGCAATACATTTATTACAAAATAGGTCATAGAGCCAATAAACAAATATTGCGGAAGCAAAGTAGTAAATGAGTCCAACTCCACGAGCAAGGTTGAGTGTAGAACATCGACCTATCGCACCTTAATCCTCGTCGGATATATACGCAGCGTGATAAGTTGCAGCCATATAAATCAATTACATTGAATGTCTTGGCAAGTCACATCATAAGTGTAAAGAGCCTATTTGTACATGCAATTTGGCTGGTGGAAAGCTCTAAGTTTAGTTTTTGCATAAAGCTAGTTTTTCCCTATTAGAAAAGATGTTATTCTACTACTACACATTTGCATAGGATGAGTTGGAAAACCCAACTCCATCCGCTCCCCAAGTTTCATTTAAATCCCAATTGCTTAATTAAAGGTGAGGAGATCTCCCGCATTTCCACTACTAGATGCTCAAGTTGTCCGTGAATCGGGGACACGGCTAATCGATTAGGTTTTAACACTCTGCAGAGGTTTGCGCGCACTTTTCCCCACAAGACTCGACCACCTCCATGATCGGAAGATCGAGACATAGTCTTTCAAAATGTTCCCCTTAACCCACGGATGGTAGGCTTACACCTACATCACTCTACATCTGCTAGCCCATCCCTAAGGGGTCACACTAACTACTTAACTAAGCCAGAGCCCATATTGGCTTGTGGCTGCACATCGTAAGCTTCTAGACATGAGAATACGATTGATCTCTTTGAGCTGGCCAGACGGTCCACTAGTGGTGCACCACCATGGATTTCCCATGCGTGCTAATCGCATTTCGCCACCATTCCAACAAGTTTCCGCCCAGGTAGTTCATTAATTATCTTAGGTCCTATCTACTACATTGTCACTCATACTTTACAATGATCACTCCCCAATCCACGTCTACTTAGCGAAGCAACATAATTTCTCCAAGATCGATCTTCGATCGGGTTATCACCAATTGAAGATCCGTGAGAAGGATATACCCAAGACCGCTTTTACCACAAGGTATGGGCTTTATGAGTATACAGTCATGTCCTTTGGTTTGACTAATGCCCCTGCCTATTTTATGAGCATGATGAACAAGGTGTTCATGGAGTTCTTGGATAAGTTCGTTGTGGTATTCATTGATGACATATTGGTTTTCTCGAAGAATGAGGAGGAACACGCTAAACATCTGCGCTTGGTTTTGGAGAAGCTTAGAGAACATCAACTTTATGCCAAGTTCAGCAAGTGTGAGTTTTGGCTCAAGGAAGTCGGATTCCTTGGACATGTTGTGTCAGGTGAAGGGATTGCAGTGGACCCTACCAAGGTAGAGTCGATCCACAGAATGGAATGCACCCTCACGATCGGCGAGATTCGCGATTTCCTTGGACTTGCTGGATATTATCGGAGATTTATTGAAAATTTCTCCAAGATTGCAAGGCCCATGACAGCGTTAAAGAAGGACGCCTTGAGTTCGTTTGGACTGAAGAGTGTGAAGTCAGCTTTCAAGAGTTGAAGAAGCGTTTGGTTACAGCCCCAAAGGTGCTAATCCTGCCTGGCGTACACAAGGACTTTCAGGTGTATTGTGATGCTTCACGTCGGGGACTTGGAGGTGTTCTTATGCAGAGGGAAAAGTTGTAGCTTATACTTCACGACTGACCGACCTCATGAGTTGAACTATGCCACGCATGATTTGGAGTTAGCGGTAGTAGTGCATGCACTCAAGACATGGAGACACTATCTTATTGGGAATCGTTGTGATGTTTACACGGATCACAAGAGTTTGAAGTACATTTTCACGCAGAAGGAGTTGAATCTCGAGCAAAGGAGATGGTTGGAACTTATAAAGGATTATGACATGAGTCTGCATTATCATCCGGGAAAAGCCAATGTTGTGGCGGATGCTTTGAGCCGTAAGAGTTATGTTAATACCCTCAAAGCGGGGAGGTTTACCTCAGGAGTTATGTGATGAGCTTAGAGACCTTCAGTTGGAAATAGTTCCAAGAGGTTATGTTGCCGCACTGGAGGTACAGTCCACCTTGTTGGGAAGAATCAGAGAAGCCCAGAAGTTGGACCAAGGTATTGTTGCGATGAAGGAAATGATGATCAAAGGGAAAGCAGAAGGATTAGTGAGGATGAAAATGGAACCATATGGTTTGAGCAACGGATTTGTGTACCCAATGATCCGTAGATCGTGAAGTTGATTCTTCAGAGGCTCATGACTCACCATATTCGATACACCTGTGCAACACCAAGATGTATTTGGACTTGAAGGAAAGTTTTTGGTGGGCGGTATGAAGAGAGATTGCCGAGTATGTGGCAATATGTGATGTATGTCGAGAGTAAAGGCGAACATCGTAAACCAATGAGTTTACTTCAGATTCTGTCGATACCTGATTGGAAATGGGATAAACTTGGTATGGACTTTATCACGGGGTTACCGGGACCCGTTCGAGTTATGATTCCATTTGGGTGATAGTGGATCGTTTGACCAAGGTTGCTCACTTCATTCCAAAGGAAGACCACCTATACAAGTGCTAAGTCGGGCAAAGATATATATGACCAGGATCGTATGTCCTGCATGGAGTTCCGAGGGAGCATCGTATCGGATAGAGGAACGCAGCTTACCTCAAAGTTTTGGAAGCGATTACGAAACTTTGGGTACCAGGCTAGAGTTCAAGATAACCTTCCATCCGCAGTGATGGGCGGAGACGAGAGAGTCAATCAGATTCTCGAGGACATGTTGAGAGCTTGTGCGCTAGACTATGGGTCTAGTTGGGATGATAACTTACCCTACGCAGAGTTTTCGTACAACAACAGCTATCAAGCCAGTTTGCAGATGGCCCCTTTCGAGGCATTGTATGGAAGGAAATGCAGGACACCTTTGATGTGGAATGGAGTTGGAGATCGTGAATTGTTTGGGCCTGATTTGATCAGGATTACGAGGAGAAGGTCAAGTTAATTCGTGATGCACTTAAGATAGCTCAGTCAAGGCAGAAGAGTTATGCCGATGCTAAACGCAAGGAAGTGACCTATGAAGTGGGAGATAGAGCATATCTTCGAGTGTCTCCACTTCGAGGTATTAAGAGATTTGGAGTCAAAGGAAAGTTAGCACCACGATTTGTGGGACCATACAGAGTTCTGGAATGTAGAGGAGAGGTTGCATACCAAATTTGGAATTACGGAGGCTTTGTCGAGGAGTTCATGATGTGTTTCATGTTTCCCGGTGAAGAAGTGTCATGCGAGAGATGGCGGATATTCCTTTGAGAGATACAAAGGCCACTCGAGGCAATTCCGTTGGAGAGCGATCCGACTTATGAGGAGAAGCGGTTAAGATTCTTGAGACTGCAGAGCGAATCACTCGTACTCAAGATCATCGGGTTACGCAAGGTTCATTGGAGTCACCACACCGAGGAGGAAGCCACTTGGGAGCGAGAGGAAGATCTTAGACAAGACCATCCACACCTTTTTGCTGGCCAACCCGAATCTCGAGGACGAGATTCATCTTAAGGGGGGTAGGTTTGTAACATCCCAATTTTTATTAAATTTGGATGTTAATAGAATCATTCAATGCATATCATATTTCTTTGCATTTTGGAGTTTTTAAAATATTCAATAATATTTTTCCACTCGAGAAAAACAAACGAGAGGGGATAAGATGACTTCCTCAAAATATAAAAGAGATGGAAATTTCATTTAAATATTAGTTGGAGTTTTTAGAACTTATTTGGTATTTATTCGATTTGCAAAAAGTGCATTAAATGCATTAGGAAAATATTTCCAAATTCTTCTATGGTTGAATAAATGTTCATTGTGCTCTAGATATTCCAAGGTAATTTTAGAAATTTATCGTGGTATTTTTAGGATTTTGTTTGGTTTCGCTTTGGCCTTGGAAAGTTTTTTTGTAAAAAAACACGACGCCTGTGGCCGAGCCCACTGCCCAGCCACGGGCCAGTGAGGCCAAGGCCCAGCCTTCAAGGCTAGGCGGCCAGTGACAAGCGCCCGAGGCTGGCGCCGCCGCCACGAGCCGCCAGCTCCTCCTTCGCTCGCTACCTACTGCTGCCGCTGACGCATGGGGCCCGCCCATCGTCCCTAACCTCCCGCTCCTCCCGCTGGATGAGCACGCACACGCGCACTCCCGAACCCGCCGGCCGAAGCTCTCGGGATAGAGCTTATCCCACTGCTCCCCGACGCCCTAGCCTCGCCTATAAAAAGCCCCAGACTCCCTCTCTCCATTCTGCAACTTCGCATCATCCCTCGCTCCTCACAGCCGCCACACCGCGTTGGATCTCGCCGAGCGGAATATCTCGCCGGAGTTTTACATGTCAGTGAGACTCCCTACCTTCACTTCATTACATCAATCTTCCGTTACTCGCCGAGGCGCATCTTGTTGACATGTTTTTTGCCGCCTAGGTCTCGCCGAACCGCCTCGGGACGACTGCTGCGTCCTCGCCGGGAAGCGCTGGAGCCGCCGCCCTCTACCTCGCTGTCCCGGGCGCCCACCACCACCGACCCCTGCCGGACCGCCCGCCTTGCCCGTCCTCCCCGACACCTCACGCTGCCAGACCCGCCGCCCGTCACCGCCAGTGGCCAGCCGCCACGGCTGTCACATGCGTCAGTAAATGCGTCGCCGAGGTGAGCGAACCGCTTCGCCGCTATTCGTTTAGTTTTTTCTCTAGATCGGTTTAGTTTAGTGTTTTTTATCGGTTCATCCGGTTTAGATTAAACCGATTAGTTTAGATAAACCGATCTCGGTTTAGTTTTTTTTCTAGCCGCATGATAGCTGTTTTACTTAAGTAGCGGTGCGTCATTGCAGACGCTTCCGCAGCTTAACGCTGCCGCCACCACCATCGCCACGCGTGGCAGGGCCTGCATGTAGTAGATTTGATTTTCTGTTTCACTGCTTAGTCCCTAGGAATCACAGATTAGTCCCTGAGCTTAGATTAGCCATAACTTTTTAACCGTAGATCCAAACTCGATGAAACCAGTGGCAAATTCTTCGTATTGTTTAGATCTATCCAGTGGTATCCTTTTTGCAAACTTTTGTCAGATTCAAATTTGAATTTATTCAGATTTGAATTCAAACTTCAAATGGCCATATCTCTCAAACCGTAGCTCCGATTAAGTTGATTCTTTTTGCACTTTGTCACGAGACAAACCCTATCACCTGGAACTTTGTCACAATAATTTTCACACACTAGAATCTGCCTATTAATATTTTACTTGTATGCATAGTATGCACTATAGTTCACATCACTTCTTGAACCATGTGCCTATGTTGTTTTGCACCTAGAAAACTTTCATTCTAGTTAAGTGTGATGTTTGTTCATTTGGTTTTTTCCGAGACTTCTGCTTTGCATGTTCTTTCTGGTTCTCTAGAATGTTTGCTTATGTTTGTTTATCTTCTTTGCGGTAGATTGCGGTGCGAAGCGTAATATTATCGATCTTTAGAATTCAACCAGCGATTACCAAGGCAAGTTGCATCTTGATCATAATTCATTACCTATGTTTTTATTATGCACGTAGTTCTTTGCGATGGGACTGCATGATAGAAATTGATTCCGCATGACTATGCTTTTCACCCAGTAGTTCATTGAGGTAGGTCTGAACCTTATAACATTGTCGCCATCGTTTTACATTATGTTGCTTCGCTAAGTAGACGTGGATTGGGGAGTGATCATTGTAAAGTATGAGCGACAATGTAGTAGATAAGACCTAAGATAATTAATGAACTACCTGGGCGGAAACTTGTTGGAATGGTGGCGAAGTACAGTGGGGCACGCATGGGAAATCCATGGTGGTGCACCACTAGTGGACCGTCCGCTCAGGCTCAAAGAGATCAATCGTATTCTCATGTCTAGAAGCTTACGTATGCAGCCACAAGCCAATATGGGCTCGCTTAGTTGAGTAGTTAGTGTGACCCTTCCGGGATGGGCTAGCGAGATGTAGAGTGGCGTGGGTGTAGCGGCCTATCCGTGGGTTAAGGGGAACATTTTCGAAAGACTATGTCTCGATCTTCCGATCATGGAGGTGGTCGAGTCTTGTGGGGAAAAGTCATGAAACCTCTGCAGAGTGTTAAAACCTAATCGATTAGCCGTGTCCCCGGTTATGGACAACTTGAGCATCTAGTAGTGGAAATGCCGGGAGATCTCCTCACCTTTAATTAAACAGTTGGGATTTAAATGAAACTTGGGAACGGATGGAGTTGGGTTTTCCAACTCATCCTATGCAAATGTGTAGTAGTAGAATAACATCTTTTCTAATAGGGAAAAACTAGCTTTATGCAAAAACTAAACTTAGAGCTTTCCACCAGCCAAATTGCATGTACAAATAGGCTCTTTACACTTATGATGTGACTTGCCAGTACATTCAATGTACTGACCTATATGGCTGCAACTTATCACGTTGCAGATATATCCGATGAGGATTAAGGTGCGATAGGTCGATGTTCTACACTCAACCTTGCTCGTGGAGTTGGACTCATTTACTACTTTGCTTCCGCGATTTGTTTATTGGCTCTATGCCCTATTTTGTAATAAATGCATTGCTCCTGGATTATCGATGTAATAAAGAGATGTGTGTTATTTCTGTTATTTCATCGAGTACTGTGTGTGCTAGCAAGTCGATCCAGGGACTAGCATCGTAAGCACAGAGACTTCGACTCTTACCGAGTCGGGTCGCTACAATATGTGGTTATATCCAACCTTGGTTATGAACTATGTTAGTTTACCATGGTTTTATATTGGGCATTATAACCTGTCTAGCGGTAAACCGCGAGGACACTTTTAATCTGTTGTATGCAGGAACAGATTCAAAATTCCTAAATATCATAAAAATCTATGGCATATCTTAACTTGGCGGATTAGCAGTATCATGCAAAGCAATTATGCATGATGTCATAACATATGAAGAGTTTTAAGCTACCCTATTACAAGGCGTTTTGTGCCCAAAAGAATAATTGTTTTCGAACAAAGTCTTGCAGCAAGCAGATGCTAAACCGGCTCCAGTTCATGAGTCTTGGCCGGGCTGACTTGAAGGTTCTGGATCATCCTGCACCGGCTCATCTTCCTCTTCTCTACCCAGTGGCTGGAAGTCAATGGTTGTCCAGTCGATCCCAGTTAAGCCTTTGAATACATCTTCATCACTTATAAGTGGGGAGAGATCAACATCAGGGGCATATGTATGCTTACGGATTGGAGAATCAGAGTTGGAGCATCGTAGGTTGGCGGATTAACTCTCTTGTTGTTGGCATCATAAATCGACTGATAATGATAAAGCTCGGTCTCTTCAGCCAATTTGGTAGCCAATGGGCGATTTTCTTCGTCAAGGCTCTAAGGTCTTCATTATCAAAGTCGACTCATCCTCCTTTATGCTCGGATAGCCGCTTTCCCACATCAAATGGGATCAAGATCAGTATCCATGCTTTGGCCCGAGTTAGTGCGGCAAGAGCACCTGCCCTTGCAGCTGGTCTCTTTAGCTCTTCAAACCGGGCAGGCATCATCGATAGCCTCTCTAATGTTTCCTTGATCAAAGTTGGCGGGGGCTTGTTATGAGAAGCTATGCAGATGATCCGTTGTGCGCCGGTATATAATTGTTCTATAAGTGTATAGGCAGCCTTCAGTTTCTTCCACATATCCTAGCCAAGATGAGAAATGCAAGATCCTGCATCATCACAAACATCGGTAAACTGTCAGTTTATGAGATAATACATGTCTAAAAATCATGAAGAAGTTATTTACCAAAAACGGCAGCAGTCATAGCATTTATTTGCTGCTTCAAGCCAGTTAGCTCCTCTGCCACCGGATTAAGGATTGCTTATGTATCCTCAGCCCTCTTTAGCAGAGTTGTCTTTTCTGTATCCCAGCCTGCCCGCTCGCTCTTGAAGCTCTCCTTCAGTTTTTCCATTGCTGTTAAGGCACTGGTCTGTTCATCCTTGGCCTTGGAAGTCTCTGCTTGTTGTGATTTGATATTCTCTTGGAGGTCGGCAATTTGAGATTCCTTCTTGGTCATCTCACTGCAGGAAACAAGAACGTTATGAGATGACGATTGCATATTCAAAGTCCCAAGCACATAACAAGTAATATTCTTGGCACTTGGGGGCTAATGTCTATTTGCTTCTTCTCACAAATTTTTTACAAGTCCCAAGCTCAATACTAGTATTATTCTTGGCACTTGGGGGCTAATGCATATTTTCTCAAGTTAAAATTATAGATTTTTCTTCCATCAATCAGTTTGCTGGTCAATCGGTTTACAAAAGTGTTCAACAAGAATTTTGAGCCTAAAGATAAAAGTCCCTTGGCTCATCTTGGCATTATAAACCGACCCTTGGGGGCTACCGAGTTGATATTCTAAACCAGTAATAAGGGAAGAACACTTATGCAGAGTTAACAACATTTACCTCATATCGCTCTGTCATCCTGTTCACTAAACCGACTTCATAGTCACGGCTTGTGTACGAACGGTTTAAAAACCCAGAATGGATATCTTGGGCGCTGAGGTGGGTATAGCTTTCCAAATCCGTTTTCCACTTGCCCTTGTCAACAGCAGAGATTCCTTATTTGGCACTGTGTTTTGACAGAGCAATGGGGTTGCCAGGAGTTGTGTAACCAAAGCAGTAACCACAACTTCTTCAAATTTTTGTCGTCTGCAGCCTTTAGTAGGGCTTGGCGGTTTATCACCGTAATCGTCGGATCAACTTCCATATGTTCAACTTCAGTGTCATGGTCTTGCGGTGGCGGGTCATCGTGAATATTATCAGCATTTGGATTAGACGGTTCAGGGTGCTTTCCGATTCGAGATGGAATGGGGTCATTAGCCGGATTATTCACTTTAGCCTTTTTACTGTCTCTGGCTTTGGTCCTGAAAATAACAAGTGTACATCAGGTCAGTATGAAGATCAAGAATTAAGATATGAAGGGTCAATTAATATGCTCACCCAGGAATCATTTTGAGGGTTGGAATTTGTGTCCCTGTTGATTCGCCAGAGGAAGAATGGGAAGTTCCCTGATAATTTGAATCATACGGATTAAGAGGATATCGGAAATAACCCGCCTTGGGGTAATGTGTGTCAGAAGTATAAGAGACCTCTCGGAGGCGTTTACGAACCGGTGTGTTCGGTAAACCAGAGGAGGTAACCACCTGGCCACTATGCCGGGTTGTGTGGCGAGCTTCGTGTTGTTGTTTCCTCAAAAGAAAGTTTGGATCCAAGTAAGCTAGGGGGTGTGAAAATTTTACTTTCCGGTTTGCTTGACAAGTTTTCTGCGTTGGCAGAGGATCTGAGCCGGAGGAAAGAATAATTACCTCTACGTCACCAGCATGGCTAGCCTCAGCGTCATCCTGATAATGATCATTATCAATAAGGTGTATGAAAAAGGAACCAAGAGAATCAAGTTCTACCTCTGACTCCGGGTTATCAAGGTCATCATCGATGTTCAACTCAGTGGATTCGGCGGGTTTTTTCTTGGCAGGCTTCTTGTGGACCTTGGTCTTGGGGCGAGCTTTTTTTGCCGGTTTATCCTGTGGCTTCTTCTTCCAGAATGGATCATCACCCTATTAAAAATTGAACAGATCATAAGTAAGTATTAAGAATATGGCGTAAGCAGGAGTTAAGCAGATCTTACAGCTGGCGGTTTATTTGTGGCACAGAAAGGACTAAGCCCTGTTTTTCTACACTCAGCCACCGGTATATCCAGCATTTTCTTCACGGCTTGATAACTTCAAGAATCTCAAAGATCATTTGAATGTCAATGTGGCGTTGAGGATCTTTCAAGTCCCCTGTATATACACACATTAAACCAGGGCGGCGGCTTAAGGGTAAAATACGCCAGGACACCCAGCAACGGACGAAATCAACGCGTGATAAACCGTTTGCCACAAAGGCTCTGAGCTTTGAGAGTTGTGGTTCCTATTTGGCCCGTTCCTTTGCGCTGAGTCTTTGGGGGAGTGGATGTGTACTGCTAAGCCGGTGAGCACGATAACGCGGCAGAGGATTTTCATCAGCTGGAGATGTATCTCGGCAATAGAACCAAGTTTGATTCCAGTCTTTAGGATGGCTATGATGGTTGGCATGAGGGAAGCTGACATCTTTCCTCTTTCAGATGGATACCCTGCCAAGTTTAGTGTTGGGCCCGTCCTAAAATTCTGTGTGGCGGTTTAAATAGTAGAAATCTCTGAACAATTCGACCGTGGGCTCCTCTTGTAGGTAAGCCTCACGGAACACTTGAAAATTGCAAATATCGGATACGGAGTTCGGTCCAATATCTTGAGGGTGAAGCTGGAGGAAATGAAGCACATCACAAAAAAAATTGATCTGGGAGGGCTAAATCCTCGACTCAGATGATCAGCAAAAACGACCACTTCTCCTTCATGGGGCTCAGGAGGACATTCAGAACCAGGGACTCTCCAGTGGATGACATCCTTTTTGGCTAAAGTGCCAGTAGCAACAAACCCATTCAGCTTTTCCTCTGTAACCCGGGATTGAACCCAGTTACAGGAATAAAAGGATTTGGCCATTTATTTGATAACCTGGAAGAAGGTTTGTGCCAGTTTAAGATTCATAGTTAATCCGCTAAAAGTTAAAAGGTAGAAAGTGTTGAAGTGTGCTAAAGTGTTAAACCGGAGATTGATGTTATCAAGTTGCATACATGAGCAATTGGCGGTTTAAGAGGGGACTAATGGTACCTGGCGGATTATGATTTTCTGAGTTAAACCGCCTATACAGATATTCAAAGTATAGATCTGAAGACTAATTGATGAAAAACAGTTTTCGCAAATTGATATCGCAATTTTGGATCTACCATGTGTCAGAAAAAGAAAAATATTCGGACCTAAATATTGGTACTTGAACAGTTTATGAAGTTCCAGATTGGGCTTTCTACATAAAAGAGATGATCTGATGCAAAAGGAAGGGCTATTACTGCTACCACACAAGAATATATCAAGTTTGAATGTGCCATTTATGCTATGGTGAAGAATAGATGAAGAACAACACCGAACCTCCATGAGCTAGTATGAACCCTAAATAGATCTACGGAGAGGAGGAAGAAGAACTTACTGAAGCTGTTGAATGGCGGAGGTGCGTGAGCAGTAGTCCTGGTCCAAAGCAGGTTGATGCGCCGCCAACGTTGAAGCGAGCGAAGTTCAACGGCAGCGAAGTGAGCTCAACGCTTAGCGCCGCAAGGAAGACGAAGAGGCGAAGAGGCACGGGGGGAGGGAAAGGGACCCCCGACCCTATCTATAAGTCGAATGGATAAGTGGCCAGTGCGGGAATCGAGGAGGTAAAAAACAGACCTGTAACAGTACGGACGCCTCGATTTTCGGAGATTCGTTAAAAATAAGGAGATATAGTAAAGATTTTGGCTCTGTGTAAAATTTATGACAGGTGACGTCACGGCGGGTTATCATGATCCCAGAAGATGACCTCATGGCGAGTTACAAGTTTCGCAAGGATAATGAAGGAGGGATTTTTTCTAAGTGTTGAAGATTGACATGAACAAGTTCAAATCAACCTGGGGCCTAATGTTGGGGATATAACTATTGAGTATAAACCGCCCAGGAGGGGCCGGGTTATGCTCAGGACGGTTTACCAGTATTGAAGCCCATGAAGACATAGAAGATGGCGACTTACGAAGGAGACTTAGTAAGAAGGCCCAAAGCCCAAAGGCAGGGCCCATAGATATAAACCGCCATTGATGTATGACTTGTACTGTAAGATAGGAAAGAGGAGATACCGAGCCGGACACGTTATGAGCCGGCCGGGATTCTATGAACTGCGGGGCGTCAACCTGTGTATATAAAGGGACGACCCGGCGGCGGTTTAGGGACAAGAAACAACAACTCGAGAGTCAGGCAAAGCGTATTCGCTCCCTGGTCATCGAAACCCTAGAAAACCAACCTCAAACTGGATTAGGCTTTTACCTTCACTGCAAGGGGCCGAACCAGTATAAACTCCCCGTGTCCTTTGTCCTTCTTAACCCCTATAAGCTAATCTCGTTGCTATGGCTCCACGACTAAGTCCTCACACTAGGACATCTGTCATGACAATTCTATGACAGTTACGGAAAGGATTCGCACACCTACAGGGTCTTCAACCTCTTTCACTATAAAGTGGTTGAAACCGTAGATGTGCGGTTCGATGAGACTAACGGCTCGCAAAGAGAGAACCTGCCAAGTGTGCTAGATGAAGCTTCTCCTAGTGAATCTATCAAGCATATGGCACTACTAGGAAAAGGCCTACTAATGGCGCACCGGTTTTGCCTACTAATGGCGCACTACCGTGCGCCATTAGTATCACGCCACTAGTATTTTTTACTAATGGCGCACCTGCGCGCCATTAGTATCTGATATACTAATGGCGCACCAAGCAGTGCGCCATTAGTATGTAACACCATGCGCCATTAGTATGCCTCCCGGGGGGCCATACGTAACCATGTGCTTTGTCATACTAATGGCGCACTCTGAGGTGATGCACCATTAGTATCCTTTGGCATACTAATGGCGCACCTTGAGCTGATGCGCCATTAGTATGAATATTTGGTTTTTTCTACTTTTCTGATTTTTGCACAGGTTACAAAATATATTATTGGACAAAATATAGACAGCAGCACACAAAGAACAAAGCAGATTCATCGAATACAATAGAAGATTAGTCTCCGAATACAATTCATCATATTAGTCTCCGAATTCAAAAGACTGAACAAAGATAAAACATTACAAGTCCCAAGACCGCGAGTATCGAGTTTGTCTTCACATTACAAGTCGATATCGATCATCTAAACTACCATCACATATAAGAGAGTTGCGGTCATCACGATGAGCATCATCGCGATCAAACTGGTCTTCATCCGGTTCCTCCAACGCTCCCTCCTCTCTCCCGCTAGATTGCGGGCGTATCTAGATTCGGCCTCCGCCCTAGTGGTGTACCCTTTGTAACTGTTACCGCTGAAACAGTGAACTTGTCTCCGACACTCCTCCCAGTCGTCGTAGACTCCGGGAACCTTACCCTTGTACACGACATACGACGGCATCTCTATGCACAAGCCAAACAACGGACAATACATAAGCAATATGTAAGTATGCAACAAAAGGATCGGAAGAGAAAAGCAAGACATTAATAGCACGATTCATGGTCCTACTAATAAATAGCATCGATTACATCTAAGTTGAACGACTGTCCAAACCAAAGAGACATACGAATTCATTAAAGTTTAATTACAACATGAGCCAATCAATGTTTCAGAACTACACATCACTACTTTCGACTCGACTCATCGGACGGGAGCGTGGATGAAGCCGCCGTCTGTCGTGATGGTCATGAAATCGCGGTCGTTGTCACCCTGCATTTGTAGCGTTCCATCTATCTCACTGTTGGACGGTTGATATCTCGAGGAAGAACGCCCCGAGGTATGAAGGACATCTTGATGGATGATGTCCGCAAACTCCGGTGGATGCGAAAAGAATTCTTGTCCGAGGTCCGGCGTCCTGGATTGCCGACAAGCTTGCGGCCCAATCTTTGAGATTATCTGGTAGCGTAAGGTGATGATGGTCCCTTACGATCGCTCGCATGTGATGGAGGGCGTAGTAGGCATCCTTGACCGCCCGGTGATGTGAGAAGGTGTGCTTGCCGTGCTACGAACTGCCTGGTGAAGGTGCCTCCAGATTTGGCGTAGCTGGGAGAACATCATCAAGAACTTTCTTGACATTTGTGTAGTCTATCTTGGAGTTACGGTTCGGGTCGAAATACGTGGCCATGGAATATTTCGGGCTTAAGAGGATGAGTGGGCAATGTGTGTCACCGCACGTAACACGGAATGTTAGAAAAAAAGAACGATCGAAATCTAAGAAATCATATGTTACGGGCGGCTAAGGGATCACTTACTCGGGAAAGTAAGCCACAAGGAAGTTATCCTTATCCGGTTTGCCGAATGACGCCTTCGAGGTGTGAACTTCGCAACTTGGCGGTCCCCAGCGCTGCTCAAGTGCTTAGCACGCATGTAGAAGGGGTCGACTATCACGATGTCCGGTCTTGTCTCTAATGATCCGCATCTCCATACTCAAATAAAACAGTCGAGCGAAGGTGTAGTGCGGCGGATGAAGGTTAAACATAGCAAAGATGTCATCAAACCGCAGGAGACGATCATTACCCCGATGTCGCCATCCACAAATCCCTTGCCCTCGGCACCTTGGCCACGAAAACCGGTATGCCACATCATTCTCTCGAGACGCCGCTTCTCCAAAGAAAGAACAACATCGTGCGAGACTCCGCATAGCACCGGTTGCAGCATTGAGCATATTTGGCGATAGCATCGCCCTACCCGCCACATGCACCCTCCTCGAAATATCCTTAGGTGAAGGTGACCCGTCCACGAAAGCGATCGAACTTCGGTGCCGCTGGCTCACCGGCGCCCTTGTTAGTCTTTCGTTTCCGTCCCTTCTTCTTGATCTCCTGTAATGGGACCGAGTTACGCTCACCGCCGCCTTCTTGAGCGTGTTGGGGCTAATAATATTTCGCACCTCAGCTATGTGAGGCTCGGTGAAGGCGGGAGGAGGCGTCTCTCGAGAACTGAACGCCGCATTTGACGCTGTTGCAATTGGATTTTTCCGCCGCATCAGCCTAGATCACGGTCGTCTTGGTTGGGTTCTTGAGAAAGAGGCCCGCAGAACTTCGTCGGCGTACCCATGTTAAGCAAAAGTACTTATCGACTTTGGTAAATGTACCGTCGTCGTTGTCGTCGTAAATCCCGGATCTGTGCCATAGGGATGTCGGCATAGGGATGTCCGCAGGTCCCGGTAGCGTTCTGGCGTTCTTGCCATGGCTTGGCCGCACGATTGGCGGTCTTGTCTGTGGGTGGTGTCCCCGCCCCCAAATGAATCTGGCTCTTTGGCCAAAGCGAGGCCATTTACACAGCGCCGAGGTCATCTCATCTTCTTCGTCGGCCCCGGTAGTCGAATCGGAGGTAATAGCTCGTCGCAGCACTGGCGGACCGAACCACTTCAACCCTATACTGCGTGGGTGGCATCGGATTACCGTGGAACATGGGGTTGCCCGGTTGAACGATTCTGCCCTTGGTGACATCGACCAACTCGCCGCCCACGAAGTGCGTAAGAGTGCAAGGAACGCCGGCGCCCTGCGAAAACATGTAGAGGCGTCGAGAATGCCCGATCAAATGCAAGGAGATAAAGTCATCGGCCGAGAGGCTTAGTTACCGTGATGCCGTCGAGCTCGGCTAATGTCGAGCACCGCCAACGGCGCGTGCAATCGAAGGAGGGCGCTTCTTTGGCGAGGTGCCGGCGGCGTACACCGGGTGCATTAAGCTCAATGCCGTCTTGGCGCCGGAGACACGAATACCGCCTCGCCGGAGACACCAATGGCGCCGTGCTGCCTTGTTGTCTTGAAGTTCTTTGGCCGTGAAGCTGGGAACCGGGAGGCCCTGTTGGCCCCAGTCCACGTCGTCAGCCCATGAATCAACGTAGGCACCATGGCGTTGAGCTTCGTTCGATTGTTGTTCCACTTGCTCTTGGACAAGCTCCACGAATCCGCGCCACTTGTGCCTTGAGTGCTTCAACCTCGCGAGGCCGACTTTCCGAGCTGGTCTTTTTCTCCTTTCGCCCACCAAATGTATAGTATGAGCGACCATTTTGTGGACAAGCCTTTGCCGGCCCACCGCGACCAAATGACGTCGACTTCGAGCTTATCCTTGTTTTTCATTACGTTCAACGCCCTATTTAAAGGGGTGTCCAAAGGGAGCTCGAGATCGACCCCGCTACTACTTTCGGTGTCCTGCGGAAGGAACGTGAACCATTTAGAAATATTGGGGATTAATTAGAGTGCAACCATATGGAGCTAATTACGCGGGGGTGTATTCCTTACCAGAACAAGCTCAAGCGCCCTGGTCTTCGGATCCGTGGTAAGCTCCTAGTTGTTGTTCCACTTGCTCTTGGACAAGCTCCGGAATCCGCGCCACTTGTGCCTTGAGTGCTTCAACCTCGCGCGACTGACTTTCGAGCTGGTCTTTTTCTCCTTTCGCCCACCAGCGGTATAGTATGACGACCATTTGTGGACAAGCCTTTGCCGCCACACGACCACCGATGTCGGCTTCATGAGCTTATCCTTGTTTTTCATTACGTTCAACGCCCTATTTAAAGGGGGTGTCGAAGGGGAGCTCGAGACGACCCAGCTCTTGCTTTCAGGTGTCTGCCGGAAGGAACGTGAACCATTTAGAAATATTGGGGATTAATTAGAGTGCAACCATATGGAGCTAATTACGGCGGGGTGTATTCCTTACTGAACAAGCTCAAGCGCCTGGTCTTCTTGGATCCGTGGTAAGCTCCTTTGTTATCTGGTCCTCCTTGTACCGGGCCACTGACAAAGTTCCTGGTCTTCTTGTCACCATTGTATTTCTCGAGGCGGGCGGTAGGCCTTCCTAAGACGCTCCGCGTCCTCCTTGTCCCATATAGGCTCCGCCACTCTGTAATCACGGGACCGAGTTTGTGTTCCCCTAAGTTCAGCTCCGCATTTCTTTCCCCCAATCGACTTGATTCGGAGGTTACTTGCTGCTCTCGCACTTGATCTTGAACTCCTTGTAGTCATCTTCACGATCGAAGGATTTTTCGCCTTGATCTTCTCATAACTATCACCTTTATCAATCATTCTCTTCACCGCTTCTCCAAGTAGACAGGGCGTGCTCATCCTCGTGAGGGCTGACTGTTCACTTTATTCCCTCGAGAGGCTTGTGTTTTCAAATTCGGCGGGGAACTGGTATCATTCGTGCAGCTTCGTGAAGAGGAGGTTGCGCAAATTCCCTCGGTCCTTATGCCTAAGGTTCTCGGTGTTGATCGAGACGGTGCTCCGGAGAATGCACCCAAGCTGAAGCAAGTACCCCTTGACTATATGTTTGGGCTCCGTTGGATGCCCGTCGGAGTCCACTTGAGTAAATTCCTCCTTGAGGATGCGGAGCGCATTCGAGCGCCCGGTCCTTCCTTTGCTTCTTCGGTTGGCTGCCATCCGTGTGTGCGCCCGCCATCATCGATGGTGGCATCCTCGGCGGCACCATCGGTGGTGTCACCCCGATGCCACTAGGAGTTGTGTAGTCGGGATCGGTGTCTTCACATGGCGTCCTCATAGCGGTGAGGTTGTTCCTCCATCTCACAGGACAGCTCCCGAATTGCTTGCCATCCGAACCGCTTGGCTCATCGTTGTTAGCCATGTTTCGCTCTAAATAGGAAAACAGTTTGGTCAAAAAGTTGGTTATTGTCAAGGAACAAGATCATGGTCTCATCATTTAGGTTTGTCAACTACACCGAGGCATCCTAGGTTGGGCCTAATCACTTGGCACTAATCACTTGGCTCTATTGCCACCTATGTTGGGTTTATCATCTAGGGTTTATCGATGCTAAGGAGAATTCTAAGTTGGGCCTAATCACTTGGCTCTATTGCCACCTATGGTTTAATGCAGCAAGAATGGCGGGGCAGTTGAACCTACTTAACTAAGTACTAAGATACCCCAGCCCATGCATTAGTCGCAAGTACCCCATCCTATTTTTAGCAAAGCCATGCTAAAATTCACGGAAAATTTTAGCATGACCTTTGCTGAAAATAGGACATATGGAGTACCCGAATTTTCTGGAACGGAAGTTAATCGACATTCCGGCAAACTCAAGGGCCTCTCGGCGTACCTGCAAATTCATCAAGACACAATGGTCGGAGACAAAACCCAGCAAACTAGCAAGATGATCATCATCTTTGCAAGACAAGAGCTCATGTTTTTTGACAAGAGCCTCAAGAAAACAGCATTGCAACATTCAAGTTCGTACATACACACCTTGAACATTTGACCGATTACCTCTGAAGAAAAATATATATCTGACTATTGGATACAAAGAAAACAGCTATTGTAAACATTAAGTCATGGTAGTGTCTTATTTGAAACAATTATAGTATAGGAACAACAACACAACAAAGTAGCTCAGATTACTAGAGGATCTAAAAAATAAACACAAAAAACATAGAATAGTCATTTCCTTGTGTGTGCTATACATATAGATGAAAATGGATTTGTTGCTACAGTAATTACAGTTCTAAGGAAAGGGAGTTACAGTTTAACATCATCAAGTAGTGTTACATAATATAGGTGCAAATTACAAAGGCTGACAGAGCGATAGATCATAGGATTAACAAAACTCAGAGACTACCAAATTTACGCCAACCTAAAAAGCAGAAATACAAGTCCTCAGTAAGTGTAAGAGAAGTGTACTAGAGTCAGTAAATGCACTTAAAAACCCAACTACTGGACCACGATAAATCATGGTCATTTTAACTGTAAAAAGAGTTCCACATGACAGTAGATGATGGAAAGAGCTCAAATACTAGTACAAAAGATAAACTTGAAAGATGATCAACAATGTACAGCAGAGATACTATCGTGAAGCAAACTTTGATGAAAAGAGGAAATTCAGAACATGAGAGACAAAAATCTATTTTCATGACAGAACATGCTCAGGGGTTCAATTTGAAATACTACTGGAAGATAACTAACTAAAAATATGTGGAAGTGGAGCATTACTAATCTACATAAAGATAACGCAATGTAACAAAAGTGTAACTCTATCTATCTACAATGAGTGGAAATGGCCAAGCCTAAACAACTTACTACTTAACCAATTCTTAGGCAGGCCATAACACAACACGGTGGCTCATAACGCACCAACCAATCGAGATAACAAGAGGCAGTTTAGCACCACCGATACAAGTGCTCCAGCTACCAAACCAAACAAGTAAATCAATTACCACACCAGCAGAACCATCTGCGACTTACCGTGGTGATGCACGAAATTCGGTTGTAGCTGAGGTTGAGCACGCCTTGGCTTAAATCGATTCAAGCCCCTAGATGTTGGCGATCTTGTTCCATGACAGATCCAAATGAGCAGGCCCTTCTCGGCAGCGTCTGAGGGGAGATATGAACTGCATGACGAACAGAACAACCCAAATTCAGTTACTAAATGTCTGAAGATGCTACTAGGGTTCGCGAATGTCGGATTCGTGTGCTTTTAGGGTACCACAATGTGCCACAAGTCATGTGCTTTCAGGGTACCACAATGTGCCACAAGTTCATCGCCTGCACCGCGACTCCATGCAGATGAAACTTGCTGCTACTATGTGCTAGAAATCAAGACTTGAGAGTGAGATGGCAAGATTGAGCTACTCATACTTGTCAGGAGAGGATCGCTACACTGACAGACTGGTTGTACATTAGTTTGGTACTAGTGCTGCACATGTATGATGTAGGATGTAAGTGACAAGGAGAAGTCCATTTTTCTGTCACATGACTGATGGAGTAATTTAGGACTTTTATGAAGGAAATTACTAGCGGCGATCCTATTATTATCTGCTGAAAAACATCAAACTGACAACAAGAAACATCAAACTGACAACAAGAAGCAGCAGCCGCGTGACGGCGGCGGTGGCAACGCACGAGCACGTGGGGCCCGGCGTCCAAGACGAAAGCTGCGAGAAAGGCGGCCGCAAGAAGCGCAGCAGCTGACGGCAAGAAGCGGCGGCGGCGAGCTCCTGCTCCTAACCCTAGGTCGGCGCCTGGGGCATGGGGATGAGCGGGGAGAGGGAGGGAGGATAGAGAATAACCGTCGTCGATGAGCAGAGTCACATGGGAGGCTCAGGCCGCTGCCGTCGAGGAGCCGTCCGACGAGGCTAGCCGAGGGGCAGCTCCGACAAGCGTGATTTGGTGGTGGCGGGGCGGGCGCGCGCTCGGGGGGGAGGACGGGGAGAGGGAGGCGGCGAGGGCGCGTGGGAGGCTGCGGCGGCGGCGGCGCGGTGGAGGGAGGGACGAGGGAAGGAGCGGCGCGGTGGATCGAGGGAGAGGGATCTGGCGAGGCAGAGGGCAGGGGGGATCGGGTGAAGGGGTATCCAGCTAGACACTATAGCAATGACGCACCACCCTCACAGTGCGCCATTAGTACTTTTTTTTTTTCTGATAGCAATGGCGCACCCTCCTCTGGTGCGCCATTAGTAACTTTTTTTTCGGATAGCAATGGCGCACCCACCTAGGGTGCATCTAATAATTTGTTTTTTTATCAAATTTGTTATTTTCATGAGGACTAGAACAGAAGATATCATCAAAAAAATTTTGAAAATATCATCAATTTTTTTAATTGAAAATATCATCAAATTTGCTATTTGAAAATATCATCAAATTTCTTATTTGAAAATATCATCAAATTTGTTATTTAAAAATATCATCAAAAAGTGGGAGGGTGCGGGGTGTCACAAGCGGTGGAGCGGGGGGAGGTGCGGGGGTCGTCGTCGGCATCGAGCGGGGAGGTGCAGGGGTGCTTTCAAGCGAGGGATCTGGCGAGGGATAGGTATCGAGAGGGAGGGGGATCAAGATCGAGTATCCTCATGAATATTCAATATTTTTTCATATTGAATATGAAAAAATATCATCAAATTTGAAAAAATATTCATGAATTCAAAAAGTGCCCATGAAATTTAAAAATATTCATGATATCAAAAAGTGCCCGAGAAATGAAGACTACAATTTAAATACAATCGATCTTAGCTAGCTATCTGTTCACAATCTTCTTGCCCTTCTTTTTCGCAAATGGAGTTCTTCTGTGGAACGTACGTCCTTTAGGTACGGTGGTCCTGCTTCTTCTTGTGGTGTGTGCGGCTACTTCATCGTCGTCGTCATGTTCGATCTTCGGGTCGCCGTACTTGTCGAAGTCTTGCTCATTGGCTACTCCATCCATTCCGATGATCTTCCTTTTGCCTCTCCTCACGACAACACGACTGGGCTTTGACGTGTCGGTAATGAAGAAGCATTCGTCCACTTGGGAAGCCAGTACCCATGGCTCATTTTTCGCGGTGATGTTTGTGCCTGCGGTCTTGGATTTGGCTTCGGGTATAACCATGGTGGTGAAATACCGGCCTTCTTTTAGGACGCTCTTGGCCCATCCGACACGGAACATCGACCTTCTCTCCAACAGTAGCTCAACTCCCGAGATCTCCTCGATCCTTTCGTAGTATCTGTCCTTGTCGTTACCGGTGTAGGATTCCATCGTTACCCGGAGTTCGATAACCATCGCTCTTCATGTCCTTGTTCTCGGTGTAGAATGTGTAGTCGTTGATATCGTGACGCCTCATAAGTCATCGAGGTTGTGCTCGGCGCCACAGCGACAAGGCGAATATGAGTTGTTCTTCCGCGAAGAATCCTCATGTAAAGGGTACGGCTGACGAAGCTTCGCTTGAACCAACGCGTGCAACATGAGTTGTGCTCTTTGATTATATCTCCGTCCGTCCTTTGTTGGCCTCTGTCATTGTACGTCTTCTCAATAAAGGTTTTGTGCTCTTCCACCCAAGGATCGACCACGTCTATGTGTTGTAGCGACTAGGTTTGCTCTTTCAAAGTCGGTGATGCGACCCTCAAAGTCGACATGCATTTCGCGGCGACCCTCACGGTGACCCCATCCAATGAGCCCGCCGAGGTGCTGATGACGGGCAGACCAACGGGTTCTCGATGCCTAGATAATTAAATGCGATGGGAGATGCACTCTTGGGTCGAAGCCCCTCGCTATACTTCCCTCCGGACGTGACATGTTGCGAATGTATCCTTTGATGACACCATTCATCCTTTCGAGCGGCATCATGCTTTGCGGGAACGTCGGCCCGAGTTGGATGATATCCTCCACGATATGGACCAGCAGATGCACCATAACATCGAAGAATGCGGCGGAAGTACGTCTCAAGATCGCATAGTATCACCACGATCTCTTCCTGTAGCCTTCGAGTTGCCTCACGCCAATCGACTTCCGAGAGATGACGCCGAAAAAAGTTGCATAGGCCAAATAGCGTTTCCGCGGACGTGCGTGTCCATGATCCCAGTTGGATTGGAATCGGAAGTATCTGCGTCATCGCGACGTGATAGTCGTGAGACTTCATCCCGCTGAACTTCGCCATTTGGGTCTAGGTATCTGCTTATCTTCCCTGCGTAAACGTAAGGAAGTTTTACTCCTACGAGGCAGGTGAAAAACTGCTCGATCTCCTCCTAACTTAGAGTGAAGCACGCGAGAGGGTAGTCATTTCCGGTCTTCTTGGCCTTTTTGCCTTTGCGACGACTTTCTGTGTCCTGCTTCGCCTCATCATCATCATCATCATCATCATCATCATTAGCGTGAAGCTCTTGACAGATGCCCATTGATTTCAAGTCTGCCCTTGCTTTCGGCCCATCTTTGGTCCTCTCTCGCATGTTGAGCAGGGTACCAAGCAGACTCGCACACGTTCTTCGTGATATGCATGGCATCAAGGCTGTGAGGCACACGGTGGATCTTCCAAAGACGGCAAGTCCCGTAAAACAGACCTCGTTTTCCATACATTCATGAAGGGCTCTGGCGCCTTTCGCTTCTTTCGGCTCGCGCCTTTTGCTTCTTTCCGCGGTGGGCAATCTTTCCTATTTTTCAACAGCTCGTCTATTTCCTCGCCGCTCCTCGTGACGCTGGCATTTTCGGGTTCGGTTTCACCATCGAACAGATCCTTGCGTTTCCTCCACGGGTCATCGTCATGAAGCCACCTTGATGTCCCATGAACACGGTTTTTAAAGACCCGGATCTCTATCTAGCTGGCAATACGTTGTGTCATCCATGCACCTTACGCATCCGGAAAATCCATGGACTACCTGCCTCATGAGATATCCGTAATCGAGATAGTCGTGCAATGTCGCGGCGGTCTGCGGCTCTCATAGGGAAATATTCTTTCTCTGCAGCGTCCACGTATTGGCTGGCGTTTTCCACAGCGTGTCTAGCTCCTCCTTCAGCAGCCCCAGACATGATTGATGTCGCTCCCTGGTTGTTTCGCCCTTCAATTAGCATACTCATGTGAATGTACTTCCTCTTCATGCACAACCAGGGGAAGGTTGTACATCCACACAAACACGAGCCAGGTTCTATGTGTGCTTCTACATCTGTCAAGCGGATTGACTCCATCGGTGCTCGCGCCCAAAGCACAATGTTCCTTGGATCCTTCCCAAATTCTGGGTATTTGAAGTTCAACGCTTGCCACCGGCTCGCATCCTTAGGGTGACTCGACATCTTGTCTTTTTATTTATCTCCGGATCATTTCCGTCATCTTCCCGCTTCTTCTCCTCCCTATCCGCATGCCAACGCAGAGCTTTGCTACCTTAGGGTCCGCGAAATACCGCTGCAGACGAGGAGTGATCGGAAAGTACCACACCGATTTTCGAGGAGCTTTCTTCCTCTTCTTGTATCGAGTGACGCCAAGACAGGACATATGGTAGACTCCACGTGCTCGTCCCGATAAATGATGCAATTGTTCATGCACACATGGTATTTCACGTGCGGTAAATCAAGAGGACACACGATTTTTTTCGCCTCCTCGAACTGGTTTCCGCACTTGTTCCCCCTTGGGAAGGCGTTAGATGCGAATGACATGTTCTTGTTGAAGCATCGTCGATCATTTTGTGTTTTACCTTCATCTCGAGCCATGAGCATTACTTTCAGCGGGTATCATCGGGCCTGCATCCTTCATATAATGGAGTAACCGCGTCTATCTCCAGCTGATCCAGCTTGGCTTTCTCTCGGCAGCTTTATGCGTTATCCGTCGCTTGAGAAGCAGCTCTTGAATATGAGGGTCCTGCACCCGGCATCCATCGTCGTCTACTCCGGCATCTTCATCTTCATGATCATGCCCTTCGTCTTGATCTTCCTCATCATCATGTACGACATCTTCTACATGATGATCGTAAAGCATCACCGTCGTGATCATGTCCCGGAGATTCTTCGCCTTCTCGCCCGCCCTCGCGTGGTGGTGGTTGTCTTGTTGCCCTTCCACATTTCTTGCCGGCCCCCATGGACGACTTCATAGTCATCTTCATCACCTTGCCACCGATAGCCATCCATGAAACCACGCAAGAAGCAGTGTGGTCCCGCACCTGCCCGGAATCCGGGTCCGCAATAAGGCTCTTCACTTGCATCTTCGACACGGACATCTTTTCTCCGTCTCGTTCTTTTGAAGCATCTCGCCTTCGTGGAGCTCAAAACCTATTCACGATGCCTTCGGTCATCGTAAGCGGACCATGGTCGTCAGCGAGAGTAGAGCAAAAGCGATCTTTTAGAACCAAGAAAAATTTGGCATGACCTTCCCTAAAATAGGACCAAAAAGAATGCATAGTGCCAAAATTCTACTTGAAACAGAAATGAATCAACATTCCGCAAAATATTGGCAACTATCGCATTTCAAATACTGGTACCGCAAACACAAACATATATGCAACACCACAAACATATGCAACATCACAAACATACATAGATCTAGCTAGGCCACAAAAAGTGCATGTGCACGTTGTTGGAGCGAGCTAGGGAGAAAAAAAGTAGATCTACAACATGAATATAGCTTTCCCCTTACTTACGTATCAAAAAAAAGGTAATTTCACCACTTAATTTTGATGAATTTATGGTGCAAATGAGGTGAGGAGGAGGAGGCAGCCGAAAGCTTGGAGAAGGAGGTGGAGGGAATGAAGTGGGGAAAGTGAGTGGGTAGGTGTGGCTGTCCAAAATATCTTGTTGGGGTCCCAGGTTACTAATGGCGCACCACACCGCAAATGCGCCATTAGTATGCTAATTACTAATAAGCGCACCTGCAGTTGGTGTGCCATTAGTAGTTTTACAAAAAAGTAAAATATATATATATATATATATATATATATATATATATATATATATATATATATACTAATGGCGCACTCTGCATGCAGTGCGCCATTACTAGTTAGAACTAGTAATGGCGCATTTACCAGATGCGCCATTAGTATGTATGGAAAAATGAAAACAATATTATTACTAGGGGCGCACCGTGTGTCTGGTGCGCCATTAGTGTCTTCCACACTAATGGCGCATCGCCAAATGGTGCGCCATTAGTATATAGTAGTGGCGCACCACCTGACAGGTGCGCCATTAGTGCCCATCCCATCTATAGCCCTTTTCCTAGTAGTGTGGGTACTGGAGAAATCATACCCACTGAGGAACAGGCTGAAGAAGAACTCATCATCTCAGCACCTAATCACATGAAGACAATGCTCTGTCTGAAGACAATGGTGAAGCTGAAGATGACAATCAATAAGAGAAAAGTCTTCTCCTAGCACATCCTCACATAGCAAATGAAGTACAGATTGAGAAGATCATCGATAGTATCAATGCACGTGGTCCACTCACTCATTCAAGAGCAACACAGCTAGCAAACTTCTCATGGGCACTTTGCATCTGTCTCTATATCTCGAACTCGAAAAAGTTGATGAAGCCTTCATGGAACCTGGATGGATTCAAGCTATGCAAGAAGAGCTTCAACATTTTGAGCTGAATAATGTCTGGGAGCTAGTTAAGCATCCCGATCCTCCCAAGCACAACATTATTGGCACCAATTGGATCTATCACAACAAGCAAGATGAGCATTGTCAAGTTGTTAGAAACAAGGTTCGTCTCGTTGCCCAAGGTTACACACAAGTTGAAGGAATTGACTTCAATGTCAGCTTTGCTCCTGTGGCTAGGCTTGAAGCCATTCGTATACTGCTAGCATATGCTAATCACAACAACATTCTTCTATACCAAATGGATGTGAAGGGTGCCTTCCTCAACGGCAAAATTGAAGAAGAAGTATATTTTGCCCAACCTCCTGGTTTTGAAGATCCAAAGCGTCCTGATATGGTCTACAAACTCAACAAGGCACTGTATGGTCTCAAACAAGCACCTCGCGCTTGGTATGACACAATCAAGGACTTCCTGAAGAGCAAAGGCTTCAAACCTGGTTCTCTAGATCCCACTCTCTTCACGAAGACATATCTTTGGAGATTTATTTGTATGCCAAATCTATGTGGATGACATTATCTTGGTGCACAAACAAGAGATACAAGGATGAGTTTGGGCATATGATGCAAGAGCAATATCGGATGTCCATAATGGGAGAGCTGAAATTATTTACGGGTCTTAAATCATCAACGAGAAATGGCATCTTCATATCACCGGAAAAATACCTCAAAGACTGCTTGAAGAAGTTTGGAACGCAAGACTGCAAAGGGTACACGACGCCAATGCCAACGAAAGGCCAATTGGGTCCCGACGACAATGGTAAAAAGTTCGATCAAAAGGTATACCGCTCCATGATTGGTTCTTTATTGTACTTATGTGCATCTAGGCCAGATATAATGCTTAGCGTTTGCATGTGTGCCCGATTCCAAGCGGCACCAAAGGAATCACATCACCTCGCTGTGAAGCGAATTCTTCGATATTTGGCTCACACCCCAATGCTAGGATTATGGTATCCAAAGGGCTCAGAGTTTGATCTAGCTGGATTCTCAGATGCTGATTATGCTGGTGACAAGGTTGATCACAAGTCCACATGAGGCACATGTCACTTTCTTGCATGATTTCTTGTCAGTTGGTCTTCAAAGAAGCAGAACTGTGTATCACTCTCCACTGCTGAATCTGAATACATTGCCGCTGGATCTTGCTGCACTCAGCTTCTCCGGATGAAGCAAACTCTCAAGGAATATGGCATCAATATGAAGCATGTGCCACCCTACTGCGACAATGAAAGTGCCATCAAGATTGCTAACAATCCAGTTCAGCACTCGAAGACAAAGCACATTCAGATCCGTCATCACTTTCTTAGAGATCACATTATGAAGGAAACATTGATATCATTCACGTCAGCACTGAAGAGCAATTGGCAGATATCTTCACGAAGCCCTTGGATGAGAAAAGGTTTTGCAAGTTGAGGGGTGCGCAACACACGCAGTAACGTATATCTTCAATTCATGAAGACTTACCCTCTGAGTGTGAATACATTAAAGTGGAATTTGACTTTGGAGCTCCACGATAATTGTGCGTCGTGTCTGGGTCTAATATTTCCTATACGGTGGGTAACGCCACCACCACACCTTCTTGAAGATTTTCATTTGGCGTCATGATTGCATTATCTTCATATTTGGTTTGTCTTCAACATTGGTTTATCATCAAAGTTTATCTTTGCAATGTTGTTTTGGTCTTCACTGGTACATATATAGGGCTGGACTATTATGTTACCCGTAACAGAATAATATTCTGTTACTCCCTGGCCATATAGAGGGCACAATGCACGAACCTGTAAAAAGAGAGAAAAGCAGCCCAGAAAAACACAGGCCGCCAACTCCTCCCGAGCCTCCCCCTCCGCACGAACTCCGACGCCTCCCTCTCGTGCACCGCCACTGCCCTCCAAACGCGTCGCCATCTCCCAGCTCCCGTGCGCTGCTGCCTCCCTCCCCATGCGCCGCTGCCTCCCTTCCCGCGCCGCCACCTTCCTCCCTGCGAAGGGCGCCTCCCCCCCCCCCACGCGCCACCGCCTTCCTCCCCGAGATGGCGCTTCCCTCCCCACGCGCCTCCGCCTTCCTCCCCGTCACGGGCGCCTCCCTCCCCACGCGCCGGCCACCTTCCTCCTCGTCGTGCTCCGCCGTCTTCTTCCCCGAGATCCGGCAGTCTTCTTCCCGAGATCCGCCGCCTACCCTTCCCGAGGTCCAGCAGGCTGCAGCACCGCCGCCCAACCCTCCGTCTGCCAAGTTAGGTATCCGGGTAAATCCTCCTCATCGCAGTGGCCCTGCTGCTCGGCAGCCCAGCGTAAGCGGGTGGTGGGTGTCGGCAGCTGCTTCTCCAATGAGGACGCCGTGCTCCACAGGCACTACGACATATCAAGTTCTTTGGTAAGTTTTCTGTATGACCATGCATCAATTCTTCAGTGCGCCCAAAAAAATACCAGCAGTTCAACTTTCATTTACTAAAATCATTTTTCATTTCAGTTCAATTAATGATTTAGTTCAATTTAAATTCTTATAATAGTTTGAGTTCAGTGGGGCATCAACCTGATGGCAGGACCACAACATTATCCGTACAAGGTTTGCCTGCAGTTCTAGATTAGGCAGGCTCCTTATCTTTGCCTAATGAGCTCTCTCTATATATATAATGTGCTACAACAACAAATAGCCGCCTACTTTTTTTCTGAATTGCTCGGGCAGAAGCAAAAGCTCCACGGTGTGGTGCAAAAATTCTGAAATTACTAGATCTGTGTTAGTATTTTGAAATTACTAGATCATCTGGTAAAGGGGAGTTAAGCTATACGGCCACTTGGATGTGGAATTGTGGATGCTCACGCTCCTCTACTAGGCAAGCTCCCAGGGAACCACGGGGATTGAGATTGTCATCTCTACCCTCGGCCACGAGGGCCAAGAGGCTGCCTGCACCCTCCTAAATGAAATGACACTTTTGACCGTACGTAGACCATCGTACTTTTTATGATTTATTGTATGGCTGTACATGAAAAAGTCTCAACAATTCCGTTTCTTGTCTACATGATTTTGTGCTTGCTTATCACAAGTTCACGTTGAATGCTCAATGTAGTAGCTAGCTGAAGAAAAGGTATGGTTCTTTAGCTTTGGTCTTACCATTGTGGTGCTTGTGTTATCGCGTGGGAAAATGAAAGAAAGGAGGTTTTTTTTGCAAATCAATGAATGAGAAAAGAGTTTGCTGTTTTCCCGCCCAATTTAGAGCTCCAGAAAAGTTCCGAGTTCAGAGTAATTGTTTGGAGATGAACAATAAATAATTATAATAAAACAAAAAAAAATTGTAAAATAGTACGACAAAGTTCCATATGCCGATTCAAATTGTAGAAGCATGTAAGGAAGAGTAGTTATGCTCCATTACATATATGATGTACTTGTTGGGGATCGTTGCAGAAATTAAAAAAATTCTATGCATCAATAAGATCAATCTACGGAGAGACTAGCAACGAGAAAGAGGGGAGTGCATCTTCATACCCTTGAAGATCGCGACGCGGAAGCCTTACAAGAACGTGGATGAGGGAGGTCGTACTCGCAGCGATTCAGATCGCGGTAGATTCCGATCTAAGCGTCGAACAACGGCGCCTCCGTGTTCAACACATGTACAGCACGGGGACGTCCCCTCCTTCATGATCCATCAAGGGGGGAGGAGAAGTTGGGGAAGAACTCCGGCAGCACGATGGCGTGGTGGTGGAGCTTGCAGTTTTCCAGCAGGGTTTCGCCAAGCTCAACGGAGGAGGAGGGGGTGCTGGAGAGGGGGAGGGCTGCGCCTTGGATGAGGTGCTGCTGCCCACCCTCCTCCCCTCTATTTATAGGGCGAAAGGGGAAGGGCGCCGGCCCCTCTAGATGAGATCTAGAGGGGGGGCGGCGGCCAAGGGGAGGGGGCTTGCCCCCCAAGCCAAGGGGGCGACCCTTTAGGGTTCCCCGCCCCAACCCTAGGCGCATTGGCCCTAGGGGGGATGGCGCCCAGCCCACTTAGGGGCTGGTTCCCTTCCACATACAACCCATAGGGCCCTCCGGGGCAGGTGGACCCTCCCGGTTGACCCCTGGAACCCCTTTGGTGGTCCCGATACAATACCGGCAAACCCCCGAATACTTCCGGGGACCGTATGATGACTTACCATATATAAATCTTCACCTCCGGACCATTCCGGAACTCCTCGTGACGTCCGGGACCTCATCCGGGACTCGAACAACATTCGTAACCGCATACTAATTCCCATAACAACTCTAGCGTCACCGAACCTTAAGTGTGTAGACCCTACGGGTTCGGGAACCATGTAGACATGAACAAGACATCTCTCCGGCCAATAACCAACATCAAGATCTGGATATCCATCTTGGCTCCCACATGTTCCACGATGATCTCATCGGATGAACCACGATGTCGGGGATTCAATCAATCCCGTACACAATTCCCTTTGTCTACCGGTATGATACTTGCCCGAGATTCGATCGTCGGTATCCCTATACCTTGTTCAATCTCGTTACTGGCAAGTCTCTTTACTCGTTCGTAACACATCATCCCGTGATCAACTCCTTGGTCACATTGAGCTCATTATGATGATGTCCTACCGAGTGGGCCCAGAGATACCTCTCCGTCACACAGAGTGACAAATCCCAGTCTCGATCCGTGCCAACCCAACAAACACTTTCGGAGATACCCGTAGTGCACCTTTATAGCCACCCAGTTACGTTGTGACGTTTGGCACACGCAAAGCATTCCTACAGTATCCGGGAGTTGCGCAATCTCATTGTCTAAGGAAAAGATACTTGACATTAGAAAAGCTTTAGCAGACGAACTATACGATCTTGTGCTATGCTGAGGATTGGGTCTTGTCCATCACATCATTCTCCTAATGATGTGATCCCATTATCAACGACATCCAATGTCCATGGTCAGGAAACCGTAACCATCTATTGATCAACGAGCTAGTCAACTAGAGGCTCACTAGGGACATGTTGTGGTCTATGTATTCACACATGTATTACGATTTCCAGATAACACAATAATAGCATGAACAATAGACAATTATCATGAACAAGGAAATATAATAATAACCACTTTATTATTGCCTCTAGGGCATATTTCCAACAGTCTCCCACTTGCACTAGAGTCAATAATCTAGTTACATTGCGATGAATCGAACACCCATAGAGTTCTGGTGTTGATCATGTTTTGCTCGTGGAAGAGGTTTAGTCAACGGATCTGCGACATTCAGATCTGTATGTGCTTTACAAATATCTATGTCTCCATCTTGAATATATTCATGAATGGAGTTGAAGCGACGCTTGATATGCCTGGTCTTCCTGTGAAACCTAGGCTCCTTGGCAAGGGCAATAGCTCCAGTGTTGTCACAGAAGAGTGTCATTGAGCCCGACGCATTAGGAATAACTCCTAGGTCAGTGATGAACTCCTTCATCCAGACTGCTTCATGTGCTGCCTACGAGGCTGCTATGTACTCCGCTTCACATGTAGATCCCGCCACGACGCTTCGCTTGCAACTGCACCAGCTAACTGCCCCACCATTCAAAATATACACGTATCCGGTTTGCGACTTGGAGTCATCAAGATCTGTGTCGAATGTAGCATCTACGTAACCCTTTACGACGAGCTCTTCGTCACCTCCATAAATGAGAAACATATCCTTAGTCCTTTTCAGGTCCTTCAGGATATTCTTGACCCGCTAATCCTTTGTTCCATGCCGGGATTACTTTGGTACCTTCCTACCAAACTTACGGCAAGGTTCACATCAGGTCTGGTACACAACATGGCATACATAATAGACCCTATGGCCGAGGCATAGGGGATGACACTCATCTTTTCTCTATCTTCTGTCGTGGTCGGGCATTGAGCCGTGCTCAATTTTTTGAATGAAGGACCTTGGAGAAGCTGCTTACATATTAGGCATCAAGATCTATAGAGATAGATCGAGACGCCTCATTGGTCTTTCGCAAAGCACATACCTTGACAAGATATTGAAGAAGTTCAATATGGATCAGTCCAAGAAGGGGTTCTTGCATGTATGCTTCCAAGAATTCTATATCATTTCCCATCAATAGTATGTCATCCACATATAATATGAGAAATGCTATAGAGCTCCCACTCACTTTCTTGTAAACACAGGCTTCTCCATAAGTGCATGTAAACCCAAACGCTTTGATCATCTCATCAAAGCGAATGTTCCAACTCCGAGATGCTTGCACCAGCCCATAGATTGAGCCGGAGCTTGCATACCTTGTCAAGACATTCTTAGGATCGACAAAACCTTCCGACTGCATCATATACAATTCATAGAATGCCGTTTTGACGTCCATTTTCCATATCTCATAATCATAGAATGCGGCAATTGCTAACATGATTTGGGCGGACTTCAGCTTCGCTACGGGTGAGAAGTTCTCATCGTAGTCAACTCCTTGAACTTGTCGATAACCCTTAGCGACAAGCCGAGCCTTATATATGGTCACATTACCATCTGCGTCTGTCTTCTTCTTAAAGATCCATTTATTCTCTATGGCTTGCCGATCATCGGGCAAGTCTGTCAAAGTCCATACTTCCTTTTCATACATGGATCCTATCTCGGATTTCATGGCTTCAAGCCATTTGTTGGAATCCGGGCCCCCAATCGCTTCTTCATAGTTCGAAGGTTCACCATTGTCTAACAACATGATTTCCAGGACAGGGTTGCTGTACCATTCTGGTGTGGAACGTGTCCTTGTGGACCTACAAAGTTCAGTAGTAACTTGATCCGAAGTTCCTTGAGCATCATCATTAACTTCCTCTCTAGTCGGTGCAGGCACCACAAAAACATTTTCTTGAGCTGTGGTACTTTACGGTTCAAGAGGCAGTACTTCATCAAGTTCTACTTTCCTCCCACTTACTTCATTCGAGAGAAACTCTTTCTCTAGAAAGGATCCATTCTTGGCAACAAAGATCTTGCCTTCGGATCTGAGGTAGAAGGTATACCCAATAGTTTTCTTAGGGTATCCTATGAAGACGCATTTTTCCGACTTGGGTTCGAGCTTTTCAGTTGAAGTTTCTTGACATAAGCATCGCATCCCCAAACTTTCAGAAACGACAGCTTAGGTTTCTTCCCAAACCATAATTCATATGGTGTCATCTCAACGGATTTCGACGAAGCCCTACTTAAAGTGAATGTGGCAGTCTCTAAAGCATAACCCAAAATGATAGCGGTAGATCGGTAAGAGACATCATAGATCGCACCATATCTAATAGAGTGCGATTACGACATTCAGACACACCATTACGTTGAGGTGTTCCAGTAGCGTGAGTTGTGAAACAATTCCACATTTCCTTAAGTGCGTGCCAAATTGCGTGACTCAAATATTCCCCTCCATGATCCGATCGTAAGAACTTTATTTTCCTGTCACGTTGATTCTCAACCTCACTCTGAAATTCCTTGAACTTTTCAAAGGTCTCAGACTTTTGTTTCATTAAGTAGACATACCCATATCTACTTAAGTCATCGGTGAGGGTGAGAACATAACGATAACCACCACGAGCCCGAGCGTTCATTGGAACGCACACATCTTTATGTATGATTTCCAATTAGTTGGTTGCTCGCTCCATTGTTCCGGAGAACGGAGTCTTGCTCATTTTGCCCATGAGGCATGGTTCGCACGTGTCAAATGATTCATAATCAAGAGACTCCAAAAGTCCATCTGCATGGAGCTTCTTCATGCGTTTGACACAAATGTGACCAAGGCGGCAGTGCCACAAGTATGTGGGACTATCATTATCAACCTTACATCTTTTGGCATTCACGCTATGAATATGTGTAACATCACGTTCGAGATTAAACAAAAATAAACCATTGACCAGTGGGGCATGACCATAAAACATATTTCTCATATAAATAGAACAACCATTATTCTCAGGTTTAAATGAGTAGCCATCTCGCAATTAACAAGATCCAGATACAATGTTCATGCTCAAAGCTGGTACTAAATAACAATTATTGAGGTTTAAAACTAATATCAAGGTAGATGTAGAGGTAGCATGCCGACGGGCGATCACATCGACCTTGGAACTATTCCCACGCCAAGATCATCACCTCGCCCTTCGCCGCCTCCGCTTATTCCACAGCTCCTATTTTGAGTTACAAATATGAGCAACCGCACCGGTATCAAATACCCGTGAGCTACTACGAGTCTTTGGTAAGGTACACATCAATAACATGTATATCATATATACCTTTGGTATTGCCGGCCTTCTTATCCGCTAAGTACTTGGGGAAGTTCTGCTTCCAGTGACCATTTCCCTTGCAAATAAAGCACTCAGTCTCAGGTTTGGTTCCATGCTTTGGCTTCTTCCCGGCAACTAGCTTACCGGGCGCGGCAACTCCCTTGCCATCCTTCCTGAAGTTCTTCTTACCCTTGCCTTTCTTGAAACTAGTGGTTTTATTGACCATCAACACTTGATGTTCCTTTTTGATCTCCACCTCCACTGATTTCAGCATTGAATATACCTCAGGAATGGTTTTCTCCATCCCCTGCATATTGAAATTCATCACAAAGCTCTTGTAGCTAGTCGAAGCGATCAAGGATTCTGTCAAGCGACGCGTCATCCAGAGATTAACTCCCAGCTGAGACAAGCGGTTGTGCAACCCAGACATTTTGAGTATGTGCTCGCTGACAGAACTATTCTCCTCCATCTTACAACTGTAGAACTTGTCGGAGACTTCATATCTCTCGACTCGGGCATGCTTGGAAAACCATTTTCAGCTCTTGGAAAATCTCATATGCTCTGTGCTGCTCAAAACACTTTTGGAGCCCCGATTCTAAGCTGTAAAGCATGCCGCACTGAATCAAGGAGTAATCATCACTACGCGACTGCCAGGCGTTCATAACGTCTTGAGTTGCTAGGAAAACAGGTGCTTCACCTAGCGGTGCATCAAGGACATATGCTTTCTTGGCAGCTATGAGGATGATCCTCAAGTTACGGACCCAGTCCGTATAGTTGCTACCATCATCTTTCAGCTTGGTTTTCTCTAGGAATTCATTGAAGTTGAGGGCAACATTAGCATGGGCCATTTGATCTACAAGACATATTGCAAAGATTTTTAGACTATGTTCATGATAATTAAGTTCATCTAATCAAATTATTTAAAGAACTCCCACTCAGATAGACATCCCTCTAGTCATCTAAGTGATACATGATCCGAGTTAACTAGGCCGTGTCCAATCATCACGTGAGACGGACTAGTCATCATCGGTGAACATCTTCATGTTGATCGTATCTACTATACGACTCATGTTCGACCTTTCGGTCTCTCGTGTTCCGAGGCCATGTTTGTACATGCTAGGCTTGTCAAGTCAACCTAAGTGTTTTGCATGTGTAAATTTGGCTTACACTCGTTGTATTCGAACGTTAAAATCTATCACACCCGATCATCACGTGGTGCTTCGAAACAACGAACCTTCGCAACGGTGCACGGTTAGGGGGGACACTTTCTTGAAATTCTTGCGAGGGATCATCTTATTTAAGCTACCGTCGTTCTAAGAAAATAAGATGTAAAAACATGATAAACATCACATAAAATCAAATAGTGACATGATATGGCTATTATCATTTTCCTCCTTTTGATCTCCATCTTCGGGGCGCCATGATCATCATCGTCGCCGGCATGACACCATGATCTCCATCATCGTGTCTTCATGAAGTTGTCTCTCCAACTGTTACTTCTACTACTATGGCTAACGATTAGCAATAAAGTAAAGTAATTACATGGCGTTTTCATTGACACGCAGGTCATACAATAAATTAAGACAACTCCTATGGCTCTTGCCATTGTCATTGAGGGAATCCTGGATAAGGGGTATCCGGACAGCTGGATCAGTATACATCGTCTTGACTATTGAAGCGTGAAGATTCAAGTGTCTAGACTTTGGCCCGTGTCCGGATGGGACTCTCCTTGGCGTGGAAGGCAAGCTCGGCGATCCGGATATTGTGTTTCCTTCCTTGTAACCGACTCCATGTAAACCCTAGCCCTCTCCGGTGTCTATATAAACCGGAGAGGATGGTCCTAGAAGGCCGATCACATTTACAATCATACCATCATAGGCTAGCTCTTAGGGTTCAGCCTCTACGATCTCGTGGTAGATCTACTCTTGTACTACCCATATCTTCAATATTAATCAAGCAGGAAGTAGGGTTTTACCTCCATCGAGAGGGCCTAAACCTGGGTAAACATCTGTGTCCCTTGCTTCCTGTTACCATCAGCCTTGACGCACAGATCGGGACCCCCTATCAGAGATCCGCCGGTTTTGACACCGACATTGGTGCTTTCATTGAGAGTTCCTCTGTGTCATCGCTACGGGGCTCGATGGCTCCTTCAATCATCATCAACGACACGGTCCAGGGTGAGACTTTCCTCCCCGGACAGACCTTCGTGTTCGGCGGCTTTGCACTGCGGGCCAATTCGTTCGGCCATCTGGAGCAGATCGACAGCTACGCCCCTGGCCACCAGGTCAGGTTCGGGAACTTGAACTACACGGTGGATATTCGCGGAGACTTGATCTTCGACGGATTTGGACCTGTGCCAGAGGCTCCGGACAGTCATGACGAGCACGGCCTAGACCTGCTGTCGGACAACGCTCGGGATCTAAATCTGGAGCAGGTCGTGTTGCCTGAGGACGGAGGGGTTGACCCCGTCCCCTGTGTCACATACGATCGTGGCATTGGAGCCGAACGCAGGTCTCACCTCTGCGGAGGCCCCGGACTAAATATCCGGTTGTTGGTTCCAGTCACACTCTCGAGCCAGTGAGCGAGGTTGGGCGCCCGGTAATGGAGTTTACGCTGCGGACATCTTTTCAAAGACTTCGCCCTTGGCGACATGCTGAACTCATTGAAGTCTCTCTCTTTGTCTGGAGGCTCCGGGCCGAACTATGTCCGGCTCGAGTGGGAAGTGGACAACGAGGGAATTCGGAGCCCACCCACCACCCACTTCATTGCCACGGTCGATGATTTAACCGACGTGCTTGACTTCGACTCCGAAGACATCGACGGTATGGACGACGATGCAGGAGACACACAGGAGCCGCCGCCCACAGGGTGGTGGACATCCACCTCCCCACACGATTTATACATGGTGAACACTCCGAAGGAAACCGCTGGCGACGAGGCAACGGAGGATAACCCCTCAGGAGGAAAAGAAAAACACGGGCGTCTGCGGCGCCGCTACAAGCCCCGCCACATCAACACCGGCCCCGAAGACGAAAGCAATCTAGAGGACGCCGATGAGGAATACAACCCTGATCAGCCTACCTTCAAGCAGGCCGGTCTGGTCACGATGGGATACTTAGAGAGGAACAACTATACACCCCCCCTCCGATGACGAGGTAAGCCTTGGCAATGATGAATTCAGCGTGCCTGAAGATCCTGTGGAACAAGTTCGCTTCAAGCGACGGCTCATGATCACAGCAAGGAGCCTGCAAAGGAAGCAAGAACAGCTTAAAGCTGACCAAGACCTGCTAGTGGATAGGTGGACCAATTCTTGACCACCGAAGAGTACAGATCGAACAGCCCAACAAAGGGCATACACGGCACAACCGGCTACCTCAAAGAAGAGAACCCAAGACACACATCCTGAAGACCACGCATCACTACAGTCCAAGATAGCAAGAAGGATACAAGAAGAGGCATTCTCCAGCCTCGGCGAAATGGTCATAAACATCAAGTCAAGGACGCTGGGGCCAAGTCCAGCAACTCCCAGTCTGGTCAACGGACAAAGAGCAGCTCAAGCCTATTTGGCCTGAGTCAAACACTTGATCAACCATGTGAAATTCATGGCACTCCTAGAAGGACGGCAAAGCATACCAATAGAGAATGACGAATCCTCAGGATAAACCGGCTGGTCATGTGTCGGAAACAATGAGGGAGGCGTCTGGTCAAGAGACCCCCCAGAACATAAAAATACGACTGATCGGCCCTGACCACACCAATCGCAGCAATTCAATTGCAGTACCCCTACACTTAAGTAGTCCAAGGGCTCCATAACGTATACAGCCTCCACGGGTATGAAGCCACAAACAAAATCTTTTAAAAGATGCCGGGCGCAAAGGCCAAGTTTTATTGGCCCACCATTCTAACAGGTGTCTTCGGATCACCAAATATGTTGCGCCAAAGAGTAATCCTTTGGCACCTTCCCCTCATGCGGTAATCTACCGTATGTTAACGGGATGAACCACGTTGACTAAATTCCACGTGATAAACCATTAGGCCAACACCGTGTGATATAACCGCACTTATAAGCAAGGCCGAACCCCGCCCTTAGAGCGGAAATCATACAACAACCGAGCAATGAGTCACGCATGCACTGTCAAAATTTTGATACGACAGCCAACTATCCGGACACCCACTGAGGAGTCCGCGCTACTTCACGGTATAACGGCTGGGTCCATCGGGGTCCGATCAGGAACCCTTGGACCAACCACAAGAGGACACTCAGCTGCCTCCAAGCATTTGCCTTCGCATACTAACATTGACGCAGAACAGGATCGTGGCGCGGAATCCTTCGGACACACAATGGAAGGAACATACAGGTAGAAGGCAGTCCGGATTCTTCCCCACCCACTCACCCTTTCCAAATCGGGCGATCACGAGTTCCGCTAAAAAACACATATTTTCATATATCGTACTCATACGCATAGAAATACCATCCTACTACAATGCGTAGACTTGAATAAACACTTACCAGTCGTCGTTTATCACCGACGCCTCTTTGCCAAAAATGGCAGCCACGCTTCATACTACGCCCGGTTATGCCAGGGGCTTCACAAGATCTGACAATAAAGTCCGACCACCTTTTGACCGCCGGCACCCCGAACTTATAACACTATATGCATCAGTCTCGAATCATGTCTTGGGTCATTGGTTGGGTTTGCCCGGCTCCCATGTTTTGGTACCTTACGTTCCGTTCTGTCGGCTAAGGTAGCAATGGGAGAACTACTGCGATTGTGTCCTGGTTCAGCCAGATGAGCACCTCAGTAGAGAAAGCCGAAAACCGACTGTCATGATGCAGCGAGGGCTGGTCAGCTGTTCGAGAGGTTGTAAAATCCTTAAAGATTTATTCCGCACAACGCCATTATAAATGCAGAGTGCGAAGGATCGGTATCCGATCAGCGCCAATAGAACCCGGGCTCGGCCTTCCGAACACTAGGCTGCGCCACCATACTCAATTCCTATGGCTAAGCGAGAGTAATAAAGCCTTATAGTCCGATTGCCTGGATCGTGGTGAGAAACACCTCCTTAAAAGGACCCAACTGTGGGATAAATAGCGTTCAGATATACCCCGAACACCTCCGTATTCTTTTTTTTTACATGGGGGTAGAAGCCGACGACTGGCCAACTCTCGGGGTTTGCATACAATAAACAGCCGCGCAGGAAGAACATATGTTCAAACAAAACAGGAAATATATAATAAAAATGCCATCATCCCATATTACAAAAAGAGGCATGGATGCCCTCAGGGAAACATTATGTCTTTTGCACACTTATCCGCCACAAGGCGGGCCCTCTCGAGACACCTTCATAGTAATCGCCGGGCTTATGATGCTCCTTACCCTCCGGCTGCCCTCGATCATCACTTCTGCGTCAAGCTTCCCCAATGCACTTTTGCATGGGCAAACGCTTACGCGCATGCCTTCTATGCAAACTGATCGCTGATAGCATCAAGCGAGGATAAAGCGCCTACAACCCGCTTCACGAGTCCCAAGTAATGCTTTGCTTGAATGGGCTTCAGAGGCCACAGCCGGACAACCAAGTCTTTCATGGCTAGTTCGGGTCATTAGTGCATTCGACCGGTGTTTCAAATTTGATCGACAAAAAGGCAATCGGATAATTCGGGCGCCAAACATCGTGACCAGAAATCCCACTCCACAGACTTCTTCTCCTCGGTCCGGTAAAATTGGGCGGCATCTGATATCCTGCGAGGCAGATCCGCAAACGCCCTTGTAAAAACAAGAATTCAGCTTATCGCTTAGAGTTCTCCCCACTACCATATAAACATGGCCATGAATTCAACAGGCCTTACCAGCCGTAGCTTTCCGGGCCTCCTGAATGTCCCGTACAGCACCTCGGGCCTCTTCCCGAGCATCTTCTGCGGCTTGCAGAGCTTGGGCGATTCAGATTCTTTCCCTATCAGACTCTGCTCCAAACCCTCGCCTTTCTTCACAGCCTCCTGGAGCTCTCGCCGATTTGTGATAACCACAGCCTCGCGTTCTTCACGGCGTTTTTGCTTTCGCTGACGCCCTTTTCGCCTTGACATCGACCACGACCTTCTTTAGTGCCTCAGATTCGCACTTGCTCCTAGAGCATACCATACAGTTGCTATTCATTAGGCACAATTACTCATTCATGCCAACTTCAAGACACTGTTTTCAACATACCTTTCTGGTCTTCCAACTGCTTCTTCACACGGCCAAGTTCCTCTTCGGCCCGTGCAAGCCTCTGCTTCAGTTCGGACACTTCCGCATTATGAGCGGCCATCCTCTTTGCAGATGCCTATTTTCACAAAAAGGGGTATACGTCATTCACATAGGCTCCTGCGAATGCAGAGGAATTGATCCCCTGCCCGGCTCCCTTTCCTACGCCGGACAGTGTATCAGGGGCTACTACTCATATTATGACGATTCTTCAAAGGTTTCTTAGGAAACATACCTCAAAAGCCTTTATAAGGCCAAGGCAGGACTCGTTCAGCCCGCTCTCGGCGGACTGAATCTTTTCAACCACCGCACCCATTAGGGTCCGATGCTCATCAACAATAGACGCGTTCTTTAACGCTGTTGACAGAACGCCTGGCGACTCTTCTTGGACGGAGGTCGCCGGCGGAGTAGGCAAGCCTCCCACCGTCGAAGGTGGCTGCTCGCCCAATCCGGGAGCCTTAGAGGTCTCCTGGACGCTATCCGGCTGTAGGCCGAACACAAGATCGCCCCCGCTATCGGCACACCCAGGGGCCATCGCTCCCATGTGTCCAGCTCCAGGGATATGCCCCCCCAGGGCCGGGTCCGGTTGAGACGACACCTCAGTGTCGTGCCTGGGCTTTGGGGAAGGGGCCTCGGGAGGCGTCTCGCTCGCCAAGGCGTCTGAAGTTCGTGAATCCTCCGATGAGGACTGTCCGGCACGAGACCTTGCCGGACTGTGCAAAATATGGCAACAGTTAAAACTACTACACCTAAAAATGGTCCCGGACGCATATGTGTGTTCAGGTTTCGTATACTTACGACTTCTCCAGGGGCTGGGCCCTGGGATCCCACTCCGGGCTGCTATCGGCGGCCGGGGTGGATGCCTTTGGAAGGGAACCTTTCCCCCTCTTGGGCGATTCGGCCTCCAGGAATGTGGAGGCCGTCCTTTTCTTTCCCCCACCAGAGGGAGGCTCATCCTCCTCTGCTTCCTCCTCTTCGTCTTCAGAAGAAGGATCGTCGCCGGAATATTCGGATGCGGTGTCCGAAGCCTCACGACGAAGGAGGCCACTCCGGGTCCTTTTTACCTTCTTGGAGGCCTCCTTCTTTGGCGCCTTGTAGGGCGCGGGGACCAGCATCTTCGCAAGAAGAGGTCCGGCCGGTTCCTCCGGCAGCGGGGCCGGGCAATGTATCCGCTCCACCTTCCTTGTCCATCCCTGGGGTCATGATAAAATGCGATGAAGATGCCGCCCTCAGGACATGCTAACTGAAGCATGGATGGACGGAGTACAGTTATGACTTACCGGGCTTGTGGGATGCGACGACTGGTATCCACGGTCCGCGGCGGAGTCCGGCCATGATTTGCCGGACTTGAAGAGCACCTTCCAGATGTCCTCATGGGAGGAATCATAGAGCTCCAGGAGGGTTTGGTGCTCGGTTGGGTCGTACTCCTACATATGGCAGGCTCGGCGCTGGCAAGGGAGGACCAGGTGAACTAACATCACCTGGACTACGTCGATAAGTTTGACGTCCCTGTCGACCTTACTTTGAATGCGCATCTGGAGCAGCGATAGCTCATCAGACGAGGAAGTAAGCCGCAGTGGGGCTCCGGATCTGAACTCTGGAGCTGCCGCCCACTTTTCGCCGCGTGGTTCAGTGATATGGAACCACTGCTGCTGCCACTCCTTGACGGAGTCATTGAAGGCACCCTTCGGCCAAACGACTTTGGGCATCTTGCTCACCATGGCGCCGCCGCACTCGGCGTGGTCGCCACTCACCACCTTGGGCTTCACATTGAAAATCTTCAGCCACAGGCCGAAGTGAGGTGGGGTCCGGAGAAAAGCCTCGCACACAACAATGAACGTCGAGATATTGAGGAAGGAGTTGGGGGAAAGATCATGAAAATCGATCCCGTAGTAATACATCACTCCACGAACAAATGGGTGAAGGGGAAACCCGAACCCGCGGACAAAATGTGGAAGGAACACGACTCTCTCGAAAGGTTCCGGAGTGGGGACGACCTGTCCCGCCGGTGGGAGATGCTGGTCGATCTTCTGGGCCAAATACCCGGCTCCCCGGAGCTTCTTGATGTCCTTCTCCTGGACGGTCGAGGCCATCCATCGGCCTCCCGCTCCGGATCCGGACATCTCTGGGAAACCCCTCTTCGATAGAGGAGAGGAGTACTTGGGCGTTAGGGCTCGAGCAGAGGGGAATGAGCTAACGGAAGGAGAAGGCGTGGGTAAAGAGAAAGAGACCTTACCTCTTTATAGGGGCGATAAAAGCTTTTTGCGCCTCCCCAGTTGCATGGTGGAACCCGTCTGCCTCCCACTCGCCGCGATTAGTGGTACGGTTGGATTACCCATACCCGCATTGATGAGAATCCCGTGATATGGGGACATGATCTCTGCTTCGACAAAAATGCGCCCAGGAAACCGCCTCGCAACTTACGATGAGGCTGGATATGGGAAGACGGTTCGAATAATTATCCAGCCTTAATGACACATCGCGTCGTCTTAAAAATTGTCAGCAGATTGTATTTGTGGAATATCATTCTCTCTACAGCGGTATGTGAAGATTATTTTGTGGATCCGGACACGGTCTAAGTGTTCGACGATTATTTTGGAGTATTCGGAGAAGGAACCCGCCCTGCAATGCCGAAGACAAGACTGTGCGCCAGACCCATCGTCATTGAAGCCTGGTTCAGGGGCTACTGAGGGAGTCCTGGATAAGGGGGTATCCGGACAGCCGGACTGTATACATCGTCCGGACTATTGAAGCGTGAAGATACAAGACTCAAGACTTCGGCCCGTGTCCGAATGGGACTCTCCTTGGCGTGGAAGGCAAGCTTGGCGATCCGGATATTGTGTTTCCTTCCTTGTAACCGACTCCATGTAAACCCTACCCTCCCGGTGTCTATATAAACCGGAGAGGATGGTCCTTAGAAGGCCGATCACATTTACAATCATACCATCATAGGCTAGCTCTTAGGGTTTAGCCTCTACGATCTCATGGTAGATCTACTCTTGTACTACCCATATCTTCAATATTAATCAAGAAGGAAGTAGGGTTTTACCTCCATCAAGAGGGCCTGAACCTGGGTAAACATCTGTGTCCCTTGCTTCCTGTTACCATCAGCCTTGACGCACAGATCAGGACCCCCTACCCGAGATCCGCCGGTTTTGACACCGATAGTCATACTTATCGACATGCAAGTCATGATTCCTATTACAAGAACATGATCAATCTCATACATCACATATATCATTCATCACATCCTTTTGGTCATATCACATCACACGGCATATGCTGCAAGAACAAGTTAGACGTCCTCTAATTGTTGTTGCAAGTTTTACTGATGGCTGCTATAGGTTTCTAGCAAGAACGTTTCTTACCTATGCCAAAAACACAACATGATATGCCAATTGCTATTTACCCTTCATAAGGACCCTTTTCATCGAATCTGATCCGACTAAAGTGAGAGAGACAGACACCCGCTAGCCACCTAATGCAACCAAAGGTATGTCGGGCCGGTGGAACTTTGTCTCACGTAAGCGTGTCACGTGTAAGGTCGGTTCTGGGCAGCTTCATCCCACGATGCCGCCGAATCAAGATAAGACCAGTAATGGCAAGTAAATTGACAAAATCGACGCCCACAACAACTTGTGTTCTACTCGTGCATAGAAACTACGCATAGACCTAGCTCATGATGCCACTTTTGGGGATCGTTGCAGATATTAAAAAAATTCTATGCATCACCAAGATCAATCTATGGAGAGACTAGCAATGAGAGAGAGGGGAGTGCATCTTCATACCCTTGAAGATAGCGACGCGGAAGCGTTATAAGAACACGGATGAGGGAGTCGTACTCGTAGCGATTCAGATCGCGGTTGATTCCAATCTAAGCGCCGAACAATGGCGCCTCCGCGTTCAACACACAGCACGGGGACGTCTCCTCCTTCTTGATCCAGCAATGGGGAAGGAGAAGTTGGGGAAGAACTCTGGCAGCACGACGGCGTGGTGGTGGAGCTTGCAGTTCTCCGGCAGGGCTTCACCAAGCTCAACAGAGGAGGAGGGGGTCTTGGAGAGGGGGAGGGATGTGCCTTGGATGAGGTGTTGCTGCCCTCCCTCCTCCCCTCTATTTATAGGGCGAAGGGGGAAGGGGGCCGGCCCCTCTAGATGAGATCTAGAGGGGGGGCGCTGCCAAGGGAGGGGCTTACCCCCAAGCCAGGGGCGCCTCGTTTAGGGTTCCCCCCGCCCCCAACCCTAGGCGCATGGGCCCAGGGGATGGCGCCCAACCCACTTAGGGGCTAGTTCCCTTCCACATACAGCCCATAGGGGCCCTCCGAGCAGGTGGACCCCGGAACACCTTTGGTGGTCCCAAGACAATCTAGAAGCAAACCCCGAATACTTCCTGTGACCGTCGTATGACGACTTCCCATATATAAATCTTCACTCCGGACCATTCCGTAACTCCTCGTGATGTCCGGATCTCATCCGGACTCAACAACATTCGGTGACCGCATAATAATTCCCATAACAACTCTAAGCGTCACCGAACCTTAAGTGTGTAGACCCTACGGGTTCGGGAACCATGTAGACATGACCAAGACATCTCTCTGGCCAATAACCAACAGTGGGATCTGGATATCCATGTTGGCTCCCACATGTTCCACTATGATATCATCGGATGAACCCGCGATGCCGGGATTCAATCAATCCCGTACACAATTCCCTTTGTCTACAAAGATGATACTTGCCCGAGATTCGATCGTCGGTATCCCTATACCTTGTTCAATCTCGTTACCGGCAAGTCTCTTTACTCATTCGTAACACATCATCCCATGATCAACTCCTTGGTCACATTGAGCTCATTACGATGATGTCCTACCGAGTGGGCCCAGAGATACCTCTCCATCACACGGAGTGACAAATCCCAGTCTCGATCCGTGCCAACCAAACAGACACTTTCGGAGATACCCACCCAGTTATGTTGTGACGTTTGGCACACCCAAAGCATTCCTACAGTATCCGGGAGTTGCACAATCTCATGGTCTAAGGAAAAGATACTTTACATTAGAAAAGCTTTAGCGGCATTTAACCTGCATTTGATCCTGCAGGTATGCTTAGATTGGATCTTGTCCATCACATCATTCTCCTAATGATGTGATCCGTTATCAATGACATCCAATGTCCATGGTCAGGAAACCGTAACCATCTATTGATCAACGAGCTAGTCAACTAGAGGCTCACTACGGACATGTTGTGGTCTATGTATTCACACATGTATTACGATTTCCGGATAACACAATTATAGCATGAACAATAGACAATTATCAAGAACAAGGAGATATAATAATAACCACTTCATTATTGCCTCTAGGGCATATTTCCAACAGTATTTGTGAAGTGTGATGGTTCTGACACACTATTTTGTTCTGATGCAAATGTAGCATGTAGGGAAAATAATAATTCTGACACTATTTTGTTCCTCTCTGAAGTGAGTCTCTGGCATGTATGGTTCTCCCCTTTGTACTACTTCCATTGTACTAACATATTCTTTGTTGGATTTCTAGGCATGACTGAGGAATGGTCTAACACAATTAGTAGCACAATTTTCTGTTGCGGACAACACTACATAAATTAAAGATAACATGAGAGATTTTCCCAAACTATTTTTATGTTGGTTGTTACAATATTGTTTGAGTGAAGAACTGCATGAAAGTATGGCATAATGTAGGAGCTTTGATTTGCAAAAAAATAAGGCACCACCACCAGCCCGTCCACCTTGGTTGCTGGCAGCCGTCCAAGTTGAGTGCTGATGGTAGTCCACCTCGGTTGCTGGCAGCCATCCAAGTTGAGCACTGATGGTAGTCCCCTGCGTGCATCGACGCCACTTTCTCACAGCAATCCTGTGAGAGAGTACAATTGGGGAAACCCAGAAAGTTCAATGAACAAAAAACTTCAAGTTCATAGGGTGAAAATCGGGGAAGTTTGAAAAAATGAGAATATTGGAAAACATAAATTTTGATGCTCTGGTTGATCTTGTGCTTGTAGTTGAGTGTAGTTATTTTGATGTTCTGATTGACCTTGTGCTTCAGCTGAGCTGAACTTCCTCCTATTCAAATGCTTGCAACTTTCAATTATGTTTTGTCCGAAAGCTACTTGTTGTAAAGTAGTATATGTGGTAGCATTTCAATAGAGCTTCAAAAAAATGTGGTTCAAGTCATCAATCTGTTTACAAGAAGATAGGACAGGAAATCTAGATTGGAAAACTCATATGAGTGTGATGGTTTGAGTAAAATGGTGACTGGTGAAGATCATTCATGTTGATTACTTTTGACAAGAACGATAGGTCCACTAGATAATTTGTTGAAGATTAGATAGAAGTGAAAAACAAAAGGTTTAGGAGTGATGCTAAAAACTGAGACATTTGAAATTTAACATTCACTAATTTATGTTCTATTATTTTCTTTAGTTTTAGTGTCTGAATTTGTGGATATACGTATTACAGCGGGCCAATATTTATTTCTTCAATTTTCTAACAAACAAGAGCTTTTTTCAGTTCATAAAAAAATCACATCCAGTTTTCTCTAGCAATTCGTGATGCTTCTTTGGTGATGACGCCATGCCGCACCGGCGCCGCCACACATCTCCGGTTTTCTCTAATATATTTTTTGTATGACCTGCAACAGTTCTTGAGTATGCACAAAAAAACTAGCAGATCGATTACTAAATTACTAAATTCATTTTTAGTTCAGTTCAATTAATAAATTTACTTCGGTTCAAATTCTTATTATAGTTTCTGGTCAAATGTATTGTTTCATTCGAGGCCTCTAGAGTAGGTGGATCCAAGTGAAAGTGCCCATGAACTGTCATACTAGTTTCATTGTGAACTTATAAATGTTACTATACATGAACTTGGTTGTTCTTTTTACAAGAACTTGTACATTGCCTTGTCAGGTTGTGCGCGTACTAACCATATGTCTACCCCAGTTGAGCAAAAAAAATCTACATCGATTCGAGACTCAAAAGACCATAAGTTTAAGAGGAAGAAAAAATCAATGAGAGATAAAGCCGAGGTGGCTCAATAAAGAAACCCGAGAAAGCTGAGGTTTTGCCGCATATCAAACATGTATGCACGTTTTGTGTTTAAACATGTTTTGGTCCATTGAAATTTTGAACTTGCAACCTTACTATCTTGTACTACGGTCTAAATAATTGTACTCATGCAGGTACTTGAAGGGTGCACACTTGGCAGCGGTGTGGTTAGTTCAACAATAGTACAATGACAGAAAGAACATCAGTTCAAAAAAATATGCACGAGATTTGGGAGCCAAACAACTGATATTTTGTTGTGTTTTAATTTTTTTGGGTGCATGATTGAACAAAGAGAGAAAAATGATGTATGATATATATACTGTTGTTGTAGGAAATTCAAAGATTGTCGTGGAGCAAGTTCAAGAGTTTGGTTTCATGTGAAAAAATGTGATTTTTTTTGTCAGGATTTTGCATGATTGATAGCCATCAGTGGCAGCCGGCGAGCAGTTCAAGCCCGCATGCGCGAGCCGCCCATCGTCTTCCACACGTGATCTTGTTGCTTGATGATGCTTGACATGAACTGAACTAGCTGGATTGAATTGTTTTTGGGCAATGTGATGTGAATTAATATGGTAAACAAACTGGGAAGCCAGATTATTTTAGAGGTGGAGTTTGTGCTTCAATTGAGTTGTAGAAGATTGTGGGTGCTGGTTGTTTCAAGTGAAGGTGGTAGGGTATTACTTGCGTATAACTGAATTAATCTTGTATGTAAAGGAAACTGGCTCGAATAGTCGTTAGTATTCATATTTAAAATTACATGAAACTGGAATAACATAGTAATAATTAGGTAAGTGTTGCGTGTCTAGTGGTATAGTGGGTACTGTCAAGAAATGAAATGGGTTTTCAGCAAATAATGTAATTGACTTGGTTTCTCCCGATCATGAAAAATGGTTTAATTAAAAATATTGATCAGTACAAGTAAAAAAGGTGGTTCGTTCGGAATAAAAGAAATGACAGAAATTCAAATTGTAAAAGTTCAAGCAAAAGGAAACCCCATGCAATTCAAATGGTAAAAGTACAAGTCATAAAATAAGAGAAGTCCAGAACATCATTGTAAAAAAATGTTTAGTTCAAAAAAAGAAAAAAAACATTTTCTTTTTGAAAAAAATAGCATTCAGTTCGATGATATAAACCATGCAAGTACAGGGGCGATGATACAATAACATTCAGTTCAACGATATAAACCATGCAACTTCGGGGCTAGGATATAGTAAACCATTAAAATTTTACGAGAAAAATATTATCCAAAAAACAGAGCAAAGTCTAGCTAGTGAAAACACGCTTAGTACAAACCCATGCAAGCATCAAGACAAGTACCCTTTTTTGGAACCATTCAAAATTACTCTACAAAAAATAGCTCAGTACAAACATACACATATATCAGTATGACTACTCTCTTTTCCATACGAGAAAACAGCAGGATCCGTCATGCCGTATTCAAAATTACTCTTAAACGTTTGCGAAGTAGAGAAAACATTCAACATTACTAAGTTTCGCATTTTTGATAGCTATCCAACGCTATATTGTTTGCCCCATTTCGATAAACTTTTTAAAAAACCGCGTTCAAAATAAAATTTGACCGTATTCGAATTCATTTTTAAACTGTAAGGAATTAGAAAAACACTTCTATATGAAAAAGTTGCGCATTTTTAATAGCTTTCCAACACCATAACATTTACGTCAATCCGACAAATCATTTGCAAAAAAAACGCGAAAATACGTTTCGCCCAGAATTTACCGCTTTTCAAATTACTTTTAAATGATATATAATTTGAAAAAACAGTAGATATATGGAAGATGCGGATTTTTACCAGCTTTCCAACGCCATCTTATTTGCTCAATTCCGACAAACCGTTTAAAAATTGAGTCCAAAATACGATTCACGTTTTTGTTTTAAAAAATGTTTTTTTTTTCAAAACTGCTCTTAAACCGTGATGATTTTGCAAAAAATTCCTATATATTTGTAATGTAGATGTCAAGAGTTTTCCAACAATATATTACACGCTCCATTCCAATGAAAATACGATCAGTTCAACGAGATGAAGATCATCAGTACAACCGCCTAAAACCATCAGTTCAAGTACGGTAACAGAATAATATTCTGTTTCGCATAACAAAATAGCCCAGATGTGTGTGTGTATATATATACGGAAAATCCATCCTACCACCCAGTGGTAGTTACCCCACATACCTCATATACTACCATGTGGTATTATATATACTATTTTATTATTTTTAATATGTTTATAAACTATATTTAAGATATTTCAAAGCAAGTTACATGAAAAAATTGCATAGGAGTCCATAGTTTTTGTTATATTTGTGAAATACGTATATATTTGTACGTAAAAAATAGCATATTCAAAACATGGTACATACTACCTAAAAATTAGTATATATACTATATAATCATTTATATATACTACATACTACATGGAGAGGGGCGATTTGGAGCCCGAGCTCAGCTGCTCCCTATATCTCTTTCGTCTGTTCCAGCCTCGAGATGCGATAAAATCCAGCTGTCCTGGTTGTTGCGACGCCAAGATAAATGAGATATAACGTTGAAATACAGTGGCGAACAAGTGAGCACACGAGGGATATTCGACGCATTGCCGGGCCGTAGCAAGGTCAGTGGGCCGTGGCCCAGAAGGCGACTTCACGCTCGGGCCGTGGATCAGGTCGTCTGCTTTTCCGCCTAGGCCATGGATCGGATGGCGAGACCGTCATGTGGGTTGTTCTTTATGCGAGCGGTCGGCGGCCATTACTAGAATGCATGTGCGGTAGAGCAAAAAACATATCCAGCCATTAACCTCGTTCCTTCTAGAGACCGCGGCTGGCCGCCGACCTGCAAAGAGCTTGGTAGGAGGAGCAAATCAGAAGAAAAGCCGAGGGGCAGCGACGGCGTGGTTCAGCTGAGTGGCTGGGTTTGGCACGCCCTTGATCCGCCGCGGGCCTGCACGTGGATGGACGAGGAGGGCATGGAGTTTCGCTTGATGCGGTTGATGTCAGCCAAGCCCTCCCCACTCCCCGTCAGATTTGGGCTGTCGCGTCTGCTGTGGTGGATTTCCCTAATCGATTCGCGGCTCCTTCCCATAGGTTTCCAGTGCGGGAGGAGTTTTCTGATAACATTGAACAGCCAGATCCGGTTCTCTGCCGTATTTGTTACGTAATGGGGCGGCGGGGAGCAAGGTGCTATTGCGGCGAATAGTGGTTCTGGGTGGCTCAGTTGGCCGGTGGAGATGTCTCGCCCGATGAGCAGTGGTGATGCCGGAGACAATGAGCTGCGTCTCCGACGAGGTCCGCCTACCAACCGGCCGAGTGAATCCAGAGGCCCAGCTGGACTAAAAGGTTAGCAAAATTTCGTTTCAACTTATTTGATTGCAAACTGCAACTGCCCGTGTGAGCAGGGGATAGGGTTATGTGCTGCTTACTACCAACACATGCGATGCGAAAAGGGCAAACGAATGAATTAAAAACCAAATGTGCAAACATATCTGCTTCCTTGTGTGTTTGGTGTAGTGCTATATCTGAATACCGATATGCTCGCTCAGATTAACAGCTTTGTAAAAATTTTGTGTCCGGAGATGTTATGCAATTAACTCGCAAGAAAAATTGCAGGTTGCGTCTTGGGAGCGCCGCCACCGGACCGTGTGCCATGCCCATCCAGATGACTGCTCTCGAGTTAACAATCCGCAAATATGCCGAGCAACCGGACAAGGGCGTGATGCGGCCTGAACTAGGCCTCAGCTTTGACTCGTTGGGTGAGGCATACGACTTCTACAATCTTTATTCCTGGGAGATCGATTTTGGAATAAGATATGGGAAAAGCAGACTAAATGCTCAAAGGACAAAGACGATGCAAGAAATCGTTTGTGGATGCTCGGTAAGTGCAATCAGACATGCGCGTAGGAGGATTGTTTTGAGGGCGCATGGGAGCACGCGGACTTGACATTTTTCTTCGTCTGCTTGTTTCACCGCAGGGAAAACCTGATGCAGAGAACAGCGATCATGCCGATGCGAGTGTCCAAGATCGATTAGGTTGTCATGCGAGCGTCGCACAACAGTTGGTACATCACCGAGCACAGAGAAAATCACAACCATCCTATGTCGCTAACTATGGGTGAGAAGGTGCATCGTCACATAAACACATAGATGTTTACACCAAGGATCTTATTAGGCAGCTAAGGGAAAACAATGTCAATTTGGGAAAGGTGTACAACATAATTGGCGGTTTCTTTGGGTTTGTTGAGAAGGTGCCATTCACAAAGAGGACCCTCGTAAATATATGTGGAAAGATTAGCCGTGAACAAGCTGACGATGATGTCCGAAAAACGCTTGAAGTGTTTGCGACATACGCTCAAGGGATCCAGTGGTTCACCTACGTGGTGCCGGGTCGACAAGACTAGTAAGGTCAAAATCTAATGTGGGCGAATGGCAGCAGCCGTATGCAATACAAGTTCTTTGGGGACGCCAGACGCTCGACACAACGTACGTAACAAACCTATATGATATGCCATTCGGGTTATTTGTCGGAGTTAACAATCATTACCAGAGCATCATCTTGGCAGGGGTGTTGATGCGCGATGAGCAAGAAGAGAGCTTCGAGTGGGTTTTCGCGGAATTTCTTCGTATGATGGGCGGGCCTGCCCCAGAACTATACTCACAGTGTCAGCGATAGTGCTATAGATGTTACAAGGAAAAATGTCTTCGATGGAAAAGTATAGCAGATGATATGTACAGTATAAGTAGAAAAAGAACACAAATACTCCGGGAAAGCCAGTAAACTAAATTTTCCAAAGGTGACTGATGATTTGGTTTTATAACTGCAGACCAGTGTAGGGCTATGGAGGTCACGATCAAGAAAACTTATCCTGACACTGTCCACCATTGGTGCAAGTGGCATGTCCTCAAGAAGGCAAAGGAAACGCTGGGCCCACTATACACAAAGAAGAGCGATTTTCAGGTTGAATTTCACAAGGTAGTGAATCACATGTTAACGGAGGAAGAGTTCGAATCAGCTTGAGTCGGTGACCGCCGGATAGGTACAATTTGAGGAGTCACGCCTACATGGCGCAAATATATGAAACTTCGGAGGAAATGGGCCAAGCCATATTTCAGGGGTGTGTTCTGTGCAAAGATGATAAGCACCAAATAAGTAGTTGAGAGCGCAAACCACATGCTTTGAAGTCATATATGCCCCCTGCAGCCCAATGCATGTCTTTGTCAAAAGACATGAGGCTGCAATTTGACAGAGAGCGCGATGAAAGCTACGAGGAGAAGAGGACCATGATAGTCAGTTGCCCTTTCGCTAGCTATGCCAAAAAAATGTTTCGATGCATGAAAAAAGTTTAATATTAAGAGCTCTCGAAAAACCGTGACCCTACTCCTAATTTTGTCACCTCTTGATTTGTTAAATTGATGAACGGAAAGAGCTGGCTCATGTGGCTCAGTTTAGTAGCCGACCCATCTCGATGCCATCCTGCATCGCCACGGATGGGCAACGGCGTCTCAATAAATGACCGATCATGCGCGCTGGGGAAACTCCATATACGGTGACGCAATACGTAAAGACGTGTGGATCTTAATGCGGACCAGCGCGTAGATATCGGGATCACCGAGCTCGAGCTCAGAAACAGATTTTCGATACTACATGTACATACTCTCGGTTTTGACAGATACTACATACAACATAGAAAACGCAAGTGGTGGTAACTACCACTGCTTGTAGGAAACATTTGTCCTGTGTGTGTGTGTGTGTGTGTGTGTGCGCGCGCGCGTGTGTGTGTGTGTGTGTGTGTTTTGTCCTCTACAACATTCACTTATAGCTATGTCTTCAAGTTGCTATTTTCTGAACAAAGTGAATGTGTTTGGACCCTAACCCTTCTGTGCTTATCCCTCAAATTATCTTTGTCTCTTCATTTGCATTCTGTTGACACGTGTCGAATGTCTTTCTTCTGTGTCCTTGTCACCGAAGATACATGTACACACATTTAAAACTGTTTTTAATGTTCTTATCTCTTTTGCCTGGATACCGAAGAAGCTGGAACGACCACCCGACAAACCAGGCGCGTGTGGGATCGTGGCTCAACCCTCGATAAGTTCCATGCTTGCCACGTGTCCACCAGATGTGAACCGCCAGGGGCACCTGCGTAATTGCACTGCACCGCCCCTCTCCTTGTAAATACTTACCCCACGTGGTCATTATCTCTTCTCCCACCTCGGCATCTCGGCCAAACCCTAGCGCCACCGCTAGCATCCGTCGACGCCGGATCTGAGCGCTTCTTGTCAGCCAAGAACCTCTCTCAGGACTTCCCGATTCTATCGTACACTAATCATGCACGCAAATGTGTACAATCAAGATCGAGGACTCACGGAAGATATCACAACACAACTCTAAAACATAAATAAGTCATACAAGCATCATAATACAAGCTGTGGGCCTCGAGGGCTCGAATACAAGTGCTCGATCATAGACGAAGTCGTGGAAGCAACAATATCTGAGTACAGACATAAGTTAAACAAGTTGCCACAAGATGGCTAGCACAAACTTGGATACAGATCGAAAGAGGTGCAGGCCTCCTGCCTCGGATCCTCCTAACTACTCCTGGTCGTCGTCATCAGGCTGCACGTGGTAGAAGGCACCTCCGGTGTAGTAGTAGTCATCGACGATGGCGTCTGGCTCCTGGGCTCCATCGTCTGGTCGCAGCAACCGGGTAAAGAAAGGGGGAAAAGGGGGACCAAGGAAACCGTGAGTACTCATCCAAAGTACTCGCAAGCAAGGAGCTACACTACATCTGCATGGGTATATGTGTAAAGGGCCATATCAGTGGGTGATCGCAGAATGCCGTAATAAGAGGGGATAGCTAATCCGCTCAAGACTACGCTTCCGCAGCCTCCGTCTTGCAACATGTAGAAGAGAGTAGATCAAGTCCTCCAAGTAGCATCGCATAGCATAATCCTACCCGCGATCCCCTCCGCAATGCCACAGTAGAGAGAGACCACCGGTTGTATCCGCACTTGGAAGGGTGTGTTTTATTAAGTATCCGGTTCTAGTTGTCATAAGGTCAAGGTACAACTCCAAGTCGTCCTGTTACCGAAGATCACGGCTATTCGAATAGATTAACTTCCCTGGAGGGGTGCACCACATTACCCGACACGCTCGATCCCATTTGGCCGGGACACTTTTTCGGGTCATGCCCGCCGCGGAAGATCAACACGTCGCAGCCCCACCTAGGCATAACAGAGGTCAAGACGGTCTAAACCTAAGCGCACAGTGTCCTGGACCCATCGCCTTAGCACACCTCGCACATTGCGTGGGCCGAAAAGCGCACTTTAGCCTAGTGGCGTTCCAGTCCAATCCGGCGCGCGCCGCTCCGTCTCTGACGTCAAGAAATGCTTCGGCTGATACCACGACGCCGGTTGCCCATAACTTGTCCCACGTGGCGGTTAGTGCGTAAAAGGTCAACGACCCAACTCCGATCAAATACCAAGATCTCGTTAAGCGTGTTAAGTATCCGCGAATGCCGAATAGGGCCAGGCCCACCTCTCTCCTAGGCGGTCTCAACCTGCCTGTCATGCAGTCCCTCACGAGCCGCCCGTCTTTAGTCACCACATGTATCATGTATAAGTATATAGTATATACCCGTGATCACCTCCCAGTGATCATGGCCCGATAGTATAGCATGCCAGCATTTGACAAGAATGTAGGGCCACGAGATGGAAATACTAGCATCCTATACTAGGCAAGTAGGAATGCGGTAAAGGTATCAATGAAGTAGCAAAGACAGGCTATGCATCGAGGATAGGAATAACGGAAAGAAGTAACATGCTACACTACTCTAATGCAAGCAGTATAGAGGAGAGTAGGCGATATCTGGTGATCAAGGGGGGGGGGGGCTTGCCTGGTTGCTCTGGCAAGAGAGAGGGGTCGTCAACTCCGTAGTCGAACTGGGGGTCGCCGGCAGTCTCGGGGTCTACGGGAAAGAAGTAACGGAGGGGGAACACAATAAATAACAGAGCAATCAAATGTAACACAAAGCAAGCCGTGGCAATACGTTGTGCTAGGGGTGACCTAACGCAGGGATAGGTGATACCGGCGAAGGTAGGGAACATCCGGAAAGTATTCCGGTGTTCCGCGTTTCTACAGATGAACCGTAGGAGGAAAGTTGCGTGTTTGCTATGCTAGGGATGTGTGGCGGACGAACGGCTGCGAGACAAGGATTCGGATCTCGTCGTTCGAGCAACTTTCATGTACAAGTATTTCGATCCGAGCTACGGCTTATTTTATATTAATTTTTAAAGATTTAATTCATTTTTAGAATTAACAGAACTAATTTAATTAGGAAATGTAATTATGGTGTCATCATGATGTCAGGGTGATGTCAGCAGTCAGCTAGTCAGTTGACCTAGTCAAACCGACGTGTGGGTCCCACTGTCATAGACTGTTCACTAATTATCAACTAACATTTTAATTAGCAATTTAATTAGATTTAGTTAGTTAACTAAACAGAGTTAATTAAGTTAATTAATTATCCTAATTAATTAATTAATTGTTATTATTTTCATTTTCATTTTTTTTAACGTTTCAGAGGGGGCGGCCCCACATGTCATTGGCCCTAGGGGCCATAGCGGGTCGGGCATCAGGCACACCCAAATGGGCTACCGGCCCGCGGGTGCACTCCGACTTAGGGCGGCGGCACGCTGGTGGGAGATGGCGCCGTGCACATCAGAGAGCTCCGCCATGAGTAGCCGGGTGGAGCTGGGGGCGAGGCGGTCGATGGAGGTGGAAGAGGCAGAGGGCGTTGGCCGGCCAAGGGCGTGGCCGGAGGCAGGGACCGAGTCCGGCGCGGACGCACGGGAGCGCGTGGGTGCGCTCCGGGGCGAGCAGGGTTAAACGAGGCACGAGCACGGTGGCTGTGGGGCATGGGCGAGTGCTACTAGACGCGCAACATGGTGCACGGGGCACGCGCGCACCGCGCGGGCGGGCGCGGGTAGTCAGCGCGATGAGTAGGGGAGCGAAGGGAGGCGGGGCCTCACCAACGTTGCCGAGAAGAGGGGGCGGCGAGGCTCGTTGGAGACCGGTGAGGAGGAGGATGGGGACGGGCGACGGCGGGGTGCAGATCCGGCGAGGAAGCGGGATCCGGCGGTCGACGGCGACGAGGTGCCGAGGTCGGGGCCGAGTCAGCGACGGAGAGGACGACGACGCGGCGACGGGGTCGACGACGAGGTGGCCATGGCAGAGGCGTTCAGCATGCGCCGAGGCGGCGGGATGGTCGACGTGGGTCGGGCGCCGTGGGGAGGTTCGTTTCCCGATCCCGACTGGATCGGGAAGGGAGAGATGTGGGGATCATGGGAAGGGGAGTGGGCGACCGTAGCTAGGGTTTCGGTGAGGGGGTTGTGGAGGCGGCTGGGCCGGGCTGGTCTGTTGATGGCCACCAAGGGCCCAGCGAGGTGGGTGTTAAGCCCTTTTGCTTTTATTTGTTTTTTTTGTAGTTTCTTTTATTTTTAGTTTTATAAAAATTACCACTAGTGCCTAAATTTGTATTTATCAACAAACTATCGTCGATTAATTCTTAACCCATAATAAAATATTTTTAGCATCTTATAAATTCAATAGGCATTTCTTTAATTGTTTTCACCATCGCTTTAATTGTTTTAGAGCCTTTAAACATTTTATCAAATTTTGGTTTTCTCCACCATAATTAATTACGATTTATTTGATACAACCCGAACATTTTAGTTTTGATATTTGAAAATTTTACTGTTTGCCTATATTTTAAATTTGAATTTGAATCATTTTTGAACTAACGTGAGTTTAATAACAGAAATCGAGGTGACGTGGCACCATTAGTAGAGGGTTACTGTGGCTTAATTATCCGGGCGTCACACTCTCCGACGCCGTCTTCACGCTGGCCGCGGACCTCGTCTTCTCCGCCACGGTAGGTGTCTTCCGCCACCAAGTTAGGGCGCGGGAGATTGGACTGCTCGGCCTCCTTCCTCCTCGCTAAGCAGTTCATTTATGCAGGTAAATAAAACGTGCTTTTTACTGCTTATTTGATCCGTTGAAACTGTCCACATCTTCCAAAAGTGGTTTTTACACTTCCAAATCTACATCTTTCTGTTTCTACATCTCATAATGTGCAAGTACGTTCACTTATGCATTACAACTAGTTAGATTCCTCACTTGTACTTATTCATGGATTCGTACAAATCTGGAACCAACTCACATCGATAAGTGAATGTCTTCACACTTTGAGGTCAATGTATTCAAACTGATTTATCTTCAGAATCTTCTGAGAATGCATATGACCCCTTCCCCTTCCCTCGCATCTAGTGCAAGTTCTAGGGTTCATACTTTCACTAGTACAAGTTCTCTCAACAATAATAACATAATTGGATCATATAACTATCCCTCAACATGCAATAAAGAGTCACTCCAAAGTCACTAATAGCGGAGAACAAACGAAGAGATTATGGTAGGGTATGAAACCACCTCAAAGTTATCCTTTATGATCGTTCTATTCAAGAGACCGTAGTAAAATAACACAAAGCTATTCTTTCCGTTCAATCTATCATAGAGTTCGTACTAGAATAACACCTCAAGACACAAATCAACCAAAACCCTAATGTCACCTAGATACTCCAATGTCACCTCAAGTATCCGTGGGTATGATTATACGATATGCATCACACAATCTCAGATTCATCTATTCAACCAACACAAAGAACTTCAAAGAGTGCCCCAACTTTTCTACCGGAGAGTCAAGACAAAAAAGAGAGCCAACCCCTATGCATAAGTTCACAAGGTCACGGAACCCGCAAGTTGATCACCAAAACATACATCAAGTAGATCACGTGATATCCCATTGTCACCACAGATAAGCACATGCAAGACATACATCAAGTGTTCTCAAATCCTTAAAGACTCAATCTGATAAGATAACTTCAAAGGAAAACTCAATCCATTACAAGAGAGTAGAGGGGAGAAACATCATAAGATCCAACTATAATAGCAAAGCTCATGATACATCAAGATCGTACCACCTCAAGAACACGAGAGAGAGAGAGAGAGAGAGAGAGAGAGATCAAACACATAGCTATCGGGTACATACCCTCAGCCCCGAGGGTGAACTACTCCCTCCTCGTCATGGAGAGCGCCGGATGATGAAGATGGCCATCGGTGAGGGATCCCTCCGGCAGGTGCTTGAACCGGGTCCCCGATTGGTTTTTGGTGGCTCTTGAGGCATGCGGCGACTGAACACCCGCTCTATTCTGTTCCTCGATGTTTTAGGGTATATTGATATATATAGGCAAAGAAGTCGGTCGAGGAGCCACGAGGGCCCACGAGGTGGGGGCGCGCCTGTGGGCCGGGCGCCCCGCCTCGTGGCCAACTCGAAACTTCCCTGACGTCTACTCCAAGTCTCCTGGATTGCTTCCGTTCCAAAAATCACTCTCCCGAAGGTTTCATTCCATTTGGACTCCGTTTGATATTCCTTTTCTTCAAACATCAAATAGGCAAGAAAACAGCTATTTGGGCTGGGCCTCCGGTTAATAGATTAGTCCCAAAAATAATATAAAAGTGTATAATAAAGCCTATAAACATCCAAAACAGATAATATAATAGCATGGAACAATAAAAAATTATAGATACGTTGGAGACGTATCAGCATCCCCAAGCTTAATTCCTGCTCGTCCTCGAGTAGGTAAATGATAAAAATAGAATGTTTGATGTGGAATGCTACCTAAAATATTTATCCATGTAATTCTCTTAATTGTGGCAAGAATATTCAGATCCATAAGATTTAAGACAAAAGTTTAATATTGACATAAAAATAATAATACTTCAAGCATACTAACAAAGTAATCATGTCTTCTCAAAATAACATGGCCAAAGAAAGTTCTCCCTACAAAATCATATAGTCTGGCTATGCTCGATCTTCATCACACAAAATATTTAAATCATGCACAACCCCGATGACAAGCCAAGCAATTATTTCATACTTTTGAAGTTCTCAAACTTTTTCAATCTTCACGCAATACATGAGCGTGAGCCATGGACATAGCACTATAGGTGGAATAGAATGGTGATTGTGAAGAAGACAAAAAGGAGAAGATAGTCTCATATCAACTAGGCGTATCAACAGGCTATGGAGATGCCCATCAATAGATATCAATGTGAGTGAAGTAGGGATTGCCATGCAACGGATGCATTAGAGCTATAAGTGTATGAAAGCTCAAAAAGAAACTAAGTGGGTGTGCATCCAACTCGCTTGCTCACGAAGACCTAGGGCATTTTGAGGAAGCCCATCATTGGAATATACAAGCCAAGTTCTATAGTGAAAGATTCCCACTAGTATATGAAAGTGACAATATAGGAGACTCTCTATCATGAAGATCATGGTGCTACTTTGAAGCACAAGTGTGGTAAAAGGATAGTAGCATTGCCCCTTCTCTCTTTTTCTCTCATTTTTTTTATTTGGGCCTTTTCTCTTTTTTATGGCCTCCTTCTTTTTTTATTTTTCATCCGGAGTCTCATCCCGACTTGTGGGGGTATCATAGTCTCCATCATCCTGTCCTCACATGGGACAATGCTCTAATAATGATGACCATCACACTTTTATTTACTTACAACTCAAGAATTAAAACTCGATACTTAGAACAAAATATGACTCTATATGAATGCCTCCAGCAATGTACCGGGATGTGCAATGACTCAAGAGTAACATGTAGGAAATAATTATGAACGGTGGCTTTGCCACAAATACGATGTCAACTACATGATCATGCAATGCAATATGACAATGATGGAACGTGTCATAATAAACGGAGCGGTGGAAAGTTGCATGGCAATATATCTCGGAATGGCTATGGAAATGCCATGATAGGTAGGTATGGTGGCTGTTTTGAGGAAGGTATATGGTGGGTGTATGATACCGGCGAAAGGTGCACGGTATTAGAGAGGCAAGCAATGGTGGAAGGGTGAGAATGCGTATAATCCATGGACTCAACCTTAGTCATAAAGACCTCACATACTTATTGCAAAAATCTATTAGTTATCGAAATGAAGTACTACGCGCATGCTCATAGGGGGATAGATTGGTAGGAAAAGACCATCGCTCATCCCCGACCGCCACTCATAAGGAAGACAATTAATAAATAAATCATGCTCCGACTTCATCACATAACGGTTCACCATAATGCATGCTACGGGAATCACAAACTTTAACACAAGTATTTCTTAAATTCACAACTACTCCACTAGCATGACTCTAATATCACCATCTTCATATCTCAAAACAATTATCAAGTATCAAACTTCTCATAGTATTCAATGCACTTTATATGAAAGTTTTTATTATATCCCTCTTGGATGCCCATCATATTAGGACTACATTCATAACCAAAGCAAATTACCATGCTATTTAGGACCCTCAAAATAATATAAGTGAAGCACGAGAGTTCATCTATTTCTTCAAAATAAAACCACCGTCGTGCTCTAAAAGGATATAAGTGAAGCACTAGAGCAAACGACAAACTACTCCGAAAGATATAAGTGAAGACCAAAGAGTAGTTGAATAATTATGTAACTATGTGAAGACTCTTTAACATTTAATAATTTCAGATCTTGGTATTTTATTCAAACAACAAGCAAAACAAAAGAAAATGAAATGACGCTCCAAGCAAAACACATATCATGTGGTGAATAAAAATATAGCTCAAAGTAAAGTTACCGATGAACGAAGACGAAAGAAGGGATGCCATCCGGGGCATCCCCAAGCTTAGGCTCTTGGTTGTCCTTGAATATTACCTTGGGGTGCCTTGGGCATCCCCAAGCTTAGGCTCTTGCCACTCCTTATTCCATAGTCCATCGAATCTTTACCCAAAATTTGAAAACTTGACAACACAAAACTCAACAGAAAACTCGTAAGCTCCGTTAGTATAAGAAAATAAATCACCAGTTAGTTACTGTTGTGAACTCATTCTAAATTCATATTGGTGTAATATATACTGTATTCCAACTTATCTATGGTTCATACCCTCCGATACTACTCATAGATTCATCCAAATAAGCAAACAACACATAGAAAACAGAATCTGTCAAAAACAGAACAGTCTGTAGTAATCTGTACCAAACGTATACTTCTGGAACTCAGAAAAATCTGCTAAAATAGGAAGACCTATAAAATTTGATTATTGATGTACTGCAATTGGAATCAGTATTTTATCACTTTCTGGTGATTTTTAACAATTCTTTTCGTGAGCAGAAAGTTTCTGTCTTTTTCAGCAAGATCAAATAATTATCATCCAAGAAGATCATATAGGTCTTACTTGGCACAAACACTAATTAAAACATAAAACCACATCCAAGAAGAGGCTAGATGATTTATTTATTACTAAACAGGAGCAAAAAGCAAAGAATAGGAATAAAGTTGGGTTTCCTCCCAACAAGCGCTTTTCTTTAATGCCTTTCTAGCTAGGCATGATGATTTCAATGATGCTCGCATAAAAGATAAGAATTGAAACATAGAGAGAGCATCATGAAGAATATTGCTAGCACATTTAAGTCTAGCCCACTTCCTATGCATAGGATTTTGTGATAATACAACTTATGGAACAATAATCAACTAGCATAGGAAGGCAAAACAAGGATAACTTCAAAACTTTAAGCACATAGAGAGGAAACTTGATATTATTGCCATCCCTGCAAGCATATATTCCTCCCTCATAATAATTTTCAGTAGCATAATGAATGAATTCAACAATATAACCAGCACCTAAAGCATTCTTTTCATGATTTACAAGCATAGAAAATTTACTACTCTCCACATAAGCAAATTTATTCTCATCAATAGTAGTGGGAGCAAAATCAACAAAATAACTATCATGTGAAGCATAATCCAATTGAAAATTAAAATCATTATGATAATTTTCATGGTTATCTTTATTCTTTAGAGCATACATGTCATCACAATAATCATCATAAATAGGAGGCATGCTTTCATCATAATAAATTTGCTCATCAAAACTTGGGAGGCTAAAAATATCATCTTCATTAAACATAGCATCCCCAAGCTCGTGGCTTTGCATATCATTAGCATCATGGGTATTCAAAGCATTCATACTAACAAAATTGCAATCATGCTCATCATTCAAAGATTTAGTGCCAAACATTTTATAGACTTCTTCTTCTAGCACTTGAGCACAATTTTCCTTTCCATCATTGTCACGAAAGATATTAAAAAGATGAAGCGTATGAGGCAAATTCAATTCCATTTTTTTTGTAATTTTCTTTTATAAAATAAACTAGTGATAAAACAAGAAACTAAAATATTCGATTGCAATATCTAAAGATATACCTTCAAGCACTCACCTCCCCGGCAACGGCGCCAGAAAAGATCTTGATGTCTACTACACAACCTTCTTCTTGTAGACGTTGTTGGGCCTCCAAGTGCAGAGGTTTGTAGGACAGTAGAAAATATCCCTCAAGGTGGTGACCTGAGGTTTATCAATCTGTGGGAGGCGTAGGATGAAGATGGTCTCTCTCAAACAACCCCGCAACCAAATAACAAAGAGTCTCTTATGGCCCCAACACACCCAATACAATGGTAAATTGTATAGGTGCACTAGTTCGGCGAAGACATGGTGATACAAGTGCAATATGGATGCTAGATATAGGTATTTGTAATCTGAAAATATAAAAACAGCAAGGTAACTTGTGATAAAAGTAAGCACAAACGGTATTGCAATGCTAGGAAACAAGGCCTAGGGTTCATACTTTCACTAGTGCAAGTTCTCTCAACAATAATAACATAGTTGGATCATATAACTATCCCTCAACATGCAACAAAGAGTCACTCCAAAGTCACTAATAGCAGAGAACAAACGAAAAGATTATGGTAGGGTACGAAACCACCTCAAAGTTATCCTTTCTGATCGATCTATTCAAGAGTCTGTAGTAAAATAACACGAAGCTATTCTTTCCGTTCAATCTATCATAGAGTTCGTACTAGAATAACACCTTAAGAAACAAATCAACCAAAACCCTAATGTCACCTAGATACTCCAATATCACCTCAAGTATCCGTGGGTACGATTATATGATATGCATCACACAATCTCAGATTCATCTATTCAACCAACACAAAGAACTTCAAAGAGTGCCCCAAAGTTTCTACCGGAGAGTCAAGACAAAAACGTGTGCCAACCCCTATGCATAAGTTCACGAGGTCACGGAACCCGCACGTTGATCACCAAAACATACATCAAGTAGATCACGTGATATCCCATTGTCACCACAGATAAGCACATGCAAGACATACATCCAGTGTTCTCAAATCCTTAAAGACTCAATCTGATAAGATAACTTCAAAGGGAAAACTCAGTCCATGACAAGAGAGTAGAGGGGGAGAAACATCATAGGATCCAACTATAATAGCAAAGCTCACGATACATCAAGATCGTACCACCTCAAGAACACGAGAGAGAGAGAGAGATCAAACACATAGCTACTGTTACATACCCTCAGCCCCGAGGGTGAACTACTCCCTCCTCGTCATGGAGAGCACCGAGATGATGAAGATGGCCACCGGTGAGGGATCCCCGTCCGGTGGTCTTAACAGGGTCCCGATTGGTTTTGGTGGCTACAGAGGAAAGGCTTGCGGCGGAACTCCCGATCTATTCTGTTCCATGATGTTTTTAGGGTATATGGATATATATAGGAAAAAGAAGTCGATCAGGGGAGCCACGAGGGAGGGGGCGCGCCCAGGGGGGCAGGCGCGCCTCCCTGCCTCGTGGCCACCTCGAAGCTTCCCTGACGTCTACTCCAAGTCTCCTAGATTGCTTCCTTTCCAAAAATAACTCTCCGTGAGGTTTCATTCTTTTTGGACTCGTTTGATATTCCTTTTCTTCAAACACCTAAATAGGCAAGAAAACAGCAATTTGGGCTGGGCCTCCGGTTAATAGGTTAGTCCCAAAAATAATATAGAAGTGTATAATAAAGCCCATAAACATCCAAAACAGATAATATAATAGCATGGAACAATCGAAAATTATAGATACGTTGGAGACGTATCAACAGCTTCGAAGCCAAAGAAGAAGTCTAAGGCTTCAAAATCTTCTGCAGCTCCAAAAGCTTCAAGGGTGAAGCCATTGAAATCTGCACCTCCTGAATCCACTGTGCAGTCTGAAGATCAATCCCGCATCTCCAAGAAATCCAAGAAGATTTCTGGCCATGACCTCACTCCTGCTAGCATTCTGCGAAACGAAGAGAATGTTATAGATCTGTCAAGCGATGAAGATCTTGCTGATGATGCTCTGGAGATGCTCATCAAGAGCACGAAGAAGGCCGAAATCTTCAAGGATTTACCTCTGTTTGATGCTGATATCCTCAAAAATTTCATTGATGAATGGTTTGAGGATCCTACTCTCACTATTGACGATCTGTAGCTGCCCATTGACATCAGTGTCACATTTCAAGGCAGCATCACCAAGAAGCTTGCTATAGCTCAGAATATTGTTGAGCTGAAAAACAAGACTGACTATGAGAAGGCCCAGTTCAAGAAGCACATGGCAAAGCTCGGTGTTTTCGATGTGCAAAATTTCAAGCAGATGATGATTGACCTCAAGGCTCAGTTTAAGAAGAAACGGAGGAAGCCAAAGGGTCTCATGAGCGCATGAAGTACTACTACCGAGAAATGTGTCCGCTCACAATGAGGTTGTGAAGATAAAAGCACTTGGGCGTCCGTGCATCGACCCCAAGTCGGCTGCCAAGAAGAAGAAGAAGCTTGTTGAAGCTGAACCAAGCCCCAAGGCAGGAAAGACTGAAAGCATTGTCTTCCCCGCCAAGATGACTGCACGAAGCCAATGGTCCCTTCAGCAGCTTCTGAGCAAAAGAAGACTAAGCAGGCTGAGGCCGAAGCCAAGAAGAGGAAGCACCATGACACCTCTGATGCTGCTCCCTCCCAGAAGAAACAGAAGACAAAATCTTCAAAGTCTTCACACAAAGATCGTGTTGCTCCTCAAGAACCATTGATAGTGGAGCCCATTTCTGTTGCACTACCTGCTTCCACCAATCGTGAGCGTCATCTCTTTGTGCATGAGCCTGCTTCCACAGAGGCTCATGAGTCTGAAGATATTCTAGCTGCTGACTCCACCGCAGCTGAAGACATTGGTCATGACGACAATGTTGAACATGATGAAGTCCTTTCTCAGATCCAGTCCAACCCAGTATCATCGCATGCTCCTATGAGCAGTGAACTATAAGAATTGGCAGTCCCATGATGCCAATCGCACATGATGAATTCTGGGAAGAGCAACACCCCAACTCCCCCATTGCATGAAGTGATTCCTCGTACACCACCTGCTCACGTCACCACTCCGGTGCTTGAGACCTCGCAAGCTGAAGGAAATATGCCCTAGAGGCAATAATAAAGTTATTATTTATTTCCTCATATCATGATAAATGTTTATTATTCATGCTAGAATTGTATTAACCGGAAACATAATACATGTGTGAATACATAGACAAACATAGTGTCACTAATATGCCTCTACTTGACTAGCCTGCTGATCAAAGATGGTTGAGCTTCCTAGCCATGGACATGAGTTGTCATTTGATTAATGGGGTCACATCATTAGGAGAATGATGTGATTGACTTGACCCATTTTGTCAGCTTAGCACTTGATCATTTAGTTTACTGCTATTGCTTTCTCCATGACTTATACATGTTCCTATGACTATGAGATTATGCAACTCCCGAATACCGGAGGAACACTTTGTGTGCTACCAAACGTCACAACAGAATCGAAAGTGATTATAAAGGTGCTCTACAGGTGTCTCCGATGGTGTTCGTGGAGTTGGCATAGATGAAGAATAGGATTTGTCACTCCGATTGTCGGAGAGGTATCTCTGGGCCCTCTCGGTAATGCACATCACTGTAAGTCTTGTAAGCAATGTGACTAATGAGTTAGTTACGGTATGATGCACTACAGAACGAGTAAACAGCCTTGCCGGTAACGAGATTGAGCTAGGTATTGAGATACCGACGATCGAATCTCGGGCAAGTAACGTACCGATGACCAAGGGAACAACGTATGTTGTTATGCGGTTTGACTGATAAAGATCTTCGTAGAATATGTAGGAACCAATATGAGCATCCAGGTTCTGCTATTGGTTATTGACCGGAGACATGTCTCGGTCATGTCTACATAGTTCTCGAACCCGTAGGGTCCGCACGCTTAAAGTTCTATGACGATCAGTATTATGAGTTTTGGTGTTTTGATGTACCGAAGGTAATTCGGAGTCCCGGATATGATCATGGACATGACGAGGAGTCTCAAAATGGTCGAGAGGTAAAGATCGATATATTGGAAGCCTATATTTGGTCATCGGAATGGTTCCGGGTGAAATCGGGATTTTACCGGAGTACCGGGAGGTTACCGGAACCCCCCGGTAATTGTATGGGCCTTAATGGGCCATAGTGGAGAGAGAGGGAGAGGAGACCAGGGCAGGCCGCGTGCTACGTCTTGAGCTTGCGTTGGTTTTCCTCGAAGAGGAGAGGGTGATGCAGCAAAGTGTAGCATAAGTATTTCCCTCGGTTTTGAGAACCAAGGTATCAATCCAGAAGGAGGCTCCTCAAAAGTCCCACGCACCTACACAAACGAACTGAGAACTCGCAACCAACGCAATAAAGGGGTTGTCAATCCCTTCACCGCCACTTGCGAAAGTGAGATCTAATAAAGATAGTAAATAATGTTTTTGGTATTTTTGGTATAGATGCAAAAAGTAAAGATGCAAATAAAAGTAGATTGAAAGTAAATATGATAAAAGATAGACCCGGGGGCCATAGGTTTCACTAGAGGCTTCTCTCGAGATAGCATAAGTATTACGGTAGGTGAACAAATTACTGTCGAGCAATTGATAGAAAAGCGCATAGTTATGAGATTATCTAGGCATGATCATGTATATAGGCATCACATCCATAACAAGTAGACCGACTCGCCTGCATCTACTACTATTACTCCACACATCAACCGCTATCCAAAGATGCATCTAGAGTATTAAGTACATAAGAACAGAGTAACGCTTTTAAGCAAGATGACATGATGTAGAGGGATAAACTCATGCAATATGATATAAACCCCATCTTGTTATCCTCGATGGCAACAACACAATACGTGCTTCCAACCCCTTCCTCACATCGGGTAAGGACACCGCAAGATTGAACCCATAGCTAAGCACTTCTCCCATGGCAAGAAAGATCAATCTAGTAGGCCAAACTAAAACCGATAATTCAAGAGACTTGCAAAGATAACTCAATCATACATAAAAGAATTCAGAGAAGATTCCAATATTATTCATAGATAAACTTAATCATAAACCCACAATTCATCGGATCTCGACAAACACACCGCAAAAAGAGATTACATCGAATAGATCTCCACAAGAGAGGGGGAGAACATTGTATTGAGATCCAAAAAGAGAGAAGAAGCCATCTAGCTAATAACTATGGACCCATAGGTCTGTGGTAAACTACTCACAACTCATCGGAGGGGCAAGGATATTGATGTAGAGGGCCCCCCGTGCTTGATTCCTCCTCTGGCAGAGTGTCGGCGAAGGCTCCAAGATGGGGTCTCGCGGATACAGAAGGTTACGGCAGTGGAAATTGTGTTTCGTGGTGCCCCTGGATGTTTTCGGGGTATGTAGGTATATATGGGAAGAAGAAGTACGCTTGCGGTCAGCCTTTAGGGGCCCACGAGACAGGGGCGCGCCTCCTATCTCGTGGAGGCTCTGGTTGCTTCTTGACTTGCACTCCAAGTTCTTCGGATCACGTTACATGAAAATCACGCGTGCGAAGGTTTCATTCCGTTTGGACTCCGCTTGATATTCCTTTTCTTCAAATCTTTGAAATAGGCAAAAAACAGCAATTTCGGGTTGGGCCTCCGGTTAATAGGTTAGTCCCAAAAATAATATAAAAGTTGAAAATAAAGCCCAATAAAGCCTAAAACAATAGATAAAGTAGCATGGAGCAATCAAAATTATAGATACGTTGGAGACGATCGTGCATCCCCAAGCTTAATTCTGCTCGCCCTCGAGTAGGTAAATGATAAAAAGAGAATTTTTTATGCGGAGTGATACTTTGGCATAATTTCAATGTAAATCTTCTTAATTGTGGTATGAATATTCAGATCCGAATGAATACAAAATAAAAGTTCATATTGATAAAATAAATAGTAATACTTTAAGCATACTAATCAAAGTAATCATGTCTTCTCAAAATAGCATGGCAAAAGAAAGTTCATCCCTACAAAATCATATAGTTAGGCTATGCTTCATTTCCGTCACACAAAGATGTTCCCAACTTCTATACCCCGATGACAAGCCAAGTAATTGTTTCATACTTAAATAATCTCAAACTTTTTCAACCTTCACGCAATACATGAGCGTGAGCCATGGATATAGCACTATGGGTGGAATAGAATATGATGATGGGGATTGTGTGGAGAAGACAAAAAGGATAAAGTCTCACGTTGACGAGGATAATCAACGGCTATGGAGATGCCCATCAATTGATGTCAACATGAGGAGTAGGGATTTCCATGCAACGGATGCAATAGAGCTATAAATGAAAGCTCAACAAAAAGAAAACTAGTGGGTGTGCATCCAACTTGCTTGCTCATGAAGACATAGGGCATTTGAGTAAGCCCATCGTCGGAATATACAAGCCAAGTTCTATAATGAAAAATTCCACTAATATGAAAAAGACAACTTATGAGACTCTCTATATGAAAAACATGGTGCTACTTTGAAGCACAATATATGAGACTCACTATATGAAAAACATGGTGCTACTTTGAAGCACAAGTGTGGAAAAAAGAGATAGTAACATTGCCCTTTTTATTTATTTTCTTTTTTTTGGGCCTTTCCTTTGTTTTCTTTTTGTCCTTTCTCTTTTTTTTATTTGGGCAATGCTCTAATAATGATGATCATCACACTTCTATTGATTACAACATAAGGATTACAACTCGAAACTAGACCAAGATATGACTCTATATGAATGCCTCCGGTGATGTATCTGGATGCTGTGATGAATCAAGAGTGACATGTATGAAGAATAATGCATGGTGGCTTTGCCACAAATACGATGTCAACTACATGATCATGCAATGGCAATATGACAAAAGTAAGGTATGTCATGATGATGAACGGAACGGTGGAAAGTTGCATGGCAATATATCCCGGATGGCTATGGAAATGCCATAATAGGTAGGTATGGTGGCTGTTTTGAGGAAGATATAAGGAGGTCTATGTGTGATAGAGCATATCATATCACGGGGTTTGGATGCACCGGCGAAGTTTGCACGAACTCTCAATGTGAGAAAGGGCAATGCACGGTACCGAAGAGGCTAGCAATGGCGGAAAGGTAAAAGTGCGTATAATCCATGGACTCAACATTAGTCAAAAGAACTCATATACTCATTGAAAAAAAATAGAAGTCATCAAAAATCAAGTACTACGCGCATGCTCCTAGGGGGATAGAATGGTAGGAAAAGACCATCGCTCGCCCCCGACCGCCACTCATAAGGATGCACAAGCCAGGTACACTTCATGTTTCAAATTTGTTACACAACTTTAACCATACGTGCATGCTACGGGATTTGCTAACTTCAACACAAGCATTCTTTAAATTCATAATCACCCAACCAGCATGAATTCAATACTACCACCTCCATACCTCAAAACAATTATCAAGTATCAAACTTTTCTTAGTATTCAACGCACTCAAAAGAAAGTTTCACATATCTTGAATACCAAGTATATTAACTTTAAGCAAATTACCATGCTATTAACGACTCTCAAAATAATCTAAGTGAATCATGAGAGATCAATAGTTTCTTTAAAACAAATATACCAATCGCGTGCTCTAAAAGATCTAAGTGAAGCACTAGAGCAAAAATTATCACGCTCTAAAGATATAAGTGAAGCACTATGAGCAAAACTATCAAGCTCAAAAGATGTAAGTGAATCACATAGAGTATTCTATCAAATTCCAATTCATGTATGGCTCTCCCAAAAGGTGTGTACAGCAAGGATGATTGTGGTAAACTAACAAGAAAAGACGCAAATAATACAAGACGCTCCAAGCAAAACACTTATCATGTGGTGAATAAAAATATAGCCCCTAGTAAAGTTACCAATGAACGAAGACGAAAGAGGGGATGCCTTCCTGGGGCATCCCCAAGCTTAGGCTTTTGGCTATTCTTGAATATATTGGGGTGACATGGGCATCCCAAGCTTAGGCTCTTGCCACCCTTTATTCCATAGTCCATAAAAGCTTCACCCAAAACTTGAAAACTTCACAACACAAAACTCAATAGAAATCTCGTGAGCTCCGTTAGAGAAAGAAAACGAAAGACTACTTTAAGGTACTGTAATGAACTCATTCTTTATTTATATTGGTGTTAAACCTACTGTATTCCAACTTCTCTATGGATTATAAACTAATTTATTGGCCATAGATTCATCAAAATAAGCAAACAACACACGAAAAACAGAACAGTCTGTAGTAATCTGTAACTAACGCTAACTTCTGGAATTCCAAAAACTCTACCAAAATTAGACGACCTAGACAATTTGTTTATTGATCAGAAGAAAGTGGAATCACTATTTTATCACGTTCTGGTGATTTTTAACAATTCGGGAACTGAGCGCAAAGTTTCTGGAAATTACAGCAAGATCAAATAACTATCATCCAAGAATATCCAATAGGTTTAACTGAGCGCAAAGTTTCTGGAAATTACATCTAAACAGAGGCTAGATGGATTATTTATTCCTAAACAGAAACAAAAACTAAAAAAACTAAAAATAAAATTGGGTTGCCTCCCAACTAGCGCTATCATTTAACGCCCCTAGCTAGGCATTGAGATATCAATGATGCTCACATGAAAGACAAGAACTGAAGCACAAAGAGAGCATCATAAAACATGTGACAAACACACTTAAGTCTGACATACTTCCTATGCATAGGCATCTTGTAAACAAACAAATTATCAAGGCAAGCAAAAACTAGCATATGCAAGGAAGAACAAAGAGATGATAGCAGTCTCAACATGAAGAGAGGTAATTTAGTAACATGAAAATTTCTACAACCATATTTTCCTCTCTCATAATAATTACATGTAGGATCATAAGCAACTTCAAAAAAATAACTATCACATAAAATATTTCCAACACGATCCACATGCATGCGAAGTTGACACTTCTCCAAAATAGTGGGATTAATATTAACTAAAGTCATGACCTCTCCAAACCCACTTTTATCAAAAATACCATAAGATTGAACATTCTCCAAATATGTGGGATCTAAAGTTGACACTCTTCCAAACCCACTTTCAATATTATTGCAAACACTATTATCAATCTCATATTCATCATGGGGCTTAAATAAATTTTCAAGATCATAAGAAGAATCACTCCAATCATGATCATTGCAACAAGTAGTAGACATAGCAAAACTAGCATCCCCAAGCTTAGGGTTTTGCATATTATTAGCACAATTGACATCAAGAGAATTTATAGTAAAATCATTGCAATCATGCTTTTTATTCAAAGATCTATCGTGAATCACTTCATAAAGTTCTTCATCATAGTTTTGATTCACGAATTTCAAGCAAAACTTCATAAAGATAATCTAGTGCACAAAACTCACTAGCAATTGGTTCATCATAATTGATCTCTTAAAAAGATTAGCAAGCGGATGAGGATCCATAAACTTTTAGCGTTTAAGATGCAAGCAAAAAGAAGGTACAAGCAAACATAAGAACGAACGGAAGAAGGGCGAATAAAACGGCAAGGGTGAAGTGGGGGAGAGAAAAACGAGAGGCAAATGGAAAATAATGTAAATGCGAGGGAGATAGGTTTGTGATGGGTACTTGGTATGTCTTGACTTGAGCGAAGACCTCCCCGGCAACGGCGCCAGAAGTCCTTCTTGCTACGCCTTGAGCTTATGCGTTGGTTTTCCTCAAGAGGAGAGGGTGATGCAGCAAAGTGTAGCGTAAGTATTTCCCCTCAGTTTGAGAACCAAGGTATCAATCCAAAGAGGAGGCTCCTCAAAAGTCCCACGCACCTACACAAACAACCGAGAACTCGCAACCAACGCAATAAAAAGGGTTGTCAATCCCTTCACGGCCACTTCATGTAAAGTGAGATCTAATAAAGATAGTAAATAATATTTTTGGTATTTTTGGTATAGATGCAAAAGTAAAGATGCAAATAAAAGTAGATTGAAAGTAAATATGATAAAAGATAGACCCGGGGCCATAGGTTTCACTAGAGGCTTCTCTCGAGATAGCATAAGTATTACGATTGGGTGAACAAATTCATCACGAGCAAATTGATAGAAAAGCGCATAGTTATGAGATTATCTAGGCATGATCATGTATATAGGCATCACATCCATAACAAGTAGACCGACTCCTGCCTCCATCTACTACTATTACTCCACACATCGACCGCTATCCAAAGATGCATCTAGAGTATTAAGTTCATAAGAACAGAGTAACGCTTTAAGCAAGATGACATGATGTAGAGGGATAAACTCATGCAATATGATATAAACCCATCTTGTTATCCTCGATGGCAACAACACAATACGTGCCTTGCAACCCCAAAAATAATCTAAAAGTGGAAAATAAAGCCCAATAAAGCCTAAAACAGTAGATAAAGTAGCATGGAGCAATCAAAAATTATAGATAAGTTGGAGACGTATCACCGCGTGCCCCCTCCCCCTCTGGTCCGAATTGGAATAGGAAGGGGGGCGGCGCCGCCCCTTTCCTTCCTCTCTCTCTCCCCCTTCCTTCTCTCCTAGTCCAACTATGAAAGGCGGGAATCCTACTCCCGGTGGGAGTAGGACTCCTCCTGGCGCGCCCTGCTAGGGCTGGCCAGCCTCCCCCCTTGCTCCTTTATATACGGGGGCAGGGGGCACCCCAAAGACACACAAGTTTATCATTGATCTCTCTTAGCCGTGTGCGGTGCCCCCCTCCACCATAATCCACATCGGTCATATCGTAGCGGTGCTTAGGCGAAGCCTCGCCGTAATCTCATCAACACCGCCAAGACACCGTCGTCGACGGAACTCTCCCGCGAAGCTCTACTGGATCGTGAGTTCGTGGGACGTCACCGATCTGAACATGTGCAGTCCGTGGAGGTGTCGTAACTTCGGTGCTAGGATCGGTCGATCGTGAAGACGTATGACTACATCAACCGCGTTGTCATAACGCTTCCGCTTACGGTCTATGAGGGTACGTAGGCAACACTCTCCCCTCTCGTTGCTATGCATCACCATGATCTTACGTGTGCATAGGAAAATTTTCAAATTACTACGTTCCCCAACAGTGGCATCCGAGCCAGGTTTATGCTTAGATGTTATATGCACGAGTAGAACACAAGTGAGTTGTGGGCGATACAAGTCATCGCTACCAAAGATGTCATACTTTGGTTCGGCGGTTGAGGGAGTCCTGGATTAGGGGGTGTCCGGATAGCCGGACTACCATCATCAGCCGAACTATCATTGGCCGGACTATCATCATCGACCGGACTCCAAGACTATGAAGATACAAGATTGAAGACTTCTCCCCGTGTCCGGATGGGACTTTCCTTGGCGTGTATGGCAAGCTTGGCGATACGGATTTGTAGATCTCCTACCATTGTAACCGACTCTATGTAACCCTAGCCCTCTCCGGTGTCTATATAAACCGGATGGCTTTAGTCCGTAGGACTAGAACAACAACCCTTACAATCATACCATAGGCTAGCTTCTAGGGTTTAGCCTCCTTGATCTCGTGGTAGATCCACTCTTGTAAACATCCACAATATCAATATCAATCAAGCAGGACGTAGGGCTTTACCTCCATCAAGAGGGCCCGAACACAGGTAAACATCGTGTCCCTTGTCTCCGTTACCATCCGCCTAGACGCACGCGATTGGGACCCCTACCGAGATCCGCCGGTTTTGACACCGACATTGGTGCTTTCATTGAGAGTTCCTCCGTATGTCGCCACCGATAGGCTTGATGGCCTCTTCAATCAACAACGACGCAGTCCTGGGTGAGACTTTTCTCCCCGACAGATCTCTTCAGATTCGGGCGGCTTCGCGATCGCGGCCAACCTCACTTGGCCATCCGAGCAGATCGAAGCTACGCCCCTGGCCGTCAGTCAGGTTTGAAGTTTCAAACTTCACGGCCGATATCCGTGGAGACTTGATCTTCGATGGATCCGAGCCACAAGCCGAGCGTGCCGCTGTTGTCACGATGGGCATGACCTAACTCTGGCACGGACAGCACCTTGGAGGTCAGACACGAACTGGCTCCGACTCATGGTCCGGAGCCGATCGCTTCGGATCGAGGACGGATGGTACTGGAACACTGCGCCTCGGGGAGCCGCGAACTTCTACGGCGATAGAGCCAACACTTACCTTGTCCCGCATAAAGCTCATGACTCGAGGTGCCGGACTCTCTACCGACTCGAACCTCCTGCGCCCTGCCGGCCAAATAATCCGATTAGGCGCCGATCATGGAATTCACCGCTGCGGACATCTTTTCAGCACTCGCCTTCGGGCGACATCATAAATTCATCAAGCATCTCTCGCTATCGGAGAGCCCTGGCCGAACTACGGCCCAGACGGTTGGGACGCGACGACGAAGAAATTCAGAGCTCCACCCACCACCCACTTCAGAGCCACCGCCGATTTATTTAACCGACGTACTCGACCACGATTCAGAAGACATCGACGGTATGGACGACGATGCTGAAACTACAAGAACCAGTGCCTACAGGACACTTTGGAAGACCACCTCTCGTTATACGACATATACATGGTGGACACCCCAAAAGATGGGGACGGCGAAGAAACAAATGGAGGCCGATTCCTTAAAGAAAACAGCCCAAGCGCCGACGTCCCGGGCCGCTCTAAATCCGCCGCCACTAAGAAGAATGGAGATTCCGCACGAGAGATAATAACACCCCGTAAAGTGCCGAAGACAACTCCCTCCAAAGACGATCCGGTAGCGAGGAGGAGGCAGAAGCAAGCCTCACGAGAGGGCGGCAGACGAAGAGGTCGAGGATGACAATTACTTACCTCCCTCCGGAGACGAAGGCAAGCCTCGGCGACGATTTAATCGTGCAGGCCCGAGGATCCCGTCAACAAGAGCTGCTTGAGACGCAGTTAATGGCCACGGCAAACAGCCTAAAGAAAAAGCAGCAACAGCCTTCAAGCTGATCAAGACCCATCTTGGTGACAGATGGACCGAGGTCCTCGCGTAGAAGAGTATGAACTCGAACGCCCTCCAAAGTTACCCAAAACGCAAGTTGCTCCTCCCCGATTAGAGGAGGAAGCATCACCAGCGCTGTCAATGGCAGACCGACCACCTCGTGGCCGCGATAGAGAAGCGGCAAGCCCTCCACTAAAACCGCACCCAAGACGCTCAAAAAGCAGGAAGCCACGGGGAACGCGTCGGACTTAAGTAGATATATTGGAGGATAAGGCAAGACAATCCATATCTATCTATGGATCACGTGGGCGCCCCAAGACCCACGATGAATACCGTCGCGCTGGATACAACTACTCCGGCCGGGCCGAACACAGCAGACAACGCTCTCTCGAGCTATGTCGAGATATTGGTCAATACAGAGGCGCCGCACACCCACTATGCTTCACGGACGAAGTAATGGATCATCAAATCCCTGAAGGGTTTAAACCCGTTAATATCGAATCCTACGATGGCACAACAGACCCCTTGGTTTGGATTGAGGATTATCTTCTCCATATACACATGGCCCAAGGCACGCAATCTTCACGCCATCAAATATCTCCGTGAAGCTTAAAGGACCAGCTCGGCATTGGCTTAACAGCCCGCCCGCCGCGAGAGTCAATTGGATGCTGGGAGGACCTAGAAGCCGATTCCTCGACAACTTCTGTGGCACGATAAAGCGACCACGGACGCAGTATGACCTAAGCCACATAATACAAAGAGCTGATTTAATCGCCGTGCAATTCGACACGGTTCTTAACAAAGAAAAATCAAATCGTGGATCGTCCGGGATGCAGAGGCACTCGCCGCCTTCAAACATAACATCCGTGACGCAGTGGCTGGCGGCACCTAGGACAGAGAAGCCGAAATCCATGGCAGCCCTCACATCAATCGTGTCCCGCTTACATGCGGGAGAGGATAGCCGCTAGCTCGCGAGCAACAACCTCAGCAAAAATGCTGCAGTCCGGATACCAAGGACCGCAACGGCAGGTTGCGTCGAAACAAAACAAACGCCGCATTAACGGGCGACAATGCAATGAGGATACGGCAGTCAACGCCGGATTCCGAGGCTCCAAACCGGTCAACGGAAGAAGCCATTCAAAAGAACCACTCCGGCCCGGCCCAATTTGGACCGAATACTCGACCGCTCTTGTCAAATACATGGAACTTCAAAAGGCTGATAACCATACCAACAGAGATTGTTGGGTATTCAAGCAAGCAGGCAAATTAATCGCCGAAAACAGTGACAAGGGGCTACACAGCGATGACGAGGAAGAGACCCGGCCGCCGAACAACAGAGGACAAAAGGGATTCCCCCCTCAAGTTCGGACGGTAAACATGATATACGCAACGCATATTCCCAAGAGGGAGCGGAAGCGTGCACTAAAAGGGACGATACGCTGGCGATGGAGCCTGTCGCCCCAAAATTCAACCCATGGTCCTCTTGCCCGATCACTTTCGATCGAAGAGAACACTCGACCAAGATCCGCCATGGCGGATTCGGGCCGCATTGGTTTTAGACCCAATCGCCGATGGATTTCACCTCACGAGTCCTCGATGGACGGCGGCAGAGTCTCTGAACCTGCTTTATCGTGATACAAAGGCGTAAGATGGGCATAGACCCTTCAAGGATTAAACCTACAAATACAACCTTCAAAGGCGTCATACCAGGTGTCGAGGCCAATTATGCGAGCTCGTTACACTTTGGAAGTGGTCTTCGGATCCCGGATAATTTCCGGGCGAGGAGTTAATCTTCGACATAGTCCCGCTCGCGGCGGCTATCACGCTTTCTGCTTTAACCGTGACGCATTTGTAAAATTCAATGCGGTGCCGCATTATGCATACCTTAAGCTCAAGATGCCAGGCCCTCGTGGAGTCATCACGGTCAATGGAAACACGGAACGCCTCCCTCCGAACGGAGGAACATACAGCTGACTCATGGCGTAAGTACAGAGCAGCCTTTTAAGGCATTCTCGAGTCCGCCGTTAAACGACCGACACGGCCAAACGCGCCCGAGCAACATCAACCAAGACCACCTGGCACGCTCCGAGCATCGCCAGAAAGCAATGCGGCCTCAACCCCAGCCCTCGCAAAATTGTAAGAGAAACTCTCCACATATAATTACGCCTAGGAGATACCATGGGCATAGGGGAAAGGCACAACCACAACAGACCTAGAGTGCGGTTCGACCACACCAGGCTCCCAAGTGTGTCGCTCTTTTTCTTTTATTTTTCTCTTTTTATACAGAACTCAGTCCGCGGCCGAACTGCCGAACTCATGATGCAACAGCCGTGGAAGGACAAAGGCCGCGACGAACACTCATGTGGTCTCCATCACGAGCATTAAATTTGTTAAATACAACATTCCGCGGCCTACCCCTGGAGGGAGACGCCTTTAATTCGTCCAATCCCTTGCTTTCCGCACTATTTGTATCATTCCGCACTCATAGCATATCTTCTCGAATAAAATGCAGCACCTTTTTGCCTATAATTGCATTACCTTATATATATACATATATGTTCATTTACGACATGTTGCATCCGTACACTTTGGTACGGCCAAATACACCAGGGGCTTATGTTCTCCGCATTATGGTGTGATAAAGTCCGCACACTTTCACAAGTGCGGCACCCCGAACTTATAGCATTATATGAATCTGCTACGAATCATGTCTTGGGTCAATAGTTTGGTTTGCACGGCTCCCATGTTTGGCACCTTACGTTCCGTTCTATCGGCTAAGGTAGCACTGGAGAACCATCGCGATTGCGCCTTGCTGAGCCGGGTTAACGCCTCGAGAGAAAGCTAAAACCGACTGTCATGATAAGGCGAGAGACCGGTCGCTGTTCGAGGGGTCCTTTCGGTCCTTAAAGACCTACGCCGCTTGAATAAGTTCCGGACAATGTCCGATGAAGGCGTGGATAGCGCCCCAATTCGGTCCTCCGAATACTAGGGGCTTCACAGAAATTTAAAATTATAGAATTCTATGGCTAAGTGAGAGTGTTCAAGCACTATAAGTCTGGTTGCCTTGTTCGTTGTGTTGAGCGCCTCCCTCGATGGACCCATAAATGGGAACTAGAGCGCTCAAGTTTATCCCGAACACCCCAGCACTCGTGGCATGGGGGCTGAAGCCGACGACTTGCCATCTCTCAGATTTAATAAACGGCCGCACAGAAGGTAATATTTTAAATTAACAAGCGTTGCTTAGCGCATATGAACAAAGTTTTCAGCGCATAGGATAACACATTGCGAATTTACTCAAAATTACATCCTCGGGGCACTCATCCGCAATCTTATGCGCACCCTTCAGGACAGCCTTATAGTACATTTCGGGCGTCTGATGTTCCTTGCCCGCCGGGTGGCGCGTCGATGATTAGCTTCTCCGCATCCAGCTTGCCCCAATGCACCTTTGCGCGGGCAAGGGCCCGACGAGCACCTTCAATACAGGCGGAGCGCTTGATAACCTCCACCCAGGGGCACGCATCCACCAGCCATCGCACGAGGCCTAAGTAGCTCCCAGGCACGGCCTCTCCAGTCCACAGCCGGACTATGAGGCCCTTCATGGCCTGATCGGCCACCTTGTGAAGCTCGACCAGCTGCTACAGCTGGTCGCTAGGGGCACTGATGGCCGGCCTCGGCATCTTGAGACCAGAAGACCTTCTCCGCTGAGCTCCTCCTCGGCTCGGTAGAATGCGGCGGCATCGCATACACTTCGAGGCAGATCTGCAAACGCCTCGAGCGCTCCGACCGGGTAAGTAACACGTAATTTACATTCACATGCTTGCTTTGCATGAAAAATGCCTTACCCGCCGCTATCTTCCTCATCAACTCAATCTCCTGAAGGGACTTATGGGCCTCGGCCCTGGCGGTCTTGGCACTTTCGAGAGCCGAGGCAAGATCGGACTCTCGAAGTCTTTGAGTCACGCCTCCAAACTCTCATGCTTCTCCGTGAGAGCCTGGAGCTCTTGCCGAACCACCGCCACCCGCGCCTCCTGCTTTTCTCGCTCTGCCTGCGGTCAAGATTAAGTGCTCGGCCGCATGACACGGCCTCCTTCAGGTCGCCACCTCGCTCATGGCCCCTCGCAGCACTCCATGTTATCCTTGTTATTTTTTGTTGCAACCTAAATCCTTTTCTCAGAAGGTACAAGTTCAAAGTGGTGTTACTCACCTTCTTTGTCCTGAGCTGCTTCTGGCGGCCGAGCTCTTGCTCGGACCGCTCGAGCTCCTACTTCAAAGCACCGACCTCCGCAGATTAGTGCGGCAGATGTCGGCAGCAACTGCAACCCATATGGCCATAATTTTTAGCAACCTCACAGATATCTTTTTCAGATCCTCATCCGCTTTTCTTTCCGAACACCGAACCGAGCATCAGGCTACTGTCTATGCGGTATTACATTGCATATTTTAACTTCTTACCTCAAAGCCCGATAGAAGGCTCCTGCGAGTTTTCACCAGCCCGCCCTTGGCGAGCTGCACCTTCAATCACCGCACTCATAATAGTGCGGTGTTCTTCTCGATGGAAGCACTCTGCAGTGCCTCCAACAGTTGCCCGGCGCCTCCGGTTGGGCCAGGAAGCTTGCCGTCCGCGATCTTGCCCTTCATTCGAAGTAGCCGCCGGACTCCCGAACCACTGCAGGTTCTGTTGTGGAGTCCGGCCAAGTCCGGAGGACGCCTTGTGGCGCCTCCGAGCCTCCCCACGATGGGTCCTTTCTGGGATCCCACCTCGGCGTCCTTGGTGTCGCGAGGGTGGAGGCGGTCGGGATGGAGTCTACATCCGACGCAGCCAACGACCCGCTCGAAGAAGCGGGAGATCATCACCGGGCCGACTACAGCAGCATATGCATTAGAATGACACTATGTGACGCAGTAAAAAGAAATTATAAATCATTCAGAATCCGGATACTTACGATCTCGCCGGAGGCCCGGCCCTTGAAGGCCATTCTTCCTCGCCAACGTTGATGTTGGCGGGCTGTCGGGGAATAGTCCTTCCCTCTTGGACCCTTCGGCCTCCCCTGTTGGGGAAGCCTTCCTCTTCCTCTCTCCCTCCTCGGAGAGAGTCCTCTTTCTCCTCCTCGTTTTCGGGGAGGAGTCCGCCCGAGTCGTCGGACACGAATACTGCACTCTTCGAGCACCCGTGGCCTCCTTCTTGGCCTTCTTCTCCGGCACCACGTGCGGTGCCGGAAACAAAGCATCCTCGCTAGACGAGCCGTCATCGATTTTTCTGGCATAGGAGCCGGACAGGTAACCTGCTCCGCCTTCCTCATCCAGTCCTGTCAAAGGAGAAGAGGAAATTAAAACCCGCATAGAGTCAAACTATGAAAATCAAGTGTCCCGTAAAGGGGTAGAATCACTTACCTCGTCGGCCCGCGCCTATGAGCGAAATCCGCGATCTTCAACATGGATGCGGGGCTTGGCGCCTTGAACAGCACCCTCCAGCGCCGTTCAGACGCCGTGTCGAAGAGAGCCTGTTTAGCGATGGTGCTGTTCCGGATCAAACTCCCATGCATTGAATGCCCGCTTGGCATGGGAGAATCCGCGACGAGCATGACTTGGACCACGTTAACCAGCCTGAGCTTCTTCACCAGCCTTCTTGATACAGGCTTGGAGTCCGTCGCCTCCTCCGAACTGCCCCACAAAGAAGCCCTTCTTTCCAGAGGTGAGCTGCGTAGAATACCAGATCTGAACTCGGGGCCGCCACCATGTAGGGTCACGCGGCTCGGTGATATAGAACCACCCCGATTGCCACCCCTTGACGGATTCCACGAAGGCCCCTTCGAACCAAAGGACGTTGGGCATCTTTCCCAACATGGCGCCTCTGCACTCCGCTTGAGTGCCCTTCACTACCTTCGGCTTGACATTGTCTTGAGCCACAAGCCGAAGTGGGGCCGGATGCAGAGGAAGGCCTCGCACACGACGATAAACGCCGAGATGTTGAGGATGAAGTTCGGCGCCAGATCATGGAAATCCAGGCCGTAGTAGAACATGAGCCCCCGGACAAAGGGATGAAGTGGGAAGCCCAGTCCGCGGAGGAAGTGGGGAAGAAAGACGACCCTCTCATGGGGCCTGGTGGGATGAGCTGCCCTCGTCGGGCAGCCGGTCGCATAATGTCGCGGAAAGGTATCCGGCGCCGCGCAGTTTGGCGATGTGCTCCTCCTTAATGGTGGAGGCCAACCATTTACCTCCCGCTCCGGACATGGTCGGAGAAGGTTGAGACGAGATGCGCGAACTTGGGCGCTGGAGCTCGAGTGCGCGGAGATGGATAAGCAAAGGAGGAAGAAAGGCGTAGGTGAGAAGGTGAATCCTTATCCCTTATATGGGCGGGCGAAGTCTTACGCGTCTCCCCCACCGGCCTAGTAAAACTCGCTTATCTCCCAAGCGCCACCATCGATGGCGCGGTTGGGTTACCCACGTCCGTATTAATGAGAATCCCGGATTAAGGGAAACACGATCTCGCTCGACAAGACGTGCCAAAGGGAAACCGCCGCTTAAATGCTACCGAGATGGTAAAGTAAAAACAATTCGAGTAATGGCTTGGTAGTGGTGTGATGTCATGCCACAAAAACGCCAAGAGATTGAACTTGTGTATATATTATTATTCTCTCTACGGTGGAATGTGGAATTTATTTTGCAGTCCTGGTGTTCACAATCTTCTATCATTTGGAGGAGGAACCCGCCTTGCAATGCCAAGCAATATATGCGCTGGACTTATCGTCATTGAAGCCCGGTTCAGGGGCTACTGAGGGAGTCCTGGATTAGGGGGTGTCCGGATAGCCGGACTACCATCATCAGCCGAACTATCATTGGCCGGACTATCATCATCGACCGGACTCCAAGACTATGAAGATACAAGATTGAAGACTTCTCCCCGTGTCCGGATGGGACTTTCCTTGGCGTGGAAGGCAAGCTTGGCGATACGGATATGTAGATCTCCTACCATTCTAACCGACTCTATGTAACCCTAGCCCTCTCCGGTGTCTATATAAACCGGATGGCTTTAGTCCGTAGGACTAGAACAACAACCCTTACAATCATACCATAGGCTAGCTTCTAGGGTTTAGCCTCCTTGATCTCGTGGTAGATCCACTCTTGTACTACCCATACCAAAGGGTTCTCGCTCCCAAGAGACACGCCCAAGTACAACGGCTCTGTGAAGCCGGAGGATTGATTGATCGACTACTCCACCGCGGTTAGCATAGCTAACGGCAACAGCAGGCGTGTTGCCATAAAGTATGTCCCCCTCATGCTCCAAGGCATCTAGCGCGACTGGCTTAACAGCCTCAAGCCTTAGAGCATCAACAGCTGGCTAGACTTCACAGAAGCCTTCATCTGCAACTTCACCAGCACCTACAAGCGGGCTCCCAAGACCAGAAAGCTCTCCTTGTGTGTACAAGGACCCACTGAATCAACTCGCGACTACCTCACGTGTTGGGCCGAGCTCCGCACTTCCTGCGAGGGTGCACGAGGTTCAAGCCATAGAGTACTTCACTCACGGGTGCCGAAGGCACCTCCTCAAGCACAAACTCCCATCGCGACGAGCCGACTACCCTCGACGAGCTGCTGGTCATAGCATAAGCACGCCATCGCCGACTCCTCAACGAAAACCGAGCTCAGTGGACGCCCGAAGGTACTCAACTCGGCTCCCAAGACGCCGGCTGGGACTCCACCGACGCCCGTATCAAACGACGGAAGCACAAGGGCCCCATATGCCGCCTTCAACCGGCAGGTGGCCACGATTAAGACGAACAACTTAGAAGGGCGGCCGCGCCAAGAAGCGTAGAAGGCGACAGTCGGTTTGGCAGCCGCCTTCTCCTACGAAAGCAGGCCCTTGATGCCCCATGCAAGTTCCACAGCCGCGAAGCCGCCCAACCACGACCGGAAGTGTCACTGCTCACGCGAATCTCCAAAGGCGAAGGGCTGATGCGCCTCCGCCCTGGTCGTACTCGCTCCTCAACAATGGCCGCTCGACCAATCCGGGAGCCGTTCAAGACGAAGTTCCACGACGAGCATGCCACCCTCGTCGTCTTTACAAGCCAGCCCGAAGACGGCGCAAGAGCCGCCGACACCGGGGAAGTCAATGCGGTGCGCCTCAACACCCCTGAGTACATGCAATCGATCGAAGCGTTTGTCACCGGAGCCGGGCCGACCACCCAGAGGTGATGCCGTCTCCCGGCTCTTATGCATTGGTTTTGGACGCCACCCTCGCGACAGACAGGCGTGCTGCCCGTTTCTCCCGCGTGCTGATAGACGGAGGGAGCAGCATCAACATCATGTACCGTGACACCATGGAGAAGCTAAACATCAAGACAAAGCAGCTCATGCCTAGTCGGACCGTGTTCCACGGCATTGTACCCGGCCTGTCCTGATCACCAATCGGCAAGATCAATATAGATGTTCTCTTTGGGGACAAGGATCATTTCTGGCGAGAAGCGATCTGGTTTGAAGTGGTGGACCTCGAGAGCCCCTACCATGCACTGCTTGGCCGACCTGCCATGGCCAAGTTCATGGCTGTGCCCCACTACGCCTACCTCAAGATGAAGATGCCGAGTACCAAGGGCATCATCACCATAGCCGCGATTACAAGAAATCCTCCGAGTCTTAAAGGGCCAAGAAGAAGGCTGGCCGAGTCCCTTGTGATCACCAAGAAAAGAAGATGTTGGATCGAAGTCAGGCCATGGTGGCAAGCAGCCGCCCTGTCCCCTCGACCCCAAGGAGTGTGATGCCCAAGGTTCTTCCCAGCCGACCAAAGAAACGAAGAAGATACCTCTGGACCCAGTAGCACCAGAAAAGTTTTGCCGCCATTAAGGCAACCTGGACAGCAAATAGGAAGGCGAGCTCGTCGATTTCCTCCGTGAGAATCGGGACATCTTCGCATGGTCCCCCAAGGACATGCCGGGTGTTCCGAAGGAATTCGCCGAGCACAAGCTACATGTCCGAGCAGATGCAAAACCAGTCAAGCAGCCCCTCCGCCGACTGTCGGAGGAGAAGAGAAGGATTGTAGGAGAAGAGATAGCCCGGCTTCTGGCAGCCGGCTTCATAATGGAGGTGTTCTTTCCGGAATGGCTCGCCAACCCGGTCCTCGTGCTGAAGAAGAATAACAAGTGGCGCATGTGTATAGACTACACTAGCCTCAACAAAGCCTTCCCCAAAGATCCCTTTGCCCTGCCAAGGATTGATCAAGTGATAGACTCCACAGCCGGATGTGAGCTGTTGAGTTTCTTGGATGCTTACTCAGGCTACCACCAGATAAAGTTGGATCCAGCCGACCGCCTAGACCACCTTCATCACACCATTTAGAGCTTTCTGCTACCTGACTATGACATTTGGCTTGAGAAATGCCGGTGCCACTTTTCAGCATTTCATGCAGAAATGCCTCCTCAAGCAACTCGGCAGGATTGCCCATGTCTATGTAGACGATATTGTGGTGAAGACGGAGAAGCGCGGCACCCTGCTGGAAGACCTCAAGTAGACGTTTGAGAACCTGCGCCGGTTTCAAATCAAGCTCAACCCCGAGAAATGCGTGTTCGGAGTAACAGCTGGCCAGCTTCTAGGCTTCCTGGTCTCCGAACACGGCATTGAATGCAACCCAGTGAAGATCAAAGCCATTGAGAGAATGGAGATCCCCACTAAACTATGAGACGTCCAGAAGTTTACCGGATGCCTGGCCTCCCTGAACCATTTTATCAGCCGGCTTGGAGAGAAAGCTCTCCCCCTCTACCGACTCATGAATAAAACCACTCACTTCGAGTGGAACGACCAAGCCGACCAAGCTTTCCACGAGCTGAAGAAGATGCTGGCCACGCTGTCTGTCTTGGCGGCGCCGACCGAGAAAGAGCCCATGCTCCTTTACATTGCCGCTACGGCCGGAGTGGTCAAGACCGCCATCGTGGTTCAGTATACCGAAGAAATGAGCTCAGCCATCCATATAGGCGGTGTATTATTTAAGTGAAGTAATCGGCTCCACCTTGAAGCAGTAACTACCCGCACTACCGTAAGATGTGCTATGGTGTGTACTTCACCGCCAAGAAGCTCAAGCCCTACTTTCAAGAGCACCCCATCACGGTCGTGGTGCACCGCCCCCGCCGAGATCATAGGCAGCGGGATGCATCCGGCCGGTGGCAAATGGGCCATTGAGCTGGCCCCTACACGATCTTCTACCAACCTCGCACCGCCATCAAGTCCCAAGCATTGGCCGATTTCCTCGCCGACCGGGCCGAGACTCAAAGACTGGGCCGCCGGCTCCGATTCCACTCATTGGCGGATGCACTTCGATGGGTCCAAGATGTGCACCGGCTTGGGAGCCGCAAGCATCATCCTCACCTCTCCCAAAGGCGCACAAGCTCGAGATACACATTGCAAATTCATTTCGCCGCCTCCAACAACGTGGCGCCAGTACGAAGTCGCTCATACACGGGCTCAAGCTAGCTAAAGAACTTCAAGGCGTCCGCCGGATCACGTGCTATGGCGACTGGATTTGGTAGTTCAACAATCATCTCGGCGATCGACGCCAAGGACGCAAACATGGCAAGCTACCGCTTCCTTGTTCAGCAAATCAGCGTGGTATTTTGAAGGATGCGAAGTTCCCTCGCGACGTGCCCGCGGTCCGGACAACGAGCAAGCGGTGACGCCTCGCACGAATAGGCTCTACTCGACAGCAGCTATACCAACCGCGCTCTCTCCAACGCCTCCTCCGCCGTCTATCAAGCGTCTCCGAATCCGATTCCATCTTCGTGCCGCTTAACCCCGACGCAGCCGGATCCGCTTGGGGAACCAAGGTGCGGCTCAGTGGACTTCGATAAGCGGCTCCGAGGACTTCAACAACAGGGCGGCTCGCGCCATAAGTCGCATCTGCCCGGATTTTAGAACCCGCCCGGGGACTACGGCAGTCTACCCGAGACTGCATCAACACAGAAAGCGGTGGCCGACTCCATCTCTTCACCACTCCAGCCCACCCGCCTTCGGTGGCGTAGCCGTGTTGGCTATAGAAGAAGTCACAGCTCCATCATGGGCCCAGCGCATCCTCAACTTCCTGGTAAACAGAGAACTGTCGGCTGACGAGATCGCGGCAAGACAAGTCCAACGCCGAGCCGGAGCATACACAATTGTCAACAGAGAGCTTGTCAGGCGCAGTGTCACTGGAGTCTTCCAGTGCTGCATCGAGCCAGAGAAGGGCATAGAAATCCTCAAGAACATTCACCATATGAATGCGCTACCACGCTGCCTCAAGATCACTTTCGTTGCCAAAGCTTTCCGCCATGGATTCTTTTGGCCGATCGCTTTGGATGACGGAATGGAGTTAGTCAAACACCGCAAAGGGTGCCAAGTCTTCAGCTCAAGCAACACCCGCCCGACACGCACTCAAGACCATTCCCCTTACCTGGCCCTTTGCCGTCTGGGGACTGGATATGGTGGGCCCGTTCAAGACGGCACGAGGTGGCATAACACATCTGCTCGTCGCCGTGGACAAATTTACCAAGTGGATTGAAACGAAGCTGATCAAGAAGCTGAATGGGCCGATCGCCAGAATATCTATCGCAGATATTACAACCGCACGGCGTGCCACACAAAGCATCATCACCGATAATGGCACGAATTTTGCCAAGGGAGCACCGCACGTTTACATACGACAGTGGCATCCGATTGGACTTAGCGCCCGCTGCCCACCCGCAGTCAAACGGCCAAGTCAAGCGAGCAAACAGCCTCATCCTCTCCGCATCAAGCCCCGATTGGTCGTACCTCGAGCGTTCGCCGGCTGGCTCGACGAGCTGCCGTCGCCCTCGAGTCTCGCGACTACCCCCGAACAAGTCAACCGGCTTCACCCCTTTCTTCCTTGTATATGGTGCCGAGGCTGTCATCCCAGCTGACATCGAGTTCGACTCGCCTCGAGTGACCATGTACACGGACGTGGAGGCCAAGGAAGCACGAGAAGACGGTGTCGACCTGCTGGAAGAAAGCCGGTTGTTAGCCCTCACCCGGCCCGCCATCTACCAGCAGGGTTTGCGCCGCTACCACAGCCGGAAGGCCAAGCCAAGGTCCTTCCGAGAGGGTGACCTTGTGCTCCGGCTGATCCAGCGAAATGCTGGCCAACACAAGCTCTCAGCCCCTTGCGAAGGCCCCTTCATCATCAGCAGAGCATTAGGAAACGACTCCTACTACCTGATCGACGCGCAGAAGCCGAAGGCACGAAAGAGAGACGATTCCGGCAAGGAGTCGGAACGACCATGGAACGCCAACCTCCTCCGAAGATATTACAGTTAAAATGCAGTATGTATCACACTACCTTTTGTACTAAGTATGAGACAATGGGCCCCCTGAGGAGCACTCGGGGACTACCCTCTTTTATCTATGAATGATGAGTATCATGCTTATGATTATGTCACTACATTCATTCTTCTCGTCCCGCACCGGAGTTCGACCGATCGCCCGTGGACTTGCCGCCTTTGAGTTATATTCAAGTTCCACCTGCAATGTATTGACAAGTAGTGTGCCGCACCCAAGCCCCCTCTTCTCGAAAAGCCGCAAGCTCGAAGAATCGGCTGTCCGGCCGGCAAGAGTCAAAGGCGTGAAAGGATGCCCACATGAAAACGGCTAAGGACTAACGAACCTATATAACAAAAGCCGCTTCCCCCCGGCTGCCGTGAGCAAGCAGCCAGTGGCCGGCTTCCAATTCACCTTGCTACAATCTAAGAAAGCTCGAGTACTTGTCTTCCCAAAAATGGCCGAAGTTCCTCCCCAACCATGCATCGCAGAAAGCAGCCGTCCTATTTGGGAAGGCGGAGACCAAGGGAAGGCGGCAAAGGAAACAGCCTAAGGATAAAAAGCAAACATGAATGGAAGTCAAGCACATGCATGATTATATTTACACAAAAAGCCTTCGCAAGGCCGGCATTCAACATAGTTTGAATACACCCCAAAGGTGGAATTGGGCTTAATTTAATAAATAGCTTTTCAAAGAGTAACAAGCGGGGAAAGCAGGGACCAGATCAGGCCAAGGGCAGCAGGCCGAGTCAGGCGGGCAGGTCGGTGGAGGCGTCTTGCCGGCGGAGGAGTGGCCGATTGGCGGGTCTCGCTTGATCATCACCTCACAGACGGGCGGCGCTTTCGTTCTTGGAGGCACGATCAGTCAAGGCTGGCTAATTAACCGCCGTCAAGACACGACGTCTTCGCCACCCTCCCCTTCTTCATCTTCGCCTTCATCGCTGGAAGCGATGTCCTCCGCCGAGTCTTCACCTCCCGCCCGATCCAACCCGAACCACTCCTCCGGCTGAGCGATGCCGTCATCGTTCACCTCAAGAGCAAAAACGCTGGTGTCGGTGTACTCGGTGATTGCCGAAGCACGCTGCATGATAGCCGGCCGCACTCTCCACCAGCTCTTCGCCGGCCTCCACAGCCGTAAGTGCTCGGCTGGGCCAAGCTTAGCCGGGATACTGTGCTCGGACGAACTCTAGCGCCCACTGGCGCCGTGGGATCGAGCTGCAGAAGCCTTCCAGCCTCGGGCGGCGATGGCAACCTCCAGCCGGTCGGCAGTCCGACTCGGGTCGGGAACTGAACCGCCTCGCCCGAGCGAGGCGGCCAGCACTTGCGCTCCCCGCCGCGGCTTGCCGGTGGAGACATGCAGTGAGCGGTGCGGCCGAACTGGTCGCCAAGCTGCTCCTCAAGTGTCCGACCGGCATCCGGCGTGATCTCGACCCACTGCTGCCGGGCGTGCATCACGGTGGGCCTCGATGGAGTTGGGAAGGCGACGGAGTAGCCGAGGAAGTAATCTCTGCGCCAGAAGAAAAAAAAAAGCGCGCAAAAGTCAGAAGACAAATCATATCACCAAGGGCAGGCAAAGGGACGAAAAAGAAGGCGGCCTACCATCGATCAAATCCTCGACCCGTATGTAGCCTTCGCTCAGAGCTCGCCTCGGCCTCACCCCGCGCCTCGGTCTCATACTCGGCTTTAAGGCGGCCTGGCTATCTGCACCTTCTTAAAGGGCATGCTTGTGGCTCTCCTCCTGATCAGCCAGTCTCTTGGCCAGCGGTCGCGTTCACAGGCCAAGGCAATGCACTCGGCTTCCTTGGCACGAAGAAGGCGGTCCTGGACTCCGCCTAGCTGCTCCCTCAAGTCGGCGTTGGCCCTCTGAGACATGAAAAAGAAAAAAAGCAATAAGGAAGAAGTCGTCGGGAAAGATTAAACCCGATTGCGCCGTGATCGCTTTGAATCTCGGGGACTACACCGATGGGTCTTGACAGCGTGCCACCATGCAAGATAAAAGAAACAAAGCACTTACTCAGGCTGCTCGGTCGGATCGGGCCTTTTGGTTCAGCTCCTGAGCACAGGAGTTGAAGGCAGCCAGCAGAGATTATGATATTCCGGAAGCAGACGGAGGTGTGAATATGAACAAGATAGCAATTGAAGTTTACTAGAAGTTCCAAGCACGCTTGCCAGCAGCCGACTCGGAACTCGGGATTACACCCAGGTGGACTGGACGCTGGCCTTCACGAAAGAAATCAAGAAAGCAATCAACCGAAGCTGGAGGACTCACCCGGATGACTGCCCGCGTCGTGAGGAATTCTTGAGTGTACCGCTTCAACGAGGCGGCATGGGCCTGAAGCCAGCTCCGGACCTCCTGCGCCGCCACGCTCAAATTTCAGCCGTCCCACCACCGGGTGTCCACTCAGACGTCTTTGGCGCTGGCCGCCTCAGATCCGGAGCTGCCGAGCTGGCTCGCGACCTTCGCGCTCCCGGCGTTGAGGTCGCCTTTCCTGGCTAGCGCCGGCGAGGCGGCGATTGAACCACAAGATCCGCCCCCGGCGCGGCTCGCCTCTAGCTGGCCTGTTTCGGGCGGCGCGGTGTCGCCCGCTTGGCCCGTTCGGTCGGCGCCCGGCTGTGGCGCCTCCTCTGTGATGATCACGTCGTCCTCCTCCTCTCCATCACCGTCCCGGTCGCGGTCGGCTTCCTCCGACGGGGCAACCTTTGGGATCTCGGGGGCCCGCAGCTGGCGGAAGAGAGATGACGAGCTGCGGAGGCTGGTTGCGCAGAGCCTCCGCCTCCCTCTCCGCGCCATGATCTCCGCTTTCTCGAGCCTTGGCGCGCCGCTTCCAGCCTGCGCCTGGTCGACTCCGTCGCCTCCCGAGCAGCTCCTCCTCCTCCGCCTCCCGCTCCTCCCGCGCCTCCCACGTGTTACGCTCCGTCGCCTCCAGGAGATCGGCGCGGGGATCCACGCGGCGGGAGCTTGTAGACCCTCCCGCCGTTCCGACTATGGATGCGGCAGAGATCCGCTCGAGAGAGAGCGGCGCCCTGTTCAACAAATCAAGAAGAAGGGGCTTACAAGAATATCAACCAAAGAGAAGAAAGAAAGGTGTGGGAAAATCGATACTTACGCCGAAACCGCCTACGGCTGCTTCACCACCTTGCGGAAGCGGGCAGCCTTCGCGGCCGCCTCGTCCCACCTGGTGGCTGCCGCGGAACTCTTGGGCTTCTTCGGCCGACTGCCGAAGAGAGTCGGCGCGCCTCGGTGTTTCTGCGCGCCGCCCCGAGCAGCCGGCGCGGCGGATGGACCCACGCCCTGACGATCAGGCGCTGGATGACGATGCGGGATGACTTCGGCCTCGTCATCATCCGGCCAGTCCCCGAAGCCGGCCCCGAGCTCGGGGCCGCCCGCCTCACCGCCTCCTCCCACAACGGCGTCGTCCATGGCGGCCGCCCCCAAATCCCGGATCATCCACGTAAATGCGCCACGCCGGTCGAGGCGAAATTGGCGCCCGCCCCGAGGCTCCGCCGCTGGTCAAGAAGGGGCTCGCCAAAAAATAAGCCGCCGGTCGAGTCGGCCATCGTGAGCCCGCAACAAGAGAAGAAGAGAGGAAACTTACCCAAGGCGGGGATTGGCTCGAGAATACGGCCTGCCGCACTTCAGCCACCCTCGGTGAGCTTCCAGTTGGAGATATAGTTCACCATGTACGATACCTCATCATGAGGCATCTCCTTGGTGCTCAGCCGGCTTGGGTCGAAGCGGCCGCTCATCTGACAGATCATATGTGGCCGGCCTTGGAGCGAGAGCACCCGGCGCTCCACGAAGGCGGCCACCAGGTCGGCCCCGACCAGGCCTTCCGACTGGACCATCACCCGAAGCCAGGCGACGGCAGCCTGGTACCCAGACAACGACACCGCTCGGAAGGACCACGGAAGGTTGCCTCCCAGCCGGCGGGCGGCCACGAAGTTTGCAGATTGACGGGTCGCCTTTGCGGGGCGGCGTTCTTCACGTAGAAGTATGATTGCTGCGAGCTTCACCGGCCGGATCAGCGGATAGGCGGAAGCGGGTTGTTGTCGGCCGACCTCCGGCATGGCGATGAAGGCGCCCGCCTGGCCTTGAACGCGCCCTGCGGTGACGGCATGCCGAGCTTGCACTGAAAAAACTCCCCCCAGAGCTCAAGGGTGGGGAGAATGCCAAGAAAACCTTCGCACAGAGTGACGAAGGCCGACAGCAGCATCATCGTATTGGGGGTGAGGTGATGCGGCTGAAGATGGTAGAATTTGAGGAAGGAGCAGAAGAACCCGCTCGCCGGCAGCCCGAGACCGCGCAGGCAGTGTGAGCGGAAGATCACCCGCTCGTCCTCCTCCAGCGCTGGCTAGACCTCTGCCTCCGGTGCGAGGCGGGTCCGCACGTAGCCCGCGCCCGGCAGCTGCCGCGTCTTGCGGAGCCAGTCGATGTGGTCCTCATGGACGTTGGAGCCATCCCAAGAACTGGAGAGCGCCATGGGGGCGAGGAAGAAACGAGAGAGGCGTGGCGGCGGAGGACGCGCGACCCCGCTGCGGCGGAGCTACGGTGAGCCAAGAAGGATGACGATGAGACGGGCAGTGCAGCAACGAGAGTCATGCGTGAAGAAAGGAGAAGGAAGAAAGAAGAAAGGGTGAGCGAGGCGGCGTGCGGCGTCTGCCGCTCCCCTCCTCCTCCCTACTTATAGGCTCGTGCGGCAGAGCGAGGAGGCAGGCGTGGGGGCGTGGGATTAATCACGCCACTCCCCACATCCCGCGATTATCGCGCCCTAAAGGCGTGCTAAAACCGCCGCGGGAAGGTGAGCGGTCCGATCGGGCCGCAGAAGATCTGCACATAGGCCGAGGCCTAGGAGTGGTGAGCCCGGCTCTGCGGCGACGATCCGTCGCCTTGGCGTGGGCTGGCAGGCCTTCCTGGCCAGCGGTTGCCATGTGGCGCAAAGGCGGCGGTCAGCGCACGAATCGACTCACGTGCCATCTGGTCCTCGCCTTCAAGCCGCCAAACCTTCCGTATATGGCGCATCTACTCAAAGCCGGCTCCTAGCTACCGGCTCTTCAGGGCAGGAAGCTAATCGAGCTTCTCGACCTCCCTTCAAACCTCGAAGCCCAACCAGCCGGGGACTACTGTCGGAGTAAATGACCGTGGTAGCCTGTAGCCACCCGCACTTCCGAAAATTACAGGCCGATCGAGGCCCTCAAGCATCCAAGACGCGGAGCCACCTTCCTCACCGGCCTCTCAGTAGCCGCTACCGAGGCGGCCCGCCCTAAAAACCTCTGAAGGAAGGCCACAAGAAAGCCGACTCCCAAGAAGCCGGCCACAAGAGGGCCGACTCCCGAGAAGCCGGCCACAAGAGGGCCGACTCCAAAAAGCCGGTCCCCTCAGCAGGCAGCCATGATCGCCCCCTCAAACTTTGCACCGACATAACGGCGATGAGACGGGGCGTGGCTACAAAGAAGCCCTGCCACCCGTAATCCCGGAGGCCAAGATAGCCACAAGTCGCGTCGCATGGGGCGCCATCACCCGTCCGCACGGGCATCGCTGGCATGTTGATTATGACGTCGCCGCCGACAAAGTTGTCAAGATGGCTCATAGCAAGGGGCAGGCCCCTCGATCCAAATGAGAGATACCCAAGGCGGCCAGCCTCTTCCAATGGGCTCGAGATATGGTCGGCTCCCCGTAGGCGGCTTGCTCCCTCCCTCGAAGGAGGCGCCTCATTAAGGAGACAAGATGAGGTAAAACTCTACGATGCTTTCACGCCAGCAGCGTGCAATCAGAGCCATGCCATTCTCGACAAAGCCCTCATCATCGTGATTGAGGCAACAAGAACCAGCCCCGGCTGAGATGGGGGCCGCCTTGTCGAATTCCGTGGTTGGTAGTGGGACCCACCACCAATGGCTCCCTGGCCGGTGAGAAGCCATGAAAGCATAGACGCCGACTAGGGCCCTGCGCCACCGGGATTACAATTGTACCCACAGGGGTAGGCCTATATAAACCCCCCTGTGGCACCTGTGGCAAAGGGTTGATCTCTTAGAGTTTTAGACACCACATAGAGGGAAGAGGAGAGCTAGCCGTGCCTTCTTCTTCCTTCTCACCGAAACAGCTCGAGGAGCCTCTTGTAGCTACTTGTTCGCCTAGTGATTATCGCGGAGACCCCTGCAGCGAAGCGTATAGGGGTGTTATCTCCACGGAGAGCCCGAAGCTGGGTAAGATTCGCCGGCGTGCATGTCTTCGCCTCATCCCGTTTCCAGGCACCGGCGACGTCTTATTGGCTCCCACAATGATAAGCCACCCGTTGGCATATGTCGCGCCTACCACCCGACACGGGGTATCACTTACCTTTGTTCTCTTCGAGCTGCCTCTTGGTAAGGCCGAGCTTTTCCTTGGACCGCTCAAGGTCCCGCTTCAATGTGGAGACCTCCAGAAGATGAGCGGCAAAGAGCCAAAGAATGAAGCTTTGGTTATTCACATAGACATATTCTGATTAGACTCCTATGATTATTATTTGATCCTCTGTTGGGCCTTCCTTTGCGAACGCCAAAGCGAGCATCGAAGGTTACCGTCTATGCTGTAACATTTTCTTATAATTTGATTACTTACCTCAAAGCCCGTTAGGAGGTCGACAGAGGCTTCAGTCGATCCACTTTTATGGCGGGTAGAACCTTCTTGACCACCGCACTCATGATAGTGTGGTGCTCTTCACAATGGAAGCGCCAAGCGCTTCCAAAGAAATTGTCTGATGCCTCTGGATGGACAAAGTGGCTGTCGACACGACGGGCGTGCCCCCCCATTACGTGGGGTCGCATGATAGAATCCAGAACCACAGGAGGTTCCGGCGCGAAGATTCGACTAGGGGGCTAGACTTCTGCCCTGCATTAGTGCCCATGGGAGTCTTGCCTCTTCTACGCCAACAGTTCGAATGTCGCCTTGGGGCGCCTCGAACTGTCTCCCCTTGGTTCAATGCCCTTTGAGACAACACCTTGACGTCGTCCGTAGGGCGGGGGGAGGAAGCGGTCGGGAGTGAATCGTTGTTCATCTCCGACAGGCCCAAAGACCCATCCGAAGAGGATACGTCGATATGGGCTTTGGAGGGACTGCATGATCATGTTCGGCATGATGAGAAGCAATAAAACAGAACATACCAGGACTATTATGGTATCCGAATACTTACGACTTCGCTAGGGGCTTGTCCCTGGGCAACCACTCCTCGTCGCTGTAAGCGGCCGTTGTGGAGTAGTCCGGAAGGAGGGTCCTTCCCTTCTTGGACCTGAGGGAGTCCTGGACTAGGGGGTGTCCGGATAGCCGAACTATCACCGGTGGCCGGACTCCTGGACTATGAAGATACAAGATTGAAGACTTCGTCCCGTGTCCGGATGGGACTTTCCTTGGCGTGGAAGGCAAGCTTGGCGATACGGATATGTAGATCGCCTACCATTGTAACCGACTCTGTGTAACCCTAACCCTATTCGGTGTCTATATAAACCCGAAGGGTTTTAGTCCGTGAGGCGAACAACAATCATACCATAGGCTAGCTTCTAGGGTTTAGCCTCTACGTCTCGTGGTAGATCTACTCTTGTACTACCCATATCATCAATATTAATCAAGCGGGAGTAGGGTTTTACCTCCATCGAGAGGGCCCGAACACAGGTAAAAACATCGTGTCCCTTGTCTCCTGTTACCATCCGCCTAGACGCAGCAGTTACGGGACCCCCTACCGAGATCCGCCGGTTTTGACACCGACATTGGTGCTTTTCATTGAGAGTTCCTCCGTAGCCGTCACCTATAGGCCCGATGGCTCCTTCCGATCATCAACAACGACGCGTGGTCGAGGTGAGACTTTTCTCCCGGACAGATCTTAAATGATTCGGGCGGTTTTGCCTTTGCGGGCAATTCACTTGGCCATCTGGAGCAGATCAGATTTGGGAGTTTGAACTACACGGCCGACATCCGCGGAGACTTGATCTTCGATGGATTTGAGCCACGACCAAGCGCCCAAGCCTTGTCTCGATGGGTAAGATCTAGCTCTGCCGCCGAACAATGCCCTGGAGGCCGCACCAGCGTCTGCTCCGACCCTTAGTTCGGAGCCGACTTCGCCGATCGAGGATGAGTTATTGGACACCGCCTCGGGGGCTGAAATCTCTACGGCGATTGAGCCGAACACCATCCCTGTCCTTTGCAAAGCCCGTGACTCCGAGGTGCCGGACTCCTCTCCGGACTCAACCTCCAGCGCCCCTGCCCGGTCGAATCCGATTGGCGCCGGTTATGGAGTTCACCGTCATGACATCTTTCAAGACTACGCCTTTGGCGACATCCTGAATTCACTAAGGTCTCTCTATTTATCAGAGAGCCACAGGTCGGACTATGGTCGGAAAGGTTAGGATGCGACGGCGAAGAAATTCAACGCCCACCCACCACCCACTTTGTAGCCACTGCCGATGATTTAACGAGCATGCTCGACTTCAACTCCGAAGACATCGACGGTATGGACGACGATGCAGAGATAATCAAGAACCAGCGCCTCTGAGGGCAGCTGGAAAGCCACCTCGTCATACGACATATACATGGTGGACATCCCAAAAGATGGGAATGGCGATGGAACAGCGGAGGATGACCCTCTAAGAAATGGGTACCGAAGCGCGGCCAAGGGCCAAGCGCCGCCTAAATCCCGCCACAAGCAAACGGTGATTCCGGCATCGGGAGATAATAACACCGGGACAAGGTGCCGAAGACAACCCCCTCGGCAGGATTCAGCCACGGGAGGAGGGAGAAGCCAGCCCTCATGATAGAGCGGCGAGAAAAAGAGGTAGAGGGGCGATAATTATATGCCTCCTCCGAAGATGAGGCAAGCCTCGGCGACGATGAATTTGTCATGCCGAGGATCTGTAATGAGAGGCGTTTCAAACGCAGGCTTATGGCCACGACAAGCAGCCTCAAGAAAAGCAGCGGCAGCTTAGAGCTGACTAAGACTTGTTAGGTGATGGATGGGTGAAGTCCTTGCGGTACCAAGAGTACGAACTCGAACGCCCTCCAAAAGCTACCCCAAAGCGCAGGTCGTTGCCTCGATCGAAGGAGGAAGCACCAGCGTCACCAAATAAGACGACATGGTAGACCCGGCCACCCCGTGGCCGTGACAGAAAAGCCTCTCGGCCCTCCGCTCAAGCCACGCCCGGCCCGCTCAAAAAGTACCAAGGCACGGGAGAACGTGCCGGACTTACGTAGATATCTTGGAGGATAAGCCAAAGCAAACAAGATCGGTCTACAGATCGGCGTAGGCGTAACGACTCGGGATGATTACCGTCACGCCGGATCTGACAACCTCAGCCGGGCGAACCACGATGAGACAAAGCTCATATGAGCTACGCCGTGATATAGCCCAATCTGTAGGCGCCGCACACCCACTATGCTTCACAGATGAAGCAATGTATCATCAAATCCTCGAGGGCTTCAAACCTGTAAACATCGAATCATACGATGGTACCACAGATCCTGCGGTCTGGATCGAGGACTATCTCCTCCATATCCACATGGCCCGCGGCGATGATCTACATGCCATCAAATACCTCCCACTCAAGCTTAAAGGACCAGCTCGGCATTGGCTCAACAGCTTGCCAGCAGAATCAATTGGTTGTTGGGAAGACCTAGAAGCCGCATTCTTTGATAACTTCCGTGGCACATACGCGGCACCACCCGACGCCGATGACCTTAGCCATATAATTCAGCAGCGGAAGAATCGCCGCATAATTCTCGGACGCGGTTCCTAACAAAGAAAAATCAGATCGTCGATCGTCTCGGATGCAGAGGCGCTTAGCAGCCTTCAAACACAACATCTCGCGACGAGTGGCTAGCCCGGCACCTAGGGACAGAAAAGCCGAAATCCATGGCAGCCCTCACATCACTCATGACCCGGGCTTTTGCTGGAGAGGACAGGCGGCTAGCTCGAAGCAACAACTTGACCAAACACCTGGTAGTTCGGATACCAAGGACAACAATGGCAGGTCGAGTCTCAAAAAGCATAAACTCCGCATTAACGTTGATAAAGCAGAAGATAAGACAGTAAATGTCGGATTCAGAGGCTCTAAAACCGGTCAGCGGAAGAAGCCATTAAAAAGAAATACCCAGGGCCCGTCCAACTTGGACCGAATACTCGATCGCTTGTGCCAGATACATGGCACCCCCGAAAAACCAGCCAACCACACCAACAGGGATTGTTGGGTGTTCAAGAAGGCAGGCAAGTTAAATGCCGAACTCGACAAGGGGCTGCATAGCGATGACGAGGAGGAGCCCCGGCCGCCGAACAATAGAGGACAAAAGGGCTTTCCCCCACAAGTGCGGACGGTGAACATGATATACGCAACCCACATACCCAAAAGGGAGCGGAAGCGTGCACTAAGGGACGTATATGCGATGGAGCCAGTCGCCCCAAAAGTTCAACCCGTGGTCCTCCCTGCCCGATCACTTTTGATCAAGGGACCACCCACTAGCATCCGACACGGCGGATTCGCTGCCGTGGTTCTTGACCCAATCATTGGCCATTTCACCTTACTAGAGTCACGATGGATGGCGGCGGCAGCTTTGAACTCGCTTTACCGGGATACGATGCGAAAAATGGGCATAGACCCTCAAGGATTAAACCCACAAAGACGACCTTTAAAGGCGTCATCCCAGTGTAGAGGCCAAGTTGCACAGGCTCGGTTACACTCGAAGTGTTCTTCTGATCCCCGGATAACTTCCGAAGCGAAGAGTTAATCTTCGACATAGTCCCGTTCCGCAGCGGCTATCACACACTGCTCGGACGAACCGCATTTGCAAAGTTCAATGCGGTGCCGCACTACGCATACCTCAAGCTCAAGATGCCAGGCCCTCGAGGAGTAATCACGGTCAATGGAAACACTGAACGCTCCCTCCGAACGGAGGAGCATACGGCCGCCCTTGCGGCAGAAGTACAAAGCAGCCTCCTAAGGCAATTCTCGAGTCCGGCTACTAAACGACCGGAAACCGTCAAGCGCGCCCGGAGTAACCTACAACAAGACCACCTGGCATGTTCCGAGCACGCGTAGCAGTGCTGCCCCAACCCCAGCCCTCGCGAAATTGCGAAGCCAGTACTACGCGTACATAACTATGCTCTGAAGCACCATGGGCATAGGGGACGGGCCACGACCGCGACATGCCCAGAATGCCGCTAGACCGCACTAGGGGCTCCCGTTCGTGTCATTCCTTTTTCTTTTTCCTTTTTTCTTTCTTTTTTTTTACTTCCAGGACTCCGTCTTCCAGGAGCCCCTGTCCAAGCACCTAGAATTGCCGAACTCACGATGCAATGCCGGGGAAGCGTAGCTACGCCGAGTGTCCGGTGGTCTCTACTACTGAGCATTATACCGGTTTTACATAGCATCCCCAGCTTACCCCTCGAGGGGACATGTTAGCCCCATTCCTTGCTTATCGCACTATTTGTATCGTCTTTGCTTTCATTGCAGTATCTTTTGAATAAACAACACATAGCTTACGCTATTATTGCATTCCCTTTTTCCATATATGTTCATCTATGACATGTTGCACCCGTACACTTTGGTGCGGCCAATATACCGAGGGCTTAAGTACCCCAAAGAATGGTGTGATAAGTCCTAACACTTTCACAAGTGCGGCACCCGAACTTATAGCATTATATGCATCGGCTCGAATCATGTCTTGGGTCAAAAGTTGGGTTTTCTGCTCCCATGTTTTGGTACCTTACGTTCCGTTATATCGGCTAAGGTAGCACTAGGAGAACCATCGCGATTGTGCCGGTTGAGCTGGGTTGAGCACCTCGATGGAGAAAGCTAAAATGACCCGTCATGATAAAGGCGAGAGATCGCTGTTCGAGAGGTTTTTCGGTCCCTAAAGACTTATGCCGTTTAGAGCGAGGAGTCGGCATTGTCCGGCCATAGGCGTGGATAGCGCCCGAACTCGGTCTTCCGAATACTAGGGGCTTCACTAAATTTAAAATTATAGAATTATATGGCTAAGTGAGAGTGTTCAAGCATTATAAGTCCGGTTGCACAGTTACGTTGCGTTGAGCGCCTCCCTCGTGGGACCCAAGAATGGGAACAAGAGCGCTCAAGTTTATCCCGAACACCCCAAAGACTAGTGGCATGGAAGTGAAGCCAATGACTTGCCATCTCTCGATTTGATAAGCGGCCGCATTACAAGGTAATATTTTAAATTCACAAAGCGTTGCTTAATGCATATGAACAAGTTTTCAGCGTCTGAGGATAACAAATGCGAGTCTATTCAAAATTACATCTTTGGAGCATTCACCCGCTATCGGTAGGCACCCTCCAGGGACGCCCTCATAATACATTTTGGCTTGCGATGCTCCTTGCCCGGTAGTGGTCCGTCCCTTCACAAGCTTCTCACCGTCCAGCTTGCCCTGATGCACCTTAGCATCGGGCAAGGCCCCTCTGAGCACCTTCAATGCATTTCACGGAGCGCTTGATGACTTCAATCCATGGATAGGCATCCACCACCGGGCCAAGCACTAGCCCAAAGTAGCTCCTGTGCATGGCTTCCGACCACAAAGCCGAATCCATGAGGCCCTTCATGGCCTGTTCAAGCGACTGTGGGAGCCTCGACCAGCTGCTTCAAATTGGTCGCTCAGGCACCGGATGTTCGGCCTCGGCATATTGAGACCAAAACACCTTCTTCGTCGAGCTCCCTCTTCGGCTCGGTAGAGAAAGCGCGCATCGTGACACATCATGAGGTAGATCTGCGAAGGCTCCCGGAGAGCTCGGATTCGGCAAGTAACAGATAATTGACTTTTACATTCTTGCTTTGCATAAAGAATGCCTTACCCGCCGCTATATTCTTCATCGCCTCAATTTCCTGGAGGGCTTTTTGGGCTTCGGCCTTAGCGGCTTTGGCACTCTCAAGAGCCAAGGCGAGCTGGGACTCTCGAGTCTTTGAGTCACGCTCCAAACCCTCGTGTTTTTTCACGAGAGCCTGGAGCTCTTGCCGTACCTCCGCCAGCTGCGCCTCCCCCTTCTCTCGCTCGGTGCGCTCCACGGCCGCTTTGTTTTCGGCCGCGGTCACCGCTTCCTTTAGGGTCGCCACCACGTTCGTGGCCCCTACAATAACCAAGTTATTCCTGTCCTTTTTGCAACCAACACCATTCTATAACGTATTAATTTAATAATGTAATACTTACCTTCCTTGTCCTCGAGCTGCTTCTTGGCAAGGCCGAGCTCTCGTTCTCGGACCGCCCGAGGTTACCTTTCAATGCATTGACCTCCGCATCGGTCTGGCAGAGGTCAGAATGCAGCCTCGCATTCCCATATTGACATATTTATGTTAGACTCCTGCGTATATCGCTTTAGATCCTCATCCGGCTTTTCTTTCCGAACACCGAACTAAGCATCGTGGGCTACTGTCTGTCTATGTGGTAATATTTTTATTCTAAACTTACCTCAAAGCCTGTTAGAAGGCTGTTGCGAACTTGGTCAGCCCGCCCTTGGATCGACTGAACTTTCTGGATCACCGCACTCATAACAATGCAAAGGTTTCCTCCTCGAAGGAGGCGCCGCAAGCGCCTCAGAAGCTATCCGATGCCTCCGGTTGGGACGGAGGACACCGGGCGTCTTACCCTTCTTCTGAAGGGCGCTTGCGGACTTCGAACACTGAAGGTTCCGGTATGGAGTCCGGACAAGGGTCGGGCTTGAGCCCCTGGGGGTCTTGCTCCCCACGCGCTGGAGTCCCGGAGGCTGCCTTGTGGCGCCTTCGGTGCCACCTCCTCTTGACCAGGCCCCCTTGGGGCCCCACCTCGGCGTCGCGCGGCGTGAGGCGAGGCGGCGAAGAGAAGTGCTCTCCACTTCGGATTTAATTCAGGGACCCGCTTTGACTTGCTGGCGAAGCTCATTTCCTTGGGCGGGCTACATGATTGTTCGGCATTAGAGAACACTATGCAATGAATAAAAAACCATGGGTATCACAGACACTTACGATCTCGCCAGGCTTGGCCCTCGAGGGCCACTCCTCCCTCGCCGTCGTTGGCGTTGGTGGAGACGTCCGGAGGAAGGGTTCTTCCCTTCTTGGACCCTCCGCTTCCCCATCAGGCGGCCTTCCTTTTCTTCTCTTCCCCTGTTGGGAGAGGCTTTTTCCTCCTCCTCATTCTCGTGAGAGGATTCTGTTTCAGATCCGACAAAGACTGGCGCCGGAGCTCCTTCGAAGTTCCCGTGGCCTCCTTTCTTAGCCTTCTTCTCCGCTACCACGTGAGGTGCCGGAATCAGCAGCCCGGCTGCTGAGCGTCATTGGTCTTCTTCAGCAAAGGAGCCGGACAGTTAATCTGTCCGCACGTCTTCACCATCTCCGCCAAAGGTTAGGGAGTTTTAGATCCGCATAGAGTCAAACTATGAAAAAAGAGTCCCATAAAGGGCAAAATAACTTACCTCGGCGGCTTGACGGCTGTGCGAAATCCAGCGATCTTCGATGATGCGGATGCGAAGCTTTCGGCGCCTTGAACAAAGCACTCTTCCGTGCATCTTCATGCGTAGGTGTCAAGAGCCGCTCAAGGTCCGTGTTGTGCCGGATCAAACTCCCCACAAATTGAAGGCCCGTTGCTGGCATGGGAGAATCCGCGATGAGCATAACTGGACTACGTTGGCAAGCTTGAGGTTCTTGTCCACCAGGTTTCGGACACGTGTTTGGAGTCCGCCAGCTCTTCCGAATCACCCCACGTCAGCCCGTCTCTTTCCATGATGTGAGCGTGTGGGGAGCCAGATCTGAATTCGGGGCTGCCGCCCATTTGGAGTCGCTACGCTCGGTGATGTAGAACCACCCCGATTTGCCACCCCCTTTATGGTCTCCACAAAGGAGCCTCAAGCCATGTAACGTTGGGCATCACGCCGCCATGGCGCCTCCGCACTCCGCCGGCCGCCCACTATCTTCGACAGACGCTAAAGGTCTTCAACCATAAACCGAAGTGCGGGCCGGATGCGAGAGGAAGGCCTCGCATATGACGATAAACGCCGAGATATTGAGGATGAAGTTTGGGGCCGGATCGTGGAAATCCAGGCCGTAATAGAACATGAGCCCCTGACAAATGGGTGAAGTGGAAAACCTAGTCCCATGATGAAGTGGGTGAGGAACACCACCCTCTCATGGGGCCTGGGTGGGGATGAGCTGCCCTTGGTGGGAGCCGACGCCGATGTCTTGCGGACAAGTATCCGGCCTCCCGCAGCTTTGTGATATGCCCCTCCGTGATGGAGGAGGCCATCCACTTGCCTCCCGCTCCGGACATGGCTGGAGAAGGTTGAGGAGAGATGTGCGGACTTGGGCGCTGGAGCTCGAGTGCGCAGGAATGGATGAGCAAAGGAGGAAGAAGGCGTAGGTGAAAAGGTGGATCCTTATCCCCTTATATGGATGGACGCAACTAAGCGCCCCCACCAGCCTGGTAAAACTCTCTTATCTTCCAAGCGCCGTAATCAATGGCGCGGTTGGGTTACCCACATCCGTATTGATGAGAATCCCGGAATAAGGGGACACGATCTACTGCTTTGACAAGACGTGCCAAGAAACCGCCTCGCTTAAACGCTAAGGTGGTACAAGAAACGATTCGAACGAAGACTTGGCCGTGTCGTGATGGCACGCAATGAATACGTCAGATTGATTTTGTGTAAATATTATTCTCTCTACGGTGTTATGTGGAAATTATTTTGCGAGCGGACACATCCTTGTGTTCAAAAATCTTCTATGAAGTATTCAAGGAGGAACCCGCCTTGCAATGCCGAAGACAATATGCGTGTCGGACTCATCGTCATTGAAGCCTGGTTCGTGGGCTCTTTGAGGGAGTCCCTGGACTAGGGGTGTCCGGATAGCCGAACTATCACCGGTGGCCGGACTCTGGACTATGAAGATACAAGATTGAAGACTTCACCCGTGTCCGGATGGGACTTTCCTTGGCGTGGAAGGCAAGCTTGGCGATACTGGATATGTAGATCTCCTACCATTGTAACCGACTACTGGTAACCCTAACCCTATTCGTGTCTATATAAACCGAAGGGTTTTAGTCCAAATGAGACGAACAACAATCATACCATAGGCTAGCTTCTAGGGTTTAGCCTCTCCGATCTCGTGGTAGATCTACTCTTGTACTACCCATATCATCAATATTAATCAAGCGGGAGTAGGGTTTTACCTCCATCGAGAGGGCCGAACCTGGGTAAAAACATCTTGTCCCTTGTCTCCTGTTACCATCCGCCTAGACGCACAGTTCGGGACCCCCTACCCGAGATCCGCCGGTTTTGACACCGACAGGACCCTTCAGCCTCCCCTGATGGGGCGGCCTTCCTTTTCCTGTCCCCCCGGTTGGGGGGAGAATTTTCCTCTTCCTCCTCCTCGTTTTCATGGGAGGAGGGCACTTCGGTGTTATCGGACGATGAGTCCGATATAACCTTGCGCCGGAGACCTTTCGTGGTCCCCGCGGCCTTCTTCTTGGCCTTCTTCTCCGGCGCCATATATACCGAACCAGCATCTCCGTTAAGAGAGCATCTGCCGGATCTTCTAAAGGTGGGGCGGATAATCGATCTGCTTCACTGCCGCTACCCAAATTTCCTATTAAAATGGCGTGGAGGCTCGCACTTCACACGGTTATCTGGGTAAAGGAACATTTTATGAGATATAAGAGACTTACCGGATTGGCGGGCGCTGCTTGGCTGAGTCCGCGATCCCTCAGTAGGGGAGGAGGTACCTCGGCGCCTTTGAACAGCCCCTTCCGTGACGCCTTTGTGCGTCGATGTCGAAAAAAGCTCTTGCAACATCTGGTGCTCGGCCGGGTCAAACTCCCACATATTGAATGCCCGTCTTTGGCACGGGAGGATTCGGCGGAAGAGCATGACCTGGACCACGTTGACAAGCTTGATTTTCTTGCTTATCACATTCTTGAAACATTTCGTAGTCCCGGCCACTTCCACCGACGAACCCTCAGATAGGCCCTTCTCTTTCCGTGAGGTGAGCCGATGGGGATGTCAGATCGAAATTTGGGGGCCGCCACCAGGTTGGTGTTAATGCTGGCTCAGTGATGTAGAACCACCCCGGTGCCACCCCTTCACGGTCTCCACATAGGAGCCTTCGAGCGAGGTGACGTTGGGCATCTTGCCCACCATGGCACCTCCGCACTCCGCCATCACGACCGACCACCACCTTTGGTTTCCACGTTGAAGGTCTTCACCATAGGCGAAGTGGGGCTTGATGCGAAGGAAGGTTTCGCATACCTGACGATAAACGCCGAGATGTTGAGGATGAAATTAGGGGCCGATCATGGAAGTTCAGCCCATAGTAAAACATGAGCCCGCTGGACAAACGGGTGGATGTGAAATCCCAGCCCGCCCAGGGCCGAAGTGGGTAAGGAATACAACCCTCTCATGGGGTTCGTGAGTAGGGACGATCTGTCACCTGCGTCACGGGAGCCGATCGCGATGTCTGCGGGTAACTATCCTGGCTTCGAAGCCAGAATGTCCTCCTCCAGAACGGAGGAAGCCATCCACTTGCCCCCCGCTCCGGACATGGCTTTGCGGAAAATATGAGAACTTGGGCGCTGGAGCTTGAGTGTGTGAGAATGAGTGGGCGAGAGAAGAAGAAGGCGTGGGTGAAAAAGAGGAGTCCTTGTCCCTTTATAAGGGCGGTAGAAACTGCACCTCCCCACTTGCCCGGTAAACTTCATTATTCCCTCAAGCGCCGTAGAATTGATGGCGTGGTTGGGTTACCCACACCGTATTGATGAGAATCCCATGATAAGGGGACACGATCTCCGCTTGACAAGAAGTGCCAAGAAAAACCGCCGCAATATGTGCAATAGCTGTTTGAGAAAATGGTTCGAATAATGACTGGTCGTATTAGCGTGATGTCACGCCACGTAAATTTGTCAGCCAGAATAGATGTGTGGAATATTATACTCTCTATGGTGGTATGTGGAATTTGTTTTAGAGCCGAACCACGATCCTCGTGTTCAAAATCTTCTATGAAGTATTCGGAGGAGGAACCCGCTTGCAATGTCAAGACGATCTGCTACCGGACTCATCGCCATTGAAGCCTGGTTCAGGGGCTACCGAGGAGTCCTGGATTAGGGGTCCTCGGACTGCCGGACTATATACTTTGGCCGGACTGTTGGACTATCAAGATACAAGATTGAAGACTTCGTCCCGCCTCCCGGATGGGACTCTCCTTTGCGTGGAAGGCAAGCTTGGCAATTCGGATATGTAGATCTCCTCCCTTGTAACCGACTCTGTGTAACCCTAGCCCCCTCCGGTGTCTATATAAACCGGAGGGTTTAGTCCATAGGACAACAACAATCATAATCATAGGCTAGCTTGTAGGGTTTAGCCTCTACGATCTCGTGGTAGATCAACTCTTGTAATACTCATATCATCAAGATCAATCAAGCAGGAAGTAGGGTATTACCTCCATCGAGAGGGCCTGAACCTGGGTAAACATTGTGTCCCCCGCCTCCTTTTACCATCCGCCTTAGACGCACAGTTCAGGATCCCCTACCCGAGATCCGCCGGTTTTGACACCGAGATCTATATGTTATATGCACGAGTAGAACACAAGTGAGTTGTGGGCGATACAAATCATACTGCTTACCAGCATGTCATACTTTGGTTCGGCGTATTGTTGGATGAAGCGGGCCGGACCGACATTACGCCAGACGCTTACGCGAGACTGGTTTCTACCGACGTGCTTTGCACAATTGGTGGCGGGTGTCGATTTCTCCAACTTTAGTTGAACCAGTGTGCCCTACGCCCGGTCCTTGAGAAGGTTAAAACAGCACTAACTTGACGAACTATTGTTGTGGTTTTGATGCGTAGGGTAAGAACGGTTCTTGCTCGTAATCAGTAGCAGCCACGTAAAACTTGCAACAACAAAGTAGAGGACGTCTAACTTGTTTTTGCAGGCATGTTGTGATGTGATATGGTCAAGACGTGATGCTATATTTTATTGTATGAGATGATCATGTCTTGTAACCGAGTTATCGACAACTGGCAGGAGCCATATGGTTGTCGCTTTATTGTATGCAATCGCCCTGTAATTGCTTTACTTTATCACTAAGCGGTAGCGATAGTCGTAGAAGCAATAGTTGGCGAGACGACAACGATAATACGATGGAGATCAAGGTGTCGCGCCGGTAACAATGGTGATCATGACGGTGCTTCGGAGATGGAGATCACAAGCACAAGATGATGATGGCCATATCATATCACTTATATTGATTGCATGTGATGTTTATCTTTTATGCATCTTATTTTGCTTAGATCGACGGTAGCATTATAAGATGATCTCTCACTAAAATTCAAGGTATAAGTGTTCGCCCTGAGTATGCACCATTGCGAAAGTTCTTCGTGCTAAGACACCACGTGATGATCAGGTGTGATAAGCTCTACGTTCAAATACAACGGGTGCAAGACAGTTTTGCACACGCGGAATACTCAGGTTAAACTTGACGAGCCTAGCATATGCAGATATGGCCTCTAACACCTTTGAGACCGAAAGGTCGAGCATGAATCATATAGAAGATATGATCAACATAGTGATGTTCACCATTGAAAACTACTCCATCTCACTTGATGATCGGACATGGTTTAGTTGATATGGATCGTGTGATCACTTTGATGATTAGAGGGATGTCTATCTAAGTGGGAGTTCTTAAGTAATATGATTAATTAAACTTTAATTTATCATGAACTTAGTCCTGGTAGTATTAGCATATCTATGTTGTAGATCAATAGCTCGCGTTTAGCTCCCCTATTTTATTTTGATATGTTCCTAGAGAAAACTAAGTTGAAAGATGTTAGTAGCAATGATGCGGATTGGATCCGTGATCTGAGGTTTATCCTCATTGCTGCCGTAAGAATTATGTCCTTGATGCACCACCGGGTGGATCGACCCGATTGCGGGGAGGCGGAATCACGGGCGTTATGAGCGCTTGGCAAGCTCGATATGATGACTACTTGATAGTTTAGTGCACCATGCTTTATGGCTTAGAATCGGGGCTTCAAAGACGTTTTTGAAATGCCACGGAGCATATGAGATGTTCCAAGAGTTGAAATTAGTATTTCAGACTCATGCCCATGACGAAAGGTATGAGGCCTTTGACAAAGCACTTTGCCTACAAGATGGAGGAGAATTGCTCAACTAGTGAGCATGTGCTCAGAATGTCTGAGTACTATAATCACTTGAATCAAGTGGGAGTTAATCTTCCAGATAAGATAGTGATTGACAGAGTTCTCTAGTTACTATCACCAAGTTACTAGAACTTCGTGCTGAACTAAAATATGCAAGGGATAACGGAAACGATTCCCAAGCTCTTCGTGATGCTGAAATCGACGAAGGTAGAAATCAAGAAAAGCATCAAGTGTTGATGGTTGACAAGACCAGTAGTTTCAAGAAAAGGGCAAAGGGAAGAAGGGGAACTTCAATGGCAAGCAAGTTGCTGCTCAAGAGAAGAAGCCCAAGTCTGGACCTAAGCCTGAGACTAAGTGCTTCTACTGCAAAGGGACTGGTCACTGGAAGCGGAACTACCGCAAGTATTTGGTGGATAAGAAGGATGGCAAAGTGAACATAGGTATATTTGATATACATATTATTGATGTGTACTTTACTAGTGTTTCTAGCAACCCCTCAGTATTTGATACTGGTTCAGTTGCTAATAGTAGTAACTCGAAATGGGAGTTGCGGAATGAACAGAGACTAGTTAAGGGTAAACTGACGATGTATGTTGGAAGTGGTTCCAAGATTGATATGATCATCATCACACACTCCCTATAATTTCGGGATTAGTGTTAAACCTAAATAAATGTTCTTTGGTATTTGCGTTGAGCATGAATATGATTTGATCATGTTTATTGCAATACGGTTATTCATTTAAGTTAGAGAATAATTGTTGTTCTGTTTACATGAATAAAACCTTCTATGGTCATACACCCAATGAAAATGGTTTGTTGGATCTCGATCGTAGTGATACACATATTCATAATACTGAAGCCAAAAGATCCAAAGTTATTAATGATAGTGCAACTTATTTGTGGCACTGCCGTTTAGGCCATATTGGTGTAAAGCGCATGAAGAAACTCCATGCTGATGGGCTTTTGGAATCACTTGATTATGAATCACTTGATGCTTGCAAACCATGCCTCTTGGGCAAGATGACTAAGACTCCGTTCTCCGGAACAATGGAGCGAGCAACTGACTTATTGGAAATAATACATACTGATGTATGCGGTCCGATGAGTGTTGAGGCTCGCGGCGTGTATCATTATTTTCTGACCTTCACATATGATTTGAGCAGATATGGGTATATCTACTTGATGAAACATAAGTCTGAAACATTTGAAAAAGTTCACAGAATTTTAGAGTGAAGTGGAGAATCATCATAACAAGAAAATAAAAGTTTCTACGATATGATCGCAGAGGTAAAATATTTGAGTTACAAGTTTGGTCTTCAGTTAAAACAATGTGAAATAGTTTCACTATCACGCCATACCCGAACACCACAAAGAATGGTGTGTCCGAACATCGTAACCGTACTTTATTAGATATGATGCAATCTATGATGTCTCTTACCGATTTACCACTATAATTTTGGGGTTATACATTAGAGACAGCTGCATTCACATTAAATAGGGCACCATCTAAATCCGTTGAGATGATATGAACTGTGGTTTGGCAAGAAACCAAAGTTGTTGTTTCTTAAAGTCTGGGGTTATGATGCTTATGTGAAAAAGTTTCATCCTAATAAGCTCAAACCCAAATCAGAGAAATGTGTCTTCATATGATACCCAAAGGAGACAGTTGGGTACACCTTCTATCACATATCCGAAGGCAAGATATTCATTGCTGAGAATGGATCCTTTCTAGAGAAGGAGTTTCTCTCGAAAGAAGTGAGTGGGAGGAAAGTAGAACTTGATGAGGTAATTGTACCTTCTCCCGAATTGGAAAATAGTTCATCACAGAAATCAGTTCCAGTGATGCCTACACCAATTAGTGAGGAAGATTAATGATGATGATCATGAAACTTCAGATCAAGTTACTACCAAACCTCAGAGGTCAACCGTGAGTAACGGTCCACACCAGAGTGGTGCGGTAATCCTGTTACAGATGTCATGTTACTTGACTATGACGAACCTGCGAAGTATGAGGAAGTGATGATGAGCCCATATTCCGCAAAATGGCTTGAGGCCATGAAAGCTGAGATGGGATCCATGTATGAGAACAAAGTGTGGACTTTGGTTGACTTGCCCGATGATCGGCAAGCCATAGAAAAATAAATGTATCTACAAGAGGAAGACTAACGTGATAGTAGTGTTACTATCTACAAAGCTAGACTTGTTGAAAATGGTTTTGACAAAGTTCAAGGTGTTGACTACGATGAGATTTTCTCACACGTAGCGATGCTTAAGTCTGTCCGAATCATGTTAGCAAATTGCCACATTTTATGAAATCTGGCAAATGGATGTCAAAACTACATTCCTTAATGGATTTATTAAAGAAAAGTTGTATATGATGCAACCAGAAGGTTTTGTCGATCCTAAAGGTGCTAACAAAATGTGCAACCTCCAGCGATCGATCTATGGACTGGTGCAAGCATCTCGGAGTTGGAATATATGTTGTGATGAGTTGATCAAAGCATATAGTTTTATACAGACTTGCGGTGAAGCCTCAGATTTACAAGAAAGTGAGTGGGAGCACTACAACATTTTATATATATATATATATATATATATATATATATATATATATATATATATATATATATATATATATATATATATATGTGAATGACATATTGTTGATCGGAAATAACGTAGAATTTTCTCGGAAAGCATAAACGTAGTATTTGAAAGGAGTTTTTCAAAGAAAGACCTCGGTGAAGCTGCTTACATATTGAGCATCAAGATCTATAGAGATAGATCAAGACGCTTGATAAGTTTTTTTCAATGAGTACATACCTTGACAAGATTTTTGAAGTAGTTCAAAATGGAATAGATAAAGAATGATTTCTTGACTGTGTTGCTAGGTGTAAAGTTGAGTAAGACTCAAAACCCAACCACACAGCAGAAAATAGAAAGAGAATGAAAGTCATTCCCTATGCCTCAGTCATAGGTTCTATAAAGTATGCTATGCTATGTACCAGATCTCTTGTATACCCTGCCATGAGTTTGGCAAGGGAGTACAATAGTGATCTAGGAGTAGATCAATGGACATTAGTCAAAATTATCCTTAGAGGACTAAAGAAATATTTCTCGGTTATGGAGGTGATAAAGAGTTCGTTGTAAAAGTTACGTCGATGCAAACTCTGACACCGATCTAGATGACTCTGAGTCTCAATCTGGATACATATTGAAAGTGGGAGCATTTAGCTAGAGTAGCTCATATGAGCATTGTAGACATAGAATATTTGCAAAATACATACGGCTCACGAATGTGGCGAGACCCACGTTGACTAAACTTCTCTCACAAGCAAAACATGATCACGCCTTAGTACTCTATGGGTGTTAATCACATAGCGATGTGAACTATATTATTGACTCTAGTAAACCCTTTGGTTATTGGTCACATGACAATGTGAACTATGGGTGTTAATCGCATGGTGATGTGAACTATTGGCGCTAAATCACATGGCGATGTGAACTAGATTATTGACTCTAGTGCAAGTGTGAGACTGAAGGAAATATGCCCTAGAGGCAATAATAAAGTTATTATTTATTTCCTTATTTCATGATAAATGTTTATTATTCATGCTAGAATTGTATTAACTGGAAACATAATACATGTGTGAATACATAGACAAACATAGTGTCACTAGTATGCCTCTACTTGACTAGCTCGTTAATCAAAGATGGTTAAGTTTCCTAACCATAGACATGAGTTGTCATTTGATTAATGGTGATCACATCATTAGGAGAATGATGTGATTGACTTGACCCATTCCGTTAGCTTAACACTTGATCGCTTATTATGTTGCTATTGCTTTCTTCATGACTTATACATGTTCCTATGACTATGAGATTATGCAACTCCCGTTTACGGAGGAACACTTTGTGTGCTACCAAACGTCACAACGAATCGGTTGATTACAAAGGTGCTCTCAGGTGTCTCGAAGGTACTTGTTGAGTTAGCGTATTTCGAGATTAGGATTTGTCACTCCGATTGCTCCGGAGACGTATCTCTGGGCCCTTTCGGTAATACACATCACTATAAGCATTGCAAGCATTGTAACTAATGAGTTAGTTGCGGGATGATGTATTACTGAATGAGTAAAGAGACTTGCCGCAGAACGAGATAGAACTAGGTATTGAGATACCTAATGCATCGAATCCCCGAGCAAGTAACATACAGATGACAAAGGGAACAACGTATGTTGTTATGCGGTTTGACCGATAAAGATCTTCGTAGAATATGTGGGAGCCAATATGAGCATCCAGGTTCCGTTGTTGGTTATTGACCGGAGACGTGTCTAGGTCATGTCTACATAGTTCTCGAACCCGTAGGGTCCGCACGCTTAATGTTCGGTGACGATTTGTATTATGAGTTTATGTGTTTTGATGTACCGAAGGTAGTTCGAGTCCCCGGATGAGATCGGGGACATGACGTGGAGTCTCGAAATGGTCGAGACGTAAAGATCGATATATTGTGCGACTATATTCGGACATCGGAAAGGTTCCGAGTGATTCGGTATTTTTCGGAGTACCGGGGATTCTGAGAATTTGTCGAGGAGTATATGGGCCTTATTGGGCTTTAGGAGAAGAGAGAGAAAGGCTGCGCCCCCAAAGGCTTAGTCCCACTGGACTAGGGGAGGGGCGCCCTCCTTCCTTCTCTTCTCTTTTCCCTTTCCTTCTCTCCTACTCCTACTACTTGGAAGGGCTCCTAGTTCTACTAGGAAAGGGGGAATCCTACTCCCGGTGGGAGTAGGACTCCCCTAGGGCGCCATAGAGAGGGCCGGCCCTCCCCCTCCTTTACTCCTTTATATATGGGGGAGAGGGGCACCCCTTGGAGACACAACAATTGATCATTGATCTCTTGTTCGTGTGCGGTGCCCCCCTCCACCATATTCCACCTCTGTAATATCGTAGCGGTGCTTAGGCGAAGCCCTGCGTCGGTAGCATCATCAACACCGTCATCACGCCCGTCATGTCAAGGAACTCTCATAAAGCTCTCGCTGGATCGGAGTTTGTGGGGACGCCATCGAAGTTGAACGATGTGCTGAACTCGGAGGTCCTGCGTCGTTCGTACTTGGATCGATCGGATCGAGAAGACGACGACTACATCAACCAGCGTTGTCATAACGCTTCGCTTTCGTTTCACGAGGGTACGTGGACAACACTCTCCCCTCGTTGCTAAGTGCATCACCATGATCCTGCAAAAGCGTATGAAACTTTTTGAAATTACTACATTCCCCAACCTAAAGATCTTCATAGAATATGTAGGAACCAATATGAGCATCCAGGGTCCGCACGCTTAAAGTTCTGTGACGATCGGTATTATGAGTTTTTGTGTTTTGATGTACCGAAGGTAGTTCAGAGTCCCGGATATGATCACGGACATGACAAGGATTCTCGAAATGGTCGAGACGCAAAGGTCGATATATTGGCAGCCTATATTTGGACATTGGAATGGTTCCGGGTGAAATCGGGATTTTACCGTAGTACTGGGAGGTTACTGGAACCCCTCGGTAATTGTATGGGCCTGGGCATAGTGGAGAGAGAGAGAGGAGGCCAGGGCAGGCTGCACGCCCTCCCCTCTGGTCCGGATGGACTAGGAAGGGCGCCGCTCTTCCTTCCTCCCTCTCTCCCCTTCCTTCTCTCCTAGTCCAACTAGGAAGGGGGGGAATCCTACTCCGGTGGGGAGTAGGACTCCTCTGGCGCCCTGCTAGGGCCGCCAGCCCTACCCCTTGCTCCTTTATATCACAGGGGCAGGGGGCACCCCAAAGACACAAGTTGATCATTGATCTCTCTTAGCCATGTGCGTGCCCCTCCACCATAATCCACCTCGGTCATATTGTAGCGGTGCTTAGGCGAAGCCCTGCATCGGTAACTTCATCAACACCATCGCCATCGTGCTGACGGAACTCTCCCGCAAAGCTCTACTGGATCGTGAGTTCGTGGGACGTCATCGAGCTGAATGTGTGCAGTCCGCGGAGGTGCCGTAACTTCGATGCTGGGATCGGTCGATCGTGAAGACGCATTTACTACATCAACCGCGTTGTCATAACACTTCCGCTTACGGTTCATTTAGGGTACGTGAGACTACACTCTCCCCTCTCGTTTCTATGCATCACCATGATCTTGCGTATGTGTAGGAAAATTTTGAAATTACTATGTTCCCCAACACAAGCTACACCAGAATACATGGAGAAGACCACTCCTTCACCAAAGGTGTCGCCCTCTTTCCGAAGGCTTCGCAGAGGCCCTAGGCCCAGGTCTCCATGTCAAGCATTCACGAAGAGGATGTGCAAAACACAAGCTCAAGAGCTCGTCAAGTGTTCCTCAAGCCATCCTTCAAGGTTCCGCTAAAGAATTTGAAGCCAAAGCGGCTGAAGACATTCCGGCTGCATCAGCCGATGAAGAAAAAAAAGAAGATTGTGAAATTACTCCCCCTACCAGTGATCCAGTTGTCCAAGAAGAAGAAGTGATTGTGCCAGACCCCCCAGTTCATGAAGCCAGTGAAGTTGAGGCCAATGCGGCTGCCACCATCACCACTACTAAAGCCAATGACGTCGTCATGGCTGAAGATAATGTGCAGCCTGAAGTCATTGCTGCCACGGAAGACAATGTGCATCCATCCACCTCGGATGTGGCCGTTCCTCCCCCTGTGCCTCACACAATGGAACATGCGTACAACCGCGGTGAGCTCGTAACTGTCCGATGGCCTGTCTTGATGCCACCTACTGCTCCTGGTCCCTAATATGACTATCATGTGGAGCATAGGCCTCAAAGTCAGAAGCCAAAGCCCAGGCTGCCAAGGCTTCCAAGTACTGTCACTACAAGAGGCTCCTTTAGTGTGCTAAGCATCGAGAGCACAACACTTTCTTCGACGAGGCCAAGAACCCCTTCAAGAAGCCAAAGATCTCATCTGACAGGTTCTGGAGCCACCAGCAAAGGAGCTATTATTCTTGCATTCTGTACAATCAAGACAGAATTTTTCCTCATAGACGTCTTGATTGTGACGCCATTGTTGGGTTGCCATGCCTTGAAGAAGCCCTAGACTGCTTCCGAGAAGTTGGGCTGCTCCAATTTGTAACTGACAAGGAGCATTGGAATGAAGAGCTTATGCTGCAATTCTATGCCACACTACAAATTTCAGGCTACAACAGGGATCCGAAGACATGGGTCCTTGAGTGGATGACAGGAGATGTCCATCATAAAGCCAAAGCTCAGGATATCATCGAGCTAACTTCCCTACCCACTCCTGGTGATCTGTATGAACCAGGTTGTCAACGCCATGTGCAAGAGCTGCAGCGTGTCTTCCAGAAGCCTAAGCCCAATATGAGACAGATGCTCAGTATGATGAAGCCATTGCCCATTGATGATGAATATCCTAAGGAGTTCTATGTCAAAGACCTTGAGTACCTTCCCCGCACCGTCTATCACATCATGAGGCGTACTCTGTGGCCTATCTAAGGGAATTCTCCTGACGCCAAGCTTGAAGGCACCATGAAGACATTGGTTTTCTACATCATCAATGGCATCGTGTTCAACACATAAGATTTCTTCATTCGTCAGTTGGCTGCATCTGGAATTGATCTATTTGGCCTCAAGTTCTATGCTCCATGGGTCATGCGGCTCATTAAGCTTCACTCCTCCATCAACTATCGAGCTTCAGCAAGCAACCATGTTGTGTTTTTGCCTGACGTTGATATGTCATATGAAGCCATCTACCCATAGCCTGCCAAGAAGCCACTGCATGAATACAATGTTGAATTTCAAAGCTTCACTCAGCCAATTGAAGGTGTGCATGTGCCAAATCCTCCTGCTCATGCTGGTCCCCTTGCTGGTCAACTTCACCTACCGCATCATGCCAACACTGATGCAACAGCCAACACGGTAGCACAAAGGCCTCGTGGTTGCGTACTCGTGTCCTAAATGACCGTGAGCTTCTTGTATCACTTCACTAGAAGCAGGATAAGCATCACGACTGGCTGAAGCGCCAGATGCAGAGTCTTCTTGTTGATGTCAATCGCATTCGCAACCTTGCAACCAAGAACTCATTCGTTGCGCATGAAGCCTATCCATGGTCCTGGAAGAGCCTCACACTACTCTGTTCTGAAGATGATCTTCGAGAAGATGGCTTCACAGAACGTTTCAAGTTTGATGCTAGACCTCCACAATCAGCAAGTTGGCGTCCAATTCCTTCCATTGAAGACTCAGAGTATTCATCTTCGGCTGCAACTGTTGTTGCGAGAGTCATTGATGAAGAGGACGATGCCACTTCACTAGCGATGGCTTCACTGCACCACGATTCTCGCATCGTGCCCATCTCGCACCACCCAACTCCGGACGTCGACCTGCCGCTTCCAACATCTTCACCGGCCGAATGAGTAGACACTCTATGTCTTCAAACCTTTTTTGGTCATTCCTGACAAAAGGGGGAGAAGCATATGAGTTGATAGTCTTCAAACGGGTCCATATGGGTCGGGTGCTTATTTTTTGCTAAGTTCTTGAAACTATTGGGTTTTTTGAGTTGTAACACTTAAACTTGATGGTCATCTGCCACTTTTGCTGCTACCTTATGATGCGATGATAAATCCCGCGTGAAGTCATTCTGCAGACGCCCATTTCTCATTATGCATTTCATTATCTTCATTACTTTTATGTATGCATGATGAATTGTTTTCATGTGTTGAAGAAGATCTCCACAAAGCAAAACCTGCCATGTGCATTTGCATTCAAAGGCAAAGTACTTGTATGCACATCTTCAGGGGGGAGGCTCTTTCAACCTATGAAGACAACACCCATGTACTTTAACTTTCACATACTTTTATCCCCGTTGAAAACTTCAACCAGTTTGTCATCAATCACCTAAAAGGGGGGGATTGTAAGTGCATTTGGAGTATTGACGACAAACATGGTTGAGGGACTAATGTGTTTGTGAGAATTGCAGGATAACACAGGTAGTAGTCCCTCATTGATTCGGTTTACCTACAAGAGATGACCCCTAAAAATGTATGAAGACATTGAAGAAAATGGTGGTTCGTGAAGACATTCACGATGAAGATAATGACATGTGAAGACATTCACTTGAAGACTATGGAGTGTGAAGACATAGTTTCTTTTGTAGTTTCCTTTTCATCTTTCTTGAGTCATAGGAACCACCGCATTATTAAGCGGGTCCAAGTCAAAAAAGTCGATGATCAAGTGATGCTCAACAAAATCATATGTCTTCGAGCTTAATACAATGAGAGCAAATCTTATCCAGAGTTGATGAGTCGAAAATTTGCTTGTAGCCCAAGCCAAGTCAAGCCGTGTGTTTGAAATCCGACCGTTGGACACGTGTTGGTTCCTTAGTGACCCAGGGTCATTTCGGACATATCATGTCGGGTTGCCTCCTGGCTATAAATAGCCCACCCCCTGCGCCATAAATTGGTGGTTGCTCAGAGTTAGTGCACGGCTTTCGCTGCTTGAGAGCAACCCACCTCCAAGCCTTTGAGAGAGAGATCCTTACGAGGACAAAGCCCAAAACACCCAGAGCCAAAGAGTGTTAGGCATCACTAAAGTCTTTCTGTCCGGCGTGACTCAAGACTTGTTACACTTGAGGACTCGCATCCTCACCGATTAGGGCGCCACGCTCGAGCATCCAAGAGTCATTGTGGATCGCGAGTGAAGCGGAGTCTGTGGAAGGTTTGAAGTCTACCTTGAAGACTTACGAGAGTGATTGAGCGAGGACCTGGGTGTCCTTAGCTCAAGGGGAATAAGGTGAAGACACAGTCTTCCGAGTTTAATCTCAGCCTCCCTAACTAGATGTACAGTTGTCACAACAACTAGAACTGGTCTACTAAATCCTTGTCTTCAGCAAGCTACTGGTTCTATCCCTTACCTTCTTTACTTTTCAGTTTGTCTTCGTGAAGTCATTGCTTGCTTACGATCTGTTTGACTTCACTGCGAAGACTATTACCGCTTAGCTTAACACTGCCTTCCATTCCGATCCATACTACCTAGCTGCTATTAGTCTTCGTGGCTTTCACTTTGTATTGCTTACCCGACTATGGCTTGTCTAGTGTAGTTCATCTTCCGCTGCATATCATATAGGTTCATTCTTACCCTTTGTCTTCAAAGACCTCGTGTTTTGAAGACTTCCATAAAAACGCTTTGCTCACCCCCATCGGGTCGATAACTAGCACTTTCACATAGAGTCTCCCGGATACAAACCGGAGTAGAATGAAAAACACAAAGACCATCATACTTCACACAAGACTTAGCTACATCATGAGCTAGAACATTAAACTGTCGACGAATATGGTTGAACAGCACAGAAGAGATGTTTGACGCGCCATGTTGGATGCCCGACACCACTGAGCCCACAAGTGAACGGTTGCGGACAGGAGAATTGACCTGATGCACCAGGGAAAGGCAATCGGTGGCAAAGATCACCGAGTCGCATCCTTCCTCTCGTGCAAGATAAACAACTCACCGAAGAGCCAAGGCCTCGGCCAACTCAGGAACATGCCTTCCATTGGTCATTTCTCGGCAGGCACAGCACATTGACCATCAGAATTTAGAGCAACCACTCATGTACCAACCTTCCCTAGTTCAGAGAAGATCACCGCATCAGACATGAATAAAAGATAACCTGGTGGCGGCGGAGACCAAACAGTGCTTGAAGCAATGTTCTCACGCCTATGTGCAGGATCTGGTTTGTATAGATGCCAAAAGATCAGATCAACGTAAGCTTTATTTTGAAAGCAGTACGAAGAGGATGCGACTCATCTTCATTGTTTCGTGCAGAATTCCGCGCCTCCCAAATATGCCAAATAGACACAGCCATGACTGTAGCCATCAAGTTAGAAGAACGTGAGAGGAAATCAAAGAGCCACTGCCTTGGCGAAGAAAAATTAGACCGCCATAACTTACTGTCAAAAAATTGCTTCACATGCGACCGGACCTCATAAGCAAAAGGATGTAACAACAAGTGAGTGTTCGATACCTTCCGTTCTTCCACAAAAACAGCACAGGTCGGGGCGTCGGCACATGACAACGATGAAGTTGGACACCGGTTGGGGAGGCAGCCGTGAGCAAGTCTCCATAGAACCACTTTCATCTTATCAGGGGCTTTGATAGACCAAATGGATTTCCAGTTCTTCTTAGCAGTCTCTCTCCTCTTACTATAACAAGTTTTTAGCAATTTATATACAAAGGTTGTTGTAGATGCTCTTAGAGCGGTTCTATTGGAGTTTTGGAGGCAGTACCATGATTTGGACGCGGGGATGCCCCATGCCTCATCGGGATACAATTTATGAAAGGCTTTCACTTATGCCAGTTTGGCAATTCCATGGCAGCCACTTATATAATTTATGAATGGCGTACGATGATTTAGCGATGAAGCCAGCGCGTGTCGTGCTCCTGAACTATGATCTCACGCCTAATGTTGTTACATATCTACACTTTCTGATATTAGGGCGTGTTTGGTTAGTTTCTCCACCAGGCCTGGCTAGGAGAGCAAAAGCGAGCCAGGCTGAGCAGGGCCTGGGTAAGGAAAAACAGGGCCAAAAACGTAGATGACAAGTTGATTGGTTGCCTGCATTAAGGGTCTTGTCATCGAGATGAAATTTTCACCAAGCGTTTGGTTGCATACATGCATATGATTAGGAGTTAGCAACAAAGCTTAACACCCACCAGGTTTGGCATCTCATTTTGTCGAACACGTTGAGCACGCCGGAGGTTCCTCTACCCATCATGTCCACCGCCAGCTCCCGGCGACCATGGGCGCGCTCGGCACCTGGACTCCTCCACGCACGGCACCGTGGCCGCGCCCGGTTCGCGGCCGTGGACGCGCCCAGCTCCAGCGGAAGCCGCCCCGTGATGTTGTTGTTTAGAGAGCACACAAGCAAGCAAGAAGACTAAGAAGTAGCAGCCTGAAGCCCCGTGCACTTTAGAGTTCACAAAACACACAAGTAAGCAAGAAAACCAAGAAGCAGCAGCCGCGCCGGACGCTCGTCCACGAGCTCCAGCCACTCCAGGTTGTGGTGTCGTGCTTTCCCTAATCATTTGATGGATGTGGAGGAGTGTGCGAGAGAATTGGGTAACACCCGCGATGGAGTCCTCCACGCTGCGGTTCCTGGCCGAGAGCTCGGCCGCCGCCATGCCGAGCTGGTTCAGCGTGTGCCCGAACAGCTCCAGGCAGTCGGACAGCGCGAGGCGGGCGCGCAGCTGCAGCCGGTGCGGGCGCGCCAGGTAGGACGTGCAGTTGGACGCGGCCGTGCGCACCGCCGACGCCACGCGCCTCCCCCACCGTCGTGAAGTTGCCGCTCCCGTCCTTGGCCACCACCAGGTCCGGGACGCCGACTACGCCCTGCTGCTGGAGCAGCCGCCTACGGTCCGCCGCAGCCACCCACGACGGGAACCCGTGCCGCACGGGCCCGTACCCCTCGAACGCCTCGCCTGTGGTCCTCGCGCGGAGGGCGCGCCCGCGGCGGCGCTGCGGGAGGCGACGGACCATGGCGAGCGAGTTGGACACGAGGCCGGGAACATGCTGGGCTGCTGGAGCTCCGATAGGCCGGCCTGCTTGAGCGCTGCAGGTGTCGTGGCGAGGCGGGCCTGGCGGGCGGATCCGGCGAGGGCGAGTTTGGCGGAGGTCCGGCAATGGGACGCCCGCGCCTGCGCCGGCGGCGAGCGGCGGGAGGCGCGACCGGGGCGGCGAGCGAAGTAGGTGAGGGTGTGCTCAGAGATGAGGTGCTCAGAGAGGAGAGGGATTGAGGAAGGTTAGGGAGGTGATTAACTGTAAACACATACGAGCCGAGCCACCCACGTGCGCTCGAGAGCATCGCTCGGGCCTGGCTCACAAGAAAATGCCGATTCGGACGTTTTCAGTGAGCCAGGCCCAAATGTCCTTTAAGAACCGCGCACAAGTACGCCTAACAAAGATATGCTACAAGAACTAAACAAATTTCACCTTCAAAAAGATGATGCATTGCGCGGGCCTGGCTGGGCTTGATGCGGGCAACCATACACGCCCTTAGGGCATGTTTGGTTCCTTGCATAGCCTCACGCTGCATCGCATCCGTCATCCTGGTTGAGTCTAGCCTGGCTAAGCTGCTGCAAAAAAGAGGTAAGATGTATGTTTGGTTGTGTGCATGCTGTGGGGAAGGCCAATGCGAGATGCTGTTTGCTAGGTCAGAGGAGAAATCAGCGACGTACTTCCTCAAATCACGACGACTGACTGAATTCTTTCATAGCAAGCCAAAAGTAAGCTCCTGCATCACCAGCAGAAGATGACGCCATCAAGGACGGCCAATGACGATGCAAGACATGCGCCGCCTCCCCATCAATGAATAGCCCTTGTGCGGCTTGTTTTGCTGGGCGAGGAAGCACGGACGTCCGTCAAGTGGGTCACAAAGGGACGATGGAGCTCGGACCGGTGGAGAAAGAGGGAGCTTCGGAAGGAGGGTTGAGGTGGATTTGAGGAGCTCATTCTGGCGGCGCTAAAGGGAGCCTCCTACAAGGCGGCGGGGCAGCGGCGGCGATTATCGGATATTGACCTGCGCCATATTGCTTGGCCTTTCTTTAAAATTAGAGTGGATACATGTCAATTTATTAGGCGTGAGCTAGCTGACACATAGTGGATTGACCTCCATCTAGTCTATCTACTACTAATCATCATAAAAATATTTTATGTTAAGTAAATTTACGAACATAAAACATAGTGTAAAAATACAAAAAATGCATTTTTCTGGTCTTATGACCTTTTTTTTCTAGTCTCCCTCTTATTAGGACCTCGGATTAATGACTTAGAGAGTTTTAGAACTCAAATTGCAGATTTTTTTTTGTTTTATGACTAACTTGGCACACCTTCAACAGTTTTAGGACTAACTTGGCACACCTTCAACGGGTTTAGGACTTACGATCCATTTTACTCTCTTTTTTATAATCATGGAAAATATGTTTTTGTTACAAATCATTGAACTCCTCTGTTATTTTAACTAGATGGTACCCCGCACGTTGTAGCGGAAACATGCGGAAAATTAGTTACAATATATCATTTTGAGAAGATTTGGTTGCAATGAATTTGAATATGAGACAAAAGACTAAAAATACATACGATTTGTTTCATTTGTTTCTTGTATAGTGATAAAATCTTTATTGAGTAGTATTTCTCATGCATGTTGAGAGAAATAAAACTAACAAGGTTAATAAAATGGGATGTGTGCATGTTGAGAGAATTATTATAAGTGGGACGCTTCTCCCTTTATATCTGAACTTATCGTTTTCTCAATTTTTAACTCCCTTTTTTTGCTCCTCTGTTATTCTAATTTGAAGCTCTTTTTTTCTTTCGTAAAGAAAAAATATGAGTTTTTAATAAACATCAAACTTATCATTTTTCTTAATTTGAACTTCTTTATTTTATTCTTTAGTAATGGGAAAAATCTGGGGTTTGTAATAAACATCCAACCCCTCCATTATTTTAGTTTGAACTTCTAGATTTTTAGGAACGTGGAATATGTGACGTTTATAAAAAAAAAAGAATAGGCTCACTACATTTATTTTTAATAGCACTAATTTTCTATATGTGAACTTGTCCTTATTTTCATATTCGAACTTCTCACATGATTCTTATGTGAACTAGAGAAAGTAAGTGGTTGAAAAACACTATAAAAACTCTTTTGGCCATTTTCTCTCACAGTTGTAGACACACCGTTTTTAACGCACAAACCCTTTGAACTCCTCGGATGTCTGCCTTTGAACTATAGCACACGATGAAGTAGAACTTCTCAATCATATTGTTTTTCTCTACTCTATAGTGCTTCTCCTGAATGTTTTTGTAATTAACTGCAGCAATGCTATGACCAAATTATGACGAACAAAAAAATTACAGAGGCATAAATACAAACAGGCGGTGTACACTGTATAAGCGACTAGATCAAACATAACTTCCTTTTTTACTCCTACAGGGAGCAACGAATCAAAGTAGTTTCGTTTGACAACCAAAATGGCATAAGGACACGACTAAAACAGTGCCATTTTTCAATTTTTACATGTCTTGGGTAGGCTCATATTTTTTGCATGGTAATACGTGTCTCATTTATAGTATAAAGAACAAAGTACAAGTCACGTAAGGACCGACATGACAAAACTGAAAAAATAACAGAACATCTCTGAACTTCACACCAATGCCCATCACCGCCTCCCAAGATCACCGCAGTTACCCACCGAAGAAAGAATGACAGATCACCTCCTCACCCGAGCTCGACGTGGCTCCATCACGATATGTAGCTTTATGACCTCCAAGGTGGCTCACCAAAATTGAAGCCATTACCGCTGAACGAATCGCATCGGGCAACACCCCGACACGCCATTGAACTCCAGATCCGCACCCCACCACGACTAAGACGCCAAGGAGGAAACCATACCGCGATCCACGAACCACGAACCCAAAGACATGTTCCGCCTTCCGTGATGTCGCCGATGCATACCATAATCAGATTTGCTCCCGGACTACCTCCCAAGCTCCGCAACACGTCAGAAAGCAAACGCCAGAGTAACGGCGGAGCCCGAGGACAAAGGTCCACCACGAGGATGCCGCCGCCGCCACGCCATCCTTACTTGAACAGAATGATTTCTAAATCCATCCCCAACCATAGGACCGATGACCTCGTCAGCGAAGGATCCGAAGAATCTTTATTCAACGCCTTCATCGTCGCCGCCGAAGTCAAGACCATAAACAGGCTAAAAACCTAGACTACAAGAAAGTAAAAATGATCCACGTGTGTGGATCCGGTGACCCCCTTCACTACCGACGACCGAGGTCGCCGACGGAGGGGAGCCGCCAGAGGACGGCGCTAAAAGATAGCCTCTCCTGGCGGCGGCTAGGGTTCCAGCCGCCAGGGACGAGCGAAATAGGTAGGCACGTATTGTGTACCTCTTTGCTTGTGCGGGTAGGCCCGTAGCTCACCAGTAGGTAGTACCAGGGTAAGTACTCGTACCTCAGCCGAAAAAAAAGTACTCATACCTAGAGAAGTGCATCGCTGCATGCAGAGGCATCGACGGGGCCAGCAACTTCGCGATTCGAATCAGGGAAGTGTGCTAGTTAGAGTATTGCCGAGCATTGGCTATCGTTTTGTGACGTATATGCGTATTTGAAGGACCACGGACTGACAGCACGCCCTGACACAAGGAATGTACGCAGCAATACGCACTCCAGACGCGAGGACGAAATACGACCGGGCCATGTAAACAAGAGACAAGAGAAAGCGCGTCGCTCGCTTAGGAGCTCTCGCGACAGCGCCGCCGCCAGGTAAAAACGAGAAGCCGCCGCCGGCCTGATCTCCCAGCCCCAGCCATCCTCACGCTGTCCGAGGTCAGATCCGGCGTCCGCGTTGCGCGCTCTCTCCGTCCCCCCTGCAGTTGGCCGCCTCGATGTCGTTTGGGGGCGGATCAAGCCCAGCGCACGGTCCCCTCTAGCAGCGGCCATGCCATCTTTGCCGCCCACCGCGGCCCCGCACATTATTAGGGAAAACTTTATACACAGAATCTTACCAAAGAATATGCGGCGTTAAAATCGAAAGGCCATCGCTAATTAAAGAGTTAGCGTACCAAAACCATTCTTTGTTACCCCTTTAGCATTAGCGCGGCAGTAACGCCGCTACTACTATAATTGCCATCTGTTCCCGACGTGCTAGGTATAGTAGTAGCGTCCTTCTAAAAGCAGTGCTACTACTATCGATTTTAGCGGCTAGCTTTTCCCTCGCACGCCATCGTTATATCTATTCTCACCTAACTCCCTTGTGCCTGATTCCTTCCTCTCTTCCTCCCCCAATTCACCACTCTCTCTTCTCGCTCGCCTGCTTCGCCCGTCTGCTTGGCCTCCTCAAACCCGCCTCTCCACCCCGACCTCGCGACCGTCTCCCAAACCCGCCGCCCGTCTCCCCGACCCACGCCTTGCCGCCCGCCTCCCCAGGCCCATCTCTCTCCCGCCTCTGTAAGCACTCTCCCTTCGATCCCTCTTGTTAATTTGCTTAGTATAACCCTAGCTATTTAGTGCTAGTTAGTATGAACCCTAGGCTATTTTTAGTGTTAGTTAGTTAATTTAGTGTTAGTTAGTTAGTTAGTATGAACCCTTAGCAGATGGTTCCTAGGTACTAATTAGTTAGTAAGAACTAGGTACTAATTAGGTATTAGAATATTTTTATTTATAGTAAGTTTATTTTTAGTAAGAACTAGTTGAATTAATAGAACTAGTTAGTAAGAACTTGTTGCTATTTTTTAGTTAAAGAAATTTTTCCGCATCGACGTGGGATTTATGCCTATCCCCAGATCCTCGCTGCCGAAAGTCGGCGGAGGACAACACCCGCTTGACCGTATGGGCCATGTCCGGACCTGGCTCACGCCTGGGTGGTACTTGGGAGGCGCTACCTCACCGGGGCGAGGTTGGTGAGGAGCCGACTGCTGCCGTTGACCGAACCTTCTTTGGTGGCGGTCGCGTGGGCGATGATGGTCCAGAGGCTCGAGACTCAGCGAGGTGGTGCGTCCACGTGTCGATGAGGAGGACGCGCACGTCTGGCCGCTACTTGTTTGCGTTGGAGCACAGGTCATTAGTGCGTAACCGGCCTTTAGTGCCGGTTAAATAGCGAACTTTAGTGCCGGGTTCGCCAACCGGCACTAAAGGGTGGGGACTAAAGGTCCTCGTTTAGTACCGGTTAAATCACGAACGGCGCTAAAGTGCCACCACGCGGGCACGAGCCAGTTCGCTTATGGAGGGAGATTAGTACTGCTGGTAACACCAACCGGTACTAAATGTTTCGGTGTTTTTTTATTTTTCTTTAATTCTGTGTTTTCAATTTGGCTTTATTTTCCATTTAATTCTTTTTTGTTTGCTGGTATTTCACGATACTACAAATTCTACACGTTATGCATATATATTAAATAGATTTTCTCGTACATAGAACCGCATATATATATATATATAATATATATATATCATCGAATGTCTCACAGCCAACACCATTAACTATTCACACATATACACATGTATATACATATACAATTTCTACTACATGTTGCCTTGGTGCCTTCGGAGCACGATGACAAGTGGTTCATGGGGGCGGTAGCGGGTAATAATATTCTCCTTTCGGATCTATGACCTGGTCGAGCAAAAATCCGGTTATTTCCTCTTGAAGTGCTTGTATGCGCTCGGGGGGTAGGAGCTTATCCCGCACCTCTCTGAACTGTTAAGAAGGAGATCAATAATATGCATGTGTGTTAGTTGTGTGACTAGATATCGATAATGGTGTGAATAGTGTTCTAACAAACGCATCTACTCCTGCCTATCAGATCTGCTCCTTTCGCACGTCATCATGCGAATGTTCTCGCAAACGTAGTATGCACACAGATTATTCCTTTCGCTCGCCTCAAGGCCTTTACGAGAATGGAAATGAATCAGATAATGATTAATCAAGCATAATAATTAATTAATGATATTGAAACAAGAATCAAAGAGATGGTAGCTAGCTAGTACTACTTAATTACTTACTATGGGTCGATGCCAAAACAATTTTTTTCCATTCTCCTGGAGTCACCGCGACGAACTTTGCCCATGCCCTATCCGCCGGCAAAGAAAATTAATAAAGGGGTTATTAAATAGTTCATATCAGGAACTAATAGTGAATAATGATTGGAATTACCTGTTGACTATCCCCTTCACGATGGTCTAGTCTTTATTTTCTTTAGTTAGTGAGTCCAGTAATTCAACTTTTCCTTCCTCAACTTTAATGTCTATCAAGACCTGTACAATCTGCATATGCACACGCTTGCATGTCTTAAGTAAGCGGGCATGTGCATAAAATTAATCAACTAACCGTAAACCTGTATACACTTAATTATTAACATCTAGCTAGCTAGTAAGCAAAAACAGAATTTGTAGTACAAGACAAAGGTGACTCACGGAAGTTGTAAGGAAGTAGTATATCTTCGAAGGTATTGAGGCGCTTCAAGAACTCTAGCATGCTTTCCTCTACAAAGCAGCTTTACAATGTTCAATCTTCCATATGTCCCGATTAATGGTATTTGGGTCATCGAACCCAACGCCATAGCGCCCAGCTTTTTTCATTTCATACATCTTCATCCCGCATATAATACCATAGAAAAGAATATAGTGAGGATAATTACATGTAATGATTGATCAAAATTATCACTACATAACTAGCTTGAGACTTAAATTACGTAAAAGAAATCACTTCTACGCATAATAGCAACCCATTTATAGACTTGTCGAGTGCGTCTTGATTGAATAACCGATATAGTTCGAATACTCAATGGAGAGAGCTTTCTCATGGTAATAATGGTCCTTCTTGACATTCACCATGAGGGACACTCGATTGGAAATCTTGGTCATGTTCATGTACCATTGATGCAATTCATACATTCTCGCTGGGAGGTCCTTGACCTTGTCCGGATGGACCAAAGGTTGGCCCTGCATATTTCCATTTTATTTCCGATTCTTTTGCGGAGACATGGGCTCGATTTCGAGGAGTTGTCCAACAGAGATCTTGAGCATTTCAGCTCGCATTATATGCTCCTCCGTTATTACCACATCGCCTCATTGGGAACTCTTACGGTTTGCCCACAATAATATTTGGTAGCGTACTCATCTCATGTGTTGTTGGCACAACAAGCGGGGATCTCTTCTTTGCGCTGTTCTCCCACTGGGAACGGTTTTCCGCATTTTTGCCACCGCTTGTTGGCTCGAGCTTGAGCTCGCTTCCTTCCGTAGCGTGCTCGATGTAGCTTCCTGATTTGATGCTCATAGTCCGAAGTCAACAAAGCTTGGGAACTGGTGCTCTAGCCATACGTAATGAAGTGGTCAATCGCTTTCTCGTGCACTTTCTCCTTTGGCCGCGGTGCCGGTTTCGTCCAAAATGGGCGTCCACTTGGGCTTGCACTATGGCTGTGTTTTGCTCCTTAGTCATGTCGTAAGGCCTCTCGAGGAAGAGGAGGAGGCGAGGCTTGGACCATATTTATATCGCTTGCCTTCGCATGCATTTCCCGAACTACCTCGACCGTCTGCCACGCACCAAAGCTGCATGGATGTCTCTTCCGCGATTGCTGAGACGGCGGAGACGGCCGACGTGGAGTTGGACCAGGAGAAGTGGCTCGACGATGTGCCGGACTTGAAGCAGGAGGTGTGGCTCGACACGGTGCCGGACTTGCAACCGGAGAAGTGGCATGACGCCAGGCCGGGCTTGAAACCGGAGGAGTCAGCTCACGCGTTCGGGGACTTGGAGGAGGTGGCGGACTTCGAGGAGGAGTCGTCTCACGCGTTCGTGGACTTGGAGGAGCGGAGTCTCACACTTCGGTGGCGGACTTCGAGGAGTCGGCGGACGACGCGGTGTCGCGGACTTCAAAGATTATGCAATCCTTTCTCCATAGGATGATACGATGTATGGCCTCTCCGAAAGTGTGCGCCGTCTTCACCTCCAGAATGTCAAGTGTTAGCCCGAATATGGGTCCACCACTTCATCAACCATGACACGAGCATAGCCCTCTAGAATCGGGATGCAATGGTAGGTTGCTTCGGGGGTAACTGGAAAAGCAACGCCGTCCGCCACCTTCATGGATATGTTCTTCATTTTGGAGTGTAGCTCACAGTTAGCGTTCTCTATGATGTCATCCATGTGGTATGTATCCAGCAGGCGTCCGCTCGGGCAGTAACCAATGCTGCTTCTCGGCATGGATGGGACGGTGCTATCCAATCTTTGGACGATCATCCGCTTCTTGCCGCCATGCCGAGACCCCCTTTCCTGGCTAAGTGAGTCGATCTGCTGGCCGATGTTGCTGGAATTTGAGTGCTGTGTCCGCGTGCTTTGCTTCTAAGCCTTGAAGACGTTCTGCGTCCTGCTTCCTCCGCTCCTCCTCCAACTTCCTCTTCTTCTCCTCATCCATCTTCTTTCTTGCACGGGACCTGTAGTCACATTCCAAATCAAAACCCTCATACTGGTGGAATAACACCCTTGCCTCGTGTTCTTCCCGGGTGTTCGAGATTTCCTGTATGCTGTAAGCTCGTCGTTCTCTCATTGGGCGTGAACACCACCGCCGAGCTTCTTTCCGCTATGCGTCAATTATCTTTTGTCCGGCTCCTTTTAGACTTGCCTTCTTCAAACCATGCCTGTCTTGGGTCCAACGCCCCCATGCACATAGAACCAAGTTCTGCACAGGGGCAGTCTTGTAACCGGAGTGACCCTGCATCCTCCATCTCTTGCTCAGACTTATCCCACTTAGGCAATGCCACTGCACAGAGCCACTGGACCCAAATGCCCATGGAATCAAGCGTCTTTCTTGCGGCATTTGCCTTGTTTTTCATCGATCGTTCTTAGATATTTCTCGAATCCTTGAAGGTCACGAAATCGTCCCAATGTTCTCTTTGCTTCTCCAGGTTCCCTTGAAATCTGGAGTCTTCCTTTCATTAGCGGCGTAGTTGGCCCATACAGTTTTTCTTGTGGGTGTTGAATGCAATTGCCATCTTCTTAAGAGCAGTGGCCTTGACTTTGTCCACATCTGCTTTAGTGAAATGATCTGATAGGGTGAAATGTTCCATCAGAGATTTCACCAGGTCTTCTTTGGCTCTGCCATTGACCCAAGTAACACCTGGACGTTTAGTCTTTGGCTCTTTCCGTTCTTGAATGGAGATCGAGAGTTTGTCCTTCACAAGAACTCCGCACTAACGAGTCCACTTGTTAGCAAAGTTCTTAGGCGTGAGGGGTTCGCCACTAGGTTTGATGGATTCAATGTGGTACTTTACACCATCCTTCAACAATCTGCCCGGGCCTCGCTTTGTCTTGTCATCAGAGAAGCAGATTTGCTCGATCCGGAGGGCTGAAAGAAGAAAGATTGATTCGTTAATATATCTTCAATAAAAAAAACATGTGATGATCACCATGATGCATGCTTATATAAATATACCTCGCCGGTAGCGTTTGTTATTTGAAGATCATCATTGTCTGTGTCATCACAAACATTGTCTCGTGTCATCATCATAATCATAGTTCATGACTTCATCAGCCCGGTCATCGAGATCGAATATCTTTTCATCACCCTCTCCGTATTGTTAAGATATTGGGAGCCGTCATCTGCTTCATTCAGATCATCTAGCCTGTGAGGGCTGCGATGATGTCGAACAATTCCTCTTCTCTCTCTCTGCCGGTATTGTCCGCCATAGTTTTTACTTTACTAATAATCTGAGAAGAAATATAAAACAATTTAGTATTCAAATTACAATGCATGGATGCAATTAATCAATAAGGAAAATCTGAATTTCAATACATCCTCTCGAATATATAATCTCAATACATCATCGTCTTAATATATATAATCTCGAATACATCGTCTCGAATACTATATATCGAATACATCAACGGCTCTAGGTACCTAATAAAGATCGAGTACTACGTAAGAATCTAGGGCGCCACTCGCGGTTCTCGGGCGTGAGCGGTGCACACCCAAAGAGAAGGAACCATCACAGATCATATCTCCGGTCATCTGCCCAAAGAACCCGCCAAGTAGTGGAGAACTCGACGTCGCCCATAGCAGCCATGTAGCGATGGACGTGCTCATCTTCCTCCCGACACGGGCGACGCACCACCTCCGGCGGGGCCGGGCTGCCTCTGCACCGAATGTGGCCCACGCTGAACGCCACCAAAGAAGATCGGGGTCGACGACGGGACCCCGAGGTCGGGTTCCTCACCAAGCTGCGCGCCTCCGTGTAGCACCTCCCGGTGCCACCCGTGAGCTCAGTCCGGACATGGGTCCCTGAAGCATGACGTGTCGTCGCGAATGGGTCGACGGCGAGGATGCGGGCCGGGCATATCGTCGAGAACAAATACTATATGCCATAAAAAGTAACATTTTTAAATGATTGGATTGTGATAACTAAAATTCTATATATATGCAAATTCTAACAATTTGACATTAATCTAATTCATCTAACTAAAACTAATTCTAAAATTTCATGATTATATAACTAACATTTCCATAACAATTCTAATATTTATATAACTAAAAAACAGAAAAAATTGCTAACATTTCTATAAATATTTCTATAACTAAAAAACAGAAAACATTTATAACATTTCTATAAAACTAACATTTCTAATATTTATATAACTAAAAAACAGAAAAATTTATAACAAACAAACTAATGTGTGTAGTGTGTGTGTGTGTGTGTAGTGTGTGTGTGTGTGTGTGTGTGTGTGTGTGTGTGTGTGTGTGTGTGTGGACATTGGCGGGCGGAAGCTCATCAAGGAGGCGGCATTTACTGGCGGCAGCGAGCGATGGACGGGCGGCGACGACGGGCGACAAGGCGGCATTTACGACGGGCACGGATTGGCGAAGCGGCAAGGACGGACGGGCGGCGACGACGGGCGGGCGGGGCGGCGACGGGACGACGGGGATTGGCGGGGCGACGGGCGGAGATTTAGGGCGGGACGGGCTGGGTCGGCGATGAGGGGCGGGGCGACGATCGGGCGCGGCTGACGGAGGAAGGGAAAGCAGAGGGAAGAACAGAGGAAACTGAACTTTTTTCAAGTGTTGTATATATAGGATGGATTTTAGTACCGTTGGAGCCACCAACCGTACTAAAAGGTCTGTTCTTGGCCAAGCGGTAGGGAAGCGCACTCTCTTTAGTACCGGGTGGTGGCTCCAACCGGTACTAAGGTCTCTTTAGTACCGGTTGGTGCCACCACCCCGGTACTAAAGAGAATCTTGCCAGCATCTTGATCTTGACAAGTTTAGTCCCACCTCGCTAGTCGAAGGGCTACCAAGACCGGTTTATAAGCCCCAAAGGCGGTAGCTCTCTCGAGCTCCTCTCCTAAGCAGTGCCCACTGGGCCTACCAATTCATTGTCACATGTCGAACCATCATCGGGCCTTTAAGTGGCCTCGCATCCCGCCCAACAAAAAGTTGAGTTTCTAGTCGATGCAGGCCGCTTCGGCCTAGTAGGCGGGCTTTTTTTATTTTCTTAATTTTTTTTGCTTTTTTATTAGTTTTATTTATTTTTGAGTTGTTTTTTTGCTGTATTTAGAGTCTTTGTGAATATTTTTGCTTTAGGTACAAAAATTTACAAACTTTGATCTGTTAGTGCCGGTAGTTTTCAAATTTGAATAGTTTAAATTTTGAATTATTTGAAATTTGTGTGAATCACTAGTTTGTGAATAACTTAACTTTGGAAAAAGATTTTTAAGTGATTCTTTTTTCTTATGTTTAATATTAGTGTGTATTATAATTATATTCAATTTGTTAATGATTAGGTTATTTAAAAAATGAAATGCCTTTGTAACATTTCAGTTTTCGCTTTAAACCCCGATACTTCAAAAAGATTGTCCATTTTGTACAATTTAAGTGTATCCAGCTTTTGCCGTAACCCTCTCTACTTTTTTTGCACATGCTATTTGTATGAAATTATGATACCATGCCAACTTTCAACCTTTTTCTCGAAGTTCATTTCAAATGCTTTTCAATTTCGTGGTCATTTAGCTGAAAAAATCAGTAAATGCATGAAAAAGAATTTGTTTGCACATAAAATTTCTTCGCTTCAAAATGCCAAAACACATAATTAACTACCCTAACTATTACGTACATTCCCTCCTGGGTGTGAAACACGAGGAAAGTGATGATAATGAAGCCGATCACATCCTGCATCTTTGGGTGTGAAACTTTTTCTTCTCGTGTGTCCCTTTCATACCAGAGCTGTGGGAAAATCTTCATCATTTAACCGGATGCTCGGGTCAATATTCACTTTGGAATGGAGCAATTTCATCAAACTTTTCATAATCTTCCGACATGTCCGTCTTTGTCATCCACTCCCACGATGTTTCTTTTTCCGAAAGAACTATGTGGGCGCTTTTGGCTCGTCAGATGATCCATTCGCTTCCTTATCTTTCTTTTTCTCAGCACGTAGACATGTCTTCCACATAAAAAACTGCGCCACATCATTGGCTAGGACGAATGGTCTGCTCGCATACGCAAGATTGTTGAGATCCACTGTTGTCATTCCGCATCGCGGGTCTTCCGCTACTCCATCCGTGTCATATTAACCCATTTGCAACTCAAACAAAGGGACCTTCAAATCACACGATCCATAGTTAAGTTCCCATATGTCCTCTATGTAACCATAATATGTTTCCTTTCTCCTGCAGTGTTGGTTGTTGCGCCAAAGCGGACACCACTGTTTTGGTTGGTGCTCTTCTTATCTTGGGCGATCGTGTAAAATGTATTCCCATTTATCTCGTACCCTTTGAAAGTCATTATATTCAAGATGGTAATCTGGACAAATGAAAGTACAGGTCATTTTGAATATCGCCATCATTCAGTAGACGCTTACGCAACCAACCGGACGAAAGTCCTCGTTTGTTAGCGATGTAATCCGGTCGTCGAGACTTCTCCGGTGTTTGACTGTAGAAAATTCTTGTGTTCCTCCATATACGGAGCCACCAAGGCGGAATTTCAGAGAAGCGTGTAGTGTGCTTCAAAGTGAGAGAATGCCCGCCCATACATATTATTTGATGCCCTCCTAGCGTGCCTTTTCCTTCCGCCTGCCCTTATGCCGCGATTCAGAACACCAATCGGCTTAAGGTCAGGAATAAAGTCAATACAAACTCAATGACCTCCTCATTGTGATGGCCCTTCGAGATGCTTCCTTACGCCTAGCACGGTTATGAACATATTTCTTCAAGACTCCCATGAACCTTTCAAAGGGGAAAATATTGTGTAGAAGTACAGACCCAAAACGTTAATCTCTTCGCAAAGGTGAACTAGGACGTGCGTCATGATGTTGAAGAAGGATGGTGGGAACACCAACTCGAAACTGACAAGACATTGTACCAAATCATTCTGTAACCTTGGTATGATTTCTGGATCGATTACCTTCTGAGAGATTGCATTGAGGAATGCACATAGCTTCACAATGGCAAATCGAACGCTTTCCGTAGAAGCCCCCTCAATGCAACCGGAAGGAGTTGCGTCATAATCACGTGGCAGTCATGAGACTTTAGGTTCGGAACTTTTTCTCTCGCCATATTTATTATTCCCTTTATATTCGACGAGAAGCCAGACGGTACCTTCATGCCGAAAGGTGCATTCAAGAAGATTTCCTTCTCTTCTTTGGTAAGAGCGTAGCTGGCCTCGACTTCGATGTATGTCGTCTTTTCCGTGCATACGTTGTTGGTCCTCCCGTGCCTCCGTGTATCTTTTGTCTTCCCATACACGCCCAAAAAGCCAAGCAGGGTCACGCAAAGATTCTTCGTCACGTGCATCACGTCGATTGTGGAGCGCACCTCTAGGTCTTTCCAATATGGCAGGTCCCAAAATATAGATTTCTTCTTCCACATGGGTGCGTCCGTCAGCGTCCTTCGAACAGGTTGTCCGCCAGACCTTTCCAAAGATTACCTTCAAATCCTTGACCATATCATGTACATCAAGACCGGTATGGTGGAGAGGCTTCATCCGGTGATCCGCCTCACCTTTGAAATGCTTGCATTTCTTTCTTCTGGGATGCCTGCTTTCGGAAGAAATCGATTTATGTCCCTGTGTACACATTTTTCTTACAACTATTCAAATATATATCGCTTCAGATCATCCAAACAAAGGCGTGCATCCGCGGTATCCCTTGTTTGTCCTGGTTCCGAAAGGTTACCGAGAGCAGGCCAATCATTGATGGTCACGTAACAGCAACGCCTTTTAGGTTAAATTCTTCCCCATGTGCTCATCCCACGACGCATTAATTGCTCCATTCCACGCTTGTAAGAGTTCTTCAACTAATGGCCTTAGGTACACATCAATGTCGTTGCCCGGGTTGCTTAGGGCCTTGGATGAGCACCGGCATCATAATGAACTTCCGCTTCATGCACAACCAAGGAGGAAGGTTATACAAACATAGAGTCACAGCCACGTGCTATGGTTGCTGCTCTGCTCCCCAAAAGGATTAATGCCATCTGCGCTTAGACCAAACCATACGTTCCTAGGGTCACCTGCAAACTGCTCCCAGTACATTCTCTCGATTTTTCTCCATCGCGAACCGTCGTGGTGCTCTCAACTTTCCGTCTTTTCTTACGGTCTTCTGCGTACACCGTGATCGCCTTCAGATGCTCTTTGTTTTGGAACAAACGTTTCAAGCGTGGTATTATAAGAGCATACCACATCACCTTGGCAGGAATCTTGTTCCTAGGGCGCTCACCCTCGACATCACTAGGGTCATCGCGACTGATCTTATAACGCAATGCACCGCATACCGGGCAAGCATTCAAATCCTCGTACTCACCGCGGTAGAGGATGCAGTCATTAGGGCATGCATGTATCTTTGCACCTCTAACCCTAGAGGGCGCATAGCCTTCTTTGCCTCATAACGCATCCTCGGGCAATTCGTTGTCCTTTGGAAGCATATTCTTTATCATTACCAAAGAACTTTCCAAATCCCTTGTTAGATACACCATTCTCTGCCTTCCATTGCAGCAATTCAAGTGTGGTGCCCAACTTTTTTTGTCACCCTTCGCATTGGGTACAACAATTTCTTGTGATCCTCTAACATGCGCTTCAACTTTGTCCTCTCCAGATCACTTGCGCGATTTCTCTTTGCATCGGCAATGGCCCGACCTAGATCATCGCTGGCTCATCTGATGCCTCTTCTTCAGCTTCTTTTCCGCATTGCCACTCGGCTTCTTCCCCCATTGTTGTATCATCGTATTCAGGAACCCATGGCCGTGGATAGCCGTCGTGCCCCTCTTCTTCTTCATTGTCTTCTATCATAACCCCTATTTCTCCGTGCTTGGTCCAAACATTATAGTGGGGCATGAAACCGGACTCAAATAGGTGGACGTGAATGGTTCTTGACGTGAGTAATGGCATGACCATTCTTTACAGCGGACATGGACAAGGCATAAAACCATCCGCCTCGCTTGTTTGCCTCTCGGTGACAAGCGAAAAAGTATGCACGCCATTAATGAACTCAGAGCATCCGTCATCATACATCCATTGTCGGCTCATCTTCATTACACAACAATCGAATAGACCAAATTAATACAAGTTCATACATAAAGTTCATATACAACACTTAATTAAATGCAACATACAAATAACTCTCTAGCTAAAGAATTTAAATGCAACAACAAATGCGATGAAGATCGCAACTAAGGTAACAATTGATCCAACAAAGCATAATGCTACCAAGCCACACTATCAATGGCATATTTTCTAATCTTTCTAATCTTCAACCTCATTTTCTCCATCTTGATCTTGTGATCATCGACGACATCGGCAACATGCAACTCCAATTCCATCTTCTCCCACTCAATTCTTTTTAATTTTTCTTTCAAATACTCGTTTTCTCTTTCAACTAAATTTAACCTCTCGACAATTGGGTCGGTTGGAATTTCCGGTTCACATACCTCCTAGATAAAAATATCTATGTCAACTTGATGGGCATAATTTGTCATAAACACAAAATGCAACAACTAGTTTTAAATGAGAATATACCACATCCGAATCATAACAAGGACGAGGGCCGACGGGGGACGGATATCAAAACCATGGCACTATGTATAACAAACAACGTATGGGTAAGATAATTATACGAGTAACTATATATCCAAATCACACAAACATCAATTTGGTAATGTAAAACATTCATGAACAAGAGCCTCACCACAAGGTGGTGCCGTGACAAGTACGGATTTGAGCGATCAACGGTGGTTAAGATGGAGATTTAGAAGGCACTAAGTAAACCACACCTACATATGCAAACTAAGTGTTATTTTTTACCTCAAATTGCATATAAATCAAATACTAGAAAATATAATTCCTCCCAAATTAATCACTATACAAAGCATTGCAAGAGCTAATCTAGCAATGAGAGTTGAAAGGACAAAGTTGCTAACCTTTGTGATCATTTGAATGGATGGGGGCCTTCAAATCTTGACAAATTTTGGGCAAAATGTGTGATGAGCTCGAGGAAGAAAAGAGAAGAACAGAGGAGGAGAGGGGAAAGGGGAAGAACAGAGCGAGCCCGGGTGGACGAAAGGGTTTATAGACGTCGCCTTTAGTACCGGTTCGTAACGAACCGGTACTAAAAGGGGCCCTGCATCGACAAAGACCTGCCACCACCATCTTTTTAGTACCGGTTACGTGGGTACGAACCATTTACTAATGAGAACGGCCGCTAGCCGTTGGAACTGGTACTATTGGACACATTAGTGCGGCTCAAACCAAACCGCACTAATGTGTCTCATATTAGGTCCTTTTTCTACTAGTGGGTTCTCCAATACCGCAGTGTTCTCCGAGGATCTCAATGAGCTATGATCCCGTGATGGTTCCTTTTCTGCAGGTGTCCACCGCCGCGCCGATACCGTCGTGTGCTAGGGTTCTAGTTCTATTAGTGATGTTATATGTATGACATTATTCGTGATGTATTAGTGATAATATTCGACGATGTACGGACGCATGAGATGATTTACTTTTGCTTATTGAATGCATGCTAATTTGAGTCCTATAAGATATTTTGAAATGTATATCTTGTGTTGCTCAATATCCAAGTGGCCGGTCATGTTTGCAGGTTACACCTCCGAAAGTGGCCTATGTTTTTGCCGGAGTGTTGATTCATTTCCGTTCCGGCCAAATTTCAGCGCCGATATGTCCTATTTTAGCAAAGGTCATGCCGGATTTTTCCGTGAATTTTGGCATGACTTGTGCCGAATATGTAGGAAATATCGAGTGCCCCGGATTTGTGTGTTGAGTATCCTGGTAGTTGTCTTCGATCGATTTTCAATTAATGTTTTAACTATGAACATAGGAAATGTCCGATTTACCTAAAAGGATTTCGGTATTTGCAACATCGCTAAGACGACGAAGCGCGCTCGCAATGCGACGCGAATCTTCCTAGATGATGATAGGCGCTTGACATCAAGTCGACGAGAACTTCGAAGTGGATACAGTAAGTCATAACGACAAGTCTTTTTTCGTAATTAAGCATGACATCTGCTTCATTTGCTTCAACTTATATTTTTTTTTACTATTCTACTAGCGTATCCCCTGCCATGCAAGAGTTTTTGTATTGGATAAGATAGGTTTCAGTCATACTACGGAGGAAAAGAAAGTTTATTTGAATACCGATCATGGTTATATTATCCATGCAAAATTATAAAATTCACACAACTACAACTATTTTGTATGCAAAACATGGCGAGCACTATGCAAGACTTATGCATTTGAGCCTCGATATGGTTATCACCTTTGATATTCGTCCTAAGATGATATTGAAGGTAATACCGACATCCGGGTCGATGTGCGACGCCTCGATTATACCATTATGTAAGTTTCTCAACCATATTTATGTCTTTGATATTGTTTATTCAAAATAGTTGACAACTAATTTGTATTGTCACTATTTGGTGCAAGCAAACATGTCCAGCGCTTGGTAGACAGGACCTACCATCGTCCCGAGGCTGAACTAAACTGCGAGGAGCTAAGTCATTATGTTTCATGGCTTGAGGATCTTGATACATCAAGACAAATTTTCTTCCTGGATTTAGAAATGTTAGTATCGAAACGTATGCACCAATAGTGTTCGTATTGAACTACGGTCACATCTATTTAGGAAGGATGGTAAGATTTTTACTATTCGTCCTCGGTGCATCTTTTTCCATACATTATTTTTGAAGCTAAACTTCATTGCTAACTGTGTTACCATACGATGTTCTTCAACAGGACTCCCTGATGAATGTTGTGCCTTATGGGATCGAGACTAAAGGTACCATGAGTATTATCACCACGGCCAAGATATCCCATGACATTACTTTAGTGCATTCAAGATTAGCGACGGATGCTTAATAGTGCAAGACTGGACCAAATATGTGATGGGGGAGCAGAGAAGTACTAGGGGCAACAAACCGAGGCGCTACCCACGATTAGGGAGACGAGTTCATCTCTGCATGCTCCAACTTGATCAAGGAGGAGAGCTACACATGTTTTATGTTGTTTTACCTAAGAGAAAGCAGCAGGATTGATCAGCTAGCTAGAAATGAGTTTGAGGATGATGATGTGCTACACATTTACTATGATGATAAAATAGCTAGTGTTGGTGGTAATGACTATGATGATTATTATTAGCTAGTGTTAGTGGTGATTAAATAAATAATGTTGGTGGTCATTACTATGATGATGATTAAATAGCTTGTCTTTGGCGGATTAGATACAAGTGGAGGCAACATGTGGTGCACATCGAAAGTACTACTAGTCCAAACTAGATCAAGTTTGGATTAGTAGTATACTTTTGACATGCACCACATATTGCCTCCACTTGAACCTAATCCACCTTCATTTGACTGTTATGGACATAATGATGTAAACCTCATAACTGGTATTGTACCAATATTTGTACGATGGAGAGAAAACCGCATAAATACACTAAAAATAAAAAAATAAAAAATGAATACTAGTAGCGATGGATGTAAAACGCTACCGCCACTAGTTTCATTAGCGTTAGCGTTGGGATGAACAAACGCCATGACTATTTGTCCTAGCAAAGATGGCGTCTTGGCAAGACGCTGCTGTCGCTAAGCAATAGTCAGAAGCGCCTTATTAGTAGCGCCTACCCGGCGCTACTAGTGAGCACAAAACCAACGCCATCATAGGGTTTTCCCTAGTAGTGGCAGCCAGCCGACTCCTCTGGTGACAACATCACTGCTCCGGCCGCCACCCGCCATGGCGCCTCACCGCAAGAACCGCACGCTTACTCCACAAGGAAGGAAGCGACGACGTCTGCGACGTCAATCCTCCTCCCCGCCTCCATTGCATGTGCACTGCAGACTCAAATCTCCCCGCCCGACAAATAAGACTAACTGAGACGCCCATGGCGCCGTCCCGACTCCACTCCACTGATATTGCCGGCTCGGCCTTCCACCGCCGGCCCTTGCGGCGCCCACTCCGGCAAGGCCCCTGCAGCTGCCACATGCGGTCTATTTAACTTTTATGCATTAATCACTGATGAACTGCAGAGCGAGGCGTGCACTGGCGTCCTTGGCAATGGCCCGCGCGGTCAAAAAGCAAATCAAGAGCATGTCAGAACAACAGTTTTCACACGATGTGGACATTGTATTCAAGTGTATGGACCGATGTATGTTGCCTTTTTGCATTTCAACAGAGTTTAACACGCCCATCGCTTCGCCTGGACGGGCGGCTGGATAGCTGCGTTCAGCTGCCGCTGCGTCCAGGACGTCCGCTCTCCTCATACCTACTACTAATCTACTGGGGGCAGCTCCTGTCTCGCTTAACGCGGGAAATAGGGTTGCCCGTGGCGAAAGGGGTGGGGGTGGGGGTGCGAGGCGCATGGGCGAAACAATCACACGACGCGCGTACGACCGGCCGAGGCTTCAGACGGTCGGCCGGAGATGAACTTCTACCTTTTATGATCGGAAACGTGTCCACGTACGCCGCGCACCCACACGGCCGGTCGGGCTCTCGTCGCTGCGTCGCCAGGCCTGTCCACTCGTACCAACTCTTGTTTCTCCTTTTTTTTAGAACCGGCCACTAATTCTTGCTTAGCCGATCGGGCAAATGACGGCCCGCTTTAATTAGACGTACGTCCAAGCGGTACATATGTGGCTCGCACTCGCACTCGCACTCGCACGCCCTGCCCTGCCCGGAACCGGAGCCTGTGGCGTGCGCGCAACCCTCCCAGGCGCTCCAACCCTGCACCGCTTGACTGCGACCGTGAGCTCCTCGTCCGGTCGTCCCTTGGCCGATCGAGGCGGACGTACGCCGGCGTTCCGTCCAAGCCACGCCCGCCTTGACTATCCATCCATGGCGTCCGGACGAGACGACAGTGACCAACTGCTTAGCATATACAGTAACCACTAGCAGCTAGTACTAAGTACATGGATGCACCTTCCTCCAAGGGAAACCCACTGCCCTCCTCCGTCCTAATTAAGCACGGCCTCTCGCCATCACTAGCTAGCCTAGGAGAATCTGCAGCTTCTGCCCATCTCTCCGTTTCGCTTGCCCAACACGAACCACTAGTCACTAGACAATACTAATAAGGAACTACCTTGGTTACGTCGAGGAGCTGTGCTCAATGCACGCACGCAACGCAACTGCTACTGCTAGCACCACACGAACTAACTAGCCGCACATACGTAATTCTTTTTCTTCACTCGCACCACCAATCGCAGCAGAGCGCCAGAGCCAGTGCCACCGGATCGAAACGCGTCCACGTACACGGCCGGCCCTCCCTCCCCTCGCTGCGTCGCCGTGTCCACGTTCATTCATTATCTTCCTCCGACCCCATCACCAGCTACCCGCGTCCACTTGTTCTTTTTCCCACCTACTCATAGATAATTGAACCGATCAAGACCAATGATATTCGTGGATCCATGGTGCTCCTGCAAACGACACCCCACTTACTAAGTGGGACGGCCTGGAATTAATTTTTAGAGCCTGTAGCGTGCGCGCAACAAGGCGCTCCGATCCTCTAATGCGAGACTGCGACGGTGACTGACCGCGAGTGTGACATGTTTTCTTTTCTTGTCCGAGCTCGACGCCGGCCGGCGTCTCGTCCAAGCCACGCCACGCATTGACTATCAATGGCAGGCGACAGCGATCCGATTGCTTTATCAGCCTAGCACTGTGTATATGTATGGCAACGACGGCGATCCGATTGCTTTATCAGCCTAGCACTATGCATATGTATGGCAACGACAGCGATCCGGTTGCTTAGAGCATCTTCAATCCCGCTTGCCTAATTTAGGGCCCTAGACGCCTCCTGACGCGTCCACGATCAGTGACCCGGCACATTCTTTTGGTCTCTGCCCACAACCACAACCCCGTTTGTCCACACCCAAATCCGTACAAATGTATCTATACGTTACGTAGATGATCCATACAACTTATAAAACACTGTGATCGGACATTGATAGGGCAATCATCATCTAACATACATAAATTCATCCAAAAGGGTCGTCGGAGTTCAAGCTTAACTAAAAATACAAGATTAAAAACTAATTAAACATAGGGAGGCGCCCGGAGTTCACCACTTCCCTTGCTAGCCGCTTCCTCTTGGGGTCTTCAGAGCGACGCTTGTACTCGACGTAGGCGTTGGCGGCAGCCGGAGCATCGTGGTCCGTCGTGTCGCTGTCCGAGAAGGAGGAGTTGATGATGATCCGTGTCATGCACCGGGCCGTGCGGTCCTGCTCCGTCGCAAGTCGTGTGGTTCTCTCCGGCGCCACAACCACCCTCTGCCACGCCAGGATCTTGGACTCCTCGAGTCCGATGCGGAGCGCCTCCGCATTTTTGCAACGCCCGCGGCGAGCGTCTGTCTCTGCCAAGGTGAATGAGCGGTGGATCACATTGTGGAGCCCATCGTTGTCATCAGAGGCGGACATCAGCGGCTCCGATGCCGATTTGCAGGACCCGCAACCGGAGCGGCTCGGCGTGCCCTGCGCCGCCCTTTTCATTGCGCACCTATATGCACGCCCTCGGTCTCCATTGGGCGCCATGGGCTAGACGGTGCGGGCACTAGTGCCTAGCGCCGTTTGGGGTGCGGTGTCGTGGTGCGCGACAGTCGCGGGAAGTCGCGGAGTTGCTGTTGTCCCATCGTCACGGGGACGCTGCCGTCGACGAGGCGCCCTCGCCTCAGCCCATTTTGCGAGTGACACAAGGCAATGCAGAGGACTAACTAACGCCTCGTTCGTGCGCAGACGAGCTCGACGAGCCCGCGAGCTTGTCGAGTCAATCTCCCGAGCCATTGTCGGATCGGCTTCACCATGGTGGAAGGGAGGGAATTTGACGTGGAAAGGAAGGAGATAGGACGGGAGTGGTGCAGAGTGGTTGAGAGAGTGTGGATGACTAAGGTTCGATCGTTCGGCTGGGGTTTTATGAGGACAAAGTGGGGATGGTATAGGCCTGGTCGAACATGGCGGCGGTGTCCAGACGCGTCAGGGCCTCCCATATCAGCTCACATATGAGCTGAGTATGGGAATTGCCGGCCAGCCCGGACGTTTGGGTTGAAAAGGCCAGCTGGGTCGTATTTTTCGATTTTACCAGTGACCGGGCTCACCGCCAGCCGTTTAGGGTGGATATGGATCGCTCGGTCGTGGATGCCCTTAGCACCACTAGCACCAAAGTGGATCGTCTGGTGATAATCGTAATTGGATGTGGCTAGGTCTCACATATAACATGCAAGATCTTACGGATATAAACTTAACAAAGTCTCGATTGACTGAGAAATAGCAAGACTTTTTTTTGGACGGGAGAGATAGCAATTAACAAGACTTTTTTTATTCATTTTGATGACGAGTATGGAGTAGTAATTAAGTAAGTTGGGCTATCGCCATCACCCCTGGGAATCTGCGGTTTTGTCTCTCCGTTGCTTGCCAACACAAATCATTAGTCTACTCACCTTGGTACGTCCACCTGTGCTCAACAAAACACGCACGCGACTGCTGCTCCTACCACAGAGTCCAGCACCAGTAGCGACCCTGCATTATAAAAGGCGCCGCATCGCCGGCATGCTGGAGCACGCACGACCGCGAGCCGAGGCAGATGATGGTTGCGTAGGCACCAGAATCTGCCACGAGAAGATTTCCAATCCGGAGCTGAGCTGCGAATCCAAGATCCACACGACCGCACAACCCACCCTCCCCACGGGCCCGCCTCCCTCCCTTTAATCGCCGCCGATTGGATCCCACCAGCCCCATCACCATCCTCATCGTCATCGGCTCGCATTGACCAATCCATCTCCTCCGGCGCCACGGCCATGGCGAGCCGCAAGCAGCTACTCCTCCCGTGCCTCGTCCTGCTCTTCGTCGCCGCTGCCGCTGTCGCAGACGCGGCGCCGCAGTCCACGTACATCGTGCACCTCGCGCCCGACCACCCGGCGCTGTCCCTGACCCCCGCGCGCGGCGGCCGCAACGCGCTGCTCGGCCCCCTCCTCGGCCTCCCGCGCCGCCTGAGCGCCCCGCGGCCGCGGCTCCTCTACACCTACGCGCGCGCCGCCACGGGCGTGGCCGCGCGGCTGACAGAGGCGCAGGCGGCGCACGTCGCGGCCCAGCCGGGCGTGCTGGCCGTGCACCGCGACCAGGCGCGCCAGCTCCACACCACCCACACCCCGGAGTTCCTCCACCTCAACGGCGCGGCCGGGCTCCTCCCCGCCGCGTCCGGCGCCGTGTCGGACGTCGTGGTGGGCGTGCTTGACACCGGGATCTACCCGCTCAACCGCAGCTCCTTCAAGCCCGTCGGCGACGGGCTCGGTCCCCCGCCCTCCTCCTTCTCCGGCGGTTGCGTCTCGGCTGGCAAGTTCAACGCCTCCGCCTTCTGCAACGGCAAGCTCATCGGCGCCAAGTTCTTTTACAAGGGGTATGAGGAGGCCCTCGGGCACCCCATCAACGAGACGCTCGAGTCCAAGTCGCCGCTGGACACAGAGGGCCATGGCACCCACACCGCGTCCACGGCCGCCGGCTCGCCGGTGGATGGCGCCGGGTTCTACCAGTACGCGCGCGGGAGGGCCGTCGGCATGGCTCCCCGCCGCGCGCATCGCCGCGTACAAGATCTGCTGGAAGGGCGGCTGCTTGACTCCGACATACTCGCGGCGTTCGACGAGGCCGTCGGCGACGGCGTCAACGTCATCTCCCTCTCCGTCGGGTCCAGCTACGCCGCCGACTTCTACCAGGACTCCATCGCCATCGGCGCCTTCGGGGCAGTGAAGAAGGGCATCGTCGTCTCCGCCTCCGCTGGCAACTCCGGCCCCGGAGAGTACACCGCATCCAACATCGCCCCCTGGATACTGACCGTCGGCGCGTCCACCGTCGACCGTGAGTTCCCCGCCGACGCGGTGCTCGGCGACGGCAGCGTGTACGGCGGCGTGTCACTGTACGCCGGGGAGCCCTTAAACTCCACGAAGCTGCCCCTCGTGTACGCCGCGGACTGTGGCTCCCGGCTGTGCCTCATCGGCGAGCTTGACAAGGACAAGGTCGCCGGAAAGATCGTCCTCTGTGAGCGCGGAGTCAACGCCCGTGTCGAGAAGGGTGCGGCCGTCGGGAAGGCCGGCGGAATCGGCATGATTCTTGCCAACACGGAGGAGAGCGGCGAGGAGCTCATCGCCGACCCGCACCTCATCCCGTCGACAATGGTGGGGCAGAAGTTCGGCGACAAGATCAGGCACTACGTCAAGACCGACCCGTCCCCGACGGCGACCATCGTGTTCCACGGCACGGTCATCGGGAAGTCGCCGTCCGCGCCGCGCGTCGCGTCGTTCTCAAGCCGCGGGCCCAACTCCCGCGCGGCGGAGATCCTCAAGCCCGACGTCACGGCCCCCGGCGTCAACATACTCGCGGCATGGACCGGCGAGGCCTCCCCGACCGACCTCGACATCGACCCGAGGCGCGTCCCGTTCAACATCATCTCCGGGACGTCCATGTCGTGCCCGCACGTGAGCGGCCTCGCGGCGCTGCTCCGGCAGGCGCACCCGGAGTGGAGCCCCGCGGCGGTCAAGTCGGCGCTCATGACCACGGCGTACAACCTGGACAACTCCGGCGATATCATCAAGGACCTGGCCACGGGCACAGAGTCGACGCCGTTCGTGCGCGGCGCCGGGCACGTGGACCCCAACAGCGCGCTCAACCCCGGGCTGGTGTACGACGCGGACACCGCCGACTACATCGGCTTCCTGTGCGCGCTCGGCTACACGCCGTCCCAGATCGCCGTCTTCACCAGGGACGGCTCCGTGGCGAACTGCTCGAAAAAGCCCGCCCGCTCCGGCGACCTCAACTACCCGGCCTTCGCGGCCGTCTTCTCGTCGTACAAGGACTCGGTGACCTACCACCGGGTGGTGCGCAACGTCGGCAGCGACGCCGGCGCGGTCTACGAGGCCAAGGTGGAGAGCCCCGCCGGCGTGCACGCCACGGTGACGCCGGCCAAGCTGGTGTTCGACGAGGAGCACCGGAGCCTGGCGTACGAGATCACCCTGGCCGTGTCCGGCAACCCGGTGATCGTGGACGCCAAGTACTCGTTCGGGTCGGTCACGTGGAGCGACGGCAAGCACAATGTCACGAGCCCCATCGCCGTGACGTGGCCGGAGAGCGCCGGAGCGGCGTCCATGTAGAGAGATGTAGCGACGCTGGTGGCACACGATTGTTTGAGTTCCTCTGCGCGCGCCTGTGAATGTTTACTCCATTATTAACTCTGGAATAATTTATCTTGGATCATAATAGTACTATCTCGTGCTGGATGTTATTTATTCCGCTCTGCACCACGGTGCACAGGACGATATACATGCCACAAGAGAAAAGAAAAAGATACCGGTGTGGACCTTGCATCCACTTTCTTTATACTTAGACCAAATTCCATGGTGGGTATTTATGAACTTGTTTCCGATGCTTCACCCCCTTTCGGCCATCTTAATAAAGATTTTTTTCAAACGTTTAATTTAACGGCGGCGGGCACCTTCGTCCCTCTATTACCCATCATAATTTCTACATCAGCTTGCATGTAAAAATTTGAAGGGAAACGGTTTCACCCAGTGCCCCGGCCGAAAGTTGCATCGAACGCACGCGGGCCTTGCGATCAATCCGGATCGTGAGTCGCCCAGGCCTCTCTCTTTCATCCCCGAACCATTTTTCCACCTCTTCTTTCTTCTACCTCACGACACACACTAGTTGCAACCGCTCGGTTCCTCCATCTCTGCGGCTAACACGCAGCACACCGGCATGAACGAGGACTTGCTCATAGGGCGAGCCACGGCGGGGCGGAGAAGACGTCGATAAACAGCGCATCCTCCCTCCCCTTTCTTCCCTCTCAGTCCCATGCGCATCGCCGGTGTCAAACCGCGGATCTCGGTAGGGGTCCCGAACTGTCAGTATAGGCGGATGGTAACAGGAGACAAAGGACACGATGTTTTTACCTGTGTTCGCCCTCTCGATGGAGGTAAAACCCTACTCCCGCTTGATTAATATTGATGATATGAGTAGTACAAGAGTAGATCTACCACGGAGATGAGAGAGGCTAAACCCTAGAAGCTAGCCTATGGTATGATTGTTGTTTGTCCCACGGATTAAAACCCTCCGGTTTATATAGACACCGGAGAGGGCTAGGGTTACACAGAGTCGGTTACAATGGAAGGAGATCTACATATCCGTGTCGCCAAGCTTGCCTTCCATGCCAAGGAAAGTCCCATCCGGACACGGGACGAAGTCTTCAATCTTGTATCTTCATAGTCCAGAGTCCGCCAAAGGTCATAGTCCGCCATCCGGACACCCCTAATCCAGACTCCCTCGGTAGCCTCCACGAACCAAAGCTTCAATGACGACGAGTCCGGCGGCGCTTGTCTTCGCATTGCAAGGCGGGTTCCTCCTCCGAATACTTCATAGAAGATTTTTGAACACAAGAATAGTGTCCGCTCGCAAAATAATTTCCACATAACACCGTAGAGAGAATAATATTTACATTAAATCCAATCACCGACGATTCCGCAGCGTGTCATCACACCATGGCCAAGCCTTTATTCAATCGTTTTATCGTCCCCACCTCAACAAGACTTAGCGAGGCGGTTTCCTTTGGTACGCCTTGTTTGAAGCGTAGATCGCGGTCCCTTATTCCGGATTCTTATCAATACGGACGCAGGTAACCTAATCGCGCCCGTTAGCACGCCTCCTCTATCGAAGGTGAGTCCCCAAACGGTCACGGGAGGGCTCTTGGTATTCAACCTCTTTATAAAGAGACCAAGGCTCTACTCCTTTCTTTCAATCTCAATCGAGTCCGCCTCGCCTCGAGTTCCAACACCCAAAGCTCCAGATTCAGCGCTTCGGACCTTCGATGATGTCCGCTCCGACCTTCAAGGCGGTGGATGCCTTCCTCCGCTACGGAAGAAGACGTGCTAAAGCCGAGAGATGCTGTATTTAACCGCGAAATCTCGCATAGGCTGCCCGCTTCAAGGGCAAGTTATTCCCACTCCCGAGCCCGGTGAGAGCGTGGTATTTGTGTCTCACTTCCTTCGGGGTTAGGCTTCCGACGGACCCCTTCGTGAGGGGGGCTGATGTTTTATTATGGGTTAGAATTTCACGATTTGGATCCGAGTCCATCCTCCACATCTCATCGCTCATCGTCGTTATGCAAGCCTTCCTCCGCATTACCCTCACTTCGGATTGTGGCTCAAGACCTTCAAAGTAGAGCCGAAGGTGATCAAGGCGGCTGCAAGCGGAGTCGGAGGGGCTGTTATAAGCAAGAATGCCGACGCCCATGGCCCGAGGGCTCTTTTCAAGAGGAGTTTAGCTTATGGCAACGAGAGTGGTTTTATATCACAGCGCCTGTGGGCACCAAGTGGGTGGCGCCTGCCTTTCGCTAGTCCTCCCCCACGGCTGGCGTCATGGGTCAATAAAGGGCTCGACTGGGGGCCGTCCAAGGACGTGCACTTGCTGCAGGGCCGCATTCAAGATCTCCTGGAAAGAGACATCAACCTAGCCGTAGTGGCACAGGTCATGTTGATTCGCCGCACTTGGCCCTGCAAACGCCGCCCCCTCCGCCTGTGGGAGTTTAATCCGGAGGGACCACGAAGCTCTCCAACACTTTACGGGCATGACGCCCATGGAGATTCATGAATTGTTCTACGGATCACAAGCAAAGTGTCCGGACCTGACCGAGGACGCAGGTCTAAGCTGCAATCGCCCGGATACTCAAGTAAGTAGCCTGTGCATCGGACACGCTTATCCAGATATTCGTCATAAAATTGCCCTTAAAGGAGTTGTCCCTTTAAACAGGAGTGGATAGCGAAAGCAAAGCTGATCAGTGTCCGCCCTCCCCGAGACCACGCCGGATCCCATGTTAACCAGGATGCTGGAGGTTGCGCCTTGGAAGAAGGCGAAGGGGGGAACAAGGAAGCTACCGTCTCCTCGAAGGAGGCTATCCGGAAAGGAGGGATCGAGAATCCCTTCATCCAGGGAAAGAAGAGGACCGCCTCAAGACCCGGAGACCATGGTCTCGGCGGGGAAGAGATCTTCGCCGAGGATCCTGCTACTGGAAGTGCCTCGGCCGCACTGTGCCCTCAAGGGGATCAGCCCTCCAGCGAGCCGTAAGTAGAGAGGGGAGTTTCAAAATAAAAGACATCCCTATTTTATTCCTGAGAAAGACAACTAAATTTTTACCTTGTAGTTCGGATCTCCGCCCTTCGCAGCAGAGCTCATCTTCGTGGGATCTTTCGTCCCGAGATGATGGAGAGTGGAACGCCTCCTTCCGCATCAGCCTTGCAGGCGGGCGACCACTCGAGGTGTCGCCGCGAGGGTTTCTCCGAATCCAAAGTAGGGCGGAAAGCAGCCAGATATGGCTCCCCAGAGCCTCCGTGCTGCACCTTCAAAAGGCCATCGACGAAGTCCGGCACCGTCCGTGCAGTCGGAGGATTTGAAGGATCTGCTCGGGCGAAGCGCCTATCTCGTAAGAACATCGTGCATTGATGGGCACGGTGATTGAAAGGATTTCATCCGCGGAGAGCGGGTTGCACGAGGCCGCTGTGGAGTTTATCGACAGGTTTTGAGGTACGCAAAATGATGTACCTTTTGACGGTTCCGCATATAAAAAGATGCGGCCAGATAGATAGTAGCCCGAGACTCGGTGCGTTGTCAAAGATGACAGACGCCGAGGATCATAATCCTGTGTATAACATGCCGCTTCTTCCTATGTAGGTGGCGGCGTCCGTGGCACGCCGGATCGATGAATTTGCCGACCTAAAGCGGCAACTTGACGTGGCGGATGCCGACATCGCGCTTGTCAACAAGCGGTTGGACGAGTCGCAAGGTATGAAATTTTCTCCATGGACACACGGTAAGGGTCTTGATGACCTTGCCTTACAACATGTATGCTTGATGCAGATGGTGCCGCTGCCATGGAGAACCTTTCAAGGAACTCGCCGAGCCAAGGAGCAGGCCAGAAAAAGTGATGCGGCTGCCTTGAAGGCGTCCAAGAGCTAAAAGTCGAAAAGGCTGCTCACCGCCAAGCAGAAGGAAATGGCCGAGATGGCGGTGAAGTTGAAGGATGCTGCCGATCGCTGCAAGCTTCTTGAAAAGAAGATCAGCGGAACAAAAGGACCTAGAGAAAGCCACTACCGAGGCCAAGGATGCTCGCTCTACAATGAGAGCCATGAAGCAGAGCTACGCCAGCCGGGAGATATCGCTACCGGAAAGCCCTTTATGATGCGGATGAAGTACGGGATCCTAAGTATGCTCAGTTGGACCAGCTGTGGAGTGCGCGGATACTTATCTAGATTTATGGCGGCAAGTGCCGCATGACGCGCCGAGCACTTCCGGGATCAAAAGGATCACGAAGTGGAAAAGCTTTTTTGGTCGCAGCCCATAATCCAGCGCCCACTTCCATTATCCGAGCGATTGGCGAATGGGCGGAGCTGAATAGGTTATCCGGACTCGCCATGAAGGGAGTCGTGAGTCATCTGTGGCCTGAGGGGCCTGAGCCGAAGAGTTATTTTGGTTTGGTGCAGCAGTTCCTTGGTGCGGTGCCCCATATTAATGCAATGAAGAGGTCAGCATGCATAGAGGGTGCGCGGATGGCTCTAGCCCGTGTCAAGACATACTCGGCGGAGATGAAGACCACCGACGTTGCATCCCAAGATTCGGACGGGAGCCGAATACCCGCCGAGCACTATTTTCAGGAAGTTCTGCAGGGCGCTCGTTTAATAGAGACGCAGTGCTCGAAGGACATCATGTTCGAATAACATGTATAATTGTAAGACAATGTGTCGATGGAATATAAAAGCTTTTTATACTTGTGCCTGCAAGAATTAAAATACCTTTCAGGCGGCCAAGTTAATGTATATGTGTATATAACCTGAAAGATGGCAGTCTTCGGCTTCAGCCCCCACGCATATAATGTGGGGGTGTTCGCAAAAGACGCATTTTCACACTTGTTCCAACGTCTTGGTCCTATAAAGGAGGTGATAGCGTAGCGAACTAAGCAACCGGACTATAATGCTTTATCACTTTCACTTAGCCATAGGAGTTTGACAGTGGGGCTACTATATAGCCCCTAGGGGCACCGCCGCCGCACGAATTCGGGCGCGTGTGTGCACGACCGAAACGACCGCCGTTAATGCGGAGGAATTCTAAAGATTCCGATGGGTTATCGAGTGGTTGACCAGTCTCACGCTACATCATAATGACAGTTTTCGGCTTTCTCTCTTGAGGTGCTCGCCCGAACGAGCACAATCGCAGATGGTTCTCTGGTGCCGCCTTAGCCGATAGAGCGGAACGTAAGGCAGCAAAACACAGGAGCCGGGCAAACCGAACATTTGACCAAAGACATGATTCGGAGCTGATGCATATTAGGCCAAACTCGCGACGCCGAATACTCCCTAAGGTATTCGGTCTTTATGAAAACGGGCTGAACAACGCCCTTATTAATAAGCCCCTGGTGTCCAGTGCACGCCAAACATCCGACGTGGTCGATGCCAGACGCCAAATTGACCTCCACCTCGGTTATGGCAAGAAACCGGGATGTGTATCAACAAGAGACAGAAAAGGTTTACGCTGGATCTTAATCTGAAAAGAATCCTTGCAACGGGTCCTCATCTGCACGCCTCGCTCGTGTCTCCTTTGTGCCGTATCCTGGACGTGTGTATCACGGTTTTCATCAGTAAAAGAGAGGAACTTAGTTGAGAAAGATCGTGCGAAAATGTAAGTTACATTAAATAAACAAAGTACGTTTTTTTAAATGAATAAAATTGAGCTTTATTGTCTCTTGTTGTACATGTGCTTAGCCCCTTGAATGGGGGCATGCGGATAGTAAGCCTTACGCCGACTCGCCTAGCCATGTCCGGTCCGAACGACCTGTTTAGGTGCTTTGCCTAATGAGGCCGGGTTTAGTGTGTGGCTGTTAATGCAGCCAGACAATCTTCCGTGCTCGAGAACACTCGATATTTCCCTTTAATGAGATGATGCCTCGTGGACCGGGCATTTTAATTATAAGGGATGCGTAATGCGGTATTATGCGTTAAAGCGGGCGTAAAGCTTATGCCCCAAGAGTGCTTGATAGCTTCTTGTAAATGGGGCGATGTGGAAGGTTAGCTTTCATGGCGGAAGTTGTCGGGTGAGCGAACATAACTTCTAACAGGAGAGAGCCCGCATAATGGGCATCTGGCTCAAGGCCACCCCTTGAAAGGAAGTGTTGCTTTGGCTAATTGTTGTTGGGTCTATCCCGCTTATGGATTGTGTCCCGATATATCAGGTTTAAATCATCGCCGCCCGTCCATTAGGACTTGTGTCAAGTGGAGTCCGTCAATTATCGGATCTAATACCAAGGAAGTCCATCCTGTGTTCCGGATACTTCTACAAGAATCCTCGTGGTCGAAGATGATTGGTTTTAACAACCCGATTGGCGGGACTCCTCTCGATAGGCCGTGTGGCGGCGTATCTCTATGGGCACCACTATTTTCTCCCTTTTGTCACGTGAAGTGAATTTACTGTTTTGACTTCTTGTGGGAAGTTCTTTTGTTTTCCGGTGCTCGCTTGTGGGGTTCGCCATCGCCCTCGCTTGGTGTGTCGAGCCCCTTGTGTTCGGCGTTGAGTTTGCGGATTGCTTGAAGACCCAACAATCTGTGGGTGTGGTTTGCAGGCTTCCCGAGTACTGTATTTGACATATCTTGTCCAAGATTTTGTTTGTTAGCTAGCTCGTCCTCATATCTTTGGGGCAGCTTTTTCGATTCTCGCCGAGCTTTTGAATCCGGCGTTGATCGTCGTGGTTTCTTCGGGCTGTTTCCCTTGGTCCAAGGCCGTCCTTGCTGCGCCAAGTAGCTTCCGCTTCCATCCCTAACTTCGATGTACTTGGGTCATTGGTACCGCATCTTGCCAACCAGCTGTCCTCTCCTGCGCAAAAGCGGATCATGAGGCTTGTTAGTGCGGCCATTGTTCTTGGCTTTTCTTGGCCGAGGTGTCTGGTGAGCCATTCGTCTCGGACGTTGTGTTTGAAAGCTGCTAAGGCTTCGGTGTCCGGACAGTCGACTATCTGGTTCTTTTTAGTAAGAAATCTGTTCCAGAGTTTCCGGGCTGACTCTCCGGGTTGTCGAGTTATGTGACTTAGATCATCTGCATCTAGAGGTCGGACATAAGTCCCTTGAAAATTTGCCCGAAAAGCATCCTCGAGCTCTTCCCAACTTCCGATGGTGTTTTCGGGAAGGCTTTTGAGCCAATGCCGGGCTGGCCCTTTGAGTTTGAGTGGTAAGTATTTTATGGCGTGGAGATCATCTCCTCTAGCCATGTGTATGTGGAGGATGTAATCCTCAATCCGCACTCAGTGGTCTGTTGTTCAGTCGTATGCCTCTATGTTTACGGGCTTGAATCCCGCTGGAAATTCATGATCCAGCACCTCATCGGTGAAACATAGGGGGTGTGCGGCGCCCCTATATCTGGGCGTACCGCGATGTTCGGATATTTGATGTGTTGCATTGCTTGCTAGAGCTTGCTTTCGTGGCCCATAGATAGATCTGGCTGGGCCATCATTTTGATGCGAATCCTTGTGCGGATCGCGTCGGCTTATGTGTGCGGCGTCCTTTGCCGCCTTGTGGTTGGCTATGGGGTCGCTTTGTCCGACCGGTGGCTTCCTTATTATTTTTGATTGCGGGGCTCTAGGGCCTCATCATCGAATTCGCAATAATTTTCGCCGGATAGCTCTTTGTGCGACGATCGCCGCCAGATTTGTCTGCGGTGTTGAGTACCTTGCTCCATCTAATTTCGAGTGCATCTTCCGCTGTTTTGAGCTTCCGCTTCGCTTTTTCAGGCTACATACGCGATGGCGACAGCCTTTTTTGGAGGTTCTTCTGCTTCAGCAACTTGTCCGGCGTGATGTCGTTCGGACTGTTGTCTTCGCCGGGGACGGGTTGTTTATCCAAGTTGCCCTGTTCGGGCGGTTGCTCGATAGCATGTTCTTCGTCCACCGGTTCGCCCTGCTCTATGGCTGGGTCTCAGATGGCTGTTTTCTCCGCCGAGGTGGGTTTGAGCGCGCTTACGCCGCCGCTTTGATTGCTTTTCGAGGGAACGGTCCCTCGTTGCGTCCCTTTGTTCCTCGTCGTCGTTTCCTTTAGGTGTATCAACCATGTATACATCGTGAGATGGGGTGGTTGTCCAGTGGCCTATAGGTGCTGATTCCTGTTCGTCTCCTACATCGTCGTCCATACCATCGATGTCTTCGGAGTCGAAGTTAAGCATGTCGGTTAAATCATCGACAGTGGCTACAAAGTGGGTGGTGGGTGGGCATCGAATTTCTTCGTCGTCCGCATCCCAACCTTCCTGACCATAGTCCGGCCGGGGCTCTCCTGATAAAGAGAGAGACTTTAGTGAATTCAGAATGTCGCCGAAGGGCGAGTGTTGAAAAATGTCCGCGGCGGTGAACTCCATTATCGGCGCCCAATCAGATTCGATTAGCAGGGGCGCGGAAGGTTCGGAGTCCGGAAAGGAGTCCGGCACCTCGGAGTCACGAGCTTAGCAAAGGAAAGTATGGTGTTCGGCTCGATCGCCGTAGTGATTGCAGCCCCCGAGGCGGTGTCCAGCCACCCGTCCTCGGTAGGCGCAGTTGGCTCTGAGATAAGGGTCGGAGCGGACATTGGTGCGGCCTCCAGGACACTGTTCGGCGGCAGAGCTAGATCATGCCCATCGTAGCAGTGCGGCGCGCTTGGCTGTGGCTCGAATCCGTCGAAGATCAAGTCTCCGCGACGCCGGGCCGTGTAGTTCAAACTTCCAAATCTGACACGATGGCGGGCGTAGCTTTCAATCTGCTCCAGATGGCTGCTTAATTGGCCCGCAGCAGCAAAGTCACCAATCTGAAGATCTGCCCGAGGAGAAAAGTCTCACCCTGGACCGCGTCGTTGTTGATGATCGAAGAAGCCATCAGGCCTAAAGGTGACGACACAGAGGAACTCTCAACGAAAGCACCAATGTCGGTGTCAAAACTGGCGGATCTCGGGTAGGGGGTCCCGAACTGTGCGTCTAGGCGGATGGTAACAGGAGACAAGGGACACGATGTTTTTACCTGTGTTCGGGCCCTCTCGATGGAGGTAAAACCCTACTCCTGCTTGATTAATATTGATGATATGGGTAGTACAAGAGTAGATCTACCACGAGATCAGAGAGGCTAAACCCTAGAAGCTAGCCTATGGTATGGTTGTTGTTTGTCCTACGGACTAAAACCCTCCGGTTTATATAGACATCGAAGAGGGCTAGGGTTACACAGAGTCGGTTACAATGGAAGGAGATCTACATATCCGTATCGCCAAGCTTGCCTTCCACGCCAAGGAAAGTCCCATCCGGACACGGGTCGAAGTCTTCAATCTTGTATCTTCATAGTCCATGAGTCCGACCAAAGGTCATAGTCCGGCCATCCGGACACCCCCTAATCCAGGACTCCCTCATGTACCCTCATATTCCCGGAGACGAGCTGCAACCGGCAATCGTCGGAACTGCAACCATCTTTACAAAATGCTACGCACGGCTTCTTTATTGCTGGAACCACCAAATCGACGGTGGTGGAGCTGCAACCAACACTCGACGGAGCTGCAACCAGTGATACAAAATGCTACAACCGACCTTTTTTTGCGGGAATTAGAGAAAGAGTGGAGGCTGCGAATGGTGCAGGAGGAGCTGCAAACAGTACCCAAAAATGCTACAACCGTCGTCTGGAAGCTACCACCGGCTTCTAATAAAGCTTCAAACAGAGACGGAAAAGTTGTGGGCGGCCACCGCGCAAACTGAAAAGCTACAACCGCCCGCGAGATAGCTGCTACATGTCTTTTGAAAAGCTTCAACCGAGGAACGGCGAACGAATGATGGCGAGCGGCGGCGACGGGAGCTGAGTGGTTGTGCACGGGATGGTGCGACTCACGGCAGCGGCAACGCTGATTTTGCTGCAACCATTATCACTGTTTGCTATGACCGGCAGGATATTTTAATACATCCATCCATGACGTAGCTATGACTGGTGACGATGGCGATGATGTTTTTGCTGCAACTGTGGTCGCTTTTTGCTACGACTAGCGATATTTTTTGCTACGTCCCTTCAATGGTGCGACTAGTGGTCGTTGTTCCTGGAAACTCATGTGGCGAGTGGTGACAGCGGGGACGGCGGGCGGGACACCGGAATGTTGTAACCTTGGAGCATTGACTACAGGAATTTCATCCGGTCGACGGGGAAGTAGCAACCGAATCAATGACGTGTCTGCAACCTAAATCGAGAGCAGGGAGAGGTTCTTCGACGAGCACCGTCCCCGGAGACGATGCATGGCCTGACCGTGGCGACCAAGCGCACCATAATGGCGGCTTCTATTCCTGCGACAAGTTGCGGCAGGGAGGACGTGCTTCCGAAGCAACTGTCGTTGACCTGTATGAAGACGAGGGAAGAAAAAAGATGACGTGCACGGCCGGTCCAACTATTGGGCCGGCGCGCCCGCGCCTAGTACTTGCCAAAATTTAAGCAACTTGTTTCCGAGGCTATAGATGGCACATACTGTTTTTCTTTAATTATTCTACAAAATCTTTTTTATACTGTAGCTTCTGTTGTGTATTATCCTTTTTTAGAAGGTGTTGTGTATTATCATGTCCATGATTTTAACATACCTAAAGATAAGGACACCAATATTACGAGGACGTTCGGTGGGAGCCCTTCCCAAACCGAATGAATTGTTCCCCGGAGCATGCGGAAACGATCGAACGATTTCGTTCGGAGTGAAAGCCTCCCAGCGTGAACCCTTCTGACGCTCGTGCTAGCATGCCAAACATGCCCATTTTGGTATTAAAAACACTAAAACCAGAAAACTAACTAAAAACTGTGAAAAAAACCGACAGTAAAAATCACACACAAATCTAGAAAATTTGTATAGAAAAGTTGATGTAAAATATATAAAAATTGCCATGGATTAGATGATAAAATTGCACTGTTATACTTTTTAAAACAATCACACAAACGGGGGGGACTCCGGACAGTTCGCGAACTCGCGACTTTGGTCAAGTCGCATTCCCCCACTCTCGTCTTTTTGTGTGAGACGAGACAGTCTGCTAGCAAGATGAAGAGGTATCGCTCAAGATTGGCCTGAAGGGCTTTGATGGTGTTGATTCTAGTGGTAATAGTGGAGGTTTGGCACTGTTTTGGCATGAGGATCTGACGGTGGATGTTAAAATGCCCGCTGTATGGATGTTCATGTACAAGCTGGGCCGGATGAACAACCGTGGAGACTGACTTGTGTGTATGGTGAACCGCGGGTGGAGGATCGTCCTCTTATGTGGTCTTTGATGCAGAACCTTTGTGCCAATTCAGATTTACCATGGCTGGTGGTGGGTGACTTCAACGAATGTATGTGGGATTTCGAGCATTTTTCCCTAAACACGAGAGCACCAGTTCAGATGCAATTATTCCGGGATGTCCTGGAGACGTGTGACTTGGCCGATCTGGGTTTTACTGGTGTCCCGTACACATACGATAATAAGAGAAGCGGGCACGCAAACGTGAAAGTTCGTCTGGATAGGGCGGTTGCGAATCCGGCTTGGAGGAATATTTTCTTTAACACCTTAGTACACCACCTTGCTTCCCCCTGTTCGGATCATGTGCCTGTTCATGTGTGTTGTGATGATGTGGGTGATAGGCCAACGAAGCCAAGGCGTAGGCAGTATGAGATTATGTGGGAAAGAGACCCTGCGCTCCGGGACTTGATTGCGAAGGCCTGGCTGGAGGCGGGAGAGAAGGCATCCATAGGGGACGTGCATGCGGCTTTAAGGGATACTATGAAAACGTTGTGCAAGTGGAGTAAGGAAAACTTTTGCAGTGTAGCTCGGGAAATTGAAAAGTCACGGACACAGCTTGAGGAACTCATGTTGATGAATGCGCATAGATGTGAGATTCGTGAAGGTAACGGATAAAATGAATGAGTTACTTTACAGAGAAGAGTTAATGTGGATGCAACGATCCCAGACATTTGGCTCAAGGAAGGGACCAAATACAATTTTTTCAATCAAAGGCTGTGTGGAGAGCTAGAAAGAACCGTATAAAAAAACTAGAAGACACTAGTGGTCGGATCTTCACGGGGGAAGAAGCTATGGGCCGAGTAGCAATGGATTACTTCAAGAACATCTTTACTTCTGTTCCTTCGGTTGATCCAAGCCCAATCATTAATCTAGTTCAATCTGTTACTGATGAAGATACAAACGCATCTTTGTGTGCTGATTTTACTGAGGAGATTTCGGATGCTTTATTTCAAATCGGGCCTTTAAAGGCACCGGGCCCGGATGGATTTCCGGCACGGTTTTTCCAGAGGAATTGGGGCACTGTTAAGGAGAGTATTGTGGCAGCGGTCCAGGAGTTTTTTCGGACAGGAGTAATGCCGGTTGAGGTAAACAACACTAATATACTCCTAATTCCAAAAATTAAGAACCCTGTTAAGATTACAGATTTCTGGCCAAATACTCTGTAATGTAATCTATAAGGTGGTTTCCAAGTGCCTTGTTAACCGGTTGAGGCCGGTGTTGGATGGCATTATTTCTCCCACGCAAAGTGCTTTTATTCCTGGGAGAATGATAACGGATAACTCTTTGATTGCTTTTGAATGTATTCATCATATCAAGCAGGAAAAGGATCCTACAAGGAGTTTTTGTGCCTATAAGCTGGACCTATCCAAAGCTTATGATCGAGTTGATTGGGATTACCTTAAGCAAATGATGCAAAAGCTTGGCTTTGCTCATCGGTGGGTTGACTGGATAATGTCATGCGTAACCTCGGTGAGATATTCAATAAAATTTAATGGAGCCATCTCTGATTCATTTGCACTGTCTTGTGGACTACGGCAAGGTGATCCTTTATCCCCATACTTATTTCTACTGGTGGCTGATGGTTTGTCAATTCTGTTTAACAATGGGATAAACTCAGCTGAGTTGTCCCCGTTGAAGATCACGAGGAGAGCCCCTGGAATATCGCATCTATTATTCGCAGATGACACTCTCTTATTCTTTAAGGCCACTGGGCAACAGGCGAATACTGTTAAGCAAATTATTAAGACTTATGAGCAAGCCACGGGCCAACTGTTGAATCCGGCAAAATCCTCTATCCTTTTTGGAGATTCTTGCCCGACAAGTATAGCAGCTGAAATAAAGGGTGTGTTGGAGGTGGTCAGCTCGGGTTTTGAGGAGAAATATTTGGGTTTACCAACGCCGGATGGCCGGCTTACCAAAGGTAAGCTTCAAAATCTGCAGGAGAAAGTTAGTAAAAGGTTGTTTGCGTTCGATGGGCATCCAACACAGGCTGGGAAGGAAACATTGATAAAATCTCTAGCGCAGGCGATCCCCACCTTTATTATGAGTGTTTTTAAGATACCACTGGGTGTCCGTGGATTTATTTGAACCGCATGATCCGTAACTATTTTTGGGGTTCAGAGAAGGGAAAGCGTAAAACGCATTGGTATGCTTGGGAGAAAATGTTGCGAGCAAAAGCACAAGGAGGGCTTGGATTTAGGGATTTCAGACTCTTTAATCAAGCATTGCTTGCAAGGCAATCGTGGCGATTGCTGATCCATCCTGACAGTCTGTGTGCAAGGTTGCTAAAGGCAAAATACTACCCGAATGGGAGGCTAGAGGATACTGTTTTTTCGGGTAACCCCTCTCAGTCATGGCAAGGGGTCTGTCATGGGCTTGAGTTGCTAAAGAAAGGGCTTGTGTGGCAGATAGCGAATGGCCAGAATGTGAGAATATGGCGTGACCAATGGTTAATGAGAGGCAACACAAACTCTCTGCTTTCCAGAAGAGGCCAGTGCCGCCTAAGATGGGTGGCTGAGTTACTTGATCACAATGGCAACTGGGATTTTCAAAAGCTCCAACAATTCTTCTTACCGACTGACATGGCACAGATCTGCAAGATAAAACCCTGGCCACGGCTTGGGGAGGATTTTCTGGCGTGGGCGCCTGAGAGGAGTGGAGTTTTCACAGTTAAGAGCGCTTATTGGCTTGCTGCAAATGAAATGCTACAACCATCGATACCTTTGTCGAGCTCTGTTGCGGATAGTAGCAGGGAAGTGTGGAAGCATATCTGGTCTTGTCCGGCCCCGCCTAAGGTTAAGTCGTTTGCTTGGCGATTAGCAACGAACTCTCTGGCGACGTGGAAGAACAAGAAGCGGAGAACCTTGGAGGAACGGGACACTTGCCCAGTCTGTGGTAGAGAAGTTGAGGACTCGTTTCATGTGTTTTGTGCATGTGATAATGCTCAGCAGCTTTGGTGTGCAATGGCGACGGTGTGGGAGCTGCCCAAACTCACAGATATAAAACGGCATGATGACTGGTTCATACAGGTAATCTGCGAAGCTGAAGTACAACAATGTGTCCTTTTAATTATGCTCTTATGGAGAATTTGGCACGTCAGAAACGAAGTTGTCCATGCAAAGTCGGCTCCTCCTGTGGATGTATCTGCCCGGTTCCTGAAGAGTTATTTGAATTCTTTGGCAAGCTTGACCACTAACCAAGATGCTGATTATGCCAAGGGCAACATAGTTCCTGCTCAGTGCCTCCTAGAATCGAGCGTGGTCCGCGATGTACAGATACAAAACATTACCCCTTGGATCCCCCCAAGCGAAGGAAGAGTGAAGCTAAATACGGATGGTTCTGTCTTGAATGGTAATGCGGGAACTGGTATGGTTTTGCGGGATCATGTTGGAAATATTATCTTCAGTGCTTGTAGATTTGTTTGCGATTGTGAAGATGTACTCGAGTCTGAGATATTGGCCATCAAGGAGGGCATCAGTTTGGCGTTGCAATGGAGCTCTCTTCCTATAGATATTGAGTCTGATTGTCTCCAGGCCGTCCAAATGGTTAAGGATGCGGGTCGCAACTTTTCAAGATATGCCTTTATGATTGGAGAGATCAAGCAAAGTATGGGGGAACGGGACTCTTCTATTACTCATATCCGCCGCTCGGGCAATTGTGTTAGTCATGCCATGGCTAGTTTTGGTAGTGGGCAGGGTTGAACCATGGTTTGGCTCGGCTCAGCTCTTGATGAAGTCTTATATATTGCCTCGCGAGATTGTAATCCCATATGATTGAGTAATAAAAGAGTTATTTCGCAAAAAGAAAAACAATCACACACTAAAAACACAATTTTTTTTTTAAAAAATGTCATCATAGAGGACAACTCGCAAATTTTCAGGGTACTTTTCTTTTATGCTTTTTTGGGCGTGATTGTGCTGTTGCCCCAGCCGTCGTATTTGTTGTGTGTTGTAGTACTTGATTGTATGGATGTTTGCTTTATTTAGAGAGTGGGGCGAAAACCTATTTCAAGAGAAGATCTTAGTCGACCATTTCCCCCATATCTCAGTCGTTCTCGTCGGCAGTCCATTGCGGTGCGTCTCGATGATGCAATTTTTTAGAAGGACCCACTGAGCTCTATTAATCAAATTAGTCCCTTATATTTACAAGAAATAGACAATTGAACATTTATCTTTGAATGAGATATATTCCATCTGTTCCGTAATGTAGTATGTATCTATTTTTTGAAAAGTCAATATAGCATAACTTTTTTTGTAGAGAAAACTTCCATTTATTCATTTCAATCATGGCAGTTCAATGAACACCAGAAATAATAAAAAATTACATCTAAATCTGTAGACCACCTAGCGACAACTACGAGCACTTGAGCGAACTTTGACCAGGTTTAGGGAGAAAACTATGCATATCTGCAACGACAAATTCATTATCGGCGTCTCACCATTGCGGAGTGGAAGCATGTAGAGGAGCGGCTAGAGAAACGCTTGAGCAGCTGGAAAGGCAAGTTACTCTCAGTTGGAGGACGATTGGTTTTAATAAACTCTGTCCTCACAAATATGGTTCTCTATATGCTTTCATTCTTCCAGCTCCCAAAAGGGGTCTTGCAAAGACTGGACTATCTTAGGTCCAGGTTCTTTTGGCAAGGAGATGGTGAAAAGAAAAATATAGGCTGGCCAAATGGAGTGTGGTTTGTAGGCCGAAGACCAGGGCTGACCTCGTATTCATGACCTACAGGTCAAGAATGAGGCCCTACTTAGTAAATGGTTGTTCAAACTTCTTCTTGAGGATGGTGTTTGGCAAACCATGCTCATAATAAGTATATAGGCTAAAAGGCGGTGTCTCGGTATATTGGAAACCTGGAGACTCACACTTCGGGCCGCCTAATGGCGGTAAAGAAACACCTTTTTCGCTTTGGGTCTTTTCGCGATAAAGGACGGGTCGGAGATTCGTTTTGGGAAGACATCTGGCTAGGCAATGCTAGCCTCCGAGAACAATACCCAGCCTTATATAACATTGCATGCGATAAGAATAATACTATTGCGCAAGTGCTCAGCTCATCCCCGCCAAATATTACGTTCAGGCGGGATTTGATCGGCACCCGACTTATGTCATGGAATAATCTATTGTCCCGTCTGGATCGATTATCCTGACACAAGGTCGTGATGTGTTTCGCTGGAACCTTACTACATCGGGGTCTTTCACAGTAGACTCTATGTATCGTGCACTGACGCATTCTGAGGTACCGATGAGTAATAACAAAAAAAATTGGAAAGCGAAGGTACCACTTAAAGTCAAATATTCATGTGGTATCTCCGTAGGGGAGTTGTGCTAACAAAAGACAACCTCGCACGACGCAACTGGTCGGGAAGTAAGAAGTGTTGTTTTTGTATTCATGACGAGACAATTAAACACCTCTTTTTTCACTGTAAGTTTGCGCGTTCTACGTGATCAGCCATCCAAATAGCGTCAAATTTGTATCCGCCCACAAGTGTTGCCAATATTTTTGGTCATTGGCTGGACGGTATTTCAAATAGGTACAAAACGCTAATAAGGGTGGGAGCGTATGCCTTACTATGGTCGCTTTGACTATGTAGAAATGATGCTGTTTTTAATGACAAAACTGTTTCTCCTTTGCAGGTTATTTTTCGTTGTACGCACTAGCTTCGTACGTGGTGGTCGCTACAACGAGCGGAGTACCAACCGCTGTTTAAGGCGGTGTGTACGCTGTTGGAGCAGGTGGCTACGGAGGTTTTTACCCAACATGGATGGCAGCATAATCTCCGGCTCGGTCCACCATCTTTTTCGACATAGGCATAGTGTCGGTCTATGGACTCTACTGTTGCCGAATTGTCGGTCTTTTATCTTTCTGTTTATCAGACTACTCGTGTTTGGCTGTGTGCATCCTAGTTATGCAGAGACCGGGTGATACTCTTAATGCTTTGTATCACTTTGATCCTACATTTTAAGATAATAAAAGCGCCCTTTATCGAAAAAAATCTGCAACGACAAACATACAAAATATGAAAAATTAACTCAGGATGTATCCGATGATATGTATTTGATATTGTAAATGGAAATATATTTCTCTTTAAACATATGGTCAAAGTTCGCAAAGTTTGACTTTTGAAAAAAAAACTATACGCGCCACATTATGAAACGGTTGGAGTATTTCGTTGAACCTGAATGTTACTACACACCACAGATCCTCGTATATATGATATGCTTTAGCAAAACCGTAATAAGATAAGTATATTCTGTTGCATAACCATGTTGTTACACCGCTGCTGTAAACAGTAAAGATACAGAGTATTATACAGTAGCTATCCTTATTTAATTCCATAGATATACTGCTAGTACACAGTGCACAGGTAATAATCATATGGTGTTGCAGTCTGCTTTCTGGAAAGATATCTGGTGGTTCTCAAGATCGTACAGCACATGCATATCCTGCTGCATATAGCTGCCGATAATGGTCGTTCGGTTCATGGGCGGCTCCAGGGTCGCCGAGTTGATGACCATCATACACGACGTCGACTCCCGGTCCATGGGCGCCCAGATATTCTCCGCTGGGATCGTCAAATCCTCGCCGCCATCTTGGAAATGAAGCACCATCGGCGGCGCAAGCCTGCGGACGTCCGCTCCCGCCACGCACAGCTCCAGCCAGTCCACCGGCGACGCCACCAGGCGACCGCCCAGCTGCCGCGACACCTCTTGAATGAGCTCCTTGTAGGCCACGTCGACGAGGGACATGAATGGGAAGTTGGAGTCGACGATCACGCCGAGCGCCGGAAACGGGATGTTCAGCCAAGCTCTGCCAACCGACATGCCGGACACGAGCAGGTAGTAGAACGAAGAGAAAGGAACGCCGAGATTTCGGTACGGGACGGACGTCACCGGCGTGTCGCCGCTCAGCCCGGCCGACGGGCCGATGAAGAGGGTGCTCGAGCCGACCTTGCCGCCGAAGAACCGGGTGAGGCAGTACGAAAACCGGGTGGCGCCAAGCTGGGTGACGAGCGACAGGTCGCCGTAACCCAGGCCGATGAGGCCCGACGCGCCGTCGAGCGCTATCCGCACGGAGTTGTTCGTCTCCGTGATGCAGCCGAAGGCGATGTTGGCCGTGGTCGTCCCGAAAGTGAACTTCTCTCTGCGCAGCACCCCAGCGATGCCCACTTCGCCGTAGCTCGCCCGGACAGTACACGTGCCGCCGTGGCCGCCCGCGCACCGCTGCTTCTCGTACGCGTTGTCGTCGGCGCACAGGGAGCTGTTGCAGGGGACGGCTCTGCCGGTGCTCGACAGGGAGAAGTCGTAGTACTCGAGGTTCTGGGCGAAGCAGTTGGGCCTACACGTCATGCATTGGGTCCACACCAGGACGCTGCTGGTGTCGATGACGCCCTGCACGGCTTGCGGCGGGTCGCCGATGGAAAACTCGGCGATGTAGTCCCCCACCCCCCGAGAGGTGAAGGGCACGGCGACCCCGCTAAGTAACTCAAGGCGCCGCTGGAGGCGCACGCCGGCGCGGCGCAGCCGCTCCGCCGTCGTGATGTTGGCGTCGGCATCGACATGCTTGAGCTGAATGCGAACGCCGGTGCCCGTGGGCAGAGTTGTCGAGGCGCATAAGAGGAGGAGGAAGGTAGATAATATCCTCATTTTGTGCTTATCTTACATATTATGTTCTTGTGTCTAATATAGGGCTTACTGTAAGCAACCAGCAATCTGTTTTGACAAGGGCGACTCCACCATTCAACAACAATCCGTTTCAACTATAAATCCGTTTGAACAACAAAATAATGCCATCTTTGTGTGAACTGGGAGTAGTTTGCGTTGTGAACTCTCGATGCCCTGAGCTCGTCATCACCATTTCCCCTCTGCATCGGCAGAGCACAAGATCAGCATTTCTCAAGAAAGAAGTCACTGCCTATGACTGAACATAAACGGTAAGATAGCAGTAGCAGAACATCGATGTCAGTGGTGTTGCTACTGCATCTTCATGAACCGCCGTTAACAGAACATCTTCACACCGAATTTTGTTAGGGTCCCAAATGCGTGCATACGTTAGGGCCAAATCCGGCTATTTAAGCCGAAGGGCGAGCCCCAACCCCAGCCACTCTCAGTTCCACCCTTATCTCCCGTCCGCGCCGCCACTCGCATCCGCTCCGAGCTTGTCATCCAGTCCCAACTGCTCCGAGCTCGCCGTTAGCCATGCTCCACCGCCGGATCACCACCTACGCCATGCTCACTCCGCGGTGTCGGTTGGAGCTCTCCTAATGAACATCCAAGCACGGTGTGCCGCTCGCATTGCAGTCGGCTTCCTCCAGACTCTCCAGAGCAAGAGGAGGAGGAGGCGAAGCAGTAGCGCGCCGGAGCAGGAGACGCCGGACGAGAGATGGAGGACGACGAGGAGGAGGAAGACAAGGAGGATCCGGCGCCTCCTGCTACCGGATTCGACATGGGCGAAGCGCTGGCCGAGTTCAAGGTGCCCAAGAGAAGGAGGCAGCAAAGCAGCAGGCTTTCCTCGACAACATCCAGTCAGAGCTCGAGGTTGTGACAAACCGCCGCTACATCCGCCGGGCGGACACGGATCTGGATGAAGACCTTGCGGACCTAGACTCTGGAGAGGATCTAGAGTAGCGGGCCGCGATCAGCGACAAGGAGGCTGGTCCGACCGGTACTATCGGCACGAAGGCCGTCCACATCTCCAATGATGAGGAGTGTAGTTTTATCTATGCAACGTAATACTTTGCTTATTCGTGGTGTATGGTGTAGTATGGATTTAGAGTGTGATATTTGAGGTTTGTGGTTGCAGTGGATGAAAAATGAGGGGTGACCGGCCCTGTTTGCGAACACGTCCGCGGACATATGAAGGGTCATTTTTGAGGAGTCCGGTTGTAGATGCTCTAACTGACAAAAAAAACTTTTGTTGCTAGGAGTTTCTTTTTTGAGGGAAACAGCAGGACTCTGCTGTGTATTTTTATTGATTTTCAAATAAATGAGTACAAATAGTCCAATAAAAGGAAAAAAGAACTATACATCAAAAAGAAAGGAAATCCTAGGAAAGCTAAGAAGGTCAAACAAGTATACATTACATACAAACAACAAAACACAACACAAAAGGAAATACAATCGCATGATCAGCCAATTATCTGAACATAGCCACCCAAGCCTCCATTCCGGAGTATTCCTGTCTTCGAGCTCTGTGGATGAGCCATTTCATCTCTTCCTTGAACTTGCGCCTGGTAGCATATAGGTTTGGTGGTATCTTCTTGAATATGAAATCATTCCTTGTTGTCCATATCGCCCAGGAGACCAGGATTATGATTTCCAGAGCAAAAGGCAAATTGATAAGAAGTTTTAGATGATCCACTTCATTCTGAATATTTGTGTGCTGGGGCTGCCAAGAGGGGCACACATATTGCCAACAGAGTTGAGCATATGGGCACTGGAAGAAGAGATGATCTCTTGTTTCTAGGGAGCGATGATTACACATCACACATGTGTAATCTTTGATGAAGAAATTTTTTCGGTGTAGCATAGCTCTAGTGTTTAATCTGTTAAAGATCAAAAGCCAATAGAAGATCTTGTGTCTTAGTTGGCAGCAGGTTTTCCATAACCATTTAACCACTAGAATGGGCTCTGGATGATTGACTATCAATTTATATGCCTTTGAGACGCTATAGACAGATGCTCCTTGTGGTAATTGCCATATGTCATGCTCTGTAACTAACTCAGTATTATGCAACAATATTTCCATTTGTTGGAATTCCTCATAAGCTTCTTCTGAGAAAGGAACATGGAAGTGTGAAGCTAAATCGTCCAAGCTTCCCGTCTTGTGGACTGAAATATTCTGATTCTGTGAGAAGGAAAAAAGGTGTGGCCATAAACCCCTTTTGGGTAAATCATTCCATTCATCATACCAAAAGGAGAGAGACTTTCCATCCTGCAAGAAGAATGTATTGCATGCTCCTTATAATCGTGGAGAAGTTTAAGACAGTCCCTCCACCAGAAGGAGCAGCATTGGGGATTAATTGGAGTGTATCCCTCAGGATAATATATTTCCCAAACCAGATGCACCCATGGGATGTCTGCATGATTGATGAATTTATGCAGCATTTTCATTAATAAGCATTTGTTTTGAAGCCACAAGTTCAGAATACCCAAACCGCCTTTGTCCTTAGGTCGACAAATCATATCACATGCTGCTAAAGGTGGGTTTTCTTTTCTAGATCTTTCCCTCTCCAAAAAAGATTTCTTTTGTATTTATCAATTTGCTCAATAATACCTTTATAAAGTAGCAGACAGCTCATGAGAAAAGTTGGCAAAGAAGAAAAGACAGCGTTGACCATCAGGAGTCTCCCATCATAGCTTAAATACTGAGAACATGTAGAAAGCCTCTTATGAATCCTCCCAATGAGATACATGAAGTGCTCCATTTTAGGTTTGGTAAAACAAAGTGGTGTTCCCAAATAGGTAAAAGGGAACTTACCAATTGCACAACCCAAGATAGCAGAAAGCATTTGTATCTGTTCCTCTTCCACATTGATGGGAATCATGTTGGATTTTTGGAAATTGACTTGAAGACCCGAGGCATTAGAGAAGATGCCTAGCAAGTGCTTGAGATGTTCTAGCTGATTGGAGCAAGCAGGCATGATAATCAAAGTATCGTCCGCATATTAAAGAATGAGAAAATCTGGGCATGACTGAAACTGAATGGATGGCTGAATGAGCTCTTTATGCATAGCATCATTAAGAATGGTTTGGAGAAAATCTGCAGCCAAAACAAATAGCAAAGGGGAAAGGGGATCCCCCTGTCTCACACCTCGTCTACATTTAAATTGAGATCCAGGTATGCCATTGAGAAGGACAGATGATGTAGCAGAGCCAAGAATTTGCTTGATCCAAGAACACCAAGTGTCTCCAAAACCTTTTCTCTTAAGAATTGCTAGAATCATACCATGTTCCATCTTATCAAATGCTTTCTCAAAATCTAACTTGAGAACAATAGTTGGCTTCTTACTTTTATGACATTGAAATAGAAACTCATATGCCCACGCAATACAGTCTTGAATCGTCCTTGATTTGAGAAACCCATATTGATTAGTGTGCACTAATTCCAATATGACTGATTGCAATCTATTAGCTAAAATTTTTGTCAAGAGTTTAATGGTGCAGCTTAAGAGTGATATTGGCCTAAAATCATTGACCCCAGAAGCATCGGCTTCTTGGGAATTAGAGTGATGTATGAACTATTTATGCTTTCAAGACACAGATCTCCTTTATGAAATTGATCACAAAGATCATAAAAATCCTGCTTGATTATAGGCCAACATTTCTTGATAAAATCTGTATTAAACCCATCCGGTCCAGGAGATTTGTGGGATGGGAGATCTTTAATGACTGCATCAATTTCATCTTTTGTGAAGGGGTTTTCCAGGAAAGACAGATCATTACGAGCCTGTATTAAATTCAGCATATCATCAGGAATGTCAAAGGAACCAGATTGTCAAGCCTCGTGTAATATATTGGCCTTGGCCTGATGCCCAAAAACTTCAACACCATCAGAGCCCACAAGAGAAGTGATGCAGTTGTTTCTGTGCTGAATAGAGGCTAAAGCATGAAAAAAAAATCTGAGTTTTCACTACCTAAAGTTACCCATATAATCTTGCCTCGTTGACGCAAGTACTCCTTCTGCTGAGAGAGCAATTTCTCCAAGTGAAGTTTGAGAGCCTTTCTGAAAGAAGATTCAAAGTTGTATAAATCTCTGGATTGTTCAACAGTATCCAGCATAGCAATCAGGGCATTGATAGATAATATATCATCTTTATGATTGGAGAGTGTTTTGGCCCATTGTTTCAAACTTTTGCGCAAGATTTTCATTTTTGCATTAATCCTCTTTGCAGCATCTGGATAATGAATACTTTGCTTCCAAACTGACTCAACCAGGGGTAAGAAACTTTCATGATCCATCCACCAATTTTCGAACCTAAACACATTGCTTCTGGGCATGGAATTCTGAATAGAAATAATGCATGGTATATGATCAGAGGTTGTCATTGCCATAGGAGCCATAGTATTTGGATAGGTAATGGTCCAGGCAGAAGATGTGAAAACCCAGTCTAACTTCTCTAAGAGTGGGCAATCCTGCATGTTGCTCCAAGTATATTTTCTCCCCTTCAAAGGAATCTCAATCAAACCCAACTGGCTAATAGCGGCATTGAAATGCAACATGTTCGAAATTTTACCACCTAGTTTGTTTCTATCATCGGGACTCCTAATGAGATTAAAATCTCCTACCAAAAGCCAATCAGCATCCTCTAGAATGTGAATGCCTTCTAACCAGCCCAAGAACTCTGTTTTCTTGTCATCTTGACATGGAGCATAAACATTTGTTAGTGTCCAACAACTACCACACTTGGTAGATTGTAGACCAACAAAAACTGCATAACTATTCTGGAATAAGAGTTCCCCTTTGAAGTGTGCAGAGATCCAAATAGTAAGAATTCCCCCAAACCGACCAATAGAAGGTGTGTAGGCGAAAGCATCAAATCATGGGGAACAAAAGTTCCTGATGAAAGAGATATCAATATTTTCCTTCTTAGTTTCCTGGAAACATACTATGGAACAACCACTTTCAGAAATCTTATTATGTATATGCAACCATTTGTCTGGGGAGTTAAGCCCTCTAATATTCCATTTTACTACTTTCCAGTGTTGCTTATTCATTATGATGGTATTGAGAAAACAAGAGACAGGTGCCCCATGGACCACTGAACCAGTCCCACAGGGAATGAGTGTCACTATCAACCGAATGGACAGGGCCAATTCTAACACATCCATAGACATGCAAAGTAAAAGCATACATCATAGCCTGGATCGGACCGGACCTGCAAAAGTCAACAGACAGAACATCTAAACTGGTCCAAATAGAGATAACATAACTGTTGGGGAACGTTGCAGAAAATAAAAAAAATTCCTACAGTTTCACCAAGATCTATCTATGAGTTCATCTAGCAACGAGTGATAGGAGTGCATCTACATACCTTTGTAGATCGCGAGCGGAAGCGTTCAAGAGAATGAGGTTGAGGGAGTTGTACTCGTCGTGATCCAAATCACCGATGACTGAGTGCCGAACGGACGGCACCTCCACGTTCAACACACGTACGGTTGGGGAAGACGTCTCCTCATTCTTGATCCAGCAAGGGGGAAGGAGAGGTTGATGGAGACCAAGCAGCACGACGGTGTGGTGGTGGATGCAGCAGGGATCTCGGCATGGCTTCGCCAAGCTCTACGGAGGAGGAGGAGGTGTTGGAGTGGGAGAGGGAGGTGCCAGGGGCATGGGTGCGGCTGCCCTCCCTCCCCCTCTTTATATAGGCCCCCAAGGGGGAGGGGGCGCCGGCCCTGGAGATGGGATCTCCCAAGGGGGGCGGCGGCCAGGGGGGTGGAGTGCCCCCCAAGGCAAGTGGAGGCGCCCCCTCCCCAAGGGTTCCCAACCCTAGGCGCAGGGGGGCCCAAGGGGCGCACCAGCCCACCAGGCTGGTTCCTCCCACTTCAGCCCATGGGGCCCTCACAGGATAGGTGGCCCCACCCGGTGGACCTCAGACCCTTTCGGTGGTCCCAGACAATACGGTGACCCCGAAACTTTCCCGATGGTCAAACTCGACTTCCCATATATAATTCTTTACCTCCGGACCATTCCGAAACTCCTCGTGACGTCCGGGATCTCATCCGGACTCGAACAACTTTCGTTTGCTGCATACTAATATCTCTACAACCCTAGCGCCACCGAACCTTATGTGTAGACCTCACGGGTTCGGGAGACACGTAGACATGACCGAGACGGCTCTCGGCCAATAACCAACAGCGGGATCTCGATACCCATGTTGGCTCTACATGCTCCTCGATGATCTCATCGGATGAACCACGATGTCGAGGATTCAAGCAACCCCGTGATACAATTACCTTTGTCAATCGGTAAGACGTTACTTGCCCGAGATTCGATCGTCGGTATCCCAATACCTCGCTCAATCTCGTTATCGCAGGTCACTTTACTTCGTACCGTAATGCATGATCCCGTGACCAAACACTTGGTCACTTTGAGCTCATTATGATGATGCATTACCGAAAGTGGGCCCAGAGATACCTCTCCGCCATACAGAGTGACAAATCCCGGTCTCGATCCGCTTCAACCCAATGTACACTTTTGGAGATACCCGTAGTATACCTTTATAGTCACCCGATTCGCTATGGCGCGTTTGGTACACCCAAAGTACTCCTACGGTATCCGGAGTTACACGATCTCATGGTCTAAGGAAAATATACTTGACATTGGAAAAGCTCTAGCAAACGAACTACACGATCTTGTGCTATGCTTAGGATTGTCTTGTCCATCACATCATTCACCTAATGATGTGACCCCGTTATCAACGACATCCAATGTCCATAGTCAGGAAACCATGACTATCAGTTGATCAACGAGATAGTCAACTAGAGGCTTACTAGGGACATGTTGGTGTCTATGTATTCACACATGTATTACGATTTCCGGATAATACAATTATAGCATGACTAAAAGACAATTATCATGAACAAGGAAATATAATAATAATCCTTTTATTATTGCCTCTAGGGCATATTTCCAACAGCCTCCCACTTGCACTAGAGTCAATAATCTAGTTACATTGTGATGAATCGAACACCCATAGAGTTCTGGTGTTGATCATGTTTTGCTCGCGAAAGAGATTTAGTAAACGGATCTGAGACATTCAGATCCGTATGCACTTTGCAAATTTCTATGTCTCCATCTTGAACATTTTCATGAATGGAGTTGAAGCGACGCTTGATGTGCCTGGTCTTCTTGTGAAACCTGGGCTCCTTGGCAAGTGCAATAGCTCCAAAGGTTGTCACAGATGAGTTTGATCGGCCCCGACGCATTAGGTATGACTCCTAGGTCGGTGATGAACTCCTTCACCCAAATTGCTTCATGCGCTGCCTCCGAGGCTGCCATGTACTCCGCTTCACATGTAGATCCCGCCACGACGCTCGCTTGCAAATGCACCGCATCTACCATCGCCCACCATTCAACATATAAACGTATCCGGTTTGTGACTTAGAGTCATCCAGATCCGTGTTGAAGCTAGCGTCGACGTAACCCTTTACGATGAGCTCTTCGTCACCTCCATAAACGAGAAACATGTCCTTAGTCCTTTTCAGGTACTTCAGGATATTCTTGACCGTTGTCCAAAGGTTCCTTGCCGAGATTACTTTGGTATCTTCCTACCAAACTTACGGCAAGGTTTACATCAGGTCCTGCACACAAGATGGCATACATAATAGACCCTATGGCTGAGGCATAGGGATGACACTCATCTCTTCTATATCTTCTCGCTTGGGTCGGACATTGAGCTGAGCTCAATTTCACACCTTGCAACATGTAAGAACCTATTCTTAGACTCGATACATATTGAACTTCTTCAATATCTTATCAAGGTATGTGCTTTGTGAAAGACCTATGAGGCGCCTCGATCTATCTCTATAGATCTTGATGCCTAATATATAAGCAGCTTCTCCAAGGTCCTTCATTGAAAAACTCTTATTCAAGTAGGCCTTAATGTTGTCCAAAGTTCTATATCATTTCCCATCAAAAGTATGTCATCTACATATAATATGAGAAATGCTACAGAGCTCCCACTCACTTTCTTGTAAACGCAGCTTCTCCATAAGTCTGCATAAACCTAAACGCTTTTGATCATCTCATCAAAGCGAATGTTCCAACTCCGAGATGCTTGCACCAGCCCATAAATGGATCGCTGGAGCTTGCATACCTTGTTAGCATTCTTAGGGTCGACAAAACCTTCGCTGCATCATATACGCTTCTTCCTTAAGATAGCCGTTAAGGAATGCCGCTTTTGACGCCCATTTGCCATATCTCATAATCATAGTATGCGGCAATTGCTAACATGATTCGGACGGACTTCAGCTTTGCTACGGGAGAGAAAGTCTCATCGTAGTTAACCCCTTGAACTTGCCGATAACCCTTAGCGACAAGTCGAGCTTTATAGATGGTAACATTGCCATCCGCTGGCCCGCCTTCTTCTTAAAGATCCATTTGTTTTCTATCGCCGTCGATCATCGTGCAAGTTTGTCAAAGTCCATACTTTGTTTTCATACATGGATCCTATCTCGGATTGCATGGCTTCAAGCCATTTGTTGGAATCTGGGCCCGCCATCGCTTCTTCATAGTTCAAAGGTTCACCGTTGTTCAACGACATGATTTCCGGTGACAGGGTTGCCATACCAACCGGTGTGGAACGTGTCCTTGTGGACCTACTAAGTTCAAGAGCAACTTGATCCAAGTACCTTGATCATCATCATTAATTTCCTCTCCAGTCTGGTGTAGGCACCACAGAACATTTTCCCGAGCCGCACTACTTTCCGTTCAAGAGGTAGTACTTCATCGAAGTTCTACTTTCCTCCCACTTACTCCTTTCGAGAGAAACTCTTTTTCCGTAAAGGATCCGTTCTTGGCAACAAAGATCTTGCTTCGGATCTAAGGTAGAAGGTATACCCAATGGTTTCCTTGGGGTATCCTATGAAGACGAGATTTTTCTCGACTTGGGTTCGAGCTTTTCAGTGTTGAAGTTTCTTGACATAAGCATCGCATCCCCAAACTTTTAGAAACCACAGCTTAGGGTTTCTTCCCAAACCATAATTCATACGGTGTCGCCTCAACGGATTTAGACGGTGCCCTATTTAAAGTGAATGTAGCTGTCTCTAGAGCGTATCCCTAAAATGATAGCAAGAATCAAGAAGAGACATCATAGATCGCACGATATCCAATAGAGTGCGACACGACGCTCGGACACACCGCTATGCCGAGGTGTTCCAGCGGCGTGAGTTGTGAAACGATTCCACATTTCCTTAAGTGCGTACCAAAGTCGTGGACTTATATATTCTCCTCCACGATCTGATCAGAAGAACTTTATTTTCGGTCTCGGTGATTCTCTACCTCATTCTTAAATTCCTTGAACTTTTCAAAGGTCTCAGACTTGTGTTTCATCAAGTAGACATACCCATATCTACTTAAGTCATCAGTGAGAGTGAGAACATAACGATATCCTCCACGAGCCTCAACGCTCATTGGACCGCACACATCGCATGTATGATTTCCAATAAGTTGGTTGCTCGCCCATTGTTCCGGAGAACGGAGTCTTGGTCATTTTGCCCATAAGGCATGGTTCGCATGTGTCAAATGATTCATAATCGAGAGACTCTAAAAGTCCATCAAGCATGGAGCTTCTTCATGCGCTTGACACCAATGTGACCAAAGGCGGCAAAGTGCACAAGTATGTGGGACTATCGTTATCAACTTTACATCTTTTGGTATTCACACTATGAATATGTGTAACATCACGTTCGAGATTCATTAAGAATAAATCATTGACCGTCGGGGCATGACCATAAAACATATCTCTCATATAAATAGAACAACTATTATTCTCGGATTTAAATTAGTAGCCATCTCGTATTAAACGAGATCCAGATACAATGTTCATGCTCAAACTTGGCACTAAATAACAATTATTGAGGTTTAAAACTAATCCCGTAGGTAAATGTAGAGGTAGCGTGTCGACGGCAATCACATCGACCTTGGAACCATTCCCGACGCCAAGATCGTCACCTCGCCCTTCGCCAGCCTCCGCTTATTCCGCAGCTCCTGCTTTGAGTTACAAATATGAGCAACGACACCGGTATCGAATACCCAGGAGCTACTACGAGTACTTGTAAGGTACACATCAATTACATGTATATCACATATACCTTTAGTGTTGCCGGCCTTCTTGTCCGCTAAGTATTTGGGGCAGTTCCGCCCAAAGGACTCCTTCCCTTTGCAATAAAAGCACCTACCTCAAGCTTGGGTCCATTCTTTGGACTGCTTCCGGCAATCGGCTTATCAGGCGCCGCAACATCCTTGCCGCCCTTCTTGAAGTTCTTCTTACCCTTGCCTTTCTTGAACTTAGTGGTTTTATTGACCATCAACACTTGATGTTCCTTCTTGATTTCTACCTCTGCCGACTTCAAAGATTGAAAAAACTTCAGGAATAGTTTTCACCATCCCCTGCATATTGTAGTTTATCACAAAGCTCTTGTAGCTTGGTGGGAGCGATCAAGGATTCTGTCAATGACCGCCTCGTCCGGAGGTTAATGTCCACTGGGACAAAGCGGTTGTGCAACCTGCACATTTTGAGTATGTGCTCACTGACAGAACTATTTTCCTCCATCTTACAACTATAGAACTTGTTGGAGACTTCATATCTCTCGACCCGGGCATGAGGTTGGAAAACCATTTTCAGCTCTTGGAAAATCTCATATGCTCCATGCTGCTCAAAACGCTTTTGGAGCCCCGATTCTAAGCTGTAAAGCATGCCACACTGAACTAGGGAGTAATCATCACTACGCCGATCGCCAAGCCGCTCATAACGCCTTGGTTCTCTAGGATGGGTGCTTCACCTAGCGTCCTTCTAGGACATATGCTTTCTTGGCAGCTATGAGGATGATCTCGTGTTCCCGGACCCAAAGTCCGTATAGTTGCTGCCATCATCTTTCAGCTTGGTTTTCTTTAGGAACGCTGAAGTTCATGTTGACATGAGCGCTGGCCATTTGATCTACAAGACATTTATGCAAAGGTTTTAGACTAAGTTCATGATAATTAAGTTCATCTAATCAAATTATTTAATGAACTCCCACTCAGATTAGACATCCCTCTAGTCATCTAAGTGTTACATGATCCGAGTTGATTCAGGCCGTGGTCCGATCATCACGTGAGACGGACTAGTCATCATCGGTGAACATCTCCATGTTGATCGATCTTTCATACGACTCATGTTCGACCTTTCGGTCTCTTGTGTTCCGAGGCCATGTCTGCATATGCTAGGCTCGCCAAGTTAACCTAAGTGTTTTGCATGTGTAAATCTGTCTTACACCCGTTGTATGTGAACGTTAGAATCTATCACACCCGATCATCACGTGGTGCTTCAGAACAACGAATCGTCGCAATGGCGCACGCTTAGGGGGAACACTTTCTTGAAATTATTATGAGGGATCATCTTATTTACTACCGTCGCTCTAAGTAAACAAGATGCAAAAACATGATAAACATCACATGCAATCAAATAATAGTGACATGATATGGCCAATATCATATAGCTCCTTTGATCTCCATCTTGGGGCTCCATGATCATCTTGTCACCGGCATGACACCATGATCTCCATCATCATGATCTCCATCATTGTGTCTCCATGGGGTTGCTTGCCAACTATTACTTCTACTACTATGGCTAACGATTTAGCAATAAAGTAAAGTAATTACATGGCGTTGAATCAATGACACGCAGGTCATACAATAATTAAGACAACTCCTATATTCTCGCCGTTGTCATACTCATCGACATGGAAGTCGTGATTCCTATTACAAGAACATGATCTCATACATCACAATATATCATTCATCATTCATCACAACTTTTGGCCATATCACATCACAAGGCAATTATCGCAAAAACAAGTTAGACGCCCTCTAATTGTTGTTGCATCTTTTACGTGGCTGCAATAGGGTTCTAGCATGAACGCTTTTCTTACCTACGTAAAAAGCCACAACATGATTTGTCAACTTCTATTTACCCTTCATAAGGACCCTTTTCATCGAATCCGCTCGAACTAAAGTGGAGAGACAGACACCGCTAGTCACCTTATGCAACTAGTGCATGTCGATGGTGGAACCTGCCTCACGTAAGCGCACGGTAAGGTCGGTCCGGCCGCTTCATCCCACAATACCGCTGAAGCAAAATAAGACTAGTAGTGGCAAGAAAGTTGACAACATCTACGCCCACAACAAATTGTGTTCTACTCGTGCAAAGAGAACTACGACAGACCTAGCTCATGATGCCACCGCTAGGAACGCTATGAAAATAAAAAATTCCTACGGTTTCACCAAGATCTATCTATGAGTTCATCTAGCAACGAGTGATAGGAGTGCATCTACATACCTTTGTAGATCGCGAGCGGAAGCGCTCAAGAGAACGTGGGGTTGAGGGAGTCGTACTGCCGTGATCCAAATCACCGATGACCGAGTGCCGAACGGACGGCACCTCCGCGTTCAACACACGTACGGTTGGGGAAGAAGTCTCCTCCTTCTTGATCCAGCAAGGGGGAAGGAGAGGTTGATGGAGATCTAGCAGCACGACGGTGTGGTGGTGGATGCACCAGGGATCTCGGCAGGGCTTCGCCAAGCTCTACGGAGGAGGAGGAGATGTTGGAGTGGGAGCGGGAGGCGCCAGGGGCATGGGTGCGGCTGCCCTCCCTCCCTCCTCTTTATATAGGCCCCCTGGGGGTGCGCCGACCCTGGATATGGGATCTCCCAAGGGGGGGGTGCGGCGAAAGGGGGTGGAGTGACCCCAAGGCAAGTGGAGGCGCCTCCCCTAGGGTTCCCAACCCTAGGCGTAGGGGGCCATGGGGGCGCACCAGCCCACTGTGTGGCTGGTTCCTCCCACTTCAGCCCATGGGGCCCTCCGGATAGGTGGCTCCCACCCGGTGGACTCCTCGACCCTTCCTATGGTCCCAAAGACAATACCAAAGGACCCCTAAACTTTCCCGATGGTCAAACCTCGACTTCCCATATATAATTCTTTACCTCGGACCATTCTCGAACTCCTCGTGACGTCCGGGATCTCATCCAGACTCCGAACAACTTTCGGTTTGCTGCATACTAATATCTCTACAACCCTAGCGCCACCGAACCTTATGTGTAGACCCTACGGGTTCGGGAGACACGTAGACATGACCGAGACGGCTCCTACCAATAACCAACAAATGCGGATCTGGATACCCATGTTGGCTCCCACATGCTCCTCGATGATCTCATCGGAAGAACCAAGAAGTCGAGGATTCAAGCAACCCCGTATACAATTCCCTTTGTCAATCGGTAATTAACATTCCCGAGATTCGATCGTCGTTATCCCAATACCTCGCTCAATCTCGCTATCGCAAGTCACTTTACTCGCACTGTAATGCATGATCCCGTGACCAAACACTTGGTCACTTTGAGCTGATTATGATGATGCATTACCGAAAGTGGGCCCAGAGATACCTCTCCGTCATACACGGAGTGACAAATCCCAGCCTCGATCCGTGTCAACCCAATGTACACTTTCGGAGATACCCGTAGTATACCTTTATAGTCACCCAAATTACGCTATGACGCTTGGTACACCCAAAGTACTCCTACGGTATCCGGAGTTACACGATCTCATGGTCTAAGGAAAAGATACTGACATTGGAAAAGCTCTAGCAAACGAACTACACGATCTTGTGCTATGCTTAGGATTGTCTTGTCCATCACATCATTCACCTAATGATGTGACCCCGTTATCAATCTATATCCAATGTCCATAGTCAGGAAACCATGACTATCAGTTGATCAACGACCTAGTCAACTAGAGGCTTACTAAGGACATGTTGGTGTCTATGTATTCACACATGTATTACGATTTCCGGATAATACAGTTATAGCATGAATAAAAGACAATTATCATGAACAAGGAAATATAATAATAATCCTTTTATTATTGCCTCTAGGGCATATTTCCAACAATGACATGTCCACATAATCATTTCCAAAAGCAAACTCCTTGCAAGGTACTTAAAATATGAAAGCAACATAAGGAAAGCTTCCAAAAGGGAAGATGCCCACTCTTCTTCTTGGGCTTGACATTCCTGTGTTCATCCACATTCTGCTTGGCTACCTTCTTTGCTTTCTTGGGCTGTGGCTGATCCTCAGCCAAACCAAATTTATCATAAAGATTTTTCACAATTTTCTTGTTAAGAGGTGGCTCCACCGCAGAACAAGCCAAACATTTTTTATCAAAGCATGTTTTTCCCTTGTAACCTTTATGAATGTGCTTGAGCCACTCCTGTGCACCTCTGATATAACCAGAGGTGTTTTAACATTTTTCTTTCGGGCATGAACCAGTGAAGTACTGAGCAGCTCGACCTGAACAAGTGGCGCAGTCTTAATGGCTTGAGGGGTGGAGAAACCTCTACTAACTTGCTGAGTAGCAGCCTGCGGGAAACACAATGTGGGTGCACTAGCTAGGCAAGTTGCAGGCATCACAAACTGTCTGAGTGAGGTAGACGAACAACCCTGTTGAAAAATTTCCCACAGTTTGGACTGTAGAATGGACCTAGCCCAGTCAAAATCCGCTGGTGATAGCAGTTTGGCTGTGAAGAAATCCACCCACTGAGCAGGGACAGACACATATGTCTAAGAGGAATCCATGGGGCAGAAGAATTTTGCCCATGCTTTTCCCCCTCCTGGGACACCGAGATCGAAAGAGCCAGATTGGAGACGTCTGTCTCTGTCTCTGCAAAATCTTGGTCTACATGAGAAGCAGTTGTGTCCTATTGCACTGGAGAAGGTACTACCAAAGCTGCTTGTGAGGCAACAGGAACATCTGAAGAAATGCTATGAACCCCCATCTCGATAACGTGAGCATCAGACTGATCAGTTCCATATGGGACCAAGACCTCACAGACAGGTTGATCATGTACTAGCTGCTTCCAACAAACCTCATCACAGACAAGCTACTCAATGGCTAACTTCTTCTGACCAACCTCATAGCAAGATGACTGCACTCCACTTCCTAGAGATGGAAGAGGTGGTGAAAGGGCAGGAAGAGCAGCAAAGTTAACCTGGTCCTGAATGATCACCATACCATGTTGTATGTTTTGAAAAGACTGATCATTCTCCTGCTTAATTGGAACCTGGACTAAATTATGTGGTTGAACAACAACATTGTCAGCATCCGGTACTGCAGAATGATCAGAATCAGAACTGAAGGTGACTGTTAAATCACTGTCACTGTCAGCACTTGGTAGGTTTAGATCAAAAGGTGCAACATTTTGTTCATCACCAGGGATTAATTGATTCTGAATTACAGGGTTGAGCATTTCCTGCAACTATTCAAATTCCATCTCGTCCAATTCATGCGGCTGCTGAAGATCATTGAGCTCAAGAAAGTCATTGGGCACCATATTATGGCCCTGAGCATTATGCTGCTGATGATGGGCATCATGATTTCCCCAAATGTGCTGCAAGTTCTGTCCAAACAGATTGTTCTGAGCTTGTGGTGCCCATCCTGGCCATAAATCCAGATGTGGTGGAGTAGGAATCTCCTGTGGGACAGGCATGGGATGCGGATTCCCTCCCATAGGGTTCAGATCATCCTCATCCGCTGGCAGAGCACTGCTACCTCTTGAGCATGCGTTGGTTTTTCTCTTGAAGAGGAAAGGGTGATGCAGCAAAGTAGCGTAAGTATTTCCCTCAGTTTTTGAGAACCAAGGTATCAATCCAGTAGGAGGCTCCTCAAAAGTCCCACGCACCTACACAAACAGACAAGAACCTCGCAACCAACACGATAAAGGGGTTGTCAATCCCTTCACGGAAACTTGCAAAAGTGAGATCTGATAGAGATAATAAATAAGATAAATGTTTTTGGTATTTTAATGATATAGATTGGAAAATTAAAGATGCAAATAAAAGTAGATGGAAAACTTATATGATAAAAGATAGACTCGGGGACCATAGGTTTCACTAGTGGCTTCTCTCAAGATAGCATAAGTATTACGATGGGTGAACAAATTACTGTCGAGCAATTGATAGAAAAGTGCATAGTGATGAGATTATATAGGCATGATCATGTATAGGCATCACGTCCGCAACAAGTAGATTGAAACAGTTCTGCATCTACTACTATTACTCCACACATCGACCGACTTCGCCTCGCATCTAGAGTATTAAGTTCATGAAGAAACAGAGTAACGATTAAGAAAGATGACATGATGTAGAGGGATAAACTCATGCAATATGATATAAACCCCATATTTTTATCCTCGATGGTAACAATACAATACGTGCCTTTTTGCTGCCCCTGTCACCGGGAAAGGACACCACAAGATTGAACCCAAAGCTAAGCACTTCTCCCATTGCAAGAAAGATCAATCTAGTAGGCCAAACCAAACTGATAATTCAAGAGACTTGCAAAGATAACTTAATCACACATGAAAGAATTCAGAGGAGATTCAAATATTTCATAGATAAACTTGATCATAAACCCACAATTCATCGGATCTCGACAAACACACCGCAAAAAGAGTTACATCTCATAGATCTCCAAGAAGATCGAGGAGAACTTTGTATTGAGATTCAAAGAGAGAGAAGAAGCCATCTAGCTAATAACTATGGACCCGAAGGTCTGTGATAAACTACTCACAACTCATCGGAGAGGCCTTGGAGATGATCCGTGGTCGATTCCCCCTCCGACGGAGCGCCTGCGAAGGCTCCAAGATGGAATCTCGCGGATACAGAAGGTTGCGGCGATGGAATTAGGTTTTTGTGGTGCTCTCCGATGTTTTCAGGGTACGGGAGTATATATAGGTGTCGGAGTAATGGGCCACGGGTAGGCTAACCCGAGCCCCTGAACCTTTCAAGACATCGGGGCAGGCTGCGCTCCTCCAGACCCCAAGATGAAGAGCCGCTTTTTGAGAATCGGCGGCAAGGCCGCCGACTGCCCCTCACGGCCGAGTCCCATGGACGACTTCGAGATAAGCGATTTCCTAATCGGGCGGCTTCAGAGAAGCCGGCTATGGGGAGTCGGTCACGACTCAACCACCTCGCCGCCGCAACGATGGACGGACGGGTACACGGACACCGCGGCGCCCATTCCTACCCTGCTTATGGCGGGCGTGCATGGCCACAAAGGCGCCGCATCAACGGAGATCTCCATCTCTGGCGCATCACATGCTATGCCCTCGACATCAGCCCCTGCGGGCGGGCGCCCAGTTTCCACGACGGCCCGTCTCAGACGACTCCGAGACGGCGGGTCCCACCCGTCCGGCCGGGGCACGTAAGACGGCGAGAGCGCCACAAGACGGACCGTTGGGAGTCGGCCCCGTGAGTTGGCTAGCCCTCCCACGGGCCCCGCACGCCATTAACCGCATAAGACGGGAATGGCGACAGTGATCGCCTGTCAGCGGCGGCACTGCTGCCATGACTCCATGACCAAGCCAACGTCATTAGAAGCACGGTTACAAAAGAATCATGAGTCAGCAAGACTCACCACAAGTGACGGATAAGGCCTGCTTGGGCCTGCATCGAGCCGTCTGGCGGGCGGCCCCAAAGAATCCGGGCGAGAAGACGGCGGCTGAGAGATGCATTTGCCGGGACCCACGCCCAGCCGGATTACTATTGTACCCCTGAGGGGTAGGCCTATATAAGCCCCTAGGGCACCCATGCAAAGGAAGATCTATCTTTTAGCACTAGGCCAGATCATATAGGAAGGAGGGAGCTAGCCTTGCCTTCCCCTACCTCCAGGAAACAGCTCAAGGAGTAACCTTGTACCCACTTTGCCATAGTGATCATGCGGAAACCCCGCAGAGCAGCAGTAGGGGTGTTATCTCCACGGAGAGCCCTGAAGTTGGGTAAGATCCGCCGTGCATGTCTTCGCCTCACCCTGCTTCTGTGCACCGGCGGCGCTTCTACTCGCCCCACCATGATAAGCCATCCTTGGCATATGTCGCACCCAACCCCGACATTTGGCGCCCACCATGGGGCGAGGTGCACCGTCGTCCGGAGACCTGCTCGACGGAACCCTTTTTCTCCTCGGGCGAAGCGCAGCCAGCCCGCACGCCAGACGGAGTTCTGCGACGCTACAGACGGCGCTGAGATCGCTGTGCAGCCAGCTACCTCGCCGAACTTGTCGGGCGAGGTTCGCTTCCGACGAGCTCAAGGCCCGACGCAGTAACGGGCGCCCCCGAGAGCCTCTTCGCGGGCCTCCTTGACCAACTCCACGCCGCCGGGCGAAGCCTGCCGTGGACTTGGAGTCCGTGAGGGCTCCACCGACCCAATGCTGGTCGATTCCGACACCGCTGCCGCCGACGCGTTCCCTCACCAACGTGGTGGTTCTATGACGAGCCGCTTCCTCGCTACGGAGAGCGGCGGAAGCACCGCCGCAGAGGTGCTCGCTATCACCATGGCGAGCATCCGGTGAAGGAGCTCATGACCCACTCGACGCGGCTCTGCAAGACCTGACCGCGCCTATTCCGGAAGACGCTGACGCCGAGACGCTGGAGGCGCGCCGCCTTCAGCTCGTCGAAGGCACGAAGAAGCTGGCAAGCATGAGACGCTTGTAAGAAGCCTACCAGCGTGAGATGAATCGCGCTGTGGGCGGCTCGCCGGCCCCAACTGTGCCCAGCCGCCTAGGCGCGGTCCAGCAGCGCGGCGTGGCCATCGCCAACCTGTTCGGGGCCAATCACCCTGTGTACACCACGCCTGCGGAGAATATCCGCGCCGCCCAGGCGGCGGCGGAGGAGCTAGACAACTTCGAGGGTGAACAGCGCCGCTTGATGACGGAGCGAGTCCAGCAGCTCCTCGGCAGCCGCCGCGCATGTATCGAAGCCGGCCGCCGCATTACGAGGCGCCGCAATGACAAAAGAACGACCTGCCTCCTCGCTGAGATCAAGGCGCGACGTCTCGGACACCGACTGGCGGTGTCCGTGGAAGAAAAGACAAGGATCCAGCTGTCGGACTCGCATCACCATCGAGCGCGACCAAGACGGCCGCCCAAGAGCAGTGGAACAGCGGGACGACTATTTGCCTCCTCCTCCTCGCAAAGAAAGGCGAGTCTCCCCGCCACCGTCGAAGATCCGACTTCGGCGACCGCCTTTGGCCGCCGAGAGGAGTCGGAGAAATGACGCCTCGCCACCGGATCGACCGACTCCACCGATCCTCGGCGCTGGAAGAAGAGGACGAGTTGGTCCACCCTATTTCGGACCTCGCGTCCGAGACGAGCCCTTTCCCAAAGGGTTCATGCTCCCCGAGATACGCCCAAGTACATCGGCTCCAGAAGCCGTGAAGATCGGCTGGTTGACTACTCCACGGCCGTCAACATAGCGAACGGCAACAAGCGTGTTGCCGTAAGTATGTTCCACTCATGCTCTGTGGCACGGCCCGGACATGGTTGAACAGCCTCAAGCCCCGCAAAGCATCAACAGCTGGGTCGACTTCATCAAGCCTTCGTCCGCAACTTCACAAGCACGCATAAGCGACCTCCCAAGCCTCGCGAGCTTTCCTTGTGCGCAAGGCCCCAACGAGTCAACTCGCGACTACCTCACGCTACCGGGCCGAGCTTTGAACTCCTGCGAGGGCGCAGCACGAGGTGCAGGCTATCGAGTACTTCATCGCCGGGTGCAGAGAAGGAACCTCCTCAAGCACAAGCTCCTCTGCGACGAGCCGGAGACCCTCGACGAGTCAACGATCATAGCAGCATAAGCACGCCATGCCGACTCCTCCATGAAGGCGGAGATTCAAGTTAGTGCGACCGCAAAGTGGCCCCTCAGCTCCCGTAACTCCGTTGGAGACACCAACACGACAACAATGGAATCGATCACAAGCTTAGGTTCTGACAAATGGCTTCGAGCAGCCGGCAAAAGGCGACATACCGAAGACCAGAGTAGGAGGGGCAGCCTCCCTAAGCGGCGTAAAGGCGGCAAGTCCAACTGGTTGCCGGCCTTCTCTTACAAGCAGACTCTAGATGGTCCCTGCAAGTTCCACAGCGGATCGAAGCCGTCAAACCACACCACCCGGAAATGCCACTTGCTCACCAGGATCGCCAAGGCAGACGGCCTCCTGCCTCCCCCTCCTGCTGGGCCGCCGCCTCCACCGCTGCCCCACAAGCCGGCTTTCAGGCCAGTCGGCGCAGTACGAGATGAGTACCCAGAAGAGCACGGAGCCTATGTGGTGTTCACCAGTGTGGCTGACGATCGACATAGCAGGCGGCTGCAGCAAAGAAGAAGAGGTGAATGCAGAGTATCAGACACTCCAGAGTTCATGCACCGGGTCCGAGAAGCCTATCGGGCTTGAGCAGAGCTGATCACCCAGAGGTGATGCCGAGTCCGGCTCCTACGCCCGGTCTTGGGTGCCACCTTTGCCACAGATAGGGCCGGGCCGCCGCTTCTCGCGAAAGTGCCGATAGACGGAGGCGAGAGTATCAACATCCCGTATAAGGATACCATGGAGAAATTAGGAATCAAGCAAAGACAGCTTCGTAACAGCCGGACTGTGTTCCACGGCATTGTTCCCGGCCTTTCCCGCCACCAATCGGCAAGATCCTCGATAGACGCCCTCTTTGGAGACAAAGATCATTTCCGCCGAGAGCCGCTTTGGTTTGAAGTGGTGGACCTCGAAGCCCGTACTACGCGTTACTTGGCCGGCCTGCCCTGGCCAAGTTCATGGCTGTCCCCCACTACGCCTACCTCAAGATGAAGATGCCGAGTTCCAAGGGGATTCTAACCATAGTCGGACATCACAGAAAGTCGCTCGCTATGCTAAATTGAAAGCAATGGGCTAGCCGAGTCCCCGTGATCGCTATGAGAAGCGGCTTCTTGATCGGGTTGTGGCGATGGCCGGCAAGCAGCCCGAGATATCACCCAACCCCAAGGAGTCGGAAGCTAAGGGTTCATTCAAACCGGCCAAAGAAACAAAGAAGATACCCTTGGACCCGGAGCACCCAGAGAGGTACGCTGTCATAGGTGCAAACCTTGACAGCAAATAGGAAGGCGAGCTCGTCGATTTCCTCCGTGAGAATCGGGACATCTTCGCATGGTCCCCTAAAGACATGCCGGTGTACCGACGGAATTCGCCGAGCACAAGTTACATGTCCGATCTGATGAAGCCCGTCAGCAGCCCTTCTTGCGCTACCGTCAAGAGAAGAGAAGAGTTGTTGGAGAAGAGATAGCCCGACTCCTAGCAGCCGGCTTCATTATGGAAGTGTTTTTTCCGTAATGGTTAGCAAACCCGTCCCGGTGTCAAGAAGAACAAGCGTTGGCGGATGTGTATTGACTACACAAGCCTCAACAAAGCTTGCCCTAACGACCCATTCGCTCTGCCGAGAATTGATCAGTGATAGACTCCACAGCCGGATGCGAGCCGTTGAGTTTCTTAGATGCATATTCAGGATATCACCAGATCAAGTCAACCCGGCCGACAGATCAAGACCGCCTTCATCACGCCGCTTGGAGCCTTGTGCTACCCGACCATGACGCTTGGCTTGAGGAATGCCGGGCGCCACCTTTCAGCTGCCAGATGCGTAAGTGCCTCCTCAAGCTAACTTCGGCGTAAACGCCCACGCCCACGTGGACGTATGTGGTGGTGAAGACGGAAAAGCACGGAACACCGCCGGAAGACCTCAAGGAAACCTTTGAGAACCTCGCTGATTCCGCATCAAGCTCAACTCGAGAAGTGCGTCTTCGAGTACCAGCCGCCAACTCCTTGGCTTCCCGGTCTCTCAATGCGCATAGAGTGCAACCTCAGAAAGATCAAGGCCATCGAGAGGATGGAGGTACCCAGCCGATCGCTAGATGTACAAAAGTTCACCGGCTGCTTGGCGTCCATCAACCGATCTATCATCACCGGGCTGGTAGAAAGCTCTCCCTTTATACCAGCTCATGAAGAAGACCACCTTTTTCGAATGGAACCACAAGGCGGACGAAGCTTTTCTCCAGTTGAAGAAAATGTTGACTACTCCCCCTGTGCTGGCGGCCCCGACTCCCAAAGAGCCCATGCTCCTGTACATTGCCGCAACCAGCCGAGTAGTCAGCAGAGTCATTGTAGTTGAACGCAAGGAGGAAGGCAAGGCGCTACCTGTCCAGAGACCAGTATATTACCTGAGCGAAGTACTATCGACCTCCAAGCAGAACTATCCCCACTACCAGAAGATGTGCTACGGTGTGCACTTTGCCGCCAAGAAGTTGAAGCCTTACTTTCAAGAGCATCCAATCACTGTGGTCTACACAGCCCCACTAGTCGAGATCATCAGAAGCCGAGATGCTTCTGGCCGAGTGGCCAAATGGGCCATAGAGCTGTCTCCCTACACCATCTACTATCAGCCCCGCACCGTCATCAAGTCGCAAGCACTGGCTGACTTCCTCGGCCGACCGGGCCGAGACTCAAGACTGCCGCCAGCGCCCGACTCCACCCATTGGCGGATGCATTTCGATGGCTCCAAGATGCGCACCAGCTTGGGAGTCGACATTGTCCTCACTTCCCCCAAAGGCGACAAGCTCAAATATGCGCTGCAGATCCATTTCGCCGCCTCCAACAACGTCGCCGAATACGAGGCGCTCATTCACGGGTTCGCTTGCCAAAGAACTTGGCATTCATCGGATCCTCGTGTTATGGCGAATTCGATTTAGTGGTCCAGCGATCATCCGCGATTGGGACGCCAAAGATACAAACATGGCGAAGCTACCGCTTCCTTGTACAACAACTCACGGATATTTCGAGGGGTGCGAGTTCCTTCACGTGCCAAGAAATGACAACAACCAAGCGTATACACACTGACACGAATCGGCTCCACCCGCCAAGCAATACCATCCGCGTCGCCCTTCAACCTCCTCAAGCCGTCTGTCAAGCCTTCACTGTAATCAGACTCCATCTTTGTGCCGCTCCTCAAGAAGTCGGATCCACTCAAGAGCCCCAGCAGACGGCACGAGAATTCTTACAGATGGTTTCCAAGAATGCCGCAATGGGCCGGCCCGGACTTCTGTAACCTGCCCGGGACTACGGGCGACCAGTCCAAGACTCCAGAGCTCGGCCCGGGACTTCATCAATCCAAAGAAGCGTCATGGACTCCAGCTCGCCTTCCCAGCCCAGCCTCCCTCGGCCCAAGTCGCAAAGGTCGGCAGTTGAAGAAATAGCAAAGACCCTCATGGGCCCAGCCCATCCTCAAGCTCCTAGTGAGCAAAGAGCTGCCAACCGATGAAATCTTGGCTCGGCAAGTACAACGCCGAGCGGCAGCCTACACCATAGTCAACAGAGAGCTGGTCAGCGCAGCGTCACATCGGTGTCTACCAAATACAAGGCCGAGCCGAGCAAGGCCAAGCAATTCTCAAAGACATCCATCAAGGCGAAAGTGCCACCATGCGGCCTCAAGAGCACTCGCCGCCAGAGCCTTTCGACACGGTTTCTTCCGCCAACTGCCCTAGAAGAGGCCAAGGAATTAGTCCAAAATGCAAAGGGTGCCGGTTCCGCCCAAGCCGTCAGATCACCGGCTTCCAAGACTCAAGACTATCCCCATCGCCTCGCCCTTTGCGGTCTGGGGCCTGGACATGGTGGGACCATTCAAAACAAAGACGAGGCGGTTTAACTCACTTACTTGTCGCGATCGACAAGTTCACCAAGTGGATAGAAGTAAAGCCCATCAAGAAGTTGAATGGTCCGACCGCAGCGACTTTCATCTCCCGACATCACGATTCTGCACGGCATACCACACAAAGCATCATCACCGACAATGGCACAAATTTGGCCAAAGGCGCCTTGGCCCGCTTTCTGCGTGACAGTGGCATCCGATCGACTTAGCGTCCGTCGCCCATCCGCAGCCAAACGCCGTGGAGCGAGCAAACGGCCTTCATCTCGTTCGCATCAAGCCTCGACTGTCGAACCACTAGAGCGCTCGCCGGCCTGTTGGCTTGATGAGTTGCCAGCCGCCCTCCGGAGTCTGCGCAGACGACTCCAAACAAGTCAACCGGCTTCACACCTTTCTTCCTCGCCTACGGTGCTTTGAAGCCGCCATCCCAACGGACATAGAGTTCGACTTCGCGAGTCACCATGTACACCGAGGAGGAAGGTGAAGAAGCACGCCACGACGGTGTCGACCGCTGGAAGAGGGCCGGCTGTTGGCACTCACCGGTCCAAAGATCTACCAAAGCAGAGCTCGCGCCGATACTACAACAGAAGGTCAGCCGAGATCTTTCGAGGAGGGAGACCTTGTTCTGATCGATCCAAATGTAACAGCCAGCGAGCACAAGTTGTCGGGCACTTTGGGAAGGCCCTTCATTATCAGCAAAGTGATGGGCAATGACTCCTACTACCCGATCAACGCCAAGCCCCGAGCACGCAAAAGGACGACTCCGGCAAAGAAACTGAACGGTTATGGAATGCAAATCTTCTCTCAAGATTTTACAGCTTGATGCAGTATGTACCACGCTACCCTTTGTATTAAAGTACTAAGACTTCGCCCTTCGAGACGAGCTCGGGGACTGCCCTTTTTTGTTATCTATATGATAACAATTATGCCTTCGAGTATGCTACTCTTTGTTATGTCGCTTGGCACCGGGTTCGACTAGTCGGCCCGGGGACTCGCCACCAAGGCTTATGGAATGCTTCCTGCAATGGACAAGTAGTGTGTGGTGCCTAAGCTGCTCTCCCTTCGAAGTCAAGCAGTTTCAGCAGAAATGCATCGCTTGGTGGGCAAGAGTAAGGAAGAATGGGCGCCCACATCAAAAATGGCTAAGGACTCAAAGCATAAACATAGCTTAAGCCGGCTTCCAGCCTCTCTTCGCAAAGCCGACTCTTGAGAAGTCAGCTTACCGCTTTCTATCCAACTTGTTAAGAAGACTCTAAAAATGGTTATACTTGCCTTCCCAAAAGTAGCCAAGCATTTGATCCAGCGGCAGTCCGCAGAACGGTTGTCCGACTGGCAAGGCGGCGACTAAGGGAAGGCGGCAAAGGAAAAAGCCAAAGGAGCAATGAGCAAGGAAAGATAGAATTTGGATAAATATTTACATAACATAGGCCCTTGGCCGAATCTTCAAGCAGAAGTTCAAAATACACCCCGCGGGTGGAATTGTGCGAATTAACAAGTTCTTCAAAGACTACTAAAGCAGATAAAATAAAGGCAAGACGGCAGCCTAGGAAGCGGCAGACAGGTTCGGAGGGCCGGAAGAGACGGCGGTGTCGAGGCGGTCGGCCGGGCTAGGCAGCTTCGGCTTGACTGCCTCCGGCGGCAGCCGCCTGGTCCGGGCGCCGCTGTTGCCGGAGGCGCGGCCGAGCTGAGGCTGGTCACCCGCCTCCGCCTTCTCGGGCGCCTGCCTCACCTCCGTCCTCCACCTCTCCTTCCTCCGACGCTGGAGCCGATCACCTCCGCCGAGTCCTCGCTATAGTCCTGGTTCATCCCGAACCACTCCGGCGGCGCTTCCCCGCCCGTCTTCAGCCCGCCAGTGGACGAAGACGCTGGTGTTGTAGAAGTCGGCGATCGCCGCCAAGACGCCGACGAGGGCGTCTTCCACAGCTTATCAGCTCCGGCTGGCTTCGACCGAACGTGGTTACCGGTCCAGGTCCAGCCCTGGATACCACGCCTTGACAAATTCCAAGGCCTAGCGCGCTTCAGCTCGGGCCGAGGAACCCTTCCAAGCCTCATGGCCAGCTGCGACCTCCAGCCAGTCGGCAGTCCGACTGGGAGTGTGCAGAACTGGCATGTCTGGCCACAGGGCAGCTATCGCCTGGGCGCCGACACGTTGAAGCCGGCGCAGCATCCGATGGGCCGACCGCAGATGAGCCTCGATGCTCAGAAGCTGCTCATCAAGGGTCCGGGGGGCGTTGGCGGCAATCTCCGCACCATTTGCCCTCCGCACCTCGCGATCAGCCTCGATGGCTTGATTGGCCGCCTGCGTATGGCCAGGGAAGAAGTCTGCCAAGATGAAAAAGAAGCAAGTCAAAAATCAGGAGTCAACCCGACCTATAGTCAGTGGCTCAAAGAAGGAAAGTAAAGAAACTCACCGTCGACGATGTCCTCGATTTCATGGAAGCCGGAGGTCAGCTGTGCCTCCTTGTCGGTCCAGGAGGAGCGCCACTTTCGAACTCGCCAGAGAGCAGTCTCTTTCTTCTCCGCCTCCGCGCCTTCTTAAGCAGCTCCCTTTGCTCCGCCACCGCGCTGCCCGGCCGAAGTCGCTGGCTGTGGCGAGCTTGCTTGCCTCCCCCCAGCACCGGAAGGCGTGTTGGCTTCGCCCAGCCCGCTGTCAAGAGTGGCGCTGGCCTCAAGAATAAAAAGAAAAAGGACGTTAAGTCGTCAACAAAGAAGGTCGCTGGAAGATCCGGCCCGACTTCTCAGCAATGCCCGAATCTCGGGACTATAGCCCATGGTGCGCTTAGTGCGCCTGCGAAGAAGAAGGAGGACTCACTCCGGCTCTCCCGACAAGTCGGCAGTCCGCTTGCCCAGCTCCTCAATGTTGCGGTTGAAGGCAGTGACGTGGAGGTTGTGATACTCCCGTGATAAGTATTTTAGACAAAGGTAAATATTTGGAACTCACCAGATGGAGTTCCGAGCCGCCCGCCAGGCCTGACCAAAATCGGGATTACACTCCAGCAGGAGGATACCGGCGCTTCTCACAGAGAAGAACAAGAAAAACAAAGTCAAAAGAAGAAAGCATACCCGGACGGGCTGCTCGCGACGCCAGATGTGCCTTGGTGCAGTTCTGGATGGCGTCGCCCTCGGCTCGCAGCCGCTGAACGCCCGTAAGCGCTCGTTCGGCCTGTGCCTCCTCCTCGCACTCCACCCAACGGGCGTGGCGCTGTCGCCGGGCGTTCGATGGCCGAGCCGGCGGCGCTGGTCTCCAAGGCGTGGCGTATACCAAATCGCTTTTCTCAAGGCGGGCGACATCGGCGAGGCGACTTGAAGGCGAGCAGCCGCCACGGCATCGCCTTTTCGGCCGGCGGCATCGGGCGGGTCCGCCGGCTGTTTACCTTGCGCGGCCTGCAGACGGCGGCGGAGGCGGCGGTGGCGGCTGCAGACGTGTCCGACATGGAGGTCTCGCCGCTTTTCCCTCTCCATGATGGGGTTCTCGCCACGACTCCCCGAGCCTGCCCCGTGAACTCGGGCGGGCGGCGCGCGAGCTCGGGCCGGATGACGAGCAACGCCGATTGGCGGCGCTGCCTCCTCAGCTCGCTTGCTGCGACGGGCGGCTTCGCCTCATCCGGCTTTCTTCGGGCGGAGGCCGCCGCCTTCTCGGCCTCCGCCTTCTCCAGCGGGCGGCTTCTTCCTCGTCAGCGCTTCTCCTGCTGTTCCGCCTGTCGCCTCCCGGAGGTCGGCGACGGGGTCAATCCGCCGAGTAGTGGCGGACGCCTCTGCCGACCCCATGATGGAGGCGGCGACCCCTCTCAAAAGTAAGGGGAGCCTCAAGCGAGGAAGGCATGTAAAAATTTGGACAAGATCCACCGGAAGAAAACAAGACAAAGGCGAAGCACTTACGCAGAGACCAGTGGCGGCTTTTTCACTTCCTTGCGGAAGCGGTTGGCCTTTGCGACCGCCTCTTCCCGCTTGGTCGCGGCAGCCACCCCCTTGAACTTCTTCGACCGGCCGCCAAGGAAGCTCGGCCCGGCCCGGCGCTTCTTCGCGCAGCCTTGACCATCCAAGCCGGCGGAGTAACTCGCGCTCGGCTGGCCGACCCTTGACTGGTGGCGCAGGGCAACTTCCCCCTCGGCGTCGTCATCGTGCCCGGTCGGCAAGGTGGCCGAGGGCACTGAAGCCGCCGCTTCCTCCTCCTCCTTCAAGCGCCGGCCTCCATCACCGCCGCCCCCAAGTCGTGGTCGCCGACGCCGCTCTCCGCTTCGATCTGGGACGAATCGACGGGCCGGGTCCCTGTGGTGCCGGTGAAGGCTGGATGAGGGGTTCGACTCAAAAACCAAAAAGATCAAGTCGGATTCATTTGAAAAAGAAAGGAGAAGAAGAAGAGAGACGACTTACAATAAAGGGGTTGGCGTGAGTACGGCTCCTTGCCGAACCGCCAATCCGCCCGTGGAGATTGCAGTTCGCGATGTAGTTCACCATGTGCACCACCTCCGTGGTAAGGCATGTCCTTGAGCACATCCGACTTGGGTCAGTGGCCGCTCATCCGGCAGATCGGATGAGGTCGGCCTTGGAGCGGGAGGACTCGGCGCGCCACGAAGGCGGCCAGCAGGTCGGCCCCAGTCACATAAAAATAAGACCGCTGCCACATCTTCACCGACTTAATCAGCGAGATGGTGGGAAACGGGTTGTCGGCCACCGATCTCCGCATCATGATGAAGGCACCACACTGGGCTGGCACGGCGGCGACGTGCGTGCCGAGCTTGGACTGGAAGAACTCCTCCCATAGCTCGATGGTGGGGAGAACGCCAAGGAAGCCTTCGCATATGGTGGCGAAGGCAGCCAGCAGCACCACCGTGTTCGGAGTAAGGTGGTGCGGCTGGAGCCCGTGGAACTCCAAGAAGGAGCGGAAGAAACCGCTCGCCGGCAGCCCTAGGCCGCGCATGAGGTGCGAGCGGAATACGACCCGCTCGCCCTCCTCCGGCGCCGGCGATATTTCCCTCGCCGGCACGACGCGAGCCCGCATTAGGTTCTTGCCGGGGAGATGACGCGTCTTGCGAAGGAACTCGATGTGGTTGTCGTCCACCTCGTAGCCGTCCCACACGCCGGAGCGCACGGCAGGAGGTGCGGCGGCGGAGGAAGAGCTCATCACTGCGGGCGTGGCGTGGTTTGGCGCGGCGGCGGCGAGAGGAAGAAGAAGCAAGAGGAAGTGAAGGGAGTAGGGAAGATGGGCGCGCGTGCTTCGCCGCCCCCCCTCCTCCCGCCTACTTATAGGCTCGTGGGCTGAGAAGCCCATGGGGCGGACGTGGGATTAACTGCGCCCAGGACCCCACGCCCCCCATGATTCACCACACGGGTTATCGCGCAGCGATTACGGCGATGGGAACATAACCGTCCGCACGGCCGCAACGGATCCGTTCGCGTGCTGAGGCGCGGTAGTGGCGGGACCCGCCTGACGGCCTGTCCCGTCGCGCGCGTGGGTGGGCAGACTGACCCCGCCGTGTGGCGCCACGCGACGGGTCCGCAACGGGCATTGCTCGAAGCTTATCGTGCACGCTGCACGGATCCCGCTATGACTTTCAAACTCTTTAAGGGGCAAGACGGCCTTCATGAAGTCCGGCCCCGCTAGTCGGCCTAGAGGAGGATGGCGAGCAAGGCCTGCATTCCACCACCGTAGGATGAAACTGTTGAGGCTCCTTGACATGTCGCCTCGGCGCCTCACCAGCCTTCGGGGACTACTGTTTGAGTAATGGGCCCACGGGTAGGCTAACCCGAGCCCCTCGAACCTTTCAAGACATCGGGCAGGCTGCGCTCCTCAAGACTCCAAGATGAAGAGCCGCTTGAGAGTCGGCGGCAAGGCCGCCAGATCGCCCCTCACGGCCGAGTCCTGTGGACGACTTCGAGATAAGCCGACTTCCTAACCGCGGCTTCCAGAGAAGCCGGCTATGGGGAGTCGGCCCGCGACTCCAACCACCTCCTGCCTTCGCAACGATGGACGGGACGGGGTACGGCCACCGCGCGGCCCATTCCTACCCCGTTTGCGAAGGGCAGGCATGGCCACAGTGCGCCGTACCAACGGAGATCTCCATCCGGCGCGGCATCGCTGCTATGCCAGCTCTCGATATCAGCCCCTGTGGGCGGGCGCCAAGGCTCACGACTACTGCCGTCTGCATTTACCCGTAGATTGCTGGTCCCACCTGCCGCCGGGGCATGTAAGACGGCGAGAGCGCCACAAGACGGACCCGTTGGGAGTCGGCCTCGTGAGTCGGCTAGCCTCCCACGGGCCCCGCAAGCCATTAACCGTGAACAAGACGGGAATGGCGACAAGGATCGCCTGTCAGCGGCGCAATGTTGCCATGACTCCATGACCAAGCCAAAGGTCATTAGAAGCATCGGCTGACAAGAATCCGCAGTCGGCAAGACCCGCCATGGGCGGACAAGGCCTGTCGGCTCCGTGCATCGAGCCTGGCCGGGCGGGCCCCAAAGAATGGGCGGAGAAGACGGCGGCTGAGATGTACGGCCGGGACCCGCGCCACCGGATTACCATTGTACCCACGAGGGTAGGCCTATATAAGCCCCTGTGGCACCCATGCAAAGGGTGATCCATCTTTTAGCACTAGGCAAGATCATATAGGAAGGAGGGAGCTAGCCTTGCCTTCCCTACCTCCGTGAAACAGCTCAAGGAGCAACCTTGTACCCACTTTGCCATAGTGATCATGCGGAGACCCCGCAGCAGCGAGGGGTGTTATCTCCACGAGAGCCACGGCTGGGTAAGATCCGCCGACGTGCATATCTTCGCCTCATCCCGTTTCCAGGCACCGGCGGCGTTCTACTCGCCCCCACCATGATAAGCCATCCCTTGGCATATGTCACACCCAACCCCCGACAATAGGCGAAGGAAGTACATCGGTGGAGCAACGAGGGGCCCACGAGGGTGGGGGCGCGCCGGGCACCCTCGTGGCCACCTCGTCTGTAGCTTGACGTCCACTCCAAGTCTCCTGGATTGCGTTTGTTCCGAAAAGATCGCTCCCAAAGGTTTCATTCCGTTTGGACTCAGTTTGATATTCCTTTTCTTCGAAACACTGAAATAGGCAAAAAAAACAGCAATTCGGGTTGGGCCTCCGGTTAGTAGGTTAGTCCCAAAAATTATATGAAAGTGTAAAGTAAAGCCCATAAACATCCAAAACGGATAATATAATAGCATGGAACAATCAAAAATTATAGATACGTTGGAGACGTATCAAGCATCCCCAAGCTTAATTCCTGCTCGTCCTCGGTAGGTAAATGATAAAACAGAATTTTTGATGTGGAAAGCTACCTAGCATAATTCTTAATGTAATTTTCTTTATTGTAGCATGAACGTTCAGATCCAAATGATTCAAAATAAAAGTTCATATTGACATAAGAAATAGTAATACTTCAAGCATACTAACAAAGCAATCATGTCTTCTCAAAATAACATGGCTAAAGAAAGTTCATCCCTATAAAATCATATAGTTTGTTCATGCTCCATTTTCGTCACACAAGAATGCTCTCACCATTGTTTCATACTTTAGTAATCTCAAACTTTTTTCAACTTTCACGCAATACATGAGCGTGAGCCATCGATATAGCACTATGGGTGGTATAGAATATGATGATGGAGGTTGTGTGGAGAAGACAAAAAAGGAGAAAGTCCCACATCGACGCGGATAATCAACGGGCTAGGGAGATGCCCATCAATTGATGTCAATGCAAGGAGTAGGGATTGCCATGCAACGGATGCTCTAGAGCTATAAATGTATGAAAGCTCAACAAAAGAAACTAAGTGGGTGTGCATTCAACTTGCTTGCTCACGAAGACCTAGGGCATTTTGAGGAAGCCCATCGTTGGAATATACAAGCCAAGTTCTATGATAAAAAATTCCCACTAGTATATAAAAGTGACAGCATATGAGACTCTATATGAAGAACATGGTGCTACTTTGAAGTACAAGTGTGGAAAAGGATAGTAACATTGTCCCCCCTTTTTTGGGCCTTTCTTTTTTTGGCCTTTTTTTGCCTTTCTCTTTTTTTATAAGGGACAATGCTAATAATGATGATCATCACACTTCTATTTATTTACAACCAAGGTTGGAAAAAGCGGTAGGCGTAAGCGAGGCAGTTGGCCATCGCCTAGTGCCTAGGCGGTGCCTAAGCGCCCTAGGCGCGGCCTAGGCGGTAATATAGTTTTTACTGGTAGTGTACTTGTGATTATTATATGGATGTTGATATCAGTTTAGGGCATATAAATAAGTTAATTACCACCTAGTGCCATCGAAATATAACCCGTTTGGCATATCAGTGCAGTATGTGGCATGATTTCTTGCTTGGGTAGGCAATTCCTTGCTTGCCCTGCCTAGACCTCCATTTATGCCCTAGGCGAGGCGTTTGGCCATTGCCTAGTGCCTAGGCGTGCCTAAGCGCCTCCTAGGCACTGCCTTTTCCAACAGAGTTTACAACTCATGAGTTACAACTCAAAACTAGAACAAGATATGACTTTATATGAATGCCTCTAGCGGTGTACCGGGATGGGCATTGATGCAAGAGTGACATGTATGAAAAATTATGAAGGTGGCTTTGCCACAATACAATGTCAGCTACATGATCATGCAAGGCAATTTGACAATGATGATGCGTGTCATGATAAACCGAACGGTGGAAAGTTGCATGGCAATATATCTCGGAATGGCTATGGAAATGCCATAATAGGTAGGTATGGTGGCTGTTTTGAGGACGATATAAGGAGGTTTATGTGTGATAGAGCGTATCGTATCACGGGGTTTGGATGCACCGCTAAGTTTGCACCAGCTCTCAAGGTGAGAATGGGCAATGCATGGTTCCGAAGAGGCTTGCAATGATGGAAAGGTAAGAGTGAGTATAATCCATGGACTCAGAATTAGTCATAAAGAACTCATATACTTATTGCAAAAATCTACAAGTCATCAAAAACCAAGCACTACGCTGCATGCTCCTAGGGGGATAGATTGGTAGAAAAGACCATCGCCGTCCCCGACCGCCACTCATAAGGATGACAATCTAAGAACACCTCATATTTCAAAATTGTTACACAACGGTTACCATACGTGCATGCTACGGGACTTGCCAACTTCAACACAAGTATTCTTTAAATTCGTAGTTACCCAACTAGCATGACTCTAATATTACCACCTCCATATCTCAAAACAATTATCAAGTATCAAATTGATCATAGCATCCAATTTACTTCCTATGATAGTGTTTATTATACCCAACTTGGATGCCCATCATTCTAGGACCAATTTTATAACCATAGAAAATACCATGCTGTTCTAAAAGACTCTCAAAATAATATAAGTGAAGCATGAGAGATCAACAATTTCTACAAAATCAAGCCACAGCCGTGCTCTAAAAAGTATAAGTGAAGCACTAGAGCAAAAACTAAATAACTCAAAAGATATAAGTGAAGCACATAGAGTATTCTAATAAATTCCAAATCATGTATTTCTCTCCCAAAAGGTGTGTACAGCAAGGATGATTGTGGTAAACTAAAAAGCAAATACTAATATCATACAAGACGCTCCAAGCAAAACACATATCATGTGGCGAATAAAAATATAGCTCCAAGTAAAGTTACCGATAGACGAAGACAAAAGAGGGGATGCCTTCTGGGGCATCCCCAAGCTTAGGCTTTTGGTTATCCTTGAATATCTTGGGGTTCCATGGGCATCCCCAAGCTTAGGCTCTTGCCACTCCTTATTCCATAGTTCATCAAATCTTTACCCAAAACTTGAAAACTTCACAACACAAAACTCAACAGGAAATCTCATAAGCTCCGTTAGTGCAAGAAAGAAAAACCACCACATAAGGTACTGTAATGAACTCATTATTTATTTATATTGGTGTTGAACCTACTGTACTCCAACTTCTCTATGGTTCATACCCCCCGATACTAACCATAGATGCATGAAAATAAGCAAACAACACACGAAAAACAGAATCTGCCAAAAAAAGAACAGTCTGTAGCAATCTGTCACTTTCGAATACTTCTAGAACTCTAAAACTCCTACCAAAATAGGAAGTCCTAGGCAATTTGTCTATTGATCTACAGCAAAACGAATCAACGCAAAATCATGTTTCTGTGATTTATTGAATTTTTTCTCGTGAGCGCAAAGTTTTTGTTTTTTAGCAGAATCAAATTAACTATTACCATAGGTTATCCTATACGTTTTACTTGGCACAAACACTAATTAAAACATAAAAACACATCTAAACAGAAGCTAGATGAAATATTTATTACTAAAAAGAAGCAAAATTTAAGAAAGTAAAATAAAATTGGGTTGCCTCCCAACAAGCGCTATTGTTTAATGCCCCTAGCTAGGCATAAAAGCGAGAAAAGATCTGAGTATTGCCATCTTTGGCATTCAATTCATAAGTAGCTCGCATGATAGATTCATAAGGTAATTTAACTTTCTTCTTGGAAAGTGTTCCATGCCTCTCCTTAATGGAAATTGGAATCTAATATTCCCTTCCTTCATATCAATAATTGCACCAATCATTCTAAGGAAAGGTCTATTAAGAATAATAGGACATGAAATATTGCAATCTATATCAAGAACGATAAAATCTACGGGCGCATAATTCCTATTTGCAACAATAAGAACATCGTTGATCCTTCCCAAAGGTTTCTTAATGGTGGAATTCGCAAGGTGCAAGTTTAAAGAGCAATCATCAAAATCATGGAAACCTAGCACATCACATAAAGTTTTCGGAATCGTGGAAACACTAGCACCCAAATCACGTAAAGCATAGCATTCATGATCTTTAATTTTAATTTTTATAGTAGGTTCCCACTCATCATAAAGTTTTCTAGGTATAGAAACTTCCAAATTAAGTTTTTCCTCATAAGATTGCATCAAGGCATCAACAATATGTTTGGTAAAAGCTTTATTTTGACTATAAGCATGCGGAGAATTCAACACGGATTGCAACAAGGAAATACAATCTATTAAAGAACAATTATCATAATTAAATTCCTTGAAATCCATAATAGTGGGTTCAATGCTATTTAAGGTCTTGACCTCTCCAATCCCACTTTTACCAAATTTAGCATCAAGATCTAAAAACTCCAAATTATTGGGACGCCTTTTAACTGTAGTTGACTCATCTCCAGTCCCATCATTATCAAGATTCATATTGCAAAACAAAGATTTAATAGGGGACACATCAATAACTTTTAGATCTTCATCATTATTTTCATGGAAATTAGAGGAACATGCTTTTACAAAGCAATCTTTCTTAGCACGCAACCTAGCGGTTCTTTCTTTGCACTCATCAATGGAAATTCTCATGGCTTTGAGAGACTCATTGATATCATGCTTAGGTGGAATAGATTTAATTTTCAAAGAATCAACATCAAGAGAGAGTCTATCAACGTTCCTAACCAATTCATCAACTTTAAGCAATTTTTCTTCAAGCAAAGCATTAAAATTCTTTTGAGAGATCATAAAATTTTTAACACTATTCTCAAAATTAGAGGGCATCTTATTAAAATTTCCATAAGAGTTGTTGTAGGAATTTCCATAATTGTTAGAGGAATTATTAGGAAACGATCTAGGATTAAAGTTTCCTCTATAAGCATTGTTACCAAAATTATGTTGGGGAACATAGTAATTTCAAAAAAATTCCTACGCACACGCAAGATCATGGTGATGCATAGCAACGAGAGGGAAGAGTGTGTCCACGTACCCTCGTAGACCAAAAGCGGAAGCGTTTAGCACAACGCGGTTGATGTAGTCGTACGTCTTGACGATCCGACCAATCAAGTACCGAACGCACGGCACCTCCGAGTTCAACACACGTTCAGCTCGATGACGTCCCTCGAACTCCGATCCAGCCGAGCTTTGAGGGAGAGTTCCGTTAGCACGACGGCATGATGACGATGATGATGTTCTACCAACGCAGGGCTTCGCCTAAGCACCACTACGATATTATTGAGGTGGATTATGGTGGAGGGGGGCACCGCACACGGCTAAGTGGTTGTTTGGATATGGAGCGTTAGCCACGAGTATATAGAAAATCAGTTTTTAGCCTATTTTTAACAAAACCCATTTTACAATCTTTTTTGTCAAGAAAGAGTATATGGAAAATTATGTTTGGGTCAGGAAAGTAATAAATCGATGATGTATTATTCTTTGTTTGGATAGCGATTAGCCTATTCTCGTATATATGTCACCGTCGGGGTGATCTCTTTCCGCTTTCCCCACTCGGCAGCCATTGACAACCTTCCAAGATCCAGCCTAGGACTCCTTTGTTGCTGCTGCTCGCGTCCCCTCCGGCCACAAGGATCCCGTCCGTGGTCGCCAGCGGGCTCTTCCCCAAGTCATGAGGTTGTCACCCCGAGCATAGAATCTGCCGTGGGCTGCTGCTCGCCTTCCAGTTGACTAACACGACTTCACGTGCAGCCGCCGGCAGGGTGTATACCCTGGTCGCCGAGCTCGTCTTCCCCGCAAAGACTACCCTTGGCTGCTGCATGTCATTGCCGCGGAATTACTCCGCCGTCGTGGTGTCGTGCGGGCACTCATTGTAGTCAAGCACACATCTGCGACCATGCGCCCATGCTGGGGCTATACAAGGAGCGTCAGGGAGTCGCACTCCTGTCTCTTGAGGGAAGCGGGCAGCGCATCGTGCCGCCGGGGAGGACCACGAGGTCGCCGTCGGCGTGGTCAGACATCGCACGCCGCTTTCTCCATCCGCCGCCGTCGTCCACCGTCCGTCGTGGCTGCCGCAAATCAGGGCGCCGGCGTTGGCGCCAGCTCCAGCCTTGTGTTGGAGGAAGGCTTCTCCAAAACTCTGTATAAAACCGTATGCTTTGATCAACTCATCAAAGCGTATATTCCAACTCCGAGATGCTTGCACCAGTCCATAAATGGATCGCTGGAGCTTGCACATTTTGTTAGCACCTTTAGGATTGACAAAACCTTCTGGTTGTATCATGTACAACTCTGCTTTAATAAATCCATTAAGGAATGCAGTTTTGACATCCATTTGCCAGATTTCATAAAATGTGGCAATTGCTAACATGATTCGGACAGACTTAAGCATCGATACGAGTGAGAAAATCTCATCGTATTCAACATCTTGAACTTTGTCAAAACCTTTTTCGACAAGTCTAGCCTTGTAGATAGTAACATTACTATCAGCGTCTGTCTTCCTCTTGAAGATCTGTTTATTTTCTATGGCTTGCCGATCATCGGGCAAGTCCACCAAAGTCCACACTTTGTTCTCATACATGGATCCTATCTCAGATTTCATGGCCTCCAACCATTTCATGGAATCTGGGCTCATCATCGCTTCCTCATAGTTCGTGAGGTTTATCATGGTCTAGTAACATGACTTTCGTAACAGGATTACCTTACCACTCAGTGCGGATCTTACTCTGGTTGACCCACGAGGTTCGGTAGTAACTTGATCTCAAGTTACATGATCATCATCATTAGCTTCCTCACTAATTGGTGTAGGAGTCACAGAACAGATTTACATGATGAACTACTTTCCAATAAGGGAGCGAGTACAATTACCTCATCAAGTTCTACTTTCCTCCCACTCACTTCTTTCGAGAGAAACTCCTTCTCTAGAAAGGATCCACTTTAGCAAATCTAATATCTTGCCTTCAGATCTGTGATAGAAGGTGTACCTTGATCTCTTTTGGGTATCCTATGAAGACGCATTTCTCCGATTTGGGTTTGAGCTTATCAGGATGAAACTTTTTCATATAAGCATTGCAACCCCAAATTTTAAGAAACGACAGCTTAGGTTTCATGCTAAACCACAGTTCATATTGTGTCATCTCAATGGATTTAGATGGTGCCCTTTTTAACGTGAATGCATCTGTCTCTAATGCATAACCCCAAAACGATAGTGGTAAATCGGTAAGAGACATCATATATCGCACTATATCTAATAAAGTGCGGTTATGACGTTCGGACACACCATTATGCTGTGGTGTTCCAGGTGGCATGAGTTTGTGAACCTATTCCACATTGTTTTAATTGAAGACCAAACTCGTAACAAATATTTGTCTCCGCGATCAAATCGTAGAAACTTTAATTTCTTGTTATGATGATTCTCCACTTCACTCTGAAATTCTTTGAACTTTTCAAATGTTTCAGACTTGTGATTCATAAAGTAGATATACTCATATCGTCTCAAATCATGTGTGGAGGTCAGAAAATAACGATACCCGCCACGAGAATTAACACTCGTTGGACCGCATACATCGGTATGTATTTTTTCCAACAAGTCAGTAGCTCGTTCCATTGTTCCGGAGAACAGAGTTTTAGTCATCTTGCCCAAAAGGCACGGTTCGCAAGTATCAAATGATTGATAATCAAGTGATTCCAAAAACCCGTCAGCATGGAGTTTCTTCATGCGCTTTACACTGATATGACCCAAACGGCAGTGCCACAAATAAGTTGCACTATCATTATCAACTTTGCATCTTTTGGCATCAATATTATGAATATGTGTATCACTACGATCGAGATCCAACAAACTATTTTCATTGGGTGTATGACCATCGAAGGCTTTATTCATGTAAATGTAATAACAATTATTCTCTGACTTTAAATGAATAGCAGTATTGCAATAAACATGATCAAATCATATTCATGCTCAACGCAAACGACAAATAACATTTGTTTAGGTTTAACACTAATCCCGAAAGTATAGGGAGTGTGTGATGATGATCATATCAATCTTGGAACTACTTCCAACACACATCGTCACTTAACCCTCAACTAGTCTCTATTTGATTCTCAGAACTCTTGTTTCGAAGTTACTAATTTTTAGCAACCGAACAAGTATCAAATACCCGTGGGCTACTATAAACACTAGTAAGGTACACATCAATAACTCAGTATATCAAATATACCCTTGTTCACTTTGCCATCCTTCTTATCCACCAAATATTCAGGGTATTTCCGCTTCCAGTGACCATTTCCTTTACAGTAGAAGCACTCAGTTTCAGGCTTTGGTCCAGCTTTAGGCTTCTTCACGGGAGTGACAACTTGCTTGTCATTCTACTTGAAGTTTCCGTTTCTTTCCCTTTGCCCTTTTCTTGAAACTAGTGGTCTTGTCAATCATCAACACTTGATGCTCTTTTCTTGATTTCTACCTTCATCGATTTCAACATCACAAAGAGCTCGGGAATCTTTATCGTCATCCCTTGCATACTATGGTTCATCACGAAGTTCTGGTAACTTGGTGATGGTGACTAGAGAACTCTGTAAATCACTATCTTATCTGGAAGATTATCTCCCACTTGATTCAAGCGATTGTAGTACCCAGACAATCTGAGCACATGCTCACTAGTTGAGCAATTCTCCTCCATCTTTTAGCTATAGAACTTGTTGGAGACTTCATATCTCTCAACTCGGGTATTTGCTTGTAATATTAACTTCAACTCCTGGAACATCTCATATGGTCCATGAATTTCAAAACGTCTTTGAAGTCCCGATTCTAAGCCGTTAAGCATGGCGCACTAAACTATCAAGTAGTCATCATATTGAGCTTAGCCAAACGTTCATAACGCCCGCATACGCTCTGCAATAGGTCTCAGAACCTAGCGGTGCATCAAGGACATAATTCTTCTGTGCAGCAATGAGGATAAACCTCAGATCATGGATCTAATCCGCATCATTGCTACTAATATCTTTCAACATAGTTTTCTCTAGAAACACATATAAAAAACATAGGGAAGCAACAACGCGAGCTATTGATCTACAACATTATTTGCAAAATGCTATGAGGACTAAGATCATGATAAATTAAAGTTCAATTAATCATATTACTTAAGAACTCCCACTTAGATAGACATCCCTCTAATCATCTAAGTGATCACGTGATCCAAATCAACTAAACCATGTCCGATCATCACGTGAGATGGAGTAGTTTTCGATGGTGAACATCACTATGTTGATCATATCTACTATATGATTCACGCTCGACCTTTCGGTCTCAGTGTTCCGAGGCCATATTTGTATATGCTAGGCTCTTCAAGTTTAACCTGAGTATTCCGCGTGTGCAACTGTTTTGCACCCGTTGTATTTGAACGTAGAGCCTATCACACCCGATCATCACATGGTGTCTCAGCACGAAGAACTTTCGCAACGGTGCATACTCAGGGAGAACACTTATACCTTGAAATTTAGTGAGAGATCATCTTATAATGCTACCATCAATCAAAGCAAAATAAGATGCATAAAGGATAAACATCACATGCAATCAATATAAGTGATATGATATGGCCATCATCATCTTGTGCTTGTGATCACCATCTCCGAAGCACCGTCATGATCACCATCGTCACCGGTGTGACACCTTGATCTCCATCGTAGCATCGTTGTCGTTTTGCCACCTATTGCTTCTACGACTATCGCTACCACTTAGTGATAAAGTAAAGCAATTACAGGGCGATTGCATTGCATACAATAAAGCGACAACCATATGGCTCCTGCCAGTTGCCGATAACTCGATTACAAAACATGATCATCTCATACAATAAAATATAGCATCGACCATACCACATCACAACATGCCCTGCAAAAACAAGTTAGACGTCCTCTACTTTGTTGTTGCAAGTTTTAAGTGGCTGCTACGGGCTGAGCAAGAACCGTTCTTACCTACGCATCAAAACCACAACGATAGTTCGTCAAGTTAGTGATGTTTTAACCTTCTCAAGGACCGGGCGTAGCCACACTCGGTTCAACTAAAGTTGGAGAAACTGACACCCGCTAGCTACCTATGTGCAAAGCACGTCGGTAGAACCAGCCTCGCGTAAGCGTACACGTAATGTCGGTCCGGGCCGCTTCATCCAACAATACCGCCGAACCAAAGTATGACATGCTGGTAAGCAGTATGACTTGTATCGCCCACAACTCACTTGTGTTCTAGTCGTTCATATAACATCTACGCATAAAACCTGGCCCTGATACCACTGTTGGGGAACGTAGTAATTTCAGAAAAATTCCTACACACACGCAAGATCATGGTGATGCATAGCAATGAGAGGGGAGAGTGTGTCCACATACCCTCGTAGACCGAAAGCGGAAGCGTTTAGCACAACGCGGTTAATGTAGTCGTACGTCTTCACGATCCGATCGATCAAGTACCGAACGCACGGCACCTCTGAGTTCAGCACACGTTCAGCTCGATGACGTCCCTCGAACTCCGATCCAACAGAGCTTTGAGGGAGAGTTCCGTTAGCACGATGGCGTGGTGACGACGATGATGTTCTACCGACGCAGGGCTTCGCCTAAGCACCGCTACGATATTATTGAGGTGGATTATGGTGGAGGGGGCACCGCACGCGGCTAAGAGATCCAAGGGATCAATTGTTGTGTCTATGGGGTGCCCCCCTCCTGCGTATATAAAGGGGGGAGGAGTGGGCGGCCAAGGGAGAGGCGCGCCAAGGGGGCAATCCTACTCCAAGTAGGTTTGGCCCCCCTTTCCTATTCCAAGTAGGAGAAGGGGGGCCGCCGCCCCCTTCCCTTTCCCAATTCGGATTGGGGCAAGGGGGGCCGTGCGCCACCTCCTGGCCTCCCTCTCTCCTTTCCACTAAGGCCCATAAGGCCCAATAGCTTCCGGGGGGGTTCCAGTAACCCCCGGTACTCTGATAAATGTCCGAAACCTCCCGGAACCATTCCGGTGTCCGAACATAGTCGTCCAATATATCGATCTTTATGTCTCGATCAATTCGAGACTCCTCATCATGTCCGTGATCACATCTGGGACTCCAAACTACCTTCGGCACATCAAAACATATAAACTCATAATATGACCGTCATCTAACTTTAAGCGTGCGGACCCTACGGGTTCGAGAACTATGTAGACATGACCGAGACACGTCTCCGGTCAATAACCAATAGCGGAACCTGGATGCTCATATTGGCTCCTACATATTCTACGAAGATCTTTATCGGTCAAACCGCATAACAACATATGTTGCTCCCTTTGTCATCGGTATGTTACTTGCCCGAGATTCGATCGTCGGTATCTCAATACCTAGTTCAATCTCGTTCTGCAAGTCTCTTTACTCATTATGTAATGCATCATCCCATAACTAACTCATTAGCTACATTGCTTGCAAGGCTTATAGTGATGTACATTACCGAGAGGGCCTGCAGATACCTCTCGACAATCAGAGTGACAAATCCTAATATCGAAATACGCCAACTCAACATGTACCTTTGGAGACACTGTAGAGAGCTCCTTTATAATCACCCGATTCGTTGTGGACGTTTGGTAGCACACAAAGTGTTCCTCCGGTAAATGGGAGTTGCATAATCTCACGATCATAGGAACATGTATAAGTCAAGAAGAAAGCAATAACAACAGACTAAACGATCAAGTGCTAAGCTAACGGAATGGGTCAAGTCAATCACATCATTCTCTAATGATGTGATCCCGTTAATCAAATGACAACTCATGTCTATGGCTAGGAAACTTAACCATCTTTTATTCAACGAGCTAGTCAAGTAGAGGCATACTAGTGACACTATGTTTGTTTATGTATTCACACATGTATTATGTTTCCGGTTAATACAATTCTAGCATGAATAATAAACATTTATCATGAAATAAGGAAATAAATAATAACTTTATTATTGCCTCTAGGGCATATTTCCTTCAAATTATTCCTACGAACAAAATTCACATCCATAGATTCATTATTATTCTCAATCAAAGTAGACAAAGGCATATCATTAGGATCAATAAGAGCACTCTTAGTATCAAACAATTTCATAAGTTCATCCATCTTCCCACTCAAAACATTGATTTCTTCTATAGATTGCACTTTTTACTAGTAGATCTTTCGGTGTGCCATTGAGAATAATTAGCCATAATGTTATCAAGGAGTTTAGTAGCTTCTACTAAGGTGATTTCCATAAAAGTGCCTCCCGCGGCCGAATCTAAAAGATTTCTAGAAGCAAAATTCAATCCGGCTTAAATTTTTTGTATGATCATCCATAAGTTCAAACCATGAGTAGGGCAATTGCGAATCATTAATTTCATTCTTTCCCAAGATTGGGCAACATGCTCATGATCAAGTTGTTTAAAATTCATAATATCATTTCTAAGAGAGATGATCTTAGCGGGAGTAAAATACTTAGAGATAAAAGCATCTTTGCACTTATTCCATGAATCAATACTATTTTTAGGCAAAGACGAAAACCAAGTTTTAGCACGATCCCTAAGTGAAAACGGAAATAACTTCAATTTAACAATATCATTATCTGTATCTTTCTTATTTTGCATATCACACAAATCAACAAAGTTGTTTAGATGAGTAGCGGCATCTTCACTAGGAAGGCCGAAGAATTGATCTTTCATAACAAGATTCAACAAAGCAGCATTGATTTCACAAGATTCAACATCATTAAGAGGAGCAATCAGAGTGCTAAGGAAATCATTATTATTGGTATTGGAAAAGTCACACAATTTGGTATTATCTTGCGCCATCGTGACAAGAAATCCAACACACAAGCACACAAAAAGGCAAGCAAAAGAGAGAGGAGAACGGGGAAGAGAGGGCGAATAAAACGGCAAGGGTGAAGTGGGGGAGAGGAAAATGAGAGGCAAATGGCAAATAATGTAATGCGAGGGAGATGAGTTTGTGATGGGTACTTGGTATGTCTTAACTTGAGCGAAGACCTCCCCGGCAACGGCACCAGAAATCCTTCTTGCTACCTCTTGAGCATGCGTTGGTTTTTCCCTTGAAGAGGAAAGGGTGATGCAGCAAAGTAGCGTAAGTATTTCCCTCAGTTTTTGAGAACCAAGGTATCAATCCAGTAGGAGGCTCCTCAAAAGTCCCACGCACCTACATAAACAAAGAAGAACCTTGCAACCAACGCGATAAAGGGGTTGTCAATCCCTTCACGGGAACTTGCAAAAGTGAGATCTGATAGAGATAATAAGATAAGATAAATGTTTTTGGTATTTTTATGATATAGATTGGAAAATAAAAGATGCAAATAAAAGTAGATGGAAAACTTATATGATAAAAGATAGACCCGGGGACCATAGGTTTCACTAGTGGCTTCTCTCAAGATAGCATAAGTATTACGGTGGGTGAATGCTAAATCTTGAGCTTGCGTTGGTTTTCCTCGAAGAGGAGAGGGTGATGCAGCAAAGTGTAGCGTAAGTATTTCCCTCAGTTTGAGAACCAAGGTATCAATCCGAGGAGGCTCCTCAAAAGTCCCACGCACCTACACAAACAAACTGAGAACTCGCAACCAACGCAATAAAGGGGTTGTCAATCCCTTCACGACCACTTGCGAAAGTGAGATCTAATAAGATAGTAAGATAAGATAAATATATTTTTGGTGTTTTATGATATAGATGCGAAAAGTAAAGATGCAAATAAAAGTAGATTGGAAGAAAATATGATAAGAGATAGACCCGGGGGCCATAGGTTTCACTAGAGGCTTCTCTCAAGATAGCTTAAGTATTACGGTGGGTGAACAAATTACTGTCGAGCAATTGACAGAAAAGCGCATAGTTATGAGATTATCTAGGCATGATCATGAATATAGGCATCACGTCCATAACAAGTAGACCGACTCCTGCCTGCATCTACTACTATTACTCCACACATCGACCGCTATCCAAAGATGCATCTAGAGTATTAAGTTCATAAGAACAGAGTAACGCATTAAGCAAGATGACATGATGTAGAGGGATAAACTCATGCAATATGATATAAACCCCATCTTGTTATCCTTGATGGCAACAACACATACGTGCCTTGCATCCCTTTACATCCTTTGGGTAAGGACACCGCAAGATTGAACCCAAAGCTAAGCACTTCTCCCATGGCAAGAAAGATCAATCTAGTAGGCCAAACTAAACCGATAATTCGAAGAGACTTGCAAAGATAACTCAATCATACATAAAAGAATTCAGAGAAGATTCAAATATTATTCATAGATAAACTTGATCATAAACCCACAATTCATCGCATCTCGACAAACACACCGCCAAAAGAGATTACATCGAATAGATCTCCACAAGAGAGGAGGAGAACATTGTATTGAGATCCAAAAGAGAGAAGAAGCCATCTAGCTAATTACTATGGACCCGTGAGGGTCTGTGGTAAACTACTCACAACTCATCGGAGGGGCAAGGATGTTGATGTAGAGGCCCCATGCTTGATTCCCTCCCGTGAGTGTCGTGAAGGCCCCAAGATGGGATCTCGCGAATACAGAAGGTTACGGTGGTGGAAATTGTGTTTCGTGGTGCCCCCGGATGTTTTCGGGGTGCGTAGGTATATATAGGAAGAGTAAGTACGTCGGTGGCATGAGGGCCCACGAGATAGGGCGCACCCTATAAGGGGGCACCCTCCTATCTCGTGGAGGCTCCGGTTGCTTCTTGACTTGCACTCCAAGTTCTACGGATCACGTTCAGCGAGAAAATCACGTTCGAAGGTTTCATTCCGCTTGGACTCCGTTTGATATTCCTTTTCTTGAAATAACTGAAATAGGCAAAAACAACAATTACAGGCTCGGCCTTTGTTAATAGGTTAGTCCCAAAAGTAATATAAAAGTGGAAAATAAAGCCCAATAAAGCCTAAAACAGTAGATAAAGTAACATGGAGCAATCAAAAATTATAGATACGTTGGAGACGTATCAGGCATCCCCAAGCTTAATTCCTGCTCGTCCTCAAGTAGGTAAATGATAAAAAGAGAATTTTTGATGCGGAGTGATACTTTGGCATAATTTCAATGTAAATCTTCTTAATTGTGGTATGAATATTCAGATCCGAAAGATTCAAGACAAAAGTTCATATTGACATAAAAATAATAATACTTCAAGCATACTAACTAAGCAATTATGTCTTCTCAAAATAACATGGCCAAAGAAAGTTATCCCTACAAAATCATATAGTCGCTATGCTCCATCTTCCCCACATAAAATATTTAAATCATGCACAACCCCGATGGCAGGCCAAGCAATTGTTTCATACTTTAACATTTTCAAAACTTTTTCAATCTTCACGCAATACATGAGCGTGAGCCATGGATATAGCACTATATATGGAATAGAATGGTGGTTGTGGAGAAGACAAAAAGGGAGAAGATAGTCTCACATCACCTAGGCGTATCAACGGGCTATGGAGATGCCCATTAATAGATATCGATGTGAGTGAGTAGGGATTGTCACGCAACAGATGCACTAGAGCTATAAGTATATGAAAGCTCAACAAAAGAAACTAAGTGGGTGTGCATCCAACTCGCTTGCTCACGAAGACCTAGGGCATTTGAGGAAGCCCATCATTGGAATATACAAGCCAAGTTCTATAATGAAAATTCCCACTAGTATATGAAAATGAAAAAATGAGAGACTCTCTATCATGAAGATCTTGGTGCTACTTTGAAGCACAAGTGTGGTAAAAGGATAGTAACATTGCCCCTTCTCTCTTTTTCTCTCATTTTTTTCTTTGGGCCTTTTCTCTTTTTATGGCCTCTTTTATTTCGTCTGGAGTCTCATCCCGACTTGTGGGGGAATCATAATCTCCATCATCCTTTCCTCACTGGGACAATGCTCTAATAATGATGATCATCACACTTTTATTTTCTTACAACTCAAGAATTACAACTCAATACTTAGAACAAAATATGACTCTATATGAATGCCTCCCGTGTGTAATCGGGATATGCAATGAAACATGAGTGACATGTATGAAAGCATTATGAGCGGTGGCTTTGCCACACAAATACGATGTCAACTACATGATCATGCTAGCAATATGACAATGATGGAGCGTGTCATAATAAACGGAACGGTGGAAAGTTGCATGGCAATATATCTCGGAATGGCTATGGAAATGCCATAATAGGTAGGTATGGTGGCTGTTTTGAGGAAGATATATGGTGGGTGTATGATACCGGTGAAAAGTGCGTGGTAATAGAGAGACTAGCAATGGTGGAAGGATGGGAAAAAGTGTGTATAATCCATGGACTCAACATTAGTCATAAAGAACTCATATACTTATTGCAAAAATCTAGAAGTTATCAAAGCAAAGTATTACGCGCATGCTCCTAGGGGATAGATTGGTAGGAAAAGACCATCGCTCGTCCCGGCCGCCACTCATAAGGAAGACAAACAATAAATAAATCATGCTCGAGTTCATCACATAATGGTTCACCATACGTGCATGCTCACGGAATCACAAACTTCAACACAAGTACTCTTTAAATTCACAACTACTCAACTAGCATGACTCTAATATCACCATCTTCATATCTAAAAACAATTATCAAGCATCAAACTTTTCTTAGTATTCAACGCACTCAAAAGAAAGTTTCACATATCTTAAATATCAAGTATATTAACATTAAGCAAATTACCATGCTACTAAAGTCCCTCAAAATAATCTAAGTGAAGCATGAGAGATCAATAGTTTCTTTAAAACAAATATACCACCGTGCTCTAAAAAATCTAAGTGAAGCACTAGAGCAAAAATTATCACGCTCAAAAGATATAAGTGAAGCACATAGAGTATTCTATCAAATTCTAATTCATGTATGGCTTCCTCAAAAGGTGTGTACAGCAAGGATGATTGTGGTAAACTAACAAGCAAATACGCAAATAATACAAGACGCTCCAAGCAAAACACTTATCATGTGGTGAATAAAAATATAGCCCCAAGTAAAGTTACCAATGAGCGAAGATTTAAAGAGGGGATGCCTTCCTGGGGCATCCCCAAGCTTAGGCTTTGGCTATTCTTGAATATCTTGGGGTGCCATGGGAATCCCAAGCTTAGGCTCTTGCCACCCTTTATTCCATAGTCCATAAAAGCTTTACCCAAAACTTGAAAACTTCACAACACAAAACTCAATAGAAATCTCGTGAGCTCCGTTAGAGAAAGAAAACAAAAGACTACTTTAAGGTACTGTAATGAACTCATTCTTTATTTATATTGGTGTTGAACCTACTGTATTCCAACTTCTCTATGGATTATAAACTATTTTACTAGCCATAGATTCATCAAAATAAGCAAACAACACACGAAAAACAGATTCTGTCAAAAACAGAACAGTCTTTAGTAATCTGTAACTAACGCAAACTTCTGGAACTCCAAAAAATCTACCAAAATTATATGACCTAGACAATTTTTTTATTGATCAGCAGAAATTCTAATCACTATTTTATCATGTTATAGTGATTTTGAACAATTCGGGCACTGAGCGCAAAGTTTCTGGAAATTACAGCAAGATCAAATAACTATCATCCAAGAAGATCCAATAGGTTTAACTTGGCACAAACACTAATTAAAACATAAAACCACATCTAAACAGAGGCTAGATAGATTATTTATTCCTAAACAGAAGCAAAAGCAAAAAAACTAAAAATAAATTTGGGTTGCCTCCCAACAAGCGCTATTGTTTAACGCCCCTAGCTAGGCATCGATAATTTTAATGATGCTCACAAGAAAGACAAGAATTGAAGCGCAAAGAGAGAATCATAAAACATGTGACAAACACACGTAAGTCTAACATACTTCCTATGCATAGGCATTTTATAAGCAAACAAATTATCATAGCAAGCAAAAATTATCATATACAAGGAAGAAGAAAGAGACGATAGCAATCTCAACATGACAAGAGGTAATTTAGTAACATGAAAATTTCTACAACCATATTTTCCTCTCTCTAATAATTACATGTAGGATCATAAGAAAATTCAACAATATAGCTATCAGAAAACATATTCTTAACACGATCCACATGTATGCAAAGTTGACACTCTTCCGAAATAGTGGGATTATCATAAAATAAAGTCATGACCTCTCCAAACCCACTTTTCTCAAAAATTTCATAAGATTGAACATGCTCCAAATATGTGGGATCTAAAGTTGACACTCTTCCAAACCCACTTTCAATATTATTCCAAACACTATTATCAATCTCATATTCATCATGGGGCTTAAATAAATTTTTAAGATCATAAGAAGAATCACCCCAATCATGATCATTGCAACAAGTAGTAGACATACCAAAACTAGCATCGCCATGCTTAGGGTTTTGCATATTATTAGCACAACTAAGATCAATAGAATTTATAATAAAATCATTGCAATCATGCTTTTTATTCAAAGACCTATCGTGAATCGTTTCATAAAGTACTCTATCACAATTTTTAGATTCACGAAATTCAGGCAAAACCTCATAAAGATAATCTAGTGCACTCGACTCACTAGCAATAGGTTCATCATAATTGGATCTTTTAAAGAGATTAGCAAGTGGATGAGGATCCATAAACTCTTAGCAAGCTTAGATGCAAGAAAAAAGAAGGCACATGGTAACACAAGATTGAGCGGAGGAAGGGCGAATAAAAGCGGCAAGGGTGAAGTGGGGGAGAGGAAAACGAGAGGCAAATGACAAATAATGTAAATGCGAGGAGATAGGTTTGTGATGGGTACTTGGTATGTCTTGACTTGAGCAAAGACCTCCCGACAGCGGCGCGGAAATCCTTCTTGCTACGTCTTGAGCTTAGCGTTGGTTTTCCTCGAAGAGGAGAGGGTGATGCAAGAAAGTGTAGCGTAAGTATTTCCCTTAGTTTTGAGAATCAAGGTATCAATCCAAAGTAGGAGGCTCCTCAAAAGTCCCACGCACCTGCACACGTATTAAGCGAGAACTCGCAACCAACGCATAATAAAGGGGTTGTCAATCCCTTCACGGCCACTTGCGAAAGTGAGATCTAATAAAGATAGTAAGATAAGATAAATATATTTTTGGTGTTTTATGATATAGATGCGAAAAGTAAAGATGCAAATAAAAGTAGATTGGAAGCAAATATGATAAGACATAGACCCGGGGGCATAGGTTTCACTAGAGGCTTCTCTCAAGATAGCATAAGTATTACGGTGGGTGAACAAATAACTCTCGAGCAATTGATAGAAAAGCGCATAGTTATGAGATTATCTAGGCAGGATCATTTAAATAGTCATAAAGACCATAACAAGTAGACCGACTCCTGCTGCATCTACTACTATTACTCCACACATCGACCGCTATCCAAAGATGCATCTAGAGTATTAAGTTCATAAGAACAGAGTAAAGCATTAAGCAAGATGACATGATGTAGAGAGATAAACTCATGCAATATGATATAAACCCCATCTTATTATCCTCGATGGCAACAACACAATATGTGCCTTGCAACCCTTTACATCCTTTGGGTAAGGACACCGCAAGATTGAACCCAAAGCTAAGCACTTCTCCCATGGCAAGAAAGATCAATCTAGTAGGCCAAACTAAACCGATAATTCGAAGAGACTTGCAAAGATAACTCAATCATACAAAAAAGAATTCAGAGAAGATCCAAATATTATTCATAGATAAACTTGATCATAAACCCACAATTCATGCATCTCGACAAACACACCGCAAAAAGAGATTACATCGGATAGATCTCCACAAGAGAGGGGGAGAACATTGTATTGAGATCCAAAAAGAGAGAATAAGCCATCTAGCTAATTACTATGGACCCGTAGGTCTCTGGTAAACTACTCACAACTCATCGGAGGGGCAAGGATGTTGATGTAGAGGCCCCCCGTGCTTGATTGCCCCTCCGGCAGAGTGTCGGCGAAGGCCCCAAGATGGGATCTCGAATCTGAGAAGGGTTACGATGGTGGAAATTGTGTTTCGTGGTGCCCCGGGATGTTGGCGGGGTACGTAGGTATATATAGGAAGACGAAGTACGTCGGGGGCTGCCCGCGGGGCCCACGAGACAGGGGGGCGCGCCCTCCTATCTCGTGGAGGCTCCGGTTGCTTCTTGACTTGTGCTCCAAGTTCTCTAGATCACGTTCGGCGAGAAAATCACGTTCCCGAAGGCTTCATTCCGTTTGGACTCCGTTTGATACTCCTTTTCTTCGAAATACTGAAATAGGCAAAAAACAGCAATTCTAGGCTGGGCCTCCGGTTAATAGGTTAGTCCCAAAAGTAATATAAAAGTGGAAAATAAAGCCCAATAAAGCCTAAAACAGTAGATAAAGTAGCATGGAGCAATCAAAAATTATAGATACGTTGGAGACGTATCAGTGAACAAATTACTGTCGAGCAATTGATAGAAAAGTGCATAGTTATGAGATTATCTAGGCATGATCATGTATATAGGCATCACGTCCATAAACAAGTAGATCGAAACGATTCTCAGCATCTACTACTATTACTCCACACATCAACCGACTCACCTTTTGCATCTAGAGTATTAAGTTCATGAAGAACAGAGTAACACATTAAGAAAGATGACATGATGTAGAGGGATAAACTCATGCAATATGATATAAACCCCATCTTTTATCCTCGATGGCAACAATACAATACGTGCCTTGCTGCCCCTGTCATCCGAAAGGACACCGCAAGATTGAACCCAAAGCTAAGCAATTCTCCCATTGCAAGAAAGATCAATCTAGTTGGCCAAACCAAACTGATAATTCGAAGAGACTTGCAAAGATAACTTAATCACACATAAACGAATTCAGAGGAGATTCAAATATTTCCCATAGATAAACTTGATCATAAACCCACAATTCATCGGATCTCAACAAACACACCGCAAAAAGAGTTACCTCGAATATATCTCCAACAAGATCGAGGAGAACTTTGTATTGAGATTCAAAGAGAAAGAAGAAGCCATCTAGCTAATAACTATGGACCCGAAGGTCTATGGTAAAGTACTGACAACTCATCGGAGAGGCCTTGGAGATGATGTAGAGGCCCTCCATGGTCGATTCCCCCTTTGGCGGAGTGCCGGTGAAGGCTCAAAGATGGGATATCGCGGTTACAGAAGGTTGCGGCGGTGGAATTAGGTTTTCGTGGTGCTCTCCAATGTTTTCAGGGTACAGAGTATATATAGGCGAAGGCAGTACGTCGGTGGAGCAACGAGGGGCCCACGAGGGTGGGGGCGTGCCCACCCCTAGGGGGCACGCCGGGCCCCTCGTGGCCGCCTCGTCTGCAGCTTGACGTCCAATCCAAGTCTCCTGGATTGCGTTTGTTCCGAAAAGATCGCTCCCGAAGGTTTCATTCCGTTTGGACTCCGTTTGATATTCCTTTTCTTCAAAACACTAAAATAGGAAAAAAAAAGCAATTCGGGCTGGACTTTTACCAAATTTCGCATCAGGATCTAAAAACTCCGAATTATTGGACGGCTTTTAACTAAAGTTGACTCATCTCCAGTCCCATCATTATCAAGATTCATATTGCAAAACAAGGATTTAATAGGAGATACATCAATAACTTTTAGATCTTCATCATTATTTTCTCCTAACCCTTCTGGTTTGGCAGCCATCTTATTGACCAAGGTGGCTTGCTTATCAGAAATTTGGGCAATAAATTTTTCAAGACAAGCAATCTGAGAATTCAAACCATAAAACTCTTTAGACATATCATCAAGCTCTTTATTCATGTATTCCATAAAGATTTTTTGTTCTTTAAGCTCTTTTCTAAAGAAACTATTGTGCTCAAATTGTAAGGTCATAAAGCTTCTAATGTTCAATTCAATATTTCCAATCTTTTAAGATGGAGATCAAGGTTCTTAGGCAAAGCCATAAGGGAAAAAGGCACACAAACGGCAAGCGAAAAAGAGAGACGAATGGAAAAGAGAGGGCGAGTAAAATGGCGAGGGTGAAGTGGGGGAGAGGAAAACAAGAGGCAAATGGCAAATAATGTAATGCGAGGGAGATGAATTTGTGATGGGTACTTGGTATGTCTTGACTTGGGCGAATACCTCCCCGGCAACGGCGCCAGAAATCCTTCTTGTTACCTCTTGAGCATGCGTTGGTTTTCCCTTGAAGAGAAAAGGGTGATGCAGCAAAGTAGCGTAAGTATTTCCCTCAGTTTTTGAGAACCAAGGTATCAATCCAGTAGGAGGCTCCTCAAAAGTTCCACGCACCTACACAAACAAACAAGAACCTCACAACCAACGCGATAAAGGGGTTGTCAATCCCTTCACGATAACTTGCGAAAGTGAGATCTGATAGAGATAATAAGATAAGATAAATATTTTGGTATTTTTATGATGTAGATTGGAAAATAAAAGATGCCAATAAAAGTAGATGGAAAACTTATATGATAAAATATAGACCCGGGGGCCATAGGTTTCACTAGTGGCTTCTCTCAAGATAGCATACGTATTACGGTGGGTGAACAAATTACTGTCGAGCAATTGATAGAAAAGTGCATAGTTATGAGATTATCTAGGCATGATCATGTATATAGGCATCACGTCCGTGACAAGTAGATCAAAAAGATTCTGCATCTACTACTATTACTCCACACATGGACCGACTCCTGCCTGCATCTAGAGTATTAAGTTCATGAAGAACAGAGTAACGCATTAAGAAAGATGACATGATGTAGTGGGATAAACTCATGCAATATGATATAAACCCCATCTTTTTATCCTCGACGGCAACAATACAATACGTGCCTTGCTGCCTCTACTGTCACTCGGAAAGGACACCACAAGATTGAACCCAAAGCTAAGCACTTCTCCCATTGCAAGAAAGATCAATCTAGTAGGCCAAACCAAACCGATAATTCAAGAGACTTGCAAAGATAACTTAATCATACATAAAAGAATTCAGAGAAGATTCAAATATTTCTCATAGATAAACTTGATCATAAACCCACAATTCATCGGATCTCGACAAACACACTGCAAAAGGAGTTACATCGAATAGATCTCCAAGAAGATCGAGGAGAACTTTGTATTGAGATTTAAAGAGAGAGAAGAAGCCATCTAGCTAATAACTATGGACCCGAAGGTCTGTGGTAAACTACTCACAACTCATCAGAGAGGCCTTGGAGATGATGTAGAGGCCCTCCGTGGTCGATTCCCCCTCCGGTGGAGCACCGGCGAAGGCTCCAAGATGGGATCTCGCGGATACAAAAGGTTGTGGCGGTGGAATTAGGTTTTCGTGGTGCTCTCCGATGTTTTCAGGGTACGGGAGTATATATAGGTGAAGGAAGTACGTCGGTGGAGCAACGAGGGGCCCACGAGGGTGGGGGGCGCGCCCACCCCCAGGGGGCGCGCCGGGCACCCTCGTGGCCGCCTCGTTTGTTGCTTGACGTCCACTCCAAGTCTCCTGGTTGGTATTTGTTCCGAAAAGATCGCTCCCGAAGGTTTCATTTCGTTTGGACTCCGTTTTATATTCCTTTTCTTCGAAACACTGAAATAGGCAAAAAAACAGCAATTCGAGCTGGGCCTCCGGTTAGTAGGTTAGTCCCAAAAATGATATAAAAGTGTAAAGTAAAGCCCATAAACATGCAAAACGGATAATATAATACTCCCTCCGTTCCACAATGTAGTGCCTATAGATTTTTTCAAAAGTCAAACATTACAAACTTTGACCATGTTTATGGAGAAAAGTAGGTACATCTATAATACCAAATGCACATCATTGGATACATCATAAGTTATATTTTCAGAATGTACATGTTTGGTATTGTAGGTGTAGAGAATTTTCTCTATAAACTTGGTCAAAGTTGACAAAGTTTGACTTTCAGAAAAATCTATAGGCACTACATTGTGGAATGGAGAGAGTAGCATGGAACAATCAAAAATTATAGATACGTTGGAGACGTATCAAGCACCCAATAAATTATGTCCTGGGATGATAATCGGCACAGGCCAAGATTCAGCTTGATTCTTATTGCCCGTGGAAACCATGCAGCTATGAGGAATTAGGGCAATATCTGCAATCTTATCCCACGTTTTAACCACCACCCTGGAGTTGTCACTAGCCATCTTATCCCACGTTTCAACTCTAGCAAAATCTTTCAGAGCACCCTGGATGTGTTGTAACTCCCATAGATCAACAGGAAAAGCAAGCAGAGCCAACCAACAGACTTGATTATATGTAAAACTACGATGATTAATCCCCTCATTATGCTTGACAAAACTAATGGTAAGATTCTGAAACATATGCGGGCTATTGTCCACAAGCCAATCTCTATCAGCGACAGAATCCGTTTGCACAAAAGCAGAACCAAGCGGACAACGCTATGTCATCTCCAACGAGAACTGCATGTGACCCTCAACGCGGAGAAAAGCCCGAACCTGACTGAACTGAACTTGAGCATGAGGCGCAGGAGTGATGGTGGCAATGGCAACATCCTCATGTTTCGCAGCGACCGGCGTGCTGACATGATACCGGCAGTAAGCCGGCCGCCTAGCCACCTCCAATGCATTGTACCTACCCGGAAGAAAAGGTGTAGGATCAACGGGGTAGGCGGCCATGAGCGGATGCTGTGATGGCACAGAGCGGGCGGAGACGGCAATGCCAAGCTTGAGGGGGCTAGAATGCGAAGCGACAAGGGGGCTAGAAGGCGAACCGGCAAGAGGAAAGAGCTTTGCTTCCTTGGAGTACTTGTCTTTACCCCCTGTCTCATCTAACAGTTTGGTAGGTGAGTGATTATTACCCCAAGAAGAGGATAAAAAATCGTGTAGGGGATAACTACTAGTTGGTAACTCAATAAAGTTTTGTGACCGGCCAAGATTGAGATCGAGACATACCTTATGTCGCTCTTGTCCAGGGGAAAGGTTCAAATCCAAATCGAAACCTGCCTTTTCTATAAATCGAGCACGATTTGCCTGATTTTTGTCCAAAAAGATCTGATTTTTTGCCTGTTCCGGTGGCCCACTTGGGGGTGTAGTATGATCTTTAGGGACCCAAACTTGCTTAACTTGGCATTTATCAATTGAAGGGAAAAAGGATTCACAGTCTCGACTTATGCGCCCTGGTTTCAGACATTGGTGACATCTTATTTTATTTTGGGAGCCCTGTCTGGAGTGGCCGAAAAGCAGGCACCTTGGGCATTGCAAGCGTCTCCTTGGGTGATGAGTGGAAGGTGCAGAAGGCCCTAGGCCTAGCAAACCAGGCTGCGCCGAGGTGTTGGGCCATTCCAGCCTTTCAAAGACTGAATTTTTTCCTTCATGGGCCAGAGCATTCCATTGGGGAACGGGCATATCCAACCTGTCAAAAACTGACCAACCTGCAGCAAACTTAGTAGCCAAGTCTTGTTGAATTCTATCAAAAAACGAAGAGACTGGCACTGCAGAACTTTTCTCATGAGAGGAGGATTTGTCAGGAGTAAATAACTCACTGATGTCTTCAGAAGATAAGTTTGTAGCTAATAAAACCTTGAGTTCTGATTCCTCCTCTTTACTGAGGTAGTCCAAGATGGAGCGAGAATACGTGAGCCTAAAATACTCTAGAATGGAGAAGAAGTCAAAGCCATCAACAAATAGCCTGAATAAATCCTCATGTTCAGAAGCCGAAAGCTTGTGTATGAAAGACAAGCTCTTGACATTAGCAGTTGAAGGGAGATTGACATGTTGATGGGAAGCATCGTGGTTTAGAGAAGAATGCTTATTGTTCTGACCAAGAGGAATACCATTTGCACCAGTTAGCCCTTTGTGACCAAAACCCGGACGATGCTTTGTCAAGATATCATCAGCGCTTGCTTTCTTTTTCCCAACTACAGTCCAGGATCGTAGCTCCTCCTGTTCCCATAATCTGTACTCTCTGACAAAATCAGGACCACCATTGCCCCATAAGCTGAAATAAACCATGAATTCAGGACACTCATAACTTTTAAGGGCATTCACAGCTAAACCCACCTTCTTAGAGAATACTAAATATCGGAAAGATCGATCTCGCAAGAAGCAGACTCTGAAATCAAGTACAATACCACCCAAACATGATCTGAGATATTCACTGACATTGGTGCAGTCCAGTATGTGTTTATGACGCTTGAAAGATGCCAGCAGAAAGAATTCTCTTGCTTCTCGCCCAGGGGTGAAAGCCACTGGAGTGTTAAACTTTTGCCATATAAATCTCTGAAACTCCATGCCTGAACGAAGATCTAGATCTAGGTTGGGATGCAGAATAGGTACAGAACTCTGATCAAGCACATGACCTTAAGAAGCCTTTGCAAGCAGAGGTTGCGCGACCTTCTCAGAAGCCGATGACGAGCTTGGATCAATGTGGCCGCCCACCATGGCAAGGTGGCAGGGGAAAGAGACTTGATCACCGACAGAAATGGATTCATTCTCATGAAGGAACTGTGCATCGACTAGTACTTCTTCATCATCCAGTAGAGCAAGACGGCCAGATTGAGACAGAGCAATCTCGCCTTGACAAAATGGGACCTTCACCGTGTGCAGATCTGCACGAAACGTTGCCGCCCATCGGGCCAGAACGGCAGCACCTGCGACCGCCACACGTGCCGCAACACGATCGGCCTTGGACATAGAGGGAGAGAGACTTACCAGGAAGGGGAGGTCCGGCGCGATCGGCCTTGGACATTTAAACCTAACCCACTTCCTATCTTGGTGTTAGTAGTTAAAAGGTACTCTCTTTATAAAGAAACATAAGAGTGTTTACATTACTAAAGTAGCGATCTAAACACTCTTATAATCTTTACGTAAAGAGTATCTAACACTTCCTTTATAAGGGCATCCTAGGCGGGTACCCATTCCACCCCATTCGCCCAGATTGTCGGTTCATGACAATTTTTGCAATCAACCGGGTTCTCCCATTTGGTTTCGAACTGTCTAGAATCCCCTAGGCTAGTCCCAAATTAAGACACTGTTCTAGATTGAGGGGCTAAGAAGGGGAGTCCAGACTATCCTTCACATCGAATTCGACAATCCGGTCCTACTCCATTTTTTCCTTTTCCTGTCGGAGCCGCCACACCCTCCCTTTCCCAAAGATGTTTCCTGCTAGGTCACTTCGCTTCCCAATGGGGTTTCCATATGGCCCCATCCTCTCTCTTTCAAAATATGGAATACCCTCCACCTCCCCATACCTTGCGTCCGCGATGGCGCCTTCCTCCTCATGTCCCATTTCACGTTGCGCTCCAAGGAAGTCATGCACACGACCCAAGCCAAGGAGAAGACACTTTTTGATCCCCTCCACCTGTGATATCTTAATGGTCATGATAGCGCCACCATCGACAAGGGTGCAAAGGCACGCACAGCCTGTGCCACCCCTCGAGCCAATGGGGCGGGGGGGGGGGGGGAGATGCCCACTGCCCATCACACCGTCCCAGCTAAGGCGGAGGCGTGTGTCGCCCATCATGCCACCCCAGCAAAGGAGAAAAAGGCGCTCACTGCCCATTAGTCCGCCCGAGCCAAGAGAGAGAAGCTTACCGCCCATGATGTTATCGACTAGGCGACCCAGTGATACCTTTCAAACATATATATAACTTTTGGTATGTTCATGCTACTTCTTTTAGTACATAGTTTCGTCACATTTTTATACAATTTTATTGGACTAACCAATTAATCCAATGCCAAGTGCACGTGTTGTTTTTGCATGTTTTTGGAATTTACAGAAATACTACTTTTATGCCATCAGTACATAGTTTTGCCATATTTTTACACAGTTGAACTACAAAAACATCTTATATTAAGGTACAGAGGTAGTAATATTCTCTAGGGACAAAAAATATACGAAAAATATGTTCACCAAGTTTCAAGTTAGGAGGACCCGGATGGGTCAGAGGAGCACATGTACCCAAGGCCCCCACGCATCCCTACCTCGCGTTTAAGGGAAGGTCGCAACGGCCCCCAAGTGTGGGCCCCCAGGGTGCCTCTCCACTGCATGCCTGTCCCGACGCCTTTATATTCTCGCAAAATTGTCAGACGGATTTATTAAGGAAATGTTTTCACCACCGCCACCTCTTTTTGAGGTGACTCAATCTGGAGACCTTTTTGATACTCCGTCGTTGGGAAAATTTGCCATCAGAGCTATCTTCATCAACCTCACTGCTCCAATGACCATGTGTGAGTAGTCCTCCTTAGACTATGAGTCATAACTGTAGCTATTTGGTATCATCTCTCCCTTGCTTCTCAATACAATCACATAAGCTTCCCTACATGATTGATCCATATGATGTAATTCTCGGCGTGTTTGTTGCAGTGTGAAGACTTGCCACGTTATGATCAGATTATATTTGTTTTTATTTTGGATTCTTTTGAGTTCTTTGATGCATGATTTATAGACATGATCTTTGATCTATTAGTTTTTCACTGGCCATGATTAGATCAATGATCTTCAAGAGGGAGTTATGTATGTTAGATGGATTTAACCTTCTCAGTGACAGAAAGAGGAAAAAACTTGTATTTTTTATTGCCATTCAAAGATAAAAAGGTAGTTGACCAGTTGTCTAGGTGATGAACTAGAGGTAAAGAGAATTTACTATGTACATTATGTCACTTTGCTTAATACTTAGAAATGCATGCTAGATATCGGTCTTGGGTGAAGTATTAACTATAGACGTAGTTGGATGACGATCTATGGATACAATAATGTAATGTTTATATGTAGTCATGACATGTATGATCATAACATAAACACTGCAATTTATCAATATGTAACTGTAATTTGTTCACCACACTTATGTTATGTTGCTTGGAGAGATGTCACCGGGGAAGTTATGGATCCCGGTCCTCTATTCCTCATAATCACAACCACGATCAGCTCATTCTCTGTTTCTTTACAAGTGAGCATTTTTTTAATTTTGTAAGGAGGGGATGCGGACAATGTGTGGATGAAGATGGCGACTTGCATTCGTAAGGTGGCCTCGGAGGAGTTTGGAGTGTCCAAGGGAAGGAGAAGCGAAGATAAGGATACCTGGTGGTGGAATGATGATGTCCGTATATGCGATTAAAGAGAAGAAAGATTGCTTCGCACGCCTATACCTAGATAGGAGTGCAGACAACATAGAGAAGTACAAGATGGCTAAGAAGGCCGCAAAGCAAGCTGTTGGTGAAGCAAGGGTCGGCATATGAGGACCTCTACCAAGGGTTAGGCACGAAGGAAGGTGAAAGGAACATCTATAAGATGGCTAAGATCCGGGAGAGGAAGACGAGGGATATTGGCCAAGTCAAATGCATCAAGGACGGAGCAGACCAACTCTTGATGAAGGACGAAGAGATTAAGCATAGATGGCGGGAGTACTTGACAAGTCGCTCAATGGGGAGAATGAGAGTTCTACCATTGAACTGACGACTCCTTTGATGAGACCAAAGATGCGTTTTGTGCGCGCATCCGTGAGTCTTAGGTGAAGGAGGATTTAAAAAGGATGAAAGGAGGCAAGGCGATGGGCCCTGATTGTATCCCCATTGAGGTGTGGAAAGTTCTCGGGGACATAGCGATAGTATGGCTAACCAAGCTTTTCAACCTCATTTTTCGGGCAAACAAGATGCCAAAAGAATGGAGACGAAGTATATTAGTACCAATCTTCAAGAACAAGGGGGATGTTCAGAGTTGTACTAATTACCGTGGAATTAAGCTGATGAGCCATACAATGAAGCTATGGGAGAGAGTCATTGAGCACCGCTTAAGAAGAATGACAAGCGTGACCAAAAATCAGTTTGGTTTCATGCCCTGGAGGTCGACCATGGAAGCCATTTTCTTGGTAATGACAACTTATGGAGAGATATAGGGAGTAAAAGAAGGACTTGCATATGGTGTTCATTGACTTGGAGAAGGCCTATGATAAGATACCGAAATGTCATGTGGTGGGCCTTGGAGAAACACAAAGTCCCAAAGAAAGTACATTACCCTCATCAAGGACATGTACAATAATGTTGTGACAAGTGTTCAACAAGTGATGTCGACACCGATGACTTCCCGATTAAGATAGGACTGCATCAGGGTCAGCTTTGAGCCCTTATCTTTTGCATTGGTGATGGATGAGGTCACAAGGGGTATACAAGGAGATATCCCACGGTGTATGCTCTTTGCGGATGATGTGGTGCTAGTTGACGATAGTCGACGGGGTAAATAGGAAGTTAGAGTTATGGAGACAAGCCTTGGAATCGAAGGAGTTTAGGCTTAGTAGAACTAAAACCGAGTACATGATGTGCGGTTTCAAAGATTACTAGGTGTGAGGAGGAGGAGGTTAGCCTTGATGGCCAGTGGTACCTTGGAAGGACACCTTCGCATTTGTGGGCAATGTTGCGAGGAGGATGGGGGTATTGATGAAGATGTGAACCATCGAATCAAAGCTGGATGGATGAAGTGGCGCCAAGCTTCCGCATTCTCTCGTGACAAGAGAGTGCCACAAAAGCTAAAAGGCAAGTTCTACAGATTACGGGTTCAACCCGCAATGTTGTATGGCGCGAGTGTTGGCCGACTAAAAGCGACATGTTCAACAGCTTAGGTGTGGCGGAGATGCGATGTTGAGATGGATGTGTGGCCACACGAGGAAGGATCGAGTCCTAATGATGATATACTTAGATAGAGTTGGGGTAGCACCAATTGAGGAGAAGCTTGTCCAACATCGCTTGAGATGGTTTGGGCATATTCAGTATGAGGCCTCCGTAAGCTCCAAAGGTATAGCGGACGGCCAAAGCATGCGGAGAATGTCAAGAGAGGGCGGGTCGGTCGAATTTGACATGGGAGGAGTCCGTTAAGAGAGACCTCAAGGATTGGAGTATCGACAAAGAGCTAGCTATGGACAGGGTGTGTGGAAGCTTGCTATCCATGTGCTGCGAGCCATGAGTTGGTTAAGTAGATCTTATGGCTTTCACCTCTAGCCTACCCCAACTTGTTTGGGACTAAAGTCTTTGTTGCTGTTTTTTTAACCAAGCATCAATTTTATCACAGGATATAGTAATTCTTGTAACTGGCAAACCTAGTCAGACTTACAATCTAGTCTAGGTTGCGAACCAAATAATTTTCTTAGTTGTGTGCATGTATTCATCGTTCACTGCTTGTGAGACTCCATAGATTGATATCATGGTTCTCAACTGAGTGAAAACCTACTAAAAATCCTTGCACTTCTGGGCCCAGCAGTTTCCTATACAATCACTTGGAAGCAGAAATATTTTGTGGAGCCGTTATCGGGAGTTCTACTGTTAGGCACATGTCCTGCACTCAATTAGTTTACTTCCTTCTTACATACTTTGCTTATTTAGTTTTTATTTTTTGTTATTTTTTTTCTACACTTTGTAAAATTCAAAAACAACAAAAAATATTTAAATTCCAGCAAGTAGTAACTTCTATGTTGCTTTGTTATAATGGCTAGTTCATCTCTTACTGACATGCCCCCTGGGATGGAAGTGTTCAACTTTAAACAAAGGAGAGGTGAGACCTTTAAGGATGTTTGGTATAGGATTTGGGATGCACAAAATACGTCAACTTGTAAGTTTTCCACTATGTGCTCCTTAGGAATTTTTATATTGGTATGTTTACTTGGTATAGGTATATCCTAGATAACATATCTGGAGGTAGCTTTGTGGGTAGCCATAGTCCAAATGCCTTTAATGCTATAGATGGTTTGGTGGGATCACCCCATATTAAAAAGATGAATCTTAAATAACTCCCAAACACATAATGAAAAGAATGGGCATGCTAGACAATAAAATACTAAGTGTTGAGAAACTAGAACTACGATAAAAGGCTACACAATGAAATCACTAAACAAGGCTTTATTATTGGTAATGCTTTGAGATGACTGGAGAAGTTAGAAAATGATATCATACTTAAGCTTGATGAGAGGGATCCTTCTAAAAAAGAATAAGAAATTGGAGGTGGCAATAGATATATACTTTGGGATTAAATTTTGCTTGAATTAGAAAAAAATGAGTATTCTTCTCAAGGAAAAGCACCGAAATTTATTTATGCCCAAAAGCTTACAACAAAAGTTTCTCGAAGTAGGCCCTAAAATATGGCTGGTAGCCCCCCCAAATGGCGATTTTTTGGCATGCGCCATGTCATGGCCTATGATGAGTGCAAAAAAAAGTTTCAAGGCCAATAGAGGAACTGGTCCCACACCTCCACAAACCGGACTATCCCACTGGAACTTGTCTGACCTTCCGGCGTCACCAAGCCAACTCTTGCTTGGACATGGCCTCTCTTTGATTTGTGATGATCCTATTATCTATTCCAACACAAAAATGAACAAAAAGTAACAAGGGCTGGCCCCTTACAAAGAAAAGCTAGGGCTAGCCGCAGCGGTGCCCACCAGAGAGGGGGCACACGTAATCGTGCAAGGAAGTTTTAGATCCACTACTCCTTTTGCATGGCGTACTAACATGGGTATAGAAGGGTGGTTGGGTTAGGAAATATTCAGAGAGAGTGGAGCATGGGGTACTGATACATCTCCAACGTATCTATAATTTTTGATTGTTCCATGCTATTATATTATCCGTTTTGGATGTTTATGGGCTTTACTTTACACTTTTATATCATTTTTGGGACTAACCTACTAACCGGAGGCCCAGCCCGAATTGTCGCTTTTTTTGCCTATTTCGTTTCTCAAGAAAAGGAATATAAAACGGAGTCCAAACGAAATGAAACCTTCGAGCGATCTTTTCGGAACAAATACCAACCAGGAGACTTGGAGGACGTCAAGCTAACAAACGAGGCGCGGCCATTTAGGGGTGCCCGCGCGCCTGGGTGGGCGCCCCACCCTCGTGGGCCCCTCGTTGCTCCACCGACGCATTTCCTTCACCTATATACTCCCCTGCACTCAAAACATCGGAGAGCACCACGAAAAACTATTTCCACCGCCGTAACCTTCTGTATCCGCGAGATCCCATCTTGGAGCCTTCGCCGGTGCTCCGCCGGAGGGGGAATCGACCACGGAGGGCCTCTACATCATCTCCAAGGCCTCTCCGATGAGTTGTGAGTAGTTTACCACAGACCTTCGGGTCCATAGTTATTAGCTAGATGGCTTCTTCTCTCTCTTTAAATCTCAATACAAAGTTCTCCTCGATCTTCTTGGAGATCTATTCGATGTAACTCCTTTATGCGGTGTGTTTGTCGAGATCCGATGAATTGTGGGTTTATGATCAAGTTTATCTATGAGAAATATTTGAATCTTCTCTCTGAATTCTTTTATGTATGATTAAGTTATCTTTGCAAGTCTCTTCGAATTATTAGTTTGGTTTGGCCTACTAGATTGATCTTTCTTGCAATGGGAGAAGTGCTTAGCTTTGGGTTCAATCTTGTGGTGTCCTTTCCGAGTGACAAGAGGGGCAGCAAGGCACGTGTTGTATTGTTGCCACGAGGATAAAAAGATGGGGTTTATATCATATTGCATGAGTTTATCCCACTACATCATGTCATCTTTCTTAATGCGTTACTCGTTCTTCATGAACTTAATACTCTAGATGCGTGTGAGTCGGTCCATGTGTGGAGTAATAGTAGTAGATGCGTAATCTTTTTGATCTACTTGTCACGACGTGATGCCTATATACATGATCATGCCTAGATAATCTCATAACTATGCACTTTTCTATCAATTGCTCGACAAAGAATTTGTTCACCCACCGTAATACGTATGCTATCTTGAGAGAAGCCACTAGTGAAACCTATGGCCCCCGGGTCTATATTTTATCATATAAGTTTTCCATCTACTTTTATTGGCATCTTTTATTTTCCAATCTACATCATAAAAATACCAAAAATATTTATCTTATCTTATTATCTCTATCAGATCTCACTTTCGCAAGTTATCGTGAAGGGATTGACAACCCCTTTATCGCGTTGGTTGTGAGGTTCTTGTTTGTTTGTGTAGGTGCGTGGGACTTTTGAGGAGCCTCCTACTGGATTGATACCTTGGTTCTCAAAAACTGAGGGAAATACTTACGCTACTTTGCTGCATCACCCTTTTTCTCTTCAAGGGAAAAACCAACGCATGCTCAAGAGGTAACAAGAAGGATTTCGTCATTGCTGTCGGGAGGTATTCGCCCAAGTCAAGACATACCAAGTACCCATCACAAATTCATCTGCCTCGCATTACATTATTTGCCATTTGCCTCTTGTTTTCCTCTCCCCCACTTCACCCTCGCCATTTTACTCGCCCTCTCTTTTCCATTCGTCTCTCTTTTTCGCTTGCCGTTTGTGCGCCTTTTTTCCCTTATGGCTTTGCCTAAGAACCTTGATCTCCATCTTAAAAGATTGGAAATATTGAATTGAACATTAGAAGCTTTATGACCTTACAATTTGAGCACAATAGTTTCTTTAGAAAAGAGCTTAAAGAACAAAAAATCTTTATGGAATACATGAATAAAGAGCTTGATGATATGTCTAAAGAGTTTTATGGTTTGAATTCTCAGATTGCTTGTCTTGAAAAATTTATTGCCCAAATTTCTGATAAGCAAGCCACCTTGGTCAATAAGATGGCTGCCAAACCAGAAGGGTTAGGAGAAAATAATGATGAAGATCTAAAAGTTATTGATGTATCTCATATTAAATCCTTGTTTTGCAATATGAATCTTGATAATGATGGGACTGGAGATGAGTCAACTTTAGTTAAAAGCCGTCCAATAATTCGGAGTTTTTAGATCCTGATGCTAAATTTGGTAAAAGTGGGATTGGAGAGTTCAAGACTTTAAATAGCATTGAACCCACCATTATGGATTTCAAGGAATTTCATTATGATAATTGTTCTTTAATAGATTGTATTTCCTTGTTGCAATCCGTGTTGAATTCTCCACATGCTTATAGTCAAAATAAAGCTTTTTCCAAACATATTGTTGATGCTTTGATGCAATCTTATGAGGAAAAACTTGAATTGGAAGTTTCTATACCTAGAAAACTTTATGATGAGTGGGAACCTACTATAAAAATTAAAATTAAAGATCATGAATGCTATGCTTTATGTGATTTGGGTGCTAGTGTTTCCACAATTCCGAAAACTTTATGTGATGTGCTAGGTTTGCATGATTTTGATGATTGCTCTTTAAATTTGCACCTTGCGGATTCCACCATTAAGAAACCTATGGGAAGGATCAACGACATTCTTATTGTTGCAAATAGGAATTATGTGCCCGTAGATTTTATCGTTCTTGATATAGATTGCAATCTTTCATGTCCTATTATTCTTGGTAGACCTTTCCTTACAACGATTGGTGCAATTATTTATATGAAGGAAGGGAATATTAGATTCCAATTTCCATTAAGGAAAGGCATGGAACACTTTCCAAGAAAGAAAGTCAAATTACCTTATGAATCTATCATGCGAGCCACTTATGAATTGAATGCCAAAGATAGCAATACTTAAATCTATCCTCGCCTTTATGCCTAGCTAGGGCGTTAAACGGTATCGCTTGTTGGGAGGCAACCCAATTGTATTTTTGTTTCTTTCTTTTTGCTTCTTTTTATTAATAAATATTTCATCTATCTTCTGTTTAGATGTGTTTTTATGTTTTAGTTAGAGTTTGTACCAAGTAAAACCTATAGGATAACCTATGGTAATAGTTAATTTGATTCTGCTGACAAACAGAAACTTTGCGCTCACGAGAAAAAATTCAATAAATCACATAAACATGATTTTGCGTTGATTTGTTTTGCTGTAGATCAATAGACAAATTTCCTAGGATGTCCTATTTTGGTAGGATTTTTAGAGTTCCAGAAGTATTCGAAAGTTACAGATTGCTACAGACTGTTCTGTTTTTGACAGATTCTGTTTTTCGTGTGTTGTTTGCTTATTTTGATGCATCTATGGCTAGTATCAGGGGGTATGAACCATAGAGAAGTTGAAATACAGTATTTTTAACACCAATATAAATAAAGAATGAGTTCATTACAGTACCTTATGTGGTGTTTTTTTTTCTTGCACTAACGGAGCTTATGAGATTTCCTGTTGAGTTTTGTGTTGTGAAGTTTTCAAGTTTTGGGTAAAGATTTGATGGACTATGGAATAAGGAGTGGCAAGAGCTTAAGCTTGGGGGTTCCCATGTAACCCCAAGATATTCAAGGATAACCAAAAGACTAAGCTTGGGGATGCCCCGGAAGGCATCCCCTCTTTCATCTTCGTCTATCGGTAACTTTACTTGGAGCTATATTTTTATTCGCCACATGATATGTGTTTTGCTTGGAGCGTATTGTATGATATTAGTATTTGCTTTTTAGTTTACCACAATCATCCTTGCTGTACACACCTTTTGGGAGAGAAATACATGATTTGGAATTTATTAGAATACTCTATGTGCTTCACTTATATCTTTTGAGTTAGATAGTTTTTGCTCTAGTACTTCACTTATATATTTTAGAGCACGGCGGTGGCTTGATTTTGTAGAAATTGTTAATCTCTCATGCTTCGCTTATATTATTTTGAGAGTCTTTTAGAACAGCATGGTATTTGCTATGGTTATAAAATTGGTCCTAGAATGATGGGCATCCAAGTTGGGTATAATAAAAACTATCATAGGAAGTAAATTGGATGCTACGATCAATTTGATAATTGATAATTGTTTTGAGATATGGAGGTGGTACTATTAGAGTCATGCTAGTTGGGTAATTGTGAATTTAAATAATACTTGTGTTGAAGTTGGCAAGTCCCGTAGCATGCATGTATGGTAACCGTCGTGTAACAAATTTGAAATATGAGGCGTTCTTAGATTGTCATCCTTATGAGTGGCGGTCGGGGACGAGCGATGGTCTTTTCCTACCAATCTATCCCCCTAGGAGCATGCGTAGTGCTTGATTTTGATGACTTGTAGATTTATGCAATAAGTATGTGAGTTCTTTATGACTAATGTTGAGTCCATGGATTATACGCACTCTTACCCTTCCATCATTGCTAGCCTCTTCGGTATCGTGCATTGCCCTTTCTCACCTTGAGAGTTGGTGCAAACTTTGTCGGTGCATCTAAATCCCGTGATACGATACGCTCTATCACACATGAACCTCCTTATATCTTCCTCAAAACAGCCACCATACCTACCTATTATGGCATTTCCATAGCCATTCCGAGATATATTGGCATGCAACTTTCCACCGTTCCGTTTATCATGACACGCATCATCATTGTCATATTGCCTTGCATGATCATGTAGTTGACATCGTATTGTGGCAAAGCCAGCTTCATAATTTCATACATGTCACTCTTGCATCATTGCCCATCCCGGTACACCGCTGGAGGCATTCATATAGAGTCATATCTTGTTCTAGTTTTGAGTTGTAACTCATGAGTTGTAAATAAATAGAAGTGTGATGATCATCATTATTAGAGCATTGTCCCTTATAAAAAAAAGGAAAGGCCAAATAAAAAAAATAAAAAAAAGAAAGGCAAAAAAAGGCCCAAAAAAAGAAGAAAATAAAAAAAGGGGGACAATGTTACTATCCTTTTCCACACTTGTGCTTCAAAGTAGCACCATGTTCTTCATATAGAGAGTCTCATATGTTGTCATTTTCATATACTAGTGGGAATTTTTCATTATAGAACTTGGCTTGTATATTCCAACGATGGGTTTCCTCAAAATGCCCTAGGTCTTCGTGAGCAAGCAAGTTGGATGCACACCCACTTAGTTTCTTTTGTTGAGCTTTCATACATTTATAGCTCTAGTGCATCCGTTGCATGGCAATCCCTACTCCTTGCATTGACATCAATTGATGGGCATCTCCCTAGCCCATTGATTAGCCGCGTCGATGTGAGAATTTATCCTTTTTTGTCTTCTCCACACAACCTCCATCATCATATTCTATTCCACCCATAGTGCTATATCCATGGCTCACGCTCATGTATTGCGTGAAAGTTGAAAAAAGTTTGAGATTACTAAAGTATGAAACAATTGCTTGGCTTGTCATCGGGGGTGTGCAAGATGAGAGCATTCTTGTGTGGCAAAAATGGAGCATGACCAAACTATATGATTTTGTAAGGGATGAACCTTCTAATGTCATGTTATTTTGAGAAGACATGATTGCTTTGTTAGTATGCTTGAAGTATTACTATTTCTTATGTCAATATGAACTTTTATTTTGAATCATTTGGATCTGAACATTCATGCTACAATAAAGAAAATTACATTAAGAATTATGCTAGGTAGCATTCCACATCAAAAATTCTGTTTTTATCATTTACCTACTCGAGGATGAGCAGGAATTAAGCTTAGATGATTGATACGTCTCCAACGTATCTATAATTTTTTATTGTTCCATGCTATTATATTATCCGTTTTGGATGTTGATGGGCTTTACTTTACACTTTTATATCATTTTTGGGACTAACCTACTAACCGGAGGCCCAGCTCGAATTGTTGTTTTTGTGTGTGCCTATTTCAGTGTTTCGAAGAAAAGGAATATCAAACGGAGTACAAACGGAATGAAACCTTCGGGAGCGATCTTTTCTGTCAGGACCCCGATTCTAAGTCACACCGATCTAGCTCGTAACACCTCATATCAGTTTATGCCTCACGACGGTATTCCTACCGTGTCGCCTTTACCATGGCCCGGGACCGCTTGCGCTTTTGGCTCACGTATATGATAGTGTCGCTAGCATCCATATGACAGAGAACCCGGCCGACATGGCTAGTCGTGAACCCAAAGCGGCACTAACCCATGGGGACAGTATACATGAATCACATCGAGCATGTCGATCGCCAGCTGCAGTGAATCCGGGTCAGAGACCGGCTAACAGGACTCCGGGAACCCTGTGCTATAGCAGGTTAGGGCAGACTCCGGATGTCACCGCGTGACATTTCCCGAAGGGACGTATACATGAACGAAGTGAAACACATGCCGCCAGTCAAGTGTCTTGAGCAGAGTAGTCAGGCCTAGCAGGACTCGTGAACCGGGTCAGAAGCGGACTACTATGGCTCAAGGAAGCACTAGACTACATTTCCACATAAGAGAGGCTTCCTAGGATAAACTTCTAGATGTTTGGATCCCGCACTTACCTATCATTTAAATAAAATTCTCACAATATTCTCTATATGTGCAAATACAACATGGCATCACAACATGACTCTACGACTCCAAAGATTTATTCATTAGGCTCAAGAGCAAGATATTACAAACATGGGTCTCATGACCCAAACATACAGAGCATACAAATCAAAGCACAAGCGGAAGCTTAACATGTCTGAGTACGTATATCTACAAATGAAAAGGCAGAAGCCTGACTATCTACCAGATCTGCCGAGGGCACAAGATCAGAGCTGAGGTAACAAGCTAAACGTCAAGTCCACGCTGAACTACTAGCGAGACCGACGCCTCCGCAAAATATAAAATAAGCAACGTGAGTACAAATGTACTCAGCAAGACTTACATCGTAACTAAGTACATATGCATCGGTATCAACAAAGGGGTGGTGGAGTTTAACAGCCAGAAGCCAGCTTTGACTCGGTGGCTATCCTGAACTACGATCGCAAGTAACTCTTTTGAGGTGGCGCACACGAGTCCACATATTCACCATATCAATACACCACTATGGATCTGCTCCCGCCTTCCCACGAGAACGCCCATCCATAGCACTCACGCTTATCTTGCGCATTTTAGAGTATCCACTTTCACTTGTCTATGAACCGATATAGGCAACCCGTAAGTCCTTTACCGTGGACGCAGCCTATTCAATAGATCATTTATAACCCTGCAGGGTGTACTTCTTCACACACGCCTCGCCACTTACCACCATGTACACACGTCGTGTATCTCGGCAACCTTCAAGCTTAAGCCTCAAGTAGGAGTCGGCCAACGACCTGACTAACCACACAAGTCTCTAGTCCGTGTTTATCGCCTATTCGGGTTCCATCCATGAGGAGATCTGGCCGGAGTTTCGCTCAGCCCCAAACGATGTTTGCAGGGTTCCCCAGACACCAAAGCGGGCGCCTGCAGACACCGTGCCACGGTGTCTCTACCGCATCATAGCCCACCCCTAGGGTCAGCGCTACGCACGGCCTCCAACACATATCCTACAAACACCATAAACTAGTTGCAACTCCTGGACAGAGGACAAGGGCGATTAATAAGTCGAGAGAGTCAATTAAGGATCCCAATGTGTGGTAGTAGCTGTTCATGGATCACAAACATAGAACTCAGTTCCTGAGGACGGCTTCAATGAGACAACCCACCATGTACTCCCTACATGGCCTCACACCGATACCTTTACCAAATCGTGATTCACACACTTAGCTCTCAACAAGAGGACATGTTCACACCTCCGATTCATCCCCGGCGAATCGACCGACACAACTCTAAGCAGTAGCAGGCACGAAAAACAAGCATGAATGAGTAGGCACATCAGGGCTCAAACAACTCCTACTCATGCTAGTGGGTTTCATCTATTTACTGTGGCAATGACAGGTCATGCAGAGGATAAGGGGTTCAACTACCGCAGCAAGTAAATGGGGCTTGAATCGATGTTGTCCTAATGCAGTAAAAGAGAGCAGGAGCGAGAGGCGGGGTTGTATCGGAATGAACAAGGGGTTTTGCTTGCCCGGCACTTCTCAAGATAATATAGTTCTTCATCGGTGTCATCGAACACGTCGCCGGGAACGCCGTCTCACCGGAGGGGATAACACCCCAAGAAACAAGAAAGAACACAATCAATGCAATGCAACAATATGATGCATGAATGTGACATGGCAATATGCTGTGGTTTGAGCTAATGCAACTAGCAACAGGTTAAATGAAGTTGGTTTGAACCCTAGGTTCAAATTCAAACTCCACATAAGGCATTTCAATGCCATTTATTCAAATTGTTGTATACAGCAGATTTAAGTTGTTCAAACATGCTTGAAAATGGTACAGATGGATAGATTGGATTTTTCTGATCATTTTTCATATATAAATTATTTAATTTGGAGTTACGGTTGAATTTCTATGAATTTTAGAAGTTTAGATCATTTTCTGGATTTTCTGATTTATATTAAATGCAGAAAATCATTTACTGCGTCAGCATTGAGTCATGCTGACCTTAGTAGGTCAATGCATCCGGTCCAGTCAATCTCGGCGCGGGGTCCGACATGTCGCTGAGTCAAAGCGTTAGTGTGGCCGGCAGGTGTGGGACTGGTCGGCCCACGTACGCCGAGTCAATCTTGACGGGTGGGGTCGGTCAAAGGGTGACGGGGCCAGGTCAAACTGACCTGTGGGCCCGTGGGGGTTAGTTATATTTAAACAGGAACAAACCCGGCTTAATTAGGCAGTAGGGCCCGTCTGTAAGTGGCTCTAGGGTCAATTAGCAGTGTCATTAGTGGCTAATGATGGGCCACGTCGACATCGCCGGAGTTGGCCGGCGGCGACCAAAACCGACGACGAGGCACGCTGCTGGAAGGCGCCTGAGGGACGGTTTGAGCATGGTTCGCGGCTATGAGTTGCCGGGCACCGGCGCATCCCTGGTGGCCGTGTGGTGTCTTTGGGAGGGTGTATGGCAGCGGCGGCAAGCGGCGGCCGCCGGAGTTCGGGTTTCGACCAAAACCACGCCACATAGCACGGGAGGAGCAAAGCGGCTTGGGTGCTTTGAGCTCCTACGGACGACCGAAAGCGCGTTGGCGAGCTCATATGCAAGCGGCAGCTACTGTGGTCGCGACGCGCCATGGCGGCGAGGGATTCTCGGGCAAGGTTGTGGGGGCTAGCTAGAGTGCGCAAACAGCAAAAGGATGAGAAGGGGGAGATGCGGCAGCTCACAGGGAGGCCGGAGAGCGGTTCAGCGGGCTCGGGGACGCGTCGGAGACGGCGAATCGGCGCGTGCGGCTTCCGGCGACCGAGGAGGAAGAAGACGAAGCAGCCGTGGCGCAAAGCCGCCCCAACGCCGAGGCCGGGGCGGGCGGAGCCAGACGATGGCGGAGACCATGGACAAGCGGAAGGTGAGGGGAGTTTCTATGGCCGTGGCAACGGCGTCAAGGACGACGAGCTCCTGGTGTGCTCTTGGAGAGGAAGCGAAGAGGGAAGGGTCGGGAGAGCAGAGAGAGACGGAGAGGCAGAGGGGTCAGGCGTGTCCAGACAAGATTTGGGCGCCTCAAGGCAAGGTGGAGGTGGCAAGGTCAAGCTGGCGGCCGGGCCACCGAAAGAGCCGAGGTGAGGGGAAGGAACACGACAGAGAGGAGGAGGGCTGGGCCGGCCAGCTCAGATGGGCCGCACAGAGCAGGGCCTCTCGGCTGGAGGTAAGCGCCAGGTAACTCTCTCTCTCTCTTTTATTTCTGTTTTTCTATTTCTGACATTTGTTTTAATTTGGTTTTTGAACCAAACTAATTTTGTTGCTTCTGATAAATTTTGCAGGGACTAAAAAGGATTATTCCAAAGCCCCTCAACAAAAAAATCAGAATTATTGGAGCAATAAATTATTTATAGTATTTATTTGCTCCAATTCAAAATACAGTATGTGTTAATTCAACAATCCAAAATGTCATGCAAAATGTGCATCACCTCTGTTCTTTGTTTCCAGCATTTTCCAAAAATGATGAACATTTTTGAAGGCCATTTGGGTTCACTGAAAAATATTTTAGTTGAACCTGGTGGATTCCTTTTTATGCTAGGGTTTGAACATCCCCATTTCAAGTTCATTTGAAAAGTTAAACATGATGCACACATGAAGGGCTAGCCTACTGCATACCAGGTCTAGGGATGTGACATTTTCGGAAAAAATACCAACCAGGAGACTTGGAGTGGACGTCAAGCAACAAACGAGGCGGCCACGAGGGTGCCCGGCGCGCCCCCACCCTCATGGGTCCCTCGTTGCTCCACCGACGTACTTCCTTCGCCTATATATACTTCCGTACCCTGAAAACATCAGAGAGCACCACGAAAACCTAATTCCATCGCCGCAACCTTCTGTATCCGCGAGATCCCATCTTGGAGCCTTCGCCGGCGCTCCGCCGGAGGGGGAATCGACAACGGAGGGCCTCTACATCATCTCCAAGGCCTCTCTGATGAGTTGTGAGTAGTTTACCACAGACCTTCGGGTCCATAGTTATTATCTAGATGGCTTCTTCTCTCTTTGAATCTCAATACAAAGTTCTCCTCGATCTTCTTGGAGATCTATTCGATGTAACTCTTTTTGCGGTGTGTTTGTCGAGATCCAATGATTTGTGGGTTTATGATCAAGTTTATCTATGAGAAATATTTGATCTCTCTGAATTCTTTTATGCGTGATTAAGTTATCTTTGCAAGTCTCTTCGAATTATCAGTTTGGTTTGGCCTACTAGATTGATCTTTCTTGCAATGGGAGAAGTGCTTAGCTTTGGGTTCAATCTTATGTGTCCTTTCCCAAAGGAGAGCAGGGGCAGCAAGGCACATATTGTATTGTTGTCGTCGAGGATAAAAAGATGGGGTTTATATCATATTGCATGAGTTTATCCCTCTACATCATGTCATCTTTCTTAATGCGTTACTATGTTCTTCATGAACTTAATACTCTAGATGCAGGTAGGAGTCGGTCCATGTGTGGAGTAATAGTAGTAGATGCAGAATCGTTTCGATCTACTTGTCACGGACGTGATGCCTATATACATGATCATGCCTAGATAATCTCATAACTATGCACTTTTCTATCAATTGCTCGACAGTAATTTGTTCACCCACCGTAATACTTATGCTATCTTGAGAGAAGCCACTAGTGAAACCTATGGCCCCCGGGTCTATCTTTTATCATATAAGTTTTCTATCTACTTTTATTTGCATATTTTATTTTCCAATCTATATCATTAAAATACCAAAAATATTTATCTTATCTTATTATCTCTATCAGATCTCACTTTGGCAAGTTACCGTGAAGTGATTGTCAACCCCTTTATCGCGTTGGTTACGAGGTTCTTATTTGTCTGTGTAGGTGCGTGGGACTTTTGAGGAGCCTCCTACTGGATTGATACCTTGGTTCTCTAAAACTGAGGGAAATACTTATGCTACTTTGCTGCATCACCCTTTCCTCTTCAAGGGAAAACCAACGCATGCTCAAGAGGTAGCAGGTACTAACATGGGTATAGAAGGGTGTCCCCTTCCGAAGAAAAGCTAGGGCTAGATGAAAGAACATGCGGTGCCCCCATGTTTGGTTTTGGTAATTGATGACAATCTCTATGGACTAATGGTTGCCTTGAGTTATATTTGAAGGTTTTGTCCATAGGCTTTTCTTGGAGTACATGTGTTGGTTTCAAGGAGAGTTTGTGTCGACCAAGGTGCTATTCAAGGAATTACCTAAAAGATTGGTCTTGTGAGAGGTTGATCAAGACTAAGTTAAAGATTGAATCAAGTTGATCAACACACAAAGCGTAGAAGATGTACTGAGAGGGATCAAGTGATCCCATGGTATGGTAAGCATTGTCAATTATGCTTTGTGTACTAACCCATGGTCTTCGTGGAGAGTTCTTTGTGGGGTTAGGATGCGGTGTGCAAGTTCAAGTGATGCATCACGAAGAGATCAAGTGCTTGAAGCTTGCCGTCCATTGCGGTGACAATGGACTTGTGAAGATGAGTCAAGAGTGGCTCACCCATAGTGGACTATGGGGGAGCAATCATCTAGTCTTCATCGAGCCAACGCATAATCAAGAAAGGTGGTCCAACTTGAGGGAGTCAAGATCATCATCATCTAGCTCAAGTGGACTTTGTGCAAGGCAAAGGTTTGCCCTTGATAGGTTTTCTATTTTACCGGTCTCATGGTAGTTGTCTTGAGACCGGGTTATAGGATCGATTGCCGTACTATCAAGGGGGCTCTCGCTGAGTTGCTTGATCGTATCGTTAAGTAGAGAGCTCAAACCATTGCATCCTTGCATCATCTTTTTTGGTTCTTGTTTGGTTCTTCTCCTTGTGAGATTTGGAGCTTATGGTCATTTTTATGACAAGCTCGAGTTCATCGAAAACGGAGTTCACTTGCATCTTCTATGATGTTTTCGATGTTGGAGGGTATGCCGGTTCTTCTCTGTTGGAGGTTTCTCTCCTCCTTTTGTTAGGCACACCTCCCCTGTCTCTGTTTTGATGCTACTCGTTGTCTTCTATCCAACAAGCTTGAGTTTGCTCAATTCGGAGCTCATTTGCAGAAGTTATGGCAGTTCTGGTTTTATTGTATCCCTCTGTTGTCTTCTCTGCAAAATGAAGGACTCCTAGTGTTCTTTGTTACGGGGCATGCGGTAGTACTGCTCTCCGGGCTGTAGTACCGCAGGCCCTTACATAGTACTGCAGTGCTCACCGGGTTGTGGCCTTGGGTAATCAAGCTACGGTAACCCTGCGCTTAATGATGCCACGTCACCTAGGTTATTGTTGGTAAACTCGTGTTAGTTCAAAACGATTCAAATTCAAATTTAAAATATAGGCAAACAATAAAAGTTTTGAAAAATTAAAACTAAAATGTTCGGAGTGAGCCAGATAATGCATAGGTAATTATGGTGGTGAAACCACACTTTTATAAAATGTTTAAATACTCTAAAATGAATAAAACAAGAGTAAATACAATTATTTAAGTGCTTTAAAATTAATAAACATTTTCAAAACTAATTTGTTATAAGTAATAAACTATTGTGGCGTTGGCATAATTTGTAAAATCTATTTAGGTGCCACTTTAGTAATTTACTAAAACTAAAATAAAAGAGAAACTAAAAGTAAAGCGGTAAAAGAAAAATTAAGAAAAACAAAATACAAAGAAAAGAGAACACCCCCTTTGACGGGCCACCGGCCAGCCAGTAACTCCAGCCGCACTACCAAGCCGTCAACCCACCCAGCCTACTAACCCACTCCCTCCCGAAACCCTAGCGGAGCCACCCCACTACCCCCGCGCGTCTCCCTCGTTTCCCCGATCTGGATCGGGGGAAACGGCACCCCGACCCCGCAGCCTCTCCCCGGCGACCGCGCCTCCCCCCTCCACTCCTCGACGCCGGCGCCTCGCCTCGCCCTCCTCCTGAAGCCCGCCGCCTCGTTGCGTCGCCTCAACCCCATCACGGACCACCACGCCGTCGGCTTTCGTCGCCGCAGCCCGGAGCTCCCCCTCCTCGTCGGAACGTCGTCCCCAACACCCCCCTCGACCCTGTCGCCCTCGACGACGAGCACCACCATCCCGACGCCGTCGCCGAAGCCACTCACCGTCTTCGCCGGATCGGCCACCGCCCCGTCGCCCTCTCGCTCGCCGCCTCCTCCTTGAGCTACCTGACAAATGGCCCGGTCCGCCGCAGCTTCGCCACGCGGCCCGTCTGCGCACCGCCCGAGTCGGGCGCCCACCTGCCGACCGCTTCATCGCCCGGCGCCAGCGCCTCATCCGGCCACCTCTCCGACCCAGCGACCTCCCGAGCTCGCGGACCTCCGCTTCCCGCTTCGGCTGTGAGGCCCCCTCCTCCTCCGTTGCCCCCCTCTACTTTCTTCCGTCGCGTAGGTTGCCCCGTCTCGTCCAGGAGCTCCCGAGGGGCTCGTGGTCGCCCGTGCCCTCGCTTACGTCGCCGTCTCGCGCTGCTACTGCCCGGCAGCCCGCCTGTAGCGTCCCGGTCGCACCGGCCACCCTACCCAACCTTTGCCTACCGCCACCGTCGCGAGCCCGCCGAGACTCTCTCTGCTGAGGCCGTGCCTGTTCGTCCCCTGGCGCGATGCGCTGGCCGCGGCGCTCCCTGCGGTAACGCAGCGTGCCGCCCAACCGTGGGGCCGGCATGCTTAATTAGGGGAGGGGCTAATCCCCCTTTAGTGATTAATTACCCTCACTAATCGGTGGACCCCCCCTCTCTAAATAGCTAGTTGTTAAAAGCTCAAGCACTAACATACGGACCACCGCTAATAATTTAAAATGCTAAATTAAATCAAACTACCTAAGACAATGACACATGGGCCCCACAACACTATTCACGTTTGACGGTCAATCGGTTGACTGTTGAGTCAATAGTTGACACAACTCCAAAGCAGCCTCACAGCCCCTGTTGTGTACACTTTTACGTATGTACACCTAGCAGTTTATTTTTGAATTAAATTAATCACTGTTAATTCCAAAATTGTTTTAAAACTTTGAAAAGTCATATTAAATAAACCGTAGTTCTCGGATCGAAAAACTTTATACATGAAAGTTGCTCGTAACGATTTAGGACGAATCCGGATACGCAATCCGTTCGTCATGCCACGCACCCTAACATATCCAACTCGCAACTTTCCCCCTCCGGCTCCTCTCGCTGAAAACCACGAAACACCGGGATATTTTCCGGATGTTTACCCCCATAAGCAGTACCACCTCGCACCACGTTAGATCACCTCTAGCACCGCTTTTGTTATGTTATGCTTTGATTGCTCTGTTATTTATTATGTTCCCCTCCGTTACTTTTCTCCGGTGAGCCCCGAGACCGCTGCAGGTACCCCCCTTGTGATCGACTACGATTATTCGGAATCCCTCTCTCTTGCCGTAGCAACCGTGCAAGCCCCCCTTGATCACCGGATATCGCCTACTCTTCTCTATACCGCTTGCATTAGAGTAGTGTAGCATGTTACCTTTCAGATACTCCTATACCGCCGCATAGCTCCTGTCCTTGTTACTTCACATTGTTACCTTACACTGCAATCCTATATGCTTAGTATAGGATGCTAGTACTTTCATCCGTGGCCCTACATCGCTTGTCCGTCTGCGTGCTATACTATCGGGCCGTGATCACTCGGGAGGTGATCACGGTATATACTATATACTTTACACTATTACATTACCTGTGGTAATCGTTTCGAGATGGGGCTGAAAGGATGGTGGCTCCATCCCGGTAGAGGTGGGCCTGGGTTCCCGACGGCCCCGACCATTACTTGTATGGAGCGACAGTGGCAGGTTGAGACGGCCTAGGAGAGAGGTGGGCTGGCCTGTTCGGCGTTCGCGGTTACTTAACACGCTTAACGAGGTCTTGGTATTTGATCTGAGTTGGCTACGAGCTTATACGCACTAACCATCTGGCTGGAGTAGTTATGGGTATCCCGGCGTCGTGGTATCACCAAGCACTTCAGACGTCGGCCGACGAGCGGCGCGCTACGGATTGACTGGAACGCTCGCTAGGCTAGGTCTGCCTTCGGCCGCCCTGCAACGTCTTGTGTGTGCTATGGGCGATGGGCCCTGCACCCTGGCGCTTAGGTTTAGACCGCTGTTGGCCTCTCTGTTTTGCCTAGGTGGGGCTGCGGCGTGTTGATCTTCCGCGGCGGGCATGACCCAGAAAGTGTGTCCGCCAAATGGGATCAAGCGTCTTTGGGTAAGATGGTGCACCCTGCAGGGAAGTTAATCTATTCGAATAGCCGTGATCTTGATAACAGGGGCGACTTGGAGTTGTACCTTGAGCTTATGAAACTAGAACCGGATACTTGATAAAACACACCCTTCCAAGTGCGAGATACAACGGTGTTCGCTTCTCGCTCGGATATGAGCGAGGATGATCGCCGGGTAGGATTATTGCTATATGATGTTACTTGGAGGACTTCAGTTTGCCCTCCCTTACCTGCAAGGTAAGACAGTGTCCGTAAGCTTTATAGTCTTCGTTAAGACTAGCTATCCCCTCTTATTACGGCTTTCTGCGATTCAGTCCTTGATATGGCCCCTTACACATATACCCATGCATATGTAGTGTAGCTCCTTGCTTGCAAGTACTTTGGATGAGTACTCACGGTTGCCTTGTTCCCCCTTTTCCCCCTACCTCTATTCGATTGCTGCAACCAGGCGATGGAGCCCAGAGCCGACGCCACCGTCGATGATTTACTACTACACCGGAGGTGCCTACTACTACGTGCAGCAGCCCAGCGGCGACCAGAGTAACTTAGGAGGATCCCTGCGGGAGGCCCGCTCCTCTTCGATCTGATCGTTTGTGCTAGCCATCTTATGGCAACTTGATTAACTTATGCGTACTCAGACGATATTGTTGCTTCCGGCCGACTTCGTCTATGATCGAGCACTTGTATTCGAGCCCTCGAGGCCCCTAGCTTGTATTATGATGCTTGTATGACTTATTTTATTTGTAGAGTTGTGTTGTGATATCTTCCGTGAGTCCTCGATCTTGATCGTATACATTTTGCGTGCATGATTAGTGTCTGATTAAATCGGGCGTCTGGTATTAATTATCGAGCCGACTGCCTGTAGGAATCCCCCTTTCCAACCCCTTGGCCGAAGTTGAGTCTAGACTTTACAAAACTTTTACTAACATGGCTGTGTGTCTTACGGGCACACGTCGCCATTGGGTGACAAGAGGATCTTTTATTCCTCGACCTATACTCGGGACTCGACATCTCTTCTATTCGGGTTAAATGAATATTACTAAATCTAACATTAGGATCTCGTTATCATTTTCACCGTAGAGCCCCTTATTATCGATGATCGCCTGCGCACTGTAAGACCCTGAAGATACTCTCCGCTGTTAACCCGAGAACTTGTGTTCGTCGCGTTTGCAATTCACCTTCCACCGCAAACCCTTATGGATAACTACTTGCATTTGTTATTCTTACACTCATCCCCAGTGGTCTTGTTATTACAAGATACCCTGAAAAACTCGTCTTGGTTTCGATAATCCCTTAAGCTTACTGCCTTGCTGTTCTTGTCACTTGAATACCCCTACGGTTAATTCTCGCACTTATCGAGTATCCGCTCATCCCCGATTGTTCATGTGTTACACAAAAGTCTTCAAATACCACCCGATATTCGAAAATCCTCGGCCAACCTATTGCTCTGGAATTTCTTGTTTGCTTTCATTATGATTAATCCCATAAGTATAGAAATCTTGTTGACATTCCTTGTCATTATCATTTTGAGTCTGTTGGCTCAATATGTTGCGAATACACGCAATCATCATTGATCCTTATAAATTACCTTTCCGGCTGAGCTTCCATTCTTTTAACTGGAATTGGTTCTCAACCAATCCAATTGTCGTTGATTGTACCCTAAGGCTATTCAACTTATCCATCCCTAATCAGAGCATTGCTTCTGATCCCTTGAAATTGGAAATCATATTTCCTTTGCATTTGACAAATGAGTTAGTCAGTTGTTTCTATAACCTGATCTCCTTGCATTCTTCTTCCTCTAGTTGAGTACCGATACTCGTATCAGATCCCTTGTGGACCATCAAGTCCTTCGTTGGATTGTTATCCGACAGTGTCCTTCACATTTGATCACTTTGTGAGTTCTTCCCCGATACATAATGCCTTTGTTAAGTTGTATCCTCCGCTTGGCCAACCATGCTCGCTTTCGGTCTTGTGTTATTTACTCTTGAAACTTGTGGTATATGTTTCTAAGAAGCCCCTATGGGTTGAACATATGCCTTCTCTAAACCGTGTGAACCCGAAAGTTTTCACGAATCATACTCTTCTGGTGCTTCGCCAGATAAAATCTTCAGCACTGCAACTTCATCGAACGTGAGAAGTGAATGAAAGGTTATGCATTGGAGAAGTGGGAGTCGACCTTTAACTTGTGTTCATGCCCATGGACACGATGTAGATCTTATCATTAAAGCTTCTCTTAAATTAATTATTCCTTTGGTATAAGTTCATCTTATATCGTGATCCGGCCTTTTGCAATCGTGGTTCCACCATGTTCTCTTTTAAATACCATTTCTCGTGCAAGTTTTAGCACTTGTCTTCTGTAGAGCAATACCCCCGTCCAACCTCTACTTTGATATGTCATCGAGTATTACCCCATGGTATCTCGAGATTACCATGGAACTGCATAACTTCTTATGAGTTCTTCATCAAGTGCTACCTTCCCACTGATTCCAATTTTTCACGGGCTCTGAGTTATTAAACACTCAAAGACACCGATAACTAAACCGAGTCCGCACTACGGTTCAACAACTCTTCAGTAAGCTTCTATAAGTACGAGTTTGTACCCGACCACGCCATTCCTAGCCTGTTTGGCTATATCATTGTTGTGATGATTTTAACTGTGCTACCCGGTCCTTCTTCTCGGAACACAAATTTCGACGATGAATTAACCTTACGTCGATCCTCATCGTCATATCATTTCGCCTTGAACAACAAGCTTGGTTTTTGAGTTTGTGTCGTAATTCCATGGTTCCAATGACTTTTGGCTTCATCATTCCTTTGACTTGATGTAAATGCGTGATTGATTACTTCTTCAGAAATCAGCCGACAAATGTGTCGTGATCCACATCAACCTTATGAGCTCTTCCAGGATATCAATTGAGATCATGATGAGAAATACCATCCTTGCCCCGATGATTTGGGGTGATCTTTGACCACTTTATTGCCTTTCCGATCAACACAAACTTGTTCGTGTTTGGTGTTATACCTTGAGTTCCTTGCTATCCAAAGCAATTGTTCTTCTTTACCTTGGAGTATTACCATCCTTTATGTCAAGAATGTTCTGAGGTTTGTCCACCTCTTGAGAATTCTTGACATAGAAATACTTCTCACCATCACCATTCTTTCTTGGTCCCCGTGTTAATTCCAACAAGTGAACGGTGTTGTTTGTATTCTTTCCTTCTAGCAACCCTATTGCTTTGAAGTTAATGGTCGGTCGTTCATTCTTAGACTATTGATTATTGAATCATCATTCCGACATTGGTCGTGCAACCCAGCCCATATTCCCGGTGCACCTCTCATCCAATGTTTAACTGTGTATGTTCTCCTCGAGCATACACCATTTTCTCATTTGATCCGACAAATGTTATCTCCTTGTTCACATAATTGTGGAAATCCATCTTTTGGAAATCTCGATGAATTGCCGTTGAGTTCACCAGACACCTCCTTGTCCTCTCCTTGGGTTAATGATGGACTCTTGTTAACGGAAATCACTTCATAGTTCATTTCCCCGAGAATCTTACAATGTCATCTCGTCAATTTGCGTTGCACCTGTTCTTCTCGTGTATCCTAAGTCTCGAGGTATCCCGACACCAATCGGATCTGAATCTCGGTCGATATGATGGTTGGGACAACTTTCCAAGAGTTATGATGATGATCCTTTGATGACCCGGTAACATGATGTCCTGCCTAGCACCCCCTCTACCGGAGGACCTATCATTATAGATTCCTTTTCAGCAAGGTTATCCATTCATCCATGAGGAAATTGTAAGACTTATTCTATAAGTTATCCCGATGGATCCTTTATTGTATCCAAAGTCCGACCTTGCTCGGAGACCATGTCAATGCTATCTCGAAGCATGTATGTGGTACTCCGATCATCATTAAAAACCATTGAATCACAATGATAATTTTTCTTTATCAAACTTATCCAAACACCGTTGTATGGGTAAGGTCATGAAATTTCTCTCCCCTTACCTAAAGAGATTTCTACATTATATCCTGTCATGGATATTATGCTCTGTTTGGCCTTGGGAAGGGTATACCCTTGAAATATGTGTTTAAACACATTTTCCTTTCCATTGTTTTGTTTAATCTGGTGATCACCTTTTCCTTTCCATTCTTTTGTTTAACTTTTACGGTGATTTATATGATCTAACCCGTAATAAGTCATTTGCTTTTGTAAGCCCCTCGTGTACAACTCTGTTAGTAAGAACCCGTTGCTATTCTTGATGACATTTTGGTAACCCATGGATGGACGAGAACTTTCCCAATTGTTTTGACTCGCTCAACAAGCGGAAAAATTGCTCCTTCGTTCCCGTCCTTGGTACCGACATTGTTGCTGGCATAGTCGACAAGCTATTCAACGACATGCCTCCCCTCGCGGCCGTGTAAGATGTCACCACCCTTCCTACTTTCAACCCATATGGTGGGCCCATAAACCACAGGTCCACCGGATCGAAACTCGACTCTTCTTTACAACCCGGTTTCAAAGGTATCCTTTGCATCTCGCTTCGTATGTGATTGATTTAGCTAAATTCTATACCATTATTCATCACCGAATCAAACACCTTGTTATTCTCGCTGTTCAAGCCCCCATTCCAGCTTCCGCTCAGGCATCGAATGATTGCCTACCCATTTGAAACTTTGGTACCATCATATATTGCACTCAATCGGATTCACTGAAATACAACTCGTGGGGTACCTCGTGTATTTCCCATTGAGTTCACCGTCTGATACCCAGCTTTGTGGAGGTGCGTTCTTCCCGAGTAATTCTTCTGTCAAGCCGCTGTGAGGGACGCCGAGATCCCAAGAAAGGATGACGACTTGATCATGGTGACTTGAAGAAGAGAAATGAAGACATCAACGAAAGGGATCACCCTCTTGAAAGGGCAGCCAAGACCGAGAAGACTCGTTAGGTTTTTTCGCTACTACCTTCCCCCCTTACTCCACCGCTTAAATCTGGGACGAGATTTCTTGTAGTGGAGGAGAATTGTGACGCCTGGTAATCAAGCTACAAGAACCCTGCGCTTAATGATGCCACGTCACCTAGGTTACTTTGTTGGTAAACTCGTGTTAGTTCAAAACGATTCAAATTCAAATTTAAAATATAGGCAAACAATAAAAGTTTTGAAAATTAAAACTAAAATGTTCGAGTGAGCAGGATAATGCATAGGTAATTATGGTGGTGAAACCACACTTTTATAAAATGTTTAAATACTCTAAAATGAATAAAACAGTAGTAAATACAATTATTTAAGTGCTTTAAAATTAATAAACATTTTCAAAACTAATTTGTTATAAGTAATAAACTATTGTGGCGTTGGCATAATTTGTAAAATCTATTTAGGTGCCACTTTAATAATTTACTAAAACTAAAATAAAAGAGAAACTAAAAGTAAAAGCAGTAAAGAAAAATTAAGAAAAACAAAATACAAAGAAAAGAGAACACCCCCCATGGGCCACTCCGGCCCACCAAGCTACCAGGCCAGCCCACCTGCCCACCACCCACCCTACTAACCCACTCCTCCCGAAACCCTAAGCGGAGCTAACCCACTACCCTCGTCTCCTCGCTTGCTTCGATCCGATCGGGAACGCACCCCATCAAGACCTCTCCCGGCGTGCGCCCCCCCCTCCACTCCTCGGCCGCCGCCTGCGCCTCTCCTCCTCAAGCCCGCCGCCTCGTTGCGTCGCCTCAACCCCATCGCCGAACCACCCGCCGTCGCTGCTCGTCGCCGCAGCCCGGAGCTCCCCCTCCTCGTCGGAACGTCGTCCCCAACACCCCCTCGACCACCTTCGCCCCTCGTGACAGAGCACCCCCATCCCGACGCCGTCGCCGAAGCCACTCACCGTCTTCGCCGGATCGGCCACCGCCCCGTCGCCCTCTCGCTTCGCCGCCTCCTCCTTCGAGCTGCACAGCCGCCGGTCCCGCCCGCAGCTCGCCACGGCCCGTCTGCGCACCCGCCGAGGTCGGACGCCCCTGCCCGACCGCTTCATCGCCGGCGCCCGCGCCTCGTCGGCCACCTCTCCGACCAGCCGCGACCTCCCCCGAGCTCGCGGACCTCCGCTACCGCTCGCTGTGAGGCCCCCCCCCTCCTCCGTTCCCCCCCCTCTACTTTCCTCCGTCGCCGTGAGGTTGCCCTGGCTGTCTCGTCCCGAGCTCCCGAGGGCTCGTGGTCGCCGATGCCCTCGCTTACGTCGGCCGTCTCCAGCTTACCATTGCCCGGCAGCCTCAAGACGCGTCCCCGGTCACCAGCCCCGGCCTACCCCGGCACTGCCTCGCCACCCGATCGCGAGCCCGCCAGGCTCTCTCCGCCTGAGGCGTGCCCCTGTTTGCCCCCCCAAGGCTGATCATTGGCCAAGCGCCCTCATGAAGTAGCCACAGCGCCTAACCGTGGCAGTATACAAGACTAGGGGAGGGCTAATCCCCCTAGTGATTAATTACCTCACTAATCGGTGGACCCCCCCTCTCTAAATAGCTAGTTGTTAAAAACTGAAGCACTAACATACGGGCCCTGCTAATAATTTAAAATGCTAAATTAAATCAAACTACCTAAGACAATGACACATGGGCCCCACAACACTATTCACGTTTGACCGGTCAACTGTTGACTGTTGAGTCAACAGTTGACCTGGCCCCACAGCAGCCTCACAGCCCCCTGTTGTGTACACTTTTCTGTGTACACCTAGCAGTTTATTTTCGAATTAAATTAATCACATTAATTCCAAAATTGTTTTAAAACTTTGAAAAATCATATTAAATAAACCGTAGCTCGGATCGAAAAACTTTATACATGAAAGTTGCTCAGAACGACGAGACGAATCCGGATACGCAGTCCGTTCGTCCGCCATGCACCCCTAACATATCCAACTCGCCTCTTTCCCCCTCCGGCTCCTACCTTTGAAAACCACCTGAAACAACCGGGATATTTTCCCGGATGTTTACCCTTAGCTTCGGTACCACCTCGTACTAACGTTAGATCACCTCTAGCACCGCTTTTGTTATGTTATGCTTTGATTGCTCTGTTATTTATTATGTGCCCCCTCCGTTACTTTTCCTAGAGCCCGAGACCGGCACGGTACTTCTTGTGATCGACTACGGTGTCGATTTAACCCTCTCTCTTGCCGTAGCAACCAGGCAAGCCCCCTCTTGATCACCGAGATATATCGCCTACTCTTCTCTATCTGCTTGCATTAGAGTAGTGTAGCATGTTACCGCTTTCAGATACTCCTATCTGCTGCATAGCCTGTCCTTATTTATACATTGTTACCTTACCTGCAATCCTATATGCTTAGTATAGGATGCTAGTACTTTCATCTGTGGCCCTACATCCTTGTCCGTCTGCCGTGCTATACTATCGGGCCGTGATCACTCGGGAGGTGATCACGGGTATATACTATATACTTTACACTATTACATTACTCCGTGGTAATCTTGTTCGGAGATGAAATTTGAAAGGACGGTGGCTCCATCCCGGTAGAGGTGGGCACAGGTTCCCCGACCCCATTTGTTACTTGTGGCGGAGGCGGCAGGGCAGGTTGAGACGGCCTAGGAGAGAGGTGGGCCTGCCTGTTCGGCGTTCGCGGTTACTTAACACGCTTAACGAGGTCTTGGTATTTGATCTGAGTTGGCTCACGAGCTTATACGCACTAACCATCTCTGCTGGAGTAGTTATGGGTATCCCGGCGTCGTGGTATCGGCCAAGCACTTGAGGGCGTCGGCTGACGGAGCGGCGTAGGCCGGATTGACTGGGCGCACGCTGGGCTAGGTACTGCTTCCGGCCGCCCTGCTAACGTCTTGGTGTGCTATGGGCGATGGGCCTGCACTGCGGCGCTTAGGTTTAGACCGGCGTGTTGGCCTCTATTTTGCCTAGGTGGGGCTGCGGCGTGTTGATCTTCGCGGCGGGCATGACCGTGAAAGTGTGTCGGCCAAATGGGATCAAGCGTCTTTGGGTAAGATGGTGCACCCCCTGCAGGAAGTTAATCTATTGAATAGCCGTGATCTTCGATAGGACGACTTGGAGTTGTACCTTGAGCTTATGACAACTAGAACCGGATACTTGATAAAACACACCCTTCCAAGTGCCGATACAACCGGTGTTCGCTCGCTCGAGGATATGAGCGGGGATCGCGGGTAGGATTATTGCTATATGATGTTACTTGGAGGACTTGATTGCCCTCCCTTACCTGTTGCAAGACAGGTGTCCGAGCGTAGTCTTCGTTAAGACTAGCTATCCCCTCTTATTACTGCTTTCTGCAGTTCAGTCCACTGATATGGCCCCTTACACATATACCCATGCATATGTAGTGTAGCTCCTTGCTTGCGAGTACTTTGGATGAGTACTCACGGTTGCCTTGTTCCCCCCTTTCGCCCTACCTCTATTCGATTGCTGCAACCGCACGATGGAGCCCAGGAGCGACGCCACCGTCGATGGCGGCTACTACACCGGAGGTGCCTACTACTACGTGCAGCCAGGCCGACGACGCACTGGGAGTAACTTAGAGGATCCTGCGGGAGGCCTGCTCCTCTTCGATCCAGATCCCGATTTGTGCTAGCCATCTTATGGCAACTTGATTAACTTATGTCGTACTCAGATATTGTTGCTTCCGCTGACTCGTCTATGATCGAGCACTTGTATTCGAGCCTCGAGGCCCGGCTTGTATTATGATGCTTGTATGACTTATTTTATTTGTAGAGTTGTGTTGTGATATCTTCCCGTGAGTCCTCGATCTTGATCGCATACACATTTGCGTGCATGATTAGTGTACGATTAAATTGGGGCGTCCTGCCGTAGTACCGCTCTGTGGGGCGGTAGTACCGTGGCTCGCCAGGCTTAGCAGCATGAGCGGAAGTAGGGCGGAGGTAATTTTTTACATCCAGCGCCTCGCGGTAGTACCGATCTTCGTGTGCGGTAGTACCGTGCCGGATTTTTGCGCAGGTCCTCCCTCAACGGAAGTAGGTACGGAAGTAATTTTTTACTTCCGTGCTCTCTCTGCGCCTAGTGTTGCCTGCCTTACGGTAGTACCGTAGGGGCGCTGATAATACCGCTCAGGTTCTACCGCTCGTTGCCTGCATCGCCTTCATTTGGCAGATACGCACATACGGTAGTACCGCAACCTACAGCGGTAGTACCGCAGCCAACCGCGGTAGTACCGCAGCTCCGTGCGGTAGTACCGCGTCGTGCAGGCTGAGTGAGGGGATAACGGTTGGATTTTTCCCCACCTATAAAAGGGGGTCTTCTTCCCCAATGAACCTTATCCTTGGAGCTCGTGTTCTTCCCCCATTGTTGACCTTCTTCGAGCTTGCTAACTCTCAATCCCTCCATGGATTCTTGCTAGTTTTTGAGGGAAAAGAGAGGAGATCTAAATCCACATTTCCACCAATCACTTTCTCCTCTATGTGAGGGGAACCCCTTGGATCTAGATCTTGGAGTTCTTGGTGTTCTCCTTCTTGTTCTTCTTGTCATCTTCTTCCCTAGCATTAGTTGCTTCGGTGGGATTTGAGAGAGAAGGACTTGGGCACTCCGTGTGCCCTTGCCATTGCATTTGGTGCATCGGTTTGAGTTCTCCACGTGATACGTGGAAGTTACAAGTTGAGAGGCTTATTACTCTTGGGTGCTTGGTACCCTTGAGCTTGTTACTCTTGGGTGTTTGGACACCCTAGAGCTTGTTCCTCTTGGGTGCCTTGGCGCCCTAGACGGTTGGTGTTGTTAGGAGCTCAATCATTTTGGTGTAAAGCTCCGGGCAAGCGTCGGGGTCTCCAATTAGGTTGTGGAGATCGCCCCGAGCAATTTGACGGGTACCGGTGACCTCCCTCAAGGGTCCCTTAGTGGAATCACGGCATCTTGCATTGTGCGAGGGCTTGAGGAGATTACGGTGGCCCTACTGGCTTCTTGGGGAGCATTGTGCCTCCACACCGCTTCAAACGGAGATTAGCATCCGCAAGGGTGTGAACTTCGGGATACATCATCGTCTCTGCGTGCCTCGGTTATCTCTTTCCCGAGCCCTTTACTTATGCACTTTACTTTGTGATAGCCATATTGTTCTTTGTAATATATCTTGCTATCACCTAAGTAGTTTTTCTTGCTTAGCATAAGTTGTTGGTGCGCATAGGTTTGCCTAGTTGTTGTAGGTTTTGTGCTTGACAAATTAACCGCTAGGTTTATTCCGCATTTGTTCAAGCCTCAACCGTAATTATTTTAAAGCGCCTATTCACCCCCCCCCCCCCTCTAGGCGACATCCACGATCTTTCACTAGACATTGCGGGGCCCACCGAAGAGAGTGGGGCATGAAATTGTGCGAGGAAGTTTTGGAACCACTCCTCATTTTGCATGAGGTCCTAACATTGGTATACAAGGGTGGTTTTATGACGAAAAAGTCAATGCACTTTGAAGTGACACATCCTTCAAAACCGAACCATCCAGCTGGAAGTTTCAGGCCTTTAGTGTGAACCCCTTCCCGTGTTGCCGAGCCGACTCATGCTTGGTCTTGGCCTCTCATTGGGTTTGTCATGATCTTGTGACTTATTCCAACAAAAACAAGAATAAAAGTAACATGGGTGACTGCTTCAATGAAAAGTTAGGGCTAGACGCCGTGGGGCTTGACGGAGAGAGGGGCACACGACATCATGCAACAAAGTTTCAGAATTGCTCCCACTTTCGCATGGGGTTCTAATAATGGTATACATGGGTGGTTTAATGAGGACAAAGTCAATACACAACTTTGAAGTGACACCTCCTTCACAAATCGTACCATCCAATAGGAAGTTTCAAGGATTCATGAACCTCCCCTTCTCGATGTCACCGAGCGCATTCCACCTTGAGTTTGCTTCTCTTTGGGTTTGTCATGATCCTATGACCTACTTAAACATAAACAAGGACTAAAAGTAACATGGAGTGTCCCCTTCCAAATAAATGCTAGGGCTAGACATCTTTCAGCCCGCCGGAGAGGGGGCACACGAAATCACACAAGCAAGTGTTTGCTGAGAATCGGAGCGATCAACTACGAACAAAATGGACATGGGCCACGTTGTTTACCGAGTGCCACTCCATATGAGCTCTTTGTGAAAACTACATACGCCATCCTCTGCCAAGTTTTTCTAGAGAGGATCTTGTCAAAGGCTATCCTCTGCCAAGCTCCAATTTTCACCGACTGTGCTACTCGGCAAATGCTAGGTCGACTGACAACCTGAAAAAGGGAACTCGGCAAATTAAACATGCAAATCTTGGGGTTATTGCATCCCTTTCTACTTAAGAGTCTAATTAATAGTGGTTAGGTTTCAGAATGTTAGTTCTATATGGACAAACATTATCTTCCATTACATGCAGATCAAACACAACAAAAACATAGCAATATGTGTTAGGTCCACTGCTTAGTCCACCGCATAGAAATTTTAGGTGGACGAAACACACTAACTTGGAGGTTGCATTGCCCCCTCACAGTTTCTTCTTCTTGTCTTTGTCTATACCAAGATAGAATATAATAGGACTAAAGAAACATGCGTACAGAATTTCGGTCGCTCGAAACTGCATATCAAAAGGAACATAAATGCAAATAAGAGAAATTTAATGTTGTGCATATATTCCACCAAAAAAGTAATTACTTTCTTACCGTTTGCTATTTTCGAACGCAATTCGGCTTTGTTTCTGTAACTCAAGAAATAGCTATGCGGTGTCATCTGGCATGGATCCTCGATAAGCTTGGAGCGTGAGCAACAATGCTGTAGACAAATGAAAGTATTAAACTTCCATATTTTTTTCTTCAAGCTGAAAGCCATTGTATCACAACAACAACAACAAGAAGAAAACCCATATATGACTATGCTGAACGGCATCACATTAACCATATCAATAGCTCGACATGGTACATCATTTGTATAGACTAAACTGCTAGCAGATTGAGATATTATAAATAGGTAAACGAAAAATGTATTTGGCAACCATGTGGCAGATTGCGAAACTGCCACACGCATCCAGCGCCGTCAGTTCCCTCCCGATCTCCTTCCTTCCTCGCATGTCCTCTCGATTTCTTTCCTTTCCCGCACGCCTCCCGATCTCCTTCCTTTCCCGCACGACCTCCCCCGATTTTCTTCCTTTCCCGCACGCCCTCCCCGATTTTATCGGGCACACCCGCTCGTGCCTTCCTAATTTTCGTAATCGTCAATTATGGCCCACGCGCCTTCCCGATTTTCAAAGAAAAATAATGCTTGGACTAGGATTTGATCTACGCTCAGAGGTAATCAACAAAGGGAGCTAACCACCTCACCTATGACACTTTTTGTTGAACAAGCTAAGGGAAATACTGTTTTTGACATGTTCGTGGTAACTTTGATCATTGGGAATAAATTTGTTGAACCCGCCCCCCGGTAATTTCTGTAAATAGCACGATAACATTCACGCCATAGACCTGATAATTTAGATACAAACATCGTGGTAACTTTAACCATTGGGGAAGACAAATGTGAAAGATACCCGATAATTTATGTGTAAATAGATGGTAATATACGCAACGCACATCTGATAACCGAGGTAGAAACACCATGGTAACTTTGACCGTAGGGATTTTTTTTTTTTTTGAAAAGATACTCCGGCATCTTCTATGTAAATAGCACGGTAGTATACCTCCCTCCTCTTGCATTTTTATGTGTAAATAGCATGAAAACATATGCACTGCGAGAACTAAACACCATGATAAGTTTTTGACCCGTGGGGGGAGGGGGATTTGCTAAAACATACCCCTGATAAATTTTGTGTAAATAGCATGATATTTTAAGCACTACGCTTGATAGGTTACCTAGAATCACCATGATAACTTTTTGTCCCGGAAAAAAGTTGTTCAAAACATCCTCAATATTTTTTGTGTAAATAACATGATAATATAAGCACCGCATAACCGATAACTTGCAATATAAACATGATGGTAACTTTTTTATCAAAGGAAACTAAGTTGTTAAAAACATACGCTCGCCTCGCGCGTGGGCCTCTTGGATGAACAGAACGCATGGCATGCCACGAGAAAGTCACATAATGTTTAGTGTCATGAGGGGCACACATGCTATAGGCGTGCTAAGTTACGCAAAAACTTCATGGTAATTTTTGACCTATGGAAAAAGCTACCGAAACACACCCAGGTTTTTAGGTGCAAGTACCATGATAATATACGAACTGTAGACCCGGTAACTCATGTACAATCCCTCATGATAACTTTGACCGGGGGGAGGTTGATGTACATATACCCTGATAACTTATGTGTAAGTACCACGGTATTTTACACATCGAAGACCTTATAACTTGTGTACAAAACACATTGGTAACTTTGAAGGGATGTAGTTGTTGAAGCATAGATACCTGGTACATTCTATGTAAATAGCACGGTAAGTTATGCAACACAGGCCTGATAACTTGCATACAAATACCATGGTAACTTTGTCCTGAGGAGAAATCATGTGGTAGACGTGAAAAAGTGACAGTTTTCTTAGGGGTGGGCGCCCGAGATGTGCGGGAGAAGCAGGTTTCTCGGCGAGCCCTCTGGTCGTTTGGGAGGAGGCGAGGTCAAAGACGAGGAATCGTGTGGTACTTTAAAATGAAAAAAGTAAAGGTGTGGCAGTTTTTTATATAGTAATGCGTGTGCCAAATATCATAATCCATAAGTAAAATCTTAGCATCTACGTAAAAGGAAGAAGCTATATTTGTGCAACAGCGTGCAGTTAATTAGATAGATCGCACCGCACATCCCAACAACTACGGGTTAGTTCACCCTAATTCCGTGAAACAACGAAACCCTAGGGGAAAAGACGAGACAGATTAGTTTACTAGGAAAGGATGAGAAGAGGGGCTTAATTACCTTGCACTGGAACCTCCCAACACCATCGGAGAGCAACCGCGAGCGGCCTGGGCACCGGGGGAAGGACACCTGCGGGATTGATCGCCCAAGAAATTGACCTGCGGATCTGAGCAACAGTGTGGGCGATGCGATCAAACTGGCGGTTTGGCTGGCGTGAAACACACCGCCGCACGCTACAAGAAACACACCGCCGCACGCGGTATTCTTCCTTAGCGCCGCGTCACAGGCCCGACAGTTCATGGACCGGAGCAAGAAAGAGGCCCAGCTTTTTCACGGTAATACGTGTCTCGTTTATAGAATAAAGATTAAGTTACAAGACACGTAAGCACCGACCTTACATGACTGAAAATATAAGAAAATCCCATGCAAAATACCAGCGTCTGTCCCTCTCCTTCGACACCACCGAAGTGGCCACCAAAGGATAAGAAGACAGATCACCTCTTCAGCCAAACTCAACGCGGCTCCATCGCCGATCAGAAGCCCAACTACTCGCTTTCGCCTGCAACTACTAGCTTATTCCTTCGCGAATACGCAAGAAGCGTATCATTCCATTAATACAAAGAAGGTGAAAAAGGGTTACAAAGCAACATTTGTCGCTTACACAAGGCTGGTGTGACACACTTTAAGGAGCAGAAGACAAGGGATGCTCAGCTGGACCCTATGCTAGAAACATATTACGGAGGGATGATGGCCGCCATTCCTTTAGCACCGGCCTTGGCCCAGGACCGTGCCTCATCTTTAATGGTTTGGAGGAGCTCCCAGCAGGATGGCTGAGCGTTGTCCAAGACGTAGGAGTTGCGAAGCTTCCAAATATGCTAGGCGGCGAGGAGGATGATGGAAGCCAGGCCCTTCCACATGGCCAGAGGAGCAGCGTTGGTTGCCTCGGCCCACCACTGGAGGAAGGGGGAGCTCAGATGCGGCTCGTCCACAGGAGCTCCGATACTAGCTTATTCCTGATGTGTCGTTTCTGTGATGGCCCATTTTAGAGCGTTTGCTCGATCGCACACTGCCTCCATCACTTCGCTCGGTTGCTATATGATTTTCTTCTGTTTTGACAATTTTTTCTTCGATTTTCTTTGTTCTTTTTATCCTTTTGATTTATATTTTATAATTTTTTAAATTTTTATGAACATATTTTTTCAAACATGTTAACAATTTTTGATAATATCAGCTACATCTTTCCGAATGACACGAAACATTTTTTAATTATAAAAACATTTTTCTACATTGTATAATTTATTTATATTGAAAAAATCACATACATTTTTTCTTAATGTGTGATCCTTTCTTGAATGTCACAAACTTTTTTTCTCAAATGCTATCAACATTTTTTAAATCGCACAGACATTTTCTTAACACTGCACAAACATTTCTTCAAAACTTAAGTATTTTTTCATCAAATATATGTATTTACAATATTTTAAAATAAAAAGGAAAAAACGATAGTAAAGACAAAACGTAGTGAAGAAAATAATAAACCTGCTACCTGGCCGGCACACTACGGCGTTCCTTCAGGCAACGATACCGTACCTCTCGCAATAAGCGACGTATAGCCGCGCCAATGAAGGCTCTTGCCTGGCAAATCCTAGTGACCCCCGCAGGCGTCAACTAGGAGAGGCCACGCTCACAGCGAGGTGAGGTGGTCCGACCCTTGTTCGCGTGCGGTCTTTATTTCAATTTCCCCCTTTTTTTCTTTTTTTCTTTTAGTTTTTATACTCCCGATTTGGAGTCGTTATCATCCTGATTTGGTTTTTCTTCTGATTTTTGTCTACAATTTTCACGTTTTATTTTCTATATTTTTTGTACTATAGGCAATTTCCAAGTATACAGTGAATATTTTTCAAATACACACTGGCGTTTTATTAATATATGGTTAATTTTTCTCCAAATAAATAATGAACTTTTTTTATTTACGGTGAACATTTTTCAATGTATGAAGTTCCTTTTTCAAATACACAATGAATTATTTCAGATACGATGAATGTTTATCCATTATAAAATGGCCTTTTTATTAAATTATATAGATTTTAAAAAATACACAGTGAACATTTTCTGAAATTAATCATATTTTTGAAAATAATTTTATTGTATTTAAATTCCCTTAAAAATCAACGGTTGGTTTGCTGAAAAAAAACAGACTACAAAACCGAAGAGAAAAAAGCAAAGTAAACCTGTATAAACTGAATGTGCTAGATTGGGCCGGTCCATTAGCAACTTTTCTATTTCGTAGGTAACATATTCTGGAATTAAGCAAAGCAAACCTCAGGCGTAAGATCTTTCCTACTACCTACATCTCAAAATAAGTGTTTCGACTTTGTAAAACTTTAATACAAAGTTGCACCAAAGTTAAGACATTTATTTTAGGACGGAAAGAGTATTTCCTAGGGTTCAGTGGCCCTACTTTTTTTTTCTCACGTTTGATTTGTTCCGTCCGATCTGATTGCAGGACTCTAATAGACTCCTATAGGCGTCCAACAGGATTACTCGTCTCGCCTGCAGCGGGACCGAGTGTAGTGTCGCCTCAAGGGACGTTCTAAATGGGATGGTCCGGTAAAAAGTTATTACGTGTTGCTTCATTACTTATTTGTTGAGTAGTACATTTTTTCCTTTGCTACTTTTACTTATATTTAGCATGTAAAAACAAGTTCATCATACAGTGAAATATTTTTACACAACGGAAAGAAAAAGAATCCACACACTTCTAAAAAAATTAGTACAATTTTGGAAAAAACTTTATCACATTTTAAAAAAATTTCACGCATTTAAAAATATGTCCATCACATTTTTACAAAGAATTATACAATGTAAAATGTTGGTGAAAAATAATACGATTTCAAAAAACTGTTCACACATTTTTGAAAATAATAGTGTAAATAAAGGTTCACACTATATAAGAAAAATGGTCAAACCAATCAATTCAAATGTTCAACTTATATTTGAAAAAGTTTAACATTTTTTCAAAATAATGCTCCAACATAATGTATAGCAAAAAATTGTTGTCGGTGTATAGGAAAAATGTACAACATATATTGCAAATTTTGACATGTATTTGGAAAAAATGCAGAAAACCATGAAACCCAATTAAAAACACATAGTGATAGAAGAAAGAAAGAAAAATACATGGAACGTTCTAGCACCGGTCCAAACAGGGCCATAAAACTTACTAAAAAAATGCTAAGGAAGTTACAACGTTGAGCCGACCCGTTTAGTCACAATGCAATTTTGCACCAGAAAGAGAAACCCATATTCTTTAAGCCAAGCTGCCAATCCTGGGATAACCTCGAACAGGAAAGCATTGCTATTTTAACATGATTCCCACCTGTACACACGCCATGTCAAGACGACGCGATGGGATGCGCTGACCGGTCGCCCACTTGGCCACACCACACGTTTTTCAAATAAGACCATGATGCCCCTTTTTCTGAAGATGTATGAGTTAATCGCGACTGTCCTTGTGTTTACGGGGCTTGTACTGAAGCAGAAGTATATTAAGAAATTAATCTTAAAAATAGATAAGGAAGTCTCTTTAGCAACTATAATCTTGTAACGACGCGTAGTTAGACCACATGTGCCAAATTTTTGTTGGAGATATGCCCTAGAGGCAATCATGTATGATGATATTTTCTATGTGTTTATGAATAAAGATAGTCCTTGGATATTATCAATGATGTGTATCAGCAAATACATGACTTGTTTGTGGGACTATGCATTGTATGATGACTGTCCTAAAAGGTCCCTAGTCGAAAGGGCTGTGTGGACGCGCAGCCGACTAGACTAGCATATGACACGGTCGATGGCTTGGTCTCACTAGCCATGGAGCATTGGATGCTAACCGGATAATATGGACTTGGAAAGGTGCAGTCGGATTCGACGTAGTCGGATCCGAAGTCGAGATAAGGTCCGAGTCAGACAGACCAACTATGAGACGCAGCGATATGTCATATGTGAGTCTCTAATACAACATCGTTCTATGTCCTAAGACCTGAGTGACGCATGTACTCGGGATGGTGACAGGACTTGCTTTGGGCCGACCAAATGCTACTCCGTGGTAAGAGTAGTTACAAAGGTAGGTTTCGGGTTTGTCCGGTCCCATCTTTGCGAGACATGGTCGAGCAAGATGGGATTTGCCCTCCGATCGGAGAGATATACTCTGGGCCCTCGTGGTGATCCGACCGGGATAAGCATGGCCATGCGACAAGGATTATGAAATAATCCGGATAGTGGTCGGCATCACTGGAATGAGAAAGAGGTCGGGCTAGCACAAGGATGACAGTCTCTACTTGAGCCCGACAACATATATCGTGTGGCAAAGGGAACAGAAGTGTGACACGTTGTACATGTTACGCCTAACTTGACTTCATAGTGCTTGGTGGTCGGCACGCCTTGCTAGAGGCCGCTACCAACCGTGCAGGTCGGAGGTGATCCGAATCGTGACCAAGCCGACTTGAACCTAAAGGGGTCGCAGCTTAAGGAAGGAACCTACGAGGTCGGTTCGTAGAGACCGGTCGGATGTGATCCGGCTGGACTAGGAACGTGACCGAGTAGACTTTGAGCTTTAGGGTCCGTGCGAGGCCCAAGTGTTGAGCCCGCGACGGACGCATATATAAAGTGGAGGTGCGGCACACTCATGAGGTTGATCGCTTCGGCGCTGCGACTAGGGTTTGCATGTGTTGCGAATAGCCATCTCCACTCGCCGCCGACTGTGTGATCGGACCTAGCAGTCCGCCGCACGGTGTTCCTCCTGCACGTGCGGATACCGTTAGAGGCGGTGCACTTGCGCCGCTCCGGCAAACTCGTACGTGGGATCGGACGACCGGCTGTTCGAGGAAGATCGGACGAGGAGGAGGCGATCCGCAGCGACGCTGCCTCCAACTCTTCTTCACGCAACCGCATCAAGCGTCTAGTGATAACGAACTGTGATCCATCTCCCGTAGCATGTTCTTGATTGTTCTGCGCGTAGGAATTTTTAATTTGCAGTCGACGCACCCTACCGTAGATCCCAACAATTTTTTGGTCCCACATAAAGATAATGGTGTCGCTATGTCCATTCTTGTTGTGCGCATCTTAATTATACACTAGTAAATGTGTACGTGCAATGCACGTTGATATTAGGTAATATATTAATTACACATAAATATTAGGTAGGATATTATTTGCATACTAATTATGTGATTAGCATTGACATTAAAATTTGGTATGATATTAAGTGCACGTTAAACTTGTTGAGCGCTCACCATTGGAGCAGTCTGAGTCGTTGGATTGACCTGATTTGACGGCCCAGGTTTGTTGGATCTGCCCATTTGGGTCTTTTTATGTTGGTATAGATACAGTGAATATTTTTCAAATACACACTAACATTTTATTAATATATGGTGAATTTTTCTCCAAATAAATAATGAACTTATTGTTATATACGGTGAACATTTTTCAATGTATGAAGTTCCTTTTTCAAATACACAATGAATTATTTTACATACGGTGAATGTTTATCCATTATGCAATGACCTTTTCATTAAATTATATTGATTTTAAAAAATACACAGTGAACATTTTCGGAAATTACTCATATTTTTGAAAATCATTTCATTGTATTTAAATCCCCTTAAAAATCAACTGTTGGTTTGCTGAAAAAAAAAACAGACTACAAAACCGAAGAGAAAAAAGCAAAGTAAACCTGTATAAACTGAATGTGCTAGAGTGGGCCGGTCCATTAGCAACTTTTCTATTTCGTAGGTAACATATTCTGGCGTCAGATCTTTTCTACTACCTACATCTCAAAATAAGTGTTTCAATTTTGTAAAACTTTAGTACAAAGTTGCACTAAAGTTAAGACATTTATTTTGGGATGAAAAGAGTATTTCGTAGGGTTCAATGGCCCTAGTTTTTTGTTCTCACCTTTGATTTGTTCCGTCCGGTCTGATTGCAGGAATCTAATAGATTCCTATAGGCGTCCAACAAGATTACTCGTCTCGCTTGCAGCGGGACCGAGTGTAGTGTCGCCTCAAGGGACGTTCTAAATGGGATGGTCCCGTAAAAAGTTATGACGTGTTGCTTCATTACATATTTGTTGATTCGTTCGTTTTTCCTTTGCTACTTTTATTTATATTTAGCATGGGAAAACAACTTCATCATACAGTGAAATATTTTTACACAATGGAAAGAAAAAGAATACGCACAACTTCTAAAAAAATTAGTACAATTTTGGAAAAAAGTTTATCACATTTTAAAAAATGTTCACGCATTTCATTATATGTCCATCACATTTTTACAAAGAATTATGCAATGTAAAATCTTGGTGAAAAATAATACGATTTCAAAAACTGTTCACACATTTCAGAAAAATTTTGACATGTATTTGGAAAAAAATGCAAAAAACCATGAAACCCACTTAAAAACACATAGTAATAGAAGAAAGAAAGAAAAATACATGGAAAATTCTAGCACCGGTCCAAATAGGGCCATAGAACTTACTAAAAAAATGCCCAATGAAGTTACAATTTTGAGCCGACCCGTTTAGCCGCAATGCAATTTTGCACCAGAAAGGGAAACCCATATTCTTAATCCTGGGATAACCTCGAACTGGAAAGCATTGCTATTTTAACATGATTCCCGCATGTACACACACCATGTCAAGACGACGCGATGGGACGCGCTGACCGGTCGCCCACTTGACCACGTCACACGTTTTTTAAATAAGACCATGCTGCCCCTTTTTCTGAAGACGTATGGATTAATCACGACTGTCCTTGTGTTTATGGGGCTTGTACTGAAGCAGAAGTATATTAAGAAATATATCTTAAACATAGATAAGGAAGTCTCTTTAGCAACTATAATCTTGTAACGACGCGTAGTTAGACCACATGTGCCAAAAATTTTGGTCCCACATAAAGATACTGGTGTCGATATGTCCATTCTCGTTGTGCGCATCTTAATTATACACTAGTAAATGTGTACCTGCAATGCACATTGATATTAGGTAATATATTAATTACACATAAATATTAGGTAGGATATTATCTGCGTATTAACTAAGTGATTAGCATTGACATTAATATTTGGTATGATATTAAGTGCACGCTAAACTTGTTGAGCGCTCACTACTGGAGCAGCCTGAGTCATTGGATTGACCTGATTTGACAGCCCGGATTTGTTCGATCTCCCCTTTGGGTCTTTTTATGTTGGTATGGATACAGTGAATATTTTTCAAATACACACTGACGTTTTATTAATATATGGTGATTTTTCTCTAAATAAATAATAGTTTTTTTATATACAGTGAACAATTTTCAATGTATGAAAAAAGTTCCTTTTTCAAATACACAATGAATTATTTTAGATATGGTGTATGTTTATCCATTATGCAATGACCTTTTTATTAAATTATATTGATTTTAAAAAATACACACTGAACATTTTCTGAAATTACTCATATTTTTGAAAATATTTTTAGTGTATTTAAATCCCCTTAAAAGTCAACGGTTGGTTTGCTGAAAAACAAACTACAAAACTGAAGAGAAAAAAGCAAAGTAAACCTGTATAAACTGAATGTGCTAGAGTGGGCCGGTCCATTAGCAACTTTTCTATTTGGTAGGTAATATATTCTGGAATTAAGCAAAGCAAACATCCGATCTTTTCTACTACCTACATCTCAAAATAAGTGCTTCAATTTTGTAAAACTTTAGTACAAAGTTGCACTAAAGTTAAGACATTTATTTTGAGACGGAAAGAGTATTTCGTAGGGTTCATTGGCCCTAGTTTTTTGTTCTCACGTTCGACTTGTTCTGTCTGGTCTGATTGCAGGACTCTAATAGACTCCTATAGGCGTCCAACAGGATTACTCGTCTCGCCTGCAGCGGGACTGAGTGTAGTGTCGCCTCAAGGGACGTTCTAAATGGGATGGTCCGGTAAAAAGTTATGACGTGTTGCTTCATTACTTATTTGTTGATCCGTTCGTTTTTTCCTTTGCTACTTTTATTTATATTTAGCATGTAAAAACAAGTTCATCATACAGTGAAATATATTTACACAAAGGAAAGAAAAAGAATCCACACAACTTCTAAAAACATTAGTACAATTTTGGAAAAAAAGTTTATCACATTTTCAAAAAAATTCACGCATTTAAAAATATGTCCATCACATTTTTACAAAGAATTTGACAATGTAAATTGTTGGCGAAAAAATATACGATATCAAAAATCAGTTCACACATTTCAGATATATGTTTTCCACATTTTTGAAAATAATAGTATAAAGAAAGGTTCACGCTATATAAGAAAAATAATCAAACCAATGAATTAAAATGTTCAACTTATATTTGAAATTTTTTAACATTTTTCCAAAATAATGCTCTAACATAATGTATAGCAAAAAATTGTTGTCGGTGTATAGGAAAAATGTACAACATATATTGCAAATTTTGACATGTTATTGGAAAAAATGTAGAAAGCCATGAAACCCAATGAAAAACACATAGTAATAGAAGAAAGAAAGAAAAAAATACATGGAACGTTCTAGCACTGGTCCAAACAGGGCCATAAAACTTAGTAAAAAATGCTCAAGGAAGTTACAATGTTGAGCCGACCCGTTTAGTCGCAATGCTATTTTGCACCAGAAAAAGAAACCCATATTCTTTAAGCCAAGCTGCCAATCCTGGGATAACCTTGAACAGGAAAGGATTGCTATTTTAACATTATTCCCACATCTACACACGCCATGTCAAGACGACGCGATGGGACGTGCTGAAGCGATCGCCCACTTGGCCATGCCACACGTTTTTTAAATAAGACCATTCTGCCCCTTTTTCTGAAGACGTATGGGTTAATCGCGATTGTCCTTGTGTTTATGGGGCTTGTACTGAAGCAGAAGTATATTAAGAAATATATCTTAAACATAGCTCAGGAAGTCTCTTTAGCAACTATAATCTTGTAACGACGCGTAGTTAGACCATATGTGCCAAATTTTTTGGTCCCACATAAAGATACTGGTGTTGCTATGTCCATTCTCGTTGTGCACATCTTAATTATACACTAATAAATGTGTATGTGCAATGCACGTTGATATTAGGTAATATATTAATTACACATAAATATTAGGTAGGATATTATTGGCGTATTAATTATGTGATTAGCATTGACATTAATATTTGGTTTGATATTAAGTGCATGCTAAACTTGTTGAGCGCTCACCATTGGAGCAGCCTGAGTCGTTGGATTGACCTGATTTAATGGCCCCGATTTGTCTGATCTGCCTCTTTGGGTCTTTTTATGTTGGTATAGATATAGTGAATATTTTTCAAATACACTCTGACGTTTTATAAATATATGGTGATTTTTTCTCCAAATAAATAATGAACTTATTTTTATATACTGTGAACATTTTTCAATGTATGAAGTTCCTTTTTAAAATACACAATGAATTATTTTAGATACGGTGAATGTTTATCCATTATGCAATGACCTTTTTATTAAATTATATTGATTTTAAAAAATACACAGTGAACATTTTCAGAAATTAATCATATTTTTGAAAATAATTTTATTGTATTTAAATCTCCTTAAAAATCAACGGTTGGTTTGCTGAAAAAAATAAACAGACTACAAAACGGAAGAGAAAAAAGCAAAGTAAACCTGTATAAACTGAATGTACTAGAGTGGGCCGGTCCATTAGCAACTTTTCTATTTCGTAGGTAACATATTCTGGAATTAAGCAAAGCAAACCTCAGGCATCAGATCTTTTCTACTACCTACATCTCAAAATAAGTGTTTCAATTTTGTAAAACTTTAGTACAAAGTTGCACTAAAGTTAAGACATTTATTTTGGGACGGAAATAGTATTTCGTAGGGTTCAATGGCCCTAGTTTTTTGTTATCACGTTTGATTTGTTCCGTCCGGTCTGATTGCAGGACTCTAATTGACTCCTATAGGCGTCCAACAAGATTACTCGTCTCGCCTCAGCAGGACCGAGTGTAGTGTCGCCTCAAGGGACGTTCTAAATGGGATGGTCCGGTAAAAAGTTATTACGTGTTGCTTCATTACTTATTTGTTGATTCGTTCATTTTTCCTTTGCTAGTTTTATTTATTTTTAGCTTGTAAAAACTAGTTCATCATACAGTGAAATTTTTTTACATAATGGAAAGTATAATATTCCACACAACTTCTAAAAAAATTAGTATAATTTTGGAAAAAAGTTTATCACATTTTCAAAAAAATTCATAATATGTCCATCACATTTTAACAAAGAATTATACAATGTAAAATGTTGGTGAAAAATAATACGATTTCAAAAAACTGTTCACACATTTCAGAAATATGTTTTTCACATTTTTGAAAATAATAGTGTAAAGAAAGGTTCAAGCTATATAAGAAAAATGTTCAACATAGACTAGCCGAAACAGAATGAAGTAATGAAAGGGAGAAAGTCGAACGGCTATGGGTTTTACCACCATGTTGGTTTTCTAAGCCTATTGTTATATTTCATTTTTCGGAACTTTATCAACTATGAAAACTATTCAAATTTTCTTTTTTTGTTTCTTTTATTCTGCCAAAGTAAACATAATGGCCGCTTAACTTATTTGGTGCACATGGATTGTGAAAGAAAAAAAAATCTACACATATGATAAAATATATGATTCCAGAGTTGAGTGATGTATCTCTAGCATTGGAGTTTATGGTGGTTTACGAAGGCATGTATCTCATCGACCTGAACAACACATACTTTTACACGTCATAAGCATTCACAATGCTTTGTAAAGACTTAATAATATCTAGTGATGTAGCTTACCCAGGATGCCAACAAGGCTGAATAAACAGTTTTCCATTATGCATGACCTGAAGAGCAGAAGGAACATTAGACTTCGAAAGCATATTTTTTTCCCGTTACATATGCAGAGTATTAACATTCAACTTAGTGTATTACCACACTTAAAATGTCTCAACGGCTCTACATAATATGCGATCATCTTTTGATCTTGTGAATCGAGGCTAGGGCCAACTCGTCCCGTCAAGCTCCATTGACGAGTCCGTGGATCCGTCTCCTTACGGAATGCCAGTGGCGGGGAGGGTATCCCGTTGCCTTGGCTCCGACTGGAAGTTTAAGTCTTGGTTTTTTCCTCAGAGGGGCGACGCTGGGCGGATGGTGGTGCTTCATCTTAGAGCTGTTTTTCCGGGTTCCGATCCTCCTCAAGTATGTCCGCCGGGATGGAGTCGACCGAGTTCAAGCGTAAATTCATGCCATCTCCTTCAGGAGGCGAGGTAAGGGTTTCTCACCATGCATGCAACACAATGAGATTTGGTGTCAAGAACGTCAGATCAAATCAAGGATTCAAAGGTAACACTTGCAGCTCTTGTGCATTGGTTTTTAGGGCACGAGCATGAAGGGTTCCCAGCTGTCATCGACAAGGTTAGGCCGGCTCCGGTAAAATAGTGGCGACTCTGGCGTCTCAATGACTCATTTTGAATGTGACAGTGGTCCAAGGACCTTGATGTACTTTCTTTTATTTGAGGTGCTTTGTACTTGTTATGAACCTTTATAATAAATCCGGGTCCTTTTTTATGGAAAAAAATACCCTACAAAATTCACCGCACAGTAAGTTCACAATTCTCAACTTAACATAATTAACATAGTTGTGTCTCCGAGTAATACATGACACTATAACGAAGTACTAACCGAAAGTAATGGCACAAAGTTCACATGGTGATACTACACACTAGTTAACTAATTAGATATTTCATTGCTCCTCTAATGATTTTCCTTTCTTTTTATCTGGACCAAATATCATAAAGGTTTCGGCTGCTGAAACTAAGAAACATGATATCAGATTTTGCCATTGCTCTTGCTGCTCGAGCCTGTAGGTTAAAAGGAACACAACTTTCAATGATAGAAAGTGCCAAAATGACGGAGTAAAAACGATCGAAAGGTGTCAATAATAGAGAATTATGTATGATAAATGAATACTTGCTTACGTTTTTTATGTTGTAGCAAACTTAGAGTTCCTTCGTGTACCTTACACAAGTTCACGCCAAACTCCTCAAGTGCCATCTAGAGGTGGGCCTTTGGGGATAGGTTGTGTTTTGAACAAGAATGTTGTAGACATGTGGTGAATGGATGTAGCGAAGCCATTATCTGCATATGGTCTTTTTTTCTTAGGTGCTCATTTTGTCTGGGTTTAAGCTTTCCCCAGCCCCTTTTCATCAATGGACTCCTGACGTCTACGAAGGAGTGTGGTTCGTTCGACAAATTCCTACCTCT